>OY728158.1:1353403309-1355903309 GCA_963277665.1 Viscum album | reverse complement strand
TTGATAAATAATATTTCATATATAAAAATCGAGAAAATTAAATATTTATTTTTCTAATATCATCTTTGTATACCCCTCCACAAATCATTATAAAAAACTAATAATCTAAAGAGGATTATATATAAAAAATAATATAACATCCAAGTTACATGAGCTATTTCAACGTCTAAAATGTGCTAAATCATTACAATAATCATAATATTTTTGTGAGTTAAACATGGTTGATGAAAAAATAATCTTAATTTTATGGTCAATAACTTCTGGAACATGACTCCACATTCATTTAATATTTAGAACTCATATGATAATAAAAATGTTCATAAAATTGTAAATTAATAATAAATAAGTATATATATATATTTAACCAACATATATTAAAGATGAAATTATATGATAAATTATAACTCCTCTAATTTTCCATTAGAATTTGAAAACTACCAACTACATAAAATATAAAATAAGTCTTTCTATAATTTTCCAAAATTCTCTATTATGTATTTAAAAAATATTTAAAATGTAATAATTCAGTAAAACATTCAATATTATGATCAATACATATTATTTTAAAATTTATATATATCACATGTTTTTTTATTATAATAAAATATCTATATAATTACACAGATCAATAATGATGAATTAAAACTATGTTTTTTATGGACCACACTAATTTCAACCAATAATAAAATATATATGTTATCAGGTTAGATATTATATTATCATAATAATAATGTTCTAATAATTTTGATGTTTCACCAAAACCATGCATTAAATAATTGGTTATACATAATTATAATATAAAAAACACTACTAATCGAATATCCAAAAACAATTATGACATCCTGGACCTGATTTACTGTTAAGAAACCAATCTTGGTTAGAGACATGGCATCTTGTGCGACACCCTGCACACATGAGGCCACTGACTATCCATGAGGCTATACGTTGTATTAGTTTGGAGACTATTCTATCATGTAAGAGTGGATCACAATAGAGATATAACATATGAATAAAAAATACCATATTTAGTATCATAAAAATCGACAAATAAGTAAGAAAAAACACATTAGGACTAGAAAAACAGCTCTTATGCTATAACCATATCATATAAAAATAATCATGTAATTTGATGTCTCTTGAAAAATGGAAATCATGGATATATGGAAGGAGGAAGATAGTAAAATACATAATATACAGTGTAACCAAAAAAGAGAGAAAAACTATCCAAGAATTATGATCATTATATTTTCCATATGTAATAATGATCCAAATATAAAGAATGAATCTTAGGTACCCAAAGAATGATTCATCCCCTTATGAACAAATGTGATCATATAATCTTCATGGGTACCATGATGCCCCATATAGGGTACGAGATAAATCTTTGAAAGCCACCAACAATAATGCGAACACAATCCATTATATTAATATAAATTATATAGTGTGAAGCTATATTTAAAATTATATTTGTGTAGTAACAATCATGTACCTTCAACATTCTCCTAGGGAGAATAAATATGTGATCATTAAATTAATTATTATTTTTATTTTTAATAATGTGATCATGTATTATAATGTATCATATGACCATAAAATTAGTTAATAATAATAGAGGATATGTTATGAAACAAAGTAATCCTTGAACTCAAAGGCTGATCCAACTCATAATAGTATCACATGTAAAATTTCTATAAAGGGGACTTAGTGTAGTGTATGTGCAAAACAACCATGGAACACAACTATAATATTTTAGAACCAACTTCGTGGATCATGTCCATGGTAATCATGTGACAATAACAACTTGACATAATGGGGTGATTCCTTGGAACAATGTATCTAAAGACTTTATGAACAATCCTAATAGTTAGTCCAAATAATGAATATATTCGACGAATTTTGGAGTGAATTATTGGTACTACGTAATAGAATTCAAATATTATGAAAACTACCAGATTTCTTTGTGGGTATATCCCATAAAAACTATGTTATAGAATCATAATTATGTCCTATGTGTGATCATGACATTACCTCAAGAATCAATGGTTATCTCAAGTATGACTATTCTTTTAAAGATGAAAAATGTCAAAATCATGTATGATCCTTATACGAATTTCATATATATCATATATAATCATAGGCCAAATAATGAATCATGAAATTTAATCATTCAATATGTTTGTTTTGTTATAATTATCTACGCATGATACTGTGTAATAGGATATGAAACCATTACCAATCCAATTAAAAAAATAATTTATTTGGTTCATTCCATAACATTCATTTTGGAATGATATGGTGGGTAACAAACGTGCATCCAATTCAAAATAAATAAATAGTCATACATAGACAATTGATATAAATAATATAATTTCTATTAATACATTATAATATTTTTTATTATAGAAGAACACTTATATTTTCATATGTCATGTTAGAAGCACCCAAATATTGTCATAGAGGAACCAAACATGGGTCACTAAGGTATAAATGAATAATAAAACTTAAATGGGTTTCCCAAATTAGGGATTCACCATAAAACGATATCATGTGACATTAATAAGTCCATATATTATAATATAGAAAATTTATATTATTGAAGATGAATTACATCGGAAAAAAATGATGAAACCGGTGTGTGAAAAACTAAATAATGGATGAATGCAATGAAAACATGGAATATTATCCTGTATCATAATAACTTATTTGAGAGGAATAAGAAAAAATAATTGATCTTATGGACAGTTTCACTTACTGAGAATAATCCAATGAGATGACCTTATCATGATTCGGAGTCGGGATGGTGAAAAATCAGAAAAACTAGAAATAAATAGTAGGCAATCTCATAGTAGAATAACGGGAGGTCTATACACTAGAAATATGAAACAAGAAGGGGGTGACGGGTTTTGAGAATTTTTATGTGAAAATATTTATTCTACCTAAATTCCTAAGGTCATATGATTTGGAAGCACAGTCAGAAAACCATTACACAAACTAATAATGACCTTCTACACTAGGATGGGTGTATCATGGTTCATCAACATGGTTTTAAAAAACCATTTGACCCAATACATCCTAATAAAACACAACACACTACTTAGAGAAACCATGTGTACATGGACGCATGATTTGAACTAACAGTTCATACTATGTTTTTCTTCCACTAACTGAGGTTCCAGGTTCCAAAAATACCCCATAAACATTATATTAAACCAAATTATAAATAAGAATAAATATTATTTAAATGTCAAGGATTTAAAAAAAAATTCTTTTATCCATAACTCATAGGTAAATCAAATTCATAGATTATTCTCTCTTGACATAACTCATCCCTATGTTTCCCTTAAGTGGGTGGTAAAACGTTGTATGATAAAAAAAATATGGATTCTGAACATGTACTCTTGCCTCCCACTCCCATTTTTTTGTGGTAAATGGAAATTATTAGATATCTCCATTACTAAATGAACTAACCATCATCACAGAGTGTTTGTTATCCAATCAATGATACATATCAGATTCTACTAAAAAGAATCATTAGTATCAATATCAAATTTTACAAACTCATACATATGATACTATTCACCATAATAATGAATATGCTATGAATCATTGATTTTTTCATGCATGAAATGGAAACTATTAGGTAATATAAACTTGAAGGCTACCATCCAAACTCTATCCAAAATATCAAAAGGTTTAAATAGAATGGAAACAACTGTCATTTAATTCGTATCCATCTATTCCCAAGCATGGGTAATACCCACAAGAAAACATTACGATTGTCCACGAACCCTAGAGATTATCATTGATGATCACTATAGGATTTATATTTAGTATGATTATTAGACATATGTTTTCTATTCCAAATCACCTGGTTCAATGTATCCTATATGATATTGGTACCTAGAATCACTACATCTCCTACCACTAACATGTATACGACTAAATGGAATGACTCAATATACAAGGGATCATATTAATGAATCATAATCATCCCGTGATAGATATTATTCTAGGTTAAATTTATAAGATGGATATTCTACTCAAAATATACTCCAAAATCAAGGATGCATACCCAGAGCATGTCCTCCAAAAACTATATAGTATATTCATTTTGGAAATTGGTCTAATGGTGAAAATTTGTTCTCCTATGTAATTATGTACCCAAATATCTATATAATATATTCTAGAAACAAGATATGGAATGTGAGTCTTTATCTGAAAAGATGGTACACAGGTCCCCTGGCATTATTATGAACGAATGGACGTATAATTGTCCAAGATCGTCAACCGAGAATATCTCTCGATAATGAATTATGTGTGATAACATTGTAAGTCAATCCATGAATAACCAAATTTTGTCCAAGCCTTGAGAAGGCCATGATAAGAAAATCATAAAATCCATATAAATGTCATCCCATTTTCATTACGGGACATGCAAAGATAGTTAAAATATAGAAAGTTCATAGTGCTATGCCTTTCCCTGCTGACATGTGGAACTCCTATTGATAAGACATGCTATATGATATTTCATCTTTGGACACTAATATTAGAGACTCATTTAATGATACATATTATATATTCCTACATAAATTTATCATTTAGGTTTGTGGTACTCTTGAATCAGTTCCACTCTCATTTCCACTGGAATCCAGATATTCCCATGAATACATAAGATGTCATCTCTATCGATAGACCAATGTGTTGGTGGGTCCTCACCAGAAATACTCTCATTCATGAAGAAAACATATTATTATAAAAATGACCATCTTATAAACCTATTATGAATATTATAGGTAACTTCTTGTAATTATCATGAAACTCGAGAAGATTTTATGAATTGTAGGCCATCAATTTCAATTCATTAATAGCTTCATGTATGGAATGTGCCTGATATATTTGGAAGAATTGATCATCAACAAAATTTCTATTTTGAGGTATATAAGCAACATTAATGTTATAGGATTGAATGTATCAGACCCATCTTCACTAACCAAGATTTTTCTCATGATTTGTAATAATATATTTTATTCTCTTTAAGTATATATAAAACATAAAGGGAACACACTTCAAATTCCTTCTCTAGATACATAAGGTATGAATAAAAATTTATTTCACAAGGTTATGCGTTGGGTAATTATAATCATGAGGCCTCAACTAGAGCACTACATATCAAATTAATCTATCTTCATATTTCATCACAACACACATGCCAATTTTTAATGTATCTATGTACACTGTATGACTATTTTTAGAAAAAAGAGGAATCAGAATTAGTGTTGAGGTATTATGTTATTTCAACTCATGAAAGGAATTTTCACAAGATTCTGACCACATGAACACGAAAAATCTCATCGTTAGAGATATAAGAGGTGAAAGAGAGGTTGTTAATTACCATATGAAATGAATTTAATATTGTGGCATATCCATGAATCTATGTATATAAAATACATCAATGGGATTATCCTTAGAAACCATTTCACTAACCTAATCCATGTTTACTAATATTCATGATTATGAGATAATATTACCCAATAAGTGAAATATTTCAATCCATAAGATACATATAGAAATATCATCATATAGGTGTTACTTTATCAATGTATTCATAATGTTCTAAATATGTTTATCAAGGTATCATAAAGTATGAGAATAGACCAGGATTTCATAAAAAAATCCACTACAATGCAATCCATATGTAGATGTAAATACTTATTCATGGAATCCATAAAAATGATAGCAAATTCATAAAACTGAATAGCCTATCTAGAAACTCCCATATATCATAAAAAATTTTGGGAATCCAAAAATATTATATCTTTCAGTCTGACATGAACATGATGATATACATATCTCATATCTATCATCTTGAATACCTTAGCTACATAGATCTAGTTATAGAGATCATCTATTCAGTTTTGTTTATATATTTCTTCAACCCCATGATAGTTTAAGCATTGATATTCTACACATAGCCCAATGTTCTAATCTACCTTATTGGTGAAAATAATAGGGTAACCCCATGATGAAGTTCTAGGTCAGATAAAAACCCTTGATTCTAAACTGTTAAGAAGACTATTGATATCCTATGGATCAATAGGTACCATCCTATACATAAGAATAGATGTTTGACCTAGTCCTTAGATGATCTTGATCATAATATCTACCGCTCTTTTAGGACGTAGGCCCGAAAAATCATCGAGAAATATATAAAAGAAATGGTCAATTAATAGATGAAATTTAATGTAATGTAAGACCTCTAAATGAAATATTCCTAAAAATGTGAGGTCACGTAACCAATCCCATGATTCTCAGGAACATCTCTAATATTCAAGACATCTTGATCATCCTTGTGAATATATCTACTACCCTTTAGTGATTTAATTGACACCAATTAGTGATTTTAGTCCATATATGCATGATAGGGAATCAAAAAATATATCTTGACAATGATTTTGATTCCCTACATATCATGGATAAATAATAACAATATGAAATGAATACATGATACCTCAAGGGGAAAATCCTCGCATTTGTATATACCCTCTAATAACAAACCAAATTGTTTGTCTAATGAAACACCACAATATTTTATGAGTTACATTCTTTTTAATTTTATTAATGTCTTGTGTTTTACGCTATTCCAATATTATCTTACATTATACACAAAATGTATTATCTTGTTGTATACAAAACCGTATACATGGTATGTGTTACACACAATTTTATGTTTTTATAGAATTAATTTCATGACAAAATGAGTTTAAATTTTGTTCAATGTAAAAAAGAAAATTGTTGGGATTATGTTCTACAAAACACTAAAGGAATCTTCAACTAAATTCAATACTAACTTGTATTCGGTTACACTCAAGAGTGACCGTCCTCGATATCTTTCATTATATGC
The DNA here is from genome assembly GCA_963277665.1 of Viscum album. Lineage (NCBI taxonomy): Eukaryota > Viridiplantae > Streptophyta > Magnoliopsida > Santalales > Viscaceae > Viscum > Viscum album. Next base: position 1,355,896,408 of record OY728158.1, on the reverse strand, counting down.
AATACTGTTTTTCAATAAAAAATGATATATTATTAAAATATTGTTGATATGGGATATAATCATTTTTTATGAATTATATCAACTGAATTGTTAAAATTTGGTTTAAATTTTTTTAAATAATAATTCATTAGTTCACAAATTTATTATAAATAGAAATAACCCAATTGAATATAATGGATGTGTTTTTATGATAACCTATTTAAAAAGAGATTAATTGTGTTTATAAAATCATATAACACTTTATTGATTTTTATGAAAAATATATGTTATATATTCAATGTAATGTTTTAAATTCATATTATATGTTTTCAAGATATGATATAATAAAAAATTAAAATATTTTGAATAAAAGATGTATTTTTATAAAAAAGTAATTTATCTTCTTTTGATAGTGATCCCTTTTTAAATTTAGTTTTTGACACCATTATATTGTATATTTAAAAAAATTTACTTTTATTAGAATTGGGATATAAAAATTTAATTTGGATTTATTTTTGGTATTTTTCTCATATCTATCATGTTTTAATAAATAGTAAAATTATGATAAATTTTAATTGAAAACATAATTTTCCATCAAAATTATTTAATTGTTTAAATTATATTTTTAATGGTTTTAAATTATAAATGGAATATAATTTTATAATTTGATCCAAATTTTTATATTGGAATTTAATTTCAAATTAAAATAAGATAAAAACACATGTCGATCATTTCATAGATTTTACTTCATAAAAACCCGCATTCTAATTTTGAAAACTAGAATTAATTTTATATTAATTACTACCAATTCATGATTTTGAATTTTATAAAACAGAATCCATATTTTTAATACGTTGGTATAAATTATGGTAATAGGTTACTTTTATTTTTGGATATTTTGAATATTATCTAATGTAATTTTTATTTAACACAGTTAAAGGAAAATCTGTTAAATTAGTGTAAAAAACATTTTAATAAGAAAAATAAAATTTTCCTAAAACCAGAATAACCCTATTGGATTATTAAAATTATACAATTAACATCTTAGGTTTGAAACACTTTTATTTAGGGGCCACTTGAAGATTAAAATGACATAGATATTAATAAAACCAATGAGAGTGACAAAATATCAAACTCACATTCCTTATAGGAATAAAAATTTTAACATAGTGATAACCAGGTGATATATTTGAAAATAAATGTTACATGGAAATATAATATAATTAAATACATCATCTTTAATTATTTTAAATTTTATGAAATTAATTATTACATTAAAGGCTTATACTTTGGTGATGCAAAAATTTATTTATTGATGAGAAATCAAAAAAACAATTTTTATTAATATACTAATAAACATAAAATGTTCTAAACACATGAAAAATAATATTTTTATAGTATATCTTGAGCTCAAGAATCCACGTTTCAAGAAATTGAGCTTTTGGAGTTTTATAGAAGACATTATTTCCCTTATTTTATTCTATTTAAAGAGATGTTAAAGGTGTCACATTAATATTTTAATAAGTATAACATTTTTAATATCCAATTTTATAGAAGATAAATTCAAATAGATATATTATTATTAAGTATAGTAAATATATTTTCATTATAGTATATTATATTATATTTTTATTCTAAAATATGTATATTAATAAATTACACAATATAAATGTAGTTATTATTTTAGTTATGGAGATATCAAAAAATTGTTATTAAAAATATTTAAATAAATTTAATTTTTGAAAATTAATTTGTCCAATAAATTTTATATATTACCTTGAATTATTATTAATATAATAAAATATTTGATTTTATGATAAACCCTTTTATTGATATTTCTAAAAATCCATCAAATGAAGAGTTTCAAAATTGGCCCAATTTATATTTTGTTACAATAATGTTTTGTAAAATTATTTAAATATAATAATTTTTTTAAAAAATATAGGATAAATATTATATGGTGTATTTTATTGTAAATAATTAAATTATTTTATAATTGAAATCAAATAAGTAAATATATCTACCATTTAATATTGAATCATTTGTTCTCTTAATTAAAATTTAATAGAATAACAGTTTGTTAATTAAAATGGTAATGTCTAAATTGACATCATAACATGCCTAATTTCCATTTTTTAATGATATTTAAATATTATAATATTTTATCTTCAATTTTATATTATATTGGTGGTTTTTTGTGGGGTTCTATTAAATTATAAATTAATATATTTTATGTTTCCAAAAGTACCCCTCACCTCAATTATAAAAGGGCACCTCCTCCCTCATTTCTCAAAAACAAATTAATCCTTCATGTTCATCAATACCATGAAAATATCTCTTATATAATTCACTAGTAACATTTCTAGAGGTTCTGATATTTTTAAATGACCAACTCTACATCTATTAATAGAATATCTAAAGAGACCACGTTAAAGAACAGTAAATCTCCCCTATTGATTCCTTCATATTTCATTCTACGTATATATCTACATCATGTGTTTTTTCATTATAGAATAATAAATACAACATCACATATATACTTAAATTTTATATAATTATTCAAAAACTATATTGAACTTTCTATCCATCCTAGGAAAGGGGAAATCACCACGTGTGCGTACGTATAACTTACAATCTTCAAGTCGTGGTGTAGTCTATTTTTCACCACCACCATACATTGATGGGTATAAAAATGGATATAATAACTATATGTGATTATTTTAAAATTATATTTATTCTGAAATATAGTACACCATGAAAGTCAATACCATTCAACACTTATGGGAATGATATTGTCGCTCATGCATACATACATCCTAATGTCTCCATGATGCGATGTGATTTGTTCTAAAAGATAACCAATAACGAATGACTATATAAATGTACCAACTGAATAAATATTGTATCTATTATGATAATATCATTTTATAATTATATAAATATTACCTAAGAAGTATAACTAGAACTTATTCGATAATACATACATACAATCATAAAGTAGTTAAACCCCAAGTAACGAGTGTCAATGAATTATTACAAACAAACGAAGGAAACTTTGAGCACAAATGATGAAAAGGATTTTGGAATAAGTAAATAAAATTATATAAATAATTATATCAGAGGTTTTGACACATAGTAAGCACATCATACCTAAATTAATGGATAATATTTCATTCTCATTTTTCTATCCGGGATTGTTAATACATAATTATTTGTTGGGGATATATTTATTATCAATGTCCATGTTTTCTAAAAATGATTTCATAAAATTTTACATATTCATATATGTATTTTTAAAGTAATTTTTACCCATTATTAACTTTTAATATATATTATGGATGAAATAATCCTTTTATTTACCATACGAGGTATGTTTTCGCTTTTTCCACAAATGTACGAGGAGAATGTTTTTTAACCAATATGTATTGAATGGGTTTTTTATGGTTTCATGAAACCATAATTCCATGAAGAATCCTCTTCAATATTTCATCTTTATTTTTAATTTCATTTTTTCATTAAAATAACATGGAATATTGGGAAAAAATATTATGATGAAGAAAAGGTATTTTCTTCAATAATTATATTGAAGAGTTTTAAAAAAAATTCCATCTATGATGACTCTAAAAAATAGGGATGTGTTTCTATCCCTATTATAACTATGGTTTTATTGTGGTAATTATTGAATAAAATTTTATATGGATTATGTTATGGTGGGATGATGTTTAAATAACCCATTTTATTAATATGGTTATATTGCGACAACTGATTTATATTTATGTGGAACATGTAATTATGATTTAATTATGAGATTGGTGGGACCTATATCTCCATCCAATGCATAGGGTAAGGATTTATATATCATGAGAGAGAAAATACTAGAATAGAATGTAAATCAGGTTCAACAATAAAAGGGTGGAATTGTAAGTAAATCTTGTTCAGTAATACATGGCTGGAATGAGAAGTTACCTTAGTTCAGTAATTGATTTTTTCCACTATGATGGTCTTAGAATCAATTCCTTGGATTCTATTAAAATCATGATATGTGCTTATTTTTTTCTATAATTACATGTTTTATGCCAATGAAATTTTTTCAGGGTTAATTTCCCTATTTGATATATTCCTAACGAACTACAAATATTTATTTCAGGAATCATGATTTTGATATTTAAACATTATGTTAATGTTTTTACATTCTTATGTTTATGGTTTGTTTTATGTAATTATTGTTGACCCTCACTGAGCATTTGAGGTCTCCATTTTTATGTTTTCTTTTCTCATGTATATAATGAAATGTTTTAGGTTGGAAAATAAATGTAGAATTTCTTTATGGGAAATTTTGAAGATATTTCAACAAGATAGAATATTATGTTCCAGGTTTCCAAATATAGTAAACTAATATAGTCTATATGTGTATGCTTTTGTCATCTAATTTTTATTCCTTAAAAGTAATAGAATTTCCTTATATGTCATGATTGGGTCATTTTAGTTTGTATCACAATGAAGGCTTATTTAACCATAGTAAACTAGGATTTGAATAACACTATGGAGATCTCTTGAGATATTTCTATGGATATGTCAAGGCTATATCCTAGAGATATGTGAAGTATAGGTGAAAATCCCTATGTTTTTGTGATTATCATAAAGAATATAGCATTAACCTAATATATCATAGATTGAAATATTATATGTAATTTACCTTAATTATGTGTTTTTAATCTCTTATATGTATTTCTCACACTTTTCATTTTGGTCATATTCAATCACCTTAACTACATAGAACAGAGTTTTCCATTGAATTTTTCCGATGTGGAAATTATGGGAAAAATTTAGATCAATTTCTTATGATGAAATATCATGAAGTGAATCATGACGATGGTATGAGTATTGTTCATACTGTTTAGGATAAAGAGATATAAAATGTCATGCGAATGGTATGTTCTATTCTTCCAATATTTTTTAGATTAAATAAATGAATCTTGGGGTTTATAAACCTAAATACACGATTCATATTCAATGAAAGATGAATATGATGAATCCTAAGTAACAGTTTCAGAATAAGTTTGTATGATTGAGGTTTATATGTTTCAAAATTCAATGATTCAGGTATATGGATAATTTAATAAATAGGTGCACTCAGTATAAGGTTTCAATAAGGACACGAAGGGATATATTGAACATATATAAGGAGATATAAATTTTTTATTTAATGTTAAGGTGATATACTTGAAGAAAAAATGATTAAGGAAAATATAACGCTTAATATGTCCCTTATGATTAGAGAATGTTGTTTGGAAAAAGATATGTTGTATTTGATAAGCGAATTGAAAGATTCTAGTTTCTATGGAGTTAATTATGTAGTTATCAACAAGTGTTTTATGCTCTCACGGATGAAGTATATAACTTTTTTGGACATAAGAAATATATCCAATCTAAATTGGTATATGGAAACATTAATGTAATTCATATGGATTTGTGGTAATTATGTTATTACCATTACTCAATATAATTCATGATGAAGTCATTCTAATTTTTATAATGTGACCAACAAGATACATCTTATGATATATGGGGGATAAATGAAGCCATAAACAAGCATGTTATATAAAAATTAATGTAATTATTTATATGTGTTATGAGCATCAAAATAAGTATTTTAGATAATCGTAATGGTTGGAATGGATTAAGTTGGACATCAGATAGTATTTTTAAAGGATAAATCATTTTTAATAATATTTATAGAATTTTATAATAGCATAGTTTTCGAAACATGAAAACCCACAATATGGGTGACAACACGTCATGTTGGAAAATGTTGTGGGAAACGAACGCACAAATGAAGTGTTACAAGACTTTATCATATACCATTGGCCTATGGAAAGTCCCTTGTTTGTATAAATTATAGTTATTTTATTGAAGCGGTGTGATAGTTAATGTATAAGTCCATTTTTGGAAACATATACGATTAATCTCACAATATATGGACGTATTCATATTTTATATCTTTTGAAATATTTCTTGAGATAAAGATCTTTGGAATGAACTATCATTATAATAATAGATTTCATGATATACTAACCCTTCAGGCATGAAAAAATCAATTTCATTTCATTGAATAATAGATTATGTTGAAATGTTGGATGGCATGACCAACGATGATATTATACTAAAATAAATTATGTAATTCATGTAATGTTCTCAAATTTTAGGGAAATGATCTTGAAAAAAAAATGTAGTCTCAGTGCCTTCTTAACTGATGAATAAGATGGTCCAATAAATCATCACATAATTATGGATTTCTAGAATTTAATTTTCTCCAAACATTATTCTATATCACTATGAATCAGATGTTTATTGTTAGATTTCTCTTCTATAACCATGTTTTCACATCTCACCTTTGTTCTCCTATAAAGACACCTAATGATGATTTCCTTTGGTTAATGACAGAATGATAATTTATATGGATTATGTTACGATGGAATGATTTTTAAGAAACAAATTTTATTTCATGGGTTATTCTTTGCTGAATGGTTGATGTTTTTTGTGGTACATGTATGAATGATTTCATTATGATATGTGTGGGATGTGTATCTACCTCTAATGAATTGGGTAATGATTTATGTCTCATTAGGTATACATGACTGTAATTGAATGTAAATCTGGTTTGATAATATAGTGATGGAAAGTCTAATAAATCATGTTTAGTAATACATTGGTGGAATGGCATGTTAACCTAGTTTAGTAATGGACTTTTTCTAATATGAGGGTCTTGGAAGCATTGCTTTGGCTACTATAGAAATCATGTTATGTGGTTATTTGTTTTCAGAAGTTCCATGTTTCATGCCAAAGCTATTTTATGAGGGTTAATGTTCCATTATGATATATGCCTTAATAATGTCCATGATTTGATTCATAACTCATGATTTTGATATTTTATTTCATTTTTCATGTTTTTTCATTGTGGTGTTTATTATTTTTTTATGTTCTCAATTTATACCTTTAGTAATCATTTGAGCTTACCAATTTTACATTTTCTTTTTTCGAAGAAATAAAAAAAGTTTTTACATAAGAAATAAAGGATAGATCATTGTGGGAAATGATAAAGATGTTCCACCAGGTTAGATGATTATGTTCCTAGTTTCCAAATACATGAAACAAATACAGTATTTGGGTGTCTGTTTTTGTCATTTATTAAGTATTTCACGAAATTAACGAAATGTCCATGTATGTCAATCTTGGGTAATTTCATCTAGGGTCTTTAAATAAAAAATTTACTAAATTTCATGCTCGAAACATTCCAATGTTGAAAATGATAAAATAGAGTGAGAATAATCTATATTGAATAATGAATATGAAATAGTCAAGGTTAGTAGAATAGTACCTCATACAATAGACTATCCTTCTCTCTGATCCTCGGGTATCAGCGATATATACTAAAACTATCCTAATCTCAACCCATGTGCTACCATTGGACTATCATGATATGGTCCTCCCAAATAACACAAATAATCAGATGTTTGGATAATACGGTCCTAACATCCTCTTTCAAATGTTCATCCAGTTCTACTCCAACTCATTTCCCAGTACAGTTTACCAAATCCTACTCTAGAAGTTGGAGATAGTGTGGATAATAATTAAAAATAATATGGTGTAAGGGTCTGTAAGAATCATTAATGATAAACCATATGGCCACAAGTATGTCACTTGAGTGGGATTCTATAATATAGAAGCATCACATTCCCTTTGTATCCATACTGATGGAATATAACAGGGCTAAGAATGAAAATTCTCTGGACACTGCTACACTAACGAGAAACCTCAATGGTACGATTCCTCATAACAGACAAACTACTACCCTAATTCATTACTGAAATGTAATGGCCCGTAAAACCTAAATATCTAAGTATTCACTCAGTATTAAGATCCCGATTTACAATATTAAAAAAATATTTATAAGGAAAATACATTCCCCGATTATCGGTTTTCATACATGATCCCATCATTGAAACAAAATTCTCAAGATAACTCATCAACATATAGAAGTGGTTATGTGAACTAGAACATGTTGATTTACACTAAATAATACATGAGTGGCATCTCACAGTACTATAAGGTAATAAACAATACATATTACCCATCTCTCAGCATCTAAGGGAAAAATGATTCAGAAAGTTCACATTAGATGTCGGCCCAGACCATGAGCTAATGACTTCCAGATTGAGTAGTCAAATACCTCCGATGATTGAAAGAAACATGTTTAATTTAGGTGGGGCAGAAAGAGCCTCTTATTTAGAGAAATATCTAGATACTCATATATGAAAAATATGTCCTCTAGAAAAAAATTAATAGCCAGAGGAACTCCATTGTAAAAAAAATGGGATGATGATGCTGATGGAACCCGCGATTCAGATCAAAAATTGTATGTGTATGTCATAGAGCACCGTTCATAGAGAGAACAATACAAAAGAAATACAATCTATGATGAGCCTCAATGCTGAGTTCTGAAATTTTGGGTTGTGTCAAGATTTTCCCCCATGGCTTTAATATTGGTGGTTCATGTCCCAAAATATATGGTGGATGGTCACCACCACACTCTTCATTAAATATTATAGCTTTTCACGTTGTCATAACAAATTCAATTCCATGAACTCACCCATGAAAATTATTTAAATAATGGCTGAAATTCTAGAGGATGAAAATCATAATTAGACTTTCTTATTTCTCAAGATAAACTATCCCCAAAAAAACACATATATAGAAAGTCATTGGTATGTGTTATTTCTTAATTTATAGGGGTTATATAAAAAAATAGGGTCAATTTCTATTTAGAGGGGAAACAATTTATATAGAGTTGGACTATCCATTTACTAGAAACCATTTCACTTATTCTTCATAATGTAAATTTGATGTTTATATGCAGTTATATAAATATAAAAAGTTTCTATTGAATGGGTCACCATTACAAGTAAATGATGTTCCATACACATTATAACTGAAATCAAAAACCATTTAATTCTAGTTATCCCAATGTACATTCGATCTAATAATGTAATAGATAAACACAATGGACCAAATATTTGAATTACACATTCTAATTCACAAGGGACCATAAATTTTATAATTTAAAATTTTAATCCTATGATCACAACTAAAATTTTTCTCATATAAGCAATGTTACATATATTGTAATGTTTGAAAATGGTTATATAAGATGAAACAATCAACCTATATAAGAAAACAATATAGAGAGTTTTCTTGAAATTTTAAAGAACTAATTTCATTCGATATATATGATGTTAGTAGAATATGTATATATATATATAGAACATCAATGTATCACATAGTAAACCAATGAAACACAATTGTCTATAAAGCTAAATGCACCTAGAGGGAATTAAATATAAATGGAATATTAATTCTATGTTCCTATAGTGAGTCATGTAACAATTGCCCTATTTATACAAGTCTAAGGTATGTACCTATAAATCATTTCAAATACCATAATACATGTGAATCACCTAAGGGTGAAAGTATATCACCTGCACATGAAAAACTATTGAACACAATTTCCCCATTCTAATGAAACATGTTACATATCATGAATTATGAATAGCTACCCCAACCCATTCTAATATATCACACATCAACATATTAAATCATTTTTTCAATTAATCACCAATAATAAACTACTATATTATATTAAATAATCCCCACATTGTCTAGTTTACCTTCATTGTTGAGATAAGGATGAAAATTTTATAAATACATGATGTATGAAAATATTCATCAGTCCAAAACATATGATATATATCACAAATAGTCACTTATGTGATTCAGTGTCTAATTAAAACATAATACTATTAGAGAGAATAATAACAAATACTTGTGATTAAACTACTATTTATTTCCTGAGCCTATTTCTTTGAATGTGGATATATATAATAATGTCTCAATTTTTATATATAAGAAAATTTTATAGGTGAAAATAGTGTAGAATTATATAATTTATCATTTCTGAAAACATCTTCAAAATATTATACAACATTAGTATGAAAATATAATTATTTAATTAAACAAAGCACAATACATATAAATCTATCAGTCTACCAGTAACATGGAAAATATAAAAATATGAATAAGAATTTTTAATTTCTTACGATGATCCCATGTATTTTATTATACCATAAAAGTCATAATAATGATTTAGATGCCTAAAATATATAATTATTTTGATATATCTTATTTTTAACATCATACATGAAATCTAATCTCATAATCAGATCTCATTCATATATGCATCAACTATAATGGAACTCTTAATTAAGAGTTCAGGTCATCATAAAATATTATTCTAAAAAGATGTTTATGATAAATACTATTGAATTACACCATACCATGAAAAAAATTATATGACATGTCATTTTTAACATACTGTAACAATAAAATTTAATTTATTTGATAATTTAGATTATAATTTTTCTCATAGTAATATAATTTTATATATAAGTCATCCACATAAACTTCAGATTCATATCATCTCAACTATTATACCATTATAGGTGTAGATGATAGTAGATGAGGAAATTGATTCTCTAAGAGACATCCCTATGATGGAAAAATTTTTTATTGATAGATCATTCATACATGGAGTAATAAATTTTTGAGACATTGTTCTTAACCCATATAAATTTTTATCATCTAGGATTTGATACATAATTTTGTTAAATTAGTTCTCTTATTTCATAGATTATTATATTTTCAACGTCGTCTCCCTTTACTGAGAACATGTTATACATATGTATAATATTTAAATATAATCATTGTTAATTGATTATTTTTAGCTTGAAAATGTCATGACCCGTCCCCCAGGGCCAGTATCGTAACTACCCCAAGCCCAGGTTCCTTAGGTCAGGGGTTGGCGACTAGCACCAAAAGGCATAAATCCCTATACAGGGAAGGCATTGCCTTTATAATTTTAAACAAACACATCAGAGTACACAACCAGAAGAAAAACACTAAGTAAAACTATATACAAAATAAGTGCTGGAGTGTAAATGTGGCCAGAAATACACGCCCAACAGGAAAGTACAAGTACAACTGAAAGCAAGTACAACTGAAGAAAACTAAAGCAGTTTCTGGGTCATTCTCCAGGGTTCCTACCTGAAGGGTTGGTACAGATATCCCCCTCAGAACTTTCATCCTTTTGTCTCGTCCGTGAACCGTCAAACTGAGTGGTCCAATTCTGGGTACCATCAACTCCCGCTACTCTCTGCCTCAGTCAGTGTTGTCCTTCATCTGCAACCAACACAACAAGGTGCGGGCTTCTCCCGTGCGGGGGTGAGTATAACGATACTCAGTAGGGACCCCAAGACACTCAACGTCTAACAAAATAAAAAAAGGATAATCCAAAATGTATAAAATCAACAGAAAACCATTACATAGTTATATGATTATACATATACCTATGTTATATAGTTACTCAACTTAATCATGAGGAAAACACAAAAGTCATTGACTTAGCTCAAACTAGTATTTTCATTATCAAAACCAAAACTGATGGAAAACACCTCCTCCATTGAGTACAGTGGGCATGTCACAATATTGAGGCACTTCTTACTAACCCTGGATAGAGGAGGTACTCCTCCTATCGAGTATCATTGGTCTGCTTCCAACTACCAGGCACTCCTCCGCTGTGGGTCTACTACCAACTACCAGGCGCACCCCCTATTAGCCTATAGAGGTACTTCTCTAGTCGAGTACCGCATGTATGCCACCAACTACCATGTGCTCCTCTACCGTGGGTCTTCTGCCAACTACCAGGCGCTCCCCATAGGGCTAGTCGAATCACTCCGAGTTGAATCGGTCAAGCAGTCGTCAGGTCTCCCAGCTACTAGTTCTTTGCACTCTATCTGCTCTTCACTGTATGGATCCGCTCCACAAGCTACTGGGAAATACTCCAACTGTTGAGAATTTCTAGAAGAAGTATGTCTATGGTTTGCCACATCATAGGGGTATCAACACAACAGACAACACGTAAATCGGATGTCAGGTTTGTTAGTTATTAGCCTTTTAGTCCAGGGGGCCTGGTTGAATTTGTTTACGATCCAACATGACCATAAATCAACTATACTCCGACCTCTAGTGGGGTATTCTCAATGGGATCATCTCTCATTGATATTATCTGCGCCACTGACGGTTCATCAAACAGACGTCTGATGCCAAATATTTTTCCAATGAATGAAAAAGGGTCGGTAGTGGGGGGAGTCTGGTCCGACCAGGTTGGACATGCTCGGCCCCACCCCGTGGGGCTGACCTGGTCTGGTTCGACCCAGTTTTGGTCAACCCTGTCAAACCCGCTGGGTCTCACATCATCTATTGGGTGAGGTCATCCTATTATGTTCGCCCTGGTCCACTTGGCCCAGCCCAGCGAATAGCGAGGGCGGTTGGGCCCGGAGGTCGCCAGGTAGACGATTAAGCCCAAAGGATGGTGCTGGTTCAACAAGTGTGGTGAGGGTTGTGTCTCGGTTGACTTTACCCAAGAGGTCAGCAACATGCCACGTGGGTCGCGGGCAGGCTGCGGGGTCACCGGGCAGGGTGCGGTAGGGGCCAGGCAGGCCGCGGGGGCTCGCCCACAGCGGGTGGGGACTTCTGGCAGTGCATGTGGTATTGTGCGGGGGCTCCAGGTAGTGTGTGTGGCGGAACGACGGGCGCATGCTGAGCACCGGGTGCTGTGCAGGGTGCCGGTAGGGCCGGCCAGGCCACGGGGAGGCACGTGTAGTGCATGGAGGCACCGGGCAGCGCACGTGGCAGCGCACCGTGTCTTTGGGCAGCACACGAGCATCACACAGTGGCACAGGCAGCGTGATGGGGATCGGGAAAGCGCGCGGGATGTAGGGCATCGCACCAGGAGGGATGGGTAGGCCGCGGGTTCGGCTGGGGTGTACGAGGCACCGCGGGGCAGCGCTGTTCTCAGAGGCCGTGGGTAGCGCGACCATCGTCGTTGCCACCTTCGTCGCCTTGTCGATGATCACCAAAAACCAGCACGACGGAGGTGGTCAGGCCATTTTGTTTTGGCTTGCTCCCTCCACATTTAGGGTTGTAGCATGCGGTTCATCATGATTTTATGAAAGAAGATAATATTTAATTTTTCCTTTTCAATATTTGCAACGTTTCGATTCAACCGAATATGAGAATAAGAAAAGGATTATTACATAAATAAATCCCCTACCTTTGATTTGTCGGTCATTGGCGGAGTCGTGGAAGGAAGATGATGAAGACCCTTGTTCGTCATGTCTGCCGCACATCCCCAATTCTATGCAGTGTCAGTTCATTGATGACGTTGGAGAGGGTAGAATTCGAGTAAGGAAGTTGAAGAATAAATCAAAGAAGGTCCTTAGTATTCTTCGTCGATGGATCCTTCTTCTTTCTTAGTTGGGAGATTTTCTCCCAAGTTCCTCTTCTCAAGTTCCACCAAAAAAAATATTCCACCAATATAATAGATTTAAATATGATATTTATTTTGTTGGCATAATATTCATATTGGACTCATTAATTTGGTAGGATCCAATTAATTAATGTGGAGAATTGGTATAATTAATAAAAGGGGAGTTGGCTCCACAGAGGTGAAGAGGCTCCAAGGGTGGTGGTTCCATTAAGTAAAGAGGGTTGGCATAACATAATGTGGAGGAGTTGAAGAGGCTCCCCCACATTATTAGGTAGTTGAAGTGGATCCTCCCAATTTAATGTCGGTTTTAAGGGGTTTCATTCTCGGGTGCTCCCCACCACTTTAATTGATAAGAGGTGTTTAGAACTCAGGGGGGGGGGGACACCACCATAACCTTTCATGGGAGGTTATGGTGTTGTGACCCGCACCTCTAACCTCTTCTTGGAGGTTTTAACACCCCTTAATAAAATTAATGTCACAATTTATTTTTACTTAAATTATTCATAAAAACTCAAAAACTAACTTTTATTATCGACCAACTGCTGTCGAGGTGAAAGTATTCATAAGAGAATATCGGCACTGTGAGTTCACTGGTGCCCCCAGATTTAAATTCTGAGCACTAGTTCAAAATTTATAATAACCAACTCGTACGTTTACTGAACATACCTGAAAAAAAAACTTCAAAATTTGATTCTAGGCACACATGGACTCGGAATCATGCACCGCCATTGTTCACAGACTCATAAAATTTCCATGTATTGAAGAAAAAAATTCCGGGGAATTTCTTGGTCTATACAGTCTCCCCACCTTAGGGATTTACATCCCCGAATGCTACAACTCAAACTATGGGAACAAATGGGGGTACTGGGCACGAATCTGAGCCTCCCGCTCACATGTTCTCTCTTGGAGGTTCCCGTTCTACCAACGAACGTGCACTAGAGGAATCGACTTTTTACGTAGGACCTGCTTCAGTTGATCCTCAATCTCCATGGGATCCTTTGAGAATTTCACCTCATCATCGACGTCTAGCTCTCCATGGTTGATGATATTGGAAGGGTCGTGCACGTATCTCCTCAGCTAAGATACATGGAAGATGTCGTGCACCCAGTGCAGCTAAGGTGGAAGATCCAAGTGTTAATCCACCACGCCTACTCTGTTGGGGACATGGAAGGGTCCAGTGAACCCTTGAGATATCTTGCCTCCTCATCCAAATCACCATAAACCTTGTCAAGGTGAGACCCGTTGAAAGATATGGTTGCCATCCTCGAACATCAGAGGTCTCTGTCTCCTCTCAGCATATGAATTTTTTCTTCATTGTGCAGTCTTCATCCGCTCCTAGATGATCTGTACCTTCTCCTTTGTAGATTGCACCATCAATGGTCCCAGTGGGGATGACTCCCCAGGGTCTGTCCAGTATAAGGGTGATCTCAAATTTCTCCCGTACAATGCCTCGAAATGTTTCATCCCTATGGTGGAGGGATAGCTATTATTATACGAAAACTCCACCAAAGTCAGGTGATCCACCCACCAATGATCGAAGTCAAGGACACATGCACGTATCATGTCTTCGAGGGTCTGAATGGTTCGCTCAAACTGACCATTTTTTTGAGGATAGAAGGAAATAGAGAGATAGAGCTGTATCCCGAATGTTTCTGGAAACCCCTTCCATAGCCAGCAAGTAAACCATGCTTGACATTTGGAGACAATAAAAGAAGTTACTCCATGTAAACGCACAATCTCATGAACATAGTGGCGTCCCATGACCTCTCTTGAACCCTACTCTCTGATTGGTAAGAAGTGGGTCGACTTGGTGAGTCCGTTGATGATCACCCAAATCGAATCATGACCCATGGATGTACGAGGAAGACCCATCACAAATTCCATACATATCCATTCCCACTTTCACTCTGAGACCTATAAAGGTTGTATCAAGCCTGCTGGTACTTGGTGCTCCGCCTTCACTTGCTGAAAAGTGAGGAATCAAGAGACAAACTCCGCTACCGCCTTCTTCATACCTGGCCACCAGAGCGATCATCAATGGTCCTGGTACATCTTTGCCACTCCTGGATGTACCTCTATAGGGGATGTGTGGAAATCCATCAACACTTCCTCACAAAGTGACACTGGTACAATGGTATGTCCTATGAAGAGGATGACATGCTACCCACCTTTAGAAAATCCATTAGGCTCCTGTCCTGTGGATATCTGAACACATCGTGTCTCACATTCATCATCCCTATGTTGTGCCTCCCTGACTCATTGAAGAAGTGGGGGAGTGAATGTAAGAGACTGAAAAGTGTTGTTTCATCTCTGTCCACAAAGGATATCTGTAAATAATCCAACTATTCAATCTCCTCTCTTAGTAGTTCTATACCAGTACTCCTGCTAAGAGCATCTGCAAAAATGTTCACCTTCTCGGGATTATAGATTATCTCAAAGTTACAGTCCTTGAGGAACTCAAGCCATCAACTCTATCTCAAGTTCATCTTTTTCTTGGAGAAGATATACCTGGGAATCTTGTGATAAGAGTACACGGTAAAATGCTCGCCCATCGGATAGTGTTTCCACATCTTCAAGGTGAAGAACACTACTACTACTAACTCTAAGTCATTGGTAGCAAAGTTCTGCTCATTCTATCTCAGCTTCCAAGAACCAAAAGCAATCACTACTCTCTCCTGAATCATGAAACACCCATGTCCGGTCCCTGATGCGTCATAGTAGACCATTTACCCTACACCCTCATCCAAAAGCCTCAAGATGTGGGCACTAGTCATCCTCTGTCTCAGCTTCTAAAATCTCTACCGACATCTCTCCGACCACAGAAAGGGTTTCCCCTTCTTCTTCAAGGTTGATAGTGGTGATGTAACTCTGGAGGAGTCTGGAACAAACATCTGATAGTACCCAGCCGAACCCAGGAATCTTCGTACCTCCGTCACATTCATGGGTGGCTCACAAGAAAGTACTGCCTCGATTTTCCCTAGATCAACTACAAATCCAGCCTCCGAGATGACGTGTACCAAGATTTGAACCTCTTGAATCCAAAAATGGCACTTTTAGAGCTTATTATAAATATGGTGCTCTCAGATTGTGTCCAGTAATTCATGAAAATGGTTGTAATGATCCTCCTTAGTAGTTGAGTAGATCAGAATGTCGTCGATTAAGACCATGACAAAGCGATCGAGGTAAGGCTGGAATATCATGTTCATGATACTCATGAACACTACTGGAGCATTGGTTACACCTAAGGGAATAACCATGAAATCATAGTGGCCGTACAGAAACCTGAAGGCCATCTTCTACACAACCTCATCTCAAACTCTGAGCTGGTGATAACCTGATCATAGGTCTATATTAGAGAACCATCATGCTCCCTTCAGCTGGTCAAAGAATTCATCAATCCACGGGAGTGGGTACTTGTTCATTACAGTCACCTAGTTCAGGAGATGTTAGTAGACACATATCCTCAAGATTCTATCCTCTTTCTTGGTGAATAGAATCAGGGCTTCCCAGAGAGAAACACTGGGCTGAATCAATCCTTTCCCCTGTAAGTCCTCTAGCTGTACCCACAGCTCATGAAGATCAACAGGAGCCATCTGATATGCTGGAGTAGATATCGGTGACGTCCCGAGGTACATGTAAATGTAGAAGTCCACCTCTCTACGAGGAGGTAGTCCTAGAACATCGTCAGATAAAACATCCGCATACTAGTCCACCACTACAGGATAAGTCGAACCATCCACATCAACTGCTCCGAGGATAAGGAAGGATAACTAGTCAGTGATCTGCTACACCCTCCTCTGAGTAAGTCTGTCTTGTCCTGCAAAGATTCCCTTCTCGCCAGTGAAGGCAATCCTAGTCCCATCCGTTCGGAAACACCGCACTTTTCTCCTAATACAGTTAATATGATCATTGACTGTAGATAACCAGTCTATACCCATGATGACGTCATAAGGCCTTGATGCCACTACTAGGAGTTCCCAACCGAAGCTCTTACCTCGTAGAGTAAGCTCGCACTCCCGAAACCAATGCGTTGTAAGAACCCAGATATTCTTTTCAGGTATGTCTTTCCTTTATATGATGTTTTTGAGAAAAGAGGAGTTTATGAAAATTTTTGAAGTAAACGACGTGTACTTTATGAGTACACACTGTGTACTCCCTTGCCAAACCAGGCCATGTGCTAGCAATGTACAGGCCACCCACATGGTGTGTAGGGGTATTGTGGAGGCCGCTTAAAGCAAAGTACGGAAAAAAGAGTACATTCCGTTTACCCCAGAAGTACACGCAGTGTATTTTCTTTTTTTCATTAAACAAACTAGGGTTGCACCTAATCACCAGAATGACCTTCTTCTAGGATTCGTTTGGGCGAGAGCTCCCGTGTGGCCGCAATCCTTCTCCAAGCCCCTGAGCTGTTTTCCGATCTCTATTTCAACCGTCGTAGATTGCTTTGGGATTGCCTCGGTATGCTCTCCCTTCTTCTTTATCCTTGTTTCATGATTCCTCCTTGTTTCAAAGTTATCATGAATTGAGAGTTTTGGAATTTTTTTAGATAATTTATTTTCTAAGGCGAATCAATCATCTTGGTTCACCCAAATCGATCTCCTAGCATCGAGGTAGGTGGTTTGTTGCCCTACATTTAATGTCTTTGAGTTTTTGTGCAAAAAGTTTCGAATACCCAGGTATCGGGTATCCCGGGTTTGGGATTTTGATTCCATTGTTTAATTGACTTATATTTTATGTTTTATAGAGGTTAATTGATAGTAATATATTCATGGATGCATATTAGAGGATCACCCATGGGTGATTTCCCTTGCTTTGGATGTTTATTGTCGTTTGGCTTAGATTGCCTATGAGGCAAACCTTGTAGCATTGTTTGTCTTCCTTGTAATAGTTGATTTCATGGATTTCCTACTGTTTATATGTTTTTGATGCATTTTATCTATTAGACAAGGAGATGTTGAACATACATAGGGCTGTTGAAAGTCGATTATGCACGACTAGACTACCCAGGGCTATGTGAACCGGGTGCGATAGACTATTGAAGGAACTAACGATTAAGGGATTCCCTAGAGAGTCTGTTATAAATTAGATTCATACGAAGTACCTACATGAATTGGAATTTTTTCTTCCCAAGAGTGTCCTTAGTTTACACACGTATCGATACCATAGGAGGAATTAGACGTAAGTTCTTCTTCAGGGAGTCTGTAGCTATTGTTGCAAGACCACATGGGAATTGACGGTGAGTGCTTCCCAGAGTGTCTATGCCTTGTATGATTATTTGTCTAGAGGAGTCTTTTAGTAGGAGCCACCTAGAGAGTCAGTATTATTATTTTTTTGGTTGGTTGGGACTAGTCCACCAAGCCAAAGAACAAGCTTTGGTTTGTACTGCTTGTTGTTTATGTAGTGTGTTGAGATACATGTAGAGTTACATGTTGTGCCTTGAGAATATATAGCTGTTTCTGGACTCCGTGGTTGATAATTAAATGATTTTATTAAAATAATAAATTGCTGTGAATGGATATTTGTAGGATTGTTACTTTGGTGTACCTTTGTTTCTATACAACATTTAGTTCCTTTATTTTTGTTATTTAGCTCAATGACAGTAGGGCACAAAACCTGTGGTGATTGCCAACAGGGATTAGTCTCAGAACCTATTTTGGTCCTGTTTTTCAACCCAAACATGTTATATGGTTTCATGTGTGGATATGGATTGTGGACCTTCTACTTCAGGTAAATGATTGCTGGTTGGAGCTAGATAGCATAGGGCTGAGCTTTGGCTTGCGATGCTACTGGAGTTGCTGTTACTTTTAGTACATTGTTTTCAGTTGTATTTCAGCACGATGTTGTTTTTGTTGCTTTCCATAAATAATTGTACCTACTGCATTATTATCATCATTACTATATATATTTATTTCTTCTGCTGTTTTGTCTCAGTTTTTGTATTTCGTTTACATCTTTGGCTATTGACTGTTAATTATTTTCCCTTGTATACCTTACCAAATGAGGGCATTGTTTCCCCAATAACTTACCAAGGCCCTCGCTGCTAGTCGGAAGCCTCTGGTGTTTGGGGAATTGCGCTTGAGGTTATGTGGCGAACCGGGCATGGGGCACCAGTTGAGTGGCTCCGGATTCGGGTCATTACAAAGTGGTATCAGAGGAGGTTCTCCTTTTCTATTTGACTTACTATTTGTAGACATTTGACAGGGATAGGACAGAATAGGGAAATGATAAATTGATGTGCCCAGGAGTTCTAGTACCTGTGTACATGGAATAATCAAGACTACCTCAAATGTTGTAATTTTCAAGTTCTGCAAATGTTATAGTTTAATTAATTTCACCGTTGGGTGATGCACTTGTTTTGTGTTGTTACTGTTTATATTATTGCGGTTCTATTTTGTTGCAACCCGATGAGATGAGGGTATGCCATCTCATGCATCAGATAGGCACATTTTAGAAAATCACATGCCATGCATTTTTCCATGCCATATAGGTTTCATTAGAGATTGCATGCTATTGTGATAGAATTTTTATAGACAATGACTGCTATTGTGATAGTTGTTTTGATAAAATACATGATATGTGGATAGGGTATCAGTTCATTATCACAGATTCCAAACTTTGGTCTCCGAGATGTTTTGAGCCCTCGAGGATCGGAATTTGGTGGTTCGTGTGTTTGTTATATTGTTTCTTGTTATATTCATTATTTTGAAGCCATGATTTGATTTGCAGGGAGTATGGGCCCCCATTGATTGGAATTTGGCACCTTAACCTCTGTTTTCTATGTTTTATGGGCTCCGGTGCAGTTCTGAGGCTACTGTTTGGAAAAACCTAGAATACACGGTGTGTACATTATAAATACATGCCATGTAGTTTTGGTCATGTCACTGACCCTATGGACAAAGACATGGGGCTAAAAAAGGTTCTGAAAGAACACGCCGTGTATGGTATGTACACGTCGTGTAGTGGAAAACTGTGTAGTTGGTCGTGTCACTAACAACACGTGCCAGGAAAACCTTGGTAGTACACATCGCGTTGGTAGGAACACGCCGTGTAGTCTTGTTGCAGGTACCCGGCCGTGTCACGAACAAAACAGGTCAGTGTTTTCTGCTCATATACATGGCGTGTTTGTTCTGAATACGCCGTGTAAGGGTCAGCCATGTAGCTGGCCATGTAACGAACCACACGGGTTGTGGTTTTCCTTCAAGTGAACACGATGTCCCTTGGGAACACGACGTGTAGTGTTGACTGTGTGGTAAGGCGTGTTGCTAACAACACGGTCCAGGTAAGGAATGTCTAGTGCACACCGTGTCTTCCTCAACACATCGTGTAGTGCTCAAATATGATAAATCATGTGAATTAGTCGTGTAAGAGTAACTCAGCAAGGAGAAAAGGGTCAGTACATGCCATGTATTTTGAGAACACAGCGTGTAGTTGGGTTGTTTACACATCCATGTATGGCCAAGGTACACACCCATGGTATAATTTTGGGAAACATGCCATGTAGCCATACTACACACCATGTAGTCATGTTTTTCCCAATTCTAAAGGTTCTTCCCTGCTGTTCCATTTTACTCCCTTATGTTGAAACTATTTTTGTCATTAAGGAAGTCACGTATTGATCTTTCAGGGCTATGGCACCAAGACATCCTCCCGTTGCACGTTAGGAACCAGGAAGTGACCATACACCTGATACGGCAGACTAGGGACTACCAGTAGTTCCACCGATCATTCCAGAAATGGAACCTGAAGTGATTACGAACACTAGTGATGATTCTCTATTCAGAGAGGGTTTCATGAGATTCATGTAGACCATCTAGGGAGTTCAACAACCTTCCCTGACTATGACAGAGCTGACGCGGGTTTTTCAGCAGCAACATCTTCCCACGTTCACAGGGGATGGAGGACCGCAAGTTGCAGATTCATGGCTAGAAACCATGTTATCCATCATAGACCATATCGATACACCACCATATAGGAGGTTGAAGCTCGCAACATACATGCTGCGAGACTCCGCCAAAATATTTTCTCAGGCAGGGCGCCAACAGACTATGGTTTGGGATGATCTCCAGCATACGTTCTATGACTACTTCTACCCAGCGACATTGAGGGCTGATAGAGCTAGGGAGTTCAGGAACCAGTATTAGTGTACTCTTTCAGTTATGGAGTTTTCCTCCCATTTCATAGAGTCACATCATTTTTATCCCGTTCTTAGGAATGATGAGTTGTTCTTGGAAAGGAAGTTTGAGGAAGGACCCAAACCAGATATCAGATCACAGGTGAATGTCATACAGTTGACATCTGTTACTCTGATAGTCAACCAGGCGTTGATCATGTAAAGGAACCAGAGGGAAACTGGAGCTGTGGACTAGGGCAGTTCAACATCTAGGGCAGATTCTTTTTAGACAGACAGCAGGAAGAGCCACCGAGAGTCTACCTGAGGCGTCTGAGGAAGTGAGGTACTCTTTCTGCTAAATGAGATCTCACTTATGGAATAAAATTGGTTTGTTATTAGTGTTTTATGAGTGGGAATAAGAAGCCTCAGTGGCCGGGAGACCCAGTGGAGTGTCAATCTTGCGGCATGATGGGTCATCTGCAGCGTTTCTACAAGGTTCCCCTTCCAGAAGCAAGTGAAGGTGGACCAGTTTTGACCCCGAGTACTGGAGTAGGGTTCCTGGTTCCACAAGAGACTGGGGCTGGAGTTTTTCAGGTCATCCAGGTCTGTTTAGAAGCCGTGTACACAATGGTCAGTCTTAGGGAGGAGCATCTCATGTTTTTCAGAATTTTACATAGGGTCGTGGTACAGGCCAGACTTTTGTTGTAGAGCATATTCATCAGGATCAGGATCCCAGACCCTCTACAATTCGAGGTATGATCTTAGTATCCTCAGTTTTATCTTCATCTCTTTTTGATACTGGTTCTTCTCATAACATTATCTCTATTGATGTCATTGAGAGCCTTGAGCTTTGGGTCTTTTCGTCTACTGACATGGTGACTCTCGACACGCACGTGGGAATGAGGGAATATAGCTTGAGTTAGTGAAAAGAATTCCCTCTAGAGGTTGTAGGGTTTAACTTCTTATGGGACCTCTATTTCCTATATATGGAAGGATACAATTTCATTCTCGGGATGGACTGGTTGGTTCCCTTCCATGGAGTCGTCGGTTGCTATCACCGTAGGGTGATTTTTGTATCACTAGACGGCGGGTCCTTTCTTTATATAGGTGAGTGGGATGTCCAGGTGGGTAGAGCTAGACCAGAGCATCATAGGCTAGGAGGGGTTATGACCCACTTTTCTAGTCTTTATCTGGATGACAAGGGGATTCCACAGTTAGACATTCCTCCAGTGGTGGATCATTTCAGATATGTCTTTCTAGAGGACTTTTCAGGTTTACCTCTAGAGCGTGAGATAGAATTATAGATTGATCTCATGCCAAGAGAGGCACTGGTGTCCATTCCTCCTTATAGGATGGCTACACCTGATTTCTAGGAGCTCAAGAAGCAGTTGGAGGTGTTGGAGGCAAGGGGTTTCATCTGACCCAGTACTTCTCCTTGGGGTTCGCCTGTCCTATTTGTGAAAAAGGCAGACGGTACCCTTAGGCTTTGTGTGGATTATCGTAATTTGAACCAGTTGATGGTGAAGAACTAATATCCCTTACTGAGGATCGATGATCTCTTCGATCAACTTTGAGGAGCCAGAGTATTCTTGAAGATTGAATTGAGATCCAGATATTATCAGTTGCGTGTTAGACCATCTAATATACCCCTTACAACCATTCGGAGCAGGGATGGTTTGTATGAGTACTTTGTTATGTCGTTCGGTCTCATGAACGGGCCGACAATCTCCATGGAGCTAATGAACAGAGTGTTCCATCCTTACTAGTTTTACATCATGGTGGTTTTCGTGGATGACATCATGGTGTACTCTCACACATGACATGAACATGAAACCCATATTGAGATTGTTTTGAGTACACTGGGAGAGCATCAGTTATATAATAAGCTCTAAATGTTCCAATTTTGGATGGATGAGATCCACTTCCTAGGTCACGTCATCTCAGAGATAGGGGTATCAGTAGACCCAGAGAAGGTGATATCAGTGGTTACCTAGGAGCAGCCGAAAAATATCTTCGAGTTATGGAGTTTCATGAGGTTGGTTGGTTACTATAGGTAGTTTATACAAGACATATTACTCTTAGCGGTTCCATTAACGGGATTTACTAAGAAAGGGGTAATTTTTGTTTGGACAAAAGAATGTGATTCGGCCTTTCAAGAGCTGAAGGGGATGTTGACGTCGGCACCGATTCTAGTTTTTCCATAGTCGGGTAGGAGTTATACAGTTTTCTATTATGCATCTGGCATCAGTCTAGGAGCAGTGCTTATGCAGGAGGATCTTTTGGTTGTGTATGGATCTTGGAAGTTGAGGCTGTAACGCCCCGACCCCAGCTACCCAGAGTCGGTGAATTACTTCGTAACATTGGCATGATCACAAGAAAGATCAAATCTCGAAAGACCGATTGGTTTAGTAGCCTTGGAAACACTAGATATATTAATAAGTTTTACATTATATCATAAAATGAAAAACTAATACAACAACATAATATTTCCACAATCCACACTACAATCCCCTCATAATATCCATGCAGGTCATTCATAACTTACATCTTCACTTCCTGGGAAAAATAAAACATAGAAAAGGGGTGAGCTCAAATGCCCAGTAAGGATAACAATATAGCGGAAACTTTCATCAATAAGAATAAACATTTAAGGCAATTTATAACTAAAACAAAAGCCTTTTAAACATGAACTTTCAACATGGTATGGCATAAATAAAATGAAATAATGCCATTTACTTATTCACATGGATATTCCACTAATCGAATAATCACATGCAAAAATAAATAACCACTTTCATAATGTTGGAATGCATAATGCCATACTATCATAACCACATAGCCAAGGCCTCGTGCCAAGACTACAAATAAGATTTTGTCAAGGCCTTGTGCCAAGACACTAGTTTGTCTCATGAGACCTACCGATGCATCGAGGAGCTATAGCGGGCTCCACCCGTCACTTATTAAGTCCAATGCATTCCCATATGAAAAGGTTTAAACATAACATAAGCATTCGTATTAAAACTAGCATACGAAATGTCAATACTTTCACAATAAACTATGAATGGTATAAAAATAGCACATCCACAGTCAAACATATCACAAAACCTTCAATACAATATAGAAGTTTTGTATCATAATAAATCAACTTCAAATAATCTTAAAATACATCAAAGGATGTTGACATAGATGAAATCAAAATTCTTTTTAAAGAAATATCTCCTTTTATTTTGAAATCATTTAAGATCCATATAAAATAAAACATTTTCTTTGAAAATATTCTTATAAGCTTGTAAGGAAAGCTTTGAAGATTTTATAACGGCGTAAAATAACCGCACCCGCCGTATAAGTTAAAAAAACATTCTTACCTCAATTCTGTCGAAAAGGTTAAAAAGGACCTTGTTTTGAAAACGACGGAAAGATTCCTTTATAAACCTCTTATAAAAAGTCAAAAAGGGTATAAATGACTTTAACCCATATTCTTGTAAGTAGTAAAAATGTTTTGAAATACATTTTTAAGAAACATGGATGTGGATGATAAAGAGATCCCAGTAGATTATTACATATAAACAACCTCGGATAATGAAGAGATTGTGAAATAACCCTTACCTTGTACTTTTCCTTGGTTGGGGTAGGTTAACCTCCTGTATAATGGTGAAATAGTTGTTATTAAATTATACAAGAATCATATATATTAATATGATATCATATATGATCTTTTAACATTGATTTGTTAATAATATCTTAGAATTATCATCGTTTCGGGTGTTAACTAACTCATTTTCTTTTATATGTTTTGTTACATAAACCATGTTTGTTGTATCTTATTCATATCCAGAATGATATCAAGTCCTTAAACATAATTTTTAAATCATCAAATGATAATTATACTTGAATGGATACGATGGAGAATGAATCTCATCACGTTCGTGGAGACTGTAGTCCGTACGTACGCACGAGCGACAATAATATATAAATGGATGGTATATCATATATACAGAATCATTAACATGTTATATTTATTATTTACATGAGTTACACATCATTATTATACCCATCCAAATAATATTATATTGAATAACAATTACACCACGACGTGGAGACGGTAAGCCGTACGTACGCACGTATGGTGACATGTTATTCAAAGGGTGGATAGAATACTGAATATGATTGTACCATATTTATAATAACATCACAGTATATGTGAGATACTGGAGTTATTATTTCAGAATGGTAAGAACAAAGGAAGAAGAAGTGGAAGAAGAAATGAACTTAGAAAAGGGTGGTGAAATCATTACCTCTTCTTCGGGTTCTTCCTTTTGATTTGATCAAAAGGGCTCCTTAGGTTGGCTTTCTGATCAAACTAAGGCCTCTAGGTTGTATTGAGGGATGTTGGGAGAGTATTTGGGCAGAGTTTGGACGATCCAAGTGGCTTGAGAGGTGTGAGGAAAAGAGAAGGAGGAGTGCCCTTTTTATAAGAGGGGTGAGGGGCACCTTTGGAAAAGCTAGAAATATTAATTTATAATAAATTCATATTCGGTTTCTAAAGGCTCCAAAGTTGACTATTCAAAGGTTAAGGTGGGGATAGGTCGAAAACCACTCAACCAAGAGAATTTAGACAGGTTTGGGTACTTATATTAACCTTATCTTTAAGTATTAACTCTAAGTTAATTAGTTTCACTTTTACAATGTCTCTTTGTATTTTTATATAATATGGTTAATAAACTTACTATATACATCCAAGAGACCCCCAAGTGGTCCATTAATGATTAACCTATCATAATATAAGTCTCTTGGCCGAACCTTAGATTTTTTGGAATTTAATATCAATTAATAATATAATATTTGTTTTAAGAACTCTTTTATGTCAATTTTGACACTATTCAATAGTTGATTTTTGTGAAACTCATAACAGATTGATTACTTCGAACAAAGTCCATTAAATCAATCCTAGTATATCATATTAGCCTATAAAATTAGTTTAATTCATTAAAAGTTTCATATTATATTTATTTGGGTATTTATAATATCAATTATTTTAATTGTTCACTATTATAGTAATTACTGCATCATCATTGTGTCATAAATAAAATAAATTATTTAATGTCTAAAAATTATAAATAAAATATCATTATGTAGGAAATCTTTTTATCTTTCTAATGAATATTTATAATCTAAAATCCAACATATATAACCCTATGTAAAAATTGTTGTTCTAAAAGATATATGCTTGTGTCATTTTTGTATTCATTTTAACTAAATTAAAATAAAGTGTCATTATCACTTACAAGTGGATCCATGGGGTCCCAAAATAGACCCAAAGATGCCCATGGTCGACCATGTATCAACCAATAGGGTTAAGACACGTTTTAGGGTAATTTAGTATTATTATAATATTATTTTTTTTAACCCTTATTTACCGGATTTACCCTTAACCATGGTAAATAAAATATTTACCGCAGTAATTATTTAAAATGTCTAAAAATAAAAGTTACCTATTTACACAATTTGAACATCCTGATTCCAAATATGGAATCCATTTTTCTAAATTCAAAACACAGAAGTGGCAGAAATTAATTTAAAATTAATTCCCGCTGTCAAAACAAAAAGCGTGTTTTTAAGAGATAATAACTATCAAAAGATTGACACTTGTTTATGTTCGGTTTAATTGTAAAATTATGTCCAATGACCAACATTATATTAAATGGTAAAAATATATTCTAAATATACTTTAAAACCACTCAAATTCATAATTTATCACTATTAATTATTTTGATTAAAAAAGTTGGTTTTAATTAAAATTTAGTAATTTTCACTATTCATCAAAATATGAAAGTTATCCGAAAAGTACCAAAATTTCACCTTAGGCTAAATTCGATATTCCGAATCCAAAAATGAAGTCCATTTTCAAATATAAAATATATATAATTTCAAAAAGTAGGTATTACTATTCATAACGGCTAGTTTGATTAGTTGTGGTGTGTGTTAAAACTCAAGGTTGCGTACAACACACGCTACTGTATTATTCAAAGAAAGCGTACCGTGGAAGCTTGGGATGTTTCATTTTAAATTTTTGATGTCCCCATTTAGTCAAAAAGTTTAAAAAAGGGTTCACTATTAAAAGTTGATAAAAGTGCAATACTGAAAATGAATTTGTTCTTGCATTATATCTAAGAAACTCATAATATGGAATCTAAAATTATAAGGATTATATAAAGTTTAAAATTTAGTCAATAATATTATTAACCTCCTTTGAATGGCTTTTTCCTTTGGTAAGTCATGGTGTGATTGAACTCGGTGTTGCGTGTAGTGCAAGTTATTGAATTATTTTGAAGAAATAACACACTATGAAATCTTGGGGTGTTACATTCTCCCCTCCTTCAATAAATTGCGTCCTCGCAATTTGAAATTGTTCTTCGAAAATAAAAGGTTGAAAGTAGAAAATATATTTGTGGGAAAACCCACATCGGAAATTGGGTTACTAAAATTTAGTCTTAATATGAGGAAAAGAGAAATCAAAGGGTCACCACCAAATTATGATCTCGATTAGGAGAACATTGGTGGAAATTGGAGACATATAATCGGAGGAAAAACGTAAATATTTATAGGTAGTGATTGAGGTCATCAATCACAAACAAGTATAAAATTGAGTTCCTTAAATTCATTAATCTATGATGAATTGAAATACCATCGGTTCAACAAAACATAGGGTATTAGGATAACACATTTTTGACGTTTCAAAATATCCTAGTTGAAATCCCACATCGAAAAATGAATTAATGAGGCCTTTATTTAAACTAAAGAGTGGAAAGTATGAAGATTACCGAAAATAACACATACTAGGGATCCATGTAGGAAAATATGGATATGGAGGAGAAATCTAACCATCAATTATCTGATGGAGAGTGGTAGAGAACATGGCTGTGAAAAGGCCAACAATCCCAAAGCCATAAATTAGTGATGATTTAAGGTACCATCTAGGACAACATTTTTGTTCTAAGTTCCTTTTCTTAATGTTGTGGAATTTATTTATGAGATTGGCTAAGAACATAAGGAGGTATAC
Source organism: Viscum album (assembly GCA_963277665.1). Classification (NCBI taxonomy): domain Eukaryota; kingdom Viridiplantae; phylum Streptophyta; class Magnoliopsida; order Santalales; family Viscaceae; genus Viscum; species Viscum album. Next base: position 1,355,867,818 of record OY728158.1, on the reverse strand, counting down.
ATACTTTAGAGTTTTATCCATTAATAAATTTCTACCACAAACTCATCTTTCACTCTAAAACATAATAGAACGTAAAAAAAATTCTATTTACACTATTCGTATAGGGTTCCAAAATAAACGAATTTATAATTCATCTACATGATCTTTTAATAAAAACTACATTATTTAATCCAGGACATCTCATGGTCTAGTGGTAGGTGATACACCCTTGTCTCCCTTCGGTTGCGGGTTCAAATCTCGCAGCCTTGCCGGACGCGACGGGTTGCCGCCCGACCTCCGGGTTGTCCTTTTATGGCAATCCAAAATAATCCAAACTAGAACTATCCAAAATACTTCTGTCCAAACTCACAGTCTAACATTTATAAGGAAGGTAAACATAATATAGATCCTTTTTACCCTGTAATAGCATATGAATACCTTCATCTTGTATTCTTTTAATAAACTGAAACATCTTGAATTACCATATTCCTTATTGATTATATTCATGCTCCCCTATTCCATATAGAATGCTGTATATACTTCATCAATCCATAAATGTTTTAAACCCCAAAAAAATGATGGAATATACAAATCATTAATCAGTTTCAAGGTAGTCAAGAATATCCAACATAATTTATCCAAATCAATCATGTATTATTCTAAAATCACTAACTCGGTATCAGAACCATATTATGGTTTATATTTCTCTCAACCATATATTTTCCAAAAATTTATCCTGCTATTGAGTCACTTTTCTTTGTTCCACACAATCTCAAGTCCTTAATGAAATAGTACTGCAGTACAATCCTTATATACTCCATAATTATTATAACAAGTACATTGTTGATACAACACTCAATTGACATAATCAACATAAGAACTCTAATCATTCCTCTTCATCTGTGGTAGTATCATAACTTGATTATTATCCAATAGCATCATTTGCGGCATAGTCTGATGACTGGGGCATAGGTTCGCGTAGTGTCCAAACTCCTTGCAAATGAAGCATTGTACATTTGAAACCATTTTCTCACCCTTGCAGTCACGTACTTTGTGCCCTTTTCCTCCACACTTATAACAAACTCCCATTCCTTTCAGGCAAGTTCCAGGGTTTTTCTTCCCACAGTTACCACAGATGGGAAAATTATTCTTTTCCCTCTTCCCTTTATCCATTTTTCTCTCTTCCATCCTTTTCTTCTCTTGCTTCCCTTCAAAGCCATAGGACTCAGTAAACTCTTTACATATCTTATCAACACATGATATTATTTCTTCATACGATGATAATACATGCGAGACTATTTCTCTTATAAATTCTGGCTTAAGACCATGAAATATATGATCCTTCTTTCTCTTTGCATCATGTGCATTTCTAGAGTTCTCATTCCTTTTACTGGGCGCCATTTCTAAACAATTGCATAAACTAGATCAGTTTATGAATCGAAATACATAATCCCATACTTATAAAACACTAAACATAAATTGAACTATTTATGGATATAATCCATAATCAAAAAAATGTTTTCTTTGAGGAAGTATATACACATAAACCCTTCATAATGATTTGTAAAGAAAATGAGAGTTATCCTAAGCATATCCCCCGGGAGTGTCGTAACCAAGAGTGCAGCAAGGCCCGTTGTCGTGCACCAGTTCCCGTTCGAGTCTAGCTCAAAGAGGTGTTTTCGGGTTTTACCCCTAGGTACATCTGTGCCAGAGCCGCCTCTACCTGCTCGTATCCAGACAGGGATGTATTTCTCGGAAAACTCACAAAATCTCTACAATACCAAAATTCTAGGAAGTTCTTCTATACTAATCCTCAAAGTTCATCTTAGGTCTACGTGCTCTAATCAGAGTTTATCTAAATCTAGTTTCCAAGGTTTGTACTAAACTTCCTCTGATAACAACTGTAACGCCCCGACCCCAGCTACCCAGAGTCGGTGCATTACTTCGTAACATTGGCATGATCACAAGAAAGATCAAATCTCGAAAGACCGATTGGTTTAGTAGCCTTGGAAACACTAGATATATTAATAAGTTTTACATTATATCATAAAATGAAAAACTAATACAACAACATAATATTTCCACAATCCACACTACAATCCCCTCATAATATCCATGCAGGTCATTCATAACTTACATCTTCACTTCCTGGGAAAAATAAAACATAGAAAAGGGGTGAGCTCAAATGCCCAGTAAGGATAACAATATAGCGGAAACTTTCATCAATAAGAATAAACATTTAAGGCAATTTATAACTAAAACAAAAGCCTTTTAAACATGAACTTTCAACATGGTATGGCATAAATAAAATGAAATAATGCCATTTACTTATTCACATGGATATTCCAGTAATCGAATAATCACATGCAAAAATAAATAACCACTTTCATAATGTTGGAATGCATAATGCCAGACTATCATAACCACATAGCCAAGGCCTCGTGCCAAGACTACAAATAAGATTTTGTCAAGGTCTTGTGCCAAGACACTAGTTTGTCTCATGAGACCTACCGATGCATCGAGGAGCTATAGCGGGCTCCACCCGTCACTTATTAAGTCCAATGCATTCCCATATGAAAAGGTTTAAACATAACATAAGCATTCGTATTAAAACTAGCATACGAAATGTCAATACTTTCACAATAAACTATGAATGGTATAAAAATAGCACATCCACAGTCAAACATATCACAAAACCTTAAATACAATATAGAAGTTTTGTATCATAATAAATCAACTTCAAATAATCTTAAAATACATCAAAGGATGTTGACATAGATGAAATCAAAATTCTTTTTAAAGAAATATCTCCTTTTATTTTGAAATCATTTAAGATCCATATAAAATAAAACATTTTCTTTGAAAATATTCTTATAAGCTTGTAAGGAAAGCTTTGAAGATTTTATAACGGCGTAAAATAACCGCACCCGCCGTATAAGTTAAAAAAACATTCTTACCTCAATTCTGTCGAAAAGGTTAAAAAGGACCTTGTTTTGAAAACGACGGAAAGATTCCTTTATAAACCTCTTATAAAAAGTCAAAAAGGGTATAAATGACTTTAACCCATATTCTTGTAAGTAGTAAAAATGTTTTGAAATACATTTTTAAGAAACATGGATGTGGATGATAAAGAGATCCCAGTAGATTATTACATATAAACAACCTCGGATAATGAAGAGATTGTGAAATAACCCTTACCTTGTACTTTTCCTTGGTTGGGGTAGGTTAACCTCCTGTATAATGGTGAAATAGTTGTTATTAAATTATACAAGAATCATATATATTAATATGATATCATATATGATCTTTTAACATTGATTTGTTAATAATATCTTAGAATTATCATCGTTTCGGGTGTTAACTTACTCATTTTCTTTTATATGTTTTGTTACATAAGCCATGTTTGTTGTATCTTATTCATATCCAGAATGATAGCAAGTCCTTAAACATAATTTTTAAATCATCAAATGATAATTATACTTGAATGGATACGATGGAGAATGAATCTCATCACGTTCGTGGAGACGGTAGTCCGTACGTACGCACGAGCGACAATAATATATAAATGGATGGTATATCATATATACAGAATCATTAACATGTTATATTTATTATTTACATGAGTTACACATCATTATTATACCCATCCAAATAATATTATATTGAATAACAATTACACCACGACGTGGAGACGGTAAGCCGTACGTACGCACGTATGGTGACATGTTATTCAAAGGGTGGATAGAATACTGAATATGATTGTACCATATTTATAATAACATCACAGTATATGTGAGATACTGGAGTTATTATTTCAGAATGGTAAGAACAAAGGAAGAAGAAGTGGAAGAAGAAATGAACTTAGAAAAGGGTGGTGAAATCATTACCTCTTCTTCGGGTTCTTCCTTTTGATTTGATCAAAAGGGCTCCTTAGGTTGGCTTTCTGATCAAACTAAGGCCTCTAGGTTGTATTGAGGGATGTTGGGAGAGTATTTGGGCAGAGTTTGGACGAGCCAAGTGGCTTGAGAGGTGTGAGGAAAAGAGAAGGAGGAGTGCCCTTTTTATAAGAGGGGTGAGGGGCACCTTTGGAAAAGCTAGAAATATTAATTTATAATAAATTCATATTCGGTTTCTAAAGGCTCCAAAGTTGACTATTCAAAGGTTAAGGTGGGGATAGGTCGAAAACCACTCAACCAATAGAATTTAGACAGGTTTGGGTACTTATATTAACCTTATCTTTAAGTATTAACTCTAAGTTAATTAGTTTCACTTTTACAATGTCTCTTTGTATTTTTATATAATATGGTTAATAAACTTACTATATACATCCAAGCGACCCCCAAGTGGTCCATTAATGATTAACCTATCATAATATAAGTCTCTTGGCCGAACCTTAGATTTTTTGGAATTTAATATCAATTAATAATATAATATTTGTTTTAAGAACTCTTTTATGTCAATTTTGACACTATTCAATAGTTGATTTTTGTGAAACTCATAACAGATTGATTACTTCGAACAAAGTCCATTAAATCAATCCTAGTATATCATATTAGCCTATAAAATTAGTTTAATTCATTAAAAGTTTCATATTATATTTATTTGGGTATTTATAATATCAATTATTTTAATTTTTCACTATTATAGTAATTACTGCATCATCATTGTGTCATAAATAAAATAACTTATTTAATGTCTAAAAATTATAAATAAAATATCATTATGTAGGAAATCGTTTTAGCTTTCTAATGAATATTTATAATCTAAAATCCAACATATATAACCCTATGTAAAAATTGTTGTTCTAAAAGATATATGCTTGTGTCATTTTTGTATTCATTTTAACTAAATTAAAATAAAGTGTCATTATCACTTACAAGTGGATCCATGGGGTCCCAAAATAGACCCAAAGATGCCCATGGTCGACCATGTATCAACCAATAGGGTTAAGACACGTTTTAGGGTAATTTAGTATTATTATAATATTATTTTTTTTAACCCTTATTTACCGGATTTACCCTTAACCATGGTAAATAAAATATCTACCGCAGTAATTATTTAAAATGTCTAAAAATAAAAGTTACCTATTTAAACAATTTGAACATCCTGATTCCAAATATGGAATCCATTTTTCTAAATTCAAAACACAGAAGTGGCAGAAATTAATTTAAAATTAATTCCCGCTGTCAAAACAAAAAGCGTGTTTTTAAGAGATAATAACTATCAAAAGATTGACACTTGTTTATGTTCGGTTTAATTGTAAAATTATGTCCAATGACCAACATTATATTAAATGGTAAAAATATATTCTAAATATACTTTAAAACCACTCAAATTCATAATTTATCACTATTAATTATTTTGATTAAAAAAGTTGGTTTTAATTAAAATTTAGTAATTTTCACTATTCATCAAAATATGAAAGTTATCCGAAAAGTACCAAAATTTCACCTTAGGCTAAATTCGATATTCCGAATCCAAAAATGAAGTCCATTTTCAAATATAAAATATATATAATTTCAAAAGGTAGGTATTACTATTCATAACGGCTAGTTTGATTAGTTGTGGTGTGTGTTAAAACTCAAGGTCGCGTACAACACACGCTACTGTATTATTCAAAGAAAGCGTACCGTGGAAGCTTGGGATGTTTCATTTTAAATTTTTGGTGTCCCCATTTAGTCAAAAAGTTTAAAAAAGGGTTCACTATTAAAAGTTGATAAAAGTGCAATACTGAAAATGAATTTGTTCTTGCATTATATCTAAGAAACTCATAATATGGAATCTAAAATTATAAGGATTATATAAAGTTTAAAATTTAGTCAATAATATTATTAACCTCTTTTGAATTGCTTTTTCCTTTGGTAAGTCATGGTGTGATTGAACTCGGTGTTGCGTGTAGTGCAAGTTATTGAATTATTTTGAAGAAATAACACACTATGAAATCTTGGGGTGTTACATTCTCCCCTCCTTCAATAAATTGCGTCCTCGCAATTTGAAATTGTTCTTCGAAAATAAAAGGTTGAAAGTAGAAAATATATTTGTGGGAAAACCCACATCGGAAATTGGGTTACTAAAATTTAGTCTTAATATGAGGAAAAGAGAAATCAAAGGGTCACCACCAAATTATGATCTCGATTAGGAGAACATTGGTGGAAATTGGAGACATATAATCGGAGGAAAAACGTAAATATTTATAGGTAGTGATTGAGGTCATCAATCACAAACAAGTATAAAATTGAGTTCCTTAAATTCATTAATCTATGATGAATTGAAATACCATCGGTTCAACAAAACATAGGGTATTAGGATAACACATTTTTGACGTTTCAAAATATCCTAGTTGAAATCCCACATCGAAAAATGAATTAATGAGGCCTTTATTTAAACTAAAGAGTGGAAAGTATGAAGATTACCGAAAATAACACATACTAGGGATCCATGTAGGAAAATATGGATATGGAGGAGAAATCTAACCATCAATTATCTGATGGAGAGTGGTAGAGAACATGGCTGTGAAAAGGCCAACAATCCCAAAGCCATAAATTAGTGATGATTTAAGGTACCATCTAGGACAACATTTTTGTTCTAAGTTCCTTTTCTTAATGTTGTGGAATTTATTTATGAGATTGGCTAAGAACATAAGGAGGTATACATACTTTAGAGTTTTATCCATTAATAAATTTCTACCACAAACTCATCTTTCACTCTAAAACATAATAGAACGTAAAAAAAATTCTATTTACACTATTCGTATAGGGTTCCAAAATAAACGAATTTATAATTCATCTACATGATCTTTTAATAAAAACTACATTATTTAATCCAGGACATCTCATGGTCTAGTGGTAGGTGATACACCCTTGTCTCCCTTCGGTTGCGGGTTCAAATCTCGCAGCCTTGCCGGACGCGACGGGTTGCCGCCCGACCTTCGGGTTGTCCTTTTATGGCAATCCAAAATAATCCAAACTAGAACTATCCAAAATACTTCTGTCCAAACTCACAGTCTAACATTTATAAGGAAGGTAAACATAATATAGATCCTTTTTACCCTGTAATAGCATATGAATACCTTCATCTTGTATTCTTTTAATAAACTGAAACATCTTGAATTACCATATTCCTTATTGATTATATTCATGCTCCCCTATTCCATATAGAATGCTGTATATACTTCATCAATCCATAAATGTTTTAAACCCCAAAAAAATGATGGAATATACAAATCATTAATCAGTTTCAAGGTAGTCAAGAATATCCAACATAATTTATCCAAATCAATCATGTATTATTCTAAAATCACTAACTCGGTATCAGAACCATATTATGGTTTATATTTCTCTCAACCATATATTTTCCAAAAATTTATCCTGCTATTGAGTCACTTTTCTTTGTTCCACACAATCTCAAGTCCTTAATGAAATAGTACTGCAGTACAATCCTTATATACTCCATAATTATTATAACAAGTACATTGTTGATACAACACTCAATTGACATAATCAACATAAGAACTCTAATCATTCCTCTTCATCTGTGGTAGTATCATAACTTGATTATTATCCAATAGCATCATTTGCGGCATAGTCTGATGACTGGGGCATAGGTTCGCGTAGTGTCCAAACTCCTTGCAAATGAAGCATTGTACATTTGAAACCATTTTCTCACCCTTGCAGTCACGTACTTTGTGCCCTTTTCCTCCACACTTATAACAAACTCCCATTCCTTTCAGGCAAGTTCCAGGGTTTTTCTTCCCACAGTTACCACAGATGGGAAAATTATTCTTTTCCCTCTTCCCTTTATCCATTTTTCTCTCTTCCATCCTTTTCTTCTCTTGCTTCCCTTCAAAGCCATAGGACTCAGTAAACTCTTTACATATCTTATCAACACATGATATTATTTCTTCATACGATGATAATACATGCGAGACTATTTCTCTTATAAATTCTGGCTTAAGACCATGAAATATATGATCCTTCTTTCTCTTTGCATCATGTGCATTGCTAGAGTTCTCATTCCTTTTACTGGGCGCCATTTCTAAACAATTGCATAAACTAGATCAGTTTATGAATCGAAATACATAATCCCATACTTATAAAACACTAAACATAAATTGAACTATTTATGGATATAATCCATAATCAAAAAAATGTTTTCTTTGAGGAAGTATATACACATAAACCCTTCATAATGATTTGTAAAGAAAATGAGAGTTATCCTAAGCATATCCCCCGGGAGTGTCGTAACCAAGAGTGCAGCAAGGCCCGTTGTCGTGCACCAGTTCCCGTTCGAGTCTAGCTCAAAGCGGTGTTTTCGGGTTTTACCCCTAGGTACATCTGTGCCAGAGCCGCCTCTACCTGCTCGTATCCAGACAGGGATGTATTTCTCGGAAAACTCACAAAATCTCTACAATACCAAAATTCTAGGAAGTTCTTCTATACTAATCCTCAAAGTTCATCTTAGGTCTACGTGCTCTAATCAGAGTTTATCTAAATCTAGTTTCCAAGGTTTGTACTAAACTTCCTCTGATACCAACTGTAACGCCCCGACCCCAGCTACCCAGAGTCGGTGCATTACTTCGTAACATTGGCATGATCACAAGAAAGATCAAATCTCGAAAGACCGATTGGTTTAGTAGCCTTGGAAACACTAGATATATTAATAAGTTTTACATTATATCATAAAATGAAAAACTAATACAACAACATAATATTTCCACAATCCACACTACAATCCCCTCATAATATCCATGCAGGTCATTCATAACTTACATCTTCACTTCCTGGGAAAAATAAAACATAGAAAAGGGGTGAGCTCAAATGCCCAGTAAGGATAACAATATAGCGGAAACTTTCATCAATAAGAATAAACATTTAAGGCAATTTATAACTAAAACAAAATCCTTTTAAACATGAACTTTCAACATGGTATGGCATAAATAAAATGAAATAATGCCATTTACTTATTCACATGGATATTCCACTAATCGAATAATCACATGCAAAAATAAATAACCACTTTCATAATGTTGGAATGCATAATGCCAGACTATCATAACCACATAGCCAAGGCCTCGTGCCAAGACTACAAATAAGATTTTGTCAAGGCCTTGTGCCAAGACACTAGTTTGTCTCATGAGACCTACCGATGCATCGAGGAGCTATAGCGGGCTCCACCCGTCACTTATTAAGTCCAATGCATTCCCATATGAAAAGGTTTAAACATAACATAAGCATTCGTATTAAAACTAGCATACGAAATGTCAATACTTTCACAATAAACTATGAATGGTATAAAAATAGCACATACACAGTCAAACATATCACAAAACCTTCAATACAATATAGAAGTTTTGTATCATAATAAATCAACTTCAAATAATCTTAAAATACATCAAAGGATGTTGACATAGATGAAATCAAAATTCTTTTTAAAGAAATATCTCCTTTTATTTTGAAATCATTTAAGATCCATATAAAATAAAACATTTTCTTTGAAAATATTCTTATAAGCTTGTAAGGAAAGCTTTGAAGATTTTATAACGGCGTAAAATAACCGCACCCGCCGTATAAGTTAAAAAAACATTCTTACCTCAATTCTGTCGAAAAGGTTAAAAAGGACCTTGTTTTGAAAACGACGGAATGATTCCTTTATAAACCTCTTATAAAAAGTCAAAAAGGGTATAAATGACTTTAACCCATATTCTTGTAAGTAGTAAAAATGTTTTGAAATACATTTTTAAGAAACATGGATGTGGATGATAAAGAGATCCCAGTAGATTATTACATATAAACAACCTCGGATAATGAAGAGATTGTGAAATAACCCTTACCTTGTACTTTTCCTTGGTTGGGGTAGGTTAACCTCCTGTATAATGGTGAAATAGTTGTTATTAAATTATACAAGAATCATATATATTAATATGATATCATATATGATCTTTTAACATTGATTTGTTAATAATATCTTAGAATTATCATCGTTTCGGGTGTTAACTTACTCATTTTCTTTTATATGTTTTGTTACATAAGCCATGTTTGTTGTATCTTATTCATATCCAGAATGATATCAAGTCCTTAAACATAATTTTTAAATCATCAAATGATAATTATACTTGAATGGATACGATGGAGAATGAATCTCATCACGTTCGTGGAGACGGTAGTCCGTACGTACGCACGAGCGACAATAATATATAAATGGATGGTATATCATATATACAGAATCATTAACATGTTATATTTATTATTTACATGAGTTACACATCATTATTATACCCATCCAAATAATATTATATTGAATAACAATTACACCACGACGTGGAGACGGTAAGCCGTACGTACGCACGTATGGTGACATGTTATTCAAAGGGTGGATAGAATACTGAATATGATTGTACCATATTTATAATAACATCACAGTATATGTGAGATACTGGAGTTATTATTTCAGAATGGTAAGAACAAAGGAAGAAGAAGTGGAAGAAGAAATGAACTTAGAAAAGGGTGGTGAAATCATTACCTCTTCTTCGGGTTCTTCCTTTTGATTTGATCAAAAGGGCTCCTTAGGTTGGCTTTCTGATCAAACTAAGGCCTCTAGGTTGTATTGAGGGATGTTGGGAGAGTATTTGGGCAGAGTTTGGACGAGCCAAGTGGCTTGAGAGGTGTGAGGAAAAGAGAAGGAGGAGTGCCCTTTTTATAAGAGGGGTGAGGGGCACCTTTGGAAAAGCTAGAAATATTAATTTATAATAAATTCATATTCGGTTTCTAAAGGCTCCAAAGTTGACTATTCAAAGGTTAAGGTGGGGATAGGTCGAAAACCACTCAACCAATAGCATTTAGACAGGTTTGGGTACTTATATTAACCTTATCTTTAAGTATTAACTCTAAGTTAATTAGTTTCACTTTTACAATGTCTCTTTGTATTTTTATATAATATGGTTAATAAACTTACTATATACATCCAAGCGACCCCCAAGTGGTCCATTAATGATTAACCTATCATAATATAAGTCTCTTGGCCGAACCTTAGATTTTTTGGAATTTAATATCAATTAATAATATAATATTTGTTTTAAGAACTCGTTTATGTCAATTTTGACACTATTCAATAGTTGATTTTTGTGAAACTCATAACAGATTGATTACTTCGAACAAAGTCCATTAAATCAATCCTAGTATATCATATTAGCCTATAAAATTAGTTTAATTCATTAAAAGTTTCATATTATATTTATTTGGGTATTTATAATATCACTTATTTTAATTTTTCACTATTATAGTAATTACTGCATCATCATTGTGTCATAAATAAAATAAATTATTTAATGTCTAAAAATTATAAATAAAATATCATTATGTAGGAAATCTTTTTAGATTTCTAATGAATATTTATAATCTAAAATCCAACATATATAACCCTATGTAAAAATTGTTGTTCTAAAAGATATATGCTTGTGTCATTTTTGTATTCATTTTAACTAAATTAAAATAAAGTGTCATTATCACTTACAAGTGGATCCATGGGGTCCCAAAATAGACCCAAAGATGCCCATGGTCGACCATGTATCAACCAATAGGGTTGAGACACGTTTTAGGGTAATTTAGTATTATTATAATATTATTTTTTTAACCCTTATTTACCGGATTTACCCTTAACCATGGTAAATAAAATATTTACCGCAGTAATTATTTAAAATGTCTAAAAATAAAAGTTACCTATTTACACAATTTGAACATCCTGATTCCAAATATGGAATCCATTTTTCTAAATTCAAAACACAGAAGTGGCAGAAATTAATTTAAAATTAATTCCCGCTGTCAAAACAAAAAGCGTGTTTTTAAGAGATAATAACTATCAAAAGATTGACACTTGTTTATGTTCGGTTTAATTGTAAAATTATGTCCAATGACCAACATTATATTAAATGGTAAAAATATATTCTAAATATACTTTAAAACCACTCAAATTCATAATTTATCACTATTAATTATTTTGATTAAAAAAGTTGGTTTTAATTAAAATTTAGTAATTTTCACTATTCATCAAAATATGAAAGTTATCCGAAAAGTACCAAAATTTCACCTTAGGCTAAATTCGATATTCCGAATCCAAAAATGAAGTCCATTTTCAAATATAAAATATATATAATTTCAAAAAGTAGGTATTACTATTCATAACGGCTAGTTTGATTAGTTGTGGTGTGTGTTAAAACTCAAGGTTGCGTACAACACACGCTACTGTATTATTCAAAGAAAGCGTACCATGGAAGCTTGGGATGTTTCATTTTAAATTTTTGATGTCCCCATTTAGTCAAAAAGTTTAAAAAAGGGTTCACTATTAAAAGTTGATAAAAGTGCAATACTGAAAATGAATTTGTTCTTGCATTATATCTAAGAAACTCATAATATGGAATCTAAAATTATAAGGATTATATAAAATTTAAAATTTAGTCAATAATATTATTAACCTCTTTTGAATGGCTTTTTCCTTTGGTAAGTCATGGTGTGATTGAACTCGGTGTTGCGTGTAGTGCAAGTTATTGAATTATTTTGAAGAAATAACACACTATGAAATCTTGGGGTGTTACAGAGGCCACATGAGAGTAATTATCCTACACATGACATTGAGTTGGATGCAGTTGTTCATGCTTTCCATTGTTGGAGGCATTACCTTCTGGGAGAGAATTTTGTGGTATATACTGGCCACAAGAGTCTCAATTATATCTTCATGCAACGTGACCTGAAGCTTAGACAGCATAGGTGGGTCGATTATCTCTATTCCTTCGACTTCGAGCATGCCTATAAGTTTGGGAAATGAAACATAGTGGCTGATTCTCTGAGAAAGATAAATCAGATACAGGTAGTTCAGGAGGGAAACAATGAGTGGATGCTTATGGCTCTGTTCTCCGAAATACATTTGGAGGTGCACAACAGGCAGGGGAAGACTTTCCTATCTTCTGTGGCTTTTACCTCTACCCCTCATGGCCGAGTTCGAATGAGGAAGCTAGCGGATTTTGAAGGCCTAGTCCTATGGGAATGCGTGTCAGGATAGGACCCCCTCCCCGGATGGACCGTTGGAGAGAATGATATCTTTCATTTCTCGGGATGCGTATGGGTTCCCGCAGATATACGCGAGGATATGATGCAAGAATTTCATTCCTATGTCTGGGTAGTTCATCCTGGCACCACCAAGATATATCTTGATCTACGCTGCCAGTACTGGTGGCCAGGTATGAAGAGAGAAGTGGCTGATTTTTTCATGAGATATTTTACTTGTCAGTAGGTGAAGGAAGAACACCAGTGGCCAGTAGGGATTTTGCAGCAGTTACCCATTCCCATGTGGAAGTGGAATGATGTCGCAATGGAATTCGTGACATGGTTACCGATGTCATCGAGAGGGAACGACATGGTATGGGTTGTCGTTGATAGGCTCATGAAGGTTGCTCACTTCATTCCAATAAAGGAAACCTTCAGTGTCGATGAGGTTGGACGGTTGTACGTTTGTGAGATTGTTCACTTGCATGGGGTTCTGAGTACTATCGTTTTTGATATGAAATCCCGCTTTTCTTAGCATTTCTGGAAGGGGATACAAGAAGATTTGGGTACATAGGTACTTCTGAGTACAACTAACCATCCCCAGATAGATGGCCACTCAGAGCGCACGATCCATGTTCTTGAAGATATACTCCGAGCATGAATTTTGGACTTGGTCGGTTCTTAGTAAAAGCATATTTTTCTTGTGGAGTTTTCCTATAACAACAGTTTTCAGGTGAATATTCGGATGGAACATTAAGAGGCTTTCTACGGTAGGCCATGCCGATCATCGTTGTGCTAGCTGGTGGCAGGAGAGGCAGCTTTACTGGGACATCATATTATTCAGGAGACCTTAGAGGAAATAGAGTTGATTTGGAAGAGGATGGGTACTGCTCAGTCTCGTTAGAAATCTTATGCTGATCAGCGGAGATGACCTTTGTAGTTCGAGGTCGAAGATCAGGTTTTCCTACGTGTTACCCCGAGGATGGGACATAAGAGGATCAGGAGACAGGGTATGCTTTCGCCGAGATAGGTCGGGCCATTTGGGGTTCTAGAGAGAGTCGGGCCATTTGGGGTTCTGGAGAGAGTCGGGCTGGTTTCATATAGGTTTTAGTTACCTCATAAATATCAGGCTATGCATTACATCTTCCATGTTTCTTAGATTCGACGCTACTTCTCAGACTCGTCTAATGTTTTTCGACTCGAGGAGGTTGAGCTGGAGCATGCTACATCGTTTAAGGAGAATACTATTAGGATTTTCGATCATTTCACAAGGGTACTCTGTGGCAGGTCTGTTCCTATGGTACGGGAGCTATGGATGCACGACCGTGTGCAGGACGATACTTGGGAGAGGGAGGCCAATATGCGATCATAGTGGCCATATTTGTTCGAGGTTTCTTCTTCGTCACTTTTTTAGGGAAATTCGGTGATGAATTTCTTTAAGGGGGGAAGTTTTTAAGAACTCGGATCTTCTTTTCAGGTAAGTCTTTCCTTTTTCTGATTTTTTTTAGAAAAGAGGAATTTTTGGAAATTTTTGAAGTACACGCCATGTACATTATGAGTACACATCGTGTACTCCCTTGCCGTTCCAGGTCATGTGCTAACCATTTACGGGCCGCCCACATAGTGTTTAGGGGTGATGTGGAGGCCGCTTAAAGTGAAGTACATAAAAACAGATTACATGCCATGTTCCCCTGAAGTACGCGTCGTGTATTGTCTTTTTTTCATTAATCGAGCAGGGTTCACGCCTAATCTCTAAAATGACCTTCTTCTAGGTTTCGTTCATCTGAGAGCTCTCGTATTGTTGTGATCCTTCTCTGAGCCCCCAAGCTATCGTCCGATCTCTGTTTCAGCTACCATCGATTGCATTGGGATTGCCTTGGTAAGTTCTCACTTCTGATTTAGCGTTGTATCATGATTCCTCCTCGTTTCCAAGGTATCGTGGGTTGAGCATTTTGGATGTTTTCTCTGATATTCGACTTTATAAGTAGAATTAATCATCGTGGTTCCCTTATATGGATCTCTTAGCATCGAGGTAGGTGGTTTGTTTCCCTACGTTGAATGTCTTTGAGTTTTTTTTTCAAAAAGTGTCGGAAACCCATGTATCAGGTATCTCGTGTTAGGGATTTTGATTCCATTGTTTAATTTCCATATATTTCATGTTTTATTGGGGTTAATTGATAGTAATATATGTTTGGTTGCATGTTTGAGGATCACCCATGGGTGATTTCCCTTTCTTTGGTTGTTTATCACCGTTTGGCTTAGGTTTCGTATGAGGCAAATCTTTTAGCATTTTTTGTCATCCCTATTATAGCTGATTGAATGAATTTCCTGCTTTTTATATGCATTTGATGCATTTTAGCTATTATTAACGTAGTTTTTGAACATACATAGGGTTGATGACAGTCGATTACTCATTACTAGACTGCTCAGGGCTGTGTGAACCCGGTGCGATAGACTATAGAGGGAATTGACGATTAAGGGCTTACCTAGAGAGTCTGTTATAAATTAGTTTTGTATGTAAGACCTTTAGGAATTGGACTTTGTGATTCCCATGAGTGTTCTTAGTTTACACATGTATCGAGACCACATGAGTAATTAGACGTAAGTGCTTCCTCATAGAGTCTATAGCTATCGTCACAAGACCATAGGGGAATTGACGGTGAGAGCTTCTCAAAGTGTTTGTGCCTTTTATGATTATTTGACTAGAGGAGTCTACTAGTAGGAGTACCCTAGAGGGTTAGTATTATTATTTATTTGGTTGGTTCGGACAAGTCCACCAAGCCAAAGAACAATCTTGGGTTTGTACTGCTTGTTGTCTAGGTAGTCTTTTGAGATACCTGTTGTGTTACTTGCTATGACTTGAGAATATAGAGTTGTTTTCTAGACTCCTTGGTTTATAATTAAATTATTGTATAAAATTAATAAATAAATTTTAATGGAGATTTTTAGGATTTTTACTTTGGTGTACCTTTGTTTCTCTACTGCATTTATTTCCTTTACTTTTTCTATTTTTCTCACTAACAGTAGGGCACATATCGTGTAATGATTGCCTACTAGGATTAGTCTCACACCCTTTTTGGGTCCTATTGTTTTCCCAAACAGGTTATATGGTTGTAGGTGTGGATAGGGATTGTGGCCCTTCTACATCAGGTACATGATTGCTGGTTGGAGTTGGAGAGCATAGGACTGAGCTTAGGCTTATGATGATGCTGGAGTTGTTGTTACTTTTGGTACTTTTTTTCAGTTTTATTTCAGCACGTTGTTGTGTTTGCTGCTTTCCATAAATACTAGTAAATACTGCATCATTATCACCATTACTATATTTATTTATTTCTTCTGTTGTTTGGTTTCAGTTTTTTTATTCCGTTTACTGCTTCCGCTATTGACTGTTATTTCTTTTCCCTTGTATACCATAACAAATGAAGGAATAGTTTCCCTAGTAAAAAACAAAGTGCCTCGCTTCTAGTCGGTAGCCTCTGGCATTTGGGGAAATGCTCTTGAGATTATGTGGCGATCCAGGAACGGGGAACCAGTTGAGTGGCTCCGGATTCAGGTCCTTACATGTGTATTCGTCGAATCAACTCTCGTAAGAGTCTCTAGACGTAAGGACCGAAATAACTGCTCCTTCGGAATTTCAGATCTCGGAACGAGGGATGTGGAAATAAAATAATGACTGGCACCTGTGTCTATATGAACTTCAGTTATGGTGGAATATACATAGATTGTACATCGAACCATCTCCAGAGCACTGTGATCGTAAGCCTCAGCTACCTGGAGCTGAGCTATCCCATATCCACTTGCTCCCTATGGTTGGCGATGACCTCTTGGTGGTTGTGGTGGTAACACCTCGTAACATCATCCACCGCCAGCTGGATGTCCAGCTTCTTTGCCACGTCCACCTCCTCCCTACGGGCTGCCTCGTTTGAACTGTTTCCTCTGTCTGGGAGGTCCCTTAACTGTCAGCTGATCATCAGAACGGCGGGTCAGACCTTTCGGAGCCATGTGACCATGCCTGCCACATTAGTAACACTGCCTTCTCCAGGAATGACTAGCTATGTCTCCACTCCAGGTACCACACACAACTAATCCCGAGTCATGCGGTTGACCACCAGTATGTTTAGTCCTCTTGGACCTCTACGTCATCTATCTACAACCCGCTATAGAAGACTCTGCTACATGTCGACTTGTGGTGGGTCTCTCTATTGGAGACTGCTCATAATAAACTCCCCACTTGGAGGTATCTCTCTAGCACCCATGTCTGCGTCGAGATGCTAAGTGAGATCATCAAAGATCTGAACTCTCTGTTGAGTCCCTACTCGAAGTTTGAGGCCCTAATGAATGGGTATCTTACCAAATATATGGGGTAGGGTTAGTGGTTGGTGAAACTAGTTGATTACTGTGATACTGTCATGCTACCCTTCTATAGATGCGGCATCTCCTGTATCTGCACCACTCGAAGGGTGGCTGGGACAATCTCCGCCCGGAACAGGCTCTCGAATTCTACCAAGAGTTGTGTCACCTAGTCATGCACCTAGAACCTCAGGCTCTACCATCTGCATGCTGCTTCCTGAAGGAGTCTAGTAGCAATGATCACCATGATGTCTGCTGGTGTCCCTACATGTCTATAAACTCTCACCACATCCTCCAGCCAATCCTCAGCCACCTGTGGGTCCATATCTCCCCAGAACCAGTGTGGCCTCTGGCACTAGAACTCGTGCAACACCCTCAAAAGGCATGCATCGTCTACTTCTGGGGCTGGTGGCATCGGTGGCCCAATGGGTGGTGGTACCGCTGGTGTCTCCACTGGTAAAGGTACCTACACTGAGGGCTCGTCGATCGGTGGGATGGAAGTACATACGACTCTTAGGGTTCTAACTGGTTGTCCGGGGGGAGGCATCCTGAAAGAAACATATGCAACATGGTCAAAAGATTATACATGGTGTGCTGACCTAGTTGAACTGACATAAAAAAAACTTTTGGAAACACGCACCCAATCAATTTATTTTTGCACTAAGTAAAACATCAGTAGTCAGGGTCCTGGGGTATAGATACATCGGCCGCCATCACCAACACTAGACTCAATGAACTAAAAAACACACTTTGTATCCTTAACAATATTGCTTCATAGAAATGAAAGAGCTGAGTTATATGTTCTGCAATATAACTGACTCTATTGAGTCATAATTTGTCACGAACTGTCCCCCAGGGCCCGTATCGTGACTATCCCAGGCCCACCTTCCATATGGTTGTGCCTGGAGACTACCACCAAAGGCGTAAATCCCTAAACTGGGAAGTCACTACCTTTATAACTGAAAACAAACACATCAGATTACACAATCAGAACCAAATCACTATGTAAAACTGTATACAAAAGAAGTGCTAGAAAGTAAAAGGGGTTAGAAATACAATCCCAATAGGAAAGTACATTTACAAATGAAAGAAAGTACAACTGATGAAAAGTGAATTAGCTACTAGGTCATCTGTTGTGGTTCCTACATGAAGGGTTGGTGCCGATGGCCTCCTCAGCACTCACGTCCGTCCATCTCCTCTGGGAACCGTCACACCGAGTGGTCCACCTCTGGGTATCATCCAGTTCTGCTACTCTCTATCTCAGTCAATGTTGTCCATCGTCTGCAACCTACACAATGAGGTGCGTGTATTTCCCATGTAGGTGTGAGTATAATGATACTCAGTAGGGACCCGGAGACCCTCAAGGTCTCACAAAATCCAACAAGGATAAACTACAATGTACGAAATCAACAGATAACCATTACCTAGGTATATGCCCACACATATACCTATGTTATCTAGTGACCCATCTCAATCATGAGGAAAACACAAAAATCATTGAATCATCTCAAAAGGAGTGTTTTCATTATCGAAACCATGTCTCCTAGAGAACACATCACTTATTGAGTATAGTGGCATTGTTGTGACACCAAGGTCCTTATGAGTAACCTTCGACTGCTGAGGTACTCCTCCTGTCGAGTACCATTGGTCTACTGCCAAATACCAGGGGCTCCTCTACTGTGGGTCTACCGCCAACTACCATGTGCTCCCCTAATAGCATGCAGATATAATCCTCCTTTCTAGTACCATGGGTCTGCCGCCTACTAATAGGCACTCCTCCACTGTGGGTCTGCTGCCATCTCCCAAGAAATCCCCACTGGGCTAGTCGAATCACTCCAAGTCAAATTGGTCAAGCAGTCGTCAGGTATTCTAGCTACTAGGTCTCCGCACTATGTCTGCTCGTCACTAGAAGTATCTGCTCCACAGGCTATTTTGAAATACTCCAACTATTTTGATGCTCCATGAAGAAGTATCTCAATGGTCTTCCACATCATAGTGATCTCAACGCAATAGACGGCGTGTCAATTGGATGCCCGGTCTGTTAGTTATTTGCCATTTAGTCCCGGGGACCGGAAGGATTTGTGTACGATCCAACCTGACTGTAACTCAAATATACCCTGAAATCTTGTGGGGTATTCTCAAATAGACCATCTCTCAATGAGATTACCAGCGCCTCTGATGGTTCTCCAAACAGTCTTTTGCTGCCAAAGATATGGACAAAGAAAGAAAATGGGTCGGTAGTGGGCCGGAGTGCGGTCCGACCCAATCTAAGTCGACCCGGTCCGACCCACTTGGTCTGACCCAGTCCATTGAGTGGTTCATCCCATTATGTTCGGCCTGGTTCGCTGGGCCCGGCCCAACGAACTGCAAGGGTTGTTTGTCCCAGAGGTCGCGAAGTATGTGACTCCACCTGAAGGCTGGGACCAGTTCAGCCAGCGCCATGAGGTGCGCATCTTGGGATAATCGTCCCAGGAGGTTAGCGGCAAGCTGTGTTGGTCACGGGCAGGCCGCAGAGTCACCATGCAGGGTGCGGCAATAGCTGCGTAGACGGCAGGGGCGTTTGGGCAGTGTGCGGTGGCACAGCCAGCACGCGGGGGCGTCGGGCATCGTGTGGGGCAGCGCGAGGGGTGCGGTAGTGTGCGGGATGCCGAGCAGGGTTCCAGCATGGCCATGTAGGTCGTGAGAGTGTGTGTCCATGCCACAAGAATGTTGGGTATTGCGCGGGGGTTCGGGAAACATGTGGGGCAGCAAGCTGTGGCACGGGCATTGTGCAGGGGCACCGGGAAACACGCGGGACGCCCGGCAGTGCGTCGGCGCGGCCGTCCATGCTGTGGGGTAGGTCGCGGGTTCAACTGGGGCACACGGGACACCACAAGGGTGGTGTTGTTCATGGAGGCCAAGGGTAGAGTGTCCTTTCTCGTTTCCACCTTCGTCGCCTTGTCCAAGAACACAAAAAACAAGCACGATAGTGGGGATCAGGCCATGTTGGTTGGGCCCACTCCCTCCAAATTTATGGTGGTAGCATGCAGTTCATCAAATATTTTAAGAAAAAAGATAATAGTTATATGTTCCTTTTCAATCTCTTTTGTGTTTTTATTCAACTTTTGGTGAGAATAATAAAAGGATTATTACAAAAATAAACCCCCTACCTTTGATTTTTCGGTCGTTGGTGAATTCCTGAAAGGACGATGATGAAGACCATCGTTCATCTTGTCCGCCACACGTCCCCAATTCCGAGCTACATCGGTTCATTGATGAAGTTACAGATGGTAGAATTCGAGGAAGGAAGTCGAAGAAAAAATTGAATAAGGTCTTTGGCATTCTTCTTCAGTGGAGCATTCTTCATTCTTCATTGGGATCTTTTCTCCCAATTTTCTCTTATCAAGATCCACCAAAAAGAATATTGAAAAAAATAATAGATTAAAATATCCTATTAATTTTGTTGGAACATTATTTGAATTGGACTCATTAATTTGGTAGGATCCCCTTAATTAATGTGGATAATTGGCATAATTAATTAAAGGGGAGTTGGCTCCAAGGGTGGTGGCACAACTAAGTGAAGAGGGATCATACAACTTAATGTGGAGGGGTTGAAGAGGCTCCCCCACATTATTAGGGTGTTGGAGTGGACCCTCCCAATGTAATGGGGGTTTCAAGGAGTTTTATCCTCAGGTGCTCCCCACCACTTTAATTGATAAGAGGTGTTTAAACCTTAGGTGGGACCCACCACCATATCCTCTCATGGGATGTTATGGTGTGATGGCACCCACCTCTAACTTTCTCATGGAATCTTTAACCACCAAGAATAAAAACAAAGTCACACTTTATTTTTATTTAAATTATTCAGAAAAACTCAAAAACTAACTTTCTTTCTCGACCAACTACTTTCAAGGTTAATGTCTTCTTAAGCGAATACTGGTGATGTGAGTTCGACGGTGCCATTCAATTTCAATTCTGAGCAGCTATTCAAAAGTTATAAAAACCCGCTCGTACGTTTAATGAATGTACCTGAACAAAACTTTAGAAATTGATTCTGGGAACAATGAACTTTGGAATCATGCGCCGCTAGTTTTCGCGGACTCGAAAAATTCCCATGAATTCATGAAAAAAAATTCCATGAATTTCTGTGTCTTTACAGAAAACATCCATTTCAATATATTCCTATATAATACTAAAGATAATGTGTATGGATCATGGGGTAAGTTTTAAAAATATATAAAATTTATCATGAAGGAAACATTGTGGAAAATATATTGACAACAACAGGAGAACCATTAATGTATTAAAATGTGTAAAATAAAATATATTCCCTTCCCCTATAATGTAGAATAATATTTTTAAAAACTATCATCCAAATTAATTACATGATTTTATAAGATAATTGTTATGGTGAATGAATCTAAATAAATATATTTAGTTGATTATCATAAAAAATTATTTTAACAAATCGAATCATCTTAAATATGGTAAGATATTATAGTCAAAAGTTATATACAATAACATTAAACATTACTGTTTCCACCTAAATAATTTTATCCATGATCTGAATTATAAATAGTTAACAACATCTCATAATTTATAGTATAAATAAATTAGTCAAATATAATTATAAATACATCTACCAAATGTTTCTAGAAACATTCAATTCATTCCAGATATAAAATATCGTTTTGAACCAAAATTTAGACCCCCAAAATTACACCATATAACACAAAGTATCTATAACACATAAAATTTCATAAATTTCAACTACATATACATCTACACATAATCGTAGAAATATCAACCATGTTATCTAATCATCATTATATAATATTGGATCATATTACAAAGAAGAACTATGCCACTCCCTATTAGATGTTATACAATCTATATCAGGACCAGTTGATTAGGTTATCATATTAATGGTATCAACATGGTAATCATGGAAGGATATATTCCACCAATTAAACCATGTGGCCTCATCTCCCATTTTATTTCATATAGATGAAATGAGTTTATTGTCGCATATTATCTATATGGTTTGCCACGACCATAAATATAGAAATGATTCATAACACTTCTATATTCACCAAATCAATGAATTTATTATTTATATATATTTTTAAGGAACCACCGTACAACCATTTCCATTCATCATTTTTAAACATCTATAGTGAAAACCAGAAGGTAAAATTTAATAATTTCATCCAAAATCCTGAATTAAAATTTTCTAGTTGGGAGTACAAATAAAACTTATTATTATAAAAAATATCCCACTAAACTCATGTGATGACATGTATACTTTTGAAATAAATAAATTTTATCTATATAAAAACATATATTTTATATATCTTATGTTCATATTATTTACCTTTTTAGATTTTATTATTAATTTTATAAAAAATGATATATTATTTTCGATACAAAACAAGGAAGATTCATGTATTTAACTCCTTTCTAAAAAATAATTTAAAAAGTATCACTAAAATATCACATGTATCCTAATACATAATTGAAAAATATTAATATTAAAATCCAATAAACACACAAAATAAGTAAATATAAACCATTCATCATGATTATTATGTTCATTCAATTTAATATTATCATTATTACCGAGATCAGCTAAAAACAATATATGAATAAATGCCAACCATATTATATTTTAATTTTTTTATAGTTCAGTAATTTTCATATATATTTATATATAACTTATTTCATATTAATTTAGTATTATAAATCAACTTATAAAATAATATACCACATTCAATATCCTAGATGTTGTGCAACTACTTTCTTGACTATATTTTGTTTCAAATCCTCCAATATATGAAAATTAAATGTTTATCATGAGTATGGAGAATCCTAGAAATGAGATGAGAATTTGAAATCTAGGATACAAGGGAAATCATGCGATCTTGTGCATGTTTCATGGTTGGTGAATGACGAGCTGTAATTGTGCACCCACAGAGTGATATCCAGAAGGAAATGTGTGTGGTTATGTAAGTAGTGAAAGGGGGAAAATAAAATCATTTGGGATGGGATAGTGGTATTTCGAAAACATGAAACATTGTTTCCAAAAAATGTTGGAACCCCAATGTAGATATTTCACAAGGACGCCTTTTTGATAGAGGTAAGTGGAATGTTTGGAAAACTGTGATGCCAAACTGCACATGTCATTAAAATTTTGATTTTATTTCCCCCCTAAAATTTTTAGGTATGCTACCATATTACATCCCCCATTTACTCTATAAAAATTCATGAGATGATCAATTTCACCCAAGCCTTCCCAAGGATCGATATCATTTGATTGTAGTCTATTTGGAGATCCATTGTTAGTGGATTGATACTTTAGTTATGTCTAATACTCCTATTGGTTCAATTTTTCGGATTAGGGTATGTGGTTTTGTTATTCTCATTATGAATACTTAAAAAACCATTCTCTTGTGGATTACAGGTAGAGGCTTCAAAGGGTGTTTTAATCTATGTCTAAGGATGATTTTACACATTCATTCATATTTTTAATTTATGTAGGTGAACTATAATTATATCACAGGGCTCATTATTGATTTGAACATGTTTGGTTGAGTTATTAGATATCTAATATTTTTTTGATCATTTATTGTTCTTTTATGAATCATGGTTGGTTAAACGATGAATTTAACCCCTCATGATCATGTGGAATGCATTAGGTATGATGTTATCTGTTTTGGGACACAAATGGGGTTTGGAAACATTTTTGAGCATTGCAAATTATGATATTATGAATTGAGATGATTTTTAATTAAATATCGCCCAAGATAAATATGATTAGATGTTAGATCGAATTATATGGAGGAAATAATTTTATTGGATTCACGTATTCATAATTGGAATTTATTATTGATTCGAAATATGGGAAAAAATTATATTCATTAATGTTAATGTTTCAAATGCATAAATTTTTTTATTGGAATTTCGTAATTGGGTTAAGGAAGATCTATTGATGAGTATGTTCAATGGGATAATGAAAAAATATTGTCAAATATGCAATATGATTTAATTTATAAAAAGGTTAAATTGTTAAATTGGATATGATTGCTTAAGGGTAAATGTGCTAATGTGTTAGGGATTGATGTTGATTCATTTGTTGTGAAAAATATAAATTTTAAATGTTATTGGTATTGGTTGTGTGTAGTTTTGGATATAGTCAATGTGATAAATGAATAAATAAGAATGATCACATGGTTAAGTTGTGTATGGGACATTAGATAGAAGCTACTCCCATAGTTATGGATGGAATTAGTCTCTATGACCCTCCCCTAGAATGTGTAGGTTAGGAGGAAAAACTGAGTATCTAGGCCCTTAATAGTTGCAATGGAAGAGAATACATTGATTGATAATCCAAGGTATGTGTTATTTAATATTTATAAAACTATTAATCATAGAGAGAGAGGGATCATAGTTCATCTCCATATACATTGTGATTTAACGATATAGGCCTCAGTGTAAATGATGTAATTATTAACCCATAGAACAAGTGACGAAAATGGAATGAAGGTAAAAATGTTTGAAGAAACCATATTTAGCTAATTGAAACTAATTTCCCCATATATTTATTTATTTATTTCTTAAGTTCATATATAATATGTTTATATTTGATATTTTTTAGATAATATTTTTAATGACATACTATATTGTACACATAGCTTTCTTGGGCCACCACTAGGTACCCAAGCATATTTCATGGTGGAATGTCATGATAAGGTTAAAAGACCTATTATAGTATTTCAATTTTGCTTTGGATATCCATGGATGATGATCTAGACATATAGTTGAGCCCCATTTGGTGGATTTTTCAGTTTTCCATTATTTTTTGGATTTCCATATCATTTAGTACAGTTATAATGACATGGTATATTTATTGCTTGGTTATGGTTGTACCATATTCGATAATTGGATGGTAAAGCTGGTTTCTAGGCTATTGATCATTTTTTTCTATATTTCAAATGTTTTCTATTATTGGATATTCTGGTAAAAGATTTATATCCACTCAATGTGATCCATTAGAAACTCGTTACTATCTGGCAGCCTCTAGAGTATGGTGAGTGCACTTGATGTCATGTTGAGACCTAGGTCAGGGCACCATCATAGTGTCTTCCAAATCAAGGACATTAAAGGTAGTATCAAAGGAGTTGTTTTCATAAACATACAATTTTTTGGATGAAAAAGGGATATGAGGAAGTGTCAAGCATTTGAAATGAGATCCTACATTTGAGTTTCTAACCCTTGGATGAGGGAAATCTGAAGTACCCAGGGTAGGAATTTTTATTCTTGATTAGTGTAGTATTGGATTTATGATATTTCACAAGTGGTTGATGCACTTGTTCTGTTATGTCAAATATTTTTGATATTTTACTCATGGTTGATATGGACCAATGTTTTTCATTCATGAATCATTATAGGAACCTAGGTATAAAATTTGTATGCATTATGGTAGGCACACAGAGGATGGGTGTTTTGGTACATAAGGTTAGAATTAATTTCACACACATAGAAAATTTAAGAAAATGGTGTATAATAACGAAGATTCAAATGGTTAAATAGAAATAATGTGAATTAATTATCTATGATCTATGATTAATGAAATTTTAAAATAGAAGTTAGAATGATTGTTATAATAAGTTGTGAAATTGGATATTTTTCTAAAAGACAACGTTTTTTATAGCTAAAGTGGAAATTGTTTTATATGGTGTCTAATGAAATCATCGTCACAATGTATGTTGGATTACCAAAAGTAGACTATAACACACAATACTTATTTTTGATTGTACTGCTCTAGGTGTAACAGTTCTTGTTGGGATAGTTCTGGTCAAATTTATTTTTATAGATAGTGGAGAGTATTCTTTTACATGAATTGTTGAAGGCTATTCTAATGTGTTCTACGATTTGTGATTTGAATTGTAGAGAAATTTCACAATAATGTTGCGTGATGATTGGGTGAAAATATATTGTCACTAAGAATGATCCTCTAAGAAATTAACAAGGAGACCCTTTGATCTAGGATAATGATAGAGTGGATATGTATTCTGAGAACTTTTTTTGTTTTAGGAAGATTATAGAATGGGTCCAAGGGTGGGATGATCCATGTATGTTTTATATGTCTATGTTGTTTCAACATCAAAACCCTCATCCTTTTTTCTAGGGATGATGGACCATATTAAGCTGTGATTTGGATAGAGTAAATTCAGAATATTCCTGGTCATCTTGAAACTCTACCTAATAAGAGATTCATGTTGGTGACATCCATGATACAGGTTAATACTAATATCTAATGAGATGTTCTTGTTCACACCCATTAAGATTATGGTACAATATTGAAAGAATACATGGAATGTTTTCAGTAATATTTCTATCAGGATACCCTTAGGAATGTGAAGGATGACACATTTATGAGGTTGACATAGAGATCTAGCTTAGTGACGTATTATGATGTCTACTACACTAACATGAAATACTTCATCCTAGTGGGGTACATTATAAGGATAATACTGAGAGATGATTTCAGGATGGAAATATAAATTATATTATGTCCCAAGTGAATATATTCTATTTTAAATATATTTTTGAAGTGGTGGATCATACCATAATTTTTGAAAGGAATATGATGGAGGATTCTAGTGGGTGAAATATTTCTCTGGTTGGGAGAAATAGTGGTCCTAATTCTAATTGTAAAAATTTCATATTTAAGAATTTATACTGTGTAGGTGATGGATAGGGTGTTCAGAGAAGGGAATCATCATAATAGGTTACTGATTATATTCCCTACTATTAGTGAGGCCAGTAAGGACACATGCATGTTTAGGGAACCCATCCACCTATTGAGTTACATGAACTAAACAAATAGGGAATGTATAGAGGTTCTAAAGGAACCCTTTATAGTTTGGTCTTGAAGGAGGACTAGGGATGATTATGTGAGAATAAATGGGGTATATTACTACATACCTTGAAGGATGTTAGATATATACGTGTCATACAACTACTGGTGGTGGATGTGGTACTCCCTGGAGGGAGAATCCATTTTATCCTGGTAGAGCAGCATGAGGGATTTAGACTAGATACCAAAAAACATTATAGGCCAGCATCATGTCGTTTAGTCTCCACCTATAGGTGGTGAATCCGGGCCCTCAACCATTCTTGAGTATGATCCTTATAATCTCTATGATTTCTATGGACTAATTCGATAAATGTACCTCATATTATTTTATTCCATCTATTTTTTTAATATGTGGGGTCTATTGGTGGACTAATTATGTCAGGTTCTACCAATTAGTACACCGTTTAGGGGTATAAATGAATATATATAGAAATTTAAGGGGTATGATCAGGATGTTGTTTGTTACCTTTCAATGTAGGAATTGTTTTTTCTTGAGATACAATGTTTTAATTTAATTTTTGTTATATATTTTCTAGTGTCATTCCAAGCCCATATTAACTATTACCATTATAGGGAAACATTTAGATCTCTTAAGGGAGACACATATGTGCATCGCGGGTAGTGGGATGTCTGATAATGTGCTGTGGGGCCAGTTTTTCAGCATGTAGGTGATCTCACATTCCATGTGGGTGGTCTTATGCTCAATGATGGTTCTGTAGAGCTACTTGTCTTTTGTAGAGATGGATCAGTGTTAAGATGTGTTTTATAAGGACATTGCATGGTTGATTCTCAAGAAGGATGTTGAGTTCACTATATAGTTGTGTCAAGGAGCCGAACCATTTTCCATCCCACCATAAATAATGTCACTAGAAGGAATATAGGAACTCAAATCTCATTTATAAGAAGTGTAATATAAGGGGTGTATTCATCCCATTATATCGTTTTGGGGATCATTTGTTCTATATTGTAAAAAGGATGATAGATCATTGGGATTTTGTGTAGATCATAGGATGTTAAATCTAATGACAGTAAATAATTGATACCCTCTTCCAAGAATCAATAATATATTCGACTATTTGATGTGTGCTTCGTTGTTCTTCATGATATATCTGAGGTTAGTGTACCATTATTTAAGGGTGATACATTCTAATGTAGGGTATAATTCATTTAGAAGCATGTATATGTTTTATGAGTTTGTTATGATGTCAATCATGTTGAAAAATGTGTTAAATGTATTTATGGACAAAATTAACATAATCAATCATGATTACTTAGTTCGGTTTGTGGTTGTATTTTTCTTTGACATCAGGCATTACTCTATGAATCGTGATGGTCATTCCAATCATTGTTACATGGTATTAAGTACAATGAGATAGAATGGGATATACTAACAGATATCCAAATGTCAATTTTGGTTTGAAAAGGTTCATTAATTGGGTCACATAATCTATGTGGCCTGTGTGTCCACGGTCCCCGATAATGTGTGGACCCTTGTATATTGGGATTGTCCCAATAGGTTTTCTACTATATGATGTTTTATGGGGTTTGTAATATATTACCAAATTTTCATTAATGATTTATCCCATTATAAATCTCCACATTTAGGCATGACCAAGATGTGTGTAATGTTTGAATGGTATGTTAATTTGAGGATATATTTTTAGACTTCCAGATATGATTAAAAACCACATAAATTATGAACTTACCTATGTATGGTATGGTGTATAAATTGTTTTCTAAAGAATATGGTGTCGGTATTGTAGAAAAATTTGATGAATAATAAATAGGATGTTTCATATTGTTCATAGTACTTTGGGACTCGTGAATGTATTTTTTATATGCCTGATCTCCATCTATTATAAGTGGTTTAGGCCCTAATGGGCTGGAGAGACTAGTTTTTGGCAGTGTGGTTCACTGTGTATAATGATCAAAAATTTCATATGTTTAGTCCGCTAAGTGATATATGAATATTCAGTTGAAAATATGGGTTGATAACATATAATCTTTTGTCTCTAATGAGGATTACACTCAATGACATGTGAATTGTTTGGAGGATAATTTGAGTTGGAGGACTCAAAATCAAACTATTGAAGAATCTAGTTTATAGTAGAAGATGATGGAACTGAATTTAAAGATTCACTTGGAGGATCAGGATAGACAATTGAAGATGACCATTTCACCCATGAAAATTGAATCCATGCTTCTGAGCTTGATCAAGGAGATTTAGTGTGAGGATCTAGATATCTTAGCTTTGAAGGATGCCTTTAATGTTTAGTCACAATCACATCTGACCAGTGGTGATGATGGGTTCTCTTATTCTAATTGAATTAGTGTTACTCCAACAAGCATGTGAGAATAGATTATATTCATGTAAAATTCAACGAAGTGGGTAGTTCATCCTAGATTGAAAAAATGATTCATGATCATCGTAGGTATTGTTGGTGGAAACGAATGAAGAAAGTGGCAGAAGGTTTTGGGTCATGATTCCTTAACTCGAAGCCAGTAAAACTTGACCATCAATGAATTGGTGGTTTTTTTTCATCTATTTCCCTTCCTATAAAGGAAACTAGATTAAGTAAAAATGTTTTTCATGATGGGTGTCTTGATGATGCATCAAGAAAACTATGTCATCATTGTACTTGTGGATCAGTTGACTATGGTGGATAATTTCATGATAATTACAGAAACAATTAATCATAGATCAGCTGGGTTATCATTATGTTCTCGGAATAATACAGATTCATGGGGTATGTGTATAATAGTGTCAAATAATGATCTGTGTTTTACATTACATTTGTGGAAAATATTATACATAATTCCTAGTATCCATATGTTTTTAGTATGGAGTTCAACCTACAGATAGAAAAGAACCATAAAATACTATTCATGTACTATAGGAAAAGATAAGGGCTTCTGTACTAGACTTTGCAGGATCATGGAATATTCATGTAGCACTAGTTGAGTTTTCCTACATAAATAGTTACCAGAACATTATTCAAATAGATACAAATGAGTCTTTATTTAAATGACTATGTAGATCACAAGTTAGTTGGTTAGAGTTTGGAATATCTTTTTTTTTGGATAATGCCTCATGTAGGAGACATCCTAATAGGATTAGTTTATTTAAAAATTTATTGTTATTGCTTAGATTGTAAAAAAAAGACATGAAAATCAGTGTCATTGAAATCATTAGTTTTTGGTGGCTGATTAGGTCTTTATTTCAGTGTCACAATGGTTGGGCCACCATCAGATACATAAATAAGTTATGTTGGTTCCCAGAAACATGGGGTTCCTTAGATTAGGGTGAGGATGAGATAGTGGAATACATATTGGCTCTATAATAGTGATATAGTGGTATGAATGGTGTTTTTCATGTGTCAAATCATTAGTAGTATCACCATGACCCATCTCCTGTGATTGATTTTAATGATTTTGAGTTTCGCATGGATGCATAAATTGAATAGAATATGGTTGGTTTCGTTGGTCATATTTATAATGTCTTGAGTGAAAATATTGCAATCCATGATCAACATTTTAGAAGCATGGTAATGTTTTGAAAAAAACATTGGTGATAGAAATAATTATGTGGGTTCATTAGCAGAATCACTTTCATTAAGAAGCTTATTGATTCTTTGGACTACAACATGAGAATTATATATTAAATTATTGAATGGTTGTAATATCCTATATATCTTAGAGCCGTGTTCTTGTTTAGTTTTTTGTTGTAATCTCCTAAACATGAATAATTTAATATTTTTATAAATTTTGAGGATGATGAGGTTTGTTCCTATGGTGTGAGATATGAGAGAAAATGGAAACTAGGTCGTCCAATTTTTATTGCATAGTTGGTACATGGATAGGTTTAATAATTTCCCCAAACCATGCAAGCTAGGAAGAGGGGTGAATTGTTAATTAAATGTGCATGGGGGAAAGCCAAACCATACTATTTGTGAATTTTCCCTTAAACATGAGTGACACACGGTTTGTCAAACAATATGGGTTCCCAAAAAAACTGTGACTTAGACTCCTCTGGGACAGACGTAGGCGAGCAATTGTTACATAATATTGGAAAATGTGTGTCCAAACTATGGTCCTCATTAAAATTTGTATTTTATAGTTCCCCATATAATTTTAATTATTGCATATGATTTTCTACCCCATTTCATCTATAACAACTCTATTGATGAACCATTCCGTCCATAGATTTCCAAGGATATATATCCTTAAATAATAGGCCTTTTAGTGTGCCTTTCGGTAAAAATTGTGTCTATGGGTATGTCTAACACTCTTATCCCTTTCAATTTGTGTATTATTACTTGTGGTTATGTTATTATAATTCTAGTGCCCTAAAACCCTATATACCATGAGATTCTAGGTTGTGTCGTTACTTTTTGTTTTTAAAAGATTATAAGGCTGATGTTAAGCATGCATTCATCTTATTAATCTGGTTAGGTGGTCTAAAATTATATCTCATGGTATCGTTCTTTATTTTTTTCATTCGTAGTTCACTTTTTTGGATATATATTATTCTGTGTTTGATTCCAAAAGGTTTTAATAAAAAATGGATGTATAAATTATTAATTCAACCAATAATGATCCATGTTCGATTCATTTATGATTATTTGACCATTTAGGGCCACCCATGTGTTGTTCCAAAATCTATAGCCAGAATAATTGTGTAATTATGAATAGAGTTTTTGTTAAAAAGGATCGAATGGTTTCAAATATTTTTATATCTAATGAACAAGTAATATGATTCCATTGTCTTAAATTCGGTAAAATTACAAAAATATATATTTATTAATTAGAAAATTATATAACTTTACACTATATATAATTTACATGAAAATTTATTTTTCAATTAAAATACTTTATTTTCACTATTCATCAGAAATAGAAGATTATCATTCAATTTAAAGAAATCACCATAATATAATTATGATTTTTTTATTTCAAATATTTTTTTTCAAATATAATATATTATAGTGCCATTATTTATATTTAGAACATGACTTCCATTATAAGACATGAAAACTGACATTTAGAAAAATACATATAGTTTATATTTAAGATACTATTTGTTCTTATATTATTCCAATAAAAAAGAATGGGTGTATTTAAAATCAATTTTTAATGATTTAAAAATAGAAATTTTATTATTATAAGTCAAATATTGTGATTATTTGAATTTATTACAATAATATTTTTATATGGGTATAAAAATTATTTTTTCATAGAAACACATCCCTTATATTCATTTGCTTTATATTTTCATTTCTAATTAATTGGTCATAAATTAATTATTTATGTAAACATGATTAAAAAATATTTTTAATATTTATGTTTTATTATTCATTCCAAAAATTCCATCAAAAAGGTGATAAATATCATATAAAAAATTAATAGTATATTATTATTTCGTAAAAATCGTTCTGGCATGTAACACACATTATCAAAGAAACACATTGTTTCAAGAAATGAATGGTAAAATTGGTGTTATGTATTACACAATATAAACCATAAATTTAATGTAACATAGTATATGGATGAATAATTTCTTCTTTGAATAAATATATTAATTAAAATATAATGATTTTATTGTTATACTCATTATCCGTTAACCAACATAACAATTCCATTTTAAATAAAAGATGATTTAGTTTTAAGAAATTTATTAAAATTATTTTTTGTGACGTCGTAATTTTCTATAAAATTCCTTATAAACATTTGAAAAAAAATAAAATTATATGTGAGAATTAAAATATAACTAGTTGACATGAACAAAAGAAATCCATTTGTTCAGTAAAAAATATGAATCCCCTGAAATATTAAAATTTATTCTATATTAACTCATCTAATTAAATAAATTATTTTGACATGAAATAAAATAAATATTTATTAAAATAAAATCATTTAAAAACATATAATGAAAATATCATACCTTTTTGGAAATATAGAGTATCAGATTCATAACCCATTTTAAACTAATGTAAAAAATAAATGAAGCCCAATTAAATCTATAAGAGAAACCCTTAGGTAACACTTTTATTTTTGAATAAATATTAAATTTACATTACCCAAATCATTAGTGTGATATCTCGTTATACCCAAATCTATAACAGGATCTCATGTAACTATACGGTTGAACCAAAAGTAAAATTTGTATCAGGTTCACACTGTATATGTATTGGGGATCCACCCTTTATATAAGAATTATTGGTCTCACATGTATAACATATAATTCTCATGTACCATATAACAAAATTTATTATTTCACTTTTTCATCACAAATCTTTTATAAACCCTTTAAACTCTATTTTTAAAAACTATTTCATATAAAATAATACCTTCTAAAAAATTTATATTTTAATTAAAAAAATTACATATATAATAAAAAAATTCATGGAAAATTGAAATGGAATAATAAAATAGAAATTTAAAATTATTACGGCATCATGTCATTGGTAGAATCCTCTCATTTCATATAAGCTAAAAATACATTCCTTCGATATTTTTTGACTGAAAAGTCACAATTTACGTTGTTTGTAGAAAAAAAGAAATAACTTCAAACAATTTTTTAAAAAGTAAAATATGGGGTACAATGTGTTTAAAGAATTATTTTATAATAAACAAAATATTGGAATAATTTTTAAAATAAATGTCCATATAATATAATTATGGTTTTAAAGGAAAAATTTAAAAAATAAATTTTAAATCAACGTCAATTACCCTGTTTCTGGCTCATCACATAAAATATTTATCCTCATGAGTAATAACAAACTTTTAATTTAATTAATTTTATGGAAATATTTTTTAACATTATTATTAATGTTATTTCACTTGTTACCATGTTATAACAATTACATAATTATTTATTTCATGTTAGATATTTCGGTGTAATTTATTTCTTAGGTCCAAGATGGCTTTTATAAATTGTGTTTCAGCATAAAGATCATCATTACATCATATCATGAAGAATACGCATGAAATAAATATCATTTTTATAAATTAATTTTACTATTAAATCCAAAAATTAAATATGGTAATGAAAAATGAAATATGTTACGGTCATGAGGAAGATAAGTCATGCGTTTGCTTGAGAAACGTTTCATTTTCAACGATCACTATGGAAGTATTATAATTTTTTTATAGTTTTATATGATGGTAATAATATTATATATATAATATTATTAATTTAAAAATATATATTTATATCAACCATGTTATGTGGTAATGATAAATTAATTCGTTCATTTTGTGGAAGTGGTAGTCCATACGTATGTACGAAGGGCTTTACCATTTTCATGTGCAAGAAAAGATAAAAATGTAAATGATATTTTATATTTTAATAAAAAAAAATTTCAGGAATATAATATATAATTATTAATTACATAATTATAATTTCTTTATATATGGAAATGAAAAAATAATTACATCACTTCACAAAGTGGAAGTATGCCGTAGATTGAAATTTTAATTTAATTTCAAATTTGATTAAATTGGAGATGTATATTCATTTTTAAACTAACATAATATCATATAATAAAATCTATAAATATGAAATTATTTTTTTACCATGGATGAATACTATTTTTATCGATGCGTCGGAAGAAAAAAACAAGAAGGTAAAAACTATACCTCTTCATTCAAAAACCACATTTTTAATACCTTAGGACCACTATGATTTGTATTATACATTAAAAAAACTAATTTATAATGGTGGGATTATAGGATGATATTTTTTAGGGATTTACTAAACCAAATGGATTTTTTGTATCAATAAAATAGAATATGAGGCTCCATTTCATATGATACCAGAGGGACATTATATGAATTTGTCAAAAATATAAAATTATTATAACATAAAATTAAATTATAAAGGGATCCAATGAAATATATTTAAAACATAAGATAAATGAGGGTCAAAATAACTCCATATAATATTTTTTGAAATGTTTTACGTCAGATTTATACAATTATCTTTTAGTTTTAAAAGTCAGTTAAGCAATTTAAGTCTTACCATTACAAAATATATTTATACAATTTGATGGTTGAAACATATTACATTTAATGAAACAAGTCCCATAAATAGAAATTTCCTCATATTTCAATTTTTTTCTGATATATATTCAAAATACAAGATTTTACATAATTTTATATCATTTTAATATATAATATATTATATAAAATATCTATATTGTCAATTATTAAAACAATTAATTACAATTACATTAATAATATCATAACAACACATAGAAATAGAACCAAATATTTTATTATAGACCTAAAATATATTTTAAACCTAATTATTCTTGGATAAATTTATTTATCTCCATTTATATATTATTTAATATTTTTATTATTATTCATTGGATTTGATTCATTAACTAATTATTTACTCTATCATAATTGTGAATGAATTTAAGGTATTGTTTCAATAAATAAAAAATAAAAATAAATTACTATGAAGAAGATAAATGATTTAGTTTAATATATACTTTATAGTTACTTAATTGTCCTCTAGATAAGACCATATTAAAAATAATATACTTATTACAAAATAGTTTGCCAAGATAAACATAAAATACTATAATTTCATTAGTTTCATAAAAGTGGACCAATAGGTCATAAAGCATACGTTTCAGATGATTATCAATGATATATTCACATATTATAATATTTATGTATGTTTTTTGGATTACTTTAGAGTTCTTGTAATTTAATTTGTAATAAAATTTTCCTGATTTACAATTTACCACATTAATAAAAATCATTATAGTTACAACTCCAATACTAAAAAAATAAAAGGGGAATAATTAATATATTTTTAACCATTAATTCCAGAATATTGAATATATTATAAAAAAATCACAATAGTCACATATTTTTTTCTATAATTTAATTGGCCAAATTCTATGGAAAACATTTTTTTAATTCCAATTTTATATATAAAAGATTTTTATACTAAATTCAAGTATGAAATATATATATAACCAAATATTAGAAAAAAATTCAGGAATAAAATGTAATCGAAAATTGAAGATAATACAAAACTTATTTTTACTTTGTAAGTAAAAAAATTTTTAAATAAAAATGTGTATATTTCACCATTCATTGAAAAATTATTATTTTCCTAAAATTTGCAAAAATCCATTTTATGGAAATTTTGACTATATAAATTCATAAATATAATTAATTAATTAATATAAATATAATATAATGTATAATATTTCATCATTAAAAGAATAAAATGTTATTTATGATGAATTTTTCTATTGTGGAATAAAATTACATAACAAAATTATGTTTGATTAAATTTAATAAACATAAAAATAAATGACATTTGTTTTTTAACATTATATTTGTTTCATAAATAATTAATTTATATTCATACCATCAAATTTAACAGCTAAGATATAATGGTCACATTTAAATAATATTATATAGTTATTTGATTAGGCATGATGTGATATATATTATATAAAATCATACATTGTGTTTCATTTTAAAAATATTGAGATGTTAAATTTGAATATTATACTCTCATTGAATTACATAACCTAAATAGTTTAAAAAATATTTAACTAAATTGGTGAATTCCATTTAGAAGGAAAATTAGTATCTTAAACATATAATTGGTGTATTTTTTCTTCCAATCATTTCATTCATGGGTAAGATAATCTAATTTTATGGTATATTGGTCGATCCATAATTGAAATATTTTTTTAGTAACTCCCTCGTGTATGAAGTGTAACATTGAACTTCATGATTTTTGGGATTTTTGGATATTAATATTTTATATGATCATTTTATCATGACTGTCAAATCCACTAACCAAATCCAATATTAATGGGGACAATTTCCTCTAGATAGGTAAAAATCAGAT
The DNA here is from genome assembly GCA_963277665.1 of Viscum album. NCBI lineage: Eukaryota > Viridiplantae > Streptophyta > Magnoliopsida > Santalales > Viscaceae > Viscum > Viscum album. The sequence goes on along the minus strand of OY728158.1, from coordinate 1,355,830,671 downwards.
GAAATTAATTGAAAAATGTCGAATATTGGTTGGTATAATTATTATTAAACTAAACAATATTGGATAAGAATGTATGATCTATAATGATTCATTAACAAATGTTTGGGATGTGTCCTAAAATAGAATGATATGGTTATAGTATTTTATGAGAGTGCCCAGTCAGTGTATTTGTCCATCAAAGAGGGGGAGGAGTGAATTAGTGATATTTTATTCTATCATGTTTCAAGGAAACAAAATTCAACTCATGTATAATATTTAATTCCTTATTGAAAATAAAATCAAACACACATCAATATGAACAAAATTATTTTCAAGGTTACTATTCAGTATAAATATCTACGTTCGTGGTATGTTATGGAAATAATAAAATAACTCATAATCCACTACAAAAATGTAATTTTATTACAAAGAATATGATATTACCTTCCACTCATGTAGAACTATGTAAACAATCCAACATTGCATGTGTATCATCTTTGAATAAACAATGTGTAATAATATTTGTGTAATAACTCATGTTACCAGTGGTTCTTTTCAACTTCATGAATGTTTTCCATTTAAAATAATATCTATATTTCTGACACAAAAGATGAAAAGAACATCACGTATATTGATTTATAATTCATGTTCGATTGTCCAGTCCTATCTTCTCACTCTGATTCTATGGATATGATCTTCTCACTCTGATCCTAAAATCTGATTGCCTAATACAACATATGTATCTCTATCATAATATGATCGAGGTACTTGTTAATTACATCTCATTTGGGAAATACCAAGATATAAATACATTATCTTTTTTTCCATTTCTATGTGATGATCTGATGAATATGACATAATATATGAATATGGTAATAAAGTGAATATGATAATCATTTAATATGATGTTCTGCTGAATACAACATAGTGATCTTGTCTTATATCCTTTAACTTCTTTCATAGAAAATTATTCAACAATGCCTCAATATGTAAACTTATTTCTATCCCTTAAACATAATATCTTATCTCTCTTCTATGGTGAATTTTACATCCCTCAGAAAAAGTGAAAAGTACACTCTCCTTTTCTACGTGGATACTAGATCATTTTTCTATGAATCCAAAAAACTTTCCAACTCACAAAAATTCCCAAATCTTCACATTTCAGGAAATTTATGTGGAATATTGTCTTTATCCACTATTATCAAATATTCTCTATCCTTCTAAAATATTCTATCAAATTCAACTCTTCCTTCTAATATCTTTACAATATTTAGTCTAATTCTTATTTCCCAATCTGACTAGACATGTCTGATTTTGTTTCTCTATTCTGATTGCTGAATACGATTGGTAGCATAAATCTATATAAGATTAAATATTATGCCTCTTGATTCACTTGGAGAGTCAAATCATCTTTTTGAAATTTCATACTTCCCCTTCATAGAACATTCATCTCTTTTATTTTTGTCTTCTCTTGACCCATGTGAATATCAAAAAATGTAATCCCACCCCCATTGAAATGGTTTACTATATTGTTTATCCCATTCTTTTATATTCATTTAATTCATCAGTATTAATTAAATCATCTTCAATATATTATTTCATCCTATGTCTGGTCAATATGTTCAATTTCTTCCATATAAAATTTATCGCGTCTTCTCTTATCTCATTTCACATAATTATCCTTATTTTAAAATCCATATCTTCAATCATGAATTCATTTAGAAATATAAAAATATGGATTTTTTTAGCACTGTTAGATATTCATTGAGTGTATCATAATATACATTTCATTCACCAACACTCATCTATACTTCTTTGCATGAATACAATTGTTCAGAATACAATTTCCTTGAATACGATTAGGCTGAAAAAGATCTCTAGCACCCATTTATATTTCTATACTAATCTGATCAATCTGAATAAAATTGGGAAGTCCTATTTCACTCATTATTTCATCAATCATGATTTCATCATATGTCTCACAACATAGTTATGATTTATGAGAACTCTAATATCATCAATGCATCATCCCATTTAATTTATCATAGTCATGTATGCTCTGATCATGAAGAATCCGATTCTTCATTAAACTGATTCACTTTGAATAAAATGACCAATTACATATTGTAAAATTATTTCTCAATATGATCAATCTTATCATTCTATATTTGATGTGAATCTGATAAGACATCTCTTTTTTCCATCTAAAACAAAATACAGTGAACATTTATAGTCATTGTGAGTCTGATTCTTTGAATTTGATGGTTAGTCTTAATTTAAATAAATAAATTTTTTGTTGATTTATCTTTAAAACATATTCATCATTTACAATAAATAATATACTTGAATAAATTCACCTACATTAATAAAATAGTCTACTAGTATCCCTTTATTTTTTTTTGCCAACTTTGGTTCATAAATCTCAAAAACAATTATCATTATGAAATGTATTTCATATCAATAATCTAATGCTTCTGTGAGCTAACTCATCACAAGAAATATGAATTATTGAAAAAAACATGTTGTCTATATGTTTTGAGTTTTATATAATTCATCAACTTCTACATATTTTCTTCCTCTGTCCTTAAAAATTCCTATAATACAAAAAAATCATTTCCTATAATCTCTCGACCATAATGTATGAAAATATCACACGCAATATAATGCCAAATTTAATGATTACCCAGAAAAACATCTTTTTCAATAAGTACAAAATTATAGATTTATGCAACAAAACAATTATTATACCCTTTGACAAAATAATCCAAAGGTAACAAGAGAGGTGGGACAGAAATAATTACACACACTTGTTTAGAAAAATGTTGGATGCCCATGGTCAACATGAATTTAGAAAATGATTCCTTTTGTAAAGGTTTTGTGAAAATTCCAGAAACATTATTTTAAGCTGAATCATACTCGAACTTCAAATCATTCATATCCACATGCACATTGATGAAATTATATTTGATATCACTATGTTTGGAACATAAAATTTTAACAATATATCTAGTGATATTGATTGTGCGCTGATTATAAAAACCACACAAAAATGATAACCTTACATCAATAACTAAATATTAAAATTGTGTTTTCATCCACATAAGTTTAGTAAATGATTAATTGTAAGAAACATACATAGATTAATTCAAAATGATTGTTACTCAATTTTATTCCATGGATTCCAAATAGAAAAGTTATTTCCCAAAAATAATTCTCTGTCAGATTTGTATCTTCTATCATCAAACCTTCATTCCGAATTAGCATTTCAATAGACAGTCAATTCAATACTATCTGAGCTACAATTCTTAATTACGAATTCTGTTCTTCCAATTATTTATCTGAGAATTATTATTAATGTATGAACATGTGATTAATTTTGAGTATCTAAAAACATTCGTATAAGGTAATATAAAAAACAATGTCGGGTCATGAAGAAATCAAATAAAACAATCTTCTAATATTCTTCAAATATTCTTTCCAAACCACTTATTTTCCTTCTATATCATTATTCATATTTGATCTCAAAACAATTGGTGTGGAATCCAATTTTTATTTTCCCATGCCAACCCTCTTGGTAAGATCCATTGAATATGTTTCATGATAATGAATAATGCTTGTCTCATTCTACAGGATTTATAAAACATTTTTTTATATTCCCTAGTATTTAAATTTTAAATAACATTTTGTTTTCCTTAGTAAATCATTCAATAAATCTTTCATCATTCCCATCAAAGATAATTTTATTAACATAATCAATTAAAATGATAGAGTACACATGAGTTTCTATGATATAATGATTTCTATAAAATATTACTTCAAGAAATTATTTTTCATAGTCTAGTATCGAATATGGAATACAAAGATCTCAGTGAATATTTTATTCGATATAAATCATTATTCAATCTGTTCACATAACATTCATCTTTCCCAATAACAAACCCATAAGTTTGTTCAATATAAACATACTCATCATGACATAAATTCATGAATTTAGATTTATCATCCATTTGAATGATGTTGTATCGTCATTGTGAAAAAATAAAAAGAGAGATTCAAATTGTTTCATACGTTACACTAATGTAAAAATTTCATCAAAATCGATACCTTCAATTTCTCAATACCCTATTCAAACCAAACATCATTATTTCTTACCACATCACCTTCTTCATTCAACAAGATCCAAAAGACCCATTTTGTACCAATGTTTTTTATGGATTGGGAATGAGTTCCCATGTATCATTATTTTCAATCATATCTAATTCATTATTCTTGTCCTTATCCTATTTTGTATTATCAAAATATATTATCACATCATTAATCTATAATTTTGAATAAAAATAGGTATGTGTAATAATATTTGTTGTTACTCTTGTTTTAACCTTCATATGTTGATGCCAACTAATATTTTGCTCCTCCACATGCTTACATATCCTAGGATGAGATATTTGACTATCTTAATCATCACTGGACATAGGCAAGTCCGATTATTCTTTTTGAGTAGGAATAACATTTTCTATATCCTTATAACAAGTGTTCTACTTCTATTGTTAATTATCCTTTTATTCTGGAGTTTGTTTGTCTGTATTAGTTACATCAATTACTTTAACCTCAATTGAATCATCAGTTATTATTTTTTCTTTATTGAAGCATATATAGACCTTTTCATTTGAAGAATAGGTATGAAACATTACATATACACATATTTTACTCAAACTTTCTATAGTTTCCACCTTTCTTGTTTATAATATAAAATGTTTTGAATGATCTTAAATGTTCTTAACATAGATATTTGTTATAAACAAATTTTGATGGAGTTATATATGAATGAAAAATATAGAAATAGGTGTTCTATATATAACATCACAAGTCATGGATTGCATAAACATTTATGAGAAAAGACATGTTCAAGTAGAATGGGTCTTCCCATTTCCAAAAAGAATCAATTATTTCTTTCAACAACCCCATTTTTTTGGGGAGTGTAAAGAAAACTATATTAATTTGTTATAACATGCTTCTCAAGATAACATTCAAATTCATTACATTGAACTTGGACTATATTAATTGTTCTTAACTTCTTCATATAACACTGACAATACTTTTCATATTTCATTCTAAAAATTTTAATCATTTTCAAATAATATGATTTGTATGTAATATACATAACCCATGCGATGAGAGTAAAATCATTATTGATGGTGATGAATTATTTCTATCATTTTTTGATTGTTTCCTCATTGTCTTATAGATATTGGAAGGAATCATCTACAAGGGATTTCATGAATAAATCTTAAATTTATGAAACACAACATTTTAATCTTTCCTCTCTGAAAAATATTGAAACAACAATATCATCATATTGGTAAATTCAGAATGTCTCAAAAACTCCCTAGTTTATATATCATGCTCATTTTTCTTTTACACATGGTTTCCAACCATTTATGAAATAATTTTACCTCTTCCATGATCCTCATTTATTAATATTTTTGTATTTCAAATATCTAAAAAAAATTTCTTTTGTACATTGGCCTATTGTAACAATGTTACCATACTCTTCACATTCAAAAGAAAACCCATATTTACTGTTGATAACATTTTTACCCTCATTACATAACTATGAGATTTTAAGCATGTTGTGTATCATCCCATCACCATATAGTTTTTTCATGGATTTTATCTTTTCAATCACAGTGATGACTGATCCAACACCGTTGATTTTCATGGCTTCTTCGTTGAAAAATGTCACTATTCAATATTTAAAATCATTAACATTCATAAATGATTTAAAATATTATATAATATGAGAAGAAAACACATTATCAAGAATCAATGGCATTTCTCTTCTTGTAGCTTTCAGTATTGATTTAATAACAACATCATTTTTTTCATTACTTCTCTTTCTTCACCATTACCTTTTAATAATTTTTAAGAATATTTTTCTATACGGGTTACAAAAAAACACATCCTTATTTTATGTTTCTAGGGTTTTCAAATATATATCAAATATTTTCCAATGGTGGGAACCAATTTTCAATATTCACTTTAATCCTTTCTGGTTTCTATCTATAATAATTTTATTGTGGATATTGACTACCCCTGAATATTTTCCTTCCATAACATGTGGGGTAATAGAAATGTTTTTCTTATAACCAAAACATATTTTCCCTATGTACAAATCCCCATGAATACCAATAATAGACATTAAAAGAGTATGTTCCTCTAAAACATGTATACTGTGTGGAATTGAGAATATTTTTTTTGAAAACATTCTTTTCATTCATTTCAAATACACCAAAAATCATTGTATCAATCAAATTATTATTATTATTTTCTTCTTTATAATATTCATAATTATTTGAATAATTTCTGTATCGGGATAAAATATTTTAAGACTCATGATACTATGAATATTATGATATCTTCACTTTCTTTATCTTGGAAACATGAATAACATATCTTACCTTCCTCTTCTTATAAACAATTCAATAATTCTTATCATAATTTGATGGAATAATTTTTTGAGCATCCACAGATATCTCATTTCAAAATAATTCACCAACATCAGTAACATAGTTCTTGAATATTTTTTTATAATCTCGGTTTGAGATATTGTTTTCTAAAAGATCTATGTCTTTATCTTAATCTTTTGTCTTCACTTCTATATTCTCATTATGATTCATTTATTTTTAAAGATATTTCACTAAATCATGAATTTATCTTACCAAAATCACACTATCATGCACAAAACATTATTGATTTCTTGTTGAGGAACATTCACCATCCAAATTTTATTTTTTTCAATCCTTCTGATCTTTCTCAGACCTTCTTTAAACACCATATTCAAATGAAATTCATGTTCACTTTCTTCTTCCTCAAACTGGATTTTTCCTAAATATTCAGAATCCATTGTTGAAAAAATGTATTCTCAAAATGTGTATCAATTGATTTTTCAGATTCATCATAATTTTTTTTTCATCATCATTAGATGATAAATATATTCTTTTGGATTTAAATAATTTACTATCTTTCCCTATAGAATACAATTTACCTATAACTTTATATTTCATCCACGATATTATTAAATTTCATTCTTCTTTATCACTATAATTTTATTTAATTATTCAAGGAAAATTAACCATAATGTGTCCAATGGGTCCACATTAAAAGAATTTCATGGGATGTTTCCCTTTATAATTCCATATACCTCTTTTATAATTTTTTTAAAATAAGTATAAAATATCAGCAATATTTTTACAAACCTATATTTGGAACCTAAATCACAAGATTCAACTTCAATAAAAATATTAATTGAATTTTATTGCATTGAATACTTGAAATAAATTTCCCTATCAACCATTGAATTTATTTTCATACCTTTTCCCCTTCTCATTTCACAAGATATGACAGTGTAACAACATTAATCTAGAGATAATGATTCAATATATCTTTTTACACAATGAAGAAAATGATTCCTCATCCTTTTCAGAAATGATTCTCAACATATTCTCACGAAATATAGAATCATATATAATTTTTTCTGAGACATATGATAGTTCTGAAAATGTCATTCCCCCATGTAAATAAGTACCCTTGAGATTCAACTCCATCCAACATCAAATCTTCTTAACTCAATATCTTGATTTGTCTCTTTTACTTCTTTGATTTTGAATTTCATTCAGAAATTTATTTCAATTTTTTCTATATACCATTACTTTTATCAATACAATTCACTCTTTGAAATTTCATTTTAAAATATTTATAATAGTAAATCATTCATGGATCTTCTATAATTATCATGATTCTTATTATAAATAAATGTTTGGGGAACATTATCATAAATATGAGGAAACCCAACTATTTCATCTACAAGAACATCATAACTAATAGAAATATGATAAGAAAAAATTATATCATTATAGATATAATAATTCGTTCCATCAATCACTGAAATACCAATACATTTCACAAAATTCAAATTCTCCATCAGTATTGAATAAGAGAAAGGACCATGCTCTATGATACCACATGAAAGTGACCAGTCGGTGTTTTTTATCACTTATAGGGTTGGGGGATGAATCAGTGATACTAAATTCTTTTATATTTCTTTGAAATAACCTTTGACTACAATTTGTTATGAAATTTCATATTGAAGAAACAATTCAAAGACAAATCCATAAAAACACGTGTATTTACAAGTTACAATATTGAATACGAATAGAAACTTCCTTGGAATGCGTTAAATATAATAAAATAAAACCAAATCAATTATAAAACAATCCTTGTATTTCAATGAGTATGATATACACATTCACTTGTGTATTATTATTTAAATAATTTAATGGTGCTTGTGCACCCTCTTTTCACAAATATGGTAAAACAATATTTTTTGTAAAAACACATGTTACCTTTGATTCAATTCAATGTCACAAAAGTAATAGACTTAAAAAAATCATCAATATATTACCCAGATGATTATAATGACATTAAGGACTATGATAAACATTTCAGGTCCAATTGTACAGTTAGATCAGCCCACTTCAATTCTCTAAATCTGATATATTTACTCCAATCATAATATATTATTTCCAAATATGATTTATGTGTATCTAAAAAATATAATCTAGAAAATTAATAATTACTTCTCATTTTAGAAATATTAATATAGAAATCCCATATCTGATTATCTAGAACAATATGATGATCAACAGAATATTATTGAAAAGCTGATTCTTTTAATCAGTTGAATACGATAATCATTGAATACAATGAATATATTAATACAATGATACAATCTTTCCTCTTCTCCTTTCAAATATTTCTTCTGAAATTCTTCAACAAAGGCACAATATGAAAAAATATTTCTCTCCCTTAATCATAATATCCTGTATATATTATTTTATTAATAGTAAAGCCATCAGAAAAACTATGATGTATGGTCTACTTTTATAGGTGACCCATGGATGGTTTTAGTAGGAAACAAAATATAATTCTCTCTCACCAAAATTTCACAAAATTTAATTTTTTTTTGTAATTTAGAGTGAATATTTACCTCTTAAAATAATCTTAAATCTTCTCAATACATTTCGAATCATCTATCAAATTCAGCTATTCCTTCAACATTCATTTCAATCAACTATATAATTCTAATTTCCCAATCTTACCAGATAAGTCAGAATCTTTTTTTCCATTACTATTACTGATTATGATTAAAAATATCAATTGGTACTAGCTTGAAAACAACCAGTCTTTCCACACTTTGTGAGGTTAACCATCTCCTTTGAATTACATGCTTCCCCTTCATAGCACATTCATCTATTTTCACTAGCTCTTCTATTGACGCACTATAAGATAAGAAAAATTAATTTCACCCCATTTAAATGGTGGAATAAATTATTCATTACATTTTTTTCTTTTCATTTCATCCATCATTATCAAAAACTTCCCCTTATGATTACAATTTCATCCTATGTTCAATCAGCATGTTATTTTTCTTTTGAATTTCATATCACTTGACATCTCATTTCTCTTTTCTCTTCAAAATTATTCCTTCAAAATCAATATCTTGTTTCATGAACTCATTCATGAATTTGGAAATAATAAGAAAAAAATCAACATCTTTATATTTTCATTGGAATGTATCATAACATCCCACTATTTTAACAACACTCATCATTCCTTCTCCTCCAATATATAATTGTTCATAATATATTTTCATGGAATATGATGATGATGAAAATTATCTTCAGAACCCATTTTTATTTCTATCTATATTCATTCAATATGAATACAACTGTAAATATATCTTTCAAGAATTTTTTTATCCAACTATCATGGATTATATGTTTCAAAGCATACTAATGATTTATGAGAACACCAAGAATTGCAAGGTATCATCACTTTTAATTTATCATATTCATGCATCCTTTTATCATATAGACTCTTATTATTCATCAATTAGATACCTAGTCAATATGATGAAAACTAAATTATAGCATGAGTTTTCATCAAGGCAATCTATCATCTCATTTTAGATGTACTGTGAACCTGATAAGATTGAACATACATCCAGATTAACTAGTATAATATGGACCATATTAATCATAGTGAGTCTGATTCTATAACATAAAATGTCATCCTGAACATTACTAAATACAATGTGATGTGATTTTACCATTACATTAATTTATCCTTGAAATTAAAATAAAATACATCAATACAATAAAAATTATCATCATCTTGGTCCTAACATTTTCCCAACCCAAATAAAAAGAATCACGAGTCAAATTAGTTGTAATATGATTTAGAGATTCCAAATAAAATTTTTGTATTAATGACATGAAGGAATTTTCTATACGAAGAAAGGTGATTTTTAAATAATGATGATAAAATATTAATATATACATTGACATATAATTATTTGAATATGTTCTATAGATGAAGGACATAGTTGATCAAAAATCAAGACTACTAAGTACATTAAAACACTGTGATCGAAAAAAAGAAGTTTATGTTATTAGATAAGTGGATCATGTAAGTTTATCCATAATGATGAATTATCCAATATTAATGTATTTTTTGGCTCGTGTCATGAAATCATTAGGTATCACTATAGATCATATCAATATCAAATAAATTTTCTACCATCCATTAGTGATAGGAATGTGAAGGTAAAGAAAGAAGAAGTTGGATTATAGAATAATGTGTGGAATGATCATGTGTTTAACTATGATCTTTTTGGAACGAAAATATTCATGAACTGAGTATGTATCTAACAAATAACAGAAGTAAAAAGAGATAATTTATATGAATCTCGTATTTAATAATTATCTATTTATATAGGAAGTAAAAATATGAATAGATATCTAAGTAAATATTTATCAGTGGATAATCAAAAAATGATTATTTTATATTATAAATCTCAGCTCTTAGTGTTTCACCATGTTAAGGCCAAGAGTGATATGTATAAGTGAATTTTACAACCATTATCCACACAAAAAATTAAATGAGAAAACATTAAAAAGGATTTTATTATCTGAATATGCATAACAACTAAAAAAATAATTATATTAATTGTAGTCAATTACATTAAGAAATAAATTATTTTAACACATTTAAGTAATATTTCAATATTAATTAACTTAATATTTTACACAATAACGATTATTCGATATTTTTTGGATTACCACTCTCAATCCAATTTGATTGAGATCCTAGGAAAACTTCGATGTTTATTAAATAATTTAGAAGGATTTAGTTACATTATTGATGTTTAGTTATTTATTTCATCTTTAGATATAAGTTTATTTTTAAAGGTCCATTCAAACACAATAAGATAGTTTGAGAACATGGGTTAAGGATTTGAAAAGTAGTCGGTATCCACACCTTTTTTTGTTGAATCTTCCCTCAACAGTTGCTTTATCTATGAATTCAGATACACCATTATTGAGACCTCTATTAGAAGTAATTCATAACACTAATTTATTGGGATGAATGTGGTGAAATAAAGCTATTATTTCCTGATATATATTTTGAAATAACATTGGAGTATAGATCCCTTCCACTGTAGATATAAGTATCTAAAATGTGAAAAAATTAATTATGACATTTTTCAAAGATATATAGAGCATGATGTCTTTGAAATCATATTCCTTTGAATGTATCCTTAGGTTATGGTTATTAGATTATTAATGAAGGGAACAAAGATACCTATATATTCTAGTCTCATTAAAAATAATTATTTTTTCAATACATGGCTTCTCTCGTGGAAAGTCCAGTGAAGTTCTATTGTGTTCACAATGTTTTCCATGTTTGTAGCACCCCGTGATATAATAATTTTTTTTAATAAATTTTATTTTTATCAATTTCTTTCATTACATAGAAGATAGAGTTTTAATTAACCACTGTAAATTTTAATACTTTTATTTAAACATGATCTGAATTACCTAGACATTGAACTTGGTCGAATTAAATTGAATAACAAATATTCAAAAAATTATAATTGTTTTATTTAAAATGAAAACATTTTCATAAAAACATCTTATTTTTTTCATGTCATTATATTTTTTCTGTATGGTCTTTTCTCAAAAAAAGTTTTTGATGACGAAAATAATTTCAATTTTAAAAATTTTATAGTATTAATTTGAATAAAAAAAATTATTGAAATCATACTATATAAATTATATTAGTAATATTTTTTGGGGATTTTTCTATAAAGATAGAACTTTGATTAATATATAAAAATACATTTTTTTGAGAACTACATTTACATTTAATGATATTATAATATTAAAAAAAATTTAAATGTTTTATATAAAAAAATTAGTAAAATAATATATTTATTTATATTATATATTTTAATTGAAAAAATTTATTATTTAATATTTATGTATAAAATTTTTAACAATTTATTCATTTTATTTTCGGGAAACTGCTTTCTCATTAGACTTACGAGTTTAGTATGATCTAAAAGTCTCCATATTAGGATATATAATTTTGAAAAATTATTTCAGTATTTAGTATATGACAATTTATTATTGCATAATATGTTCAAATAAATATTTTTTACAAATTAATAATAAACATATTAAAAATAATTAATTAACATGTTAAGGATAAAACTTCTTTACTAGGGTGTCCAATTACAAATATACGGGGTACAATGGCCAAAACACATAGAAAAAAATTATCATATACACATATTTAAACTATATAAACTTTTATATTTGATAATAGTCCATTTTGGTGTATTGTGGCATGTGAAAAATGAGGTTCAACTTTACTCATTTAAAAAATTACATGTGTGTCATCTCCTAAACTAATAAAAGTACATCCAATATACTCTCCAAAGAACAATTCAAAATAGACAAAAATGTATTATGACTACCCAAATCAATTCCTTACACACCATACCACATCCTACTAGACATGGTGAAATCCAAAAATCCAATCCAAGAAGGATTTTGGTTAAAAAAATGTAGGTTTTCTAATGATGAGGTAATATTTTTTTAATATTCTTTATAGTTTAACGTATTCTTAATTCTCATTCAAATATTCCAAAATTTTATTTAAATTAAAACTAATGTATCTAAAATATCCTATAATTTTATTTTTTTAATTTAATAAAATAAAACATCCTCCTCTTCAATCAAATTTTAAATGAAATTGTCGATAATGATTATGGTGAACTACTTCATCATGAAATAAGGTTATTTTATTTCAATAATTTCCTCTCGTCACTCAACATAAAGATATATATAATGATTATATTTTATATTAATTTTATTATTATTCCTTCTTCATTATAATTCCACAACCTCATTAATACACCCAAACCGTTGGAAAATACTTAAATCGCCCAATAATATGTCGGTATACTGCCTTGCAAAATGATTTGATGTGTTTTTTTATTTTTTATTTTAACAGATGTTAATAATGATGGATTTAATGAATATATATTACATTTTTAACATAATTATACTTTTGAAATTTTCTATTTCATATAAAATCTTACATTCAACTCTATTTAGAACACAATAACAACGTTTGTGTGTGCGATGGATTACCAAATTTGTGAAGTCATGTGATTTTTTTCTACTAACTCATTGAATTGAATCTAATCAGGGTTAATTTAATGAATATATATGATATATATATGAAATAAAAATTATTATTCATTGTTAATATATAATTTATATTACAGTTTTTTTATTTTTTGCTAAAATTGAAACAACATTCATTCGCACGTGCGGTCTACCATCTATAAGAATGGTGTATTTCAATTTCGATCTCTAAATGTTAAGGATTAATATAAATAAATTATTAAGGAATATAAATAATATTTAAAAAGAAAATATAAATCAGTAATTTATTTTACCATGGTCAACGTACGAGCACTGAATATAAAAAATCCAAATACAAATGAAAAAGAGTAGTTATTTCCTATAATATGGTTTTAACATTAAATTAAAAATAAACATGTAATAAAATATCATAAGTAAATAATATATGGTAATATATATATAATTATAGACCTATAACTTATTTATTATAATCTTTTATTTATTATAAAATATGTACAATGATGTACGGTGAAATTAAATGCTAATTTTAAGGTATTTTTTTCTCAATATACCTTCTTTGGGACAAATGTATTGTTATGAATATATATTCTTTTATAAGGTGTATATATAGACCCATTGAACCCTAATATAAATAATTTATTTTTTATCCAGATATTTTTAATTTAAATAATTTTTATTTGATCATGGGTTTAACAATTCAATGTTTTCAATGTGTTAAGGGATCTATGAAACATTCTCATTGTTTAATAAGATTGTTTAATTTTATGTTTCTGATGATGATTTTTTTTCAAAATATCACAACATAATGTGTTGAATTTAGAACTCTTATGGTCATTTCCTAATACTATTTTTCCCACATTTTTACTCTATTTATGTACTCATGATTCTAAAATAATTGATTTTAAATAAAATAAACTTTACATATCTCTTCTATAAAATAGCCATTTTCAGGCATATACATGATTCTTCTATATATTAAATTTATTTCATGTTATAGTAGAATTTTTTGTAGTTAATTTTACCTATTTATGAATTTTTAAAACATTTTATTAAAAGAAATATTCATTTCATTAGGAGAAAATAAATTTTTTGAAATTATGAATTTTTTGAAAAGAATCATTTATGTACCTTAGATGACATTTCCAACCATCATGAGAACTAAATTGTTTAACTATTAAATAACATATTTCAATTCTTATTTTCGATGAATATTATTTCAATTTATATAACAATTTTTAATTTTAAAAAATAAATTTCAGTGATATGTTATTTTCCCCACTTAATGTCCACAATGCGTTTTCCAAATCATTTTCACTCTAAGGTAACATCATTTTGATATTAGTTATTCTTTAATATGGATGTGATCTACTAACCCCACTCTTATTCATTATCATGATGGTTTATGTTTATAATGACAATATTTCTACGAATCACATTTGTTTATAATGATTTATCATATAATGAAGTGATTGTGAAATATATTTCATTTCATGGGTTCTGATGTAATGAAATTATTTTGATCTTTTTGAACAAAAATGTATGGATTATGTGATGGGTGGTACTTATATCATCATCCAATAAATTGGGTAATTATTAATATTCTATGAAATTGGAGGGTACATTGGAAATTATTCCAATCCTAAAATAAGGATACATGGGAGGTTATTTCATTCTCTAAGAAGACGTGTTGTTATCCAATGTCATACTAGTTATGAATGTAATGGTTGGTATCCTTTGTATAAAAAATTATATTCTTATTCATTTTTAAAAATTCTATGACTTATTCCAATGTTATTATTTCATAGTGTATGTTCATTGATTCCATTGTTATTCATGTCTTATAAAGAACCATGTTTAGTATATGAGCATGGTTTACGATCTATGATATGTATAGAAATATTTTTTCAAATTATATTATCTTGTTCTCATACCTTATTCCTATGTTATGCTAATATCTTCTAGGTTTATCCTTACTAAGCATATAGTATTACCCATTCACATGTATCATTTATCTATGATTGGTGTAATGGTAATATATATGATATGTCTTAAAAATGTTCTATTTATGATGAAAATTTTAGGAGATGATGTAATTCACATATAAACAATTTTTTACTTATCCATGTTTAAAAAAGAACTAGAACTAAATTATTCTTGTGTTGATCATTATTATATGTCATCAGTATTCATATATTAATATGTTATATTTATTTATGAGATGTTTAAACTCTAGAAGGTGTCTACCATGTGGATGTATAAATATTATCATAACATGTAATAAAACAAGTTGTCATAATGCTTGATAATGAACGGTCTTATCATGAAAAACTATTTGAGATTCTATATCATAGATAGATTTATCTATAAATCAATAACCTTATCATAGTATATATTTTTTATAAGATTCATAAAAATGGAAATACTATGTTGGAACCAGAAAATGTAATGTGGAAAAATTATTCTCTTTTTTTATCAGTGTGATGGAATTTCATGGGTGATATTCATATAATGGGGAAGAATGTAAAAACCCATTAGTTCATTATATATTTCTCATTGAAAATATTTTCATTGATAAAATTATTTACATGAACTAATGACTTTAAAGGAAACATTTTATCTTTTTGAAATATTTATATTATATAATTTTCAAATTCAATGTGTGGAAATTAGCATAAGATATATTTTTGGGATTTTATTAAAACATTTATATTTTTAAGGAATTGTGAAAAATATTATGTTACAAAATAATCTTTGAATTTAAATATATTAATTTATAAATATATATTAAATTTTTTGTTTTTTAGTAATATAGAGTAATATCCATTTGAGGAAAATTTCAGGATTATATTTTTTGATTATTTAGTCACAACTCATACATTTCAAAATATATAACTAAAATGTAGAAAGATTTAATAAGTATCCATTTTCCTTGAATATTTACATTTTTTTATAGAATAGGATTTATTTTCAATATTAATCTTCACTACATTAAAAAAAATTATATTTTCCCTTACCCAACCTTATGGATCATGAAAAATAGGTTAGGAACACGGGTTGCAAACTAAACCAATAGTAATCATAAAAAGATTAAAATAATTAGACTAACGAAATCATAGGATAGATCCCTTGTCTCACTGCATCTCCCCTCATTGTCGATCTCAGATCTTCTAGGGTTTCCTCTAGAAACCCTCTGCTCAGGGATGACGACTCATCCATGCGCTCTTTACTTTTTCTCATTCTTCTCCCTTATTACCCTTCTCTCCATCCTTTTCCCCTATTCTGCTCCACGATTTGGTTTTTCATGGTCATTATTTTCTTCTTCCATGGCTTAGTGGTCTTCTTCTTTTCAGCGTTTTTGTTTCTTTCATCAATGGTCTCCGCTGTCGACGCCCCTGACTTCATCTACCATACTCTGACACCTCTTTCCACTGCGGAAATCCCTGTCGTATATAGGGAATTGGATTCTCAGTGGTTTTGGGATATGTGGTCCAGTAGTCGAAGATATTTTAGGAGAGACTGTATAGTAGAGTTCATTTTTTTAGATGTGTGTTTCCATATCATCTCTTTTCTACTATTTAGAGTCTATGTTAGTTTTAATCCTTGCCCTGACCTGAAGACCATATGCCCTGATCTGAGTTGGACCCAGAGATTTGGTTCATCTGAGGTTTTTGGAGGTGGTATTTCATGGTCGATGATGCTCCATGAGTGTCCTGGTTTTATTATTTGGTTTTTGGTTTTCATCCTCATGATTTCAGTTTTGATTTGGTTTTGTTAGTTCTTGTCACAACAGATCCGTTCCTTGTTTCTGCTTCATTGTGAATGTTCTTTGATGGTGTTTGACCCTGGTTTGATTTTTTGAAGGGGAAGACAAGTTTTTTGATGTCCGGCCTTGTGGTGACATCGACGCTGATGGTGATGTGTCTCGCCGACGAAGGGAGGCGACGTATACGGTTGGAATTGTGTGCAGTGTGAGGTTTTTCTATCTGAGGGTGATGATGTTTGATGAGGGGTGATTAAGATACTGTGTTTGGAAGATGGAAAAGGAAAAATTTATTTTATGTATTGTTGTTTGAAGTTGCGGTGATGATGTCTGATGGTATCTTGCAGACGATGTCTGAAAAAGGGGATAAAAGTGACAAAAACGTGGTTCAATGATAGGGGTTTGGGCCATGGAGGCTCACCGAACGAGGATCTGTGTCCCGAGGAGTCCAGGTGTAGCTATGATATTTGAATAAAAGGTGTCTTCTTCTTAGCTGGATTTTGATTTTTGTAATCGAGTAATGTCTTGAATGGTGTGGCTCCCACTCACCCAAAAAGTAGTTTTGGAAAATCAAATAAAAAAATAATTTATATTCAGCAAGTAGTCTAGTGAAATTATGGAATATCTTAGAATGAAATTTATTAAAAATGTTCTTTCTGACTTTATAAGGGTATAAGAATCATTAAGAAACAATTCATCTTGATATATATTAAATACAAATGATTGGTAGGAAAAACGCATTAGAGAGAAATGAAAATTCATGTTAGTTCCTTGGGACATCATCATCATATACCTCTTAAAAGGCCTTTATATTAACCTTACAGAGATTTTATAACCATTAATTTATTTTCTAATTTAATTATCCATTGAACATAACCAATACCATGTGCATTGGCATGCTATCATGGAGATGTAGGATCGAAATATGAATGTAGATACTCAATTTATAAGAGGGGGGGGGGACTAAATTATAAGATTAAAAACATTAATTTTTTTACCATAAATAAAAATATGCTTATCAATGTTAAACAATGTAAATTACCAAAACCTCATTTAGTTAATATAAACAAACATGCTATTTTCCAGAATTATGGTTCATAAAATGTGGTCTAGGAAATGAAGTATAATGAAAGTTTACATAGGTAAAAATTCGACCTTAAAGAATATAATATCTTGTTTTTCAAAGAACATAATAGAATGAGAAAGTATAAGGAGTTTATACTTGTTCCTTTATTAAATTAAAATAGAAATAGACATAAAACAAATCAAGAAACATGTATGAAATCTTTTAACATAATGAGTAGGGTATCCAAAAACCTTGGGTAAAGGTTCATTGATTTATACTTTCAAGATTGTTTGTCTTACCACACTATGGTAAGCCCTCGATTAAAATATCTGAATCTGTCTTGTTATCCCCGCACACCTTCAATATTTAAGTTAGTTGACACCTCACTCTTCCTATGCCTAAAAGTCCTTGAATATACATAACAACAATTAGAGTTTCATGAAGAAATCTAAACAAGATGTTCAGAACCACCCAAAACATGAGAGTGTCTCTCTATAGAAATCACTTCATCTATATGAAATTTATAGTCTGAGGGAACAGTTGTGAGCTTGTTCAAATGAGCTCCTATTTATAGACTCATCTCCAATGGTTAGATCCTTCCTCCAATGGTCATATTTTTTCTTGCATCTCGGAGGAACCAATACACATGTCACTGAAACAATGGTTAGTTAGAAACAAATTTAATGACATCATTTCATCATACGTGAATGGAAAATGATGTTTTTAACCAAATTTATATTTCGGTGTCTAGGAAAAAATAATGATCAAAGTCTAACCAAATAATCATTCAACGTCTCAAAGACATGGATATTCAGATTCAGTATTACAATGAATTGGGAATCTGAATTCTATAAAATTTGGGATCTGAACTGTGATGAATATAGAGTTTGAATTATAAAGAATTCATATTCATATTATTGAGTAATTAAGAGTTTGAATTTTGATGAATTGGGAGTATGAATTTTAGATAATTCGAAACTAGAAATTCAAATAATTCAGAGTTTGAATTTTAGAAAATTTGGAGTCTAAATTTCCGATAAATCATAACTTGACTTTCATTGAATTCTGAGTTTGAATTTTAGAGAATTCAGAGACGGAATTTTAGAGAATTCAGAGTTTGAATTCTGAGGAATTAAGAATATAAATTCTGAGGAATTCAGGAAAAAAATTGGAACCTGAAAACAGAATACTCTATATTTAATTATTTAAATGATTATAAGTATTTATAAGAGAAACCAAAATTTGACTTAGTGATATGATGACTGATATTTAGAGAGATTATAAAAATGAACCATTAAAACTAGATAAGGATAAAAAAATTCATTAGAGAATGAAAATTTTCTTGATAGAATAATACTTTGGGATAATATAATTTATTTAAGATAATGTTTTTGTGGTTTTCAAAACATAAATTAATGGAAAAAAACATAAGGAAACACTATTGAGTCAACAATCTCCCCCTTTTTGGGAAGCACATACATATTTATGAAAAAAAAATATAGTCTTTGAATTATTCTTTATGAACATAAAATAAAAACTTATCTCCCTTTACTTATATATCATGGTGAATACGACTAACTCCCCATTTTGTTTTGAAATCCCAAAGGATCATATTATATACTTCCTTAAATATATTTTTCATTATATTTCATAAAAAAATGTTCTTTGATATAACTTCCCCATATTTAGAGAATTATGTCCATTACTTAGTAATATCTTTCTCATTCCTTTATCCCCCTTTGTGATTCTCAAAAAGGATTAAATGGAATGAAAAAGATGGTACAAGAAATTTTAGTATTATACAAATAAGATCATAAAAGGCAATAAAAATGTTCATTAAGATTAAAATATTTTCTAAAAGTAATAAAATACTACAAAATAATTGATTGGAAAAAATAATCCTTCTTTCCCATTTTTTGTTTACTTCATCATGATTGTTTTCATATTCGTGGGATCCCTATGATCATCTTCAATGAACTTGAGAAATTGTTCAGGGTCTTCATTTTTCTTCTCCAGAATATTGTGTTTTTCTTCCTGAGCCTTATGAACATCAAACTAATTCTTAATAATCACTTATTTCTTTCTAAAATTTTCCTAAAACACTATTCATTGATCCAATTCCCACTTCAAATTCATATAAAATGAATTATGATTCTCATTGTAGTCATTGACTTCCTATATTCATTCTATTAGTTCAAGATTGATTTTATCATCAATACTTGTACTGAGTTCTTTGATCTTTTTATCATTAGTATCATACTCATATTTCAAATTTTCTTGATAGTCATCAATGACTCATAGATCTTTTATTATCTTCCATGAACACTACGTAATTTATATAAATGACCTCTTGTGTGCGTCATACCCAATGAAGATATATTTAAAATTGGCCTCCATCCTGAAGAACTCATTCATAAGAAATCATAACATAAACAGATTTATAATTAAACTAGTACTAAAGCATCTTCCACCTCTAGTCTATACACGAAAAAAAGGAAATTGTATCAACCAACTTCTTCAATGATTGTATCATAAAGTCATGTCCTATATATGACGATTCCAAGTAAAATTATTCCAGTGGTGAATATTCAATCTCTATCTATCTATATTTTATCTTTGACGAACCACCAACATCATTCCTGGACACCATGGATTTCCATGTTGTATCAACCAACACTAGTTTTCCATTATCAGTTCTCTGTATGATCTCTGCTACTCTTCAAGATTCATGTTTACTAAATTTCAGTTGAACTATGTTATCTTCCTCAACATTTCCATTTTCAACATCTACCACAAGATACTGTTGTTGAGAAAAATCATGTTCTATTCTTTCATCACCAGATGCTTCATTTAATTCTCCCTTCTCTTCATCTTCTATTTGTTGTGCAAGAATGATGGATGATTCAGCCTGAGAATTTTAGATTGAAAATTTTTCAGAATCTCTCCCCTATTCCTGTTATTCTTTCACATATCTTATCATATCATTTGTATCATCACTTACTTACTCTTCTTATCATTCAACTTCCTCTTTTTGAACTATTTCTTTATCTTCTTCTGGTTTTTGAATCACCATTTTATTTCCCAGAGTCACTGGATGTGATTCCTGCAGAAAAAATTCCTGTACATGGACTTGTTCAGAGGCGTTATCTGTGTCTTTGTGAAGAGATTGAACAATTTTTTCCTCTGACATCTTCTTCTTCTCCTTCTTGTTATTTTCGAGCATCTCATGTTCCTCGGAACCTTTAAGCTTCAATGCTTTTGACTCTGTAGGTTCCTTTAAAAAATTAGGATCCCCTTATTTCATATTATTCTTATCTTCTCTCTATTTGGAAGCCACTTCATCTGGGTTGGTCATTTTCTACTTAAGTTTTGGAGGTGCATATTGGGTTTCATAAACTGCAGCTAATTTTCATTTCACTTTAGGTTACTTCACCTTTTCCTTTTTCCCAACATTAATAGAATTCTTAGCCACATCCATTTTCTTTGATAAATCCACTATTTCATATTCAGATAAATCTTCTAATGCTATTGTTTCATTAGAGAAACCAACCTTCATCCTTATGAAGGTATCATCAGTCAACAATATTACCTTGAGATTCCTTGTCTTAGAACTACACGGGATTTTGAAATATTCTACAAATTAGACTATAATATTTGAAAGAATAACTATATACATAATGATTCTCTATTTGGGAGTTACATTCATGATATTCATGATTGTAATAAAGACATACTTCACCAAATTAATCATCCTGAAGTTTACTAGAAAATTTAGAATATAGAAATCACTCTTGTTTAAGGAGTCCTTGTCTCCTTTTCTCAAAATGTGAAACCCCTAAACCCATAAATCAAGAATAATGAAACATATAAAGAGAAGGAAAATCATTGGAGTCATCACTTATTTCAAACCATGGCACTCAAAATCTTTCTCCTTATCAAATGAACCTGATAAATCTTCTAGCTTGTGGGTACAGAACTCAGCTTCACGCTCATATGTAATTTCAATTATGTTTTCAGCCTTACAATAATAAGTAGATTTAGTTTTTCCATAACATTTAAATGAAAAGTTTTTTGTTTTTCCTTCATTATTGAAATATACAAATTCATAGAATTCTACCATCAAATCTAGATAATCCAGATAATGTGGATTCGATTTGGATACACATAAGCTCTCCCAGCCATTCAAATTGATATTTTTTGAAATAATATATTCATAAATAGAAATTATATTTGGACCTACTATCAATTCTATATAGATATTCCAATCAGATATTTCATTAACATATTATAATTTTGTTGGAGAATATTCCAAAAGACATTTTGAATTGAGGAAAACTGGGAAATTCTGAATGGGCCTTATGTAGAGTAGTAGGGTTTCACCACTCCCATGATTGATAACCGATGTGGGACAACCATCACGGGGCCTTTATATAGGTGTTTAAGGAGACAATTTATATTCCCCAAAATATTCAGTGGTTGAAATAAGCTTGATCTGATCTGATGGTTGATATGAATGTCAATGTAAGATTTTGGTAGGTTCTAATATTTTGAGGTATTTGAAAAATAAAACTTCAGATTTAAGGAATGTGAATAAAAAAAGCACAAAAAAAGAGTCAAATAACAATAAGAAAAAAATATTTTGAATTTTTTTTTAATAAAACATAACATCCAGATTTCATTGAAAATTATCAGTAATGAGGGAAATTCTTCTTGAAGAATTTTACCTTTTGTAATTTTTTTTAATATCGAAAAATATTGAATCTAGAAAATTTATCATATAAGAAAAATAAATTCCTGGAATTTATGTTCAGGGAAAAAAATATTGGTTTAGAAATAGAAAACATCAAGACAAAGATTATAAAATATTTGACTAAATTGTTTTGACTATTAAATATTTTGATAATAGAAAATTTCACTAATAAAAAAATGTACTTCCCTTGTGAAAATAAGTTTCTTACTTTAAAGAGATTGGTTTTAACAAAATGTTAAATATGATGACTACCTTATAGTTATCATTATTAACTTTTATATAATTTATTGAAATCAATCTGAGGGAATATATTTTGTGAAAATATCTGCATGTTGATCTTCTATTCCAATAAATTAAAGAATGATATATCCTTTTTGTGTGTATTCCCTATAAATGTGATGTCTAATATCTATATGTTTTTCACGAGAGTGATGTGAAATGTTTTTAACTACAGAATAGAAGTAGTTTTTTCACACGATATCTCTGTTTTGGTGAAACTCAGGCCATAGTCTGTGAGTGTGTGTTACATCCACAACACTAGAGTACAACAACTACAAAATACTATATATTCCTCTTCAATAGTAGAAATTGCTACAGAGTTTTTCTTTTTGAATGACCAAGAAACTTATCAATCTCTTATGAAATGAAAAATTTAGGATGTCATTTTTCTATCCATTCTACATCCACCAATGTCAGAATCCAAAAAACATTGAAAAAAATAATTTCTTGAAGTATAAAATAGTCATAAATACATAGTTCTCATTAAATACCAAAAAAAATATTTTCAATTCTTTTAAATGAGATTTCATAGGATTGGATCGATATCTTTCACATAATAACAATAATAACATTATTTAAGGATAACTACTTGTTAATTATAGAAGACTTTGAATCACACCTTTAAATGGTGGTTGATATACTGGTTTCTTAGAAACATCAATATCATGTCAATTTTTGGTAACAATGGGAGTATTTATACTCTTAGTGTTTTCAAATAAATAAATTTTAAGAAGATATTTAATATATATATGTTCAGATATATAATTTACTTCTAATTTTTTAGAAATTTTAAATCCTAGTAAAACTTTTAACTCACCCATCATAGTCATTTCAATCACATGTTTCATTAAATTCATATATTAATCAATTATAGATTGCTGATTTGAACCATATATAATGTAATCAACAAAAATTTGAACAATCAAATCAATTTTCTTATCTTTCATTATAAACAGAGTTGGATCATAATGTACCTTAACATAATTGTTTTGTAGTCAAAATATTATATGTCTATCATACCTACCACTAGGGGCTTGTTTAAGTCCATATAAAGCTTTGTATTGTTTGAAAACATGTTCAGGATGTTTTCTGTCTTCAAAACCAAGAGGTTGTTCATTAAAAACCTCATCTTGAACATATCCAATAAAGAAAGCTCGTTTTATATACATTTGATAATGATTGAAATTAAATATTGATATAAAGGCATGTGATATACAAATTGATTCTATCTTAGCTACTGGAGAATAGGTTCCATCATACACTAATCCTTCTTGCTGATTATAGCATTTTTCAATGAATCTTGAATTATTTCCCAAAGTGATTCCATTTTCATCACAATTATTTCCGAAGAACAATTTTACTCGAATTACATATCTTTCTTGCGTATTTCAACTATGTTCCAGACTTCGTTCCTTTTGAATTCATTTAGCTCATCTAACAAGGCTTTTATACAATCATAATCACCTAAAGTATCATCAGTGCTTTTTGGTACTAATTGAGAATGAAATTCTATATGTTATACCTAATTTATTAAATAACATCAAGTCCTTATAGATTGATTTACATCAACAATGATACTTTCACTGGGAAGATTTTTAAGAAACAACTGATTTGGGTTTTGTAATACCTGTTTTTTAACATATAGTAGGAAATACTCTGGGGAAAATGCTTTAGAAATATCTTTTTGATCATTTTCCTTAACCGAATGATTTTATATCAAGGCTTAATAATTATATTTTAAAACACATCAGATGATGTAGGTTGGGGATGTTTAAAAAAATAATTAGTTTCATCAAATTGAATATGTATTGTTCCATCAATAGTAAAAGTATTTTTACTAATAATAATATATGCCTTAGAATTTGTGGAGTAGCCTAGAAAATTCCCTTCATTAGATTTGGGTGTAAATATATGTAAATTATATTTAGTATTCAGAATGAATAATTTAAAACCAAATACTTTGAAGTAAGAAAGTCTATGTTTTCTACCATTCTACAATTTTTAAGGGTTTTGTTAAGAAATGGTCTAATCAAAACTCAATTTATTTTATAGAGAGTAGTACATACAACTTCAAACCAAAAGTGTTTATCTATAGAATATTCACTCAATATGGTTATAGTTTTCTCTTAATTAATTCAATTTTTTTAACAACACCATTTTTTTGAGTGGTTAATGATGCTGATAAGTTATCAGTAATAAATTTTCTACAAATTTGTTTTTCAATATCATAATTTTGAAATTATCCTCAATGGTCACCATTAATATTTATCATTGGGCGGTTTTTCACATTTTTAACTTGGGATGTAAAAATTTTGAATTAAGAAAAATCTTCACAGTTATTTTCTAGAAAATAAACCCACGTAAATCTAGGATAATCATCAACATGAAAAAACACATAATATTTTCCTCCAATGCTTCTAGTTTTTTTGTAACGAAAAGATACATATGTACTGACTATAAAACATTAAAATTTGAGAATTCACTAATTGATTTAATAATTGATTTATAATTATTTCCAAATTGACAAGGGTCACAAAATTTTCAACAATAAAATCTAATCTCTGGTAGATCATTAGCACGTTTTTTCATTGAAAATTTGCATGTGTTCCTAAGCATACAAATTCATAGACTTCTATTCCATAAACATGATTTATCATCCATTAAACTAAAGGAAGGAAGATCTTGGATCTTAATGACTTCTACTTTAATTATGTTTACATTCCCTTTCATGTGGGTAGACAGAATAATCTCATCCTTGGAATTGGGTATTAAGCATTTAGTATTCCTAAAATTCATAAGCTAACCATAAACACATAATTGAATTTTTCTATTGAGGTTGAGCTTAATACATTTAAAAAATAATATCTTTGAAATTAATGTCCTTCCCATAATAACAATGTTAGCTATATAAAAAATTTCTCCCTATGAATTATCTCCGAAAGTATCTTTTCTTCCTTTCATATTGATAATATTTTCGAAAAAAATTTGTTACCTGTCATCAGCTGAGAACATCCACTATCTATTTACCATGTATTTATGTTGGTACTTATTTTAAATTCCTAGAAATGAAAAAGTTAGACTTTTGGAATCCAAACATTCTGGGATCTAAAAATTTAAGAAAGAAAGATTTTAGGTATCCACATTTTCTCCAAAAAATAATTTTATGAAATCCTAATGACTGTGTTTTATTTTAATAACAAAATTTTCCAAATTTCCACCACACTGACATATAGAGACAAATAATGATTTTTGAGGAACAAATATGTTATTACTAAAAACTGGTTTAGAATGAGTATAACCAAATCCAGAACAATTCTTATGATTATGAATTTGGGAATACATCTTGTCAAAATTTTCCAAACCTATTGTAAAATTTGAAAGTCATCTCTTTAAGTAAATGAAATATTACTTTCGTTTAATAACCATATTTTTTATCCTCAAAAAATTAGTTTTATAACTAGAGTTAGTCTCTAATATATTTTTCTTATAAATTCAATTTTCAACAGCCTTAAAAATATTGTCCTTTATAGAATTAACTACCTCATGATTTTTGGAAATTCATTTAAAATCAATAGATTCCTTATCATTATCATTAGAAATATTTTATACTACATTGGTTAAAATAGATAATATAGAAAATTCCTTAACACAGTTTATCTTGATTTTTGAATTTTCATTATCAATAAGTTTAGAGAATTTAGACACTTCATCATAAGAAGGTAATGTATTATCATCTAATGAAGAAGAATCGTCATCTAAAGAGTCATAGTATTTATCATCAGTATAATTTTCATTCAAATATAAATTGTTAAAATATTTGGCATTTTGTACCTTGGACGTTAGATAATTATTTTGAATGATTAGTTTGTCTATTAGACTAAGATTATTTGGATTAGAAGATTCATAGTATGAGGATTCATATGAAGAGTCACCTCCAATAGCACTATTGGTGTAATTGGATATGAAAACCTTCTTAACATTAGCCCTATAATATATCTTTATATTCCTCTCATAATAATTTTCCTTTTTATCAATTTTTATTAAGAATAAGACAATATAGACTTACATTCCCTACTCTTTTTCTATTATAGAAAGTATCTTCTGAGTATTTCATTCATTTTATTTCTTTATTTCATCATATATCAATATTGAAAGTATTTTCTTCCAACTATCTTATTTATCCTCTGAGAAAGATTCGCTAGATCATTTTTAGAATGTTCACTTTAACTAGATTCAGATAACACGATTACTTTCATAGACTTATATCTTGTAACCCTTTCATGAGTTTTTACATTAATAGCAGTAAAGGATACACATCCATTGTCATTATTCATCTCATTCATATCATCAATTCTTTTAATCCTCATCTCATGATGAGGAAGAGTTCCCAAAATCCCATCAAGTGTAATTTTAGATACATTTCTATTCTCATCAATAGTTTTTCTCTTAGATTCACAGTAATTAAGAATGATATCAATAATTTTATCCACAAGAGCTTCATCATCAAAACCTTTCTAACCAGTAGATTATAGACAGCTAACAATTTTCATAAAAAAATTGATTCACATTACATACATGTTCTCTATAATGAAGTATAAATCCTAAATATTATACTATAAGCATAGATATTTTAGTTTCTATAACATTGGATGTTCCAAAATGAGTAACCTCCAGTTTCTTCCAGATGCAATTTTCATCTTTACAAGAAGGAATATGACTATATAGATTCCTGGACATGGAAAATAAAAATTTATTTCCTACCTTTTAGTTTAGTTTATATTATGAGTTTTCATGATTGGGAATGGTTTTGACATCCTTTTTAATAATCTTATAATCTTTAGTAAGCATGAAAATGTTATAAAGTCCAGTATAAATAACAAAAGTCTTCATATGATCACCCCGATAGTCATTATCATTCCCCTCAAGTATAGGTTGTCTAGTAGGATTGATCTTTTCAATTGAACCAACATTAATTCCTATCATTATAATAGAAAATATCTTTCCAAAAAAACATGTTAATATAAATGTATTGTAAATAAAGATAAAAATTCATACGTAAGGAAAAATTTTGAATAATAAAAATTTGAGCAAGAAAAATAATATATGAATATATGTATTTCAGAGTTATCCAATGATACCAATTGTAGCATTGAAATATGAATGTAGATGCTCAATTTATAGGTGGTGAATTGAAAGTTTTAATAAATTCTTTTTTTAACATTATGGAAAACTATGTTTTACAAAGTTATGCAAAGTAAATTCACAAAGCCTAATTTAGTTCAACTAAAAAAACATTCTAGGCTCTAGAAATATGATTCTAGAAATATGTTTTCGGAAATGTGGTTCCAAAAATGAAACTTAATGAATGTTTACAAAGTAAATAATCTAACATAAAGTGTATATAATTATATTTATTAGAGTACATAAAGAAAATATAAAGTCTAAGAAGGATACATTTTATACATTTATAACTTTACTGTGGAAATAAACATGAAACAAAGCAAGTAATAGTTATGAAATCATTTAAACCAAAGTGTACAGTATCCAACAACCTGGGATAATGTTCCCTTGATTTATACTTCCAATAAAATCTGTCTTAACCACACTACTGTATTCCCTCGACAAGAATATCACAATCTATCATTCTATCCCCACAAGCCCTCGATATTTATGGTAGTAAGAACATCTATAATTTTATCCCTATAAGTCCTCACTTATGCACAACAAAAATTGGAGTCACATAAAGAAATTTTAACAAGATGTCAAGAACCACACAAAGCAGAGAGTCTATCTCTATAGAAATCACTTGAGCTACATGCAATCCATAGAGTGATGGAACTGCTATGAGATTTTTCGAATGAGATCATTTTTATAGGGACTTCTCCAATGGTCGGCTCCCTCCTCTGAATATCATATTTTTCCTTGAATCTTAGAGGGACCTTTACACATGTCACTCAAACAACGTTTCGTTAGAAATATATTGTACAACATCATTTCGTAATACGTGTAAGGAAAATGAAGTTGTTTAACCAAATTTATTATTCTATGTATAGGAAGACATTTAGTTCATATACTATCCCAATAAACATTCAATGTCTATAAAACATGGATATTCAGATTCATTTTTACAAATAATTTAAAATATAATTCTATAGATTTTAGTTTTTGAATTCCAATGAATTAGGAATCTGAATGCTGAAGAATTCAGTGTCTGAATTTTGAGGAATTCTGAGTCTGAATTAAAAGGAATTTTGATTCCAAATTATAAGGAATTTGGCATTGGAATTTTGAGTAATTCATAGACTGAATTCTGAGGAATTTGGATTCTATAATTTGTGGAGTTCTGGGATTAAATCTTGAGAAATTCAATGTCTGAATTGAAAGAATTCAGAGTCCAAATTTTAGTTAATTTAGAACATGAATTTCAGATAATTCTTTGTCTGAATTTCAAAGAATTTAGAGTCTGAATTTCACAGAATTCATAACATAAATTTCAAAGAATTCAGTGTCTGAATTTTGAGGAATTCGTAATCTGAATTTGGTGCAATTTCGAATTGGAATTTGGAACCTGAAAATAGAATACTCTATATCTACATATTTATAGGATTTTGAGGTTTTATATGTGAAACCATATTTTGACATGGTAATAAGGTGAGTTTGATTTAGAATGATTATAAAAATGAACAATGAGAACATGATAAAGAAAAAAATTTCTTAGAGAATAGAAATATTCCTTAGAGAATAATCCTTAGGGAAAATATAATTTTTTTTAAGATAATGTGTTTGTGATTTTCAAAACATTGTTGAATGGAAAATCCATATGGAAAATTTATTGACTCAATTGTAGGAGCATTCATATAATCTATATTGTTCTCTACTGTGAGTTATAATGGGGCTCAACAACTTATATAAAAAATTTCAAGGGGCCATATCATGAATAAATAATTTTAATCATAAAATATTTCTTTGTAAAAACAATTAAAAACACTTATAAACCCGTATGAAAATCACTTTGAGATATAATAAAACATTTTTATTTTAAATAAAATTTAGAATACTAAATCCCCAAGAAAAATTGAAGGAGATACTATATTTCATTAAATGATGAAATATATAAATGGAATACCAAATCCATTAATTTTTTTAATTATGTTCAAATTATTTGTGACCGAATATGTTAAAATAGAATATTGAATATGTTTTTTGTAAAAAAATTCCATATAAGTCATATGAAACATTTCTTTTTTAAAACCATTAAAAACAAAAAACAATTATTATAAAAAAATTATGTATATAATAATAAATTCCTAAAATAATTTTAGTATCATTGTTATTGATGAAATTGAGAGTGAGAATTAAAAAATTAAAATATGATTTTTTTTCTTAATGAACATGTTAGATTGAGAGATTAACTCAAGATAGTGGTTCATTGAGTTCTGAAAAATTAAATCTGTTCAAAAAAAAATTAAATCACCTTTTAAAATAAAAAATATTGCCAATAAATTTTTTTGTTCAATATGTGTTTTATTGTTTAATTTATTTATAAATGAGTTATTATGGAATAGGTAACATAATGTAATAAGTAAAATTAGCTTCTTAAATTAATTTAC
This sequence comes from Viscum album, assembly GCA_963277665.1. NCBI lineage: Eukaryota > Viridiplantae > Streptophyta > Magnoliopsida > Santalales > Viscaceae > Viscum > Viscum album. Next base: position 1,355,799,650 of record OY728158.1, on the reverse strand, counting down.
ATGAGTAAATTCTTTGTATATAGACTGTTGAAGATTTAATATCATTGTATCATGTGTTTATATATTAATAAAAATATATACTGATCTATAAAATGATGAAAAAATAAAATAAATTACATACCGATGTAAAAATTTGGTTAAGTCTCAAGCTATGACCTAGTCCCATTGACATGCCAGTCACCATTTTCTATGAATTTTTTTATTAAAAATGGTCTGATCCATAACCTAGACCGGGTATACAAAAAACAACACAAGATTTCCATGCTCAAATACTCTTCCATAGTTATATATGGGATAGAATACACCACATTCCACATAGTAACGTATTCCACATTTTTTGTGGGTAAATAAAAAATAAGTGTTAAATAGAATAGGTGTTATTATTCAGTCCAAGAAAATAATCCTAATTTTATAAATAAATATAAAAAAAAATCATAGTGAATGAGATTAAATCTAAAAATTTAATAAGAATATATATAGATATAAATCATATAGATAGGATCTATCTTTAATGATAGAGGTACCCAAGGAGGCTCAGATTTAGATTGGTGAGGATATTTATCATATTTTCCTAAATGTTTTGAAACGTATATTTTCATGGATTTATATTTTCTATATAATGGCCATTATGAAATTATTCTCTTGATTTTTTTCTGATAAAGGAACATTATATTAGAATTATTCCAACATTCACACTCGTATTTCAAGATGCATTCATCAGGTAATTTCTCTTTCACTTCAAAATCAGAAACTCTCAAAGATGAAGGACATATATATCAAATATACACTACCAAATTATTTTACCACACAACATATCCATGATTGACTGGGTTTGTTCATCTTGAAAACTATTATATGGTTTCAAAATAATGGATTTAAAGGATACCTACTGAAGAAGAGTCAGTCACCTTTATCAACTATTTTTTGTATATTTCTTATCATATGTCCATTAAATATATTTCAAATAACATAAAATAATTACTCTAGAGTATTAACTATACTAGTATGTTATTATGATTGTTCTGAAACTAATTTCTACCAATCTCCCATCACATAGAAAGTGATTATATTCTCTTGAATATATAGTACATAATATCACTACATTAGAGTGTAATTCATTTTTAATCACCTATTTATTTTAATGATTATAATTATTCAAAAAATTAATAAATATGACATTTGTAAAATCATTATTCTATTATTATTATAATATTACTTATATATACATACAATGAAATCTATGAGAAATTATAATGTCATTCGAGCATGCATGTGGACAACCACCTCCTTAAGTGATGTGATTTAATATTCATTTATTATTGAAATGAATTATAATAATAATAGATTTAATGAATTTATATGATATATCAGATATATCATTTATTATGTAATGGGTAATAATTATTATCCTTTATTTTTTTATCAAATTCGTAAAAATGTGATAACAATATTCATGTGTATTCTTGTTCTACCGTTGCCAGGTATATTATAACCCATTTTTAAATCACATTTTTAGGATTGACTGAAAATATTCATTCATTTAATATACATGATATTTCTATATTTAATATAATGTTAATTATTATTTATCGATTATTATGATTCATGGAATATGACTATTGAATCAAAATATACATCAACATAAAAGTAGTTCACAACCCAAATAATACTAATAATATTTTATTGTTAAAAAATGGAGTAATGAATGTAATATTAGATAATAAAATATAATATATATATGAATAATATTCATTTATATAACTATAAAAAAATAATATTTATCATACAAGAAGGTCTTGATCAATGAGGGAAGTCTAACTTTAGGTAAATGTTTTCAAGCATAATTAACAGTCATTATTTTATACATTTACTTAATTGACTATGTTTTTACAAGAATATTTGTGAGATGACCACTTATTGTATTTTATTTTATTAAACATTATATTTTTTATTCACATTATCCATGCATAATAATTTCAATATTTAATTATAACATCAATAAAACAATATTTTTACTGAAATTTTCTAAATTTTCAATCTTGTGATACATATTTTTTGTTAGGAATATATATTTTTCTGGTCTTATATATATATATCTGCTATGATTTAGTAAACCTGAAAATAATTTTTCATTTTATGATAATTTTGTTTTAAATTTCTTATTCATTAAATGGATTATAATTCAAAATTTATCAAAGAGGTAAAAATCTATTTTACAAATCAATTTTTAGGATTGGTATTATATTATTAAAGAAATTATATAATCTATCATTTAGAAACAATTACTATTAAATTTTACTTTGGATATTTTATGAGAATCCTTATTTCCTTAAAATGATTATAGTCATTATAATCGTTATGATTAAATAGAATATATAAATTGATAACCGACCATAATTTTCACTCTATATGGAATATTTTTATCATATCCATGTTTTTAAAAATCAATTAAAAAGGGAATTATATGTAGTAAAATTATTAGGAATGATATTTTATGATATAATTTATATTTTAAAATATTATAATGGAATAATTATAATCTTTTCTAAAATTATCATTTTCAAATTATATGACAAATTCATAAGCATGATTATTTTGAAATTTATAGCTCAAACCAAGTTTCCATTCACCATTAACATTTTTTCATATTTGTAAGATGTAAATGGTTATAAAAACCTCTCTAAATAAATATTATATTAAAAAAAATTATTTAATTTTTTAATTTATTTTCTAAAGGATACGATTTTTTGAAATCTATGAGTTCATTGTCAAATTTTATCCCATAATATTTTTTTGTCAGTATAATTATCTTGAAATTATCTTTATTGTGATGTTATTTTTTTATTATATTTATCGTACAATTTTTTATTATTTATAACATGGATATTTATATTTCATAATTTAGTTTCCACTTCTAAATATAATGTTTTATATTAAATATTATTTAATTCACTAGGTACATATTGATATTCCTTATTTTATTCTCTTTTAAACATGATTTGATATGTCATATATTTTGTGGACTATAATGATCATTTAATATTTGAATAATGAATCAGATATTCCATGATGGTTGGGGCCTAAAATTATATATTGAGTTGAATCATAAATAAATCTTTGGAGAAAAATAATTTGGCTATATTATGTATTCTTATTGTGTATACTTAAATATTAATTTAATTATATTTGAACCAACACTTGATGGTATAAGTATCATGATTTATGTTAACATGAAATATAATATTAGTCATATTATTTGAAGAGAATTGTTTTCTTATTATCCATGAAATAAATACATTTATATTTTGCATTGATATGATTCATGGTCATGTCATTTATTATATGGATTTTCTTATAGTTCAATACATTTAAATATTGAAAATTTTCTATAGATTCATGATAGAGTCTATTGTAAAATGATCTTACTAGGAAAATAATATCCCCCATTTTTTGTTATAATTTTCTTAGGATATGAAGAATGATGTTGTGGATAATTTAAAAAATGAATGTGTATTTCATGTACTATATATTTTATATTTCCATGGTAATATGAAAATCATGTTTGTATCTGGTTTGACAAGACTACTAAACTATCAGTTCCTTGGAGATGTGATCAGTTATAACATTCCATTAATTAATCATATATACATTGATTATAGGTTATTAGAGTTAGGGTTTTAATGGTTATAGAAAAGGATTATTACAAACGAAAATAGTAAAATAATTCACCACATTCTAAATAAAGGGAAAATATTATTTCACCATTTTGGTATACATGATTCCCTTCCCATATGATGTTATAGGAATTTCACATAGGCCTTACCTTAGGTCTTCACCTATTATTTAATTTATAATATTAAAGTAGTTAACTCATTTTATAGATTTATATTTTGAGTGTGGAGTCTGTGTTTAGTATTTTTGGATTTACATAATATGAGAAGAGTGGGAATATATGTAAAATCTCCAAATATTATCATTAGACATCCATAAGATGGAGAATCTGTTCTTGTATTTTGGGGTTTATTAAACCACATATGTAGTATATAGTCATTTTAATCTATTTCTAATGTTTTTTACTATAACAATATTATTAGTCACAAAAAATGTAGAGATTCTAGTAGATATAGTTAATAGTAATGATTATTCTGAAATACTAATGATCTAGAATTCATATTGATTTACTATAATTATTGTTTCTTTTACCACATCATACCATTTTACCACAAAAATTTATATTTTATATTGTTTAGGAATTACTACATCCTCTACTAACTAGGTTCTCACCATAATCATTTTGGTGAAAATCCAAAATATATTTTGGTTAATTAGTTCATTATGATTGTATATGATAATATACGAAAATAAAGAATCATTGAAATTAGTATATGATAATTATGGATATCTGATCATTGGGGCTCTAAAAGTAACATATAATAATAAATTTATAGAATAATACTTTTGAATGTTTAGGTTACTAAAAAACATTGGAGAACAATTATTATTCATTATTAATATTTGATTGATGTTCTTAAGGAAAATTCTTCATTTCTAGTGAGACCTTATTGAAACAATAACAGTATAATATCATACTAAACTCATTTCAATAACTGAATAACATCATTATTCCCAAAATAATTGAATATTCATATTTAATTAACCAAAAAATGTTTAAAAATTCATTCCCTATATATTTTTATTGATGTACATATTAATATTGGCCAAAATATTATTCCACTAATATGATTCCCCATAGACATTCTTATATCATCATTAGATGAAATAATTTAAATATTTCACAAAAAACATTTACATGGCCGATTAGGTTTATATTTATAGATAGTTGGTAAAAAAGTTATTAGAAAAAAGTATAGTTTTTAAATAAGGGGAATTTTCCATTCTATATAAATTTTTTTTATTCCATAACAACCATCAACATCTCCCACAAAACCACCACTCAATTTACTTCTCCAAAACCATAATACAAATTAATTTGGTTAAGAACCAATTTATGTTCAAAGATAATAATAGTGTTAGTTTAGATTCTTTGAAAGGGTAAATATTATTCATAATGATCAAGTAATAGAAGCCGAAAATTTTTGGGTACATTGGTATAGTCCAGATATATAATAAAAATACAACCTAAAAAAATATATCGTAACTCATATCATAAGGTATGGAATAATATAAAACTTGAACCAAAAAAGGGTGTAAAAAAGTTTGTTTAACATGATCCTTGATATCAGAACAATATTATACATTATAAATAGTGAAAAAACACTATTAGAGAGAAACCCTTACAAACATTAGTCACTCACACGTTCTCATGCATGGGAGAATTCCTTGTTTTACCCATTTATCCATCACCTTCATTAGTTATACGCATGAACCAATACATAATAGACAACATAATTGTACCAACATATTCATTTCTCATGAGATGTAAACGTGTATATAATGCATTTGGGTTCGATGTTGTACCACACCCAATAATCATCCATAAATACATGAACCGTTTTATACAAATAAGTTAATATATTATACCTAACCCATATATTTAAACTGTTTTTCACATAATGTTTGATTTTAATCCCATAAATAATCATTGAAACAACCATAAAGAATAAAAATGATCAATTATTAGAAAAATTGGTATCTTTGTATATTTAATAAATTTCTAGACAAAAAAAATATAATCTATGATGATGGCATATATGGTATTTTCAATATATAGATAAATATTATATACATGTTTGTCGATAATTTCCCTTCTAAATAAATGTATATCATCTTTTAGAACACTGGTCAATCTTGGTAGGAAATATAGAGTGTTAAAAAATAAAATTCATTGGATGAAATAACTTATTAATATATAGTACATGAATTTGAATAAAACAATCAGGGATGGCTCAATCATCTAATAAAAATAAACATTTCATATGTTATAGAGATTATTATTAGTGGATCATAATATTTTATGATTATCCTTAAAAAATATTAAATTTTTTAAAATATATTGATATAGGTGAAAATAAATTTGTAGGATCATTATAAAAATCACATTTAAAACAATGAAAACCAATGTCGCAAAAAAATATTTATTTCCCTAATTTTTTTGAAAAAAAATATTAAATTTATTTAATAACTCAAAATGTCTATTGGGGGTGTTTTATAGATAATGAATTATTTTGGGATTATGTTTTAATATTAGAAAAAATTAATAAATGATTCTATTCACTCTTTGAAGAAATTGAACAATGTAGACAAGGTTAAATTTTTTATCCAAAAAATTTATTTTTATGACTACAGAAATAAAATTAATCAATTATTTTGTAAACTATATACATGTTCAAAAAATAAGTAAATGAATATGGTCATGAAAAATGAGTATTTTTAAAAAAAAATAAGTTATGAATTGAGTTTATTTACTATGGGTAAACATTAAGGGATGGAAAAAGTGATAATAATGTGAACACATGTGAATCCACAACAATAATCAAATATTGCTATTTGTTTTTGGGTTTTAGAAGTAATTTGGATATTATTTTTCCAAATTTAATATCATTAAAAAAAGTCATGATTTCAAAATTATATTGAAGAGAAAATCCTTATATTAGTTGTAATTTATCAATTAAAGGGTCTTAAGAAGAATATATTGAAGTATAAATTAATATATAATGAATGGAAGGATATAAATTATACTAGAAGTTAATAGGGTTTTTAATACACTATATAACTCAAACGATAGGGCGTAATTTTAATATATGTCATTGAATTGAAAATATTGACAAAAATTCATCAATAAATATTATCTTTTGAGTCTACATTTATTTAAATAACTGTTATATCAATGATATCAAAACCCCCTGAATTACCATAACATGGTAGAATAATATAATTTTTAAAAATAACTCTATTTCAAAGACATTGTGTTTCACCATATGAAATATATATCATTGATGTGAATTTGAGATAAAGAACCCCGTAATGAAATTTATGAATTACATATAATAACATTTAACATACATATAACATAAAAACCTATCTTAATGGAATTTTTAAAAAACTAATTCTTTCCTATAACAATTTATTCAATTAATTAATATTTATTCACATGATGAATACTATTTAGTTATTATAATATTTCAATAACACGTTTATATAATATTAATCACATTGGACTAGTTTTTTAATATAAATGTTGTTATTTGTTTTTAATAAACATTTCATCATTACCAAAGAAGAATATTATGTCAAATATATGATTTATATTTATCTATGTTGTTTTATTTTCAGTCAATGTGAGTTTTCATTATGATCATTATAAATGAAATCTGTGATGGTCATGTTTTTAGTATTTCTATGAAACAACATTTAGTAAAGTAATTTATATACCTAATATAAATCTAAAAACTCCTGAATCATACATAATTAATTAAGTAATTAATTTTAAAATATAATATCAATAATTAATTTTTATTACTAATACATTGGACTATAATTTAGATTTTGTTCATTATGGTGTATAGACTAAACCAACTATGAGCATTCTTATATTGTTGAATTAGTATGATTATTAAATATTTTTATTTTGGAATAATATCATTATTAGAGAAACTATTTGTATCATTTAGATATTTTAATGTGTTAAATCATATTATTTATTTTACTTCTATTAATAAATAAATTTTATGTACTATTATTTTGGTTTTAATGTTGAGGTTGTAGTCTATAAATAAGAACAAATAAATTTATCATTTTTTCTTAATATAAATGATGAATATTTATCAAATTTTTGTCCATAAGAATAATAATTTCTTTACAAAATTATTCTATAATTTTATATTAATTATAATTTTATATTTTAAAAAGTATGATAGGAAAGAAATGATTTAGGGGAATATTAATACTCATGTTGGGTACATTAGTTTTACCATTGAGAAATCCATTAAAATGGGGGAATTTGGAAAAAGTATTGTAAAAATATATTAATTTATGTCAAATAGGATTAAATGGGAATGAAATTTGATAGAGTATAAATTGCATTCATTAATTATTAGTGTCTTTTAAGGGGTAAAAATAGTTCACTTTTATAAATAGATATAATGCAAGTTTTTAAATTATTCATCATAGTATACAGAAATCACAAGATTAACTTGTCAACATGAGTCAAAAATGAAAAAAATAATAATTATATTTTTTGGATATAAAAACATAAAAACTAATATATTCACTTATTTTCATCATGATAGACCTCGAAACTCTTTGGTTAACCTATATTATCCTTTTAGATTTTACTATGATAAGTTCTTTTTACCTTTGTAGTTAATTTTTATGAATAAAATTCAACGGGACTTATTATAATATGATTAATTATTGATTAACAATTTTAAATTAATTTTATCACATTGATATTTTATGAAAATGAAAAATTAGTAATAAAATTATTGTTTTTAACATAAATAAATATTTTTTTGAAACAATGTATTTGTTATCAAAGAAATAATTTATAGGAGTATATCATCAATTATATTTTTTTAAAATATAATTTATATTAGAAAAAACATTATGTTTATTAAAATATAACTAAAATTTCATTTTTTAAATTTTATGTTTCAATAAATTACAAATCGCAAAAACATTTCTACTAGAATACATTTCATAGATTTTAAAATTGTAATAATTTTTTTCTAAATTCAGAATTGAATTAGAATGTGTAAAATTTTACTCTACCGATAAAAAAGTGATCTTGTAAAATAATATATTTATTTTTTCCTATATACCCTTATCATGATAGTTGTAATAATTGTTTTCATTGAAAGAGATTCATTTTTCAATATTCAATAAAAAATAAAATATTTGAGAAAAATAAAAAAATCCCCTAAAAACTTTTGTATTGAAAATTAAAAAACATGGATCTTTTCATATATTTAAAATGATAATATATATTAATGTATCATATTGATGAAAGTATATTAATTAAATAAAAACTAATTTTATTGAAAAATTACCCTATAAAACGTTAATTATTCTTAGTATTATTTGGTATACATTTCTATTTAAATAAAATATTCTAATTAACTAAAAAATTATTATAAATATTTTTATAAATATTTTTAATACAATATGTCTTTGATAAATTTATATAATTGTTTCAAGCCTTTGATATCAAGAATAATTTTATATTCCAGTACCCTATTAGCATTATAGTTGATGTATCTACTTAAGAGTTAAGGGGGATAAATACTATTCTTTGTAATATCTCTAATTATATGGGACATCAGAATAACATTGTGTCAAATTATCTATCTTCACACTGGATGGGTATGTTCACTAGTTGAGGTAATCCACACTCTATAACTGAAAAGGTTAGTTCGTTGCCTAGGAATGTTTCTAGGGATACTTTGTTGCGAACAAATTATATTTCATTGTATAATATATTAAGGCCATATAAATCAAGGACCATAAGTTTGAATCTATTTCAATCATCAAATTTGAATCAATGGTTACATTATTTCATATATTTTCATTAATAATTATCAATGTATAGGAATTTAATACAAAAATATTTGACATGGTTTCAATAGGGACATTATAAAATGAGGTGAATAATTTAATTTTTTATTCAATTGTTAATAATTTAACAACATTGTCCTCACTATGGTTCGATCCAAAAAGGGTTTAGGGTTGGTAGGATAAATATTTATCCAAACCATATGAAATATATACTCTAGTTATAAAATTGAATTCTGGTAAGAGATTTTCTACAATTTGTGACATTATGGTTGTTAAAGGAATTTTGTACCACAATCATTGATGACATATACTCCCACATATGCATTTTGTACAACCATCTTCTTGATATTGGTTTACTTTTTTCCAGAGTGGGTTATGAAAAACCACATTTCATATATATAACAAATAAAGAGTTATCTATACATTCTAGAAGATATTGTCACCCACAAATTGGAATATTGGTGTTTGGGGTCCATGTTGGTTCTTATGACTAATATGTTTTTGTGTTGTCATATATGATAATATATAATTATTAGTTACATAATAATGATTTAATAAGTGTGTATTATATAAATAAATATTCCAACCAATATTTATATCTTAAATATACTATTAGGGGTAATATAATATATTAATTTAAATTATAATGTATGTTAATTAATATATTTTCTTCATAATTCCTTATATCCATGAAATTGAAATATCATCATAAAAATAATGTTTACGTATTACATGAACTTTCTTAACATGATACATTTCTAAAAAAGATAATAGAGTTAGGTAGATTTCTTAATTTTGTAATATAGTAGTGTAATATACTAATAATTTATGAGATCTATTGAATCTCAATATGATGTCCAATCATAACATTCCAATATTGGTATTTTTAATCCCTTTTTGAGATATCATTGCCTGATCTAATTAGATTATTTAATTCAAATTTCATTTTATTATTCAATTAAATAACTATAAATCTTTTGATTTTAGGGATCCTTATATAGGTCATAATTAGTTCAATGTTGGAGAAATGACCATAAAATGGGCTATGTAGTCCCAATCGTCATTGTAATTTAAGGCGAATAGGATTTTGATATTATAAAAGCACATTATATGGACATTATTCCCATATATTTTATTAGATTTAATTTTAATTTTTAGGTTCTGTTTATTATATATTTGATGTTACCATATGAATCTATCATTATTCACTCGTTTCATGTAAATTAAACTAAATTAAAAGAAATTAATTTTAATTTTAAGGAGTAAAAAATAATATATTTTCTGAGACCAAGAGAAGATTATTTGGTTTTATTATTCATATTATGAACTTATTTTTATATCTAATATGGTTTGCATAATGGTAATTTGATAATGAAATCAATGTGTAAGAATATTATCATAAAATGGGGTTATATTCAAATGAGGAATTGCTTGTTTTTCATCTTAATTGATGAAATATACCTTAAAATGATTCATGATCATGGAGGTATATTCTTAATCTATAAATATTTTATATCATTGATCATTTTGTGATTATAAGAATCCCAAATATCTTTAGTGAATTTTTTTTAGTAAAGGGAGATCTTACAGTGGGGAGATCCTTGATGGGTGGCTTCAACTTCATTCATTATCCATTATTATTATTGTATATTTAATTGATCATATATGTTAAAGAGAATATGTAGTTATAGAATATAACACCCATCCGTGGGACATATTTCTAATAATATGGAATATAATTCATGATGCTCACTGGTAGTTTAGACAGACTAGTGTAAAAATGGACATTGTTATGCTTGTGACTTTTTTCATCACATATAAAATTTGAACATGGCATTTAAATTATAGAAACCATATATGTCACACAAATTTTATAGGATTTATTAAATAAATATAATCTTAATTAAATATAAAAATATCACAATTCCTACTGACCTATCATAATTACATATATTTCATGACAACATGGAGGTAAAATGAAAATATATAAACTTAACCTCCTTAACATGCCAATATAATTCTATAATATTCTAATACATATCAAGATTTATTGTTTATACTTATAAAATAAAAGGGTGAGTTAAAAATACCATAGATAAAATAAGTTTGTATTATACTAATTTTAAAAATTAGTTATGAGTCCTTAGGTATATATTTGTAATGTAAGATGGAAGATAAGAACAATATGGAACATAAATGAATTATATAAGATGATATCAAAAAGGAATCATGGGATTACGGAAAATAAAATGACATTAAATTTATAATTAATGGATAACCACCCATGCACTATAAACATTATATCTTGAGATAAATATAATACCCAATATGTTGGACGAATATATAACTCAATTCTCCGTAGTCACATTCATATGACGTACATTCATAAGTGTGCATCATAGATCATTCAAAATAAGGAAGACAAATTTACAAATTTAACATATGGTTATGAAGTTTAGGTTACCTGCAATGAAATTCAAAATTAATTAATTATATTTACAACTATGTGAATACACAATAGATTTGAACGGGATATGGGTATTCACTAAATAAATGTCATTAATTAAAAATAGTAGGATAATTTTAGTAGGATAAAATAGGTACTTATTGGTTGTTTGATGTTTTTCATTAGAGATAATGTGGTTCCCCATTACAAAGAACTAATAATAATTTTTTCATGGATGTGTGAAAAAATATCCCAAGAAGAATAATTAAAAATATAAATTAATAATATAAATGAAAATTTTTTATTAATTATGACAATTAGAGGATCCCTTCAAAATATTATGTGATTCTAAAAACATTTGAAGTGATTATTATGAACTTGAGAACACTATGGGAGTGCACTAGAGAGGGAAAAATATAGGGAATTCACGACCAAATATTTTTAAGAGATGTTTAATGGGAGGCTAGCTGGATTTTGTAATAGAATTATATAGGGGTATTATTTATTAATTTTTTAAACAATGGTTTTGGAATCTATATGATATATTAAATAAATACCATTCCATCTGTTTTTCATAGGGTTTCTACAAATGAGGAAAATATTTCATTATATTGTAATTATAAGAAAAAAAACAAAAAATAAAAACATTAGAGATGTGAGAGGGATTAACAGTTAAAAGTTATCACTTTTGAAAAATTAAAATATAATATATTTGTTTCAAGATTCATTAATGAGTCAAAAATATAATCTAATAAAATAAAAAACACGTAATTTTAAATGGGAGAAATAATTGGGTTCATTGATATTTTTTATATTATTTATTAGAACTATTTTTGTATTTTATGATATCATAATGTATATTGTATAATTATATCATGTATATTTTTTTGTCCAAAAATTACCATGTCTCATAAAATTATGAACAATTCATTATTGGAAAATTCATTATCTTTTATTTTAAAAAATCGTATTCATTTTTTAATATAGTTATCCAAACATGAGAATTGAAAAACTAAAATTAAATACAAATTTTATTAAAAAATATAAATATTTCATATATTCATAAACACAATAAAAATAAGGTATATTTTGAAATTATATGTTTCGATTAAATGTATATTTTATTTTGGAATATAAAACATTAATCTCTTAAACATTATTATTATTTGATGATGATATAATAATAGGAAAATGTAATTATTTTAATTAAAAAATAATAATATAAAAAATAATAAAACAATGTTCTACAAATATAAACCAGTATTACATAAGAAAATTCTTTAAGGGTAATGTGTGCAATGGTTAGATATTCATAGAGTGGTTACTTGATAATGATTGTGGTGTGATCTAGATGATGTTGAACATAAACCATAAACATTACCTCTCATTCTTTTATTGTTGAGTATTAGCTTCAAATGAGTTAATTGAAAAGACAAGTGATTCTATCTCCTGTTGAATTTTTGGTAAATATTCTTTATGTTGTATGATTCTACTGATTGGGGAAAACACATCTTTTTTATGTTTGAAATGGATTAATAATAATTATATATTTACATACTAATCATAAAATTACTATATAAATTCTATACTCTCAATTGTTTTGATTCTTAATAATATTATATATCATGTTTGTTTTACATTAGACACATCCAAATAACATAAGTCGTGAAATTATTTTTTATAATGACATTTATTTAGAAAATAATTACTAATTTTATAATGGATTTTAATTTATGAATGTTTATGTCTATAAATTATTACATCCTTCAAAAATTTCTTCATTATAATTTACCTCGTATAATAAATAGTTGATGGTTCATATTTGTTAACTCCTCTTTTGGTTCCAATATTACATCCATAATCTTATATATATGCCAAAGAACATTGACTTCTTAATTTGTCTTATTTAATATAACCTTATCTCTATGATATTTTGTATTCATCAAATTATCTCTATATTAATTATCATTCCCGAGGGGTACTAAATATGGATTTATCACCATCGAGGGTTCTGGGATGTACTTTTTAAATATTCATTCCTGGATAACATATTGTACATGATATAAAATAAGTTTGAGTTATATCCTTTAGTCTGCCACATTTACGTGATCAATAGTGCATCATTAAATCCTAATTTAATTCTTCACAAAACTTTTGAAAATTTTCGTGGTGATATACAATAAAACACATTATCTCCAACGAAAAATATAATGTCTTTCTATTGATTGTATCAATACCTCACCCACATTTTTCTTCCAAGAAAATAAAAACATGATTGCCTCTAGACCAAGGCTGCCATCAATAGACTCGGCGATAGAGGCTAGCACATAGTGGGTATATCACACACATGGGATGAAGGGTCCTAATGTTCCTATACAAATGTGCATATCCACATGACCATAAAAATGAAGAAATTTAAAGAACAACATATATTAATAATTCGTGCATAAAATCTATACCACATCAGAGTATAGTGAAAAATACAAGAAATTTATAAAGGTAAATAACATAATCCCGTAAAAGATATAAAAATAAACTCTAAACTAGTCAGAACTAGGGGATCTCTATAAAGTGATGCAGTGGTATACACCTCAGTCTATCAAAAAAAACAAAGATCCTTCTTATATTGGTTCAAAAAGGATACCCTATAATTTCCAATTGAATTCGTAATATAATAATAATTTGTTAAGATACAATGAAGTGGTGAGTATAATAATACACAGTTGGACACCATGATATCTCCAAACATAATATAACAAGAGGGGGATGATATTTATCTAACCACAATGGTATGTTGACTTGTATATCATGTGTATGATAACAAAATCTCAAAAATCATGATAGATATGAATTATCATGATAATTTCTCCACCCAAAAATCATCCCTCAAATTGTACTCAAGATTCAAGATAATGGTCATCTAAAAGAACTCAATCCTCAATAATTTTTACATCGTTGAAAGTCTTTACAGTATAAATTTTCATTATGTTTTTTCATGGAGAATAATTAGGGGAACTGAGTGCGATAAACCTATATTTACACAAGATCATACATCACCTCATCAAAATGAAAAAGATATCAAGCCACAGTTAGGGGAACACAAATGGATCCTGGTGGATTCTATAAATCCAATAAAAAACTACATATTAAAGAGAGGATAGACCCCATTATTTTTTTGGTCATGAATATTCTACAAAATAAACATAGGAAAGATTATATAGTGTATTATTCTACCATAAGTCCCTTAAATAGATTCACAAATACAATATAATACTATGAATAATGGGGACAGAATCATATATTGAAAATTTGTTTTCTACCAGTTACCCCATTAGAATTATCCATGGGGACACAACCTACAGATACAAGTCAATGTAGGATGACATAAGAAAAAAATGTCATTTATCATAGATGAAAATGGACTCCAACATAACCTTAATAGAGAACAAAGAATTCCCTAGGGGTACACGAGATGTCTCACTATGATAGGAACAACATGTGTAATATTCCATAATCAAATTATTTATTCCAATAATACATGGTTTGACCTAAATGAAAACATGACCTGAATATGTCTAAAAAGAATAAGGAATTTCTCCTTACATATCCCATATATCTTAGGCTTTCCGGTATACATGGGTCGTGCCCATGAACATTTTCAATGTAGAAAGGGTGTAATCCACATCACAAGGAGTTCAAAGACTGATCCTAAAATAATCATGTTCCATATACCAAATCTTATGAATTTTACATAGTATACCTTCTTCAACCCCA
The DNA here is from genome assembly GCA_963277665.1 of Viscum album. Taxonomy (NCBI): domain Eukaryota; kingdom Viridiplantae; phylum Streptophyta; class Magnoliopsida; order Santalales; family Viscaceae; genus Viscum; species Viscum album. The sequence continues at coordinate 1,355,783,917 of OY728158.1, read as the reverse complement.
TACTTGACTTGTGGAACCACAAGAGTTATGTATATGTACTCTATATACACACTATGATATTCAATAATGAATTAATGGATTTTTAATTGGACCATACAACTTATAATACCATATAGACTCTTATTGTGTAATAAAATTACTAGCAGAGATGGAAAAAATTGTCACACAATATGCATCTTGTGTCAAAAGAGATGTGATTGATTAATAAGCATGAACAATCATGCCCCGAACTCAGGGGATCTTTACAAAAGGTGTTCAAGGGAATACACACCATACAGTTATTTTTTTTCAGAATACCCTATTTATTTATGTAACATATCCTTTTATACTAATTATTATTGAAGATTTCTAGAAATCATATAATAATATCCTTCCTCATCCTAACATTTTTGGTGACCAGATTCATTCTTCAGCATCCGTTTTTATAATAATATCATCCTACTGCAAATCACCTCATACAAATCTATTAAATAGATTTCATCGAATCAACGCATAGACATACTTCATCAATTCTTACTAGGATCAAAAATATTATCCCATACCATGGTCAATGTAAATCATCTATTTCAAATTATGAACATCCAACGATAATGTTTTGAGAACTCATCAATCTTTTAGCTAAAAAAGAATGGAAACTTTAAAGACATATAATATGTAGTGGGGATATCGAAAGTGAAACACGAGTATAAAATATCAGCTGTTTTTCATGTTAGTATTATTTTAATGTCATTAGGTGAAAATAAAATGTGTAAAGTAATAAACAAAAATATATTGATGTTTCTATAAAAAAACATTAATAGTTATTTATCTGTCATCTAAAAATGAGATTCCTTATTGAATAAATATTTGCTCGATGAGAGAAAATATCAAATTTTATAAATATAAAAAACAAATTAAAACATTATTTTTAATGTGTTTCGTTGACTAACACATATTCTGGTTGATAATATTATGATCACACTTTTTTTCATCCATCTATTGATTCACCTCAATCCGTTCATTAGTGATCTAGATTTTCCAATGTTTAATTATATACTCCTCTCCAAAATCAATGGTTTATCTAGATACCCCATGATATTTCACATAATTGGGTATTTATAGAAGTTACTAGGATAATATGCCAATAATAATAATAAATAATATAATTTGTAAATTTATTTTTATTATTTAATTTTAACAATTGAAAACACATAAAAAATTAACCGATATTGACAAAAGTTCTATCATGACATGTTTAAAACACACATTCTAAACTCAATGTAAGCCTGATATTTTTGATATGAGACTAAATTATAGAGGTATTACACATTTCATAAAAAAATTCATTCACATGATATTAATATATTTAATCGTATTAAATTATCAATCTAGGATCACTGAGCCTCAGAATAACTCATTGTCTTAGTTTATGGATCTACAAATTTTCCTTAACATTTTCAAAAGTTTTATAATGAAAATAAGTGATGAATAATTATAAATATAAATTATTATATTAATATTAAATTGAAAATAATCATACTTACAAATGGGGATATCGATCTCCTCAATCATCTCAAAAATGTAACTATACATTCAACATACATCTCATCATGGTCACCATAGTACAATTTGTCATGAACATGTCTAGTCAACTAGAACACATGTAAATCCCAAATCACTGGGAATAATTATGGTCACCTATTATTGTGGTATTACACCTCACTATCCAGATGAATTAATTGAAAAATTATCTAAAAATCCTAAAACATTTCAGTCATCAACGATAAATTTATACATTCCTTAACTAGGGGATATCTCATGGAACAAATGGATCCCTAATCAAATAAAATTTCCTCCATATTTAGTTTATAATTAATTACTGACATTAATGGCCAGTTCTACTTTGAATCCAAATTAACTATAACCTTTGAAACCATATTTAGTACTAAATCTTGGTCAGGATGTGTTTGATCCCACTGGCTCTAATGAATATAGTGATGACTTTTAGGTTCTCTTACACATGGAATGAAATTTTTCTAAATTGATGGGGGATGGGTTTCCATTATGATATATAAATGGATAATATGGTGGATGATCCTCCTAGATTTGGAATGGGGTTATGTTAAAATCTAGAAGCATGTTACCTAGAACCAGAATGGCCTATATTACCCAGCCACTTGTCTTGGTTAGAAAATCTGTTCTCAACCACTACCAAGTATCAAATGTAACAACCCAGGTATTTATAGAATATTAATTTTTTCATTATAGGGATTATTTTTTCAATAGAGTATTTCACACTCATCAATGGTTTTTTTTAATCTTACATTGCACAGAACATTGAGTTATACCAAAAAATAATATAATATTATTATTATTTTGAATTTTAGTAAATGTATTTTCATTGTATTAGAAGGAATTAAAATAATAAACTATATTATGATTTTACCACTTTATTAAATGTTTATACATTTATCAAATGAATTTTTGATTGTTAAAATAAAAACGAATTAGATTACAAACATAAAATACACTAATATTTTTAAAAGTGAATTTTACTATATTTTAATGGAGAACCTTATTTAAATTAATTTTTTTTTAATTTTATATGTTCTATTTGAAAAAATAAACAACTTTTATAGAATGGTGAAATAAAAATATAATTTGGTTGAAATATTGTTACTTTTCTGATGAAATTCATATTTTAATGAATACTGAAAAATAATACATTTTAATTCAACACAGCCTTTTCATCTAATTTATTTTTATTGATAGATTGTATATATAATTTGTTTTAATGTTTAATAGAATTATATTTTAATCATTTAGTACAATTTTGGCCTTTTTATGTATTTTCTATTTCAAATTGTACATATACACATATCAATCTTTTGGTGGTTTTTACATCTTAAAAACATGATGTTTTGTTAACAACGAGAATTAATTTTAAATTATTATCTGAAACTTAATTGTTTTAAATTTAGAAAATAGGATTCCATATTTTGAATCTGGATGTATGCATTTTTTATGTTGGTACCATTTATTTTAAGGCATTATGAATAGTAACTTTAGTAATTATTATTTTTACCATGGTTAAATGGTAAATATAGTAAATAAAGTGAAAAAATAATATAATAATAGTATTAATCTACCCAAACACGTGTCCTAATAAAATTGGACAATATATTTATAACTATGGGCATCCTTGGGATTATTTTTGGACTCCATGGAGCCACTATGATGTGGAAAGGAAATTTTATAATATTTAATTTAATGTAATGACAAATACATCATAAAATTTTCAATTTTACTAAAACAATTTTTATATGGGGTTATATAAAGAATATGTATGACTATAAATTGTAATTATAAAGATATAGATATTTGATACATTGTGTTATTTTGTTTATAAATTTTAGACATCAAATAAATAAATATATTTATGACACAATAATGATGTAGTGATTACCTTATTAATGAATGATTTAGATAAATGAGATTATAAATATTAAAATAAATTTATTTTGATACCTTTTTTGCCATTAATTTATTTTATGGAAGATTATGTCTTTTTCTATTTTAATTAATGAAGTATGTTTATAAATAAGAATGTTGTTATGGGGCTTTTAATAAGTCCTGATATGAATAGTAGTAAAATTTACATAAATGAGTTCTAAAAAAATAATATTTAATTACATGATATAATATTCATAAAAATCTAAGAATAATAGGAATGACATATATAATGTTGAAAACGTTATTAATGAACCACTATAGGTTCTATTATCATTTTATTGTAACTATATTAACCATATATTATTAATATATAAGAAGACATGGTAAGAGTCAAATTTGATGACAAAGGGTTAAAGCTAAATGATAAGGTATCTTTCGAGACCTAGAGTTGCCTAAAACCTATTGGTTTAGTGGTTTTATACCCTAAATAAAATTATATTAGAAATAAATGACTTTGGGACCATTTGAAACCGAAATTGAATTTATAATAAAATCATATTTCAAGATATTCTTAATGTTCCCCTCCTCCCTCTTATAAATGGGAATCACCTCTACTAACAACGCTAACTTATACTTATAAGCCTTACCTTAGGCAATGAAAATGTCAAGAAATCCATCTGGATCAAAGCAAAGGGTGTTACACGTTTTTTGAGGTAGTGTCTTCTATAAAGATTCTTTCCATTATTTTAATTCTCCACTCCATATTCAATTCATAATCATTGATTATATAACAATATAAATATACTCAATATAATAGAATGGTGCTTGTAACACCCCAAGATTTTATGGAAAATATTCTTTTTAATTTCATTGATGTCTTCTTTTGTACGCTACACCAGAAGGAGCTTTCACTACACACATCCCTGACTGGGCTTTCATTACACGCAATCGCGACATTCCACGATAGCGTGTGTTGTACGCAATACCGAGTTTCACTAAACAACGATATGTTATATAAACTAGTAGTTATCAATAGTAATACCCACTATTTTAAATTTTATAAATTTTATCTTTCTAAATGGTCTTTATTTTTGGATTCGGAATATCGAAATTATCCTAGGATAAATTTTTGGTATTTTTCTGAAAACTTTCAATTTTTGATGAATAGTGAAAACACTGGGTTACTATTTTAAAACTGTCATTTTATTAAAATAAATTTTTATTTTATTTAAAAAAAATTTAGGTCAAAATTTATACATAATACCTTTATAAGTTCAATTTAATTCATTGGTTTCATATTATAATAATTTTAGATATATGAAAATTTTATTGAACTTTTCACCGTGTTTTACCCACCTCCTAGGAGAATTTGAAAATTTACATAAAACATAATTTTACCGCTTATATGAGTGAAATTTCGAAAATATGAGATACAAGGTAAATATCAAGGAGTAAAATTTGGTCCAATAAGATAAAAATAATTTTTTGTTTTTAGTAACGTTTTACTTTTATTTACCGCGGTCAAAAGTAAATAGGGTAATTAACGGTAAAAATTATATTATTATTACCATAACACATGTACTAATTCTATTGGATAAGTTTAATTCGACCAAAAACAACCTTAGGAATAAAATATTACCCTTTAGGTCCACTTGTATTGGACTAGGACATTTATTATTTTTTTTAAAGAATAGTTAAAATGGTTAAAATCAATGTTTACTAACTAAAACATTTTTAATATAGGGTTATATATAAGATAAATTCAACTATAAATATTCAATAGAAAGACTAAAATATTTCCTACCTAATGATATTTTATTTATAATTTTTTGTCATTAAATAAGTTAATTAATTTATGACACAATGGTAATGCATTAATTACCTAAATAATGAAAGATTAAAATAATTGATATTATAAATACCCAAATAAATGTAATTTGAGACTTTATATGAATTAAACTAATTTTTTAGTTTAATATGACATGTTAGTATTTATTTAATTAACTTTTTTCGAAGTAATAATTCTGTTATGATTTTCACAAAAATCAATTACCAAATAGTGTCAAAATTGACAAAAAATTGTTTTTAAAACAAATATTATATTATTAATTTTTATTATATTTTTAAAAATATAAGGTTCCGAAATATGACTTATATAAGGTTATATATATTAATAATGAACCACATGGGATTATTTTGGCTTGATATAGTATGTTTATTAACAATATAGTGTAAGAAAACAAGAAGACATCGTAAAGGTTAAATTATTTAACGTAGAGTTAAATCTAAATGATAAGGTTAAAATAGTAACCGAAACTTGCATAAAACATATTGGTTGAGAGTATTTATACCCATCCCCACTTTAGCTTCTAAATAAATCATTTTTCAGCTATTATAAACCGAATATGACTTTATTATAAAATAATATTTTATGTTTTTTCTAAAGTTCCTCTCTCCTCCTTTATAAAAAGGGAGCTCCTTCCCTCTTCTATTCACACCCTTTTGAGCCTTGAAGCTCAGGAAAACCCAGCGCAATTACTTTATCATATTCCCTAGAAAATTATAGATGTTCTGGTCTCCTCAAATGACCAACCCTAGTGCCTTAAGAGGAGGTTAAGAAGAGGCGCGTCAAAGAAGAGGTAATATCCTTTACTGATTCTTTCCAATTTATTTCTTCTTCTACTTATTAATATTTATTTTTTTAATCATAAATTAATAAAATAGGTATCATTAATATACTGATATGTTATGATAAATATGAAAAACCCCAATTTCATCTTTTATCCATCCTACGGAAATGAAATCACCGCGCGTGCTTATGTACAGAATACTGTCTCCACGCTGTGGTGTAATCTGTTTTCCACCACCACCTTACTTGGATGGGTATAATGGAGTAAATAAATAAATAAATATGATTTTTTTAAATTGATATTTATTCTGAAATATTATACATACACTTTAATACAATTCCATGATCATGGGAATGATTTCATCGCTCGTGCGTACGTACGGACTACAATCTCCACGAATGCGATGAAAACCATTTTGCATGATTAACTATTAAAGTGTGATTATAAAGTATATATAATAAATAATCATAAATGATATTATATAATAATGATAGAGTTTTTATGTACCTATATGTTTCATTTACTTAATTCCATTTAATTTAATAAGGAAACGAAAACATTGTTCATGCGTACGTACGACCTGCCGTCTTCAAGAACGGTGTATTTCATTTCATTAATATATCAATTATATATATATAATGAATATATATATGATATATAAATCATGATTTATATTATGGAAGTATGTGAATCAATATATAAGTAATAATAATATCATGAACAACAAGTCCAAACATGTACGATAAATAAAACGATTTTACCCAACTGTTGCTTTAACATGGAACTTAAAAAAGAACGGGTAATATAAAGTCATAAGTGAACAATATATGATATCATAAAAATGAATATGATTATGTAATAAGTAAATTACATTATATAAATCATTATACAAGAGGTTCAGATACGTACAAAGCATATCAGACCAAAGGTAAGGGATAACTATTCCAATCTCATTCTTATCCGAGATTGTTATTCCTAAGTATTTTCTGGGGTTATTATTATCATTCATGCCCATGTTTTCTAAAACTGTTTTCATGTATGTTTAATTTCCTTTTTACCCATTTTTTTATTTTACCACATGTTATGAAAGGAATCTTACTTTTTTTACCACACGAGATACTTTTTGACTTTTCTGAAAAAAGTACGAGGTGAATGTTATTTTTAACTTATACGGAATCAACGGATTTTTACGGTTTCATAATTCCCCATTTTTATAAAGCTTCCTCTACAAGATTCCATGATTATTTTCAACGAAACCTTTTTATTTTAAAATGTCATTTCATTTTGGGAAAAGAAACTTATTTCCAATAAGAAATGATACTTTCCTCAAGAATTCATTTCAAGTGTTTTATAAAAACAATATTCCATCTAAAATGAAATTATTGAATATGTTAATATTTCAAGTATAATTTCTCCATTATTTACATGGTTTGATTTCTCTTATGATGAAAAGATTTCCATTTTTTTATATTGATTATGTTATGATGGAATGATGTTTAAGAATCCCATTCTATTAAATGGGTTATGCTATGATGTATGATTTATGATTTTGGGGCATACGAAAGAATGATTTCCTTATGAGATGGGTGGGACCTATATCATCCTCCAATTCATTGGGTAAAGATTTATATCTCATGAGATAGAAATGGATGGAATGGTAAGTAAATCTGGTTCAGTGTTACAGGACTGGAATGTGGAGTGAACTCGATTCAGAAAGGGTCTTTGTACACTAAGATGGTCTTGGCGGCAATGCCTTGGATACTATGGAAATCATATCACGTGCTTAATGTTTTTCCAAAATTAAATGTTTTATTTCCATGTTATTTTATCACGATTGATGTTCCTTTATGATCTATGCCTTAAATTCTGCCAAGATTTATTTCACATCTCATGATTTTGATGTTTAAACATTATCTTCAAGTTTTGAAGTTAAAATGTATATGGTTTGTTTTATTTTATCTATGATTACCCTAACTGAGAATTTGAGCTCACTCTTTATATGTTTTATTTTCCCCAGGATATAAATAAAGGTTTTAGGTAAAAAAAGGATGATCTTTATGAGAGATGTTGAAGATCTTTCACCAAGATTAGAAGGTTGTGTTCCATGTTTCCAAAGACACTAAACTATTACGATCCATTGGTGTCTATTTTTGTAATGTATTAAGTATTTTGAAAAAGTAATGTAATTTCCATGTACATAAATATTTGGGTCTCAACGGTTGGTATCAGAGCAAATTTTTAGTAAACCTTTGGAAACTAGGATGCAAAAACATTAGTGAGATCCCTAGAGAAGTTTCTAAGGTATGTGTAGGGATGTCTCTAAGGTTAAGTATAAGAATAGGTTATAGACCTAGAATTATGGTAACGATATTAGAATTAAACCTAAGATGATAGATATTGAAGGTACACCCCCTTTATTATGTTGTTTTCCTAGCATGATTTTTGCCTCTCACGCTATTATTTTAGGGTTTTAGACGATGGCTGGAACCCGAAGGAACTATGTTGAAAAATGTAATGGAGCATGTAATGATTGTCCTCTCGAGCAACCAAATGTGATGGGAGATGGACTGAAAAATCATATTGCTATACTTACACAAGCTATTAATCATTCATGATTTCCAAATGATCAGATAAGGGAACAATATTCCATTGAATCCTTCATGAGGCAATGTCCATCGTCTTTCAATGGGTCTTCTGATCCACTTGTTTCTAAACAATGGATCAGTACCATTGAAAAGATATTTTCCATACATCGCTCTTCAGAATGTGAAAAAGTCATTTTAGCAGTTTACCATTTAGAATGTGAAGCAGACCAGTGGTGGAATCTAATTAAGAATACAAGGCCCCAAGATGAAATTGAATCCATGGAATTGGACGAGTTCAAGAACCTGTTTTTCAGTAAGTAATTTCATCGTATTCTTCGAAAAAATATGGAAAATGATTTTCTTGAGCTTAAACAGAAGGATGATGAATCTTTTGGTATATATGATGATACTTTTAAAAGACTTTCAAGGTGTGCATTGGGATTTCTCATCCAACATGATAGTAATGTTGATCTATTTTCCAGTGGCATAAAACCATGTCTTATAAGGGAATTAGATATACGATACTTCAGTAGATATGAAGAAATTGCGTGTCATTCTATCAAGGTAGAACTGGAAGATGGTGTAACAGATCCATCTCATGGTTTTGACAATAAACAAAATATGGAGTTCAAGGAGAAATATCATTATAATGGGGAAAAGATGATGAATGTTTCTTTATGCTCCATGTGTGGAAAGAATCATGGTGGAGATTGTCTTAATGAGACTAGAAAATGTTTTATATGTGGAAAATAAGGTCATCGAGAAGCTGAATGTCAAAGTAATGAAAAAAGGGTTACTAATGATGTGAATAAATAAAATACTGTAGAGAATGCACCACCAACACATCAATGGTTCAAGTGAAAGGAAATGTGAAATTATGCTAATCAATGCCCTAATCCAAGGGTTAAAGATGATCAACGTGAGCAACCTATTAAGGAAAAGGATAAAGGGAAGTCACATGTGATCGGTATTTGTGATGTTGAGTATAAAAATGATGTTTTGTAATGATTAAGTGTTTATTTAATGGGATTTCAAAATTGTATCATGGAATATCAATTATAGTATCGTGGAATTTTGGAATATGCATGTATTTCTTTTCAATAATTATATGGTACCGGTAACCCTGAAAAGTGATTCAAATATTTTAGAAAGAGGATGATATGCGCATAATGAATTGATAAGGAGAAAATAATATGATTGATAGTATTCATGAGCTCATGATTGATATAAGGACGAAGTGATATCATGGTTTGAGTATATAGAATTTTTGGGATTTTTGGTATGTGGAAAGTGTTAACTTTTAACTGCATTCATGTTTTAACTATGGTTCAAGGGGTATTCATTTTTCAAAAGAATACATGATTAAGGCATTCGAATGTCTGAAATATGACCAACAAGACATATCTTATGATAAATGGGCATAAATGGCAGTATTTACATGCTTGGTAGATGACCTCTATATCAGTATTTTTCCTTATACTGTGAGTTTGGGTAAGCCTAAAGATTGGAATAGATTACGTTAGACATCAGATAGTATTTTTTAAGGCCTGAACTTTTGATATTATTTTTGAAATGTTATAACAGTATAGTTTTAGAAAAAGGATGACCCGTAGGATGGGTGACAACCCGTCGCGGCAGACAAGTCTGTGGGAATCGAACCCACAACTGAAGTGCGACGACCTTCATCCCTAACCACTGTCCTACAGGAAGTCCCTGGTTAGTATAAACGAGTTTTATTTTATTAATCGGTTTGATAGATGATGTATGCGTCGATTTTTTGAACCATATATGATTAATCTCACCATAGATGGACTTATGTAAATAACATTTTCTAACCTTATGTTTGAGAAAGATGGAATGACCTACCATTCTATCGCATGATCTGCTAACACTTCATGGAAGACAAATTCAACTTCATTTCTTTAAGAGATGAAGTGGAAATTGTTCAAGGCATGATCAACAGTAAGATTATACAAAAATAAAGTATTTCTTCTAATTCAAATTCTTCAACTTTATTGAAATTATATCGAAAACCAATAATGTTGTCCTAGTGCCCTTATATTCGATGAATCTGACGGTATCATAGATCATCAAAAATATATGGCTTTGTGATTATTGGATTTTTCATACCCATGTTCTCTACCACTCTCCATCAGAACATGATAGTTGGATTCTCTTCCATATCCATATTTTCACTTATGTTCTCCTATGTGGAAACCTAGGGATTATTTAATTTGGGTAACCATTAAGTTTCATACTTTAGTTTTTTATGATTGGTTTTTGTATTCCTTTTTACGATGTGGGTTTCTTTTAAATAAACTTTTGAGTAGTAAACCATTTATAACCCCGATTAATTTCGAGGGAGAAATTCATTTTAAGGGGGTTACAATGTAACACCCTGAGATTTTATGAAAAATATTCTTTTTAATTTCATTGATGTCTTGTTTTGTACGCTACACCAAAAGTAGTTTGCACTACATGCATCCCTGACTTGGCTCGCATTACACGCAATCAAGACCTTCCATGATAGCATGTGTTGTACGCAATACCGAGTTTCACTAAACAACAATATGTTATATAAGCTAACCGTTATGAATATTAATACCCAATTTTTGAAATTTTATAAATTTTATATTTTGAAATGTACATCATTTTTGGATTCTGAATACTGAAATTATAATAGGGTGAATTTTTTGTATTTTTCTAAAAACTTTCAATTTTTGATGAATAGTGAAAACACTGGGTTACTATTTAAAAACCTTCTTTTTATATAATTAATTATTTATTTTTTTTAAATTCATTTTAGGTTAAAATTGATACATAATACCAATATATGTTCAATGTAATTCATTGGAGTCATATTATAATAATTTATGATATATAGAAAATTTATTGAACTTTTCACCGTCTTTTACCCACCTCCTAGGATAATTTGAAAATATACATAAAACATAATTTTACCTCTTCTATGAGTTGAATTTTGAAAATTCGATAGACACGGTTAATATCAAGGAAAAAAACGTGGTTCAATAAGATAAAAATAATTTTTGGTGAATAGTAAGTTTTTACTATTATTTACCGCATTTAAAAGTAAATAGGGTAATTAAGGGTAAAAATGATATTATTATTACCCTAACACATGTAACAATTATATTGGAGACGTTTAATTAGACCAAAAACAACCTTAGGAATAAAATATTACCCTTTAGGTCCAGATGGATTGGACTAGTACATTTATTATTATTTTATTTAAGGAAGAGTTAAAATGGTTAAAATCAATGTTTAATAACTAAAACATTTTTCATATAGGGTTGTACCTAAGATAAATTCAAATATAAATTTTCCATAGAAATATAAATATATTTCCTACCTAATGGTATTTTATTTATAATTTTTAGACATTAAATAATTTAATTTATTTATGACACAATGGTAATACAGTAATTACCTAAATAATGCAATATTAAAATAATTGATATTATAAATACCCAAGTAAATGTAATTTCAGACATATTATTAATTACACTAATTTTCTAGGTTAATATGAAATTTTATTATTGATTTAAAAAATGTTTTTTGAAATAATAATTCTGTTATGATTTTCACAAAAATCAATTACTAAATAGTGTCAAAATAGACATAAAATTGTTTTTAAAACAAATATTATATTATTAATTTTTAATATATTCCTAAAAATCTAGGGTTCGGCCAAATGACTTAGATAAGGTTATATATTTTAATAATTGACCACTTGGGGTTCTTTCGGCTTGATATAGTATGTTTATTAACCATATAGTGTAAGAAAACAAGAAGACATGGTAAAGGTTAAATTATTTAACTTTCAGTTAAATCTAAATGATAAGGTCAAAATAGTAACCTAAACTTGTATAAAACCTATTTGATGAGAAGATATATACCCATACCCACTTTAGGTTCTAAATAAATTAATTTTGAGCTATTATAAACCGAATATGACGTTATTATAAAATAATATTTTTATCCTAAAGTGCCCCTCTCCTCCCTTATAAAAAGGGCACCCCTTCCCACTTTTCATCACACACTTTTGAGCCTTGAAGCTCGGACAAAACCTACCCATTTCACTTCTCATATTCCCTAGAAACATTATGGAGCTCTTGTTCTTCTCAGAAGACCAACCCTAGTTCCTTAAGAGGAGGTAAAGAAGAGGCGCGCCAAAGAAGAGGCAATATCCTTTACCGATTCTTTCCAATTTATTTCTTCTTCTACTTATTATTATTTATTTTTTTAATAATAAAGTAATTGCATCAGTATCACTCATATACTGATATTTTATTATAAAAATTATACAACCAAATTTCATCTCTTATCCATCCTACGGAAACTAAATCACCGCGCGTGCATACGTACGGAATACCGTCTCCACGCCGTGGTGTAATCTGTTTTCCACCACCACCTTACTTGGATGAGTATAATGGTTTAAATAAATAAAAATATATGATTATTTTCAATTGATATTTATTATGAAATATTATACATACACTTCAATACAATTCCACGATCATGGGAATGATATCATCGCTTGTGCATACATATGGACTACCGTCTCCAGGAACTCGATGAGATTCATTTTCCATGATTAACCATTCAAGTATGATTATAAAGTATATATAATAGATAATCATGAATGATATTACATAATAATGATATTGGATTTATGTACATATATGTTTCATTTACTTAATTCAATTTAAAACAATAAGGAAACGAAAATAGCGTTCTTGCGTACGTACGAACTACATTCTCTATGAACTGTGAATTTCATTTCATTTATATATCTATTATATCTAGATAGAGAATATATATATGATATATAAATCATGATTTAAATTCTAAAATTATTTCAATCAAGATACAAGTAATAATAATATCAATAACAACAAGTCCTAACACGTACGATAAATAAAACGATTTTACCCAAAACGCTGCTTTAACATGGATCTTACAAAAGAACGTGTCATATAAAGTCATAAGTAAACAATATATGATATCATAACAATGAATATGATTCTGTAATAAGTCAATAAAATTAATTAAATCATTATATAGGAGGTTCAGATACGTACGAAGCATATCGTACCTATGGTAAGGGATAACTATTCCAATCTCGTTATTATCCAAAATTGTTATTCATAAGTATTTACTGGGGTTATTGTTATCATCCATGGCCATGTTTTCTAAAAAAAATTCATGTATTTTTAATGTCATTTTTACCCATTTTTTAATTTTACCACATGTTATGAATGGAATCTTACTTTTGTTTACCACATGAGAAACTTTTTGACTTTTCTGACAAAAGTATGAGGAGAATGTTATTTTTATCTTATACGTTGTGAACGAATTTTTACGGTTTCATAACGCCTCATTTTAATGAGGCTTCCTCTAAAATATTGCATGATTATTTTCAACAAAACCCTTTTATTTTAAAATATCATGGCATTTCAGGAAAAGAAATTGATTTTGAAGAAGAAAAGATATTTTCCTCAAGAATTCATTTCAAGTGTTTTATCAAATCCATTTTCCATCTAAAATGACATTATTTAATATATTTATGTTTCAAGTATAGTGTCTCCATAAATTACATCGTTTTATTTTTCCTATGATGAAATGATATCCATTTTTTATATGAATTATGTTATGATGGCATGATGTTTAAGAATCTCATTCTATTACATGAGTTATGCTATGATGTATAATTTATGATTTTGTGGCATACAAAAGAATGATTTAATTATGATATGGATGAGACCTATATATCTCTCAAATGCATTGTGTAATGATTTATATCTCATGATATATACATGGCTGGAATATTATCTTAATCCAGTTCAGTGTTAGAGGACTGGAATGAGGAGTGAACTCGATTCAGAAAGGGACTTTGTCCACTAAGATGGTTTTTACAACAATGAATTGGATAATATGGAAATCATATCATGTGAATAATGTTTTTCCACAATTAAATGTTTTATTCCCATGTTATTTTATCATGATTTATGTTCCTTTATGGTCTATTCTTTTCATACTGCAAATATTTATTTCAAAACTCAAGATTTTGATGTTTAAACATTATGTTCATGTTTTTATATTCAAATGTATATGGTTTGTTTTATTTTTTCAATGCTTACCCTTACTGAGAATTTGAGCTCACCCTTTATATGTTTTATTTTCCACATGATATAAATAAAGGTTTTAGGTAAGAAAAAAGGGAAGATATTTATTGGAGATGTTGAAGATCTCACACCATGATTAGAAGATTATGTTCCATGTTTCCAAAGACACTAAACTATTATGGTCCTTTGGTGTCCGTTTTTGTTATGTATTAAGTATTCTGAAAAAGTAATGTAATGTCCATGTACATCCAGCTTTGGGTCTCTATAGTGTTATAATAATTATTCAAAGGACATTTACACACACCTCCATCTAATGGATACGAACATACTGTTTTTATTCACGATGAACTGTTGCCTCATGAAACAATGATTGTTTGATTCCCCCTATCACATATCATGATGGAAATTATGATGGAATATAATGTATATGTTATATATATTATATTTATATTTCCTCAATGATAATTTTATATTTATTTAAAAATATACCTTTATGCTTTTCAAGATGTGTAAATACGATAATTTCATTTGAGGAAGTGCATACTACCGCACCCTCAATGGAAATGACTCATTCATACCATAAATGGAATTTATAATTATGGGGTTAATTAACTTATGTAATATATATATCTTGTGATATTATATTTTAATTATAATATACATATTTATCCTTTAGTTTTCATTTCATTAATATGACAAAGAAATGAATGTAGTGTTCATGCATACGCACAACTTACCTTTTCCATGAATAGTGATTCATTTCTCATATCCAAATGTAATAAAGTATTATAAAAAACATATAATTAATATATATGATTTTAAATTATGAATTGTTTTTATGGAGATATTTGACTTTTGGCCACATGGAAAATTTGTAATTATGAAAAGTTCAATTTTCAATCATGTACCTAACATCAACAAAACGACCAATATGAACATGATGATTTATAAAATAGATTTAATAAGGTAATGTGTGATATAATATTCATAATAACTAGAAAAAGTTTCAGAATAAATTATAAATGAAATTATGTTTATTATTCAGGTAGATAAATAACGAACAATAGAAGTCATACTCTTGGTAAGGGATCCTTTCCTCCTCCTCTTTTGGTCAAATACTTCTTTAATGTGATGTATTTTAAATTATAATTTTCTTATATTGGGATATATTCTTCTATATAATTTTGTTATTATATATTATGTTCAATTGATGAGTGTCTATTTTCTCTCTCATCTACTCATTTTCAGAATGTTTATGTGAAGACGTTAGGCTTCCTAATTTTTGTATGGTAACTTATTAAACCAATTACAATTCATTGGGTTGGTATTATACTTCATTACTATGTCACTCTAGGATAATGTGAGATATTAAATTTAATATCATATCATGTATTTATACATTATTTATGCATATTTATATTGAATACAATAATCTATCTATTTTATTTACAAAATGGACTTTGTAAGGGATATCACTTCATTCCCATTTCATTAATGAATATTTTGATAATATACACCTCCATATTTTATACAGTTCATAATAAACCTAATAGAATTTTAATTTCATTAAAAGGGAATCTTTTTTCTAGAAATTGTTTTACTAAACGAAAAAAATAATGTTTTTAACATATGCAGAAACAATGAACTATCTGCCACTGTAATCATTGTATGATATTTGTAATCTTATATAAACATTAATGTTTTCAATAAGAAATGAAATACCTTATTCCCATTTTTCTTTTTTTTTGTATTGAAATTTTTTTCATGAAATTCATTGAGTATTTCAATATCTTGAAATGATTTCTTGTGATTTCAGATGAATTTTTATTTTTGAAATGTTGATATTTGAAATATTTTATATGTTATGATTATATAATGGTACATGGAAATTTTATAGGTGGATACAAGATAAACTAAATAGAAGTAGTTATGTGATAAACCAAATTATAGGTGGTTCCATGATAAACCAAGGATGGGTGGTTAAATTATAAACTCCAATTTCATTGGGTATGGAAGTCGACCATATGGATATTCCATTCAGTGATATTTGTGGAAGTCGTCTATTTGGTTATTCAATTTTAGTATGTTTATGTCCTATGTTATATTTATTTGTTATATGTTTATATCTATGGGATTTATGGTATTATTTTTGTTTCCAAAATAGTAAGAAATATTCATATATTCAGTGAAGTGTTTTGATACATCATAAAAGTGAACATTAATACATTATGAAATTTTGTTCACAGTCCACATGAGTTTTTATGAATAAAAATATACTTTAATTTTGTATCCCTTAATGATATTTTTATGATAATCCCATGTTTGGAATTTTTTTTCATAGTACACAATGAAGAATATATTCTTGGTGTGGTCAAGGAAAATTTACGCTTTTAAAACATGAAATGATTTTATTTTTGGATATAAAGTGTTTTGGTTTAAAGAAAAAAAAGATAGTTATTAGAAGTAACTAATTGTAATATTCAATATGTTATGTATAATTTGTGACCTAATTTTCTAAATCTCTTCACCTGAAAAGGTCCTCAAGTAGAATTAAATTCAAATTATTGACTTATCTGAATAATTAGTAATGTTTATTGATGGGAACGTACAGTTGGTATCAGAGGTCAATTTAGAAAACTTTAGTGGTAAGGGTGTTATTTAGGCATAAGTGAAATTGTTTATTTAACCATAGTGGTTATCACATTAGAAAAGATTCATAGTTTTTATGAATGAGTTTATGATAACATGAATCGAAATATCTTATTGTTTTCACAACTCATAAGTTACTATGTTATTATTTTACTAATATACTCACAGTATTCAGTATGGTTTAAGAGTAAATTGATATATCTAGGTGGCACCGAAGTAACAATGGATGTAAAGGAAACTAAGATGGTTTTTTGAATGCTCAACTTAATGAAATTAGAGCTACACTATGAACTTCTGTGGTAATTTTAAACTAACTATCTAGAGTCATGATTTACCCCACAAACCTTAGTGAATTTTCAAAGGAATAATATATACAAGAATGGAATCCCAAAGGATATTCAGGTAATAATCATAAAGGAAAATATATTCCAAAACATATGACTCAGGGATGTGGAAGAATACCCCTAGGAAAATGCTTCAAAGGGAAGGGAAGATGTTATAGATGTGGTAATGAAGGCCATAAAAAAATAACCTCCCACAGAAAAACGAAACATCCAGTTGAGACTATGAAAGGGAAATAAGTTCATTCTAAGGGATCAATTTAATGTTCGAAATAAGATTTGCATGTTCATTATAAAAATATATGTCACATGAGGAATTATTGAGAATGGTATTGGAAGGACCGTACAAATATATGTTTACCAATACTTAATTCCATTTTAATTAAATATGAGCATACTGAAAATAAACTATGAAAGATATAGATTATTTATTAGCACATGTTTTTAAATTATTGAAATCCTAGGACATTATTCCTGAGTTTCTGAAGGAATGAATTAAAAATAATATGATTGAAAATCATGGATAATGGATCATGAGAAATGTTTTATGATTAATATGTATACATTTTAGGAATTTAAGAGTTATGTTGGATATATGGATGATGATATTTTTAAATGATTGGATTACTTTGGAATACTTATAGTATTTGAAACTCTTATGTTTGATATATAAATATGTTAGTTAAGGATAAATTATCTTTTCCTTTCTGGATATTGTTATAAATAACCATTAGGGTTGATATGATACTTGAATGTCAGGAAATTAAGGGTTATTGCTTTTTGGGAGGCAAAATGCGAGGTATGAGATAACCATTGAGGTTAAAATATGTTATAGTTTTTTTGATGAATTCATTTCATTTTGGTAATGTTTTAAGAATTATATTATGTTAAGAAATGACAAGTCATAGGAATGGTGACAACCCATCATGTTTGGAAAGGCCACTGGAATCGAACCTCAACCGAAGGGCGACAACGGCGCATCGCCAACAACAAACCTATGTGATGTCCTAGGTTAGTATGATAATTTTTAGGTAAATGATTTTATGGACCAAGAATATTTATATATTGGGATATTATGTTCTATCAAATTGATATTTTTTATAGGATAATTACTAGGTGATTAAAGGATAATGTTTATTTTGGAAGATGTTTTCTCTTTTGGAAAACTATATTCCTAAGTAAAATTGAATACTATGTGATTTCATTTGAGGAGTAATGGATGAATTTAATTTTGTAAGAATCAATGTTTTTATTGAGGGATTATAAGGATTTGGGTTATTTATATTAATCTTTAACCTATCTTCCAGAATATATGAATAGCTTAATTACCTTTATGTCTGATACAGTAAGAGTAATCGATGTTTTTTGGGGATAAATGTTAATATTTATCGTTGAATAATATGTGATAAAATTCATCTGTGTTTTGGGTTTCAATTGTAGTTTGGACTATATTGAAGAATTTTAAGGACTAATGTGTATTGTAGGTTCTTTATTTATCTTTGGGGTATTGTTTGTTGAATTGTGGAGATTATTAGTAGTACATCTTTTTATAATAGGTTATCCTTTTTTGGGATTATCTTTTCTTGTAATAACCATTTTGTGATTGGTTAATGCTTACAGATTGGATAAATTTATAGTTAATATTTCAAGGATTATCTTATTTTTTAGAAGTTGATTCTAGTGCTTTAGGTGTGAACAAACCATCCTGAATACTAATCGTGTGGAGATAAAATGAGTTTCTGGTAGAAATTTTTTAAAGGATGAATCTATATTTAACAAGTATGTAAATTGAAATTTGATCTTAGTCTAGATTTTAATAAAAAAATTCCAGTCTTTAAAATGATAATTCAAGAAATAATTCTATATTATTTTTTATCAACTGACTCTTACCCAACCCCATATTTCTGTTAATGTGGTGGTTAAATTTTGGTGATCAAGATCTCTATCACTCTCTATTAGTATATTAAAGCTAATATTTATCCATATCCATGATTTAGTTCATATAATACTAGAATATTTTATATCGGTTGCCCTTTGTAATTCACTTTATTTCTTTAAATTTCAATGCATTATTGACTATTGTCCTGATTTGAGATTTTCAATGATGTTTCTGGGCCCAAATTTAAAATTGTGAAGACACAATTTCCAAAAGGGGAAGGATGTGACAACCTAGGTTTTTATAGAAAAATACCCTTCATTAAAGGGGATTCTTGTTCTAATTTCTTACTTAACATGCGAAAAATTATTTCTTTGAAATTATATGTTGCACACAATATTGAGTTATAACGAGAAAAAATATATTATTATTATTATAATTTTAAATGGTAGTTAACACCTTGACGTTGTATTAGTGGGAATGGACATAATTAACAATACTATTATTTTACATATTTATTAAATGTTTTCAAATTTATCCAATGAGTTTTATATTCTTAAAATAATAAGGAATCTGATTTTAATAATTAAATAATCTAATATTATTAAAATTTCATTTTACCACCTTTGGATGGGGAACCCTATTTAAATATAGTTTTTTTCACTTTTATATGTTCTATTTTTCAGAATATGCTTATTTTATTGAATAGAAAAATAAAAATCTACTTTGGTATAAATTTTAGTATTCTTCAGATGAAATTCATATTTTAATGAATAGTAAAAGATACTAAATTTTAATTCAAAACATTATTTTCATCTAATTTATTTATATATTTAGATTTTAAATTTTATTGATATAAATGATTAATTTGATTATTCTTTTTCTATTTAATCCAATTTTGGTCATTGGAAATAATTTCACATTGAAAATGGACATAAAAACATGTAAATACTTTGATAGTTTTTAATTCACAAAAACATGCTTTTGGGTTATGAAAATGGAAATTAATTTTCAATTAATTTCATAAGATCAATGTTTTAAATTTTTAAAAATGGATTCCATATTTGGAATCCAGAGGTCCCAGTTTTATAAATAAGTACCTTTTATTTTTAGACATTATGAATTGTAGGATTAGTAATTATGTAATGTACAATGGTTAAAGAGTAAATCTTGTAAATAAGGGTAATAAAATTATATTATAATAATATTAAAAAACCCTAACACATGTCATAGTACTATTGGACAATATATTTTTGACCATAGGCATCCTTGTGTCGATTTTGGTACCCCACAGAGCAACATTGATGTGAAAAATGCAATTTTACAATAATTAATTTAATGTGAAGAAAAATATATCAAAAAATGACATTTTTTCTTAAAACAATTTTATATGGGATTATTTATTTCATCTCTTAAACTATAAAAATTCATTACAATGATAAAACGATTTCATGCATATTTATATTTTATTTATATATTTTAGACATAAATAAATAAACGTGTTTATGACACTATGTTGATATAGTGATTACGTTATTAATGAATGATTTAGATAAATGAGATTATAAATATTAAGATGAATTAATTTTATTTTTCGTTTTCCATACACTAATTTTATGGATTATTATGACTTGTTATATTTTATGTAATTAAATTTTATCGAAATAATCACATTATTATGGATTTTTTAAGAAGTCATTATAGGAAAATTTTAACAATTGACAAAAATGCGTTTTTAAATCAAATAATATTTTATAAAATGATATAATAGTCATATAAATTTATGATTTGCCCAAATGACTTATATAATGATGAAAATACCATTAATGAACCACATGAGATTCTATTGAAATTTTATAGGAACTATATTAACAATACTTAATGAATATACATGAAGACAAGGTAAGAGTGAAATTAGTTAACTAAGGGTTAAGACTAAAATATAAGGTTACATTAGAGACCTAGAATTTTCTAAAACATATTGGTTGAGAGGTTTTCTACACAAAATCATCTTATCTTTTAAATAAACTTCTTTTGTAACAATATAAAGAGAAAATAAATTTATAATAAAATAATATTTGATGATATTTCTAAAGTGCCCCTCCACCCTCTTTTAAAAGGGTATCACCTATAACCATTTATCACACATATCAAGCCCATTGTATCACCAAATATCTACAAATATAATCTCCCAAAATCCATCCATTAATAATATAAGACTTCTATTAGGAATAACGCAATTTAAGAAATCATTTTTTCTCAAATCAAAGGGAGTTACACGTTTATAGAGGTAGTGACTTCTCAAAAGTTACATTCAATTATTTTAATTATATACTAAATATTTTATTAAAATTAATTGATATTATGAAAAATACTAATTATACTAGTATGTTGTCATGATAAGTATTATACTTACACATATAGAGACCTCCATTTAATGATTACAAACATGTTGTTTATGTGTACAACGAACTGCTACCTCACGAAATGATGATTATTCAATTTTCCCCTAACACCTCTCATAGTATTCATTATGATGGAACTGTATTTATATATGATATATATTATATTAATATTTTATCTATGATACATTAATTTTTATTTAAAATATAGGATTATGCTTTTCAGGATTTGTAAATACGATAATTTCATTTGAGGAAGTGCAGAATATCGCCCCCTCAATGTGATATGACTATTTCATTCCATTAAAATAATATATAAGGATGGTGTTAGTGATATTATGTTACATAAATAACATTTTATATTATACTATATTAATATAACTATGTACCATTTAGTTTTCATTTCTTTAATATGAGAAATAAATGAAAGATTGTAAATGTGTACGCACGACTTACCAACTCTCGGAACGGTCAATTTAATTTCTTATATACAAATGTTATGGATTGTTATAAATTCATATATACTGGATATATATGATATGTACATAATTAATACTATTTTTTAGATAAAGTAATTTTTACCAAAAGGACAATTTGTAACTATAACAATATCATTTTTGACTGAACTACCAAACATCGACAAAATAGAAAATATGAATGTGAATAATTATACTATTATTATAACAAGGTAATATATTATATAAAAATTTATAATAAACATGAAAATTTTTATGAAGAAATTATAAATTATCTTATGTTTATTATTCAGGTTGATAAAGTGAGAACAAGACAAGTCAGACTCAACGAAAGGGAACATTTCATCATTCTCTTTTAGTAAAAGAATTGTTTAGTGTTATGTATTTTAATATAAATTTTTATTATGTTTGGTTAGGTGATTCTATATCCTTATTTCTGTAAATGTTATGTACAAGTGACGAGAGAGCCTCTTTCTATCATCAACTCATTTTTCTATTTCATAAGTTATGTTGTTAGGCTTCTGAATTTTTGTAAGGGAACACCTTTACCCAATTTCCATTCTTTTGGTTGTTCTTAAACATCAAGACTAATTCATGTATGATTATTTGGGATGTGAGTTTTTATATCATATCATGTAATTATAGTTTCTTTGTGCAAATTTATAGGGAATACACATAATCAATCTATTTTATTTACAAAATGATAATTATAAGGGACTTCATCATAATCTGCATTCTTTGAGGCATATATTGATAACATACACCTCCTTAATTTATATAGTGTATAATAAACTCCATTGAATTTTATTTTCATGAAAATGAAATATTTTTTCTGCAACGTGTTTTACTAACGGTCAAATGTAATGTTTTTAACGTATGAAAAAACTACGACCTCTCTGACGCTATAATAATTATTTGATATTTGGATACCTCTATAAGCAATACCTTTTTCAAAAGGAAAAGAAATCAATTATTCAATTTTTTGTTGTTTTGGTATTGAATTTTATTTGAAATGTATTGAGTGTTTTAATATATTTAAATGATTTATTGTGATTGAAAATGAAATTTTTTTAGTAAAATTCTGATATGTGCAATATTTTATGTGTTATGATTATATAATGGTACATTGAAATTTTATAGGTGGTTACATGATAAACCTATGATGGGTGGATACATGATAAACCAAATGATTGGCAGTTTCATGATAAACCAAGGACAAGTGGTTACGTTATATCCTCTAATTCATTGGGTGTTGAAGTCGGTCGTATGTCTATTCTATTTAATGATATGTGTGGAAGTCGACCGTATGTTAATTTCATTTAAGAATGGTTATGTCCCAGGTTACCTTTATATATTATATTTTTATTTCCATGGGATTTATGGTAATATTTGGGTTAAAGAAAGTATAATAAATGATTTTATATTTCCTGAAGTGTTTTGCTACCTTTTAAAGGTAAAAATTAATACATTATGATAATTTTTTCATGGTTTTCAATTTTCTACAAGACTAATAAATTTAATTCATTACATATCCCTTGATAAGATTTTTATTCTCATACTATGTTTTGAAAATCTTTTTAGAGTATTTAATGATGAATATAGTCAAGGATGCGTTGAAAGAAAAGTAATACTGTTAAAACATGAAATGATTTCATGCTTTTTTTAAAGAGTTTTTGTTTTATAGAAAAAAATGATATTGAGTATAAGTGTATAATAGTATTACTAATGATTATATATATATATATATTCACCTAATTCTATAAATATCTAAACTTGATAAGACCCATGATCAGAATTAACATCTAATTATTGACATATCTCAAGAATAATTAATGTTTAAGGCTGGGGCCATAAATAAAATCCATATTAATCATCTATTTAAGCATGAAATATAGTGATAATAATAGTATAGAATTATCATCGAGTGAATTTGGTGATTCTAAATTCTATCCTACACAAATATTTTACAATCTCTCCACTAATCGCATAATATGTTCTCTTCATGGTTGGTGAATCATTAAGATAGAAATCATGATATAATTAAAAATATAATTTATTACAAAAACAAATTCTAAATGATCAGAGTATGTCCTTATTTGTATTAGAAGTATAGCTATGTTAATGAATCATATTTAGATACTACACTCATTGTGTTATATATATCATTTTCTATCCATAGAAGGATGAATTACTCCCTAACTTCATAAAATCGACCATGAATGTATCCAATAGATATATATTCATGCCAGGCCTCACCATCGATATATCCAAGTTGGCCATACAAAACAATATGAAAAATATGAGTGAAAAAAACCATCATATGGAGATAGTCTATATAATCCTCATTCTTATTGTAAATATTAAACGTGTTTGACAAGATCATCAACTATATCAACATCCTTAGATAGAAAATCCAAAAATAGATCATCTTCTACTACCTCAAGACTCTAAAATGTATAATAATAAATAACCTCTTCAACCATTAAAAATTATACATTCACTACCATGTATGAGAAAATTTCAATGAGAAGAACACAACCAAAATATATAATATATGAATCGGCATCATACAGTAAACCCGGTAATCTCAGATTACATGAAGAAATATCCACAAGTTTCATAAGATCTGAAACTCTAATTCTAGGTACAAAATTATTTTATCGAGGGATACAACCTATGAAATGATAGTAGATGAGTTAAAGAACTATTTAATGTGTCCCACATACCTACTATGGAATTAAACATATTTATGTGTATCTCTGTGAACTCGATTTAACCATATCATAATTGGAGTGTCACATTCAATATAAATTTCTCATAATCCTAGAGTTGGTGATAAATATTCTTGAGGGAAAACCCTGAGATCCACTTTTCCCATAATATATGGATAAAACGTCATTGTTTTAATGGTGTACAATCATACCTGGAGGTATCTTAGTTTGGGATAAATAAATACACACCTAACCATTATCTCAGACCAATTTCAGACAAACAATTGCACTACCAAAGAAATCACACTATGTATTATAAAGCCCTAGATTTATAGATCATCCAACTAAAGCATTACATATAATATCTCCATGAGGGCATAAGTTATTTTAGAGTAACTATTAGGCCGTACATAAGAGAATGAAAATGCATATAATACATATTTATTGTGGTGGTAATAATAGAGAACCTACATGGAAGGAATCATCCATATACATCTCTATAACATGAAACTAGAATATTATTACTCTGAATGGTCTAAGTTTCATACTATTTAACTATTGAAAAGATGGATGTATCATCCTATACATGATATTTGCAAATTTTATCTACGCTAACATTATATTGAAGGATAAGAAATATTCCCCATAATGTAAAAAACCATCATATTCCCATGAGGAAACCATCAAAGAATGGATGTTTGGAAACCAGTTCATACAGATGTAGGAGTTAACATTTTTTGGTCCCTAGTTATGGAAGGATTCAATTCAAGGATATATTTATCTATCTCTATATCACTCTACCCTCCCTGATTTAGATCACAAATTCGATATAAGTATGTTCAATGATCTTCTTTATTGGATAATCCAACACATGTATTGAGAAATATTTCCTTCTTGTATCTTTACGTCTCAAATATGGGATACACTCATAGATAGGTTTCTCTTGACACCATTCATAAACTAGATCCGAGGATGTAAATAAATACACCGTACTTCAATCTATTCTCTAATCCTCTAGGATATAAAATTCAACTACCTATAGGACCTCAGATCCCATTTCTCTCAATTCACCATAACTAGGGATTGATTAGACATCTCAGTACACCAAATATTTCCAAACACAAAATAAAGAATCTCATCCACCACATCTCAATGATATCCACATTGAGAAAAACTGACTCTCTAACATGGTTTTTGATCTCATTATAATAACATTTTTGGGTGGAAGATGAATCCCTCCTCATTGTGAGTCTAAAATTACTTATAAAATATCTATCATATGTTTATATAAACACCACATGTCACTATCAAGATGTATCAAATCCAGGGACACCATCATTATGGGTTCTATATAAGTAGGAGATTCACACAATTGGTAAAATATAGTATTTTACCCCATGATAAAGGGTTCTTGATCACCATGAATCCTATGAGAACATTAAATGAAGAACCCATGATGTTAACATTATATAGGTGCATCATTTTTAGGAACCACCAAAACCATCTACCACACCATTTAGAAAATTGGTTGAGTGGGAAACCATATGATCAATCAATGCGTTAAAAATGTAGAAAATTATAACCATAATCTAATTTAATCCTCCACTATATATATGTATTCGTTTAATTTTATATCAATTATCCATGTCAGTAGATGTTGATAATGATTATACAACTATAAATATCATCACCTTTACCTAATGAATCTATCATCTTCCCAAAAAGTCATTGATAATCCATTAGCCAAATGGAATGATATTAGTAGTTATCAATATATGGTGGAACTAGTTTTCATCCACCTAGAGAAAAAACCCCATGAATGTGTCCTTCAACTAAGGACTCATAACTAAACTAGTTATTATCAAGATATTTTCTTGGAATCCCATAATATTTTCATCAATCAACAATCTAGAAAATACTCAGTATGTAACATACATCAAGATAATATCCAATGTGATAATAATATAAGGACATAAAAACTAAATTTTTTTCCAATATAATGAATGTACTAATTTTTGTTCCATAAAACTATATTCTATATGAACCAAGTCAACAATAATGTAGTAAGATTCTCATTGATGTGATATTTTATCCATCCTACTAAAAGAAGTTCCCCTGGGAAAAAAATATGATGTACAAAAATTTTAATACTATTTACATAGTTCCCAATATACTGCTCATTTATTAAAAAAATCAAAATTAGATTTTATGGATAAAACCTTCCTCTGATACCACACTGCCATGATTGAACTAACTAGATCCCCCTTGGCTGGAAAAAAAATCCAAAATTTACATTTCATTGTATTCCTAAAATAGGTTAAGGGATAGTGACTAACACCGAGTAAGCATATCACAGAGGTGATATACATTATCTTAAAGCAACTATATATACACACACAATTCTCCAAGAACATACAAATGTTTAAATTTGAATAATTTTTAATACTAATAATTCCTGCAAAACATGTATCCCACAAAAGAGTATGAATAAAATAATGGAATGTAATAAAGGGTCTAAATAAAAGCTCAACAGAACTGAAAAATTTAATTTCCAACCTATAATGTTGTGAAATGTCATCAAATGAAACACCTGTTTACAAATCATTATGTATATCCATAAAAAAGATTCAATTTCTCTTAATACTCCAATGAATCTATAAAATGGTATGTTATATAGATAATAAATAATATTTTTTAGAGAATCTATGAAATTTTGAGTATACCATTATCGATTTAAACAACTCCTGATAAGAAAACATAAAGGGTTATGTGAGGGAGAGTTTCTAGCTCATCACACGAGTTTTCCATGAATAATATCAACCATATGATAACAACATAAAGATACCAATAATAGATTATACATCTCAGTTTAGTGTCACAAACCTACAACGTTCATATGATTATGCATGAGATTCATGGCTACACTGGATCATGACAACTCACTCCACAATTATAATAAAATATGTGAATCTCTTTGAGGTCATGTTAAAAAGCTCATACTAGGGAGAAGCATGAAGGAAATTGAGTGAAATAATATGAGATAAACACTCAATCAGAAAATAACCCATTTTTTAGATATAATTATGTTTCCAAATTCCCTCATATAAATTAATCAATGGGACCCATAGAAAGGAAACTAGTCAAAAACCTAACACATGCCCATAATGATGTCTAACTAAGACGAACAATCCCTCTTACATTTCAAAAAAAATAGTAAAGAACATAACCCGAGGGATAAAAAATGTATCACTAGTCCAAGATTCACTTGGGTTTTGAATTGAAATGACATTCATTTTTCCAAAATACATGGAGTGCCCAATATGAATACATAGAATGTAGATGCCTGATAAAAACTACGTGTTTCATCCTAAATGTCCTATTTTAAAATGGAAATGCCTATGAACTCATGGTTTGTAGGAGAAAATTTCTTATGTAACCATGTTGTACACAACAACACAAAATGTATGGGGACTATAGTGGATATCAATGTGTAGAATCTACCCATGAACATGTACTTTATAATGTAATTAGGTTGTTGAAAATATAAAATTAATATGGAACCACATAGGCTCCAGTGTGTGTACTCTTTGTACACACTAAGAAGTTCACAATGGTAACCCAAGTGCGTGGATTATCCCACATGGTGTGTACAACAACATTTCCAATTATGTATGTTATCCCTATACATATTGAATTAGTTATCTATATGTCACATGGCATGTGACATGTTTCACCTAAAGTGTGATACAATACTAAATATGAAAACCCAAACCCATCCTGAGGGGTTATACCTGATGTGTGTTCAATAGACTACGATCTATGAATTTTAGATTTTATAGAATCCACAGTTTTACGACATACATTTCCTTACAACACCAATTCCACAATTAAGGCCACTGATAATCATGGATCTAGGTCTTACTAGGTCTTGCAATCACTAGGGACCAGATATAAACAAAGTCATCATTTTTTTGATTATCTCATCGATCCTCACATCACCATATATGATGAGATGATCTATTGAAAAAATTCTAGGATGTGAAATGATCAGGTCATAAGTATTTATCGAATCATCATCCTAAACGAAATTCTAACAATTAACGCACATATAATAATAGAGGGAGAAAACACAAAAACATTTGAAAAGAACATGGACAATGTTCATGATGGACATTCATTATCACCATTAGGTAGTGATGAAATAAGAATGTAAAATAAAATAAAAATAATCCTAAATATATGAAAAATTAAATCAACCATAAATCATTCATCATCCCAAAATTCAATCTATTATAATATTTGATTTTTTCATGACATGAAAAAACACAAAAGTTGATTAAATAAAAATCATACTTTTATATTGTTGGATCTTTTACAAAGAACTTGGATAATAAGAAAGAAGATGAAGATCCTATTATGTTAGTGACCCATCGATTTATTCACATAATTATATTAATTGGTGATTGATGATCCTAATAAACTATTGAAAAATCGTCTAATCTATAATACCATAGGTTATGTGGATAGTCATTGAGTTTTTCCAAAAAAATCATATTCAGAGGAATAGGACACTTCATTAATAATAAAAAAATGTTCTTTATTATTTAAATTAATATTTCCATCCTTGTTAAAAAAATATTAGAAATACTGATTTTTAAAAATTGTTTTTCTATAAATAGGTACAACTCATGTTGTGAACTCAACAACATCCTCAAATTTAGGATATGTTTCTCAAAGGTTGAGTTCTTTGATTTTTTAAAGAAACATTGTTGGTGTTATTAGTATAATTATTATTTCTACTATATCAATTATGGGGTCAATTGGAATCAAAATATCAGACTTTCTATGTATCTAACTCCGTAAAAATTCTTTAAAATATTATAAGCCCATACAAAAAAAATCATGATTCTCTGATTTTTTTTCAAATTTCTATGTATGTCCAATTATACAAAATGGTTTGAATATTCTCTATAATATATTGAACATGATCTAGATTAGTCATCATCTAATCTATTAAATTATCCTAAAATGATCTAATCACCCTCCTCTTTTAATATAGATCCTTATAAGGATCTATTGAACATATTGAATTAATTTTTATATATTAAAACTCTACTAGGGGAAGGTTTAGATCCCAAAAACCATTGAAATATATTAATCATAATTATTGAATAATCTCTAGATTTTTAATGGTTATCTCAGAATGACCATATACATTATAGTGATAAACTGTGCTGATACTCAATTCAATTTTTGAAAATTGAAGAATGATTATCCAAAAAATTTTAGTAATCCATAAATCTCAATTATATAGAGAATAGGGTTGAACTCCATGTTGTGTCACCACTTACCTAATGTATATCATGTAGATTTGTTAAAAGGATAAATTTTAACCAATATAAATGAAATTTTATGAATGTTTAAGCTGATTTACTAAAACCAAGATAGATATATTTCATTTTGGAGTCTTATAAAATAGTTATTTAATAACCATATATAACATTTTTTATCATAGACCTATAGGAAAACTAATCATGATTATATAAATTATATAATTCCCCTTTTAATTTTATCCAACAAAATGATTTTTTAAAAAATATAAATCATAATTATATATGGATGAATAAAGAAGAATGATCTATATGAATCATATATTGGATCCTGATTTTGTAATTGTTTATATATTATACAGATGAGGGTTCTAAACATTATAACTTGATATTTAAATATATGAAATCCAAAATAGTTTCTACATTTTTTGTATAACTAATCATTATTTTGAGCCACTATGATCCTCTCATGAAACGATGGTTGATATAACATCACATTTATGAAGTATGTAAACAATTTATCACTTTTATAGAATATCTAATACGTTATAGAAATAGATTCCCAAAGACTGTATTAGATTGTTTACTTTATAAACATGGAAACCTGATAATTGGAACACAAGTGAAGTAGATTTTCCTCCACTAGGATCTTAATATCAAAAACCCTTCATAGAAACATCATACATAATAGATACCATAATATCTTGGTAAAGGGAAAACAAAATTTGGGGGGCTAAGACGCGTGGTAAGGATAAACATGGAAGGCATATAAGCCAAAACATGATCATAGGGGTATAATGACATGATCATAAAATTAGAATATCATACCAAACATATGATAAGATCATAAACAAGATTCATGAAATATATATTTCTTCTTTATAAGACATAAATCACAAGGTAAAAAATAGAATAAAAAATCTTAGAATAATAATGATTCATAGAATTGTGTTTGACACATAATTATATAAAACGATATCAATAATAGTCAAGGATTTGATGAAAATTCCATCTTGGTGTTATTGGGGAATTTAAAATATAACCTTTTTAGTCATGGTAAAAATCAATATCTATATAAGATGTATTATTTCATCCCACATACTACTATAATACCCATGATTACCTACCACAGTCATCTTAGTAGTAACGGTTCACTCCAAAGGCCATTAGAGGTTATATCAAGAGAATTAAATCATTAACTAATGCAATAGAGGGAGATATATGCCCCAACCATTTTATAATTAAATCATACATACATGTTTGATAAAATCTTAAGTAACTATATAAAACCCATGAAATTAAATTGGATTCATAAATATGTTCTCATATCATTTATTGTTGAAAAAATATATCATTTTCAAAATCATTTAATCAAATAATAAATAATTAGAAGAAGAGTGTTTTATAAGAAGAAAATAATTGAAAGTTTAACATGTTTCATTATCTTATGACCTATAAAATACAAATGGATTTTGTAAACATCATTATATAAAACATAAACCTTCGAGTTAAATAAAATTAATTGAACCATTAGATGATTTCTAAGAAAATAATGTGTACAACCAGTTCATGTCATATCTTATGAGAATAATTTGGAATGACCATTTAAAAACTATATCATGATGAAAGTTTAATTTCTTTTGGAACATTCATTTTTAAAACACAAAACATTTTGAAACCCATTTTTTAAATAAACATGAAAAACCTTTATTGATGGATTTGTGAGCATTATGAAAATATTTTTCAATAAAGAAATATAAATAAAGCATGGGTGAATTTTGAAATACATTTTTTTACTTTGAAAAAATTTAAACTAATTTTAAAAATATTTGAAAACCCTTTTCTCTAAAAATACTTCCAAATCATATAAAATATTATTTCAAAATCATCAATTTCTTTTTCTTTGAAAACAAATTTATAAAAACAAATAAAAATTCTTTAAAAATATTTTAATTAAAAACCATATATAAAAATCAATTTCAAGAATATTTGGAGATCATTTGATTTAAAAAATTTAAAATTTTATTATTCTAATGGATTCATCAAGGTGATTTATTTGATGATGGAAGGAAAACCCATACATGTCGAATATTCCATTTTCACTGTAAAAAGGTTATAAAATGTGCCTAAAATGGAAAATGACAATGATATTAAATTTTTAATAAATGATTTGATTTAAAAGTAATAAATTGGTAGAATTTTCATTTAATGGTCATAGTATGATTGTAGAATATTTTTAGAAACCATTTACAATACATGGTTTTTGAAGGGCCATATATTTCTGACCGGAGGGAGATTTATCGTTAACCATTATTAAAAAAAATATTCATTATAGGATTATGAACCAAAAATGAAAATATTGAACCATTACATTGATCTAACTTGAATAAAAATATGTAAAAAAATCCTGAAATTTTATGAGGTATGGATAATATTATTTCACCAATTCAAGAATCATTATAAACAGTATCAAGAAACGATGGGGTTTTTTTAATAAAAATTTACAACATAGTATCATTGAATAATAAACTCCATACAAGAAAATGAAATTGAATTGATTTTAAAATATCATAAAAATATGTATAGTCATTATATGAAATGTAAAATTAATTATATCCACTTCATAAAATACTTTAGATTCATAACACGATATGTGTAACATAGAAACATAATTGAGACAAAATTACTTTACTGATTTGGTATCTTATGAAACATAAATCTGTTAAAATTATAATAATAAAATGGATATGTCAATAAAAACGAATTTAATTAAAATTTTGGAATACAATCATGGTCAATATAAACACAGAAAATTGAGTGGTGAATGAGGAATATATCTCACAGTAATAAAAAGTTAAATTAAATTATGGTATATTATTTATTACCATTCGTTGTACTCATAAAAAACTCTTATATAATAAATACATGTTTATTATACATATTTAAAAGATCATTATAAATATATATAATACCATATATTAGTTTTTTATGAATTTATATTACATTCTTAATAAAAATTCTATATTAATGATTCACATAAGGTAATATCCTATTTGTTCTTTGTACATATTATTAATCATTATTCAAGATCTCCTTAAAAGATAATTATTTGCATAATTTAAGGATGTATATAGTTATGTAAATATCATAGTTATTTAGTATATTTATATTTATAATAATATATAAATAATTGAAAATTGAAATGGAATACAGTATTTGGTAGATTGTAGGACGTACATATGCATGAACACACTTTCTGTTTTTTTGTCATGTTGAAAGAAAGAATATAAATAAAATATATGTATATATTTTGATAATATAATTATGGTATAATTATTATATTAAATATAATATATTCTTTCGAAAAAAGACTCCCTTAATGAATATCAGGCCACGTGTTAACGAATGACAACATTTTTAGGGGGCGGTAGTCCACACAACCACAAATGATGTTTTTCTATTTACACAAGTAGGAAAGTATAAATGTGTTAATTAGTAACTAATTTAAGAATAATAAATAAATATAAAATATAAAATATATCATATATAAATATCATTCCTATCATAATTCCAAACCATGAATTGTGGTAAGGGAAAAATGAACAATCATTATGGTATGTGGTGGCAGTTCGCTGTACACATAAATAGTATGTTTGTTAACCATTATATGGAAGTGTGCGTATGTTTAGGTCGAACCATTTGCATAAAAAAATTAATTATATTTAGGATACTTGGTTTTTATTATAATAAGTTAATAATTATCAGTGAGGGTGTGGAGAATTGATATAAAATTAAAGTGTTTTGGGAAAGATGTTACATTTTATTTGAGTAACTCTTTTTGGTTTACACCAATGTGATTTTTATGATGTATTTATTACAGAGGAAATAATTCAATTAAGTTGATTTTTGAAATCATTACAATCTATGTTTTTTTTAATGTGTATGGTTTACTCACCCATTAATCTTAAATTAATCTTAATTACTATATTTAAATTTAATTACATTCAATAATATTTTACGTCAAAAAATAAGATGACCATATTTGAAATTATAAATTATACTGATTCCTAATATTTAATCTATTAAATAATATTTTGAAAAAATAACTATAAAAAACTAATTAAAATCTTGTCTCATAAACAGGACGATAATGTACGGTTTTTATATAATATCATTCAAAAGTTTTCTATGTTTTTATATTCAATATTAATGAGAAACTTATTCCAATGAACTAATGTTGATTAAATGATATAATGTTAAACTAAAAACAAATTTAAGTATAATTTAATACTATAAATAAATTATTATAAAATTTTATTTGGAATTAAAATTTACTATTATTGATTATTCATTGAAAAATGAAACATCACAGAAAAATAAAAAAAACACCCCAGGAATAAATTTTTTTTGGATCGAATAGAATGATAAAGAATATTTTGATATATATTCTAAATACATTTTGGTAAAATGGGATTCAAAAAATTATTTCCATTAAATGGTGTTAAATTTTCATTTATTAAAATATTGATTTTTATGTGAAATAGTGGGTTGGTTCCTATCTTACCCCTATCAAATATATTGGATGGATATAAAAAATATATTGCTAAATATATAAAGAATTGTTTTAATAATATAGTTATATAATTTTAGTTATTTTAATATGTATGGTAAAACTCCTTTTTTTAGATTAAATTTAGTGTCAAATAAAAATATTCTCCTTATATTAAATTGGTTCTAATATCCATTTCTTATTAATTTGTAACCAATGAGTTCACTTTATATCATGTATAAATTACATAGTTTTACGAGCTATATAATAGTATTAATAACTTCTAATTTAGAGACAACATTATATAATATTATATAAATTAATATTATTTTAATAAAATATTATTGTTCAGTAAAACTTTATAGCTTATGTAATAGAAGTTGTTGACGAAACTATTTGTTTTATACAATTCATTTTAACTCGATTTCATGTACATTACACGATATAAAGAATACCAAAAATAAATTTGAGATATTTAATATATTTTAAAGTCTCATGATATTATTTTCCCTTGTGCTCTCTATGTTATGTGTAGAAAATATGTATTTGAGTGTTTCCTTTAACAGTTTCAGAAAATAGTGATATTATGTAAAAATATATGTAGTGTTTTATTAAATGAAATATATCTAAAAGGATTAAATTAGATTGAAGAATTGTTTTTCAAAATATTATTGTGTCACATTATACCCCACTTAAAATTAATTTCATCATCGAAGTTCACATATAATACAAATGGTTTAACAGTTTAATTTTACTTTCATTGAAACAATCATCGTAAAAATGAATTAAAAATGCACATAAAAAATATTGAAACCTATTGGTTTCTCTAATGAACTCAAAACAGTATTCCAACATAAGAGAATATTTGTGGGAAGTGAAAACCTATGCATGTTAGGGAACTATAACCATAATGATTTGATGGAGAGTGATAGAGAATAAGGTTATGGGACTACTAACATTCAAAAATACATAAATCTATGGTTACATAAGGGACAATTTGATTCATGGAAAAAAATTAACTAGGTCAAATTTCATGGTTTCAATAAAATTTTTCATACAATGTGATGGATTTTTGTGAAAAACATATACATTCATGATTTCCAAAAAACCTCATGATTTGTTGTTCCATAATCCATTTCAACTATTTCTCTAAGAAAAATGAGATTTTTTTATCCTCAATGTTCTAACATATCATTATTTAGTTGATAGAATGTCCAATTGTCATCAGTTATCATCCACTTGTTGTTGGTAGAATAGGTTATCTCATATCCATTAACCCTCATGTGGTAATATAATACTTTAATATCACAATCATAACTGGATTTCTAATATGAAATTTTCAAAAATGGTTTACATTATAACCCATCCAAAAAATGAAATACAAAATAATTTTAATGTTACTCATGAAATCAACATAACATGCATCCCCTTATATCAGAATGTATCTATTGGATTCAAAATTCCTATATTTTGAATATGCTTTTCTGAAAGAATCTTTGAAAAACTATAATAACTTAAATTTTATTAAATCTTTATTGAAATAAAAAATTTCTCCTAATTCCAATGTATATTGTATATATTACTTAAACCCAAAAAGGTTTTAACCATAATAAATTATAGTATTATAACATGTCAACAAGTCCTTCATTTATTCCAAGGTAATAAATACCATCCAATTTACTCATTCATATCAAAAATATCTTTATCCAAACATTATTATCTAGATATATGGAATATATTATGGGGTATCTTTCTTTAGTCAAACTATAACCTTGGTATGAAATCACAACTCTATTACATTCACACCATTCAATATATTCATGTAAATATTTAGAAAAAAATAAACATAACAATCCATTTATATTTCATCACTCATATAACATAATTATTGAATCAAGAACAAAAAAAAGAAAATTGAGTATACTACATTATAATTATTCCATTAATAAAGAAATATCATTCTGTTACATAATACCACATTTATTTAATGTTTTTCTGTTGTATCATTATTATACTACACATAACCATTACGCATACCACCTTTCTGATACACTTCCAGATCATTCCTCTTAGGATATCAGATTTCATAATTCAAATTTGATACATACAAAAATAATTAAACCATTGATAATACGTTAGGGATTAAAATATATAAATAAAAATAATTCACACAACAATTCTTTATCCCATCATAATTACATTATTTCTTACCTTCATTTCCATAGTCAGGACATCTCGTTGTTCCCCTAAGTCAATAAAATGGGTGTTTCTTCCCTCATTATCTACATGTTGGAAATTATTTATTCATTCCCTAGTGGTAATAATTTCCTGAGCTCTCATAAAATTTATTTCATGTGTTCTTGGGTGAGTTTGAGAGTTGATAATGTTACAAAATGTTAATCTTGTTTCGTGAAAACTAACAAGGAATTATAACGACGTCCTTTACTGACGTTGTCATTATATTTTACAACTAATTAGATAATTACCTGTCACATTCAACATTAACCTAGTTCATTTGTTTATCACTATTTAATAAAACAAAAAATCACATATTATCAACACATATCACATTAGAAAACAAAATATTCATGAAAAATAGATAATTATAGGTTTTCTATATCTAAAAACCATCCTTCATTTAAGACCCCCTAGGTGTATAGTAAGTTATTCATAGTCAACATTATTTTAAATCCCTAATGATGGTTCATGAATTGTTTTTTGAATTTTGAATGAAAATACTCTATGATGATCAAACTACGTATGTAACAAGTCATATTGTCATGTACAAAGTTACACCGAGTTTGGCCCAAACCACCTTGTTAGAGTTGTTACTCCTAGGAAAATTATTTTCAAAACCGTATCCACTTTTAATATCAAGACATGGATGTATTTATTAGAAACCAATCACTAAATTCTTTTCCAAAATATTAATAAAATTTTCTCAATGTCAACTAATCCATATACCTATAATTAAATAAATTCATTGACATATCCATATATATATACCTTGAGATCTAAATTTTTCTCATCACATTTTAAATAGGTTGATTAATGTTTTTTCACTATTATAAACTATAATAAACCAGTATTTATTCTATAGAAAGTAAATTTCTTTTGAGGAATATTTGTAACATTATATTAATAAATGACTAAAGAAGTTATTATTTTAGCAGATTTTGAATCATAGAAAAACAAACATTGGTCTATAAGTGAAATACCTTCACTCTGAATTGGTTCCCCGTGACTATAATATTTCAAAGGGACATTATAAATAATAAAATATCTTCCTAACTCGGGAAAATTAACTATAATAGTGATCAGATCATATTCTGAGTAGCAGTAAACAAGTGAGACATTTAATCATACAGATGATAATAAGTGTATGATAATCTGATGAAAACATTATAAGATAATACCTTTTATATCATATGATCATAAACCTGAATCATTGAATAAATTACGGATGATCATAAGACATGAATAATAAAGAAAAAAATGGAAATAAGATATTAACTAATTAACAAGGATTAATGCATGGAATCGTGTTAAACACATATTTATATAAATTATTTTCCACAGTATTCAATGGCTCAATTACATAGACATATTTTTTTATGGTTTAACTTCATATATAATCTTGTAAGTCATGGTTTAGTCCCATGGCCAAATTAGTAGTATGAGTTCACACCCCATACCATCTTGGGATTCATGGGTCACTCCCATGGCCATCTAAGTAGTCAAGGCACACTCCCATGACCTTTTTATTCAATATCATGAGATATAAATCAGTAACCAATGCACTAGAGTGATATATGGGCCCCAAAATTCTCATAATTAAATCATTATAACATGTTATAAATAATTAACAACAATATCATAACCCATGAAATTAAATGGGTATTATAAACATTTAAAACTATCCTATTGTATGAAAAAATATAATTTTTTATAATAATTTCATCTAACAAGTTCCCATGAAGATAAGTGGGTTTTATAAGAATAATAAAATGGAGGAGAAATAAGTTTCATAATAATATAACCATTGAATGAGAAAACAAATTCATAAATGTCGTCACATAAAAAAATCATTCATATAAATAATATGAATTAAACATTTAGATCTTTTATAAGTAAGGTATCAGTAAAAACCAATGGATGTCATCATAGATGGGAATAATTTTGATTTAAATTTAGAAAAACATTTCATGATGAAATTATACGTTAATCATTGAATAAATATTTTTAATACAAAAACCTTTTGAAAGTCATGTTTTTTAAAATATTCATGTAGAAAATATAATGGTCGCTTTGAAAACATTCTAAATTAAATTTCATTTAATACATATAAATAATGTGTCAACAATTTTTGAAAACACGTTTTCCATAACGAAATATATAATTAGATTGAAATGTTTTTTAAAAACATAATCATTGTCAAAAATATTAAAACTTATAAAAGAATCTTAGTAAATCATCCAAATCTTTCTCATTTAAAATCCGCATTTGTATACATATAGAACATTATTTAAAAAATATTCCATTGAAATAAAATTCAACACAATGAAAATAAATAATATTGGGAAGCAATTTCAAATTAAAAAATAAGTTTTTATCTTGTAATGGATGCTTCAAGGGAATGTCGGTGATTATTGTGGGTAAATCTATACTTGACCAACATTCCTTTTTCACCATAATTTTTATGGAAATGTTCCTTTAATGAAAAAAAATAATGATTATTTATTAAAAGAAATTATTTTAAAAACAAAATGAGTAAAAATATACTTTAATGATATTAATAAAATGGTGTAATTTTTTTGGGATACTTTTAGAAAACATGTTGTGAAGGAACACAAATTGATTACAAAAGAGAGTGGTTAAGTAAAGAATTATTAAAAAACATTTCTTATCAACATACCTACCATATATTGAAGAAATGGTACCATTACATGGATATAACATGAATATAATAGGGTAATATAAATCATGATAGTTATAAATATATAGATCAGAATATTTAATCAGTGGAATAATAATCGAAAAAATTATGAATAAATGATGATAATATTTCAAAAAACTATAAAAAGTTGATAACATTGAATCATAATCATAGTTTAAGAAAACGTGATTACATGGTGACCAAAATATCATGAATATTATAGAGATTCCTGATATATAGTTTGAATTTATTTTTATTAACCTCATATAGAAGTAAATATTAATAAACTCACATGTGGCTCGAAGAAGAAAAAGTTATTAATAAATTATTTATTGATTTAGAACATTTTAAAACAAAATCCACATGAAATAAATATCAGAAATTGATTTTTAAAAACAAAAAAATTTATTTATGTTAATATTAAAATATATCCAGGTGATATTTAAACACTGCAAAAAATAAAAGTGTTTTGAGTATGGCATGTGTCTAACATTAATAAAAAGGATGAAAAAATTCTTTTAACTTATGTATTGATTGTCATCATAATCATACAAGACTCATTTATCATTAATATTAGTTTATTATATATATTTTAAAAACATATTATTATATCTAATACCATATATTATTTTATTATGACTTTATATTACCAACTTATTAACAATTCTATGGTAATGTTTCAACTCATGTAACATATGGGTTGTTCTTCGTACATGTTTTTAAATAATATTATATATCATCTTACATTGATCATGATTTAAATACAAAAAAAATCATAAATATAATTTATATTTAGTATATATATATTTATAATAATTCATAAAATGTAGACATAGGATATGGAATACCCGGTTCTTGGAGACGGTATGTCCTACGTATGTGAGAAAGATGATTCAATTTTTTTCATATTGAAATAAATTAAGTTAAAATTATATATATATATATATATATATAATTATAGTATTTTTATTATGTTAAATATATTATATTGATTCTATAAATCCATCCATACCACATTCTATGTAATGTGTGATACAATCACATCTCATTGAGGAGGATGTAGTCCACATGTCAACAAATGATATTATCGTATATAAATATGAAATAATGTATAAATTGATGTGTTATAATAAAATTATTTAAGAATATAGACTTAATAAATATAATATATATCATATATATACAATTTTTCTATCATAATTTCCAATCATAAATGTTGGTAATGGAAAATCTAAACAATAATTGTTTCATAAGGCGATAGTTCATTGTACGTAGAAATAGTGCATTCGTTGCAGTTTTGAAGTATGTTTGTGTAATATTAAGTATAAAAAATTTGATAAGAAAAACTCATTATATTGTGTCTACTATAGTATTTCTAGAAAAATGGAACAAGTTTTTCTAAGAAGGTGCACAGTATATATAAAATTAATGTGCATGGGAAATGATGTTACAACTTCATTTAGTACCTCCTTTTGGTTCAGAACAAAGGGATTCCTTGGATGGATGTCTGCCCTCTGTGAAGGTTTTAAAGATAATAAGAGGTATTTTTAAAATATATTTTGGAATATTTTGTCAAGATAATGTTTCTTGATAAATGTGACTTAGTGGGAGGATAATATAAATTTATATATTGGAGGAGGAGTGACTGTTTTGTTAATTTTGGAAAAAGGAATTCCACCCACCTGTTCTCAGTTGAGGGTATTTAAAATAATGGACCTATTTTTATTAATGGTAGTATATTGTCACAATATGTTTGTAAAATTTATTTTTTATAACTTTCATGGTCACTTTACCCCTTATGATGATGGATTAGTGCATTGTAATGCTTAAATTCACCTTAGTTTTGGTAATTAATTTTAATAATATACACTATTATATCTAGTAGATTTTTTTTAGAATTTTAGAAATTATAAATTTTTCGTATTCTGAATATGGAATCCTTTATTCCAAATTCTGACCACATAATGTTTATAAATTAATTGAATTTATTTCCAGATACCGGAAAACAATGCATTTTTTTTAAAAGTAAAAACATTATCTTAATTTACATATTTTTATATTCTACTTCAATATAAAATTGATTACAATGAAATAAATTGAAATTATTGGAAAATATTTAATAAAAAGTTAATTTAAATCACAAATAAAATATAATTTAACAAAATAAATTAATTATTTGAGAATGAATTTTTGAAGTATAATTTTTTATTTTTTAGTATTTCTTAAAAAATTAATCATCACAGAAAAAATACAAAAAAACCAAACTATGAACATTTCTGTGTTTATCATTTAAATATGAAGTTTATTTTGACATATATGATTTAAAATAGCGACATAAATGAGATTTAAAATATATTCCCTGTTAAATTTTAGTAAAAGTGCCCATACAAAAATATTGAATTTTTTACCTAATATGGGCATTGTTCATATCTTATGCTTATCAAATATATTTGATGAATATGAAAAATATTAAATTGAATATATACCATATATATTTCATTAATATTATTATCTAATAGCAATTAATTAAATTCATTTGGTTGAAATATCATTGTAAATATAAAAATTGTTTTTTAAACTATTTCAATTATATTATATTTGTTACTATATCCATTTAATGTTCCTTTGTAACCAATAAGATCATTTTAAATATTGTATAAATATAATATTATTATAATTAACATAATATAATTCATATTTACTAAGTTATCACCTATGATATATCTTATTAAAATAAATAAAAATATTTTTGAAGTAAATTATTGTTCGGAAGAACTCTATACAATATGTAACAGAAGTCATTAAATAATCTCATTGTTTCATATGATACACTCTAACTTGGTATCATGTACATTTTCATCTTTTTCATATAATTCAAATATATTTAAAATATTTATATTTTTTAATGTCTCATCGTATTATATTTATTTATAAGATTGGTGTTGCGTATAACACAAGCTTAACATGGTCTTATGTATAAAAAAATACAAACATTAAACATTCATAGTATTTAACATATTTAGTGTTGTGTGAAATGAAAAAAATCAATAAATTAATAAATTAATGAAAAAAATCACTAAAACTCTTGTTTTAACATTTGAGTAATCATGTGGCCATGGTAGGATGGAGATCCAATTATTATTCCCATGTTAATCCTCAATATTTCCAGAAATAATGGATCCATTTCAATTTTATGTAATGACCCGTAAATTTCAAGGAATTTTTTTTCTTAATTTTCTTTGGAATTTTCAAGAACGCAGTTTCTGACCGCACCAGATTCCGAGTCCCGGTGTGCCCGGAATCATTTTCCGAAGTTTGGCTCGGGTACGTTCAGTGAACGAACGAGAAGGTTTTTCTAACTTTTGAACCGATGCTCGGAATTAAATTCTGAGGGCATTGATGGAATCACAACGCCGATATTTGCTTAGAAACGCCTCTTCCGGAATTGTGTTTTTTCGGGTGTGGTTTTTAATTTTTGGGCTTTAAGTTAAGAAATAAAATAAAGTGGTGCGGAAACATTATTTTTATTTCACTTAAGACGCTTAAAAGTCACTTAAAGTCACTTAAGCTGAGTTAAAGTGGATAGGGTGGAATTCAAAATATCCTACCCTCTTGGTAGGATATTTGTAAGGATGGGCCCGCACGAGCCCCACTGTTTCTTTTCCGCTAAGTAACGCACCCGCGAAAACCCGTCATTATGAATGTCAACTGATGTGTTTTCTTAAATTCTTAACACACCTATTAATTGGGCGATTAAATTTGTTTAATTAATTCTATGAATTAATTTAATCGTTTCTTAACCTGCTTACAATCCGTTGGCGTAATAATAAAATAAGACCAACGCACGACTTCTTGAGGATTGCTCGTTGAGAGGCTTTTGACAGAAATTTTGTGCCTTCATCCTCCCTCGCGAAGAACGTGAAGAATGCCGCCACCCTCAGATATTGACGACGCTTCATCTGAGACGTTCTTCCCCGCCACAATCTCCGATCACCAACTTCTTGAGGTAGAAGATTTCGGGTTTCTCTTAAATCTTATTTATGGTTTATAACAACACATGAATTTCATTGATATAATTAAATCTGTTGTTTCATGGTCCTCGGAGTTTGTGGACGCAACACCGGATACCGCGACGACGCGGTAATCCCCTCCGTCCGCGACAATAAATTCCGCGAAGAATTCACGTGCGACGACTTGACGAGGTAGGGGTTTTGTTGGGAATGATTTTACTCCGTGGATGTTTCCATTCAAAACAAAGAACCCGATTTTATAAGAACATTTTTAATTTATTAAAATTATTATTTGTTATGTTTTCTATGTATTGATTATTTCTCCCGACTGTTATCATCTAACGCGGAGGGTGCGGGCCAATAAAACACGGCCTCAAAACCCTCCGCAGTTATTCGTTGATGCACGGATTGGAGGGCGACGACAAAGCATGCCGCAGGGACGATCCGTTGTTTCCGCAGTGAAGCAACCAGCGACGCCCCGGCGCGCCGCCGAATAGGGCCTCCGTGGCTGAAGCCGTGGCCGCGGCGGCACCAGTGGACCGGCGGCCGTGCGGGTCCAGCACACATGGGAAGCGGCATTGCCGTGTCCGCTGACTGCAGGGCGGCCCCCCTCGGGGGACGCGGTGATGACATGCGGGGGCAGCGCGCCCCACGCCCTGGGCTCCACCCGCTTGGCCGAGCCGAGCCGGGCCGAGCCGACCCGACCGGCCGGGTCGCACCCAGGCCGGGACAAGTCGTGCCAACCGGGTCGTGTTGGGACCACTTTGT
Organism: Viscum album; assembly: GCA_963277665.1. Taxonomy (NCBI): domain Eukaryota; kingdom Viridiplantae; phylum Streptophyta; class Magnoliopsida; order Santalales; family Viscaceae; genus Viscum; species Viscum album. The sequence goes on along the minus strand of OY728158.1, from coordinate 1,355,739,076 downwards.
ATATGATGATTGTATTTGTTGTCAACAGTTGTCTATGCTGGTCAAAATGAAGAAGGATATGAAGAAGAACTCCAAAGTTAATGGAGATCGGTTGAAGTGAAGTTGCATGGAGAATTGTTATGGAATCATAGCATTGGATTTAATAATTGAGAAATTCTCTTAGACGATAAATTCAGACGATTGTTGAGCTAATCCTAAGTTCAAAGAACATGTGTCAATGGCGACACATTGTTTTCAACAATGAAGAATGGAGAAGTATCATCCATTTGAGGATGATTGGAGCAGAATGGTGAATTATCATCTATCTAAGGATGGTTGAAGAAGAATGAGGATTTGAAGAAGACAATGCAATGATTTATGATTGCATGTGAACCATGCAAGAGCTTACTTGAAGAATAAAATCATATGATTTGCAGAATGATGGTTATGAAGAAGCGAAAATGTGGAAGGGCTTGACATTCTGAGGTAGACAGGCATTTCACATTGTATCTAAATCAGACGATGCTTTGCTGGTATGTATTTCACACAAATCATGAGTTAGGAGAACTTGTGATGCAAGCCTTATGAAGGAAAGGGGGAGAAATGATGATGCCAGTCATATAATGTTTTGATTGGAAGGAATGATGCTGCTGGACGATAGGAAAGATTCAGTTCCCATTGCAACTCTGACGATGCCTAAGCTGATCTATCAAAGGATAAGTATCACGATAGTGGGATTCGTGGTAAGAGTAGAAGAATGGTTATGGGAAGCAGTAAAGAGATAAAATGGCAAAGCAATAGACAATCTGGGGATGGCAGAAAAGCACAGTTTAAGGTGGCGCCGTTTTCCACTGTTTGCCAAATTTTAGGGCCTGAAAATCGGGAGATGAAGAAATGTGCTTGGCAATGGATGTTGCGCATAAGATTGAAGATGGTTTATACGTGCAAAAGAGTTATTCAAGGTCAGAACTATGAAAAATGACAAAGGCATGGATTGCGCGGAAATTTAGGCACGTTTCGCGCAAAAATAAAGTGGTGCGCGCAATATCCGCGGGATGCGCGAAATAGTAGCGGGTTGCGCGAAAAATCTGCGGGATGCGCGGAATATTGGCATGGTGCGCGAAATTGAGGAATGAAGTTTTCGCGCAAATGATGGTTCGAGATCAGAAGATCAAAAATTGGCAAAGGCATAAAATGCGCGAAATATTGGAGTAGTGCGCGAAATCTGATGTTGCAGGAAAGATTGGGTTTGCGTGCAATGTGGAACGCGGTGCGGAATTTTGCGCGCAATTGGTGCTTCATTCATAGAAGGATAAAAAATGGAAAAGGCACGAGGTGCGCGAAATATTGAAGCATGGCGCGAAATATGAAGTTTCATAAAAGAGTTTTTACGCGCATGGAGGAGGTTTTACGCGCAGGAAGAGGTTTTTATGCGCAAGGTCAAAACTGCCTATAAATATGGGGTGAACCCCTCTCATTAGTAGAGTCTCGACACATAGACAAATCCTGAGCTCTGACGCGCGGAAAAATTGAAGTATAGAGTATTGCGTGAAAAGAAGAAGTGCTGCGCGAAAAAGGAACTGCTGCGCGAAATAGGAAGTTCTGCGCGAAAAAGAAGAGTTGCGCGAAAAAGGTTTTTCGCGCCAAAAGGTATTTTTCCGCGCAAGACTTGAATTTTATGCGCAAGTCGCCTAGAAGGGTGCGTGAAAAAATTGAGGGTACCGCAGGCCTTCGATAGGTGCACTGCACTCTCGAAGCAGCTTTGTGAAGAAGAAAGAACTGTGAACAATTCGGTTTCACAAAGAGAAGTTGAACCGCACTCACACGACTGGTGTTTAACACTCTCGTTGTGCTTTGCGAAGTGAAGAAGAACTAGACGTGCAATTGAACTCATATCTGCACAAAGGAAGAATTCAGTATACCAATACACTCAGGTGTTGGTATTGAGAAGAGAAGGAAGAAAAGAAGAAGAATAGAGTATGCCCAACTGAAGGATGACAATTATTCAGGGCAGTTTAATTCAGATGATGCTTTGTGAGCAGATCTTCAGTGTTTGAATAATCACATTGGTGTATGTGATTCTAGCTAAAGAAAGAAGGTGATTAGTGCAGTCAGTTGTTGCACTAAGAGGAAGAAGGAAGAAGAACTAGTGCAGTTTGTCTTTGCACTAGAGATGAAGAGAAAGTAAGAAGAGAATTGCTTGCCCACTGCTTTGCAAGTAATCAAGTGAAGAGCACTACAATAGATCAAGAGCAGAACCAACCTTTTGAAGAAAGTAGAATACTGTCTCGATAGGCAGTATAAAGAACCAGCTAGAGGCTGCAAGTTGGACTTGGATTTCACCAGTCCAGGGAAGAGGATTGTTTCCCACCCCCCTCCAAAGTGTAGGGACTCACACTGGCTAGAGGATTGTTTTCCTAGCCACTCCATTGTAACAATATTTTACATTATAGTGGAGAATCCATGCAGTGGTCATATCCATGCATGGCAAGGACGTAGCTACTCTTATTGAGTGGTGAATCTTGTAAAAATATTGTGTGCACATTTTTACTGCTTTCTATTATTGCATGCAACAGGGAAAAGAGAATAAGAGAATCAAGATCCTAACAGGTCTAGAGGTACAGGGATAAAAAGTTGGAATTGGTTTAAAAACTCCCCAACACTGATTCACCCCCCCTCTCAGTGTTAGGTATATCCCAAACTGGTCCTTTCAGGTCGGACCCGGGTCGGGTCGACCCAGGGGGGGTTGGGCCGGGTCGGTCTGGGCCCAGACTCCCCACCTCCGGACGTTTTCGGTCCTTCACTCATAACATGAGCTACGGGCCTCCGAACGACGCGCTGTCAGCGGCGATGTGATCCTTGAATCGAGACGGTCGTTTCGATATATTTCACTCAAGGTTTTGGGATACTTTGAGTTCGGCCGGGTTGGTTTGTACACGAAACCAACCGGGCCCTCGGAGCGGAAACGCTCATATCTTGAGCATCAGACGTCTGATCGACGTACCGTCGACTTCGTTGAATTCCTCTAGGTGAGATGGATCTTTTGCCATAATCCGCCCGAGGTTGGGATGCAGGTGAAGTACGGTCGGTTTGGTTTTTCCTTAAAAACCAACCGGGCCCTTGGGACGAAAAAGCCAATAACTCTCAGACCGGGCGTCCGATTGACACGCCGTCTGCGACGTTGAGTTCCAGTTGACGATACAAAACTTTTGGATACATCAAATATGGAATATGTGTCAGTTGATGTATCAGATTCTCGGCTCGTGGAGCGGACCCTCCCGAACGTGCTAGCTGTGTGCGGGAACCCTAGAGCTGGCTGTGACTGCTACTTTGACGATGAAGACAATCATACTAGAATCCTATGTGGGTTCGACGATGAAGACAATCGTACTGGAATCCTATGTGGGTTTGACAATGAATACAATCATACTGGAATCCTATGTGGGTTCGACGATGCAGACAATCGTACTGGAATCCTATGTGGGTTCGACGATGAAGACAATCGTACTGGAATCCTATCTGGGTTTGACGATGAAGACAATCGTACTGGAATCCTATGTGGGTTCGACGATGAAGAAAATCCTATTGGAATCCTATGTGGGTTCGAGGATGAAGACAATCGTACCGGGATCCTATGTGGGATCGACGATGAAGACAATCATACTGGAATCCTATGTGGGTTCGACGATGAATACAATCATACTGGAATCCTATGTGGGTTCGACGATGAAGACAATCATACTGGAATCCTATGTGGGTTAGACGATGAAGACTATCGTACTGGAATCCTATGTGGGTTCGACGATAAAGGAATTTGTATCAGAATCCTCTGTGGGTTCGAGACGATTTCAACAGTGCTTGTATCCTATGTGGGTCCCGGTAAGATGAATCAGTGACTACATCTGATCATCTCACTTGCTTTTCAAATGATGTGTACCTGTGTGAGCTGAAACCCTGTTTTACTTTCCTTTGTCGATTGTGTTGAGCTATCCTGTGTGGATTTACGTTTTACTTTCCTTTGTGGATTGTGTAGAGCTATCCTCTGTGGACTTACGTTTTACTTTCCTTTGTGGATTGCGTTGAGATATCCTTTGTGGATTTTATGTTTTGATTTCTTGTGTGGACTGGGTTGTACATGGGCTCGGATGTTGGAGTCGAACGAGAATTGATGACTTAGGTATATGTATGGGCATATACCTAAGAAGTTTCGGATGTTACTTCGTGATTTTATCTTTCCATTGTGATTTATCCTTTTTGGATTCTGGGAGACCGTCAGGGGTCTCGGTGTCCCTACTGAGTAGCATATACTCACCCCTTCTGGGGATATGCCCGCACTACGTTGTGTTAGTTGCAGATGACAGACAACGTTGATCGTGGTGGAGGCTTGCGGAGCAGGATGGTACCTGGAGGTGGACCACGGGGCGGGACGTACTCAGAGCAGTCGACTGGACCCGAGGAGCATTGGAGGCTTTCTGTACCCACCCTTCAGTTGGGAATTCCAGTGGATGGCTCGACGTTGCATCTTTACTTTTCAGTTGTTGTTTTTCCCCTTTCAGTTGTACTTTACATTTGGGCTTGTATTTCCAGCCCCGCCTTTACTTTTCCGCACTTTCTGTTGTACCATCTTTTACTTAGTGTTTACCTTTCTCGTTGCTTACTCTGTGGAGCTTGTTTACTTTACAAAGGCAATGCCTTCCCATTTTACTGGTATTTACGCCTTGGTGGTAGTCGCCAGCCCCTGGCCTATGGAAGGCGGGCTTGGGGTAGTCACAGCACGGGCCCCGAGGACGGGTCGTGGCAAATTGTTATCAGAGGTGGTCAGTTCTACCACAGACTCTGATCTTTCTTATCTGTGAAGTAATGGTGTTTAGCGTATTGAGTGTGGTTATCAGTCCAGGGAGCCCAGTGTTGGTGTGGTGGCCGATGTATCCGTACACCAGGACCCTGACTTCTGATTTCCGACTTAATGCACGAAAACATTGATTGCATGTGTGTTTGAAGTTTTCTTTGTGATTACTTGTATCATCTCACCACGTATATTGTTCTGACCGTGGCACACCTTTTTCTTTTCAAGATGGCCCCACGACGGCATCTAGCTAGGGTTCGGAGCGTTGTGCATGGCGAGAGCCCACCGAGCTACGAGGACTCGGTACAGGGCCCTTTGACAGCTGAGGCACCGGCGATACCTATACCCGCCGAGCCACCGATGCTACCAGCCCAAACCACTGACGATGCATGTCTCCTTATTGCACTGCATGAGTTCCAACTCCAGCGACCGCCCAGGTTCCGCGGGGAGATGGACCCCCAGGCAGCCGAGGACTGGCTGTAGGCGGTTGTACGAGTTTTCAGGTTAGTGAGGACACCGGCGGACCTCATGGTGATCCTCGCAGTGAGCCTCCTCCACGCGGAAGCAGGAAGATGGTGGAGCTTTGATGCTCTAGGTGCACGAAGAGGCATCTCTTCTCTGGACGGACTTTGAGAGAATCTTCCGCTCGGAGTTCGTCCCAGCCACCCTCCGTACGGTGCGCATCCAGGAGCTACTACAGCTACGGCAGGGCAGCATGACGGTTGCCCAGTACTCGGCGAGATTTACTAATCTCTCGAACTACTCCACCGATATGGTACGAGATCCGTTCTTCCAGGAACGGACCTTCGAGCAGGTACTGAGGCATGAGATGAGGGCCTCGATGATCTCCCTCAACATTCCGACGCAGGCAGAGGTGTTGGAGATATCCCTTTTAGTGGAGAGTTTCCTCGCCGAGCAGGCCCCAGCGGTAGGACCCTCCGCAGGACGACCCGTAGTGGTGTCTCCTGCAGCTGGTAGTCGACAGGTGAAACAGAGGTCCAAGTGGGCCAGGCCATCGGATGGGCAATCATAGGGTGATGGTTCGGTTGTGCGAGGCACACGAAGGAGAGCTAGCTACTCGAGGAGCAGGCAATGCTACGCATGCGGCGAGCAAGGTCACATGGCTCAAGACTACCCGACTCGTCCTGCTGATGAACAACATGCGGTAGAGGGACCTCCCAGGCAGAGGTTCGACCATGACGGTCCGCGGGGAGCACATGGGTGAGGCATAGTAGCTGGCCGTGCAGTGGGAGGTGGACGACGCTTCGGGGTTTTTCCACCACCACCACGAGGAGGTCCACCCCGACTACAGGGGATAGGAGGACATGGGAGAGCTCAACATCTGGCAGCTGAGGCCTACGATCATGGAGCTTCGGGAGCAGGTGGACAGGAGCGGGACTAGCTCCAGACCTGGAGAATTTTCTTCATGTTGCCTTTAGTTTTGTTGTTGTATGTTTTTAGATGTTTGGTTTCTTTGTACTTGAGCTGCAGTAATAAAAGAAACCTTCTTTTTGTGGCATTTACTTTCTTGTCCTCTCTTGTGTTGTTAATAAGAGTTTCCAGTTTAGACTACTGACTTGACCCTCACTTGAGAGATAACTAATGGAGGAGACCCAGTTACCACACACTGATGCCGACAGTGTGACTCAACCCTTGGAGGCGAGAGTAACAGTTGGATCTCTTGGTAGTATCTTCGAGGCCTTACGACGTCATCCCTGCTTTGGGTTTGTATTATCCATGATGGGATTGACTGTATTAGGCGAAGAACGTGGTTCATCCAAGGGATGAGACCGGATTTCTCTTATCGGCAAAGAATAAATCGCAGCAGCTCTTGTAGGACCAGAGAAGGTCCAGATCAACCAGGAGTAGATGAGGACAGCTCAGAGCCGGCAAAAGTATTATGCTGACAGGAGGCAGAGACCAGTAGAGTTCGAGGATGGTGACCACATCTCTTGCGTGTCTCACCTCGACATGGTTTACGGAGATTTGGATGAGGTGGAAAGTTGTCTCCATGCTTTATCGGACCATTCCAGGTCCTCAGCAGGTTTGGCGAGGTGGCTTATCGTCGGGCTCTACCACCTCAGTTGCACCAGGTACACGACATCTTCCACATATCTCAGCTGAGAAGATACGTGTACGACCTGAAACACATCTTTGACATTGGGGAGCTGGACGTTGATGATGGGGAGACTTTTTGCGAACGTCCCAGTGGAGATCGAGGATCGACAGGAGTGGGTCCTTCGTGGATGATCGATTCCTCTAGTGCTTATCAGATGGTAGCAAAGGAACCTCTAGGAGAGCACTTGGGAGCGGGAGGCTCAGATGCGTGCTCAGTACCGCCTTTGTATACCTATGTTTGTAGTAAAGCTTTACGGGGAAGTAAAGCCCTGAGGTGGGAGTAATGTAAAGACCCGTAAATTTCATGGAAATTTTTTTCTTAATTTTATATGGAATTTTACAAGAACGGAGTTTCTGACGGCACCTGATTCTGAGGCCCGGTGTGCCCGGAATCATTTTCTGAAGTTTGGCTCAGGTACGTTCAGTGAACGAACGAGAAGGTTTTTCTAACTTTTGAACCGGTGCTCGGAATTAAATTCTGAGGGAGGTGATAGAATCACAACGCCAGTATTTTCTTAGAAACACCTCTTCCAGAGTTGCGTTTTCTCGGGTGTGGTTTTTGATTTTTGGGATTTAAGTTAAGAAATAAAATAAAGTGGTATGACAACTTTATTTTTATTTCACTTAAGCCGCTTAAATGCAACTTAAATCCACTTAAACTGAGTTGAAGCGGATATGGTGGAATTCAAAATATCCTACCCTCTTGGTAGGATATTTTTGAGGTCGGGACCGTACGAGCCCCACTGTTTCTTTTCCGCTAAGTAACGCACCCGCGAAAACCCGTCGTTATGAAAGTCAACTGATGCATTTTCTTACATTCATAACACAGCAATTAATTCGGCAGTTAACTTCTATTAATTAATTTAATCATTTCTTAACTTGTTTACAATCCTTTAGCGTAATAATAAAATAAGACCAACACACGAATTCTTGAGGATTGCTCATTGAGAGGCTTTTGACAGAAATTTTGTGCCTTCATCCTCCCTCGTGAAAAACGCGAAGAACACAGTCACCCAAGGATATTGACGACGCTTCATCCGAGACGTTATTCCCCGCCACAATCTCTGATCACCAACTGCTTGAGGTAGGAGATTTCGGGTTTCTTTTAAATCTTCTTTATGGTTTATAACAACACAGGGATTTAATCGCTATAATTAAATCTGTTGTTTCTTGGTCCTCGGAGTTCGTCGACGCAACTCCAGATACCGCAACGACGTGACGATCCCCTCCTTTCGCGACGATCAATTCCGCGAAGAACGCGCGTGCGACGACTTGACGAAGTAGGGGTTTTGGGGAATGATTTTACTCCATGGATTTTTCTGTTAAAAAAGAACCCGGTTTTTTAAGAACAATTGTAATTTATTAAAATTGTTATTTGTTATTTTTTCTATTTATTGATTATTTCTCCCGACTGTTATCATCTAACGCGGAGGGTGCGCGCCAAACAAACACGGCCCGACAACCCTCCGCAGTTCTTCGTTGATGCACGGATTGGTGGGCGACGACAAAGCATGCCGCAGGGACGATCCGTTGTTTCCGCAGTGAAGAACGGGACCCGGGAGGAGCTTCGGCGCAGAAGGGAAGGAAATCGGACCACCTGAGCAACTCCGGGGGCCCGTGGAAGCCACCGGCGGCCGAGGGCAGCGGCAGCGCCATCGGACCCGCGGCCACGTGGGTCTGGTGCACACGGGATGCGGAATTTCCGCGTCCACTGACCGTAGGGCGCCCCCCCCCCCCCCCGCGGGGGCCGCGGTGATGACACGCGGGGGCAGTGCGGCCCCCGCTTCGGGCTCCGCCCGCTCGGCCGAGCCTAGCCGGGCCGAGCCAACCCGACCGGTCGGGTCGCGCCCAGGCCGGGTCGGGCCACCCTGGCCGGGCCGGGTCTCGCCTACCGGGTCCGACCCAGACCCGGGTCGGGTCGGTCCGAGCCCAGACCCCCCGTCTCTGGACGTTTTCGGTCTTTCGCTCATAACTAGAGCTACGGGCCTCCGAACGACGCGCCGTCAGCGGCGATGTGATACTTGGATCGAGACGGTCGTTTCGATATATCGTACTCAAGGTTTCGGGATACTTTGAGTTCAGCCTGGTTGGTTCGTACACGAAACCAACTGGGCCCTCGGAGCGGAAACGCTCATATCTTGAGCTTCGGACATCCGATCGATGTGCCATCGACTTCATTGAATTCTCTATGTGAGACGGATCTTTTGGAATACTCCACCCGAGGTTGGGATGCAGGTGGATTACGGTCGGGTTGGTTTTGCCTTAAAAACCAACCGGGCCCCTGGGACGAAAAATCCAATAACTCTCAGACCGGGCGTCCGATTGACGCGCCGTCTGTGATGTTGAGTTCCTGTTGACGATACAGAACTTTTGGATAAATCAACTCTGTACTATGTGTCAGTTGATGTATCAGCCTCTCGGATCGTGGATCGGACCCTCCCGAATGAGCTAGCTATGTGCGGGAACCCTAGACTTGGCTGCGACTGCTACTTCGACGATGAAGACAATCGTACTGGAATCCTATGTGGGTTCGACGATGAAGACAATCATACTGGAATCCTATGTGGGTTCGACGATGAAGACAATCGTACTGGAATTCTATGGGGGTTCGACGATGAAGACAATCGTACTGGAATCCTATGTGGGTTCGACGATGAAGAAAATCTTACTGGAATCCTATTTGGGTTCGACTATGAAGACAATCGTACTGGAATCCTATGTGCGTTCGACGATGAAGACAATCGTACTGGAATCCTATGTGGGTTCGACGATGAAGACAATCGTACTGGAATCCTATGTGGGTTCGACGATGAAGACAATCGTACTGGAATCCTATGTGGGTTCGACGATGAAGACTATCGTACTGGTATCCTATGTGGGTTCAACGATGAAGGAATTTGTATCAGAATACTTTGTGGGTTCGACGATTATGTCAACAGTGCTTGTATCCTACGTGGGTCCTAGTAAGATGAATCAGTGACTACATCTGATCATCTCTCTTTCTTTGCAAATGATGTGTACCTGTTTAAGCTGAAACCCTGTTTTACTTTCCTTTCTGGATTGTGTTGAGCTATCCTATGTGGATTTACGTTTTACTTTCCTTTGTGGATTGTGTTGAGCTATCCTGTTTGGATTTACGTTTTACATTCCTTTGTGGATTGTGTTGAGATATCCTGTGTGGATTTTACGTTTTGCTTTCCTGTGTGGACTGGGTTGTACTTGGGATCGGATGTTGGAGCCGAACGAGAATTGATGACTTAGGTATATGTATGGGAATATACCTAAGCAGTGTCGGATGTTACTTCGTGATTTTATCTTTCCTTTGGGGTTTATCTTTTGTCGATTCTAGGAGACCTTCGGGGGTCTCAGGGTCCCTACTGAGTAGCTTATACTCACCCCTACACGGGCTGTCCCCGCACAACGTTGTGTTGGTTGCAGACGACAGACAACGCTGATCGTGGTGGAGGCTTGCGGAGCAAAACGGTACCTGGAGGTGGAACACTGGGCGGGACGTACTCGGAGCGGTCGGCTGGACCCGAGGAGCAGCGGAGGCTTTCTGTACCCACCCTTCAGGTGGGACTTCTAGTGGACGGCTCGACGTTGCGGCTTTACATTTCAGTTGCTGTTTTCCCCTTTCAGTTATACTTTATAGTTGGGCTTTTATTTCCGGCCCCCCTTTTCTTTTCTGCACTTACTTTTGTACCAGCTTTTCCTTAGTTTTTACCTTTCCGCTTGCTTACTCTGTGGAGCTTGTTTACTTTACAAAGTCAATTCCTTCCCTTTTTACCGGGATTTACGCCTGGGTGCTAGTCGCCAGCCCCTGGCCTATGGAAGGCGAGCTTGGGGTAGTCACGACACGGGCCCCGAGGATGGGTCGTGACATTTTATTCGTTGATATTGGTGTAGTATCATTTATAATCTTTTAATATAACAATTCATTCCACCAAATTTTTTTAATGGTTTTGACTGTAAATATTATTGATCATATTTAACCATTGTGATTAGCTCATATTTAGACTCATTTATGGTATTACATTTGTGTGTGACTGTGTGTGTTTGTGTGTTGATTTTACGATCCATATATATGAAAAACTTATATTTATAAATATAATGTTTCAAAATAATTATCATGATTATCAACACAACCGACATTTTCTGGGTAGTTATGGTCTTGAATATTTAATATTTTAGATGCATAAGGGATAAATTTTCAATATTTATTATGTACACTACCCAGATCAATTTATATGAATCACATTTAATCCCAAATAATTCAACATTCATGGGTAATGTGATTATAAGTGTTGTGACTAGACTCCTTAGATTTTTAATTATTTTTTAAGAATCATTATTCCATGAAAACATCATCACCATTAAAGCAATCTTGTTTAGTGGGCTTGAAAATTAGGGGATGTTTTCCTCAAATTGATGATAGTACCCAAACAATCCATGGAAACTACATATTTTTTTCATCATTAATGGTCTTGGACTCCATATAATTAATATTTTTTGAAGGACCCAATGATATTTCATTATCCGTGATAACATTCCCATGTAATTTTATATTTTTTTATAAATATATCACTTATTGTACTTTGAAAATATCATTTCATTTCATAATGTCATCTGTACATAATAAAAATTATCTTCATTCTTCTCCTATCATTATATTAGATACACTAATCATATTTAAACACTGAAACCAAATTCTAATGATAATAACTAAATAGATTATCCATAATGATAATAAATATTTTTGAAGGACTATTGAGTCTGAATATAATCACTTGAAACCCATACTACCCATTCATTGTAAAAAAATATGTATTTTTAAATAAACCTTCTACACTATTACATTATAGTAATCCAACTGATGATCCACAATACTGACATATTGGGATTTACATAGTATATCAAATAAGTCATTATTATTTGGTAGGAGATACTTTTATTTATTTATTATGTTGTGTTAGTTATAATAAATGGAGAGGATCATTGACCCATCATTAATCTAAATGAACAGGACCTGTGTAACCCATGGTTACAAACATGAGTGTTTATACCCTTCATATTGATTCTCTATTATTTTCTTATTAATCTCTTTATTCTCATATATGTCCATTTTATATATATTACTTGAAACAAGAAAATATCCACGTATAAGTTTTACTGATAACACATCCTTTTGGATATGAGGATGTATGAGAAATATTTTTTAAAACATATCACTGAAAACCCTTATTATTGTAATGTGATTAAGGATGTTCATTTCCTTACAATTTAAAATTTGATAAATAAATGATTTATCACAAGTAAATAATGATAACTCATTAGATAGTTATAAAAATAGAGATTAGTCCACCTACAATCCCATGTATAATGTCAGAGTTCAATTTTTGATATGCAGGATTATGTTATTTTATTAGTAATTTATGTTGGATCTGTATGTAGATAAATATTACATCTTTAAAATAGATTCTAATTCTAAAAAAGGTATTATCATTCAGTTTTATAAGAAATTCATCCCATAAATGCTTATAGGTTATGATTAATATAAAAGGGACATAATAATTTCACGTTCTTCTATAGTAACACTTCTTCATTTTGTGTGGTATTTGAATTATTCTATTGAACATTCATGATATTAAGGAATTCATTGAAACATGGAAAATATGAATATAATATTTGATTTCATTTTGGATCATACCTTTTACTTCATCGAAAATAGAAATAGGGATGAAAATTTTCAATAAATTTAACACATGAAAGACAAACTATGAACATTAGATGGAGAACTTAGAAATAACATATATTACATAACATAAGAATTTTTGGGTTTCATTCTATGTTATCTAAAATATATTTCATTATATATTATATTATGGAAACTGTTTTCCTTTAAAAATGGATTGTAATGTGCCTATGTATTTAATAAATAATTTTCCGCAATAGTTTCGAGTTAGGTGTAAAAAAATCTCTTTATCATGTCCCATGTGGAAATCTAGTCACTATCAATATGACCCTTTCAGGGTTATTAACCATCGGAACAACTGCTCTAGAGAAACATATACATAAATTATTATGATTGGGAAATAATTTAATGGAAACCAATTAATCTATACATTAAAAACTATTTCAGTTGTTTTATAATATTTAAAGTAATCCTTAAAGCATTAACTATAGTTCTTAAACAATAATCCAAATTTTATTAGATCATTCCACTAAAACATTCTATATAAACTAATATATCTTATAATAAGTATTTAATTATTTCCTTAATAAAGATACATTTTATTCAACCGAACAATTTCATGAGATTATGTGTCTTTTTTGTACCAAGATACATAACCAATAAAAATTAATTAAAATGTAAGAACACAAACCAAAACACCATAACATGGAATTATATTTTACATGATCTTCTAAAAAATAATGCAATTACCCAATGAAGTATATAAGAAAGTGATGAGTTAAAAATCCAAATAATGGAATAACCAAAGAATAAAAAAAATGTAAGGTAGTATGTGTACATTAATGTAAACATCATGGTAATATTAGAGGTGTATGTATCATAAAATCAAAAATTGTTGTGTGATATAATTTTATATCATAAATTTAACATTTGAATTTGAGAACAACATAAAAATTACATCATAAGAATAAAACTATCCAAACCATGAAGGTATCAAAACATAATGATATTCCCTTTAACCATATATGGAATCTTGTGGGATGAAAACATTACCAAAGTAATTGGGATTTTTTATATATCCAATCCTACCCATTGAATTCAATTTTTGTATAAGGATATGGTCCGCACATAGATCATACAACATTAAGATGTATCTGATGCCATTTAATAGAATTAATAAATATACTTGGTTACAAGAACGTATTCTTCTAATAAATAATGTATAGCTACAACAAGGTGATTACACATTAGTGGATATGTGGATGGTTAATCACTACACAAATGGAATGAATGTAAAAGTGATTTATCATTTTATTGGCATAATGAGGGAACATAAATATTAATGGAAGGAAATAACTAAAGGAATATGGGATTATAATTACATGGAAACAAATTGTATAGGTATTTGGGATATTAAAAATCATATCCTAACATGAACAAATAGAAATAAAATGGAATAATACAATGTAGGTTGTTGAAAATATAGTAGAATGAGAGGTAACACAACCCTGATAGGGTGCTTCTACATTATTATGAATAGCCTATAATTAGGTTTGGAAAACATAGATATGGATATAAAGAGCTATGTGAAGTGTAGATTCATTCTCTCAGGGGTATTTTATAAGAATTTTAGTTTTTTATATATAAATTGAGGGTAATTATTTATTAATATATAACCATTTGGGTTTCAATATATATGAAAAATTAAAAAAAAATCGAGAATATCTTTTGGTTATTCTAATTTTTTCATGAAAATTTGATTGTATTTCATAATTTTATTTTCCTAATGACCAAAATATATAAAACATTCTCACAGTGATGTGGAAGGGAGTCATGTTTTCATAGAATTTAAATCATGTTTAAAAATTATAATAATTGTTTTATAGGATTCATTAAGGGTGTATAAAATTATTCCAATAAAAACTAATACACGTTATATTAATCAGTAAACACATTTTTTTCTATATAATCTTTTTTAGTACTCAGTACATCACTTTTAAACATTTATGATTTAATAATAAATACATTATAATCATACAATATTTAATGTTTCTAAAGAAATTAAACTATCTGAAATTCTATGAAAAATATACAATTTTAAAATTTAAATATTTTCAATTTTGATATAATATCTATACTATCAAAATATTTATCTAAAAATGATAATTTTTGTTTTGGAACCAAAAAACCATTTTTATTTGAAAATATATTCTTTTGATGATAAATTTTTATCGAACCCAACATAAATAATGTTTGACATTGTATATTATATAATAATTAATGTTTATTAAATAATAATTCATAAATATATCATTTATTTAGAAAGTTTAATAATTCATCACTAATAGTGTCATCATGGAAACAAAATATCTCCCAAAAATAAATTGTCTATTTCATAATATCAAAGTACAATGTTTTATAAATATATTATTTAACCAACAAATATTAACAAGATTTAAATAAAAATACATCTATTATTAGAATTAAAAATATAAAAACTCATACTATTAGTGTCTAGATACACCACACTTTAATGTGATAGTGAATCATCTAATTGTATGGTGTGGTTAGGTGATATTTTCTTATGGTGATTATCCTAACACAGTTTTGGTCTTGATCTCAATGATCATGAAATTCTTCTATAATTGGACTCTCTCTTGGTTTAGTTTTTGATTCTTCATGTAGGATTTTTCAAGAAAAATTCGTTTTGATTCAATCTACCTTAGAAGCTATGATAAATGGGATTCATAAGGTAAATCCAAATGACCAAGGATACCACTATTTTCTATATATAAAAATGTTTTTTTAAAACCATATATATACAATAATCATGATATCATTGTATAAAATAAATAATATCAATTGATATTATGTTTATTTTTATTTTAAATATGACATGATATAACTTATAATGGTCGAAATTAAATAATTTAGTTTATGTTCATTCTATAATTATATTTCATAATTATTAATTCACTCATTTAAGAAGGGAATTCATTTATAAATGTTCAGTTCATTAAATAAATGAAATGTATGTTATCCTCAAAACTAACGTAAAAATAAATAAATTGTATCCTCGCTATAGATATAAAATTAGTATATATATATCTTTTATTGGAAGGAATTAGTTTCTGGTGAAAATAAATATTTTTTTTACATAAATTGAATACCATTATAAGGATTCCCTTGGAATAAAAAATATTATTGATTTCTTAAGTAATAATGTTAAATGAGATGATAGCGTATCATATAGATATCCATCATTTATAACTCTAATTTTTAATGTGCAGTAATGTGTATAGTATTTTTAGTTTAAATAGATATCTTCTTTGCACACATAAATTTAAAATATGTTCAAGTGAATTAATTATGTTATGAAATATATGATTCGGGCTAGTACCTATTACATCAACAATTCATTGGGGGTCACCTCTCATTTTTTAATTCCACATTCATAATTTTTATTAATAATCGATTCATGTGGCTTCATTGATTGTTTCTAGGTGGAAATGTTCAATCTATTTATCATTTGACATTTATTGTAAAACAATCTATTATTATGAGGAGTATTATACTATAGATTATTGATCTATTGAAATTTAATCAAAAGTGGATTGTAATAGATAATTTCTACAAAGAGTTTTATGATTTTTTCAATGTTTTATATGGATTTCAAACTCATTACTTTGGTTTTTTCGTATTTTAATTAGACTGGTTAATTGATGGATGAGTAAATAAGGGATGTTGAAAAATATTTTGAGGGCCTGAATATTGGGAAAAGTAAGGAATATGTGATATCGACTGAATCTACCCATAAAATGTTATATACTTATAAGTTGTTTAATGTGTCACAATTAACAAATTAAATTTTTGAAAATATAGAAAATTCAAAGCATGGTGATATTTTTAATGAATTATATTCTTCTTGTGTGAAGAATCGTAATCTTGTTGTTGAATAAAGTATATTATTTAGTTGGTAGAATTATTCCATATATTCATGTTTTTTGTCTATTTGGAATGCACCAATATTATTAAATTGAGAGATAAGTTTAAATCACATGTAACTTTCCAATAAATAATCCCATAAGAACATTATTGATTCTTCTTTTGTACGAGAAGCACAATATTATAGAGAATGTAATGAATCCAATGTAAATAGGGATCTGATCTCTTTATGATTAAATCATATTACTGTAAATTCATTTTTGTGACATTAATGAACCATTAGTATATTTTATAATGATTTGTTAAGTAGAATGGGTGGAAACCAGTTTCTATGACATTATCAAGTACCCAAAAGTCGGGAAATTGGTACTTAATGTAATTATATTAGTGGTATAGGTACATTAATTTCCACCAAGTACCCAATGGACTTGTAGTGGGTATATAGTGGGACTAAATGTCATTTTGTCAATTTTTTTGGAGGGGTTCATCTATACTTATTGAAACCAAATTAATATAAAAAAATTAAATTATTATAATATATTATTTTAAAAATTATAAAACCTTCATAATGCTTTAAATCCTCTCTAATACTATTTTTTAATATTACACTAATTAGGGATTGAAAATTCTTGATAGGGATGATGACGTTAAAGTTTAGTATAAGGCCCCAGCTTTAAACCTTACTTAATCTTGAGTTCTTACAAGATTACACATTGAGAATCTTCTCAGGTTTAGAGTTTTAGAGAATTAGATCATAAAACAAGCATTAAATTCCACATTTAAACAAATTCGTTACATAAAAGATAGTATTCATTTTTCCCATCAATGGAAACATATTTAAAATAAAACATGGATTCTTTCTTAACACTTCCTTGACACTATCATCATATCACGTACCTTTCCCTTGACCTGTGAAAAACATTTCAAAAACTTGGGATGATCATAAAAAGCTCAGTAAGGGATATAAAAGTATGTAAAGGAAACATGAGTACATATATACATAAGAATTAAATCATACTTTACCCATAAAACATAAGCACTTTAACATACCTCATCAAATCATGAATAAATCATAAAAATCACAAGACATAAAGGTAACTTGAGGCATTCATAACATTCTTACGTAGGGAGTAACACTCTTGGTTACGTTTGGAATACCCATCACAGTATATTCCCTAAATCTTTTCGGAGAAACCTTAAAGTTTCACTCCTTCGCGTTACCCAATGCATTGGAGAGCTATATCGGGTTCACCCGCCCTTAGTTTATCACGGAACCACCCGTCTTCATAATAATTCCCAAGAACCTCAACATAATCGTATCACATAAAACATTCTTAAAGGAAACATAACATTTCCACCTTTCAATCACAATATATCAGTAAAACACATTGATATAAATACATTATTAAAACCATTTTCAATACCAAAATAAAAGAAAAGTAAAACATGTTATTTATTTTTCTTTTTAAGGAAATGGTATGGCTTGTAGAGGAAGCCGAAACTCAAATAATGGTCACTGCAGCGGAGAAGTCATTGTCACCGCATACATATGACAAAAACATTCCCTTTTGTCATTTAGTAAATTCTTCTTATAAAAAATATTCCTTTTGAACAAACGTAAAAGTCAAAGGGGTTTATACACTGTATAAAAGAAGGCTGTGTATAAAACAAAATATGCCTCAATGAAAGGAGATTGAGACGAAGTCCCATACCTCGGGTCCGACTTGACTCGGTCGTTCTTTAATATCTTGAATAATAAACTTGAGTTAATTTATACATGTTTAAGAACCTTTTTCAAGTTCATTATTCCTTTTATATCACTTATTTCCATGTCATGACCACTATGTAATTATTTATGTTAATAACGGTCGTTTTAACGATCATTGGTACTTGAGTCAAAAATAAACCCTTTATAATTACAATTTGATCATGTATCCATTAAATCCAGAATGTTATTCATGATGTAGATATAATATATATCATATATATCCATTACATTCATGCATTTATAATATTATATAACATTTAGAGGTAAGAAATGAAATGCACCATTCATTGAGACGGTAAGCCGTACGTACGCATGAACGCTGCTACAATTTCTATTTCGTATTTTATGAAATGGAATCATAATGATATAAAGGTATATTATATTTCCAGTGTAATACCATATATAATATAATAACTCCATCCTTTATACGTCCCACATATGGTATTAACGAATCAAATCACTTTGAGGGGGCGGTAGTCCGCACTTTCTTAAATGAAGATATCACGTTTACCCATAATGGAAACCATAAAGGTATGCCCAAAATAAAAAATACATAAGCTTAAGGAAAACATAAACATATTATATATCATATATAAATATAGTTTCATCTTAATGTCCACCTTTGAATGTGTTAAAAGAATGTTGAACAATCATCGTTTCGGGAGGCATAAATTCGCCGTCCATGGAAACAGTATGTTCTTTAACCATTAGATGTAGGTGTGTGTAAGTGTAGCTCAAATCCTTCTTATTAAAACATCCTATTATATGGAAGATACTGATGTTGTTACAAAAGAAATGATTAAAAATAGTTTAGGGGTTGGAGATGCAAAATAAAACAAAAGAACACAAGTGAAGGCATTACCATAAAATCGGGTAACTGCCTTTGGTTTGAGCTCAAAGGCTTCCTTGGGAAGACTTCTACCCAAAGTGAGGCTTCAAGGAGTAAGATAGGGATGTGGAGAGACAAAATGGTCAGGGTTTGTCCGAGCCAATGGCTTTGGAAATGTGGGTAAGGAGGTAGAGGTGGGGGCCTTTTATAAGAGGAGAGGAGGGGCACTCTTGGAAAGTAAAGAAATGTTACTTTATTTTAAAATGCCTTTTGGATTTAAAAGGTCCCACATTGAAATAATTCGAGTATAAGGTGATAAGGGTTCGAAATCCACCCATCCAATAGGTTTTGGACACGTGTAGGTCATAGATTTTACATTATCATTGCATTTTATTTAAATCCATTATTAATGAGGTAATCGCTGCATCATCATGATGTCATAAATAATTTAATTTATTTAATGTCTAAAAATTATAAAAAAAAAATTATGATTTAGGAAATCTTTTTAGCTTTCTAATTAATATTTATAATCAAAAATATGACTTTTATATCCCCATTTAAAATTGTTTTAATAAAACAACTCATGTTTGTGTCATTTTTACTTTACATTAAATAAAATGTTATTTATGTCATTTCCCAACCAAAGTGGCTCCATGGGGTCCCCAAGTTGACCCATGGATTTTTTTGGTCGGCCATGACACATCCAATAAGGTTATAACATGTGTCTAGGTATTTTTATTTTATTATAACATTATTTTTACCTTAAACTACACTAATTACCTCTAATCATGATTAAGAACTTAATAGTTACTATTCACCAAAAAAATTATTTTAATCTAATTGAACCAAATTTTACTTCTTAATGACATCCATGTACGTCGGATTTTTGAAAATAAAATCACAGAAGTGGCAAAGTTTCATTTAAACAAAAAATCAGTTTCTTTAACTACCACTTAGTGGTTTCACTATTCATCAATAATTGAAGTTTTTTAGAAAAATACCAAAACATCACCCTAAGCTATATTTGATATTCCGAATTCAAAAATGATTCCTATTTTAAAAAATTCAAATCATATAAGTTACATTAATTAATTTAATAATTAATTCCCGCTGTCATGACAAATAGCATGTTTTTATGGAATAATAATTATCAAAAGATTGACACTAGTTTAAGTCCAATTTCAAAGTGAAATTGATTACAATGACCACCATTGAATTAAATGGTAAAAATATATTCTAATTTTACATTAAAACCAATTGAAAAGATAATCTAATCATATAAATAAATTTGATTAAAAAGAGGTTTTGAATTAAAATACAACATTTTCACTATTCATTAAAAATGAACTTTATCAGAAAAAAACCAAAAATTCACACAAAGTAAATTTTGATGTCCCAATCTTAATGAATAAGTTTATTTTGACAAACATGTCTTATAAAATTGTCAAAATATAGATTTAAAAATGTTTTTCCAACAAAAGGCAGTAAAACAATCTTTTAAAAATATTAGTGTATTCCATGCTTAAGATTGGATTTATTCTCATTTTGAGCCTCCAAAACACTATCTAATTCATTAATAGACATAGATCAAAATATCTATTATTAATTACTTACTTGTGATGTTACATCCTTCCCCCCTTTTTCAAATTGTGTCCCCGCAATTTATTTATTTATCGAATAAGTGGGGATATTTATCCCTCATTGCATTTTCAGATTCCCATGTTGCCTCTTCAATCATGTGGTTTTTCCACAAAACCTTTACCTGATGAGTATCCTTATTCTGTAACACTTACTCCATGTGGTCAAGAATTTGGGCCGGTTGTTCCTCATAAGAAAGGTTCTCTTCCAGCTGAACTACCTCTGGACTCAAAACATGAGATGGATCTGGCATGTACTTCCTTAACATTGAAACATGAAAAACATTGTGTACCTGAGATAAATTCGGAGGTAAAGGCACTCAGTAAGCAACTGATCCAACTCTCTCTAGAATTTCATATGGTCCAATGAACCATGGACTCAGCTTTCCTTTTTTACCAAATCGCATCACACTTTTCCATGGTGAGACTTTGAGAAAAACATGATCACCTACCTCAAAAGAGAGATCCTTCCTCCTGTTGTCCGCATAACTCTTCTGCCTGCTCAGAGCTGTTCTCATGTGTTTTTGTATCATTTGAACTTTTTGCCAACTCTTCTACCAATTCTGGTCCCATCATCTTCCTTTCACCCACTTCATCCCAGAAAGCTGGAGTTCGACATCGCTTCCCATATAACACCTCAAATGGTGCAATCTGTATACTGGAATGAAAACTGTTATTATAAGAAAACACAACCAAAGAAAGATGTTGGTCCCTACTTCCCTGATAATCCATAGAACAATAACGTAGCATATCCTCCAAAGTCTGAACTGTTCATTCTGACTGTCCATCTGATTGATGATGAAAATATGTACTAAAATTTAATTCAGTACCCAACGACTTCTGAAGGACTTTCAAAAAGTTAGAAGTGAACCTGTGATCACGGTCAGATACAATAGAGATAGGAACTCCATGTAACCTGACTATATTTTTAAGATAAAAAAAGGAAAGTTGATTTAGGGAAAAGGTATTTCGTATAGCAAGGAAATGAGCATATTTAGTCAAGAGATCAACAATAACCCCGATTGCATTATTACCTCGAGGGGTCTTCGGCAATCCCACAACGAAGTCCATGGATACATTCTCCCATTTACACTCTGGCACTGGTAAAGGCTGAAGCATCCCTTTCGGTAACTGCCACTCTACTTTAACCTGTTGACATGTCAAAAACTTCACAGTCAAATCAGCAATATCTATTTTCATTTCATCCCACCAGTAATACTCTCGCAGATCTCTGTACATCTTAGTACTGCTAGGATGAACAGAAAATAGAGATCTATGAGCTTCACATAACAACTCTCCCTTCAACTGTGAATCACAAGGCACACACAATCTCTTCCCAAATCTCAAAACTCAATCATTATCAATGTTTAATTCAGGAAACTTACATTTCTGAACCAGCTCTACCTTTTTCTGCAACTCACTGTCTTGCTTCTGTGCTTGCTTATTTCTGTCTGATAGAGAATATTTCAATGATACCTAAAACAAAACAGAAGAACATCCTGCACAAACAACTTCTATGCCAAAGTTCATCAAATCCTTAACCAAATGATCACATTCCAAATGCAACATTGCTAATGAAGCATTACTTTTTCGACTCAAAGCATCATCCACTTTATTTTCTTTTCACGGATGGTAATGAATTGTAAATCACAATCCTTGATTAATTCTGGCCATCTCCTCTATCTCATGTTCAATTCTTTCTGAGTGAATATATACTTTAAACTTTTGTGATCGGTATATATTTCACACTTTACTCCATACAAATGATGCCTCCAAATTTTTAAAGTGAAAACAACAGAAGCTAATTCCAAATCATGTGTAGGGTAATTTACCTCATGAGTTTTCAACTGTCGTGATGCATAAGAAATTACCTGATCATTCTGCACTAGGACACAACCAAGTCCTTTCAATGAAGCATCACTATAGATAACAAACTCCCCATTCTTGGAAGGTAGTGCCAAAACTGGAGCATTCACCAATTGTCTTTTCAATTCCTGAAAACAATCATCACATTCATTTGTCCAGATAAACTTAACACCCTTCTGAGTTAGCTTAGTCATTGGACTATATAACCAGGAAAAATTTCTAACAAATCATCGGTAATAGCCTGCCAAACCAAGGAAACTACGAATCTCAGTTACATTTGTGGGTCGTGGCCATTCTTCAGCAACCTTTGTTTTTGCAGGATCAACGGTTATCCCATCTTTAGAAACAATGTGACCAAGGAAAGAAATTTGTTGCAACCAAAACTCACACTTTCTGAATTTCCCATACAATTTCTTTTCTTTTATGGTTTTCAAAATAACCCTTAAATGTCTTTCATGCTCCTCTTTACTTTTAGAAAACACCAAAATATCATCAATGAAAACCACCACAAACTTATCCATGAAGTCATGGAAAATTATATTCATTAAGTCTATGAATACAGCAGGTGCATTGGTTTGCCCAAAAGGCATCACTACAAATTCATAATGGCCATATCTTGTATGAAACGTAGTCTTCGGAACATCTTCTTCCTTTACCTTCAGCTGATGGTACACCGATCTCAGGTCAATCTTTGAAAAATACTGTGCTCCCTAGAGCTGATAAAACAAATCATTGATATGAGGCAAAGGATATTTGTTCTTAACAGTGATGTTATTCAAGGCTCTATAGTCAATGAAAAGTCTCATAGAACCATCTTTCTTTTTAACAAATAAAACAGGAGCACACATGGTGATGTGCTAGGTCGAATGAAACCTTTATCTAATAAATCTTGAAATTTCTCCTTCTATTCTAAAAGTTAAATTTGAGCCATTCGATAACGGGGTTTTGAAATTGGCATAGCATCAGGAACTAAGTCAACAGTAAACTCAACTTCTCGATCTGGTATTATTCCAGGAAACTCATCAGGAAAAAAATCAAGATACTCATTTACCACTGGCACATAATTAATCTGAACAGTTCCTTGTTTTCAACGATGTGTGAAAGGTAACATTCGTTTCCATCTTTTACAAGTTTCTCGGCCTCTTGATAAGTTATCAACAGTAAGGGTTCATTCTTGTACACAAACTGAAATTCTTTCTTAAAGGAATCATCTTTAGATCTACAGTCAATCTTAGCATGGTAAATAGAGAGCCAATCCATACCCAGGATAACATCAAACTCTACTATAGGTAAAACAATAAGGTTTGCAAGTGGGTTTTTTCCATAGATAAGGATAGGAAGATTCTTATAATTTCTTTTTTCCACAACATTTCCCGAATGTGTTTTTACCAAAATTTCAGGAGTCATTTCTTGAGATGGTATTCACATTTTACTAGAAATTTTTTCAGAGATGAAAGAACGTGTAGACACCGAATCAAACAACACACTGGCATAATCTGAAAAAACAAACAATGTACCAGATACAACTTCATTTGATGGGCCGACATCTGCTGAAGTAGTTGCAAAGGATTTCACCACCCCTTTCTATTTTTAGTCTAACTGCTTCCCATCACTCAAGCTCTTTGTCAGACACTCGTTTGCATAGTGACCCATCTCATTTCACTTAATACATTCCACTAACTGTAAATCAAATTTGGTCTTACCTTCAGCATGATCTTTTTTCAGTGCAATCACGAGCATTATTTCCCATCTTACCACATCGGTAGCACTTTCCAGAATTCAGAAGACATTCCCCAGCATTCCTTTTACCACATTTATCACAAACTAGAAACTTAGTTTTCTTACCATCAGACTTTTTTGAAGAATTTCTTTCTTTCTCTGGCCACCTCGGTCTCTTCTTCTGTTGGGTGTTATAGAACACTTGATCATCGGCAAACTCCATTTCCACCTTATCAGCACATCGAACAATATTTTCATAACTGTTGAACTCACGAGAAGCTAAATCCCTTCGATATTTTGGCAATAATACTGAGTAAAAACGATTGTTTTTACTATCAAGGTCTCTGATAAAATTTGGATCATACCTTGCCAATCGAGTGAACCTTTCTTCATAGGCAGCCACTGAGTCCTCCTCTTGCCTCACTTACAAGAATTGATTTTCCATCCTAAGTCGAACAGCCTTAGGAAAATACATATGAAGAAACATACCTTTAAATTCATCCCAGTCGAGAGCATCAATCACATCAACGTCCCTGATATTTTTAACCATCGACCACCACCGATCTGCTTCACCCTCCAAACGGTAAATAGCAAGATTAACCTTTTGATTGTCTAAACACCCCATGACATTCAAAATCTTCTCCAGTGATTTAATCCACCCTTCAGCTAACACAGGGTCAGATGATCCTCTGAATGAAGGGGGATGTTGCCTCATGAAATGTTCCACCACTAACATGATACTTTGTGGTTGATCTGGAAGATCTCATGCATGGACACCACCACCATTTATCGCTTGAGTCAACTACGCCATTACTACAAAAAACTATTCAGTTCCAATTCCGACCATCTCAGGATGCTGATTCAGACAAACTGTATGCCTTCCTAGCACTGCTTCCCTGTTTCCTCTGCGGAAAACCATTCTGAACAAACATGTCTTAGATGAAGCAACATGGTAATCTTCAAAGGCTTTATCATTTCAATTTGACCATTAAAAATATTTTTGGATGATCATTTAATAAAATTCTAACTCCTAAATTTATCAAAACCGACCTTTGATACCAACAATAAGGCCCCATCCTTAAACCTTACCTAATCTTGAGTTATTACAGGATTACACATTGAGGATCTTTTCAGGTTTAGAGTTTTACAGAATTAGATCATAAAACATGCATTAAATTCCACATTCAAACTAAGTGGTTGCATAAAAGATAGTATTAATTTTTCCCATCAATGGAAACATATTTAAAATAAAACATGGATTCATTCTAGACACTTCCTTGACACTATCATCATATCATGTACCTTTCCCTTGACCTGTGAAAAACATTTCAAAAACATGGGATGAGCATAAAAATCTCAGTAAGGGATATAAAAATATGGAAAAGAAACATGAGTACATATATACATAAGAATGAAATCATACATTACCCATAAAACATAAGCACATTAACATACCTCATCAAATCCTGAATAAATCATAGAAATCATAAGACATAAAGGTAACTTGAGGCATTCATAACATTCTTACGTAGGGAGTAACCCTCTTGGTTACGTTTGGAATACCCATAACAGTATATTCCCTAAATCTCTTTGGAGAAACCTTAATGTTTCACTCCTTGACATTACCCAATGCATTGGAGAGATATATCGGGCTCACCCACCCTTTGTTTTTCACGGAACTACCCGTCTTCATAATAATGCCCAAGAACCTCAACATAATCATATCACATAAAACATGCATAAAGGAAACATAACATTTCCACCTTTTAATCACAAGATATCAATACAACACATTGATATAAAAACATTATGAAAACTATTTTCAATACCAAAATAAATGAAAAGTAAAACATGGTATTTATTTTTCTTTTTTAAAAAAATGGTATGGCTTGTAGAGGAAGCTGAAACTCAAATAATGGTCACGGCGGCGGAGAAGTCATTGTCACCGCATACGTATGACAAAAAAATTCCCTTTTGTCATTTAGTAAACACTTCATATAAAAAATATTCCTTTTGAATAAACGTAAAAGTCAATGGGGTTTATACACCGTACAAAAGAAGGTTGTGTATAAAACAAAATATGCCTCAATGAAAGGAGATTGAGACGAAGTACCAAACCTCGGGTCCGACTTGACTCGGTCGTTCATTAATATCCTGAATAATAAACTTGAGTTAATTTCTACTTGTTGAAGAACCGTTTTCAAGTTCATTATTCCTTTTATATCACCTATTTCCATGTCATGAAGACAATGTAATTATTTAAGTTAATAACGGTTGTTTTAACGATCATTGGTACTTGAGTCAAAAATAAACCCTTTATAATTACAAGTTGTTCATGTATCCATTATATCCAGAATGGTATTCATGATTTAGATATCATATATATCATATATATCTAGTACATTCATGCATTTATAATATTATATAATATTTAGAGGTAAGAAATGAAATGCACCGTTCATGGAGACGGTAAGCCATACGTACACATGAACGCTTCTTCCATTTCTATTTCGTATTTTATAAAATGGAATCATAATGATATAAAGGTATATTATAATTCAGTGTAATATCGTATATAATATCATAACTCCATCCTTTATACATCTCACATATGGTATTAACGAATCAAATCACATTGAGGGGGCTGTAGTCCACAGTTCCTTAAATGAAGATATCGCGTTTACCTATAATGGAAACCATAAAGGTATGCCCAGAATGAAAAATAAAGAAGCTTAAGGAAAACATAAAAATATTATATATCATATATAAATATAGTGTCATCATAATGTCCACCTTTGAATGTGTTAAAAGAATGTTGAACAATCATCGTTTCGGGAGGCAGGAATTCACCATCCACAGAAACAGTATGTTCTTTAACCATTAGATGTAGGTGTGCGTAAGTGTAGATCTAATCCTTCTTATAACAACATCCTAGTATATGGAAGATACTGTTTTTGTTACAAAAGAAATTAATAATAAGAATTTTGGGGGTCGGAGAAGCAAAATAAAACAAAAGAAAACAAGTGAAGACATTACCTTAAAATCGGGTAACTCCCTTTGGTTTGAGCTCAATGAATTACTTGGGAAGACATCTACCCAAAGTGAGGCTTCAAGGAGTAATAGAGGGAAGTGCATAGACAAAATGGGCAGGGTATGGCCGAGCCAAAGGCTTTGGAAGTGTGGGTAAGGAGGTAGAGGTGGGGGCCTTTTATAAGAGGAGAGGAGGGGAACTCTTGGAAAGTAATGAAATGTTACTTTATTTTAAAATGGGTATCGGATTTAAAAGGTCCCACATTGAAATAATTCGAGTATAAGGTGATAATGGTTCGAAATCCACCCATCCAATAGGTTTTGGACATGTGTAGGTCATAGATTTTACATTATGTTTTCATTTTATTTAAATCCTTTATTAATGAGGTAATAGCTGTATCATCATGATGTCATAAATAATTTAATTTATTTAATGTCCAAAAATTATAAAAAAATATAATGATTTAGGAAATCTGTTTATATTTCTAATGAATATTTATAGTCATAAATCTGACTTGTATAACCACATTTAAAAATTGTTTTAATAAAACAAATCATGTTTGTGTCATTTTTACTTTTACATTAAATAAAAAGTTATTTATGTCATTTACCAACCAAAGTGGCTCCATGGGGTCCCCAAGTTGATCAATGGATTGTCTTGGTCGGCCATGAAACATCCAATAAGGGTAGGATATGTGTCTAGGTACTTTCATTTTATTATTACTGTTGACGCCGAAAAAAGCCCGTAACTCTCGGAGGAAGTTCCAAAATGACGAAGCGATGTAATATTCGGAGTTAGAGGCCCGATCCGGAGGCCCGGGAAGTGGTGCACGAAATAAAGGAGGATCCGCACGAAAAAATGTTCTGCGCGCGAAGTACTCCCGAGATTCGCGGAATTGGACTGGTGAGGTGTGCAATAATTGCGCGACCCGGTTCTCTGTGGCGAGATTTTGCACGCAAGCGGTTCCCGATGTGGAACATTTCACGCGCCGCCTGGATTCCGCGCCGGAGGTTGCCTATAAATACAAGGTGACCCCGAACGGTTTGGGGGTTGAGGAATCTGAAGCGACTCTCGTGCGCACAATTCGGCTCCCCCCACGTGAAAGATGACATCCAGGTAATCCCGAATTTCGCGCAACCTTGCCATAGAGTTCTCCTTTGCGCGCAACTCCACTGGCTTCAGTGAATTTTCCCCTTCCCCCGGTTTCCCCACTTGTGCGCAATCCGTGTTCCGTGCACGCAATACCCTATCGTGTGCGCAAAACCATGCATGTAGTTCCCTCTTCACACGCAATTCCATTACTCCAATTGAGCATCGTCCCTGTATTTTGCACGCAAACCATCCCTTTTGCGCGCAAACCCCCGGACTCCTCACCTTGACGCCCCTTGGCTGCCCCCTGCACCGGCACCTGATGTCTCCCCTGCCGGGCATGCGTGCCATGCGTTATTTTCCTGCACGGCCTTCCAGGCTCATGAAAAGTAACCTCAAGGTCCCTTGGGCCATGTTTCCCGTTGCGTTGCTTTGCCTTATGCTTCTCCGCATAGGCACGCTAACGGCTATTGCTTCTTCGCATAGCCACGCTAACGTGGACCCCCTGGTGGTTCGCCCTGCGACCCCCTTTCATTATGGCCTTGATGATGCCTTCCCTTCCACAAGGGGTAGAGGGTGTTGGGCATGAAATCCCTAGGGGTGTGGAGCGAACCCACCTCGTCCAAGCTGCAGGATGTTAAACTGCTAAGCACCTCGTCCTTAACACAAGACGTTAAACTGTGGTCTGACCCCGTGCTTCGCACGCAGGGTCCCCCCAGCTCGGACATTTTTTACGCCCACTCGTCTCCACAGGAATGGACTCTTTCTCGCATGGAATGAGATCCTCTTTGTCGGAGCGACCTTTGTCTGCGGGGGAAGGGCTGCCTCAGAGCGTAAGCCCCTAACCTTTCATTCGGATGATTGCACCCGTGCATCTCCATACTTCCCCCCTGCCAAGGCCAGTGGATTCCTTTTCCCACTGCACTTTGTCACACCACGAGCATCCACGCTGGAGTAAGCCCCGATCCCAAGGGCCTCTAACCATGCGTAAGCCCCTATTTCCTCTTTGGGCCGCTCAACGGTTAAGCCCCATTACGCTTCTCATGGATGCACCCTTTGCGATGTGATCATCTGGTCCCTGTTGCCTCTTGTTTCCCACACCTATCATGACTCACATGGGCTTAGAGTGCGCGTCGACCATGACACCCTCTTATGGGCCGCCCCAGAGCGTAAGACCCATCTCATCGAACTATGTGGACTTTGATTCGTGCTAACACATGGTACGTAGGAAGCCTCCACGAGTTTCAAGCCCACCACCCGGTCATCCCGACCTCTTCATGTCGATTCCCTGGCCACCTTGGGCGGCCTCAGAGCGTAAGCCCCAAATATTGCGTCCCACATGACGTTAAACTGTATTCCGTCCCGCACGACGTTAAACTGTATTCCGTCCCGCATGACGTTAAACTGTATCGCATCCCGCATGATGTTAAACTGTATTCCGTCCCGCGTGACGTTAAATTGTATTGCGTCCCGCATGATGTTAAACTGTATCCCCCCTCTTGGGATGTCACCGAACTTAAGCCCCATGTCTCACTCCACCATCCATCCTGATCCTTACCCAGGTCGCCACATCCCGGTGAGATCATGCCACCCTTTCCCACTCCATGATATATGGGAAGCCGACCACATGTTGGCCCCAACATTGGTGTTCCCCCTTAGGGATCCTTTAACCCGATCCGTCTCTGCAAGACGTTAAACTCGCGACATACCCCGTGTTAAACATGGGAAGCTGAGGAAAACCTCAGATG
This sequence comes from Viscum album, assembly GCA_963277665.1. Lineage (NCBI taxonomy): Eukaryota > Viridiplantae > Streptophyta > Magnoliopsida > Santalales > Viscaceae > Viscum > Viscum album. Next base: position 1,355,708,809 of record OY728158.1, on the reverse strand, counting down.
GTACACATTCCCCGCGTTCGATGTGGGATGTCTCAGGCTTCCGTGCCCTCGAGAAGCCCTGTGATGAGGCACCAAAGATAGACATGCCGACGACGCCCCAATGTGACATTCTCCTCACCGCAGGTTGCTATCCCGACAAGACCCCTTGGAGCATCTTGACGGAAGCAGCGTAATTAACTGGCGTCCATGTAGATATGGCCTCGGGAATGAGCTTCACGAACCTGTCATAAATCTATGAGGGAGACCCGGACTAGGTAATGAGCTCTGAGGAGGAATCCACCGAGGGAAGAACCGACATCCCATCATCCCAGTTTCGATCATGGAGCAGACGCCCCTGAACAAGGAACGGATGTCGCCCGCCTTTGGAAAGTGGGAACACGGGGCAACAAGCAGTGCGCCCTCCCCGGCGGACGGACACGCGCGCCCTAGAGAAAGCGTCAGAAACAAAAAATGGTGAACCTGACCTGAATCTCTTCTCCTCAACACGGGGAATGGTAGAAATTGGAGCATCGGAATAATAGCATGTCACCAGGTCCGGTTAACCCTCACCGGGACGTGAACCCGCCAGGGGTCAAGGCCGTCAGGACGTTGACTACTCCGTTCTGTGACGTCGTCAGTGTGGATCCCTCTCGCCAACCACGGAAGACAGAATGATGTCGGGCCTTGGTTGTTGATCTCCTTTCATGTTGATACTAATGGGTTCATCTCCCTGTTTCCAGAAATCAGATCATTGCATTCGGAGCTCGATCGCCAGCTTCCCACCGGCGCAGGGGCAGGGGCAGTGCCGACGCGGCTACCTCGCATGGTCCCACCTATCCCACGGTCGCTCCGACTTCAACCGCCATAGCAGCCAGGTGCTTGCGCCCCTGTTTCCCGTCAGAAATCATCCAACGGAGGGTGATCAATAACCTGGTTCGTAGGTATGATGAGGAAGGGGTCATCCCCACGAGGGGCATGGCCCGCTTGGATCTAGAGGCAGCCGCACCTCACCACTATCGCCTCCCTCGAGGGCCGTGCAGGGAGCCGCCGCTCCCCACGCCGACGTTCAACCGCTTCGGGAGTCTATCCCCGGAGCGATGTGACACATCCCTCCCCTACGCCAATGGGGTGGGGGATGTCCGGGTCCACTCGATCGACGACCCGTCCCAAGGGTTAATGGCAAGAACCCCCACCATGCTGCATCGATGCCGCCGCCCGACTCCCCGAGCCGAGGTGCAGGCAATCCTCATGCTCGTACCGCCAGTTCCGGCCCATCTGACTCGACGCCAGCATCGGGCGTGAGTGGGGGAGAATGTCCGTCCTGGGGCACCAGCATCAGCAACCATTGTGGCCCCAGCCACTGCTGACTCCTGTTCCCAGATCCCTACGCATGTTGAGCAGGGGCAGCCGCGTGCCCGACTGGGATCAAAACCTCGACAGCCCTGCAGGCAGGTTGGGTCGAATCTTCCGGTCGCGGACACTGGCAATGGACACTGTGGACCAATCCGCGGTAGTGCTGCTCACCATGAAGGCTCATTTCGTGCCACCGATCAGGGAAGCCGAAAGCTTCTTCACGGCGGCTATGCTCCGAGTATGACTCCTTCCAGCACCCACTGCATGGGGTATGAGGTCACTCCCCCTACCGTCGGTCTCGAGCATGGATCCATTGTGTATCCAATCGCTCACTCACATGGAGGTCCTCCCCATGTCCCTTTCGACATTTGTCCCGGTTCTTCTCACACCCCAGCCTTCGGTCCCCTCTACCCCAGCTCTATTGTGGCTGGGGGACCCCATGATGGAAGTCGTCCTTACCCTGAGGAGCTACCCAGGGGCAGGAAGTCCAGGCATCATCGCTGTAGGAGGAATGTCAGGGGAGTCCGGACGGGAATCAGACCAGTTCGTTTCTCAGATTCTGAGGTAGAGTATGACTCGATGATAGAACCTCCCCCCCCCCAACATTTCGAGTTGAGGGCAGGGATGGGGACGCGGCGCGTCAGTCTTGTACTCCCCGAATGTGAGATCTGTATGATTCCCTCCCCCCTTCTAAGGTATATCTTGGAGGACGAGGATTTGGCGTACTTCCAGGGATCTAGCCCGCGGTTGCCGCTGATCTCCTTAGAAGCACCTCTTTCCCCTGTTGGGGAGGGTGAGGAGCTTATCTTGGGACCGACGGAAGGATCGCGAGGCGACACACCCTCGGCAAGCACCGACGTTGTGACAGGAGGCCCATCCACCAGCCCATCCTATCCCGACGTGGCGGCCAGGGCACTACAACCCCGGGAGGATGACCCAGGGATCGGCGGCCAATCGGCCTGTTCGCCGTATTCCCCACCAGCCAGCCCACCGCCCTGACGTCCTGCCTCGGCGCCATTGCCAATTCCCCGACTTTCCTTAGTAGATGAGCAGTGGAGGCAAGTTCCGAACCCCGAGCCGGAGCCGTGGAGCTTCTGGACCGTTCTTGCAGTGGGCCACTTCCTTGAGAAGTTTTGGTCAGTCGCAGAATCGGGTTTTGATGTGCCAGAGTCACTCACCCCGGGAGAGTTTGAATGCTTCCTCCAGATTCTTAGGGTGACTCACTCCCACCTCTGTCATCATCTAGCGCCTTATCCCGGGAGCCAAGCGCATCTTGAGGAGATTGGTGAGCAGTGCCTCTGTGTTGACCTAGCAGCACTCCCCGCGGTCTCGCACCCCGAGTCGCTGGGCCTCCACGAGGCCCTTCAGCAACAATGCGTCCAGAGTTTTCCAATACTCTGCAGAGTTATTGAGGAGGCCACCCCCCACGTGCACGTCCGCGGGTGGGGGCATTATGCTGCTCTCCTCTTCTGTGCGATCTGCCGGCAGCCCGATCCACTGGACGACCCTGATGGAACGTCGCCAAGGGCAGTTGCAGTCAACATGGCTGAACCTTCAGATGAGGGAAACATTGTGGAGCCCCTCGGTGTGGACTCACCCCCGAGGACAGGCCACTACTGGACCCATCTGGGAGGATTACTCGCCAACAGAGGAGCCTCCTAGGCCTTCCTGTACCCCCGGAGGCACTAGAGCTGAGCCGAAACATCGGAAAGGGTAAAGATCCCGTCGGGTCCGTCAAACTCGCCGACCCATCTGCCTCAGTGCAGAAGTCATAGGGAGATCCTGAGAAGGACACGTTGCGCTAACAGCTAGCCGAGCAAAAGAGGCTGGTTGATGAGCTCCTGGCCGAACGCATTCCAGAGCTGCGGTCTGTCTACGGAAACCCTAGACCAGGACAGCAGGGGCAAGAGCATCTACCCCTTGCTGAGATCCCCCAGGGCAACCGTGACCGTGTCGTGTTCACCGACAGGGGAGACACTGGAGCCCATGGAAAGAGGGCGCGATATGTTTCACTGAACCCTCCCGAGCAGCGAGGCAACCTGGGAGACCATGCTCGGTTTCCTCCCGCCGCTCCGAGAGTCTCTCCGCCAGCTGCGCCCCGAGCCACTGAGAACGACTATCGTATCGAAGAGCCTGGAAATGCACTTGTGGTTAGAGATCCCGGTCAGGACATGAACCCACATCCGGATGATCTGATAGAAGTACTCATCGCTCGCTTGGAGGCCCTGGAAACTCAGCAGGTGGCGATCCCACCGGATGGCAAGCCGTACCCCGCATGGGTGGATGACATGTCGGCCCCGCCAGGATTTGGGAACCCCCCTTTTTCCCCTTTAACGGGACTGGAGACCCGCCACAACACTTGGACCACTTCAACTATAGGTGCGGGCCTATGTTTGGGACTCTGGTGCAGCAGGAGGCTGCCAAGCTCCGGTGCTTCATTCAGACACTGGAAGGACCAGCATTCGTTTGGTACAGCCAGCTCATTGTTGGATCAGTGACTAGTTGGGAGGACCTTCACCGACAATTCCTATACCATTTCAGTTCCACAACACGGAAGACAAACATTGCAGAACTCTTCAGGTGCAGGCAAAGGCCCGACGAGCGAGTCGCGGACTTCGTCGCCCGGTGGAAGGGGCTCACGTACTCCCTTGATATGCCACAGACTCAGGAGAAATTACTGACGATGTGTGTGGGGAACGTCAAGGCAGAGTTGGTTCCTTCCCTGATCATGCAGAATTACCCTAGAGGGTTCCGGGACTTCTCGGACAAGGCTCAACGCCTCGAAGAATCCCTACAACAGGCCAGTCAGGCACGCCCGCTGCCTCGTGTGTTCTCTGCAAGGAGAGCCGCCGGAGCCAAGCCCGCTGCTGTGGCGCAGATAGAGGCCCCCAGACAGCTAGAGTTGCTGCCGGTGAGGCTAGCTCAGCAGGCTCATAGTGTTCCACCCAAAGCCACCGGCCCAGCAGTGACTGCCTCAAAATCGGCAGGCGCCTCCGCGTAACGCACCGCCACCACCTAGGTGAGGTAATCTGGCTCCACCTCCTCGGCCTGCTCCTCCAGTCCCTGGCCATGGTCATCCCCCAAGATTCCCCTTTCCTGGAAGAATGAATCGGGCTTACTCGTTTGGCGAGGCCCTGGTCCCCGGTTATTTTCATAGCGCCTTGGAGCAGAGGATCGTGTGGCAGCCAGAGTGTCGGAAGCTAGAAGAGGCGTGTCTCACGGATCTCACTAACTACTTCCCTTATCATCGGTTACTGGGACACACCATCCAGGAATGCTATGTGTTCAAGGACTGGATCCAAGACCAGATTGACAACAACATAGTCAGGTTGGGCCCAGCCCCGGCATAGGTGGCAGGTGTCTTCATGGGATCAGATGGCAGTAGTGACGACGGGGATGGGTGGGAACAAGTTTCCGACCGTGGGTCCCAGAAGTATAATGACTGGATGGCCCGCAGGCCGGTCTCTCATGCCCATGGAATCATCTGTGCCCTCCTGGACCAGCCAGATCCCTCGGAATCTCCGAGCGCCGCTTTGGCATCGTCGTCCCAGCCTACTTCTTCCGAGAAGAGCAGGCGGCGATGCAAGAAGAAAGAACGCGCCCTACCATTGTCGTCGTCTTCTCACACTCTTGGTGATTTCATGCCCCCAGAAATGGGGATCCCTCTGAGACCCCGTCCGTTAATGGATGAATCCTCGACCGAGAGCCCGGGGTACGCTACGGTTAACACCATAGAGTTGGTAAATCCCTTTGTGGCTCCTGACGACGAGGAGCACTGGGTGAACCTCCCCGAGAGCCCGGGGTCCGCTTCGGTTAACACCGTTGACTTGGTAAATCCATTTGTGGCTCCCGATGACTAGGAGCGCTGGGTGAACCACCCCGAGAGCCCGGGGTATGCTTCGGTTAACACCGTAGAGTTGGTAAATCCCTCTGTGGCTCCCGACGATGAGGAGCGCCGGGTGAACCTCCCCGAGAGCCCGGGGTATGCTTCAGTTAAAATCGTAGAGTTGGTAAATCCCTTTGTGGCTCCTGAAGACGAGGAGCGCCAGGTGAACCTCCTCGAGAGCCTGGGGTACACTTCGGTTAACACCGTAGAGTTGGTAAATCCCTTTCTGGCTCTTGACGACGAGGAGCGCCAGGTGAACCTTCCCAATGTCCCTAGTCGTCGCCAACGTCGACGGAGCCGTGGATACATGAATCGCTGGGGCACGACGGTCATCACCTCCAGTCAGGCCGTGCACGCCACCAAGACCAGGCAGTAGGCCCAGTATAGGGAGAAGCCCTCGCGGCTCCCTCACTCGGTGAAAATAGGTTCGTCTCCACCACCGTTTGTGCTGCTGGATCGGGCAGAATCGCCTTGCCCGCGTCGCAACCATCCCAGCCATGCCACTGGACGACTACGGCCTTCCGGTCCTAGCATGGAAGCCACCTCCTGGGCTTCAGCTGGTGAACAGCGGGACGTGCCTAGTACCAGTCAGTCACCGGTCCTGCCAGTAGGGCCTGTCATGCCCCCAATCGCAGAGCAACCTCCTATAAGCAGAAGCTCGCGTTTGGCGCGAAAGTATGATTTCCTGAAGAATCTGGTCGGCATTCCAGCGAGTCTTTCCATCCTTGAGGTCCTCTGCCTGTCGTTTAAAATGCATGAGGCACTCGTCGAGGCTCTAAGGAGCCCCCTCCAGTTGGAAACGGAGGTAGCAGCCGCAGAAGCCTTCCACACCGAGCTGGTTGAGAACACTGAATGTCAGACGGTTATCTCATTCTTCGGTGAAGATGAAGACCCTCCCATACAGGGGAACATCCGCCCGTTGTACATCACCGGCCAGTTCAATGGCATGGAGGTCTGTCGCTGTCTTGTTGACAGGGGTTCTGGGATTAACTTGATCCCAATTCAGACACTACGAAAACTAGGGTTTTTCGAGGATGATTTAACTCCCTCCGACCTCAGAATCCAGGGGTATGACAGGACCGAGCAAACTCCACTCAGCAAGATTCGCCTGAAGACCTAGTTCGGTAGCTTAATTTCCAATACTGAATTCATGGTTGTCTCTCAGGACTCTGCCTATAACGCGTTGATGGGAAGGCCGTGACTCCATCTTCACGAAGCGGTTCTCTCATCATACAATCAGTGCCTCAAATACTCCCTTAAGGGTCGAGTGGGTGTCCTCCAAGGAGATGCGTCCCCGTTTGCCTCTTGTGAAGCTCGTTACCTGTACACTGACTATTACAAGAGCTATGACAAGCAGATCCTGGCAGGTGACGTTGAGCCTGCCACTATCGCGAGTGATCCCTGGACAGGTTTGGATGACACATATTTCATCCCAATCCATCGGTTGGAGGCCACGACTCCCGATATGGGAGAGTTCTTTGATGTCTCGGGTACCAGAGGAATGCATATTTCCGGGACTAAGCGACGGCGAGAAATCACCTCGTACTCTTACACCAAACAGGCCCAGGTGATCCTCGAGCCTCCTACCCCCGTACGATATCGGGACATTGGGCTTATGGCAACGACAGTACGTCATACGTGCCTGTTTCGCTGAGCCGGGATCGACCGGCTCAAGCCAACACGACATCGCTGCTTCGATGTCGTAAAGCGTGGACCCTTGGGTCGTAGGCCAGATGGGATTGGATCAACCGCCTTTGTTGCTATGGTCTCCGTGGTGCATGAGTCTCCTGTCGTGACGACCTCTGCCGCCCAAGATGGTGATAGCTCCCCATCAGGGCCGAGCAGCCCCGAAACGGCTCCCCCTGTGGACGATCCTTCCCCAATCAGAGAAGAAGACATGGAAGATGCTCCTCCTGCCTTTGAGGAGGGAGTCTCCGCCACGGTCGACGAGCTCGTACAGGTGAACCTCGGTAGTGAGGAGGACCCAAGACCCACATTGGTCAGCACCACTATTCCTCCCGAGGAATGGAAACGGTACATAGACTTCCTCAGACAACACCGTGATGTGTTTGCCTGGAGTTATGACGAGATGCCGGGACTAGATCCCCCGGTAGCCGTCCACCGCCTTGGCCTCCCAGCAAACCATCGCGGGTTCCAGCAGCCTCCCAGAAAAATGAACCCCTTTCACAGTGCCATGGTTGAGGCCGAAGTTGATAAGCTCATTAAGGCCAACTTAATTAGGGAAGTCCAGTACCCCAGGTGGCTAGCCAACATTGTGCCTGTCAGGAAGAATAACGGGCAGATCAGGGTCAGCATCGACTTCCGCGATCTTAATCGCCACTGTCCGAAGGATGACATTCCCCTTCCCGTGACAAAGTGGTTGATCGACACAACGACCAAGTTCCAAGCCCTCTACTTCATGGATGGGTACTCCGGGTATAACTAGATCTGGATGGCCCCCAAGGATGAAGAGTTCACTGCCTTCAGGGCCCCCAGGGCACTTTCTGCTATCGGGTTATTCCCTTCGGCCTGAAGAACGTGGGTGCCACCTATCAACGGGCTATGCACCGCGTATTCAAGCCGATCCTTGGGACACTGGTGGAGTGCTATGTAGATGACCTGGTGGTTAAATCATGTCAGCACCAGGACAATCTCAAAGACCTTTAGAAAGTGTTCAGTTTGCTCTGTTCTCATCACTTGAAGATAAACCCGTTGAAGTGTGCCTTCGGGGTCACCTCCGGAAAGTTTCTTGGCTTCATCGTCAGGTATCGAGGTATCGAGATTGACCCCGAGAAGATCAAGGCCATCAGTCAGATGACTCCCCCGAGAAATATTCGGGAGCTTCGAGGCCTCCAAGGCCACATAGACTATATACGCCGATTCATTGGGAATCTGGATGGCATGTGTAAGCCCTTTTCTCGACTCATGAAGAAAGGCGCCGCCTATGGGTGGGATGAAGAGTGCCAGACCGCTTTTGAGGAAATCAAGCAGTATCTGCTTCAACATCTGGTCCTGATGCCACCCGTTCCCAGAAAGCCGCTGGTCCTTTACGTGACAGCCCTGGAGAGATCCCTCGGTTCCCTTCTCGCCCAGAAGAACAACGAGGGAACATAGAATAGCCTCTACTACCTCAGCCGCATGCTCCTCGACGCGGAAGTTAGATACTCTCCCATCGAGAAGAGCTTCCTGGCACTTGTATTCGCTGTACAGAAATTGCGGCAGTACTTGCAGCACAACGAGGTACAGCTGGTCTCTCGGGTAGACCCTTTGAAATACATCCTGAGTTGGAATATGTTGACCGGCCGGTTGGCACGCTGGGCGGTGATCATCCAGCAGTTCGACAGTAGGTTCGTACATCAGAAGTCCATCAAAGGATAGGCGTTGGAAGACTTCTTAGCTACTCATCCAACCTATGTGGACCAGCCACTAGGTTTGGGCTTTCCTGATGAGGCAATCCTCTATGTCGATCATGCCACCCCATGATGGCAGATGCACTTTGATGGTGCCTCCCGAAGCCCTACCGGTAGAAGGCTCAACGATCCTAGGCTTAACAGAGTGGGCCTAGGTATCGTATTCATCACCCCGGAGCAATCCGTTCTGCCATATTCTTTCTTATTGTCAGAGGGCTGCACCAACAATGAGGCAGAATATCATGCCCTCATCACCGGCCTTGAGTTGGATCTAGAGGTTGATGTACCCCACCTGTATGTGAAAGGGGATTCTGAGCTAGTCATCAAGCAGGTTAACGGTGACTACGCTGTCAGGAAGCCAAAACTCTTGTCGTTTCTAGAGTGTACCCTCCATCTAATGGCTAAGTTCCCATCCCAACCAGATGTCCTTCACGTTCCCCAGTCCCAGAACAGTCAAGCAGATGCTTTGGCCAGCCTGGCCGCATCACTCGCGGAGCCCAAACAGGATGTCCTAATCATCCATGTGGCGCACTGATGATTCATTGATCCTGTTATCCCGGAGGGCGGTCGTGGCCCGCGAGTGAACCATCTCACCGTTGGTGCCCCCGCGTCAGGACCCCTCGGGGTTTCAGGCGTGGTGATCGAGACAGTTCCTGACTAGAGGACACCCTTAGTTGAATATATCCGGCACAGAAATCTTCTGATGGACCGACCGGAGCGGGAAAGAATCTAGCGCCACGCGCCACAGTTCACACTTCAAAGCGGTCACAGTCGTGAGCAGCTCCTTTACAGGCACGGGTTTGATGGTTTTCTCCTCCGTTGTCCTCAAGGTGTTGAGATCCCGTAGGTCATGCAGGAAGTGCACGCTGGCTCCTGTTGCGCCCACCAGGCCGGGTCGAAGTTGTCCCACTAGATTCGGAGACTGGGATACTTATGGCCCTCCATGATCCACGACTACATCGAGTACTCCAAGAGGTGTCATGCATGACAAGTTCATGCTAACTTTGTGCATCGGCCACCGAAGCCTCTCCATACTACTAAGTATTCATGGCCCTTTGCAGTATGGGGGTTGGATGTCGTAGGGCCTTACCCGCCAGTGACGGCCTGCCAGTGCCATTTCATTTTAACCGCCACGGATTTCTTCTCAAGGTGCGTGGAGGCAGCCTCTCTTAGGGAAGTCAAGGCTGGTTCTATCGCTGACTTTGTGAGTTCCAATATCATTCACCAGTTTGGAATAACTCACGCTATCCTCACGAATAACGGAACCAACTTCCGATCGGCCGAGCTGAAGAGATTGTACTCCAAGTACAACATTCGCTCTAACCACACCTCCCGCTATCATTCATAGGTGAATGGACAGATTGAGGCGTTTAACAAAACCCTCTCTAACATTCTGCAAAAAATGGTTGGTCAGAACAAGAAACGTTGGCCGGACAAGCTCCCCAAAGCCATCTGGGCTTATAGGACGACGACTCGCAATTCCACCCAGGAGATCCCGTATTCCCTGCTATACAAAGCTGAGGCCATCCTTCCCATCGAGGTCCAACTGCCCTCATTGCGCACGGCAGTCTACGACCAGCAAGCGCCAGACAGAGTTTCGAAGATCCATCTAGCTGAATTGGAAGCGCTGGACGAAAGTAGGCTTCGCGCTTTACATAACCTGGAAACGCATCAGAGCAGTATGGCTCAAGCTTTCGATAAGAAGGTTCGACTCTTCTCCTTCCTTCAAGGTGACCTGGTGTTGGATCTCAGAGCGCCAATGATTCCCGGCAGGAAACCACCCAAGTTGGAACCCAAGTGGGAGGGACCTTTTATTGTCCATAAGGTCTATCCCAATGGTGTGTATTCCCTGGTGACTATGGATGGTGAGCGCATCACTCCTCCCACCAACGCCAGGTTCCTCAAGAAGTACATTGCTTAAACAGGTTTGGTCTTGCATGACCTTAAACTGTATGGTCCTGCATGACCTTAAACTATATGGTCCAGCATGACCTTAAACTGTATGGTCTATCATGACCTTAAACTACATTTCTCCCTACATTTGGGCTCTACGGTCCAACATGACCTTAAACTGTACGGTCTAGCATGACCTTAAACTCCATTTTTCCCTACATTTGTGCTGTACGGTCTAGCATGACCTTAATCGGTATGGTCCAGCAAGACCTTAAACTACACTCTACCCTGCATCTGGGCACCATGGTCCGAGCTCTAAGACCTAAAACTAAGATCATCTTTTGGTTCTGCCCTTTTCACGATCCAAGCTATATGAGCTAAAACTAAGACCTATATTTCGTCCAACATGACGTTAAACTGTATTGCCAGAACTATGTCTAGCTTGATTCCCATCCTAATGGGATACGTAGGAACGCCCAGACCATTCGTCTTTGGGTCCAGCTTGAGGTCCGTTGTCGCATCTGTTTCGCCTTCGGGACTTCGACCACAAGGTCGCATGGCGTGGTGTGAGAGTATGTCCTCATTCACGTCGGGTTTGCGATAGCTACACCCAGCGCACCCTGTCCTCAGGTTTTAACCCTCCTATGTCCAATGGAATTTAAAGGCGCATATCAAGAACTACGTGTGGCTTGATTCCCATACTTATGGGATACGTAGGACCACCTGAACACCTAGATCTTAGGTACAGCCCCATCTCTTAGGAGATCCCACGATCTCCCGGTGCCCAGGGTGTTTGGAATTACACCCCCTCTTTTGCCAAGAGATCCGCCATCTCTTGGCCGCTCTTGGACTGAGCCCTCTGACCCTTTCCAGTGGTCTGATGATGTGCTCAAGGCACTCTGGTCTAGAACATGGAGTGCCAGATTCGACTTAGCCATGTTCCATCCACTTGCCAAGCTTCGGGTTCCCCTTCATTCGGGCCCCCGTCATCCTTCATACCCAGAGGGACCCCCAAGAACGGCCGGGATACAACGCCCAAGGGCTCTCCTACCGTCATGGGCCAACGCCCCCGGGGGTTTCAGACAACAAATTGATAAAATCCCATGTTGCGAACATGGTCAGCGGTTGATGCTCATTTGTTTGTCCCCATGGCTAACACGACAGGATGCTGTGTTGCGAACATGGTCAACAGTAATCCTCAGTCGTCACGCTGGTTCCCCAGGCCCTGAATGTTGGTGGCATGGTTCATGTCATGTTCCATCCCGCCGTGTCAAGGTGGAAGCTCGACACTCCTTGTATAAACCCTCAGTACACCCCCGCACATCAGACAGACCGAGCTGCGTAACGATGTCTCTCGAGGCTCCCGCGATCTGAGCGCTAGAGTATGTGCTTGGGTCTCTTCTTTACGGGTTGCGTTCCGCTTGACCTTCATCCCCTTAGGGGAGTGAGGAGTCTCCCAGACGTTGCATTTCGGGCCCAGCATAGCTGGGAGCTAGCATCTGCTGCCCCTCCCTGATTGTTGAACCCTCGTAGGCCCCTTTGCCGAGGCTCCTCTCTTGGTTGGTCCAAACCATATGACCTTAAACTGTGCTGTTGGTCCAAACCATATGAACTTAAACTGTGGTGTTGGTCCAATCCATATGACCTTAAAATTTGTTATTGGTCCAAACCATATGACCTTAAACTGTGATGTTGGTCCAAACCATATGACCTTAAACTGTGATGTTGGTCCAAACAATATGACCTTAAACTGTGCTATTGGTCCAAACCATATGACCTTAAACTGCGATGTTGGTCCAAACCATATGACCTTAAACTGGGATGTTGGTCCAAACCATATGACCTTAAAATGTGCTGTTGGTCCAAACCATATGACCTTAAACTTTGGTGTTGGTCCAAACCATATGACATTAAACTGTGCTGTTGGTCCAAACCATATGACCTTAAACTGTGTTGTTGGTCCAAACCATATGACCTTAAACTGTGTTGTTGGTACAAACCATATGACCTTAAACTGTACTGTTGGTCCAAACCATATGACCATAAACTGTGTTGTTGGTCCAAACCATATGACCCTAAACTGTGACATTATGGTCCCGGCCGCATGACGAAAAACGGCACTGCATTGTGGTGACCTCGTTGTAGAGGACATAACGTTGGGTATTGGTTTTATGCCATGCCATTTGTCAACGCCTATCACAACTTCATGCTTGTGGCGATACCATGGCCTGTTACTCTAGGTCTGTCGCTTCACAAAAAAAACCACTCACCTTAAAGGACAAACAAGATTTATCAAATGACGCTTCTTTTAGTGCAAGGGCCACGCCCGCACTCCCCTTTTCCCTTGGCACTGGTATCTTACCATGTCACTTTCAGAACTACATATGGCTTGATTCTCATCCTTATGAGATATATAGGAACGCCTGGGGAACTTCCCCGCGGGTCCAGCCTACCTCCGTGTTCGGTCCCTCGACTCGAGCGTTTCCTCGGAGATCACATGTTAAGTAGGGCTTAGGTCCTCCTTCACTTCGTGTTTTGTAACCGCCTGGCCATGTGTCCGTTTATCCCCTTTCCTTACGGTCTGAGCTCTAAGACCAAAAACTAAGATCCTTACGGTCTGAGCTCTAAGACCTAAAACTAAGATCCTTACGGTCCGAGCTCTAAGTCGTAAAACTATGATCCGTATTTCATCCCGAATGACGTTAAACTGTATTTCATCCCGCATGACGTTAAACATTACTTTCAGAACTACGTGTGGCTTGATTCTCATCCTTATGAGATTCGTAGGACCGCCCGAACGTTTCGTCTTGGGTCCAGCCCCAGGGATTAGTAAACCCAGTCCTTCCTTATTGTTGGCCGCACGGCCTGACTTCATGGGAAGTGGTGTAATCAGGATATCTACCCCGAGCATGTTCGGGATGCACCATGTTAATAATGGGAAGTGGGAGTTCTCTCGCCAAAGAGGTCCTGCCTGGAAATTGGGATGACCCGTGATCAGGTTGGTACGTCTGCCTAATGCGCCTTCGCCATGGTGGCGCAATTTCGAGAGTGTTGGACTCTGTTCGAACAAACCACCACTCCACCTTCCACGCCTTGTGTCCCCCCTTGTTCGGACCCTCATTTCCTTTCATGTTTGATGGGACCCCCTAACAGTATGGATGCTCGACCTATGATCCGCCTACTGTCCTTGTCCAACGTTCCGGAAAACTGGTTATGTTTGACGGGACCCCCTAATAGTATGGATGATCGACCCATGGTTCGCCTACTGTCCTGGGCCAACGTTCCAAAAAACTGACCAACGATATTTGAGTTAGGCCCCGTGTTGCGAACATGGTCAGCGGTCAGCCCTCATTTATTGTCCTCCCATTCCGGGCCAACGTGATATGGATGTTGTGTTTCAGCCATGGTTGACAGTTATCCTCCATGGTTGTGCCCCATTGGGTTCCGAATTTGGGCAGCGGGATTCACCCTTTATCTCCATTCCCCTGTGTTCGGATGGATTTCAATGAGCCGGCATTGCCCCGCTTGTGTGTAAGGGCACATTGATAATTCGACACATCAATCAGCTCCGGGGTCTCCTAAGAAGTCCAGGCCCAATTTTGGACGGCTGAAGCATGGTCAATGCCCCACAGTTGAACGAAATGATGGTATGAGCATCTTCTGCTCCTTGCGTTGGGCACGACCCACAGGAGCCTATGGATGAGTTGTTATTTGTTTCAGAGTTGTGGTTGAGCGCATTAAACCAAGGGTACAAATGAATGGATGTAGACATATAGTGGATTGAGACGATGAGCAGTACAAGAAGAAAGTTCATGAGATGGAAAAAACAAAGCCCTCAGGGTTTAGCGTGCTGTAGCGATCTTTCCATCGCTTCTACCCTCTGGCTGGTAGCCTCTAGGACCGCTTCTCGCTCTTTGAAGACTCTCTCCTCGTCGGCTACCATAGAGCGCAGCTCGCCAGCCCTAGTTTGTGCCTGCGCCTGCTCGACTTGAAGTACGGTCATCTGGCGGCTCGCCTCCACCAGTTGTTCATGTGCATCAGCTAGCTGGGCCGTCAGTTTCTCCACAAGCTCAGAGCATGTTGCAATGAAGGCCTCTTTATCTTCCGCCTGCCCTTCGAGGTGTCGGACTTCCTGCTCCGCCATTAGCAGCGCTTGACCGCTCGCCGATCCTTCCCGGCACTGGGAAATGTCGGTGCGCCGGCTGGTCTCACGTATCTTCTCGGCCATGTAATCACAGACCGTCAGATGAAGGCGCTGAGCATCAGCCCCTCCGGCGCACAGGAAGCGCAGCCAAGTCTAAAGTGATCCCATCCGCCTCAGCAAATCGGACTGGGGCTGCCTGAGGAAGCGCTGGATACACTTCCACCCTTTACGCTGTGTCATTCATATCTCCTCAACTACCTCTGAGTCTGAGTCATCAATCTCCCTCAGGGTCAGTGGGTTGGTATAGGGGGAAGGCCGCCAGCAGATCGACAGTAGGATCTTCCCCAGGGATGTCTTCGTGAGGAATCGAATCCTCGACGTCCGGGCGACCTTCTCTAGCCCCAGCAGCAATGATGCCTCCACCAGCTTCCGACCGCGTTTCAGGAACAGCGCCGCTGATGTCCTCCACCCTCTGTTCATCTATTGACGGGGCCAACTCAGTGCAGAGAGCATGTTCCGAACGAGGTGGTATGTCCGCCGCTGGTCCACTCACGGACGGCCCGGGCTCCACAGCCTGACGTACCTCCAGTGTTGAGATCACTGCACAAGGCATACGCTGGTTAGAGGGGATCTTTTTCCACCAAACACTAGTAGTGAAGAGTGAGACTTATAGGAATCCAGAGCGTCCGTCCCCAGTGTTTCAGCCGCTGCAGGAGCCTCCATAAGGGGAGACCCCCCTACGCTGGTTAATTCAAAGATGGGTGTCAGATCCCCATCATGTCCCACTAGTTCCTCTCCGCCCTCCTCTGGTGGGGACACCTGTCCACCACTCAGCTGCTTCTGAGTAGGATGGGGAAGTGAGTTATAAGTTGGAAAGTATAATGGATGAATGAGGGAAATAATGGAAGACAGAGACAAACCTCAAGAATCTCAGTTATTTCGAGATCAGAGTCAGCAATCTCGCTGCTCTCTTGGAGACTCCCTTGGTAGGTTTCCCCTTGCGAACCCTCACCTTCGGTCTCCTCTTCTTCGTCTTCTCCCTGACCGTCAGATAAGTGTGCCGCCAATGGAAGTTCACTCAGTCGGTAATCCGAATGAGCCCGACCTCCGACAGTTGGATCTCGTTCTTCATTATCTTCTGCCAGATGGCTTCGACGCTCAGTGATTGCTGCAGGGTCATCCAGGCCGACCACAGTACCGGGAGAATTGCATCTTGGGAAGGTTCAAGCAGATATCTTATCTACTTCCCGGGTAGTTACCCGGCCGCCTCATCTGACCCCCCTACAAGTAACGAGGACGTGGCCGCACCATGTGATGTTCCCACTGCCGAAGTCTCGGCCTGCGCTGGCCTCCCTTCCTAACACGCCCTTGGTTCCCCACTTCTGACGGCACCGGGCCTTCTTTCCCGTCGCCCGGTTTCCAAGCGAGTAACCTCGAGTTGTCAGACACGCTTGCGTAATAGCCCCTCAGGGTACGAAATGGTCCAGTTTTAGGCATATTCGGTTTCTAGGCCGGCATCAACCCCGGTGGGAGGAAGAGTAACGACGTCACCAGAGTCGAAAGTGGTAAACATCAACCACATATGGCGCAGGACGCATGGATTCTTCTCCTTCCAGACAGTCATGAATACTTTCTTCGGCATTCGCTGAAGGCACCCGAACTACCTGGTGAATCGGGACGGCACGTAGGGCTTGCAGATCACCTTCCCTTCAATCTGATCCACGAGCACCCCGCCCTGAATGCTCTGGAAATATTCCTGATGTTCCAGAGAGCCTCGCCCGTTGTCCACCAGCTGGCGAACCGGGGTGGGGAACGGGCTGAAGTTGAAGTTGGCATGGTTACCAATGCGGATCCTCACGCCCTCCTCATTGAGCGTCAATGGCACCCCCCCTGCAATGTTTAGCAAGGACGGTCGCAAGCCATTGTCCAGAGGACGGACGACATTTTGGAAAGTATACCTGCCGATATGAACCGCCACCCAGCCATGGAAGATCTGGAAGGGACCACAGACTCTCTGAGGTGACACCCCTCGTGAGATGCGCCCCAGGATGGTATACAGCTTGGCCATCACGGGGACGCCCAAGTTGAACCGTTTGTGGGCGACCATGGAGCCCGCCATCACCAAAGTCGCTGGACGGACACCCATCCTTGCGTCCCGCACCGGCAGGAGCCACCCGCTCAGAAAGGCGGCAAGGAACCCGACATATCGAACGTTCGGGTCTCGGGCCTCAATGACGCGGTAGCCCCATGATTGGTAATTCCCTTCATCCAGGGTCATCAAGTATGACCCGTCCTTGCTCCTCTGAGTAGCGTTTGGGCACTGTTTGCCCCATCCCGGCATCTTGACGGCGGGATCCCTCTCAGGGAACAGGCTGAACCGGCCCTTGTAGGCGATGTCCTTCAGGAAGTCCTTGACCCCCAACCTCTCCTTGGCCAGCTACAGTATGTGCCACGTCATCATAGGGGTCCGCGACCTGTCTCCCTAGGTGTTCTTTGGAGGAACGAACTCGTTATATTGGTAACCCTCTAGTGGGATACCTCCGATGCAGTGGACATCCCCGAGACTGATGCCGACTTCACCATGATGGAGGTGGAATGTGTTGGTGTCAGGAGACCACCGGGTGAATAGCTCCGGTCCGAGTTCAGGCTGACGATGGAAATGGAACTGTGATGTCCATACCGCCTCGAACATGCCGATATACCGCAGTTCGTCCCCGAACTGGTCACAGGTATGGCGAACCCAGAACGCCCAGGCCCATTCGCTGGTGAAGTGTCCCCCGGACCGCAGGTCCCAATCCTTCAGCCAAACCTTCGTGTCATCCGTATGTCTAGTTTCCCATGTAGGATGGCCGTTGTTGGTGATGTTTTAGCGAGGAAGTTCGTCCTCCCGAGTCACCCAGGACCGCGGTGTGTCCACCTCAAAGCCCGGCAGTGGAACCTCCTCCAGGATGCAAAAAGTCTAGAGCGGGAGGTTGTCCGACAAGGGATATTCCTTTTGGTCCGGAGTCAGCAGATTGAAAAAGGTTAGATTGTTGGAGACAATCACCATGGCACCACAAACCTCCTCGTTTGCCACCATTTCTGTTCTACGGGTAGCGGCTTCCCCCTCATCAACTCGGTTTCCGGCCATCTCGAATTTTTTCGGAGTTGGGAGAAATCATGATGTAGTGCGCGAAATTGGAGAGTTTGGTGAAAAATCTGGCTAAGTTGCACGGAATCCTAGAGATGAGTGTGCAATCGGCACACAGAGCGCGGAAAATCCCAAACAGGCGCGAGATTACGGCCGATTTTCGTGGGAATTCCGCGCTGCCAGAGCGTTATTACGCGCAGCCGCGTAGCAATTTCGCGCACGAGAGCGAATAGATTATCGCGCGGAAAAAGAGGATGTACGGAGTTGGGACCCAGCACCCCATTTATAGGCGAGGTCAGGGTTCCGCGCCGTGCAGAAAGAGGATTCCGCACGAGTCTGGCATTTTGCGTGCCCCATCCAAATTTTGTGCGCAACTGGATCAGGGGACTCAGCATTCCGTTGTTTTGGCGTTTCCCTTGGAATCCGATCGTTGCGACCTCTCGCCAATCCAATTCCAAGGGGGGGAATTTTTTGATGCCGAAAAAATCCCGTAACTCTCAGAGGATGTTTCGAAATGACAAGGCGAAGTCATATTCAGAGTTAGAGGCCCGATCCGGAGGCCTGGGAAGTAGTGCGAGAAATAAAGGAGGATCCGCGCGAAAAAATGTTCTGCGCGCGAAGTACTCCCGGGATTCGCGGAATTTGACCAGTGAGGCGTGCAATAATTGTGTTCCTCGGTTCTCCGCGACGCGATTTTTCGCGCAAGCGGTTCCCGGCATGGAAAATTTCACATGCCACCTGGATTCCGCGCTGGATGTTGCCAATAAATACAAGGTGACCTTGAACGGTTTGGGGGTTGAGGAATACGAAGCGACTCTCATGCGCGCAATTCAGCTCGCCCCGCACGAAAGATGACATTCAGGTAATCCCGAATTCTTCGCAACCTTTCCCCAGAGATCGCCTTTGTGCGCAACTCCACCGGCTTCAGTGAATTTGACCCTTCCCTCGGTTTTCCCACTTACGCACAATCCGTGGTCCGTGCGCGTAATACCCTTCCGTGCACGCAAAACCCTGCGCCTAGTTCCCTCTTCGCGCGCAATTCCATAACTCCAATTGCGCGTCATCCTGGTCTTTTGCACGCAAACCTTCCCTTTTGCGCGCACACCCTAGGACTCCTCACCTTGATGCCCCTTGGCTGCCCCCTGCACCGGTACCTGATGTCCCCCCTGCAGGGCATGCGCAACATGCGTTTTTTTCCCGCACGGCCTTCCAGGCTCGTGCAACGTAACCTCAAGGTCCCTTGGGCTGCGTTTCCCATTGTGTTTCATTAACTTATGCTTCTCCACGTAGGCACGCTAACAGCTATTTCTTCTTCTCATAGCCACGCTAACGTGGACCCCCCAGTGGCTCGCCCTGCGGTCGCCCTTCATTATGGCCTTGCTGATGCCTTCTCTTCAACAAGGGGTAGAGGGCGTTGGGCATGTAAGCCCTAGGGGTGTGGAGGGAACCCAGCTCTTCCAAGCTGCATGACGTTAAACTGGTAAGCACCTCATCCTTAACACAAGACGTTAAACTGTGGTCCGACCCTGTGCTTCACACGCAGGCCCCCCCCAGCTCGGACATTTTTTATGCCCACTCGTCTCCACGGGAATGGACTCTTCCACACATGGAATGAGATCCTCCTTGTCGGAGCGGCATTTGTCCACGGGGGAAGGGCTGCCTCAGATCTGAAGCCCCTAACCTTTCTTGCAGATGATTTCACCCGTGCATCTCCGTACTTCCCCCCTCCCAAGGCCAGTGGAGTCCTTTTCCCACTGTGCTTTGTCGCACCACGGGCCTCCACCCCGGAGTAAGCCCCAATCCCAAGGGCCGCTAACCATGCATAAGCCCCTATTTTCTTTTTGGACCGCTCAACGCGTAAGCCCCATTCTTCTTCTCACGGACGCACCCTTTGCGATGTGATTGTCTGCTCCCTGCTGCCTCTTGTTTCCCACACCGAGCATGACTCACGTGGGCCTAGAGTACGCGTCGACCATGACACCCTCTTATGGGCCACCCCAGAGCGTAAGCCCCATCCCAGCGAACTACATGGACTTTGATCCGTGATAATGCATGGTACGTAGGAAGCCTCCACGAGGTTCAAGCCTACCACCCGGTCGTCCCGACCTCTCCATGTCGGTTCCCCGACCACCTTGGGCTTCATCGGAGCGTAAGCCCCAAATATTGCGTCCCGCATGACGTTAAACTGTATTCCGTCCTGCATGACGTTAAACTGTATTCCATCCCACATGACTTTAAACGGTATCGCGTCCTGCATGACGTTAAACTGTATTCTGTCTCGCATGACGTTAAACTGTATCGCGTCCCGCATGACATTAAACTGTATCCCCCCTCTTGGGTCGTCTCGTAACGTAAGCCCCATGTCTCACTCCACCATCCATCCTGATCCTTACCCGGGCCGCCACATCCCGGTGAGATCATGCCACCCTTTCCCGCTCCATGATATATGGGAAGCCACCCACGTGCTGGCCCCAACATCGGTGTTCCCCCTTAGGGATCCTTTAACCCGATCCGTCTCCGCAAGACGTTAAACTCGCGACATACCCCGTGTTAAACATGGGAAGCTGAGGAAAACCTCAGATGGTACACATTCCCCGCGTTCGATGTGGGATGCCTCAGGCTTCCGCGCCCACGAGAAGCCCTATGATGAGGGACCAAGACAGACATGCCGAAGACGCCCCAACGTGACCATTCTCTTCACCGCAGGTTGCTGTCCCGACAAGACCCCTTGGAGCATCTTGACGGAAGCAGCGTAATTAACTGGCGTCCATGTAGATATGGCACTGGGAATGAGCTTCACGAACCCGTCTTAAATCTATGAGGGAGACCCGGACTAGGTAATGAGCTCCGAGGAGGAATCCACGGAGGGAAGAACCGACATCCCATCATCCCGGTTTCGATCAAGGAGCAGACGTCCCTGAACAAGGAACAGATGCCGCCCGCCTTTGGTAAGCGGGAATGTGGGGCAACAAGCAGCACTCCCTCCCCGACGGACGGACGCGCGTGCCCCGTCGAAAGCATCGGAAACAATTACATTAGTTTTACCTTAAACTACACTAATTACCTCTAATCACGATTAAGAACATAAAAGTTACTATTCAACAAAAAATTATTTTAATCTCATTGAACCAAATTTTACTTCTTAAGGACAACCATGTATGTCGGATTTTTGAAAATCAAATCACAGAAGTGGGGAATTTTCATTTAAACGAAAAAACAGTTTCTTTAACTACCGCTTAGTGGTTTCACTATTCTTCAATAATTGAAGTTTTTTAGAAAAATACCAAAACTTCACCCTAAGCTATATTTGATTTTCCGAATTCAAAAATGATGTCTATTTTACAAAATTAAAATCATATAAGTTACATTAATTAATTTAATAATTAATTCCCACTGTCATGAGAAATAGCATATTTTTATGAAACAATAATTATCCAAAGATTGACACTAGTTTAAGTCCAATTTCAAAGTGAAATTGATTACAATGACCACCATTTGATTAAATGGTAAAAATATATTCTAATTTCACATTAAAACCAATTCAAAATATAATCTAATCATATAAATTAATTAATATTAAAAAGAGGTTTTGAATTAAAATACAACATTTTTCACTATTCATTAAAAAATGATCTTTATCAGAAAAATACCAAAAATTCACACAATGTAAATTTTGATGTCCCAATCATAAAGAATAAGTTTATTTTGACAAACATGGCTTATAAAATTTTCAAAATATAGATTTAAAAATGGTTTTCCAACAAAAGGCAGTAAAAAAATCTTTTAAAAATATTAGTGTATTCCATGCTTAAGATTGTATTTATTTTCATTTTAAGCCTCTAAAACACTATCAAATTCATTAATAGACATAAATAAAAATATCTATTATTCATTACTTACTTGGAATGTTACATTTAGATATTTATGTTTCTTTCACCTATAATAATATAGTAACGTAAATATTTCCCATGTTAGTATCTTCAATTATATCCTCTAACAAATTTAAAAAAATAAGATTCCATAAATCCTTAGGGTATTTTTTCATGTTTTTTTTATTTTAACTCAATAAAAATTAATATATTTTTATTTTTTACTATTTTAATTCACAATTTTATTTAATAAAGATATATAAATATCTATATTCTATAATAATATCTTTGTAAATTTCATATATTGGTGTTATATATTCATTATCAGGACCAATATGTTGTGTTAAATATTTATTTTGGATGATAAACCAATTCAACCACAAATATTTTCATGGATGTAGATACACTATTGTATTGTTCATAGAGAATTAGACACCATAAAAGTGTTTACAACTAATATTTATTAAAATTTTAGTTTCATGATGGGGAATATATTTTATGAATAAAATTACTATTTATTATTAATAAACATTCTCTTATCACTACTTGAATGTTGTATATTTCACATAATTCTATATATAGAATGAAATAAAACATATATCAATAAAATGTAATGAGTACTGAGTGAAAATGTTATACCATATATCTTTATCCAACATATGTAAATATTATCTGTTATATCGAATGTGTTTATATTATATACCCTAATATGTTAAATAAATTAAATTTGTTATTAATTCAATATGTTTTTAATTTGTATCTGAAACATGTATATTTTAATGGAAACAAATGGTGTATGATAATATAATATTGTAAATAAAAGAATGATTTTAGAAGAACTCACAACTTTTCTAATTTGAATAACCCCTCTGATATTCATGAATGGATGATCATTATGATTTACCAAACATGGGGTACCTTATTTTTTTCCATAGATTGGACTAGAATAACACCTTTTTTTTCAAAATCGTCCAACCACACTTAGTAACCAAGACTACTTCAACTAGGGATCAAGTGTGACTATAAGGTAATCCAATATATAATAACTAAATTGAAATGTTTTATTTGTTGATTATAAAATTAGGGTATCGTCTCAATATATGTAACTTACATAGAGCCTCCTCACATTATGATTTACATGTTATGAAATATTACTCTTCTATATAACTAGAGTATTCTACAAGGACTACGATTTTTTAATTCGTCGTTCAATTCTCTATTTACAAATACAATTTATATTTGGATAAGTTATTATAGAGAGGGATTGGGATGAAATAATTTTATTATCATATTCATATAATATATTCTCCCTTATGGGATTTATGAATATGAATATGTATATGATCTAGTTAAATGTCTAGCGCAAGAGGACTGTATGTTGTTCTGCATGGAGTACGGAGCTTGGGTGGGGTATTTTATTTGGTTTTTTATATGATCATAATGGTAATATCCAGTATATTATAGGATGTCACCATTGGATTAAAATATAAATGCATTTTTTCATATAAATTTCATAGACTACAAGATATAAATTTAGTGATTTTTTAATATTTCTCATGCAACTTTAATTACTAGAATAAGTTTCATTCTAGAATACATGAAAATACATCTAAATATAGTTTCACATTTACAATTATTCGGGTATCCAAATTAACATGTGCACATTTGTGGAATATTATCATCATATTAGAAAGAATTAGTCATATAAATTTAATTCCCAATTTTCTTGTCGAAACATAATTTTTTCTCTAAAATCTAATAAGGATAAATATTTTACCACATGATATTCATTCATCTCAAATAATTTATTCTATTAAATTTATATTCACAGTTGCACAACTATTTTTTGTATACCATGAATGATGTATTTTGGGAAATTTATTCATTCTAATTAAAGAATATGATATAACATATGCAATATATGATCATATTTCATTAAAATGGATGAGATCCTAGTGTAATGAAATTAGTTCCATGTATATTCATGGTACATTCCAAATAAATCCAATGATACACTAATGAATGTCATTTTTTATCACAAAAATAACCATATTCATCTATTATCCCTGAATTAAAAATTTAAATATTGATTAGTAAGACCACACTATGAATTATAGTAAATCCAATATCACATTACTGGGCAACTAGAATGAGTAATATAACTTAAAAATCATCTTGTTGCATCACATAATCTCAAATAATGTTCTCTTTTTGGCATGAAAATTAATATACAAATGATTTAATAGGTAGAGTACTAAATAGGTAAGTTCCATAGGATTCCCTTTGAAAAGAACAACTGAATGTAGCAATTTAACATTAACTAATATAATATATAATAGATGATGTACACGATACATTTTTCGATAAATCCTGGAACCGCAAAAAAAGTTCGTTTAGAGTTTTAGATGACTCAATGATTATATTTGTGTCCTATAAATTATTATTTTTAATTTATAGAACTATATTTTATTCAAATATAAAAATAAAAATATTGATGATTTATTTTTCATTTTATTAAAAAAATAAATATACCTAGATATAGAAAGATAGCCACTTCATTATATATTCTTATTATTTTTGGTACAATAATTTTAATTTTTAAATGTTTATTGTTAATGTTATTTGGAATAAATTAATTGAATAATATTTCTCCCTACATCACTTTTTCCTTTCCATACATTTTTTTGTATCATGTAATATGGTGATATGTAATTCTTCTATGTTGTTTGATATATAAGACAAACATAATTCCTTAAATCATAAATTAATATCCTATACATGTTTATTATAGTCTTAGACTAATATAGTCTTCAAAAAATAATAAATATAATAATTATTAATATTTTATATATCGGTATTGTTTTTATTGAATTTATTGAGAAAAATAATATTTTATATGATTCTAGAAAATGATATCTTTTAATCCTCTAACTCATACTAAATTATTAATGATGGTAAGTAAAATTTTTCCTACACTATCCCTAATATCCGTTTGAGGAAAAATCATCCATTAAACTACACCACAAATTATATTATATTTTTTAGATTTAGGGAAAAAACGAATTGGTTATTCACATATATGAAAAACTATGTAATAATTTTGTTTAATATATAAAAGTTGACAAAAAATTTATAATTTCATAAATCTATTTCTTCTTTGGGTAATGAAATTAATCTTCAAATATACTAATTGATTAATCTAAATTATTTTGTGCACCAAAAGAATTTCATGATGATATGTTTTTGAATTTGATGATAACATTTTAGATATTAACCGTTAATCAATGGTGAATACATGGAGAAGAGACAATACATTGAATTTGATTTTTATTCTCCACAAAATAATTGAACTAGTTATTCATGATTTTTTTATAAACAATATTCCCATAATGTTTTCTATGTATAATATGCTAACTCATACTTCCACTATAAGTACTCAAAAATATTCCATCTCTGTGTAATCCCTTTATAATTTAATGTTTTCACCATTAATTTAATATCCTATTTTACAAGGTATGTATTTTCATGTTTCAAATGTTTCTATTATTTTCCATTTTCTCATTTTATCAACTATATATATAATGAATCCTTATGACAGACATAACAGATTTTTTTTCAAAAAAAATAATATTAAATGTCCCTATTTTTTTAACTTGTTACCCCTAAACACAATAGAATCCACTCACAAGATCTTCCTAAACGGGGGTTTTATTGTATGAATAAGGAATAAGGGGAACGATTATCCTTTGAAAAAACCACTATATATTTGAAAAATATACTTTTCCCATTAAATCACTGTAATATTGAATAAGATAATGGAATATTTAATAAATAACTGAAATAAATGTTACAAAGACGCCAAATATAACATCACTTATATAATTAATGCTCATTAAATTTTATCATCACCATTCTTCATAATAGTGAATTGTAACATTTACTCCAACTATTAAACTACAGAAAAATTTCTTCATAACATTATTACTCAAACCTATAACTAAGATACACCTTCCAAACAATAAATTTTTTTCTTTATAAAATTAAAAGATGTGGAAAATGAAATACCAGTTTGAGGATTCAATTTTATGATTTTAAAAGAGATGTCACCAAATCCAATTGATTTATTTATTTTCTGCAATTGGGGAGTTTTTTTTTGGATTCAAACTAATTTTGATCCACTAGCCAAAAAATGTATATTGTCCCATTTGAAGATATCATAAAAACAATCCGCCATATCATCCCTAATAATATCATTAATATTAATCTTAAATTATGTTAAAAATTTATTATAAATGGAGATAAAATACTTACAAAAACTAATATAAATTGTTATTTATAACAAAAAATGGAAATTATTAATATATAAATATACTACACCCATTTTAGGAAATTTTTTCTTATAAATTAATTTCTAATTAACATAGAATCATTAATATGTTGGTTGAACTATTTTATAATTATAATTTATATATGCATTCCCTCTTTCAATGTATATCCAAGGGTAAATCAATAATTAAAAAAATTCAAAAAATCAACAAAATATTATAACATAATGGAAGAACAATAATATCATCTAAAATTACCCTATTAACATGAATTTCCAATACAAGGAGAAGGTAAAATAGAAAAATCATCATTCATTCCAAATATTATCTATTCTATCCTAATCCATAACCCTCAATGAAATCAAACAACATGAAAAATGGATTGGATACATGATTTATTACTAGTTCTTAAAATAGGGAAACATTAGGGTAATTACATGTAATGTCCCAGAAATTCTGTATATTTTTTAAATTATAATGATTTATTATGAGACCCTGAAATCTGACGGTATGCGATTCTAATTCCTGGAGTGCTGGTAATGATTCATCAATGTTTAATTTAGTATTAATTAGCACGCCTAAGTAGTTTTCCTAAAAAGGTGGAATAAATTGTAAATGGATACTCAGATTAAAACTCTCAGGGCACCGTTGTGCTCAGGATGGTGGGTTACCCTAGGCGCGTCGTAAGTTTAGTCGGTGCAAGCCTATGGTGAGAAAACCCAAAAATGCAATAACCGTATATAAAATAATAAAATAATGTTATTTTATTTTTCAAATTCATATAACTCATGAACGGTAACTCTGATTTAAAATACAAGACCACCACTGAACATGTGAGGTAATTATTGCTTTAGGCCGATACTAACATTGGCTAGCATGGGCCACTATAGAATGTTAGTTTTTGGCTATTAATAATTAATTAAGTGACGATTATTTTATTGTAAATTCTATAACGTCTAAGAGGTAACTCAGATTGGAAATCTACGAGTACGGTTCGGTTCGTTGGGGCGTGTTTCACTTAGGGAGAGCCTAACCTTGACCGGTTCGGTTTGAGAGTGACTATTAATAATTTTCCGAAATTTTTTTTGGGTATGTTCAGTAAACGCGTGAGTGGAGATTTCTAAATTTTGAACCATTGCTCGGATTAAATATCGGAGGACACCATTGAATCCGTAGGGCTAGGATTCACTTAAGGGAGATAACACTTTGACCATAGTAGTTCAGGAGAAAAAGATATGTTTTCGGACTTTTTAATAGAAATAAATAAAATAAATTTTTTATTTTATTTTCATTCCTTTCCTCCAACAGACAATCGGCAACGTGGGACCAGCAAAGTGTCAATGGAATAAATGGCTTGACCTTTCAAATCTATATAACTGCACAATTGTGGAATTATGAATGTTCCTAATTATGGGGCCTCTATTAATCCCATGAACGTTGCACACCCTCCCCCTCTCCTATTTATATGGATCTTGGGGAGAGGTGTCAACACTGCTTCGCTAAGCAACAAAGTGCTAACAAAGTGTAGTGATTCCAGACCATTGGAGGAAGGAGATAGTACCAGCAGGAGGTGACGAGGAATAATGAAACCCTGAATCGAATATCAAAAAATGAGTGACGTCATTCGAGGCTAGTTGCAGGAGACTAAGAACACATACCCGCTTCCAAAAACACGCTTTCAACATCATTCTTGAGGTAGGAGTTTTATTTATGTTTGAATTTACATTATTGATTCTTCATATCCTGAATTCACGAAGACGATGGCCAAACCAACATAGCCATCATCCCGAACAAAAACCATATTTTTATTTCTTGTTTTTTCTTCACAAATTCTTCGTGCGTTCTTCAATGACTAATATTTATTGACATTTGAAACACAATGTTTTTCTAAGAATGATATATAGACACGGAGCCCTCGATGCAAGGATCCTGAATATGCAATAGTTTAATTTTTTCAGTCTTAAAACGAAACCGCAATGGCTCGTGGAAGAATGTGGCGGCCAACACCCGACATACCACATGAAGGAAGGGAGGTGAACTTCTGCCCCACTGGATAAGTAGGAGGATATGGACCTTTGGCCATTGCAAATCCTGGGGCGGCGATCGGCACACCGGCTGACCAAGTAGCGGAGCGGCGGCACGCGCCCGCGCCACTATTGGGGCAGGAGGTCGCGCCCGCTTGGACGAAGCGGTGGTCGAATGATGGATGAAATCTGCACGGCCACGATGGAACAATGGTACATGACCACACCAATGTGAAGAAGTTTTCCCGACATACCGGCCGGCCGCGCCACACCGGGCAGACCCAGATCGGTCCGATTAGGTCGGACCGAACCCATGCACATTCAAACCCAGTTGCACCTTTTTTTGCCATAACATGAGAACATATAGTCCATTTTATGAACCTTCGCCATCACCCAAATCCGTGGATCAAGGTGGTCCATTTGGTATAATCCACTTTAGTTTTGATATATTTGTAATACGGTCAGGTTTGATCGATCCCCGAATCCAACTGGGCCCTCGGAGTGGAAATGCTACTAACCTACAAACCATGTGTCTGATTGACCTGTTGTCTATTTCATTGGAACCCTTATTATGTAACAGAACATTGGGATACAAAATCATGGGACTTAGGGGAGATTAATGTATTACCTATGTCTTCGGGTGTGGTTCTCCAAACCGCACTATGTATGGAATCGTGAGATTGGCTAAGACTTGATGAATTTTGATCATTTGACTCGGAGTGACTCAACTTTCCCAATTGGGAGCACCTATATGTCACGCGGAAGACCCATGGGGGGGGGGGGGGTTGAGCACCTCATTGTGACGTGGCAGACCCACATTACATGAGAGGTAGAGTACCTCAGTAGGCCAATAGAGGGAGTGCCTCTGTGTGATGTGGCAGACCCAAGGTGGGGAACGCCTCTATGTGACGTGACATACCCATGTTAATCGACATGTGGAGTTCCTCAACAATCCATTGTTAGTTGGTAGTGCCTCTGTGAGATTTTGTATTCCCACTATACTCAATATTGGAGGTGTTCTCCACCCATCGAGGTGTTCGACATTATGACAGGAAATGTTTCTTGTTACTACACCTAGAATAAATCATGGTGTGAGATGTATTTTCCTTTTCCTTGTGATTGAGGTTATGTTATGTGGTACTTTACCTATGTGGAAATCTACCATTGTGGTATTACATTTGTGGTATTATTCCCTCCATTGTGAGATGTGTATTTTCTAATAACATTGGTATATGTATGGGCATATACCTATGTATGGTTGACAGTTGATTTAATGCCTTGTGGTTTATCCTTTGTAGATTTTGTGAGACCATTGATGGTCTCGGGGTCCCTACTGAGTATTGTTATACTCTCCCATGCACGGTTTATGCACTCACCTCCTTGTATTTGGTGCAGACGATGGATACTTCTGACTGAGGACGGTAGTACCAGGACTTGAGGTAGCGCGGAGGTGGACATTAGACAAGGCGTACTGCACAGACGACCGCTCGAGAGCTGAACCTACCCTTCGGGAAGGATCCATAGTGGGTGTCCACAGGATTTATTTTCAGTTATACTTGTACATTCCAGTTTTACTTGTACCATATAGTAGGACTTGTATTCTGGCCCCTTTTACTTTCATCACTCTCATACTACAGTAATTTACTTCACGGCTGTTTCTTCTCATGTTATTGGACAATGTTTTTTAGAGGATTAATGAAAATGCATTCTCGTGTTTGGGAGTACTCTTTTCGGTGCTTGTCACCATCAGCTGGCCTATAGATGGCATTCTTATGGTAGTCACTAAATAGGCCCTGGGGGAAAGGTCGTAAAAAACTATTATCAGATGTGTTTGGTTATACCGAAGAACTAGGACTATGGTATTTTCTTTTAAGAAATAGTGTTATGTGTTATGAGTGTGGTTTTCAGTTCGGGGAGTCTAGTGTTGGGGCATCGGCTGATGTATCCATACACCAAGACCCTGAATTCTTATTTCTGACTCAATGCATGAAAACTCTGATTGCGTTTGTTTTTGAAATGTTTATCTTTTGATTTCCTTGGAGTCACCTCACATGGTATAACATAATGATTGTGGCACACATATTCTTTATTAGGATGATACCACGTAGAATGCCAGCTAGGATTTCCGAGGGAGTATATGATGATGTCCCACCGTGAAACGAGGCCTCAGTGGAGGGCCCTCTTACGACGTTAGCACCTTTGGGTTGTGTACTATAAGCACCACTACCAGTTGGACGAGCGTGGAGACCAGCTCCACTAGTACAGGATGCACACCGACAGAGCTCATTTCACGAGTTCCAATGGTAGAGGCCTATGAGGATTTGAGGCGAGACAGATTCCCAGATAGCTGAGGACTGGATGGTGGGTATGGATAGAGTTTTCCACATAGTTGAGACACTAATATAGAAAATGGTGATCTTAGCTTCTACTCTTTTCTTATGAGTGACAATAAAGATGGCATGCATAGTGATGTGGCTTCAGTACATTGAATGTTTCCTAAGATAGTGCCTTCAGGTATTATGTCAAATATATCCATGAACGTTTTTCTACAGTTACAACTAGTGGCACCGATAGAGGACACATTTAGGCTTTGTGCCTCACACGAGTTTCATCATCAGTTACCTCTCAGGTTCCAAGGTGATCATGACTCCTAGGAGGGTGAATATTGTATTGAGGAGGTGGTTGAGAGTTATCTAGAGCTTCTACAACTTCTTTAGGATGACATGTCTGTAGCTGAGTATTTATCGAGGCGTGCAGAACATTCCTAGTACTGGATGAATATGACATGATCAGTGCTTCAGGGCTCTGACTTCTGAGCACGGTGTGTTTAAGGATTTCCAACCCATCATTATTCTTATATGCATTCCTACCTATGTTAGGGTTCTAGAGATAACTTTGTGGATGAATGTTATTTAGTTCAATGAATAAATCCAGTGAATGTTAGTAGTTGGAAAGTAGGAAACTAGTGCTAGTCTCAGAGACTTGGGATGTGAAAATGTTTCGAGAAGAATATTTATTTGGGACAAATGAATCTACAGGGAAGAAGACGTGGAATCATAGGTAGGAGAGAAGCCTGAGGTGGTGTATTTTTCAATATGTTACAACCCCCACCTCAAGGTCATCCGCACCAGGCTAAGGAAGCTAGAGTACTGGGGATGGGAGTAGATGCATTCAGTCAAAGAGTGTGACCCATGGACTCCAGGAATGATTAAAGGTATGGTCTGTGTCTACAACTAGCTTTCGCATCAATAGAAATAAGAAGAAATCATTCCTTCCTTCCATGAATCTTTTTTAGGAGATAGAGTTTCTGATTATCCTGTTGAATTGACCCTCACGTCTGGAGATACATCTAAGAGGATACTTGATAATCACACTTACACCAATGGTGTGATCTGACCCTTGAGCCGAGAGTTTTGGTTTGAACCTCTTGGTGGCAGCGTTGAGGCCATAGGACATTAGTGTGAGTATGGACTGGGAATCCACAGTTTATACATAGATTGACTATTTTGGGGAAAACGGTTTTGGATTACCTAAAATGTTAGAATGGGATTTTCCTTGGTTGGAGAAAAAGGAATCCAAGGAAGCACAAGACAAACTTTTTCATAATAGGGTGCGGCCGATCACACATGAGTCGGCCAAACAAACCCTCATGGAAGAATGAGTTTTTAGTTTTAAGTTCCCAATAGGATTGGATATAGTTCCTATTAGAATATGACTTTGATATAGTGTATGCTCCAGGAAATGGGAACATGGTAGAATATGCACTAAGAAGGAGGTCTAGTCTACAACTACTATGTAATGTGTCAGAGTAGCTAGTCGTGCTACAGATATCCATCATGGATAAAGATGGAGATACTTACCTTTAGTCTATTACAATCACTCCCCAACTCCTTCATAAATTCATGGAGGCACAGCTTGGGGGAATTGACTGTGAGGATCCATGAGCTTAGATGTCCTCGGGGTAGGCACATGATAGATTTTATAAAGGTGGGGAGCACATCATCCTCTTCAGAGGATGCACCATGGTGCATGTGGCTCTTTGGGAGGAGGTTTTGAAGGTGTTACATACATCCCCTCTAGCGGTACATCCAGGAGTGGTGAAGATGTACCAGGACATCCGACATTAGTACTGATGGACAAGGATGAAGGAAGTAGTGGTGGATTTTGTATCAAGATGTCTCACTTTTCAGCAAGTGAAGACTACACAGAGATGGCTGAAGCCTTGTGGTCGATAATGGAAGTAGGCCTTTGGTGTTCTAGTAGGGGGGGATGTTTTCTTGTGAGTCTCTCCTCAACGGGGACTATAGATATTTGGACGAGGCGGTAAGTTATCTCAAAATTTCATCGAACCCTTTTAGGTCCTCAACCGATTTTTCAAGGTGGCTTACCGCTTAGCTCTTCCACTTTAGATGAATTGGGTGCATGGAATCTTCCACATTTCCTAGATAAGGATATACATGAATGAACTATATCACATCATTTACTGGGGAGAGCTGGACATCGATGATGGGGCAACATTTTCGGAGGTTCTAGTAGAGATTGAGGATCGATAGGATTGGGTCCTTCGTGGGCAGTCGATACCTCTGGTGCATGTCTGTTCACAGCATGAAATCCTTATTTAGAGCACATATGAGTAGGAGGGTTAGATTTGTGTTGAGTACCCAAATTGTTTCCTTAGTCTATGTTGTGGCTTTGGGGGACGTAAATCCCTATTGTGGGGAGAATGTAATTTCCCAGAAATTATTTATAACGTTTTTAATTATATGGAATTATTTCGATAATTTAAAATGTGACGGTGCTCGATTCTGAGGCCCAAAGATCCCAGAATGATCCGTACAAGTTTTGTTATATTTTTTTTAGTGCTCATAAGTTTCTTTCTTGAAAAGTGGATTAACTCATAAATGGTTACTCGGATTAGAAATCTGAGAACACAATTGCGCTTAGAATGATGGGATTATCCTAGGCGCGACATAAGTTTATTCAGCCCAAGCCTAGGGTGAAAAAATCCCAAAAATGAAATAACCATAAATAATATAATTAAATAATGGTATTTTATTTTTCAAATGCTTATAACTAATGAATGGTAACTCAGATTAGAAATATGATACCACCAATGAACTTTTGAGGGTATGCTTTCTTTAGTAAGATAATAACTTTGGTCGGCGCTGGACACCAGAGAATGTTAGTTTTTCACATTAAATAAAACTATTATGTGACCATTATTTAATGGTAAAATCCATAAAATCTAAATGGTAACTTTAATAATTAATATAAGAGTGACATTGGGTTCTTTGTGGCGTGGTTCACTTTTTTAGAGCCTAACTTCGACTGGCGCGGGTCGAGGGTGACGGTTAATAGTTTTCCAAACATTTTTTCGGGTACGTTTAGTAAATGTGTGAGAATTTTTTTCTAACATTTGAATCAGTTCTCGGATTAAAAATCCTAGGACACCATTGAATCCACTGGGCCATGATTCTTGTAAGGGAGACTTCATTTTTCTAAAAGTAGGTCTGGAGAAGTAGATGTGTTTTGGGACTTTTTAAAAGAACGAAATAAAATAATATTGTTATTCTATATTCATTCCTTTCCTCCAACGGACAAGAGGAAATGTGGGACTAGCAATGGATCAACCCAATAAATGGATTTACCTTTAAATTATATGTAACTGCACCATTGGGGAATTATGAAGGCTTATAATTAGTGGGCCTCCATTAATCCCACAAATGTTGCACACCCTTTCCCTCTCCAATTTATATGGACCATAGAGAGAGGTGTTAGGACTGCTTCCCCAAGCAATGAATTACTGACAACGTGTAGTGATGCCAAACCATTGGAGGATGGAGCCAATACCAACAGAAGGTGGTGAGCAACACCGAAACCCGAAACTGGAGATCGACAAAAGAGTGATTCCATTGGAGGCTAGTTGAAGTGGATGAAAAACACTAACCCTCTTCCACAAACACATGTTCACCATCCTTTTTGAGGAATGGGTTTTATTTATGATTGAAATTACATTATTTATTCTTAATAACCTCAATTAATGATGATTATTTCAAAATTAAAATGGACATCATCCGACACATAAACGTAGCCCCACTTTCTTTTTTTATCTTCATGCATTTTTCGTGCATTCATGAATGCCAAATATTTATTAATGCATGAAACATGGAGATTTGTTAGGAGTGATATATGGAAACAAATCCCTTGATTAAAGGATCTCGAATATGTGATTGTTTAATTTTTTCAGGCTTGGAATCAAACCACAATGGCTCACGGAAGAAGGAAGCATCCGACAACCTGCTAAATACATGTAGGAAGGGCGGTGTGTGCCCATACCTTCGGATGAGCAGGAGGCCATGGCTGGAAGGACATGGAAATTCCAGGGTTGGTGGTTGGCATGACATCCAGCCACGTAGCGGAGCAGTGACGCGTGTCTGCACCACCGATGTAGCATGAGGCTGCAGCCGCACAGTCGTGAAAGAGATCGATGGGTGGCCGACATCTGGCCAGCTGCGGGGGAGCAGCGACACCTGACCATGCCACTTGTAAGAAGACCAATAAGCAATGCCACACTAGGTGGGACCACTCTGGTGGGTCTGACATTAAAGCAGGAGAACCGTCCACTGAATGTTCAGGAATACCGGGGGGCGCCTCCCCCTGGGTGTCGGTTAGGGAAGACCCGCCACAGCGGACCACTAATCCTACTGGTATGGCCGCACCCTGGCCCAGTAGGATGGGCCT
Organism: Viscum album; assembly: GCA_963277665.1. Lineage (NCBI taxonomy): Eukaryota > Viridiplantae > Streptophyta > Magnoliopsida > Santalales > Viscaceae > Viscum > Viscum album. The sequence goes on along the minus strand of OY728158.1, from coordinate 1,355,674,055 downwards.
ACCAATGCCCAGGCCATCTAGGCTAGACTTGGATCTTACCAGGTCAACCTGATCTGGGTCGCTCCGATTGGATCAGACCAGACCCGAGCGCATCTTAACCCAATTTCGTCTTTTTGGTCGTAACATGAGAACCAAGAATTCGTTTTACAAACCATCTACGACACCAGAATCCTTGTATTGAGATGGTCCATTTGGAATTCTCTATATTATATTTGAATAATTTTTGTGTACATTGTGGTTTGATCGAACCTCTGATCCAACTGGGCCCTCAGAGCGGTAATGTTAATAACATACAGACCAAGCATCCGATTGATGCATAGTCGGTTGTTTTGGAACCCCTATTACCTAACTGACCTTTGGGATACATATTCACTGGTATTTAGGGTTATATAGATATGAACGATGGTTTGGGGAGTGGGACTCCCAAGTGAACTACCTACGGAACCCTGTGACTGGCTTAGACTTGACGAATACTGACCATTCGACTCAGAGTGACTCGACAGTCCCAATAGAGAGTGCCTCTGTGTGATCTAGTAGACCCACTGTGGGGAGTGCCTTTTGAGATGTGGCAGACAAATGGTACTCGACCAGAGGAGAACCTATGCAGACCACGAGGGGAAGAGCCTCTGTGTGACATGGCAGACCCATGGGGGGAGTACCTCTATGTGAAGCGGCACACCCAAGGTACTCGATAGTAAGAGTAATTCAGAAGTCCAAAGTTTGTGGGTTGCACCTCTGTGTGACTCAGCAGGCCCACTATACTCGATAGAGGAGGGGTTTCCCAAATCCGAGGTGTTTTACATTGTTACTGGGAATGTTAATTGTTACTACACCTAGAATAACTCATGGCTTGAGTTGTCTTAACCTTGTGCATGTTATTGAGGTTATGCTATTGTTGATGCTCCTTTCGTCACAGAATCTAATAATCGGAAAAGGGGAATATCTGAGCTCAAGATGATTCAACCATTGAAGAAAAATATCAAAAATTGACAAAGGCATGAACAAAGGATCAAAAGAAACTGCACTATGCAAGTTATATCACTGTCGCGCAAGTCCACTTGCGTGGCGCCCTTATGGTCCACAAGTGACTTGCGCGACCTAATTGATAACTGCCCGGTAACCGCCCGGGGTCTTCTCCTGCATATAAATAGACCATGTGGGCCCCCCATTTGAAAGGATCTTTTTCCAGAAACTCGGATTGAATCTCCCGACGCCCAAGTCTCTTCTCAAAGCTTCTGGAACACTTCTAAGGTAATTTCTTACCTAGAACGGAAGATCTAAAGAGTGGAAGGATGGCCTAGGTGTTGAAACTCATCAACACTTGCGCGCCTGAGTGGCCAGCCCTTAAGGGAAGTGGTCCCACATGCATGCCGCCTTATTCCTTCGATATAACTTGCGCGTCCCTTTTCTGGAAGAACCTGAAGAGAATTCTAAAGTCTTTAATAAAGAGTCGCTCAAGTATTTCAATGCTGGTTGACCATCGCGCAAGTACACCACATGTCGCGCAGGTATACCTGCGCGACCAATACTTGCGCCCCCCCCCAATACTTGCGCGCCCCCGAAATACTTGTGCGCCTTCCAAGACTTGCACGCCCCTTTATTTTGGGTGCCTTTCTTTCCCATTTCACCCCTCTTAAAGCCATTATACATTTCCTTTCCAAGATTCAGTCTTCAAGACACTCTTTAAAGACATTTATGGCATGATTTCATGATTTGACTTCCTTATCTAAAAGGAATTCTGTGGAATATCTCTCAAAACCAAGTGATTTAAATATACTTATGTCACTAATAATGGAGAGTTCATTCATTCAACCTCATCCTTTAAATATGAGAGAATCCATAACCTGGGCATCCTTTTCAGGAATAAGCCCCAGTCATAAATTTGGGCTTACTTCTCAGGAGTAAGCCCCAAGTCCCCTAACCTGGGTCTCCTTTTCAGGAATAATCCCCAGTCATAAATCCTCTAATTTGGGCATGCTTTATAGGAGTAAGCCTCAGATCCTATAATTTGGGCTTCCTTTTCAGGAGTAAGCCCCAGTCTCAAATATGGGCATCCTCCTCAGGAGTAAGCCCCAAACCTTAATCCTTAACATGGGATTCCTTTTCAGGAATAAGTCTTAATCATAAATCCCTTAACCTGGGTCTCCTTTTCAGGGATAAGTCCCAGTCATAATTTTGGGCTTCCTTTTTCAGGAATAAGCCCCAAGTCCCATAAATTCTCTTTAACCAGTCCTAATTTACGTTTGATCTGGGATTCCTTATCAGGAGTAAAACCCAGTTATCAATCCTCTCCTAATTTGGGTTTCCTTTTCAGGAATAAGTCCCTTGTTAGAGTATTCAAATCTCCATGAAGAACATATACCTTTATGGACCCTGTTCCTGAATTTTCTTCCTAAAATAAATCCTCTGGGAAGTTGTTTCGCACGGATTCCGGGGATGACCTCCTGGATGGGAGATTCAAACGTTCCGATCGGTTTCTAGCGGGTTTGTTCGTAGAACTAGAAACATCCAATGATTCCACATCCGTTTGGACCTACTTTCCAAAGGTAGGCCCTCATTAGTTTGTGGACTAATGAGGCTTAGGAATTTTCATTGGTCGAGAGGATGGGAGGTCGGACTCATCACACCTTTTTGAGGGGAATTATTGTCTACTCCGGGACTCTCTTTATAGATTTAAGTTATGTTCGTGAATCCTTATTACATTACCAAGTACAAAATGAGCTTTCCTTTAGTTTTAACAATCAATGAATAATATGAAAGAAATTTAGAGAATATTTTATATGTATTCGAGGTTCATCATCAATAGAGAATCATCTATATCTGTTTAGAGATTCTTGGTCAATGGTATCCTTCAAAAACATTTATATAAAAGTCTCTTGGTCATTATGATGACCAGGCTGGTTTTAAAGCCACTCATTGGGGCACTTGAAGTTTATCGTCATTCATAAGGACATGGATTATTTCAAAGTTGGGATCGAACCCATAAATGGGCTACCTATGTATCCTTTGTTTTGGAAAAGGAATCATAACCCATGTAGTTCGAGTAATGGAGTATGATGTTTATGATTGATGGCTCAAAGAAGAATGTCATAATTAATTTTACACTCTAAGCTCACATGAGTCATGCTCGGTGTGAGAAACAGGAGGTATTGGTAAAAATTAGACAATTTTGCCATGAAAGATGCAATCATAAGAAATTGTTTGGGGCTTATGTATGTATGACTGCCCAAATAGATGAAGGTTTAGGATTTACTTTTAGGGAGAAAATCCATGAACAGGGTCCATAAAGGTATATGTGCTTCATGGAGATTTGAATACTCTAATCATGGGGCTTACTCCTAAGGAGGATGCCCAAATTAGGAGGATACTTATGATTGGGTTTTACTCCTAAGAAGGATGCCCAAAATTATGACTGGGACTTATTCCTGAAAAGGAGGCCCAGGTTAGGGGGTTTGGGGCTTACTCTTGAAAAGGAAGCCCAAGATTATGACTGAGTCTTATTCCTGAAAAAGAGACCCAGGTTAGGGATTAAGTTTTGGGGCTTACTCCTGAGAAGGATGCCCATATTTGAGATTGGGGCTTACTCCTGAAGAGGATTCCCAAGTTTGGGAACTTTAAGAATTTGGGGCTTACTCCTGAGGAAGATGCCCATATTTGAGATTAAAGGATTTATAACTGGGGATTATTCCTGAAAAGGAGACCCAGGTTTAAGGATTATCTCATCTTAAAGGATGAGGTTGAATGAACGAACTCTCAATCTTTGGTGACATAAAGATGTATAAATCACTAGGTTTTGAGAGATATTCCACCGAATTCCTTTCAGATAAGGAAGTAAAATCAAGAAATCTTGCCATAAATGGCTTTGAAGAGTATCTTGAAGACTAAATCTTGAATAGGAAAGGTGAAATGGCTTAAGAGGGGTAAAAATGGGCAAGATGGGCACCCAAAAAGGTAGGGGCGTGCAAGTCCTGAAAGGCGCGCAAGTCTTGCGTGGGTGCGCAAGTATTGGTCGCGCATGTATACTTGCGTGACACATTGTGTACATGCGTGATTTTCAACCAGCATTGAAATACTTGAGAGACTCTTTATTAAACCCTTTAGAATCCTCTTGAGGTTCTTCCAGAAAAGGGACGCGCAAGTTCTATTGAAGGAATAATGCGGCGCGCAAGTGTTTATGAGTTTCAACACTTAGGCATTCCTTCTTCTCTTTAGATCTTCCGTTCTAGGTAAGAAATTACCTTATAAGTGTTCCGGAAGCTTTGAGAAGAGACTTGGGCGTCGAGAGCTTTAATACGAGTTTCTGGAAAAAGATCATCCCGAATGGGGGGCCCACAGGGTCTATTTATAGGTAGGAGAAGACCTCGGGCGGTTACAGGGTGGTTACCACTTAGGTCGCGCAAGTGACTTGCACAACCATAAGGCGTCGTGCAAGTATACTTGCGCGACCACTAGGCAGCGCGCAAGTACTTGCACGACCACTAGGCGGCGCGCAAGTGTACTTGCACGACCATGAGGGAACTTGCGCGGCCTATGGGAAATGTTCTCCTTGTTCATCCCTTTGTCGATTTTTGATGTTTCTTCAAAGGATGAATCACTTTATTCTTAGATATTCCCCTTTTCCGATCTTTAGATTCTGTGACGAAAGGAGCGTCAACAAAAGTCCCCCCTCAGAGTTGGATCCGGAGAGAAATGAGGATTTGACTCTAAGGAAATCGAATCCATCCAAAGGAAAAAGGGGGCGCGCAAGTGTGCTGGAACTTGACTTTTATTCAAAGTTCCTTTGTCTTTTATGGGCAGTTTAAAGTCATGCATGCAGGACATAAAGGGGCTAATGATTAAGGTCGAAATATCTTTGACCGAAATGTACTAAAATTGATTCAATTCCTTGACAATTTATCTGAAAACATATTACCATACTCGAGTATGAGGGGAAAAAAATCTAAACTATGGCTTAAGAATATTTGAATCTGGGGAATGATATGAAAAAGAGCTAAAAGGCATTAGAAGAAGTAGTTTCCAAGAATGAAGTTACTATTATTTAACAAAACCCGCTAGGGGGTTGAAATATGCAGGGAAACCTAAGGGAATTGGCTGCATGGTTAAATAAATAGCATCTTTCGGCTGACAAGTCTGTTATGTGGACTGTTTATGCAAGGCCACCTATGGGCACGTGCTGCATAGTCAGGCAAAAGAACTCCCAGAAATTTACTTTCCTAGTGCTAAAAGCCAGTGAAGGTTTATGGAGATTCAAATTTTCTAAAGTATAGAGTTTGTTGTATGGAAAGAGGTACTTGAATATGGAGAAGATATTTCCAAACAAGAATATCAAAGAATTGGATGAATATCACTCCTACGAAGGTCTGACCCAAACGTAGGGAAGAAGAATAAACCATAGACTTGAATACTTTCAGATCATGAAAAAAAGATATGGGACAAATATGTTAAGGATGGCTATTTTTTGTGGATCCCTACATACTGTCAGTTAAGACAAATAAGGAAAAAAGAGGCATTCTTCCCAAGAATGAAGTTACTATTATTTAACAAAACCCATTAGGGGGTTGAAATATGCAAGGCCACCAAAGGGCATTGGCTGCATGGTCAAATAAATAGCATCTTGTGGCTGACAAGTCTATTATGTGGACTGTTTATGCAAGGGCACCTATGGGCACGTGCTGCATAGTCAGGCAAAAGATTTATCAGAAGTTTGACATTTTTGTGACTAGAAGTCATGAAAAGGGTTATGAAGATCTGAAAATATTTAAGGTTAGGATTATAACACATAAAGATGGGTATTGTCCAATGTATATAGAGATACATAGGTCAATGATGACCATAATCATGTTGTGGATGGGTCCTAAATTGATACTTGGTCTTCACTACGTATCTCATAAGAATGAGAATCAAGCCATACGTAGTTCTTGAAATGCAGTTTAACGTCGTGTAGGACGAAAGTATGAGAAATATTAGTTTAGGGTCATAGAATTCGGACCATACTAATGAATACACAATGTGTGTTTTCATGAGGACATTTCAGCCAAGGGACTGAAAGTGAAATTTGGGGATAGGCCCAAAAGACTTGGGGATGGATTCGAGGGATACTCGAACATTCCTACGTATCCCATAAGGATGGGAATCAAGCCCACGTAGTTCTAGAAATGCCCTTTGTACAAATTTGGTTCGTACATGTGAAGGGTGAAAGAGGACATTAGTGAAATGATGGTTTAACCTGAGATAAAAAAATTTAGGCATTACCATGTATGCACGTAGTCTTTTGAAAATGAAAACCCTGATTGAAAAATCAATGTCAATAATAGTTATCTCTCAAATGAGGAAATCAAAGAATATTGTAGTTTATTGTCGTATCGGAAAAAAGTGTTGCATAGTTTAACGTCATATAACAAGGACGAAAGTGATTCAATGTAAAGATATTGATTCTAGGTTCGGTTTCACGAATCAACATCATATGAGATGGTGGTGAACCGATGTGAAGAGATTGTTTTTGGGCTTAAACCCTGGGAGGTTGCCTACATACCCAGCCTGGAGGGCAAGGATCAAAGTCCGTGTAGTTCAATTAATGAATGAATTAATGATCAAGTTGTTCTTGGGGATAATGATCAAATTAAAATTTTGTTGGGACTTACACATGGTTAGGGGCCCAAAGAGAGTGTTATGGTTGAGGTTTTCTCTAAGCTCACGTGAGTCATAATCGGTGTGAGAAACAAGATGTAATAACAACCTTAACGATGCACAGTTTAATGTCATGTAGGACATATCAAGGACTTTCTGTACATTTTAGCATCATGTAGTTAGGACGATGGGGACAATACAGTTTAACGTCATATTGGACGAAAGGGGGATTGTGCAGTTTATTGTCATGCAATAAGGACAAAAGAGTGTACCATTTTAACGTCATGTCGGACGAAAGTGCGAATAGATTAAGGTCATATGCATGGACCGTGAATGGTGCAGTTTAATGTCATACTGGACCTTTGAGATTATATAGTTTAACGTCTTTCCGGACGTAAGGGACTTTTGTACAGTTTAGCATCTTGTAGTTAGGATGTCACAGTTTAACGTCTTGCTGGACGTAAGGGATTTGCAAATAGTTTATGGTCATATACATGGACCAGGGATGATGCAGTTTAAGGTCATGCTGGATGGTTTAGGGAACGTTTTCACAGTTTAATGTCGTGTGGGATGAAGATGCAGTTTAAAGTCATACTGGACCATTGTTGTATAGTTTATCGTCATATAGCAAGGATGAACTGGTGCTGCACAGTTTAGTGTCATGTTGCAGGGACATCTTCTTTTCTACAGTTTTAATGTCATGTAGGACAATTCAAGTAACTGTTACAGTTTAACGTCATGTTGGACAATAGAACATTTATACAGTTTAACGTCATGTTGGACGATAGAACATTGTTGTACAGTTTAAAGTCATGTAGCTAGGACTAAGGTGAACCAATATGAGGATATTAGTTCTGGGGACTTATTTTTACAGTTTATCGTCATGCTGGATGATGAAAGTGCCACACAGTTTAATGTCATGTTGCTAGGACACAATATAGTTTAATTTCATCTCGGACAAAATATAGTTTAATGTCATCTCGGACAAATAAGGAACTTCTGTACAGTTTAACGTCATGTAGATAGGACATAATATAGTTTAATTTCATCTCGGAAAAATATAGTTTAATGTCATCTCGGACAAATAAGGAACTTCTGTATAGTTTAACGTCATGTAGATAGGACATAATACAGTTTAGTGTCATGTAGGACATAATATGAACCAATGTGACTATTTTGGCTCTGGGAACAATATTTTGTGTTTATACAAAATACTTCTTCAGAAATCTGGCATTAGTTGGAGTCGTGATGTGTTCTCCATCCATTGAGATTAGAGAATATGCTCCATTGGAGTAGACCTTATGTATTGAATAAGGTCCTTCCCATTTTGGTTCAAGATTGGGAGGCTTCCTTCCTGGTATCATTGGTGCTCTGAGAACCAATACTAATTCTCCCTGAATGAATGAACGAAGATGAACTTTTTTTAAAGGCTCGTGCTATTCGATTCTGATATATTTCCAAGTGGTGCAAAGTGCACAATCTTTTCTCATCTAACTGTTCCAATTCATTCAACCGCTTTTGGGATTTCTCATCTGTAGATAACTGATCACAAATGGCTATTATGAGTGAGGGAAATTGAACTTCAATTGGCAAGACTGCTTCTGTTCCATATACCAATGAATATGGACTTGACCGCGTTGCATTGCGAGTGGTAGTCCGATAAGCCCAAAAAGCATGAAAGAGTTTATCAGGCCATGACCTCTTATCTTTATCCACCATCTTTTGCAGTATATTTGAAAAAGTCTTGTTGAAGGCTTCTATCACGATTTTCTGCTGCATATACAGTGCTAGCAGGGGTAAAATTAGGGTAGTGGCTTCGGAAAGATCCACGTCTTCCCCTGTATCCTGAACCTCTAGAACTTCCTCGGATTCCCTTATTTGATACTGGGAATTCAGGCTCATCAAGACTGGAATATGGATCTATTAATTGAATCATATTAACAGAACCAAAGATTAACTCTTCGTCTGATAAAGACTCTGCCTGGTTAGCCTGTTTAGGCTGTGCCGTTTGGTGGGACGGTGCCTGTGGATTTGAAGTAGATGGCATGAAATCATCCAGAGTCAAAGACAATTTAGGCTTTGATACATACTCATCTTCTCCTGATTCCTCTTTCTTCTTTGAATTGTGCTTCCCTTTTGAGGATTTGTCTTTTGATGGAGGTTTTACTGCAGCTTTTGTAGGAGACACAATTGGCTTCTTCAATTGTGTTTGCAAAATTGAATGGGTCTGATTGATTGTCTTTCTGACCATCCAATCATCATATTTTTTTGCAGTTTTTCTTTTGACTTCCTGCCACTCGCCTCCTTCCTTTGGATCTGTAGCGGTAATACACGCTACATGAGCTGAAGAACCCTTCAATTTGACTTGTCCCAAGTCGACCATCTTTTGCAGGAGGTCTTTAAAGACAAAACACTCTTGGATGGGATTCCCCAACATTTGATGAAGGGGACACAAATTGGGACGGTCTTCATCTCCTTCCTTGTTTGGCCTCTTGGGCACTGGTAATTGAACCAAATTATTTTCCAGAGCTGAAATGATGTAACCAGGAACTTGCTCACTTCGGAAAGAGTATGTTTTACTCTTCAAATCCTCCAATTGTTTTCGTCGTTCATATCTTTGATCATTTGGACGAAACAACCTTTGTTGTTGGCGTTCAGGAGGTGGAGCCCTTTGAGAAGATGAAGGTTTTTAAGTAGAAATAGGCACAGGTGCTTGTTTAAGCATAACTGTAGCAGTTTCTGCTTTACCCATTCTCCTTCCTGGAGATGGTGGAATTATACGAGATTTAACCTTAGCCTGTATAAGGGAATCTTCAATCTGTTGAGCGATTGAAGTAAGGTCACGAAACCCTCCTGTGTATTTTACAGGGATCAATGCCGTGCGTAATTATTCACGCAAATTTGCCACACAGATTGGCAACAGTTCCTCCTGAGGGAGTGCTAAACTCAGGGAATACGTTAATCCCTTCCAACGAGCAATGAAATCAGAGACTCCTTCATTCTCCCTTTTCTTGCAGTTTGTAAGATCGAAAACTGTCGTTTTTGGAAAATTTGAGCTAAACTGAAGAAGGAATTTTTGACGAAGATCCTCCCATCCGATGACTGACCGGGATTGCAAGCTTTTATACCAGACAAAAGCTGGTCCTTGCATGGTTCGCACGAAGCATCTGAGTTTCACTGCTTCTTGCTGCTCTGGAGTTCCCATCATAGGATCACAACAAGACACGTAATGCGTCAAATGTTGTTCAGGGTCGCCTGATCCATTGAAAGTATGGAAAACAGGGTTTCCAAAACTGGATGGAGGAGAAATTGAATCTACCCATTCAGGGTAAACTTTTTTTCAGGTTGAACTTGCGCCCGTTTCCCTTCCATAGTTTCTAACCGAGCTGTTAATGACTCAATAGTAGTTATTAACTTTTGAGAAACATCAGGTTGAACTTGGTTTTGGGTAGGTGCAATGAATGGAGCTTGGACAGACGTGGTGGTTGGTGCTGCAACTGATGGTAGTGCTGCCAACCATTGTTGCGTTTGACCCGTAGGATTAGACCTCTGAGGGTGTACTGATAAAGGAGGATATTCCTGATCCATCTCAGTAGTTACAACAAATTCCTTCGGCGGTCGAACTTCAGCATTCTTAAGAAGAATACTAATCTGAAGTAGTTCTGCATTCAACCTTCTTAATTCTTTCATTTCTTCCTCCTGTTGTGCAAACCTTTTCTCTAATGAGAGCGATTGACCTCTTTTAGAGGAAGGGTGTGAAGTAACCTGATTCTTTCCTTTCCACTTATTGGATCCTTTTCGGAGAGGTGGAAGTGGGTTACTTGAAGGAATGCCCAGATTTTGGGTAAGCCTTTGATTACGTGTGCGCACACAATCTTCATTTAGGTCTGTGTGCGCAACTTCTTGAGCAGGAACCTCTTCGTCTGATCCCTCTGATTGAGCCTCATCTGGTGAATCAGCAGCAATGGAATTGATGACATTAATGGATGCATTTTGCATGGAATCCTTTCTATCAGCATTTCTGTGATATTGTCTTCTTCCATGTCCATGATGAGACATGGAATTCCGTTGACTTGATCCCTCAGGAACTTCTTGGAGAAGCGTCACTTGGAGAGAATCTCGTAATATCTTGTCTCTTCGTTCCTCTTGAGGCTTATTCCCTAATCGAAAGAATACTGACTTTCTCTGAGGGAGGGATTGAGGATTTGAAAAAGTCCCCAGTCCGGTGGACTGGGGATGTTCCTGCTGCTTCCGCTCAACTCCTCGAATCCCATTTGTTGACTCTGAGGGTTGGGTTAGAGAAGTCCCTAGTCTGACAAGCTGGGGTGTCTCTTGACATGCTATGTCTGAGATCTTCTTAAAATCTCTCTTGATCATGCGAATATTAGTTCGGAAATTAGATGGATGCATTAACCTGTTTCCACTTTTATCACCTGGTTCAACAGACCGTTGGATGATTTCCGAAACTTCTGTCATTTGATGACGTTTTTCCTCCAGACGAGAGGCTTGTGCAATATTCTCGCCTGCTTGATGTAAGAGAAATTCAACAACTTGTTCTCTATATACATGATTTTGAGAGGAACTAGTTGAAGCATGTTCTTGAGAAATCTTTTTATTATGAACAAAGCCCATTGACTGTGGCCGGCCATGGGCAATAACATTTCATGAGACCATTTTCGGCGGGCTTTGCTGACTGGAAAGCACTGTGAAATGTAGTGCTCCGTGAACACCCCATCATCTGATATGAACAGCAGATGGAGCATTGGCAATTAACTGACGCAATTTTCTTAGTGCGCCAAGGCATGAATGTTGAAGGGTTCTCTGTTACTTTTCAGCCTTTGGATACCGAGAGACTGAAAGAGATGCCAAATGAATCTGACGTTGTATCCCTTCTATTATCTTAAGATTATTTTCATATTCATCATAAGATAATACCTTCTTCTTTAATTGACAAATAGTTTTCCATATGTTGAGACGAATATCATGGATTCCATCATTCGTCAACATCTTTGGAATGTCGTAACGGGAGTCAGCCAAAGGCCAAAACATGACTGGTATTTCACCTTTTGCCATTTTTCTCCTCATGTTCAGCATTTCCTCTTTATCATTAAATGAAGATTCTTCTACCTGTTTTGACCAGAGCTGGTGTTTCCTTGTTACTTCATTGGATTAAATAATATTGGTAGAGAGATCATTAATCAAACTAGAAGATTCATGACTTAGGGGTGGTTCGGAGAATGACCTACACCCTGGGCTATCTTCTGATTGAGAAAGTATTTCACTTGTTAGAGATAAAGCATCAGACATGACTGGTTTCGCATTTGCAAGTGCCTCAAGATAAGAGGGCTTTCTCGGCACTACATTATCCACTGGAGTATTTTCCAGGCAATGTGTATCACTACTGCGGAGAGGACTTTCGCATCGAAGTTCATCATCATGGGGAGGACCACCATAATGGGTTACAGAAAAAGATGAAATCTCTTGCTCCTTGGTCTTCTTGACCAGACAGAGGGTTCATGTGGCTCTCATCTGAAGAAGAAACTTCAAGATTGACCGAACTTTCATGAAGTAAGACTTAATGAGGAAGTGTCTGTTGAAGACCTTAAAAATTAATGTTCCCGTTATGGGGAACTGAGGGAGTAGAATCTTGAATTCCTACAGATAAATGTCTGAGGGCTTCAAGAACTCCAGCATCGAGAAAGGCCTTGTTGCAGATTGGCCTTTGATCTCCTGACTGTGCTGGGCAGATCTTTTTCTTAGATGCCTTCTTACTCACTTTAGAAACCACTTGTTAACGAAAGTGGTTACTTTGAGCAGGTGTATGTGCCCGATCAGGAAAGATGGTCAGGTTAGGCTGACGATCTCCACTCAAATCAGGTGTATGTGCCTGACTTGGTTGTCCGTATGATATGGGGGAGTATGCCCCATAACCCTCTTGGACTGGAACAGATGTGTGCGTCTGTTCCGGAGTGAATCGTTGATGTGTCACTCCACTGCTAGGGATAGATTTATGTGTCGGTCCCTGAGATGATGCTGAAGCTGTTATGATATCCTGGGAAGCATCCAGAATATGAGCAAGAATTTGCTTCTGCTCTTTCACCATAGACAAAATATGTTTGGTGACTTCAGCCGCCGGAACAGGGATATACGTCCATTCCAGGCTTGGAGTAGGTGTATGTGCCTGCTCCTGTCCTCCTTTTCCTGTCAAACAACCCTGACAGTACTCAAGTGTGGAGGCAGAGAGTTGAGTCTGCCTCCTATTTGTCGTTGGGACTTTCCGACTGACTTCTCCGTGCGCTACCAAGCGAGACTGTTGGTAGGCTTGATTAGTATTAGCAGGTGTATGTGCCTGCTGATTAGACTTCTCCAAACGCGGTTGACGAGATCCATCATATGTAGTCAGACGAACCTGCTGACTAACTGGTGATGTATAAGTAGGTGCATGTTCCTGCCTATAGTACTCCGCCGGAATTGCCTGGCGGGATTGGCGTGATGCTGCCAGATGAGTCTGCTGGACAACGGAATTAAAACGGACAGGTGATTGTGCCTGCTCGTTATTTTCCACCAAGTTAGGTTGGTGGACTTCTCCAGAGATGGCAGGGACGACAACCTGCCCATTGTTAACCGGATTCCGTCTCTGGAGGTTCATCATGCCTGCTCGGGTTCGAGGAACCTGAGCTGAATGCCTGGAGTCGGTACCCTCATCATGTTGAGGGCGCACTACCGTACGAGTCTGGCGGCGATTGCTGATGGGAGCCCTCGAGAAGGACTCCTGTCTTTTTGAATTAAGGCCCTGCGGGACCTGCTCATTCACTTCCTCAGAGTAAGGGAGTGAATGGAAATTGCGTTCCGGGGATAACGACCCGAAACAGTTGGAGACGGTAGTCAGCACCGCCTCCTTCTTGATCGCTGGTCGCTGTTGTCCGGACGACCAGGTAGAGTTGTTAACTTGGAGGGCATGACGAGCGGCCTCCAGAGTTGGGATAGTACCGTTGCGACGGTACTCCTTAACCAGTGCATTAGAAACCCACTGTTGAAGACGCTGAGTTGGTGATGCCATCCTTAGAGCGGACGACGTTCCAGCAGGAGTAGCAGCATTGGTTTTCACAGTAGCAGACCTCACAGTAGAGGTGTTCATAGCAGCAGCATTCACAGGGGTGAATTTATGAAAAGCCATTTTGCAGAAGATCTTGAGAAAAGAGTGCCTGTTCCATATAACAGACATAATCAAGATGAATCTGGCCACTGCATCTTTTGGATGAGCACATGTCAATGATTGATTTGTTGGCCCAAGGGTCCTAACAAATAAGAAGAACATCACTTTAACTTGGTTAAGGATTCACGTCGGGTTCACCATTTTTTATTTCGCACGGATTCCGGGGATGACCTCCTGGACGGGAGATTCAAACGTTCCGATCGGTTTCTAGCGGGTTTGTTCGTAGAACCGGAAACATCCAATGATTCCACATCTGTTTGGACCTACTTTCCAAAGGTAGGCGCTCATTAGTTTGTGGACTAATGAGGCTTAGGAATTTGCATTGGTCGAGAGGATGGGAGGTCGGACTCATCACACCTTTTTGAGGGGAATTATTGTCTATTCCGGGACTCTCTTTATAGATTTAAGTTATGTTCGTGAATCCTTATTACATTACCAAGTATAAAATGAGATTTCCTTTAGTATTAACAATCAATGATTAAATATGCAAGAAATTTAGAGAATATTTTATATGTATTCGAGGTTCTTCATCAATAGAGAATCTTCTATATCTGTTTAGAGATTCTTGGTCAATGGTATCCTTCAAAACATTTATATAAAAGTCTCTTGGCCATTATGATGACCAGGCTGGTTTTAAAGCCACTCAGTGGGGCACTTGAAGTTTATCGTCATTCAGAAGGGCAGGGACTATATCAAAATTGGGATCGAACCCATAAATGGGCTACCTACGTATCCATTGTTTTGGAAAAAGAATCAGAACCCATGTAGTTCGAGTAATGGAGTATGATGTTTATGATTGATGGCTCAAAGAAGAATGTCATAATTACTTTTACACTCTAAGCTCACATGAGTCATGCTCGGTGTGAGAAACAAGAGGTATTGGTAAAAATTAGACAATTGTTCCATGAAAGATGCAATCATAAGAAATTGTTTGATGATTATGTATGTATGACTTCCCAAATAGATGAAGGTTTAGGATTTACATTTAGGGAGAAAATCAATGAACAGGGTCCATAAATGTATATGTGCTTCATGGAGATTTGAATACTCTAATCTTGGGGCTTACTCCTAAGGAGGATTCCAAAATTAGGAGGGGACTTATGATTGGGTTTTACTCCTAAGAAGGATGCCCAAAATTTTGACTGGGACTTATTCCTGAAAAGGAGGCCCAGGTTAGGGGGTTTGGGGCTTACTCTTGAAAAGGAAGCCCAAGATTATGACTGAGTCTTATTCCTGAAAAAGAGACCCAGGTTAGGGATTAAGGTTTGGGGCTTACTCCTGAGAAGGATGCCCATATTTGAGATTGGGGCTTACTCCTGAAGAGGAGGCCCATGTTTGGGAACTTTAAGAATTTGGGGCTTACTCCTGAGGAAGATGCCCATATTTGAGATTAAAGGATTTATAACTGGGGATTATTCCAGAAAAGGAGACCCAGGTTTAAGGATTCTCTCATCTTAAAGGATGAGGTTGAATGAACGAACTCTCAATCTTTGGTGACATAAATATGTATAAATCACTAGGTTTTGAGAGATATTCCACCGAATTCCTTTCAGATAAGGAAGTCAAATCAAGAAATCATGCCATAAATGGCTTTGAAGAGTATCTTGAAGACTAAATCATGAATAGGAAAGGTGAAATGGCTTAAGAGGGGTAAAAATGGGCAAGATGGGAACCCAAAAAGTTAGGGGCGTGCAAGTCCTGAAAGGCACGCAAGTCTTGCGTGGGCGCGCAAGTATTGGTCGTGAAGGTATACCTGCGCGACACATTGTGTACTTGTGCAATTCTCAACCATCATTGAAATAATTGAGCGACTCTTTATTAAACCCTTTAGAATCCTCTTGAGGTTCTTCCAGAAAAGGGACGCGCAAGTTCTATTGAAGGAATAAGGTGGCGCACAAGTTTTGATGAGTTTCAACACTTAGGCATTCCTTATTCTCTTTAGATCTTCCGTTCTAGGTAAGAAATTACCTTAGAAGTGTTCTGGAAGCATTGAGAAGAGACTTGGGCATCGGGAGCTTCAATACGAGTTTCTGGAAAAAGATCCTCCCAAATGGGGGGCCCACAGGATCTATTTATAGGAAGGAGAAGACCCCGGGTGGTTACCGGGCGGTTACCACTTAGGTCGCGCAAGTGACTTGCACGACCATAAGGCATCACACAAGTATACTTGCACGACCACTCGGCAGCGTGCAAGTACTTGCACGACCACTAGGCGGCACGCAAGTGTACTTGCGCGACCATGAGGGAACTTGCGCGGCCTATGGGCAATGTTCTCCTTGTTCATCCCTTTGTCGATTTTTGATGTTTCTTCAAAGGATGAATCACTTTATGATTAGATATTCCCCTTTTCCGATCTTTAGATTCTGTGACGAAAGGAGCGTCAACAGCAGTCATACATACATAAGCCCCAAACCATTTCTTATGATTGCATCTATCATGGCACAATTGTCTAATTATTACTAATACCTCTTGTTTCTCACACTGAGCATGACTCACGTGAGCTTAGAGTGTAAAAGTAATTGTGACATCCTTCTTTGAGCCATCAATAATAAACATCAAACCCTTACTCGAAAAACGTGGGTTCTGATTCCTTTTCCAAAACAAAGGATACGTAGGTAGCCCATCTATGGGTTCGATCCCAACTCTGAAATAATTCATGTCCTTCTGAATGACAATAAACTTCAAGTGCCTCACTGAGTGGCTTTAAAACCAGCCTGTTCATCATAATGACCAAGAGACTTTTATATGAATGTTTTGAAGGTTACAATTGACTAAGAATCTCTAAATAGATATATATGATTCTCTATTGATGAATAACCTCGAATACATATAAAAGATTCTCTAAATTTCTTACATATTTAATCATTGATTGTCAAAACTGAAGGAAAAGCTCATTTTATACTTGGTAATGTAATAAGGATTCATGAACATAACTTAAATCTATAAAGAGAGTCCCAGAATAGACAATAATTCCCCTCAAAAAGGTGTGATGAGTCTGACCTCCCATCCTCTCGAACAATGCAAATTCCTAAGCCTAATCAGTCCACAAGCTAATGAGAGCCTACCTTTGGAAAGTTGGTCCAAATGGATGTGGAATCATTGGATGTTTCCGGTTCTACGAACAAACCTGCTAGAAACTGATCAGAATATTTGAATCTCCCATCCAGGAGGTCATCCTCGAATTCGGAGGGAAACAAAAAATGCTGAACCCGACGTGAGTCCTTAACAAAGTTAAAATGATGTTTTACCTATTTGTTAATCCCCTATTTAAAACTTAATAAGAGGGATAACAAAAACAATCATTGACATGTGTGCTCATCCAAAGGATGAAGTGGCTGAATTTTATCTTGATTACGTCTGTTATATCAAACATGCACTCTTTTCCAAGATCTTCTCTATTTCCATAATGGCTGCTCCCAAATTCACATCTGTGAATACTGCTGCTGCAAATACCACTACTGCTATTCCTACTGGATCATCATCCACTCTGAGGATGACATCACCTACTCAGCGTCTTCAACGCTGGGTATCAAATGCGCTGGTTAAGGAGTACCGTCAACAAGGTACCATCCCAACATTGGAGGCTGCCCGACAGGCCCTCCAAGTGAACAACTCACACAGGTCGTCCGGACAACGACGACCAGTGATCAAGAGGCAGGTGGTGCTGACTACCGTCTCCAACCGTTTCGGGTTGTTATCCCCAGAACGCAATTTCCATTCGCTCCCTTACTCTGAGGAAGTGAATGAGCAGGTCCCTCAGGGACTTAATTCAAAAAAACAAGAGTCCTTCCCGAGGGCTCCCATCAACAATCGTCGCCAGACTCATGCGGCAGTGCGCCCTCAACATGATGATGGTACCGACTCCAGGAATTCAGCTCAGGTTCCTCGAACCCGAGCAGGCAAGATGAACCGCCAGAGACGGAATCCGGTTAACAATGGACAGGTTTTCATTCCTGCCATCTCCGGAGAAGTCCACCAACCTAACTTGGTGGCGAACAACGAGCAGGCACACACACCTGACTGTTTTAATTCCGCTGTCCAGCAGGCTCGTCTGGCAGCATCAAGCCAATCCCGCCAGGCAATTCCGGCGGAGTACTATAGGCAGGAACATACAACTTCTTATGCATCATCAGTTAGTCAGCAGGCTCGCCTGACTACATATGATGAAGTCCACCAACCTAACTTGGTGGCGAAGAATGAGCAGGCGCACACACCTGTCCGTTTTAATTCTGTTGTCTAGCAGACTCGTCTAGCAGCATCACGCTAATCCCGCCAGGCAATTCCGGTGGAGTACTATAGGCAGGAACACACACCTACTTATACATCATCAGTTAGTCAGCAGGCTCGCCTGACTACATATGATGGATCTCTTCAACCACGTTTGGCGAAGTGTAATCAGCAGGCACATACACCTGTTAGTACTAATCAATCCTACCAACAGTCTCGCTTGGTAGCGCACGGAGAAGTCAGTCGGAAAGCTCGGACGACAAAAAGGAGGCAGACTCAACTCTCTGCCTCCACACTTGAGTACTGTCAGGATTCACTGACAGGAAAAGGAGGATAGGAGCAGGCACATACACCTACTCCAAGCCCCGAATGGACGTATATCCTTATTCTGGCGGCTGAAGTCACCATGTATATTTTGTCAATGGTGAAAGAGCAGAAGCAAATTCCTGCTCACATTCTGGATGCTTGCCAGGATATCATAACAGCTTCAGCATCATATCAGGGAAAGACACATAAATCTATCTCTAGCAGTGGAGTGACACATCAACGATTCACTCCGGAACAGACACACACATCTGTTCCAGTCCACGAGGGTTATGAGGCATATTCCCCATATCATACGGACAACCAAGTCAGGAACATACACCTGATTTGAGTGGATATCATCAGCCTAACCTGACCATCTTTCCTGATCAGGCACATACACCTGCTCAGAGTAACCACTTTCTTCAACAAGTGGTTTCCAAAGTGAGTATGAAGGCATCTATGAAAACGATCCACCCAGCACAGTCAGGATATCAAAGGCCAATCTGTAACAAGTCCTTGCTCGATGCTAGAGTTCTTGAATCCATCATACATTTATCTGTTGGAATTCAAGATTCTACTCCCTCAGTTCCCAATAACGGGAACATTAATTCAGAAATTCTTCAACAGAAACATCCTCATGAAGGCTTGCTTCATGAAAATTCGGTCAATATTGAAGTTTCTTCTTCAGATGAGAGCCACATGAACCCTTTTTGTGGTCGGAAGACCAAGGAGCAAGAGATCACATCTTTTGCTGTAACCCATTATGGTGGTCCTCCCCATGATGATGAATTTCGCTGCGAAAGTCCTCTCCACAGTAGTGATTCACATTGCCTGGAAAATACTCCAGTGGACAGTGTAGTGCCGAGAAATCCCTCTTATCTTGAGGAACTTTCAAATGCGAAACCAGTCATGTCTAATGCTTTATCGCTAGCAAGTGAAATACTTTCTCTATCAGTATCTTGGTATCTGAAGGCTGAAAAGAAACAGAGAACCCTTCAAAGTTCATGCCTTGGTGCACTAATAAAATTACGTCAGTTAATTGCCAATGCTCTATCTGGTGTTCATATCAGAGGATGGGGTGTTCACGGAGCACTACATTTCACAGTGCTTTCCAGTCAGCAAAGCCCTCCGAAAATGGTCTCATGCAATGTTATTTCCCATGACCGGCCACAGTCAATGGGCTTTGTTCATAATCAAAAGCTTGCTAAAGAACAGGCTTCAACTAGTTTCTCTCAAAATCAATCATATAGAGAACAAGTTGTTGAATTTCTCCTACATCAAGTAGGCGAGAATATTTCACAAGCCTCTCGTATGGAGAAAACATATCATCAAATTACAGAAGTCTCGGAAATCATCCAACGGTATGTTGAACCAGGTGATAAAAGTGGATACAGGCTAATGCATCCAGCTAATTTCCGAACTAAGATTCACAAGGTCAAGAGAGCTTTTAAGAAAGTCTCAAACATAGCATATCAAGAGGCACCCCAGCTTTCCAGACTGGGGACTCCTTTAACCCAACCATCAGAGTCAACAAATGAGATTCGAGGAGTTGAGAGGAAGCAGTAGGAACATCCCCAGTTCTCGAGACTAGGGACTCTTTCAAATCATCAATCCCCTTCTCAGAGAATATCGGTCTTTTCTCGATTGGGGAAGAAGCCCCAAGAGGAACGAAGAGCCAAATTATCAGGAGATTCCCTCCAAGTTATAGCTCATCAAGAAGTTTCTAAAAGATTAAATCAACAAAAGGCAATGTCTCATCAAAGGCATGAACGAAGACAATATCACAGAAGTGTTGATAGAAAGGATGTTAAGAATTATACATCAATCAATGTCATCAATGCCGTTGTTGGTAATCCACAAGAGGAGACTCACTCAGGGGACTCAGATGAAGAGCGTCATGCTCAAGAAAATGTACGCACCAATACAAATGAAGAAGGTGTGTGTACACGAAGTCAAAGGATTAATCAGAACCTAGGTAATCCACTTCCTTCTCTCCAAAAAGTATCCAACAAAGGGAAAGGAAAGAGTCAGGTTATATATCCTTCCTCTGGAGAAGGTCAATCACTCTCGTTAGTGCAAAGGTTTTCAAAACAAGAGGAAGAAATGAAAGAATTAAGAAGGTTGAATGCAGAACTACTTCAGAGTAGTGTTCTTCTTAAGAATGCTAAAGTCTGACAGCCGAAGGAATTTTTTGCAGTTACTGTGATGGATCAAGAATATCCTCCATTATAAGTACACACATAGAGGTCTAATCCCGTGGGTCAAGCGCAACAACGGTTGGCATTGCTACCATTAGTTGCAGCACCAACCACCACGTCTGTCCAAGCTCCATTCATTGCACCTACCCAAGACCAAATTCAACCTGATTTTTCTCAAAAGTTAATAACTACTATTGAGTCATTAACAGCTCGGTTGGAAAATATGGAAGGGAAACGGGCGCAAGTTCAACCAGAAAAGAAAGTTTACCCTGTATGGGTAGATTCAATATCTCCTCCATCTAGTTTTGGAAACCCCGTTTTCCCTACTTTCAATGGATCAGGCGACCCTGAACAACATTTGACGCATTACGTGTCTTGTTGTGATCCTATGATGGGAACTCCAGAGCAACAAGAAGTAGTGAAACTCAGATTCTTCGTGCAAACCTTGCAAGGACCAGCTTTTTTCTGGTATACAAGCTTGCAATCCCGGTCAATCATCAGATGGGAGGATCTTCGTCAAAAATTCCTTCTTCAGTTCAGCTCAACTTTTCCAAAAACGACAGTTTTCGATCTTACAAACTGCAAGCAAAGGGATAATCAAAGAGTCACTAATTTCATTGATCACTGGAAGGGATTAACGTATTCCCTGAGTTTAGCACTCCCTCCGGAAGAGCTGTTGCCAATCTGTGTGGAAAATTTGCGTGACGAATTACGCACGCCATTGATCACTATGAAATACACAGAAGGGTTTCGAGACCTTACTTCAATCGCTCAGTATATTGAAGATTCGCTTATACAGGCTAAGGTTAAATCTCGTGTAATTCCATCAGCTTCAGGAAGGAGAATGGGTAAATCAGAAACTACTACAGTTATGCTTAAACAAGCACCTCTACCTATTTCTACTTCAAAACCGTCATCTTCTCGAAGGGCTCCACCTTCTGAACACCAACAAAAAGGCCGTTTCGTCCAAATGATCAAAGAGATCAACGACGAAAACAATTTGAGGATATGAAGAGTAAAACATACTCTTTCCGAAGTGAGAAAGTTCTTGGTTACATCATTTCAGCTCTGGAAAATAATTTGGTTCAATTACCAGTGCCCAAGAGGCCAAACAAGGAATGAGATGAAGACCGTCCCAATTATTGTCCCTTTCATCAAATGTTGGGGCATCCCATCCAGGAGTGTTTTGTCTTCAAAGACCTCCTTCAAAAGATGGTCGACTTGGGACAAGTCAAGTTGAAAGGTTCTTCGACTCAGGTAGCATGTGTTACTGCTATAGTTCCAGAGGAGGAAGGTGAATGGCAAGAAGTCAAAAGCAGAAATGCACAGAAATATGATGATTGGATGGTCAGAAAGGAAATCAATCGGACTCATGCCATTTTGCGACACAATTAAAAAAACCAATTGTGTCTTCTACCATGAATATTGCGGTAAAATCCTCTTCGTCAGAGGAAAAATCCTCAAATAAATGGTTTGATTCAAAGAAGAAAAAAGAATCAGAAGAAGATGAGTATGTGTCAAATCCTAAATTGTCTTTGACTCTAGCAGACTTTATGTCATCTACTTCAAAACAACTGGCACCGCCCCATCAAACGGAACTGCCTAAACAGGCTAGTCAGGCAGAGTCTTTATTAGACGAAGAGTTAATCTTCAGTTCTGTTAATATGATTCAATTAACAGATCCGTATTCCAGTCATAAGTTCAATTTTGATGAGTCTGAATTCCCTGTATCAAATAAGGGAATCCGAGGAAGTTCCAGAGGTTCAGGATTTCGGGGAAGACGTGGATCTTTCCGAAGCCACTTCTCCAATTCTACCCCTGCTAGCACTGTGTATGCAGTAGAAACCCGTGGTAGAGCCCTTCAGCGAGCTCAAAAAGAACAAGCAAGTTCTTCTTCCAATAGTCAACTCAGTCTTGGCACAGTTATTTTGGAAGACCGATTGAACATTCCAACTTCATTATCTCAGTAAGTAAATGGATCTAATTGGTCTAATCTTCCAAAACCAAGGATGTTGCCAACTTCTATCCCAATACAAGATGCATCAGCTTCCAAAGCATCTGCTTCGAAGGTACCTGCTAAACCGCATATTCCTGTTGGGAAACATAGACCTCTAGATCAAAAGTATGATATATTTAAACACTTGGCCCAAGTACCAGCCATGTTATCAATTTTGGATGCTTTGAATCTGTCAAAAGATCTTCGGGAAGCACTCATCGAAGCTTTTTCATGTCCTCAGGAGTTTGAAGCTGAAATTGCTGCAGCTGAAGTCTATCACATAGAGAATAATCCTGTAGAATACCATGCAGTGATATCTTTTACTGATAAAGATGAAGATGATGTTGTGCATGGGCACATAAAACCTTTGTACTTATCTGGCAATGTCAATGGTGTTGATATCCGAAGAGCTTTCATTGACAATGGTTCAGGAGTCAACCTCATGCCCATCCGTACACTTCGTCGATTAGGCCTCACGGAATCTGATTTATCTCCTTATACCATGATGTTACAAGGATATGATAAAAATGAACAAGAAACAATGGGCGAAGTTACACTCAGAACTCAGTTTGGAGATCTTGTATCCAATTCGGATTTCATGATTGTTAATCAAGACTCAGCTTTCAACGTCTTACTTGGAAGACCATGGCTACATCAGCATGCGGCTATCCCTTCATCATACCATCAATGTCTCAAATACTATTTCAATGGTCATTTTGGAACATTTTATGGTGATAAGACCCCGATCAAGACATGTGAGTCTCAATACATTGAGGCAGAATTTTATCACATGAAGGGAAGGGAAAAATCTACAATGAAGGAAATTACAAAAGTTAGTGCTCCATATGGTTTGTAGAAAATTACAATAAATCCATTTACACATGTGAGTATAGATTATGTGTTACCTATCAGTCAAATTGACAAAATAGGCCCAAATCAAAATACTCTTCTGGAAAGATCCATAATGTCAATTACGGCAATTGATCCAGACAACATGGGAGAAATTGGTAACCTACCAAACAGTGATGAAAGCACAAGTGGTGACGTATTCATTTCATCTGCTGAAATCCAACAGGTCTATACTTCTCCAATTAGGCCAGAAGAAGTTATAGCAACATCGGAGGTGAATAATGATGTCAATTCTCAATCCATTATCTCCTCTTTATTTCCCAAAGAATGCCCTTTATCATCAATATGGTTAGAAATGGAAGCTTCTTCTTCAAAATGTGCAAATTTTGACAACTCTTCTGATCATGAAAAATTTGTTTTGTCATCGAATATGCAAGTATAAATGGAAGAAATAGAACATGATGAAGAAGAAGAGGAAGATCTTAGAGATGCTCCTCCAGCATTTAAAGAGGGTATCTCTACCACTTTGGATGATCTCAGAGAAATAAATCTGGGTACAGAGAAAGATCCACGCCCCACTTTAATTAGTGCGGACATGACCCTTGAAGACAAAGAGATGTATATTTGTTTTCTAAAGCAAAATAAAGATATTTTCACTTGGAACTATACAGAAATTCCTGGGCTTGATCCTGATATTGCTACTCATCATTTGGGTTTACCAAAAGAACATCGAGGATTTAAGCAAGCCGCGAGAAGAACACACCCAACCTATGCTTACAAAATTGAAGCTGAAGTGGATAAGATGATCAAAGATAACTTAATTAGAGAAGTTCAGTATCTCAAGTGGTTGGCTAATATTGTCCCTGTAAAGAAAAACAATGGACAAATTAGGGTTTGCATCGATTTCAGAGATCTTAATCGGTATTGTCCTAAATATTATTTCCCAGTTCCGATTACAGAACTCTTAATTGATGCGATGACTGGCTATGAAGTACTTTCCTTCATGGATGGATATTCCGGATATAATCAGATCCGAATGGCCCGAAAAGATGAGGAATATACAGCATTCAGAGCCCCTCATGGTGTGTTTTGTTACCGGGTGATGCCCTTTGGTTTAAAGAATGCAGGTGCAACATATCAACGTGCCATGCATTGTATCTTCAAACCTTTCTTAGGGAAGTTTGTTGAATGCTATGTAGATGATATGGTTATTAAATCCAAACAATGTTCTAGTCACTTGGCTGAATTGGAAGTCATATTCCACAAGCTTTGACAACATAATTTGAAGATGAACCCCTTAAAATGTGCTTTTGGGGTAACCTCAGGAAAATTCCTTGGCTTTGTTGTACGCCAGCATGGTATTGAAGTCGATCCTGAGAAGACCAAATCAATCCTTGGTATGTCACCTACTCATAATTTGAAAGAATTAAGAGGAATTCAAGGAAACTTAGCCTATATTCGGCGTTTCATCGCCAATTTGGCAGGCAAAAGTTTACCCTTTACCAAATTATTGAAAAAAGGAGTCACTTACCAGTGGACTGAAGAATTTCAAGAAGCGCTTGATGTTCTCAAGAAATACCGCTTGAGTCCACCAGTACTCATGCCACCTGTTGAAGGTAGACCACTTATCCTCTATGTGACATCTCTAGAGCGATCATTGGGTGCCTTTCTCACTCAAAAGAATGATGCTGGGAATGAAAATAGCATCTACTATCTCAGTAGAACTATGCTTGAAGAAAAAACCCGGTATTCAAGTATTGAGAAGTGCTGCCTGGCATTAATCTTTGCAGTTCAGAAACTGAGACACTACCTGCAACATCACGAGGTCCAATTGGTATCTCGCAATAATCCGCTCAAATTCATCCTTAGTCGTCCAATGCTCACAAGATGTCTAGCAAGGTGGGCAGTTATTTTGCAGCAGTTCGACATTCAGTATGTACCTCAAAAGACAATTAAGGGCCAAGCTCTGGCTGATTTCCTGGCTGAACATCCTTCAGTGGAAGACACGTCTTTAGATATTGAACTTCCTGATGAGGAAGTTTTCCCTATTCAAGAGAGTCCTCAAACATGGGAAATGTATTTTGATGGTGCTTCCAGAAGTCCAACATGGAAGAAAATGGAAAATCCTAAATTCAACAAAGTTGGTTTAGGAATTGTACTCATTTCTCCAGATAAGGCATTGTTACCTTATTCCTTTTTATTGTGGGAAGGTGGTACCAATAATGAAGCCAAATACCAAGCTCTTATCACAGGGTTGGAGTTAGCGCTTCAAGCACAAGTGAATCACATAAAGGTGAAAGGTGATTTAGACCTGGTAATCAAACATGTCAATGGTGATTATGCCATCAGAAAAGAAGAGTTAATCCCTTTGTATGATTACGTCAGAAAGTTAATGGCGGAATTCCCTTCAGAACTGACATTTTCTTATGTCCCAAGATCACAAAATGCTCAAGCTGATGCACTGGATAATATATCCACAGCTCTAGCAGATCCAAATCAGGACGAGACAACCATCAGTATTGCCCACCGTCGTGAAATTTCACCTTATGTTCAAGCCAGAATAGAGAAAATTAATGAAATTAGTCCCATTCCTGAACCGTATGGTCATACTACATGATGGATGTCACCTATCAGGTAATACCTTCAAAATGGGAACACTTCCACCTGATAGAGCCGAGAAAGAACAAATCCGGCGACGTGTGGTCAATTTTACTCTTTATGATGGCCCAAACCACCTAGAGAAAATTCTCTACAAATGTGGTTTTGATGGAGTTCCCTTCAGATGCATTGATGGTGAAGAGACAATGGCTGTCATGAAAGAAGTGCATGCAGGAGTCTGTGGTGCCCACCAGTCTGGACATAGATTGTCTGATCGAATTCGAAGGCTTGGATACTTTTGACCTTCAATGATACAAGATTGTGTTGATTTAACAAAGAAGTGTCATTCATGTCAAGTACATTCCAACTTCATTCATCAACCTCCAGAGTTTCATCATACAGCTAAATACTCATGGCCATTTTCCACATGGGGAATGGATGTGGTGGGACCTTACCATTTAGCTATGACCAAGTAGTTTAAGTACATTATTACTGCTACTAATTTCTTTTCCAAATGGGAAGAGGTAGTACCTCTCAAAGAAGTCAGTTCTAAATGCATTGTTAGCTTCATCAAGTCTAACATCATTACTAGATTTGGTGTCCCTCATACCATATTCACGGACAATGGCACCATCTTCTGTTCTTATGAGGTGACGAAATTGTATCAAGAATACAACAATAAATCCAACCATTCATCTCGGTATCATGTGGTAGCCAATGGCCAAATAGAATCCTTTAACAAGACACTTTCAAATATACTGCAAAAGATGGTGGATAAAGATAAGAGGTCATGGCCTGATAAACTCTTTCATGCTTTATGGGCTTATCGGACTACCACCCGCAATGCAACGCGGTCAACTCCATATTCGTTGGTATATGGAACAGAAGCAGTCTTGCAAATTAAAGTTCAATTTCCCTCACTTAGAGTAGCCATTTGTGATCAGTTATCTATAGATGAGCAATCCCAAAAGTGATTGAATGAATTGGAACGGTTAGATGAAAAAAGATTGTGCACTTTGCACCACTTGGAAATCTATCAGAATCGAATAGCACGAGATTTTAACATAAAAGTTCGTCTTCGTTCATTCATTCTGGGAGAATTGGTATTAGTTCTCAGAAAACCAATTATACCAGGAAAGAAACCTCCCAAGCTTGAGCCAAAATGGGAAGGACCTTATTCAATACATAGGGTCTACTCCAATGGAGATTATTCATTAATCTCGATGGATGGAGAACTCATTACTACTCCAACTGATGAAAGATTTTTTA
This sequence comes from Viscum album, assembly GCA_963277665.1. Lineage (NCBI taxonomy): Eukaryota > Viridiplantae > Streptophyta > Magnoliopsida > Santalales > Viscaceae > Viscum > Viscum album. The sequence goes on along the minus strand of OY728158.1, from coordinate 1,355,646,769 downwards.
AGAAATATTTTGTATAAAATACAAAGTATTCATATATTTTCCCCGCAACATGACACTAAACTGTGCGGCACCAGTTCGTCCTTTCTATATGATGTTAAACTATACAGCAATGGTCCAGTATGACCTTAAACTCCCCCTTACGTCCTACATGACATTAAACTGTATTATGTCCCAGCAACATGACACTAAACTATGAAGCACTAGTTCGTACTTGCTATATGACGTTAAACTATACAGCAATGGTCCTGTATGACCATAAACTAAAACTACGTCCCACATGAAGTTAAACTGTGAAAAATTTCCCTAAACGGTCCAGTATGACCTTAAACTACATCATCAACGGTCCGTGCATATGACCCTAAACTATTTTCAAGTCCCTTACGTCCAGCAAGACATTAAACTGTGATGTCCTAACTACATGACGCTAAACTGTATAAAAGTCCCTTACATCCGGAAGGACGTTAAACTATATAATCCTCAAAGGTCCTGTATGACCTTAAACTACACCACCGTCCAACATGACATTAAACTGCACCATCAATGGTCTATGCATATGACCTTAATCTATTCGCCCTTTCGTCCAACATGACGTTAAACTATGGACAAAAAATGCCCAATGCGTCCAACATGACGTAAATAGTGTGTTATTTTGTCCTTACTGCATGACAATAAACTGCGCAGTCCCTCTTTCGTCCAACATGACGTTAAACTCTATTGTCCCCATCGTCCTAACTACATGATGCTAAACTGTACAGAAAATTCATGATATGTCCTACATGACATTAAACTGTATTTTGTCCCTACTGCATGACACTAAACTGTGCAGCACCAATAGTCATAACAGCAAGACTTTAAACTTCATAGTCCCTTTATATGTCCTACATGACATTAAACTATGCATCGTTAAGGTTGTTGTTACCTCTTGTTTCTCACACCGAGTATGACTCACGTGAGCTTAGAGAAAACATGAACCGTAACAATCTCTTTGGGCCGCTAACCATGTATATGTCCCAACAACAGTTTTTTATTAGATCGTTTTCCCCAAGAACAACTTGATCATTAATTCATTCTTTAATTGAATTACAAGGATTTTGATCCTTGCCTTCCAGGTTGGGTACATAGGCAACCTCCCGAGGATCAAGCCCAAAAACAATCTCTTCACATCTATTCACCACCATCTCATATAATGTTGATTTGTGAAACCACCCCTAGAATCAATATCTTTACATTAATTCACTTTCATCCTTGTTATATGATGTTAAACTATGCAACACTTTTGTCCGGTACGACAATAAACTACAATACTCTTTGATTTCCTCATTTGAGAGAGAACTATTGTTGACATTGATTTTTCAATCATGTTTCATTTCAAAAGACTACGTCCATACATGGTAATACCTAAACATTTTATCTCAGGTTAAACCATCATTGCACTAAAGTCCCCTTTCACCCTTCACATGTACGAACCAAATTTGTACAAAGGGTAGTTCTAGAACTATGTGGGATTGATTCCCATCCTTATGGGATACGTAGGAACGTTCGAGTATCCCTCAAATCCAGCCCCAAGTCTTTTGGGCCTAACCCCAAATTTCACTTTCAATCCCTTGGATGAAAAGTCCTCATGAAAACACACACTGTGTATTCATTATTATGGTCCGAACTCTATGACCCTAAACTAAGATCTCTCATACTTTCGTCCTGCACGACGTTAAACTGCATTTCAAGAACTACATATGGCTTGATTCCCATTCTTATGAGATATGTAATAAAGTCCAAAATTTCAATTCAGGACCCACCCACAACATGATTATGGTTATCATTGACCTATGTATCTCTATATACATTGGACAATACCCATATTTATTTGTTATAATCCTAACCTTAAATATTTTCAGATCTTCATATCCCTTTTCATGACTTTTAGTCACAAAAATGTCAAACTTCTGAGAATTCTTTTGCCTGACTATGTAGTATGTGCCCATAGGTGGCCTTGCATAAACAGTCAACATAACAGACTTGTCAGCCGAAAGATACTATTTATTTTACCATGCAGCCAATTCCCTTAGGTGGACCTGCATAATTCAACCCCCTAATTGGTTTGTTAAATGATGGTAACTTCATTCTTGGGAACAATGCCTCTTTTGTCCTTATTTGTCTTAAACGACAGTATGTAGGGATCTGCGATAAAATAGCCATCCTTAACATATTTGTCCCATATCCTTTTTCATGATCTGAAAGTATTCAAGTTTATGGTTTATTCTTCTTCCCTACGTTTGGGTCAGACCTTCATAGGAGTGATATTCATTCAATTCTCCGATATTCTTGTTCGGAAATATCTTCTCTATATTTAAGTACTTATTTCCATACAACAAACTCTATACTTTAGAAAATTTGAATCTCCATAAACTTTCACCGTCTTTTAGCACTAGGAAACTAAATTTCTGAGAATTCTTTTGCCTGACTATATAGTACTTGCCCATAGGTGGCCTTGCATAAACAGTCCACATAAAAGACTTGTCAGCCGAAAGATGCTATTTATTTGACCATGCAGCCAATGCCCTTAGGTGGCCCTGCATAATTCAACCCCCTAACGGGTTTTTGTCAAATAATAGTAACATAATTCTTGGAAACTACTTCTTCTAATTTCTTTTAGCTCTTTTTCATATCATTCCTCATATTCAAAAATTCTTAAGTCATAGCTTACATATTTTCCCTCATACTTGAGTATGGTAATATGTTTTCAGATAAATTGTCAAGGAATTGTGTCAATTCTAATCCATTTTGGTCAAAGCTATTTCAACCTTAAACATTAGCCCCTTTATGTCTGGCGTGCATGACTTTAAACTACCCACAAAAGACAAAGGAACTCTGAATAAAAGTCAAGTTCCAGCTCACTAAATATACATTTTTTATGATTTAGGTAATATTGAGCAATTAAAAGGTTCAAAGTTTGTAGGGTTATTTGTAATAATCCTAGTAAAAAATCAAACTATGCTTACTAAGCCCATTGGCTTAAGTAAATTTGAAGCAGGTAGTGAAATAATGAAGGTACAAATAAGTGAATGTTAAAGTGTTTTTCATTGATGCACAAGAGTTAGAAGGACATCCACAGACCGGAGACTCTTCTCTTTTTCAAGAATTACAAGAGGCTTTCAACATAACATTTCATTTGATTTACGACATCCCGAGCTTCATCAGCAACCACCTAGAATTCATTCATTCAACTGGATACAATAAGAGATGTAGTGATACCAGCTCTTCTTGGAACAATTGTAAAAGGATGTTCTTGAGTGCGGTTTGAGAAAATTTTCTGCTGATCAAACAGTGACTCTGTTTCTGTCCAAGAGACTTGGAAGATGGATACATGGATTTGAGAATGGAGCATTGGATGTAAAGGGCCATTTGGAGAGAGTACTCTTTTCAGATATTGCTCTAATACCATGTTTGTCTTCTCTCCACCAACCGGTAGTGGAAAAAATTTCAGCCCACGGGTTTTCCATTTTCATATCTGCATGGAAATGACATGGAGGAAGAATTTGAATGTTCACACCATTGTTGATGCTCTTAATGCACAACATAACCGAAATGAAGGAGTAGCAGCACATCTGCATTTCAGGTGTATAGTTCTTTGCATCTGGAACATTGACTCCTTGTAGGTGACCATGACCATATAGAGGCAGGTAGATGCTCTGAGGGAAATAAAGATGATATTTCATCAAGTGCTTATCCAAATATGAGAGAGTGCTATTGCAGATATCATAGTAATCATGGCCAATGATGTTCATCATATCATCAATCCGCTTACTAGCCAGTTCATCAGACGTTTTAATTCCATTAGTAGCCATTGAATCTACCCAAAAATTTAATAAATTAATCTCTTAAATGGATTTATTTTTCATAAAATTTGTGAAAGATTTCGAATAAATGGCTAAGGCATTAAGGCGCACAAGTCTACAAAATGGCGCGCAAGTATTCATGTGCCGCACTAGTTTTTGACGCGCAAGTATAAACCGTGCAAGTAAAAATGCCTTTACAGTAGCGCGACATCAAGGAAAACACTGGAAAACAGAGCAACCTGCGCGGCTAAGGTGACCTGCGCAGCGAGAGCTCGAAGGTATGAAGTCCGGAAATCCGGATGCTTGTACGGAAGTGAGGCCCTCTATTTATAGACGCGACCGGGACCCTGCGTGCCAGATCCAGCAAGACCGAGGGTCGTATCCCTGCACGATGCGCACTTGCGCGCCACCCTCTGTGCCTTGAAGGCTTACACACCCCCTTTTCCTTTGGATGTATTCGATTTCCTCGGAGTCAAATCCTCATTTTTCTCCGGATCCAACTCTGAGGGGGGACTTTTGTTGACGCTCCTTTCGTCACAGAATCTAAAAATCAGAAAAGGGGAATATCTGAGCTCAAGATGATTCAACCTTTGAAGAAAAATATCAAAAATCGACAAAGGAATGAACAAAGGATCAAAAGCAACTGCACCACGCAAGTTATATCACTGTCGCGAAAGTCCACTTGCGCGACGCCCTTATGGTTGCGCAAGTGACTTGTGCGACCTAATTGATAACTGCCCGGTAACCGCTCGGGGTCTTCTCCTGCCTATAAATAGACCCTGTGGCCCCCCCATTTGAGAGGATATTTTTCCAGAAACTCGGATTGAAGCTCCCGACGCCCAAGTATCTTCTCAAAGATTCTGGAACACTTCTAAGGTAATTTCTTACCTAGAACGGAAGACCTAAAGAGAGGAAGGAAGGACTAAGTGTTGAAACTCATCAACACTTGCGTGCCTGAGTGTCCAGCCCTTAAGGGAAGTGGTCCCACTTGCGCTCCGCCTTATTCCTTCGATATAACTTGCGCGTCCCTTTTCTGGAAGAACCTCAAGAGAATTCTAAATTCTTTAATAAAGAGTCGCTCAAGTATTTCAATGCTGGTTGACCATCGCGCAAGTACACCACATGTCGCGCAGGTATACCTGTGCGACCAATACTTGCGCCCCCCCCCAATACTTGCGCGCCCCTTCCTTTTTCGATGCCTTTCTTGCCCATTTCACCCCTCTTAAAGCCATTATACCATTCCTTTTCAAGATTCAGTCTTCAATACACTCTTCAAAGCCATTTATGGCATGATTTCTTGATTTTAATTCCTTATATGAAAGCAATTATGTGGAATATCTCGCAAAACCTAGTGATTTAAATATCCTTATGTCACTAAATATGGAGAGATCATTCATTAATCCTCATCCTTTAAAGATGATAGAATCCTTAACCTGGGCATCATTTTCAGGAATAAGCCCCAGTCATAAATTTGGGATTCCTTCTCAGGAGTAAGCCCCAAGTCCCCTAGCCTGGGTCTCCTTTTCAGCAATAATCCCCAGTCATAAGTCCTCTAATTTGGGCATCCTTCTTAGGAGTAAGCCCCAGATCCTCTAATTTAGGATTTCTTTTCGGGAGTAAGCCCCAGTCTCAAATATGGGCATCCTCCTCAGGAGTAAGCCCCAAACCTTAATCGTTAACTTGGGATTCCTTTTCTGGATTAAGTCTCAGTCATAAATCCCTTAACCTGGGTCTCCTTTTCAGGGATAAGTCCCAGTCATAATCTTGGGCTTCCTTTTTCAGGAATAAGCCCCAAGTCCCTTAAATTCTCTTTAACCAGTCCTAATTTACGTTTGATCTGGGATTCCTTCTCAGGAGTAAAACCCAGTTATCAATCCTCCCCTAATTTGGGTTTCCTTTTCAGGAATAAGTCCCAAGATAGAGTATTCAAATCTCCATGAAGCACATATACCTTTATGGACACTATTCTTGGATTTTCGCCCTAAAATAAATCCTATGGGAAGTCATACATACATAAGCCCCAAACCATTTCTTATGATTGCATCTTTCATGGCACAATTGTCTAATTATTACTAATACCTCTTGTTTCTCACACCTAGCATGACACACGTGATCTTAGAGTGTAAAAGTAATTGTGACATCCTTCTTTGAGCCATCAATCATAAACATCATACCCTTAGTCACACTACGTGGGTTCTGATTCCTTTTCCAAAACAAAGGATACGTAGGTAGCCCATCTATGGGTTCGATCCCAACTCTGAAATAATTCATGTCCTTCTGAATGACAATAAACTTCAAGTGCCTCACTGAGTGGCTTTAAAACCATCCTGGTCATCATAATGACCAAGAGACTTTTATATGAATTTTTTGAAGGTTACCATTGACTAAGAATCTCTAAATAGATATAGATGATTCTCTATTGATGAAGAACCAAGAATACATATAAACGATTCTCTAAATTTCTTACATATTTAATCATTGATTGTCAAAACTGAAGGAAAAACTCATTTTATACTTGGTAATGTAATAAGGATTCACGAACATAACTTAAATCTATAAAGAGAGTCCCGGAATAGACAATAATTCACCTAAAAAAGGTGTGATGAGTCCGACCTCCCATCCTCTCGACCAATGCAAATTCCTAAGCCTCATCAGTCCACAGTCTAATGAGCGCCTACCATTGGAATGTAGGTCCAAATGGATGTGGAATCATTGGATGTTTCCAGTTCTATGAACAAACCCGCTAGAAACCGATCGAAACGTTTGAATCTCCCATCCAGGAGATCATCCCCGGATTACGAGGGAAACAGCTATGTAGTATGTTACCTGTGTGGTAATCTATCTTCGTGGTATTACCTATTTAGTATTCTTCTCTTCAGTGTGAGGAGGGTATTTTATGATAAATTTTGTATATGTATGGGAATATACCTAAGTATGGTTTATAATTGTTTTCATGTTTTTTGGTCTATCCTTTATGGATTTTGTGTTACCATCAAGGGTCTCAGGATCCCTTACGAGTGTCATCATACTCACCCATGCACGAGCTACACTTGCACCTTATTGTGGTTGGTGTAGACATCGACCAACAATGACTGAGGATGATAGTAACAAGGATGGAGGTAGCTCGGAGGATGACATTAGACGATTCGAACAGCAGAGATGACTATTCGAGATATTTACCGATCGTTTGAGAGATGTACACCTTTGGTGCTTGTCTCCAGCCCCTTGCCTATTGAAGGTAGTCATGATGTAATCACGACACGTGCCCCGGGGGATAGGTCATGACATTACACATGATGTTAGAAAAATATAACAATGTCTAAATGTTATAATAAAAATCGAGTGTTCATGATCACCAATAGGGAAATGAATTCTTATGATCATATGAAATAATATAAACAATAAAACAAATTCTATCATATTAAATTTAGTCTCATCCCATGAATCATTTTTACCTGTACGTTATCCTCATTATTAAGTTTGGGGTTTAACCGTCGATGATCACAAGATGTTAAATATATTTATATTAATTATAGATATAACTTTATCACTATAAGAGTGATGTGAATTAGTTGGTTCTGAAGAAAATATTATTACAATAATATGAACTACTCAAAGTAGGTGTTTAATTGAACAAAATTTTTCATTATGTTTCTGTAGAAATATGGATATTTTAGTAGTATTACAGTTCATAAAATATAGTACATTTGGCCCTATATCCTTTAGGAATTCAAAATTTTATCATCATGTATATTAATAATTTGTGATTTGATGTCTTGGGATTGGGTTTATATAGACACTTATATTTCATAAATTGATATTACATCATAATTGAGGATATATATATATATATATATTTAATATACATCCCAAGGACTATAAAAGTATTATGTATTTTTAGATAAAATGAATAATAAAATTAATATATGAATGATATTCTATATCTCCCAAAATGATCAACCCACATATTTCTATTCGTATACATATTGTATTTAAAATATTTCCTCATCTCATAGGGAAATTAAATGTAAGAAAGTTTGAGATCAAATTATTAATATGGGTAGGTGAATGAGATAATAATTTCCACTTAATAATTACATGGTAACATGGGAATGAGATCATGATCATAAAATTTTAAAACCATACCCAATATATCATAGATCATAGTCATGGATAAGTGAATAAACCTTCACATTTCAAGAAACATATATCATAAGTGAATAAAAGAACCTAGGCACTGAGATCATAACATTAGCACATGAAATTATATTGTGAAATTAAAAAATCGTTGAAAATCATTTCTTTAATTAGTGATGACTTCCATGAGTATCATAGTCAATTTACTTTACTCCCAATTCCATCATATACTTATACAATGTTCGTTCCCAAGACTATAAATTTGGATAAAGTGACTTAATATACTACATTTACATTCCATTATAAAAATTATTATACAATGAAATATCCATTATTACCCATTTTACTAGTAATATATATAATTTTTGTCACACACATCAAATAATAATTCCCCATTCATTAAAATTCAACATTACTAGAAATTAATATATGTATATAATCTCCCAGGGGAAGGAAATATGTTTCATAAATATTTTACCATTTCAACATAGCATAACCCAATGGAAATAAATTGGTATTTTGAATATCACACCATCATATTAGATCATGTATTTTTAATGAGTTTTTGTCTAATATAATTTCTATCATACTCATAATGGATCCAATTCGCGGACAAGGGTCATCTCTCCAGGAGAAAGTGTTTGGAAGTATCCCTATCCCACCACATGTGTTTTTATTTTTTTCTTAGATTATGAGAGTTTCTAGAATGTATATATTGGTTTTTTAATTCAATAGAATTATAATAGGTTATAGATGAAAATAAAATAATGGCTGAAATGGTTAGGATCGATGGTAAATCACATAATTCATTATTTCTATGTAGATCACATATGAAAACATCTTTAATATCATTTTTCCATCTCTTTCCTCTATCAAAATTATCCTATAAAATATAAAATTTGAAAGTTTCCAATGATATATCATATTTTACTTACACCATAGTGAAGAAAAAAAGAACACAGTCAGTAAATCCATTCATTATATGTACAACCATATCCATCATATGATGTTCATCACTCAATCAACCATGCTTAACAAGTATTAAATATTAATCAATAGAGGTAGGTAGATAAGGTTTGATATTATTATGAGATAAAAAATCTCATTAGAGAAAATATATGAGTACCATTATTCTAAATCCACACAATTTGTTGCTATATAAGGATGTGTTTCAAATTATAAATAATGTACATGGAAATTGTGTGATATTCATCAGGGATATATCCTTCAGGTTAGTTATCCATGATTTATAGTTTTTGAGAGATCATTTTAGAGGGTGTGGGTTAAATAAGAACATGAATAATTGTGAGTTAAATGAAAAACAAGATAAAATTAATAAAAAAATAGTGTTTGTATTATAATTTTTTAAAAAATATATAATGATTGCTAATCTTAATTAGAAACATGTTATAAGAAGAAAAATATTTATGATGGGATAGGGGGAGAGATATTTATATTGTAGGTGATGAAATATGTTTTACCACAGTGGTAGTGTAGTTGTGAGAGAATTGACTTTAGATTTTTGGATTATATGTCTCATAAGGAAATGAAAATATTAATTATGATGAAATTCTTATCTGCATGATCATGTATTCATTTGTACATGTTCAAATTCATATTTCTAGATGCTATAGGTGATGGAAATTGGGTATGGGCTTATAAGAATGTAGACAACACTGGATCAGGTTTGGATAATCACTATAAACATAAAAAAGATAAATAAGTAAATTTATCCCTATATATATATATATTTATATATATTATAATTATTCTATATATTAAACGATATAACCATAAAATAAATATATATATATATAAATAATATATTTATATAATTATTATCATTAATATTATATATATATTCTTTTTCATTGTTTTTTTTAATAGTTTATGTTTTATGTGGGGGGGGGGGGGTCTTTTTTTCAACCATCTCTTTCCCCTGAGTGGATATTGTGATAGAGGGGTCAATTAGGGATCTTATCTGTGTAATTTGAATGACATGTTTTTTCTCTTGTATGGATGGTGAGATCATTGGATGGGGAACTTTTATCAACATACATCTAGAGGACGAACACATGTATATCATAATGGGGTTTGACATTTTATCACTCTTTATATTATTTAAAGGATTAATCCGATCTAACATGGTGGTATTAAAAAAATTAGGTTCTCTCCATTTAAATATTTTTGGTGGGATAGTATTTCAAATATGATAGTCAATGAATTCATGTTGATGTTGGAGGTGATGATGAATAGTGTGATGGTGCTGAAGGGAGGGTTTCCATGATCATGGGTTGTAGATAGTTGTGGGGAAGCTGTGGAAAATTACATATCATGAATAGAGAATATGTTCATCTGATTGATAAAAGCCACAATTACTATGGTAACCATAGAGGATTCTCATGGAAGAAAGAGGTCGATCATAGTTAGCAGAATGATATGAGTTCTTGTTTATGATAGGTAGGGTACTAGTAGTGGTAATTGAAAATCCACATGCCATATATTTCACATGTTAATTATATTGACTATATATGAACATTGAATTTTTTTTACATACCATTGAAAAAAAGTCTTTTTCAGTGTAGTATATATTTTCTCAAAAGAAAATTTTAATATTAAATTCAATTAAAAATGTTTTTGAACAAAAATATACAACACATACAAATAAAGTATGTACCAATTATTTTTTTATTATTTGAAAAATTTCAATTGAGGACTACAATTAAATTATAATTTATTTATTGAATTGATAGTAAAAAAAGAAATCCATTTAATATTTTATTCTAAAATTTTAATTCCATATATGTGATTGAAAATATTTAAAAAAATTTAAATTTATATGTGGATTGAAAAACTAATTCAAATAAATTAATCTATCAATAAAATCATATAATCAATACATTTAATCATTTATATAAATATTTATAATATTCAATAAAAAAATATAACCTAAGAATTAGATATATAGTATGTGTGTTATCAATTAATACTTGATAGGTATAGTGAAATTCCCCTCTCTCATCACTCGCCCAAATATCAATTGTCACAGTCCATTGGAATTTTTCTTTTAATTTAATTTATTTTCAAAAAATTAATAAAACAATATCTAGAATAAAAAATTACCTACTAGAGTTGGAAAAAATCATAAATTTTCCAAATGATAGAAATTTCATTCAACATATGTGAAATAATTCAATTACTCCTATCAATTTAGATAACATTTCAGTTTATGAGTGGATATAATTATATTTATATGGAATAAAAAGTAAAAAATAATAATCATTTATTTATCATTCAAACTTCTGTTCTTTAAAATATATTTTGATTTAATTTATTATTTAATCAATATAAATTAATGTGTTTTAATTCAACATCCCTCTTCCCATTTTTACAATATTCACCTTAGTTGTTCATTAATTTTTGACAGGGCCCTATAAAATTTATTTTTCACATCCCATAATATTTTTTAAAGAACAGTTTATAGAACATATTAATAACAATTTATTTAATTATATAAAAAGACACATTTCCCTTTACTAATACATCCATTATGGGTTAATTGTTCCGAAATTTTATTCCATTTTGAAAGAAAATATAGAATTTCCATTTATTTTGGATTTATAAGGTGATTGTCTCTTAGATGTAAAATTTCCTTAGACAGTGTTAAAAATTATTGTCATTAAATGTTATAAAATTGATTCCAGACAATGCATTTCTATTACACTCAATCTCATAAATATAAGACTAGCCGCCAATAAAATAATTGAAAACTCCCTAAAAAATTACATAATGATTCACAGTTTCAGAATAAATTAATTCTATTATATCAATCATTATTTATTTAAACTATGAAGGTAATAAATTATGTTCATGAAAATTCTGAACGGTTTATTCAAAATTTATAAAAAGTAGTTATTTATATAAACATATTTATAAATCATTATTTTTTATAATAAAATAAGATCATATTACTTGTAAAGATTAATACTTTTTGTATTTTATTATTTTTCCATTATTAATTGTTAACTATAAAAAAATAAATTGACAAATTATATTTTCAATACTCAAAAACAGGAAATATTATATTTTATATTTTCTTTTTAAATTTCATTAATTAAAACATACAAACAAAATTATATATATATATTTTAAAAAATTAACTAAAAAGTATTAAAATAATTTTTCTAACTATTTTATGTATCCTCCCCCATACATAATTATCATTTTTCATTTACATTTTAAAATAATCCAAAAAAGGCCTCATAAATAAATATTCAGAAAGGATTGATAAAACATAGTGTTTATTAACCAACAGGTTATAGGTATGATTTCTCATGGATGATTACAATAAATAATTGAGCTATACACTTATGTATTATCTATTTAGAGAAAACTATAAAATTATTTTTAAACATTATAAATAGTATATTATTAAATTAATATGTAATTAACAGTTAAATGTAAATGAAGGGAGAAGATAATTGGGTTTAATCCCCCAAAGATGATGACACGTATAAAGTCTATAAGAAAATGATTTGTTAAAAATTATAAATCCATAGAGAGATTGTTCTTGTGTGGTAATTACCACCACATGTGTTTTCTTTTATACTGGATACCATTACCTCTTAAAGGTATCATTGGAAAGTTTACCACAAAAAAAGTCAATTGGTAGTGGGATGTATATAAAAATGGTGCCGGTAAAATAAGAATTATATCATTCGAACGTTATACTAAAGCCAAATTAGTGGAATATTTAGCTTCTAGTGTATACACCACTAGTGATGCATCCTAACAAACTAAGGGAAATTCACTATGTAATTAAAATATAAAATAATAAAAACATGGTAAGCTCATATATTATTTTTCACATCATATAAATCCACCTCCTTTATATCTTCATGAGGGATCACTCTGAATACAACTTCTATTGTTGTACCCCTACAATTGGTGTTCATGATAATGAATAGGTAGTATTGTATTATACATTGGTCCAATTTATTCTTAATTTTAAGAAACCATTGTATTTTCTGAATTCAATTTAAATAATTCTTAATATGAGTCAATTATATTCAAATAAATTTTCATAAACATCCTCTAGGTAATCTTATTTGTATTTTTTATCCTCAATTCAAAACCAGAAAATAGTATCATGAAAGGGAAATGTGATAATTTTTTAATGATTAAAATATAGTTATTGAATCAATTATTATTAATATATAAAAATCATAACTTGGGATATTATTATATTATTCATTATTTAAAAACCGATAATGACATAATTAATTTTTTGGGAATAATCCCTCATTAGATTCATTATGATTGTCATTTTCAAGGAATAATTCCACATTAAAAATGACTTGTATAGATAATATAAGAAAATGTATTTCTAGTTTTTTGGGAAAAAAATCTTCTCCCCATTATCACAATTAACATCTTCAAAGTCCTATAACAATACATTGGATTTTGTGATTTCATTAACAGTTGGAAGAAAAATAGAAGACAATGGGTTTTCATAACAATTATAAAATGAAAACAATTAAATGTGTCCCACATGAAGGGTTTCAACATGTTTTCACTTTTCACAATACTCAATATCTATGAATATATTTCTAAGAGTAAATAAGGGATGATTTTATGATTCTATAAATCATAGTCTTCTTCATGGATGTCTTCCATAAAAAATATTATGAGATCTATCTTTTCTCATAATTAATGCTTAATTTGTTACACAACATATTTATGGAATGTGGATATTATATCTTGATTAAAAATAAAATTTTCAAACAGTTCTTTATGTTTCTCAATAGGTTTTTTCACATGAAAATCATTCAACATGGACCAGATCCTCTGAATTTCCTCTGATGATAGTTTGTATTAAATTTGATTGTGTAGGGGACTGTGTTGATGGTGGTAATTTGATTCATTTAACTAATATCAGATATCCTACCACCTATGGGGGTTATTTTAGAATTGTTGTTGTTATAGTTATTGAATTTCAATGTTTACCTACTATAATTGATGATGGAATGCGCACTATGAATATAGGTGATCACCAATTAATGAATTGTGAAATGAGAATTATTTTCCAATTTTCAGATAAAAATAAATAAAAAATTATAATAACATATAACATAATAAAAATGTATTTCTAGTTCTGTAAAATAATTAGGGATGTCCTACTTTCTTCCTTAAAATGGAACCTACTTTCTCGAATGATAGTCATCGGTTATAGTGAAACAAGATTCAATTATACTCCCAATAAAAACTAGTTTCTAATTCGGGTCTTCTATCAGGATTACAGGTTGGGAAAGTCTCAATATCTTATCACATAGGTATTTTTGTTTTGTTGGTGTCATTTCGAATAAATTTAGAAAATATGTTTTTGTTATGATTTTATGTAAACAGAATTCAATCTAATCTATGCAGAAAACACAATAGTGGGTGAAAGGGGTTGGAACCAGGGATAATAAAATTGATTAATCATTTTATATACATCCTATAAAACAATGGATTCAATAGAATTATTCTATTTCCATCAACTATATATAATGATGTTTTAAAAATAAACATATAAATCTCATCCAATACATCAAATTCTACCACCTCAATAGTTATGTGGCCATGAAGAAACTCAATTGTGGAAATTAGTATCTTAAAACTAAAAGCCATTATATTATATTCATATATCATTATAGCATGATATGATGGTATGGAATGTGAAATAATTGATGGAGGGATATGAGGTTTATTAGTTTTAAGGTGGGGATTTTATCAGATTGAGCATATGACTTCCATCGACATAAATCACCCCATTTTAATATTTAATCAAGGATTTAGTTCATATTTAGATATAAATAACATGGACCATATCTGATCTACCCTAAGGTCCTAATCCCCAAAATTGTTCTCAATAATTCATAATTTCTAATAGATAATGTTACCTTGCGGGGTTTAAAGAAGAATAAGAATAATATTGAGGTGGGATGGGAATAACATGGTACAATTAACTAAACAGTGTAGTGTTAATATTAAAATGAAGAATGGAATTACTCATATAAATAAAATTGAAAAAGGGAACATTGATTAAAAGAGGTTTAATATATACATTGTGATTAAGATAGAGATATTTATAGAGTAAGTGAGGAAGCATATATTTCAATAGAGTCAGTGACAAGGGTGCCAATGAATAAGGGTTTCACTTAGATATGGTGAGGGTGAGATAATGTGGATTACCATGAGAAAATATAATTTTGGTTTAATGAAGAATTCCAGAGTCATTATGTTGACCATAAATGATTCTTACGCTAGAGGGAGGGTGGTTACAGTAACTGTGATGACATTAATGTGTACTTTGTGGTAGGTTGCATGATAGTAGATACTACGTAAATTCAACATGACATCAGTAGATCATGGTCATTCTAATGTTCAATCATTTCTACTGTAATTAGTATTGATCATCATTCAAGAATAATTTCTTTTTCCTTTTATTATTTTTTCACAAATTTAATTTTGAGTTGATAAATCAATTAAAATTTTTATCCGAAAAAATATATTCAATCACATTAAATTCAATTTTTATCACAACATTTTATATTTTAAAAATTCTTGAATTTGGATTTAATTTAAAAAAATCAATTTATATAATTAATAATTAATATATTAAGACATTTAGTAGTTTATTTCCATATTGTAATTCCTGATAATTTTCAATTTACTAAATAATAATTTAATTTTTTTGTTTGGATTGAGATATAAATTACAAGAAATTATATTATTAAAAAATAATTAATTAAACCATTTAATTATTTATATCCATATTGTAAATTTAAAGAAATTTAAATGTTTTACATGAAAAATAGAACTCATATTAGGAGTATTTTTAATGAGTAAAAGATAAATATAGTGAAATTACCATCTAAAATAATTTTTCTAAGCTATCCAAAAAATAATATAGATGGCATACTTGTATTATATCTATAATAATGTACTTTTTTCATAATTTTTTATTTAATAAATTAAAAGTTTCATCAATAGATCTCCCAAATAACTCATGAGAATATACTCTTTTAATTTTTAAATCACAAATTTAAAATCAATAATGTTTTTTAATATAATGGAAATCATTTTTCGCCAAAAAATAATTTTAAAAATGTTACGTATATTTAATATCATTGACTTGACAAGAGGTTAATTGATTATAATTATACCATGTATGTTAAAAAATGTTGATTTCACATTTTCCGTGAAAAAGAAATAGTAATATATTCTAAAAGTTTTATAAAGAATCACATTTAAACTTGTTTTTAGAAATTCATAAATGGGAAAAATGAAGTTAAAATATCATTGTACTATTTTACTATCATTATATATTAAATTTTTAATTGAAACATGGACATGGAGAAAAAATGTATTCGACCAATGATGAAATATATTATTCTATCCTAAAAAAATTTCATCGAATTTTTTAAGTACATAACGGAGATATATTGTTTCTTTGTTTTTTAAATATTATTCCGACATACCTAGTAAAAAATATATTAAGATTCAGTAGAGGGGTGTTAGGTAATTTAATAACCATAAACTTAATGATAGACACTCAGGTAACAATGAGATTTTAATATAACTGCCATGCTACATTAGTAACATTCCAATCAAAACATCATTAACTTGATAAACATATATAGATAACTAAAAGATCAATTATTTTCAGGAGATTAATCATAAGATACAAGAATGGGCAGTATGTAGATGACATGAAGGAAACATGCTCTTAATAGTTCATTCGTGTCATATAAATAAATTTTAGACGAGAATCACTTGCCTCAAATTTTAACTGCAAAAAATGAACACTAAAATCATTTATAATAATTTAAATTTCATAATACGTATACAGAAGTTTAATTTACATACCTATTACTTCATATATTTTCCACTTATTATATTTCAACATCAGTATATTAATAATTATTTATTAAAATAATTATTTCATATAGTTTCTTATTTCATCATTCATGGGAGTTTTAGTTCTGTAGACCTGGTCATATACCTTTAATTGTTATGAAATCATCTCAATAATATTAATTATGATTTAAATAAAATATTATATATATATATATATATTTAAAATCATTCATAAAAGTTAGGGATCGAAAAATTATTTACACCATTCATAGAGATAATAATATGTACTTATGCATGAATAGTATTTTCATTTTCAAATGAAACTAAGGTAAGAAAAAGATAAAATATTTTATCATTAGAAAACTATAATTATGATATAAATGAAGTAAATATACATTAAATTTAACATTATGAAAATGGTTGTGAAGTTGAAATACATGAAATTGATGACTTTATTGATTTGGTAATGTACAAGCATGATAGGGTGATGTTTTCATTTTACAATATATTTAAACATGAGGAGGTATATATCATAATTTAATTATTGAATCATTAATATTTGATAAACCTTTTATTTAAAATTTAAATCCACCATAATTACTATAAAATAAACGGTGATAGAAATTGAATTATATCACTACATAGATGTGGTTATCCACCCATATAAACAATAATTAATTTCACATCACATTTGATAGAAAATATGTTTAATAAATGTGTCCCCACAATAATAAAAAAAATTATTTATATTTTGGATGCTAATTTTATTATTTTTTTAGGAATTCCAAATATTAATAACCGGTAGAATAAATAATAAATTGAATATTATTTTGGATCATGATTACTTATTCTATGGTAGTACTACTTTACTTATGTTCTTATTTACCCTTGGAATTTATATCTATGAAGACCATAACCCTTAATTTCTATAGATGGAATATGAGATGATAATTCATTTAGGGTTAGTCAAGGGATATGGCTCATTGTGGGGTAATGATGCAAGAGGGTGAGTTCCTTTTAATAAATTTGTGGTGGAAATAATTGGAATTAATAAAAACGAAAATAGAATATATTTATTTTCATGATCTATATACTACATGTGGATAGATTATAAGTTCAAAGAGAGAATATGGTTCAAATAACATCATGAAATAAACATTTGATATGTTTATGTAATATTTTTATCCCTAGGTTTTGGTTAAGCACTTTAGATGACTATTTTAAACTATAAAAATGATATAACCATTTCCATCTATAATGGTTTATAATATCAATTATAATATTTCAATTAAATCTATAAATAAAAAATTTTAAAAATCTGGATTTTTATCTATTCACTGAAAAGTCAATCATATCAGAAAAATACCTAATTTATTACAATAATTATTTTTATATAAATATTTCAAAGAAACATATAAATTTTATAAAAGAAAATTTATAAATGTGTAAAAAATTATTTCTAATATCCACATAGAGTAATGCAATAAATCTCAATTTTTTAACAAATTCATTTTGAAGAATACAATGAGTCCACTAAAAAATGGGTGTTATTTATTAATAATTAAAAAACACTCATTTTAGAGGGGGGATTATATATATCTATTATATTGAGTTTATTCATATTCACACACAAAATTTCAAATTTTTGTGTTTTAAATGTAATGATAAATTATAATATATCAATAATATATCATATTTTTTATAAATCTCAATGATTCATATTAAGAAAAAAATCATTATATTACAATTTTATACTAAAATTTTATGTTAAATTATCCAACATAAATATATTAAATCCCTACAATATTATATCATTCATAAATGGTACAAAATTTTAAAATAACTATATAAATAAAAGACGTCATATAGAGAGATAAAAAAAATTACATTTATATGATGAAGTGAGAAGAAAAGAAGACAATGATTATTAAATAATTAGGTTCTGTGATAATTAGAACATTAGTGGAAATTTAGAATATATACATTGAAAAGAAAAATAACATATAAATTATAACAAAGAGTTATAGTGAACATGGTCATGATATATTAAATGATCAAACTTCATAATTTTGTGAGGTGTAAAAAAAATATTAATATGAAATAGAAAATAAATTTCAATATCCATACCTAATACGGATGGATTCATTAACTATCATGATAGAGTACTATATAAATTATAATTACATTATTTTTTTCAATTTCATATATATAGTTTCATCATTTGGTTTTGATTGGTTAAAATTTTAATTCAACTCTCTCAATCTGGGAAATGAATATGAAAGTTAAAATTATCATGCATGAAGAACTATAATTTACAATAAATGGAATAAATGACACATAAAATAATTAAAAGTTATTTATTCAATCGCTAAATATTTTTGTAAAACAATTTTTTTTCCTATGTTACGTTACAAGGATAACTATAATAAATTAATTTATATTCCCTAACAAATAAACACTAAAATTCTATAAAAGCATTAATTTAAATTTTTTTCCTTAAGAAAGCTCCAAAATTTGTTTTTTTGAATGAGAAACCCTTAAAAATAATATTATTTAATAACATTATTTTATGATAATAATTAACATTATTCTCAGAAAATATAATGTATCCCTTTAATTCACCCACGAAACATGTGACCACCAATACAATACTTTTTTAAAAAATTGATATTTATTTCCAAAAAGTTACCAGATCACCATAACATCTTCATGATATTATAAATACATTTGAAAAGTATCATTATCCTTATTCCTAAAAAAAACACATCCTGTTGATTAAATTTAAAAAATATTAAATATAATAAACGAAATTGTGAACAAATCCACTTTTAAATTAATGGTCATAAATACAATCCAATTCACATTATCATTATGAATCATATTTTAATCCCAACTACACATTATTAACTATTAATTTGGAACATATGGATGTTTTACCATCCCTTATTCATGTGGTCTTCAGAAATATCACCATATAACTAAATCAATTTTTCATAATATGAGTACCATTCAACAAATGTATTAAAATACATAATGGTAAAAATGTGGAATAATACTAAATTATTACATTATTTTTATATATAATTTCATTGATATAAATCATATACACCATAATTTGTGATTATTAGAACAAAAAACATAAAAAATTTCTCATTAGATATTGGAATATCATATGTTGTACCATGTTCTATTAATTAAAAACTATATTATATCATTATCCCATATAATTTATATTTTCTACATACATAAGTAATTTAAATATAAATCAAATAATAGGAAGAACATCATATCCATCCATTATTAAACATGACTCAAACTAAATTATTGTACTTTTTTCTTGACATATTCATATACACATAATTCATTATTAGGATATATAATTTCATTCCCACTTATAAAATAATGAAAATCCATAATTATGTGTGACAGAATATAAGAATTCATTAACTTTTTTTCATAACCCTTTCAAATGAAATGATTTTATATAATATTTCAATAATTTGTCAATTTATAGCCCATATAAAATACTTTGGCATCATAAATTTATTATCATAATTATCAAAAACAATATATAAAAATAGTAATGATGGAATCCATGTTTCATATACCCAATATTGTAAAAGTTACATTACAGGATTTTATGCAAAATAAAAATATTCTTTAAAGGATCTGTTGAATATTTTTTATATTTAATTAAATTTATATTTTGTAATTACATATTTTATATCTATAAATTTACAAAATATAAGTCAAAAAAATATATTTGTGTAGAACCATATAAACATGTAATGGAATCCTCAATAGATTTTATTTTCATGAATTTGTGAAATTAACATTATGTTATGCTTTTTATAAGAATTTTTTTATTATTTTCTTTAAAATGTCAAAAGTACATCATTTTAATAATGATGTATTAATTCATTATTTTTTCTAAACATTTAATCAATTGAAATTTTATATTAGAAAATAGTACTATAATATTGAAAATATAATGAAAATGTTATTAAAAACATAAGCCGGGAAGAGAAGAAATTCAGTCCATGTAGAGGGAAAATCTATTTTATATTAATATATTTCATCACTAGAAACATTATAATGAACAATAATGTTAAATGGTGATATTATAACACATAAATACTTCAATTTCTTTGTCATTAGAGTAAATAAATCACCAAATATATATCCTTAGATATATATATATAAATCCAAACCTTTATAATTATGTTATTCTTAAAATAAATTAATTGAAACACCATAATTGTTTTTGATATTTTATTCCAATAATATAATTTAATCCATATCATGAATTACAAGAAATTCTATGTTTTTAAAGACCATAATATACACTTATATTACATTTTGTATTCAATTGTTCATAAAGTAAAGTATCTTCTATTATTTTTTATTAACATTATTGAGTTCATTTTAAACAATTATATGTTAAATTTTATTATAATGTCTTCTTATACATATAAATTGTTTTATTTGGAACCAACCATTTCATCATTAATGAATAGGTATTTTAAAATTAAATTCTACCACTTAATTGAATTGAGTATAGTTAAATTGAGTCAATATATTCAATCACTATAAATAATATTATTTATTGAGATATTATTAAATTTAGTACATAATGAATACAAATAACAAAAAACAAAAAATTATTATATTAAAGGATAAATCTGGTTTACCAAGGTTTTAAAATAAAATTTTATGAGTTAAAAAAATATTCCCCCCCTCATATAATTTTGACAAATCAAATTCCTTTTGGATCATCCTATACCTAGGAGAATACCTTCAATAATTATTTCACCATTTCATATATTCCATAGTTTTCTTATAAAACAATCCTAATAAAAACATACGTGAAGACATAAAAATGGTCACTGAAGATGTTGTATATTTCTAACCCATGTATTTTTTTTTAGTTTCTCATAAAATTATTTCAAATATAGTAAACAATTTATGATATTAAAACACCACTGTATCCCATATAATGAGATTTAATTTTTTTAGTGTAGTAATATATATTTTAATTATATCAAATCCAAAATGAAATAATTGATTATGTATATGACTAACTATTGCCTCCCTAACCGATGTAATAATTCATCCATCACCAGTTTTGAAGAGTAGATATAATTATTGATTTTAGATATTGATATCATGTTAATTTAATTATAATAACTTTGAATCTATAATATCACATATCTATTCATACATTCTAATCTAAAAAAATGATTACTTCCCTCCCAAATATGTGTGCAATACCTCCTTCCCAAAGTCATGTAATATATTATTAATTATTTTGATACATAAAGTGTAATAATTATAAATTTAATTAATATATATTATATTTATGATTTAATAATGATTATAAGAAACTTAATAAAAATTAAAATTCTTTTATTCCATATGTTGAATAATGGAAACAATGTTTCAGCATAACTACGACCTACTATCTCTATCAATGTTGTAATTCATTATTATATTAATAAAACATTTATATGACTACAAATATGAATACAATAAATTAATATGATAATTCTATAATTATAAAAATACATGAGACTATATAACTATAAAAAATTTTAAATGAACAAATCTATTGAACCAATACAATCTAGAATAATGAAGAAATTATCACAAAAAACAACGAGTTTAACAAATAATTATTAACAAAATAGTTGAAAAAGATTATATTTAATAGAAACCTATTTTTATATGAATGAATATTTTTCTACAATTTATTTTCAATAAACATATATATTTTATGCTATAATATAACATGTTTATGAAGAATTTGGATAATTTATGAAAGGGATATGTGGTTTAATTTTATCTCTAAAAAGAAGATTCCATATTCATCATATTGTTCCATTATGTGGTCTATATAGTACCAAATAATGACCATTTTGATTCCCATTATGAAATTTATATAAATTTACACATCCATATCAAAATATTTATTTTTTGGATCATATAACAGAAATTCTTCAAAATTGTTATGAATTTTATGATATAATATGATTATTTAATTTAATAAAATAAGTTTTATTCATTTTCTTCTCATAATGAACTCAAGATACAAAAATTATATTTTTTTAAAAAATAAAATTATTTATTCTTCACAAGAAATTTGTTCCTCATAATTTTATATTTTTTATAGATTGTTAAAAAATGTTGATTAATTCATCTATTATATTTGAACATTAATTTTATAGATATATATAATTTTAAAAATTTGATGAAAAAATGTTTCCTATAAATTTCTAAATTATTTAATTTTGACATTAAAACAAAAATGTGAGTGGAATATTTTTTATTAAAATGTATGGTATGAAAATTATTTCCCACCATCGTCACCAATCATTGGTTTAGTTTGTCCATTATATTTTCCAAGGTTATTTTCATATATAATTTTTTCATTTGTATTTGGGAGGTTTTTATATTTTTAATATGGGATTTCAAAATTATAATGATATTCTCATAATAAATATTATAATGTTATTATTTTGGAATATCAATTCATCGACAAAATAAAAATTGGAAATTGTTATGTTTTAAGGGTGAAATGATGTAATTGTACAATACTTATTATTACTCAAGTTGGTTTATGATTATTAAGAGGAAATAGTAACATAACAATGTAATTTTAATCATTTATTATAAGTGGAATTTTTGAAATGTATATGAAAAAGATTTTATTTTCACGGGATGTAATGTGATGCTATGATGCTTGATTTTTGATATTATGGATCAAATTTCTATGGTTTTCAAATTGTCATATGTTTTAGCAGTGTTATATATCTCTCTTATGAATTGGATAAGTTTTTAAATCTCATTATATATTTATGGGAAATTAATTTATTTTATTCATATGTTATTGGAAAATTTATTATATACTTGATCTTATGTGGGAAAGAAGATGAAGTGCATGATAAATTTTGTGAAACAAGTAAATTTTCTTGAGTAACAATGGGGTCTGCAGTGTCTCATTTATCTATTGTAATTTTATATTCTTGATAGTCAACATATTCACATAAAATGGATTCTAAACATATGGTTCATGATTGATTTATGACAGTTTCTTCATAATATGATTCATATATTAAAAAATGATCATATTTTATGTAATGACTCATGTTTATGATCAATTATGTATTTTGAATATGCTTCTATATTACATATACCATACTAATATTATTTTAAAAATATTTCATATGATAATCGATAGATATCAGGCATATTTAACCATAATTAGTATATGACATCAAAATTTAATATGTTTATTTTTTTATAGTATTTAATAATTTTATAATATTGGATAATCTTATGGGTGGTTCTTATTATGAGGAACATAGCTAGAGATGTTTTGGATTATTTATTAACTATTTGTATATGTGTCCCTGTTTATCATGATACTAGACACACTACATTTAATACTAGATATTCATTTTTTATAATATTAAATTTTCATTAAATATGTGATATATAGGTATGAAAATAAGGGTTCATTAAACTCCTTAGTATTATATACACCAAAAAATCAATAGGTTAAACATTAGAAAAACCTCGTACATGATGTTCATTTTTTAATATAAGAGATATAAACACTTTTATAATAAATAAGAAAATGTCAAAACTCCATACCAGAATCATTTAAATTTATATAAAATGATATATGATCAAAATATAACATTCAAATACCCTTTTATCGAAAAATAATTATTAAAATCATCATTTCCAGGTGTTAGCAATTTCAATTTTCATGTGACTTTTAGTTTTGTAGTTCCCATCCATGTACATTGATCATTGTAAAAAAATTTCACAAATATTTATAATGATTTAAATATAATATATATTCAATATATACATAATCCATAATATATAGATACAGAAAAATGATTTACATCATTCATGGAGAATGAAATCCACACAATTTCATAGAGGTCTTTTTAAATATTAATTGATAAAAGAAAATAATGTTAATTATTATTTTATAAGTATAGAACCATAATTATATGATAAATAACTTATATATAAATTAAATATATCCTTATTAATATCCTAGTTAAATGGAAATGAAAAAAAATCATTGTGTTGGTGGTAGTCTACAAATACACATAGCCAATGCTATCATTTTCCAATTGATAGGATAATAATATAGGAGATAATATATTATATTAAAATAATCATATTAATTATATAAATATCATATCATTAAACTAATAACAATAATTATACATGAAATTTAGTGATGGAAAACAAATCTTATCATTACGTATAGGTGGTAATCCACACATATGAAAATGTAGTACACAAACATTCTATTTTATTAATAATATGGGGAATAAAAGAGTTTCCTTAAATATAATATTTTTCTGTATATTTAAAATAATAAATTTATTATTTTTTGTTAAATTACAAAGTAAATTTGTAGGTAGAAAATAATATAAATGTAATGACATCTGGTTAGTTGATTACCTCTTTTTAGTGAGACCAATACTAGATCTAAAATTAAAGTACCTTGGAATGGACATTTAAGAGGAAAGAAGATATAATCAATGGATAGGGAATTATATAATTAATTTGGGTAGGGTTTGGTCTGGAAATATTCCCCTATTTTGTGGAAATAATAGAGTTATTGGGTCTCCAATTATAAATGGGGGATATAACTATAAGGCCCCAGCCTTAAACCTTACTTAATCTTGAGTTATCACAAGATTACACGTTGCGGATCTTTTCAGGTTTAGAGTTTTAGAGAATTAGATCTTAAAACATGAATTACACCCACATTAAAACAAAGTGGTTACATAAAGATAGTATTATTCATTCCCATCAATGGAAACATATTTAAAATAAACATGGATTCTTTCTTGACACTTCCTTGACACTATCATCATATCATGTACCTTTCCCTTGACCTGTGAAAAACATTTCAAAAAAACTTGGGATGAGTATAAAAAGCTCAGTAAGGGATATAAAAATATGGAAAGGAAACATGGGTACATCTATACAATAGGATGAGATCATACTTTACCCATAAAACATATGCACTTTAACATACCTCATCAAATCATG
This sequence comes from Viscum album, assembly GCA_963277665.1. Taxonomy (NCBI): domain Eukaryota; kingdom Viridiplantae; phylum Streptophyta; class Magnoliopsida; order Santalales; family Viscaceae; genus Viscum; species Viscum album. The sequence goes on along the minus strand of OY728158.1, from coordinate 1,355,620,811 downwards.
AATAAATCATAGATATCATAAGACATAAAGGTAACTTGAGGCATTCATAACATTCTTACGTAGGGAGTAACCCTCTTGGTTACGTTTTAAATACCCATCACAGTATATTCCCTAAAATCTCTTCGGAGAAACCTTAACGTTTCACTCCTTCGCGTTACCCAATCCATTGGAGAGCTATCTCGGGCTCACACGCCCTTAGTTTATCACAGAACCACCCGTCTTCATAATAATGCCCAAGAACCATAACATAATCATATCACATAAAACATACATAAAGGAAACATAATATTTCCACATTTCAATCACAAGATATCAATACTACACAAAAAACATTGTGAAAACCATTTTAAACACCAAAATAAAAGAAAAGTAAAACATGGTATTTATTTTTCTTTTAAAAAGAAGGTATGGCTTGTAGAGGTAGCTGAAACTCAAATAACGGTCACGACAGCAGAGAAGTCGTTGTCGCCGCATACGTACGACAAAAACATTCCCCTTTGTTGTTTAGTAAACGATTCATATAAAAAGTATTCCTTTTGAATAAATGTAAATGTCAAAGGGGTTTATACACCGTATAAAAGAAGGTTGTGTATAAAACAAAATATGCCTCAATGAAAGGAGATTGAGACGAAGTCCCATACCTCGTATCCGACTTGACGCAACCGTTCATTAATCTCCTGAATAATAAACTTGAGTTAATATCTACTTGCTTAAGAATCTTTTTCAAGTTCATTAATCCTTTTATACCATGTTATGAACATCATGTAATCATTTAAGTTAATAATGTTCATTTTGTCGGTATTTGGTTCTTAAGTCAAAAATAGACTTCTTACACTTACATGTTGTTAATTGGTCGAAGGTTCATTATATCGAGAATGATACTAATGATTTTTATAACATATATATCATATATATTCAGCATATACATGTATTTATAATATTACATCACATTTAGAGGTAAGAAATGAAATGCACCGTTCATGGAGACGGTAAGTCGTACGTACGCATGAATGCTACTTCCATTTATATTTCGTATTTTCTGGAATGGAATCATAATGATATAAGAGTATATTATAATTCCAGTATAATAACATTTATAATATCATTAAATTTATCCTTTACACATCCCACATATGGTATTAACGAATCAAATCACTTTCAGGGGGCGGTAGTCCACACTTCCTAAAATGAAGATATCGTGTTTACCAATAATGGTAACCATAAAGGTATGCACAAAATGAAGAAAACAGAATCATAAGGAAAACATAAACATATTATATATCATATATAAAAATAGTGACATCATAATGGACACCTTTGAAGGTGTTAAATGAGTATTGAACAATCATCGTTTTGGGAGGCAGAATTTCACCATCCACGGAAACCGTATGTTCTTTAACCATTTGATGTAGTTGTGTGAGAGTGTAGCTCAAATAAATCTTATAACAACATCCTCGTATATTGAAGATACTGTTGTTGTTACAAAATAAGTAAATAAAATGTGTTTAGGGGGTTGGAGAAGCAAAATAAAACAAATGAACATGAGAGAATGAATTACCTTTAAAAGTGTAACTCCTTTTGATTTGAGCCTAAAGGCTTCCTTTGAAAGGATTCTTCCCAAAGGGAATCCTTGAGGATGAGGATAGGGATGTGGAGAGAGTAAATGGGCAGGGGTTGGCCGAGCCAAAGGCTTGAGGAGTGTGTGACATGAGGTAGAGGTGGGGGCCTTTTATAAGAGGAGAGGAGGGGGACTTTTGGAAAGTAAAGATAAGTTACTTTATTTTAAAAAGAGTTTCGGATTCAAAAGGTCCCACATTTCTATAATTCTAGGATAAGGTGATAAGGCTTCGAAATCCACTAATCAAATTGGTTTTGTCCATGTGTAGGGTTTATATTTTTCATTATCTTTCTATTTTATTTAAATCGTTAAATAATGAGGTCATCACTGCATCATCATGATGTCATACATAATTTAATTTATTTATAGTCTAAAAATTATAAAAAAAATACTATGATGTAGGAAATATTTTTATCTTTCCAATGATTATTTATAATCAAAAATCTTATCTTTATTACCCCATGTAAAATTTGTTTTCGTAAAACATATTATGCTTATGTCATTTTTACTTTTACATTAAATAAAAAGTTATTTATGTCATTTCCCAACCAAAGTGGATCCATGGGGTCCCCAAGTTGAACCATGGCTTGTCTTGGACGGCCATGACACAAACAATAAGGTTGGGACATGTGTCTAGGTAATTTCATTTTATTAAAGCATTATTTATACCTTAAACTACCCTAATTACCACTAATCGCGATTAAAAACTTAATAAGTTACTATTCACCAAAAAATTATTTTAATCCCATTGAACCACATTTTAATTCTTAATGATAACCATGTTTGTTGGATATTTGAAATTCAAAACACAATGATGGCAAAATTTCATTTAAACGGAAAATCAATTTTTATAAGTACCACTTAGTGGTTTCACTATTCATCAAAAATTGAAGTTTTTCAGAAAATTACCAAAAATTCACCCTAATCTATATTTGATATTCAGAATTCAAAAATGAATTCTATTTTACAAAATTCAATACATATATGTCATATTAATTAATTTAATAATTAATTCCCGCTGTTAGAGCAAATAGCGTGTTTTTATGAAACAATAAGTATCAAAAGATTGACACCAGTTTAAGTCTAATTTCAAAGTGAAATTGATTCCAATGACCATCATTGGATAAAATTGTAAATATATATTCTAATTTCACTTCAAAACCAATTCAAAAGATAATCTAATCATATAAATAAATTAGATTAAAAAGCAGTTTTGATGTAAAATGCTGTATTATTCACTATTCATTAAAAAATGAACATTGTCAGAAAAATACCAAAAATTCACAAAAAGTAAATTTTGATGTCCCAATCATAAAGAAAAAGTTTATTTTGAAAAACATATCTCATAAAATTGTCAAAAGATAGATTTAAAAATGGTTTTCCATCAAAAGGTAGTAAAACAATCTTTTAAAAATATTAGTGTATTCCATGCATAAGATTGTATTTATTTTCATTTTAAGCTTCTAAAAAACTATCTTAATCATTAATAGACATAGATAAAAAATATCTATTATTCATTACTTACTTGGGATGTTACATCCTTCCACCCTTTTGAAAATTGTGTCCCCATAATTTATTTACTTATCAAATAAATGGGGGTACTTATCCCTCATTGCATTTTCAGATTCCCATGTTGCCTCTTCAATCATGTGGTTTTTTCACAAAACCTTTACCTGGTGAATCACCTTATTCCATAACACTAGCTCCCTGTGGTCAAAAATCTGGACCAGTTGTTCCTCATAAGATAGGTTCTCTTCCAGCTGAACTACCTCTGGACTCAAAACATGAGATGGATCTGGCATATACTTTCTCAACATCAAAACATGAAAAACATTGTGTACCTGAGATAAACTCGGATGTAAAGCCACTCGGTATGCAACTGATCCAACTCTCTCCAGAATTTCGTATGGTCCAATAAACCTTGGACTCAGCTTTCCTTTCTTACCAAATTACATAACCCTTTTCCATGGTGATACTTTGAGAAAAACATGATCACATACCTCAAAAGATAGATCCTTCCTCCGGTTATCCGCATAACTCTTCTGCCTGCTCAGAGCTGTTGTCACGTGTTTATGAATTAGCTGAACTTGTTCTACAATCTCTTCTACCAATTCTGGTCCCATCAACTTCCTTTCACCCACTTCATCCCAGAAAGCTGGTGTTCGACACCCTTTTCCATATAATGCCTCAAATGGAGCTATCTGTATATTGGAATGAAAACTGTTATTATATGAAAACTCAACCAAAGAAATATGTTGGTCCCAACTTCCCTAATAATCCATAGAACAAGCTCGTAGCATATCCTAAAATGTCTGAATTGTTCGTTCTGACTGCCCATCTGATTGAGGATGAAAATCTGTACTAAAATTTAATTCAGTACCCAAAGACTTCTGAAGTCCTTTTCAAAAGTTAGAAGTGAACCTTGGATCACGATCAGTTACAATGGAGAGAGGAACTCCATGTAACCTGACTATCTCTTTAAGATACAGACGAGAACGTTGATCAAGAGAGAAAGTATCTCGTATAGCAAGGAAATGAGCAGACTTGGTCAGGCGATCAACAATAACCCAGATTGCATTATTACCTCGAGATGTCTTTGGTAATCCCCCAACAAAGTCCATGGATATATTCTCCCATTTCCACTCTGGCACTGGTAAAGGCTGAAGCATCCCATTCGGTAACTGCCGCTCTGCTTTAACCTGTTGACATGTCAAACACTTCACAGTAAAATCAGAAATATCTCTTTTCATTCCATCCCACCAATAAACTCCCGGAGATCTCTGAACATCTTAGTACTGCCAGGATGAACTGAAAACGGAGAACTATGAGCTTCACATAACAACTCTCTCTTCAACAGTGAATCACAAGGCACACACAATCTCTTCCCAAATCTCAAAACGCAATCATTATCAATGTTGAATTCAGGAAACTTACCTTTCTGAACCAGCTCTACCTTTTTTGCAACTCACTGTCTTGCTTCTGTGCTAGCTTGATTATATCTGATAGAGATGATCTCACTGATACCTGAAACAATACAGAAGAACATCCTGCACCAACAACTTCTATACCAAAGTTCATCAAATCCTTAACCAAAGGATCACGTTCCAAACACAACATTGCAAATGAAGGATTACTTTTTCGACTTAAAGTATCAGCCACTTTATTTTATTTTCCCGGATGGTAATGAATTGTACAATCATAATCCTTGATTAATTCTAGACATCTCCTCTGTCTCATGTTTAACTCTTTCTGAGTGAATATATACTTTAAACTTTTGTGATCGGTATATATTTCACACTTTACTCCATACAAATGATGCCTCCAAATTTTTAAAGCAAAAACAATAGCAGCTAATTCCAAATCATACGTAGGGTAATTTACCTCATGAGTCTTCAACTGTCATGAAGCATACGCAATTACCTGATCATTCTGCATTAGTACACAACCAAGTCCTTTCAATGAAGCATCACTGTATATAACAAACTCACCATTCCTGGAAGGTAGTGCCAAAACTGGAGCATTCACCATCTTCTTTTCAATTCTTGAAAACAATCATCACAAACTTATCTAAGAACTCAAGGAAAATTATATTCATTAACTCCATGAATACAGCAGGTGCATTGGTTAGCCCAAAAGGCATCACTACAAATTCAGAATGGCCATATCTTGTACAGAACGCGGTCTTCGTAACGTCTGCTTCCTTTACCTTCAACTGATGGTACCCCGATCTCAAGTCAATCTTTGAAAAATACTGAGCTCCCTGGAGCTGATACAACTTCATTTGATGGCCCGACATCTGCTGAAGTAGTTGCAAAGGATTTCACCACCCCTTTCTTCTTGTAGTCTTACTGCTTCCTATCACTCAAGATCTTTGTAGGACACTCGTTTGCATAGTGACCCATCTCATTGCACTTATAACATTTCACTAACTATAAATCAAATTTGTTCTTACCTTCACCTTGATACTTTTAAGTTCAATCACGAGCCTTATGTCTCATCTTACAACATCGGTAGCACTTTCCCGAATTCAGAAGACATTCCCCAGCATGCCTTTTTCCACATTTATCACAAATTGGAAACATAGTTCTCTTACTATCAGACTTTTTTGAAGAATTCTTACCTTTCTCCTGCCACCTCGGCTCTTCTTCTGCTTGTTGTTATAGAACACTTGGTCATCGTCAAACTCCATTTCCACCTTCTAAGCACATCGAACAAGCTTTTCATAACTTTTAAACTCATGAGAAGCTAATGCCCTTTGATATTTTGGCTTTAATCCTGAGTAAAAATGATTGATTTTACAATCAAGGTCTCGGATAAAATTTGGAGCATACCTTTCCAATCGAGTGAACATTTCTTCATAGGTAGCCACTGAGTCTTCCTCTTGCCTCAATTCCAAGAATTGCTTTTCCATCCTAATTCAAACAGCCTTAAGAAAATACTTCTCAAGAAACATACCTTTGAATTCATCCCAGTCAAGAGCATCAATCTCATCAGCGTCCCTGATATTGTTAACCATCGACCACCACTAATCTGCTTCACCCTCCAAACGGTAAATAACATGACTAACCTTTTGATTTTCTGAACACCCCATGACATCAAAAATCTTCTCCAGTGCTTTAATCCGCCCTTCAGCTAGCACAGGGTTAGATGATCCTCTGAATGATGGGGGATGTTTCCTCATGAAATGTTCCACCACTGACATGTTCCTCTGCGATTGATCTGGCTAATCTCATGTATGGATACCACAACCATTTATAGCCTGAGTCATCTGCGCCATTACTACAACAAACTGTTCAGTTCCAATTCCGACCATCTCAGGATGCTGATTCGGAAGGTTATTTCCTTCTGTATGCCTTCCTAGCACTGCTTCCCTGTTTCCTCTGCGGAAAACCATTCTGAACAAACATGTCTTAGATGAAGCAACATGGTAATCTTCAAATACTATATCACTTCAATTTGACCATAATTTTTTTTGGATAATCATTTAATTGAATTCTAACTCCTAAAGTTATCTAAACCGACCTTTGATACCAACTATAAGGCCCCAGCCTTTTACCTTACTTAATCTTGAGTTATCACAAGATTACACGTTGAGGATCTTTTCAGGTTTAGAGTTTTTGAGAATTAGATCCTAAAACATGCATTAAAACCCACATTAAAACAAAGTGGTTACATAAAGATAGTATTCTTAATTCCTATAAATGGAAACATATTTAAAATAAACATGGATTATATCTTGACACTTCCTTGACACTATCATCATATCATCTACCTTTCCCTTGACCTGTGAAAAACATTTCAAAAAAACATGGGATGAGAATAAAAAGCTCAGTAAAGGATATAAAAATATGGAAAGGAAACATGGGTACATATATACATAAGGATGAGATCATACTTTACCCATAAAACATAATCACTTTAACATACCTCATCAAATCATGAATAAATCATAGAAATCATAAGACATAAAGGTAACTTGAGGCATTCATAACATTCTTACGTAGGGAGTAACCCTCTTGGTTACGTTTGGAATACCCATCATAGTATATTCCCTAAAATCTCTTCGGAGAAACCTTAACGTTTCACTCCTTCGCGTTACCCAATACATTGGAGAGCTATATCGGGCTCACCCACCCTTAGTTTATCACGGAACCACCCATCATCATAATAATGCACAAGAACCATAACATAATCGTATCACATAAAACATGCATAAAAGAAAACATTAAATTTCCACATTTCAATCACAAGATATCAATACTAGACAAAAAACATTGTGAAAACCATTTTCAACACCAAAATAAAAGAAAAGTAAAACATGGTATTTATTTTTCTTTTAAAAAGAAGGTATGTCTTGTAGAGGAAGCCGAAACTCAAATAACGGTCACGACGGCGGAGAAGTCATTGTCGCCGCATACGTACGACAAAAACATTCCCCTTTGTCGTTTAGTTAACGCTTCGTATAAAAAGGATTCCTTTTGAATAAACGTAAAAGTAAAATGGGTTTATACACCGTATAAATTAAGGTTGTGTATAAAACAAAATATGCCTCAATGAAAGGTGATTGAGACGAAGTCCCATACATCGTATCCGACTTGACCCGACCATTCATTAATCCCCTGAATAATAAACTTGTGTTAATCTCTTCTTTATTAAGAACCTTTTCAAGTTCATTATTCCTTTTATACCATGTTATGAACATCATGTAATCATTTATGTTAATAATGTTCATTTTGTCAGTATTTGGTTCTTAAGACAAAAATAGACTTATTACACTAACATGTTGTTAATTTGGTCAAAGGTTCATTATATCCAGAATGATATTAATGATTTGGATAACATATATATCATATATATTCATCATATACATGTATTTATAATATTACATCACATTTAGAGGTATGAAATGAAATGCACCGTTCATTGATACGGTAAGCCGTACGTACGCATGAACGCTACTTCCATTTCTATTTCGTATTTTCTGGAATGGAATCATAATGATATAAGAGTATATTATAATTCCAGTATAATAACATATATAATATCATTAACTTTATCCTTTACACATCCCACATATGGTATTAACGAATCAAATCACTTTCAGGGGGCGGTAGTCCGCACTTCCTAAAATGAAGATATCGTGTTTACCCATAATGGAAACCATAAAGGTATGCCAAAAATGAAAAAAACAGAAGCTTATGGAAACAATAAACATATTACATATCATATATAAAAATAGTGACATCATAATGGCCACCTTTGAAGGTGTTAAATGAGTATTGAACAATCAGCGTTTCGAGAGGTAGAATTTCGACATCCACGGAAACCATATGTTCATTAACCATTTGATGTAGTTGTGTGAGAGTGTAGCTCAAATAAATCTTATAACAATATCATAGTATATTTAAGATACTGGTGTTATTACAAAAGAAGTAAATAAAAAGAGTTTAGGGGGTTGGAAAAGCAAAATAAAACAAATGAAAATGAGAGAATGAATTACCTTTAAAAGTGTAACTCCTTTTGATTTGAGCCTAAAGGCTTCCTTTGAAAGGATTCTGCCCAAAGGGAATCCTCTAGGATGAGGAGAGGGATGTGGAGAGAGTAAATGGGCAGGGGTTGGCTGAGACAAAGACTTGATGAGTGTGTGAAATGAGGTAGAGGTGGGGCCTTTTATAAGAGGAGAGGAGGGGCACTTTAGGAAAGTAAAGATAAGTTACTTCATTTTAAAAAGAGTTTCGGTTTCAAAAGGTCCCACATTGCTATAATTCGGGGATAAGGTGATAAGGCTTAGAAATCCACTCATCCAATTGGTTTTGGCCATGTGTAGGTTTTAGATTTTTCATTATCTTTCCATTTTATTGAAATCGTTAAATAATGAGGTCATCGCTGCATCATCATGATGTCATAAATAATTTAATTTATTTAAAGTCTAAAAATTATAAAAAAAATACTATGATGTAGGAAATATTTTTATATTTCCAATTACTATTTATAATCAAAAATCTGATCTTTATAACCCCATGTAAAAATTGTTTTCGTAAAACATATTATGTTTGTGTCATTTTTACTTTTACATTAAATAAAAATTTATTTATGTCATTTCCCAACCAAAGTGGATCCATGGGGTCCCCAAGTTGACCCATGGCTATTCTGGGTCGGCAATGACACAACCAATATTGTTGGGACATGTGTCTAGGTCATTTCATTTTATTAAAGTATTATTTATACCTTAAACTACCCTAAGTACCACTAATCGCGATTAAAAACTTAATAAGTTACTATTCACCAAAAAATTATTTTAATCCCACTGAACCACATTTTACTTCTTAATGACAACCATGTATGTCGGATTTTTGAAATTCAAAACACAATGATGGCAAAATTTCATTTAAACGGAAAATCAATTTTTATAAGTACCTCTTAGTGGTTTCACTATTCATCAAAACATGAAGTTTTTCAGAAAATTACCAAAAATTCACCCTAAGCTATATTTGATATTCCGAATTCAAAAATGAAGTCTATTTTACAAAATTCAATACATATAAGTCACATTAATTAATATAATAATTAATTCCCGCTGTCAGAGCAAATAACGTGTTTTTATGAAACAATAAGTATCAAAAGATTTACATCAGTTTAAGTCTAATTTCAAAGTGAAATTGATTCCAATGACCATAATTGTTTAAAATGGTAAAAATATATTCTAATTTCACTTCAAAACCAATTCAAAAGATAATCTAATCATATAAATAATTTAGATTAAAAAGCAGTTTTGATGTAAAATGCAGTATTTTTCACTATTCATTAAAAAATGAACATTGTCAGAAAAATACCAAAAATTCAGACAAAGTAAATTTTGATGTCCCAATCATAAATAATAAGTTTATTTTGACCAACATATCTTATTAAATTGTCAAAAGATAGATTTAAAAATGGTTTTCCATCAAAAGGCAGTAGAACAATCTTTAAAAAATATTAGTGTATTCCATGCTTATGATTGTATTTATTTTCATTTTAAACCTCTAAAACACTATCTTAATCATTAATAGACATAGATAAAAAATGTCTATTATTCATTACTTACATGGGATGTTACAATAACACAATATGAATTAATAGAATATTATAATAATTTTAATTCGTTTTCATGATAATATTCTACCATGAAGATAGAATTTATAAAACATAATAATATATGATAAAAGAAACCTATAGAAAAAATTAATATTTTATATGTTATTTTAAACCATCTATTTTGGTATAATAATTTTGTTAACTATTTTTGACGTTAACCATAGTAACATATATTCCAATATAATGTGATATAATTTTATATATAAGATAAAATTGGGTCATAATTGTTTAGTGGATGTAAATTTCAACAACTTATCAACCTAATTATACTATTTAAAAAATTTTAATATATAATTATTTATGAAAATAATATTATTCTTTAAATATCATTATTTTCATTTTTCAAACATTTTTTCAATTTAACATTAATAATACAAATATAAAAAATAATTATATTAATAAATTTAACCAAAAAATATACATTATAATTATCCATATTTATAACACCATATTTAATATAATATACTGTTAGTTTCAAGGTTTTTAAAATCAATTTCATTGATGTATTAACTATTTCTAAAATAACTAATTCCAAAATATAAAAATTTAATATTTATTACTACATTACTAAAAAATAATAATTAATTACATTAATAATATTATAATATTTATTATTAAAATAAATTTTTTTATTCATTTTTCATGATGTTTTTCCAAATTAGAGAGTGTGACATTTTCTATTTTTCATTAATAAAAACAATATAATAATCCTTTTATATGGAATGTTCTAAAGAAACAACATTTATAAGATTTTAGGATGGTTGGTGTCATGTGAATCACACTTAATTAAATATAATAAATCTTGTGGATGATTTGGATATATGATTTTATAATTTTATCAGTTTTTTATAATATTTCCATTATCGACATAAAAATTTATTTACCATGGTACTATTCGTAATGATAAATAAATAAAATTTACATATTAAACAAATCTAAAATACAAATTCCAAATATTTTATTCATTTTTCATTAATCAATATCTATATTTTATGAAAAATAAATTTATAAAAAATATATAAAATGAAATGCAAGAACTCTTTTTAGAAAAATGTATTTTAATCATTAAAATTAACATCTGTAACACATTAAAATTAATGATTCAAATAGAAATACATAGATTATTAAAAAACAATATGGGCCAATTATGACATTATTACCAAATAAAAAATATAATATGGATTATAAATTTCAAGATTTAATGAAATTCTTGTATAATATTTGATAAATCGATATTTTTTTCCAAAAATCACTGAAATATCAACCATTTCAAAAATTTATTCTTATTTTACACTATTTTTTGATTTCAAATAATATGATAATATTATTATAAATAATTAATAATGGATTATATAATTAAATATTGTTTACATATATAAAATATAATAAAAATATCTTTCGATGAAAATTCATTTTCAAAAATAAAATTATATTACATATAAAATGATTTCTTACTTCACAAGAAATATTCAATACCATTTTATTGAGTGGGAAAATGAAAAATTTATTCAATTACTAATTTAAAAATATCCATAATCTCTATTTCAATAGATTGGTTAAAACTGCCTCTTTTAAATAATAATATGTTCAAAATAAATCATAATTATATCAATGGTGGATGTTTCCTATTAATAATTCTATTAGTTTTATTATTTGGTAAATATATATTTTTTGGATGTTATAGGGTAAAACCATATTTAATTGTTTAAAAAATATTATACTAATAATGGTTTTGAGATGATTCATTTTAGATTAACCTCCAAAACGAAAAATGAAATAACAAATAACTATTGACATCAGAATCACATATAAAATCACCATGGAAGGATAACATAAGAATAAAAAACAATTATTACCTTGTGTTTATAAATAATTTAAAAGGATAGGGTAATACATAAATAGAGATATGACTAATATATTCTATCAAAAAATTTATAAAAAGCCTTTTGATTATCATTTATTATCATTTCTATGATTATCTTCCTTAATAAACCATATAGTTGGAAAATTAATTAATCTACAAATAAGGAATATAGATTTTATATCAAATAAACTTGACTATTATGGTTTTATTATTAAAATATATTAAAAATAACTAATTTTTCTGTAATATGTAGAAAATATTTATATTATTATGTGTAAAATTTACATTGAATTATTTTTGAATCAAATCAAATAATATAATTGAATCTTTATTTGTTTTCTAGGCATGAACGATGTTATGGCATATATATATTGAATATTATTACTATATCACATTAATAAAAGAAAATAATGCGGGAAAAATTTTCACATACTAATCCACATGTCATCATAATTTTAATATATAGATTATGAACTTCCATGGTATAAATGTGTTCCCATTTTTCGTACAACATATTCCACATAAGGTTCCATAAAATACATTATGAACTCCTTGTATTGGTGAAATAAACCTAATAGGGTTTGATAATAAATATTTCAATCCAAATTTTCATAATAATGAATACACTATGAGGTTTTATGAAATTTGACTTTCTCCAAATGTTTTAATCAGATCACGCGATGAAAAAAACATTGAACATAATCATTTTAACATACCCAAAACATCACAACAACAATTATGATAAAAAAACTCATATAGAATCACCCAACCTAAAATATAATCCCTATCTATAGAAAACATAATTTGTGCTCTAAATATCCCAATATACACAAAAAAAAACTTTTTTTTTGATATCTATGTCATTGTATACATTCGATACCGTAATATTTTAGGAAAAAAATAAACTATACAAGGTTTGAAACACCCAATAAAATAAAACTATCTATGATGATTTATTTTATATAATCCTTAACACATTTTTTGTATAACATAAAAAAATTAGTATACAATGAACACTTAGATAGTGATATTTATGTTGATAGATTTTAATGATTAGCTTCCAAGGTCCAAACATAATCTTGTACAACTTTTATGATCACCACAATATTGATTATATAGCTTGTGGGATCAATCTATGACCCCTTAAGTCACTAGTAAACTTACCTAAAATATATTTTCGTTGATAAATATATTAATCCACTCTATGGGAGGTAATTATTTTATCATATATTTATTTTTTTATCCTCACATAACACATAAAAATGTAATCATTATTCACACAATTAAGGGTAAAATAGAATTCTATAGACCACTCATAACCTTTTTCGATAACTTTCGCATATGGTAAGCCCATATAAAAAAGATTATTTTCATCACACACACTTAAATAAACATATGACATAAGTAAAAGATATAATTCTATGTTGTAAATTTTTTATCTCATATATTTTCATCAATATGCACTATATCTATTTCATTATAGGTTCAAATTTTTATATAGTCTCAATAAATTCCTTTTAATTTCCCAAAAAGAATTGAATATCCATTATGGAACAAATAATATCTACCTATTTAATATCATAATAAAAAATAATCTTATTTCCCATTTCAGTTTCCATGTTCTAATCAAGGATGTTAGTATATAATAACATAAATGGAAGACACAATACATTATAGAATAAATTAAGGATCACAGACCTCATGTGATGGTTTTAATTTTTCCTTTTTATACTGTTCATTGTTAATAATTATGAATCATAATATTATATCGAATCCAAATTTCTAGGAATGTAATTATTCTATAATATTAATCATGGAATAAAATAAAATTTTTGAAAACTAATTGGCTGGTATAAAGTCAATAAATATTAAAACCAATAAATTTAAATTACTCTATATGCTATTTTATCCCAAAAACAATTGAATGAAAACCAATTTATATCCATTTTTATCATTATGTTATTCCTTAAATTTTGAAATAAATTAGAAAAAATATCAACTGAATACCTAATATTGATATGTAGATAATCAAGGATGACTCATCATCATCCAAAATCTTTATGAAGAAAAAAAATATTATAATACTTATTAATATATATAATTTTTTGGGGTGGAATTTAAAAAACAAATCATTAATTGATGTCCCAAATAATGAAGGAATGATATGGATTGTGGTGAAATATAAAATTATGGATGTAATTTGACTCTCTTATTTAAACCAAGTGAACCCAAATATATATAGATGTAAATAAAAAAAGAGGAATGCATCGAATAATAAAACATGATTGGAATAAACAAGATGGAATCAATATAATGACATGATATCAAAATTCACAGTGATGTATACTATATAATAATAGTTATTCCCATATCCAAAATATAACTATTTATACTACCCTCTACCTATAAGATCCCTTGAGGCTAGTCTACAAATAATGATATACCAATTACTTTTCATTCCATCAAATGAGATAAAAAATAGTGGGGCATGTCTATTAGTTAGACATCTTTCCTATTATAAATACACTATGTACGTAATGCACACCTGTAGGAACTTGTATTTTACAATTAATACCAAAATATTCAATATAATTCTTTCGAAATTTCTTTTAATAAATTAATGTCTAAATACACTAATTTAACATTCAATAACCATCCAATACATTGATAAAACAATTTTAATGAAGAAAATTAATATTACCAAATTCATAATCAAATAATAGAGGGACTTTTCTTATATCATAAATATAAACTAGAAGGTGTGATTATCAAGAAACACAATAATTTACATTTTAATGAATATTTTCATTTCATTTTAAATGATTAATTCTAAAAAATTAGGATTTCTATTATTTAAAAGAAAAAATGAAATAATACTGATAAATCATACTTTGTTTTGAGGACATCGATATATATAACATTTTTTATAATTATTAGATTATGGTTAATTATGTGATAATGTTTTTTCATAAACCATCATGTGAGACTTGTGATGATGGATTTAAATAAATTTGTTATATATTTTTATTTTATGTATATTGACATGATTTATATAGTGAATTGAAGAATTTTTTCTCTATGTTAGCTAAGACAAAAATATAATTTTAATAGTACTACAACAACATTTAACAATGGTTTGTATAATGTACGTGTATAATACTGAAATACGTTTATGGGAACTCTTGAAACATACCTAATCACATCACGCCATGGTTTATTTCACCCTCTTGGTTATGAGCTGTATCATATGTAGTTAATGTAAAATGAAAAAAAATCACAAAAATAAATAATAATTGATATTATATAAAAAATTAATTTCACACATTTAATAATTAAAATAATTAAAATATTTATATTATTTGTTGATTAAATATATAAATTGAAAAAATCCAATAATAACTCAAATATATATACGTTTCACAAATTTTTAATCTTTCATGATTTGTTTTATTCAATTTTTATTGTATATATCTATATAATAAGTGGAATACTATGACAGGTAAAACATCAACAATTATATTTACAAATACTTGATATTATTTTTTCTTCTCATTCATTTTGTTCGAACAATCATCATTTAAATCAAGTGAAATTAATTCATATATTTTTCTATTTTTTCTGATTTCTAAATGTTGAACAACATAAGACATCTTATATAGAAAAATAAATTTTGTTTGTTCCCTAATGACTAAACTCATATATGATGGTTATCTTGATTTTCATTTCTTATATTTTTTTTCAAATTATTATATATCATGAATTATATGGAATTCTCAGATCCTATTAAGAAACACTTATAAAATTTTCCTCTAGATATCTATTAATTGAACAACCATTCACCTTCATTATTATATTTATTTAAATATATTTTAATTCACATTTAGTAGGATCTATTTTCCTCCTTTAGGGGTTTTTTCACATGAATTCGTTCTAAAATAAAACAGGTGGTGTATATAAATACTCAAGAAATCATTTGGATTCAATTTACTCATTATAGTTGATTTTAAAATTTATTTTGTTCTTTATGGAAAATAATTCAACTAAATATATATGTTTAATAACATTAATTGAAATATATAAAAATGAAATATTCACATATAATTTTATTATTTAGAATTCACAACATTGTTAACAATATATTACTATTTTTATTGTGATTTTATATTCCACCAAAAATCACCAACAGATATTGAATTGAAATATGAGTGTTAAATATTCAACTAGAAAATAAATTATTCTAATTTTAGATGGTTATAAAACCCATGAATTAGGATATGTGAGAAATAGGTATTGATATTTAGATATAAGATATGAAATGATCATTTTATAACATTAATTCACTCTTTTTTTATTAGGACTACAGTTCACAATAGCTGCTAATATATTACACATATTTCTAATTTTATTCAAAATAACATGGAAAAATATTCAATATAATCATTATATCCATGTGTTATAGTTCCTTGTAAAATTGTTAATGTTTCGTGTTTTTTGGTACTTTATAAACCATCGTCCAACATATGAATAAAGTGTGTTTCATTGTTCATTTCATGTATCCTAGAAGGTTGGATCTTTAGTTACTCTTATTGGTTTATTGTTCCATGTTTTTTAATATACATTATAGGCTAGGTATATACATACATAATTATGTTTCCCCATTTTGTGATGGATTTTTGTAGGATTTTCTATTGTTATTCAGGTTTCGGTTAAGAAAAAATCATTTTATATCTCAATATATCCTAATTCTTATTTTTTTATTGATACCTAATATATATAATTAAGAAAACCACGATATTATGAAGTAAACAATGAAAATGTGCACATTATATCTCTATCTTACACAATAATCACCGTTGGAAATAGTATCCTTATGTGTTTTTAGATAAAAAAATTTATGAAAATTGAAGAGAAAAATAAATACTATTATAGGTGGATTTTGAAGGAAAAATATTGATGCAATACTGAGTAGACATTTTTTATAGATGGAAAAAATGTTTTTCGTATATGAAAGGGAAATATATGCATTAACTCTTATCAAATTTACTTCACACAATATCTTAGATGTTTTTTAGATGTACCCATTGATAGAAAAATTCATGTAAATATTGATGTAAATAATACCAAGAGTATGTCTATGAGTAGAAACTGAGGAATCAAGCTATTCAGCTAGCACAATACTATTTCAATGATATAGTCAGTTTCATTTTAATATTCATATTTTTTATATAAAACATTTTTTTATAATAAATGAAAATCTATACATTCATTGTTGAGGAATAAAAAGTTTCTTTTTTTCAGATTTCTATGATATTATTTGTAATCGACGTTGCTTTGAGGATGAATTGAATAATTTATAATTATGGATCCTGATTTCATGTGAAACAAGTTACTTACAAGATACTGACACTACCATGAGACCTATTTCATTATAAATCTTTAGCATAAATTGATCAAACTATTTAGATGTTATAAAACATTAGAAATATAAATTTACATATAGGGTATCCATGGTCTATGGGAATGGTTTATTATATTATTTCATTAAATGGGACTCAAATGATAATAAATACTAATATCATTATAAAAAATTCATATCATCAAATATTATATTTCTGTATACCAATTTGGAGAAACATATTATAGAAGATATTTCCATTCCACCTCTATCACATATGGATTATAAAGTGCTCCTAGAGAATTCCATATAGGTAAACTACCATCTCAAATAATAACTAATATTCTATAAACATTATCATGGGTTTTATTACTCCCCACTGATGTTATATGCCTATCATATGTTTCTTTCTTCAAACCCCCATTCCCACATGTGATTTAATGAAAATTATAAGATTTCTAAATATATCTTTTTTCATTATACATGGTATTTATATAATTAATAATTATTATGATATATAGATTACCTAGAAAAAATATGTTCAAACCCATTTATATTTTACATAAGTCCACGTTTACTCTAATTTGTTTTTATCCTCCACAAATTCTATTATACATCTTCTACTGATTTCACTGACGGAAAATAAAAAAATAGAATATGTGATAACATTCAATATCAATCCTAATAATAATTCAGTGAGTTCAATGTTTAAATATATGTTTAAATTCGTCCAGCATAATATATTCCCTATTTACTTTTATAAAACATCACTTATAATAACACAATATTGGCCAGTAATTTATATTTTCCATTAAAAAACTGAAAATAACAAGTCATCTAAATATACTAGGCATATGATAGTGAGGAATAAGTGATATTATTCCATGTTATTTGAATATAAACTACAATAGATAATATTATTACATACATAAATATATATACACACCCAAGATACTCATTATAAAAAATTCATGAAATAACACTTCACATAGTCACACAACTATAAAATCAAACTATGATTGTTTTTATTCTTTTTCATTGGGTCTGTTGGAATCTATTTCTTTGGGACTAATAACCATGCACCCTATCTCCCCACTATGGATGATCCTTTGGGTACACTTCGAAATAGTTGATCCTTTATCGATGGTCCATTTATCAAGCATATGATTCATTATCATTATAAATTAATAATATTTTTTACGTGTCTTATATAATTCAATGATTTTAAATTATATTAGGAATAATTATTAATTCTGGAAAATCATTAAACTCAACTAAAATATAATTCATTTATTATCTCCCAAAACTGATTCCTTTCTGAAACATTTTTCTCTATTATTGATAAACTAATGTATTTTTTTAATATCGATGAGAAAATAAAATATATATACTACTATAAGATATACATTAATTATTTATATCTTTTTAATAATAAGATATTGGATAATTTATTCCCAATTGTTAGTACACATTGAACCTATTACATTTATTAATCATTCTAATGTCTTGGGAATACAAATGATATGATGTTGAGGAGATAGTGGGATGAACTGTTCTCCATTCATCCTATTCAGATAGATTGTTGAATCAATATCCCTAATTAAGTGTTAGTTTACCCACCATTTTAAGACTTAAATGTGGGACCTTGATCATGGAAATTCAATGTATCTAGGATATGTCCATGTTAATAGCATCAGAAATATTAGTCATGAATCTAACAGAAAAACTATTTCCTATAATGAGTAGCATATAAAATTTATTTTTTATCAAATATATTGGACTCAAATTTTATTTCACAAAAACTTTAATAAATATATTGAGAAACAAAATCTAGATTCCATTCCCCCATTATTGATACTAATCAAGAAATAAATTGTGATTCCATTGAAACATCAAACTCAAATTGGATCCCACATATATTGATACTTTACACATGCAGTCATGTTGATACACATACCTTTTCCACAACATATATATACCCTATCCCCCATTATGTAGATATCCATCAACCATTTTATCTAGGAGTGTGGAAATGAAGTTATCAATTATAGAAGATAAATGACATAGCATAATCATGTGTCCATGGAAAATCATAATATGCTAATTAACTCAAATAGTTCTAGGTTAAAACACCAATTTTATCAAATACATACCACTATAATATTATATCAATAAAATATCTAATTCCCCTGAATATAGTTATATATAATATCAGACTTGTGAGGTTTTATGACGTCAGTTTTCAAATTAATTCCTCTATAGATTGCTCCCTCAAATAGATACATGTGTTAACATAGAGGCTCAGTGTTGTCAAATGAATTGGTAAAATATAACCCTTTTTCAGTTTAACATAAGTTAATATATATGAATTACACTCTATGAGTAGGCCATTATTCTTTATTAGAGATTGAAAACACATGAACCAACCGTATCTCCCACAAAATTTATTGTATTCATGATTCCAATCTCATTTTGAAACCCATCATCCAATTGTTGTGGAAAACATGTTGGTATACTGAGAACGAAATCCCAACAATCAACAAAGAAATCATGGATGAAAATCCTAGTTACTCTCTGTAAAAACATCCATGTTGTTTTCCTCTTGATTATAAAGAATGGTTCTATCCTTGGGGTCTATGCAGTAAATTGAATACCAAATAACATGGAAGATATCCATGGAACAACAGAAATATTTTCCACAGTAATTTAACCCCTGATATAGAGAATATCACATTCGGGGAACTTCAATCATAGTTCCAAAAAATTATTGTCTATTTAATTGATGGTTGATCCATGAAATATTATATTCTTAGTAAATGTAGTTTTCTGACGATATGGTAATAGACCCCCATCATGACCCCATGAGGTTTAAAATAAATGTCATAATAAATTCTTACTAGAGGTGGACATTCATATTTTTCCAAATTAAATATTTTTTTAATGTTTATGAAGGACGTGTTGTCTTTTTTTTTATGTTCTTATGATGTTCCAGTCATGGATGCCACATAACAAGTTCCCCAAGACACAAAATCCACATTGGCTCAAGAGTATCTCCCAAAACGCTATAGGGTGTTGTGGAGAAGTGAGTTCCTATGGAGTGTATGTTGAGATACTATTCCCTCATTACAAAATATTATCACAATTGATAAAAATAAATATATGTAAATAGAGGAAACAATATAAGTAAAATGAAAGCACTACATAAAATATATTTTATAATAACAATAATTTAAATATCATTAATAACTAATGATGATATGTTTTGTGTGTAGAATTATTCAAATCATGGATACATGACAACATGAATACCATGTTACACAAATTTATAATGAACACAAAAATAACATCCCATGAATCCCCTGGTCTGGATCGATCATCTTCATACAAGTTCAATTTTAAATAGAAATTGATATACTATTCAAAGAAATACACATCAGTTTCTCAACACCTTAAATCATGTAATATTGTATGGGTATCAAACCGTACCTAGAGATGGTGTTAAAAAAATCTCAGTGGGCCACCAAAAATGGGTTCTATAACACTATCCCATGAAATTGTAATGTAACAATGTGGATGAATAAAAATATAATGTAAATAAGTATAATCTAACTATATAGATAGGTACCAACATAACCCCTCAACTGGTGTATAAACATATAACCAATTAATTATTTGATTATTACCAGTTTATAAATACGCCATATGAAAGCAAACATGTATGTTCCAATATTTATTCAGGATACCAAAAAGGATATTTAATAACTATATTACAGTGTAATAACCCATCCAACACAATCCTTAACGGTCTCTAACTTATTAAAAATTGTAGCCTCGCATGGGGTAGGATTTCGGCCCAAGGAGCGTAGTCTTATGCATTCAACAATGAGATTCCTACTGAATCCAAAGAGATCATTCAATGTAAAATGAGAATATGAAATGAGTTGGTGCAATGGAATTCAACCATGGCACATAAATATCTATACCAGATCCTAGGAGTGTATCCATGGAATCCTATAGGACTTCATGAGGGACATAAATGTGTCATAACAGGAATCCAAGATAGAAAAGAATCAGATTCTAGGTGGGTTTCAACCTAAAACATTGAATATTTGAATTTAGTAATGGATCCTCAAGTGCTCAAGGAATTCACTCAGGAAACCTAGGAGAGATCGAGTCAGGACACTCCCATTTAGATAAATAAGTCATATAATATTTCATTTAGTAAAATCCATTCCAATCATGATTGAGAAATGGATATGTAAGATGAAACCCATTAATTATTTCATAATTTATCAATAATTCCATATCTTTCAAGATATAACATTCATTAGCGTAACAAGGAGACATACCATGTAAACATTATTCGACCCATTTAATGAATATTCAACAATTATGGTTCACTATACTACCTTCCATCATTGTGGAAAGGGGTGATATAGAAAATAATTCTATTATTCATTCAAATTTATTTCACTCATGTTATAGAGATAATATACCTGCAAATTTCGGTTTAACATTTAATTATCAAATTTCAATTACTCACCTTATGTAGGTGAGGTGTAAGTGACAAGGTACTTTACATTCTCCAATTCCTAATACAACAAGAATTAATTATAAGTAGGCCTACCAGTACTGTTGACATGCTCTATCACATTTGTATAATATATTAAAATTGTAAAAACACTAAAAATCCAACTATGGAATATCCTTCTACGTGAGATATTGGGAATTGAGACTATAACCATAAACATGTAATCATATATTTGGAAAGAGAATGATCATCTAGTTCTATGTATTATATTCGTGGAATATAAATTCTAGTACAGGCACCCGATGAAATTGTTGGGCCTCACACAAAAATTCAAAAAATCAACGAACGCGAGGGAGGAGTTATAGGAAACCCACTACAGGGATTTACACACCTACTACATTAACTATTTTCTTCTGATTCATCTTATAATATATTAGATCTATGAATATGGGTAAAAAATCACACCTTGATAACTGGGTTCAGACTACGATAGAATAAGAATAACTAAAAAGGATTTGAGTACTTACCATTACAAATCCACTGTGACGAACGAATGCTTGATCAGATCCTGATGGAAGGAGATCTCTTCATTCCTACCATTTCCATTAAAAAATGACCAAAATAATAATAAAGGAGTCCTATCACACTGGAAATTGGATTCAGATAAAGTATGATCTTAATTAAATCATTCCAAGAAAAATGGTAAGTTATCCGAGAAATAGGATGTGCATGGTTTATCCACACGGTTTGAAAAATTGAGTGCAGACCATGCAGGGGTACCTCGACAAATGGAGATCTCCCACTGTTAGGCCACACAGTTAGGGAGATTGGGACCCAAACCTAAGATATATAACTACATAAAATGATTTCCATTTGAACGGTTCAATATTTCCATAAACCCTACCGACATAGTTTACTGTAACCATATGACAGGGATATGTTACCAAAAAATATGGGTTCTGGACTGGGCTCTGAGAAAGACTCAAACCACAAAGAGACGTCTTCTAACTCATTACGTATCATAATTAGGTAAAAATATTGAATTAGATCTTAATTTAAAGGAACCATACCTTACTTAAAACCCTGTTCTTACCATATTCTCCCTTAAAATAATATGTCCCAGAGTTCACCATCCAAGGGTGGGGAAACACATTATGAGAATAAATCTAGCCCCTGGGCACATATGTTGGCTTCCCACTCCCATGAATAATCCTATAAACCACCATTATTCTATAACACCCATACCATAGAGAAAGACTGACCTCAAATAACCTTCATTCTATTGTAAAAAATTCTTTTTATATACACATCAAAGGAATCATCTAAATCCATCCCAATGATCAATGATATGAGCCTGGTCATCCTGGTACTATTGATGCTGTTAAACAAGGAAGCCATATTTCATGGAACGATACCACTATAGTAAGAGGAACTGATAGGCTACTAACCTGTCTCACTCTATGATATATAATGTCCCTACATAATGAGTTGATAACTTCCTGTTTTTGTAACCCACTATTATCTATCCTAGGTGTTACCCAATGGAAAGAACGATTTCTAACCTTAAACTATATAGGTTGTCTATGGAAATAACCAGACGATTCATTTCTAAACTGAATATTAGTCATACATATTCTGGTTATGTGAACGGGATCTAATGTATCTCGTACTAAGGTAGTACATGGTAGTGATATCTCCAAATCCTATAAATAGAAAATTGTTTAATGACACAACCTAACATATAATTCTTCATATAGATCAATTTGAATTGTAGCCTGATAGATTTTCATATAGTAGAACACTATGAGAGGGATATTCTTATCTCAAAAAAAAACCAAAATCATGTACAATTTCTCATAGTATAATCTCTGGAACCTGTAGTTAATATTCAGTTTATCCATATGTATATGATTGAAAAAATATGGTCAAAAACACATGTGTTCCTATATCCTCCTACAATCCATACCAGAACCATGATGTGAAACGATTGTCCCCATTTGAAATAATATAATGTGGTACACCATGTAGTAATATGATCTCATTGACAGATTTCCCTCACATATTATGAACTGAGAAAGTCTCTTAAATAGGAATGATGTGGGCTGATTTTGTTGGTTGGTTAGTGACATCCCATACAAACTGCTTCCCTCGACTACATTGTCAAGCCTTCTATGAAATCAATAACAACATCATTCTATTTCCATTATAGCATGGGGAGAAACTGTAACAAGCCTAATGGTCTGTGTTTTACATCCATCACCTATTGATAGGTCCAATGCTTAGTGATAAATCCAGAAATCTGATGTTTTATCCTAGGAAACTGATACTAGTGTTTCATATCATGATCAATATTTTATATTCCTTGATTATTTTTCCAATGAGAAGATTAGTAATGGGGCATCTAAACCTATCTCATTTCTGTGTGAACCTAGACACATCCTTGAATATGTAATATGTCATATCTATCCCAAGACCTATCTATAGGTAGGTTATATCCTGATATAATCTCATAAAGAACTACACCATAAATATTTAAAAATGTTCTACCATTATCCTTCTCAAGAGATAAGAGGTAATTTTCAAATATGAGAATTATGACTACTCTTGGATATAATAAAACATCATATGCATCTTAGAAAAGAGGTCCATTAACATCAATTCATTACTAGAATCTTATACATTATATGTATATGTTTTCCAACATAATGAATATACGACCGCATTTCCCTTCCATTGTGTATAAGAATGATTAAAATCAAAGGATTGTGGATATTCAGCCCATCTATACTGTCTGAGGTTGATTTCATGTTGGTTAATGATATATTTTATTATCCTCTAGTCGGTGTACACCACAAAGCACCAACCTATCATATAGTTTTTCAAACAACATATGTCAATGGAAACTACTTCTAGATCAAGGTTGTGCATTTAGTAATTTCTCCCATTAGGACTCAACAACTGATATCTGTACAAATTGACTCCATCCTCAACCATAATCAACTCTCCTTAGTCGATTCATGTTGCATCATAGAAGATGGTATATCCAATTCATGGCTCTGGTAGAATTGGAATAGGTGTCGAGAAAAGCCTTCACTTCATCATCTAAAAGGATTTAGTATATGCTTCTAACCACATTATCATAACACAATTCATGGTAAGACTATTAAGAGGCGAAAAAATGAAAGAAATTTCCATTATTAAACACTGACAATTTCCATCCAGTCGAATAACTTCTTATATTAAAAACTATATTGGGATTCCTCCTGGATACTACCATACTAACCAGTTCTACATTAAAAGGTACATTAACTTATGATATGTTGTCACCAATGATATAAAATTTGTCAATCCATATGTGGAACATAGAATTATTGGGGTAAACATGATTCTATGTCAACGTAATCAAAATGCTCCCAATATTTTTGGCATTGTTTCTTTGTGTATGAGAATACATGAAGATGTTATCCACAAAGACCATGAAAAAAGAGTCCAAATGGAACTAGAAAACCATATTCCTCGTTGATATGAAAACAATAGGTATTATTGTAAGACAAAATAGCATAACCAAGTTCTCATATTGACAATACCTTCTATGGAAGGTTGTACAAGGTTTTTCAAGTGGCCTGACTTTCACCTGATGATAACTCTATAACATTTCGATCATAGGGATGACCCTAAATCAATAGATTTGTTTGAAAGGATCACCTAATTAAGGCATTTCATACCAGTTATTGACCATGAGCTGGTTCAACTATTTATAATACATGAATATATGTAAGGTTCCATCATCTTTGTTGAAAAAAAGCACTAGGAAACCCCATGACTATGTATTGGGTTATACAAAATATTTATCCTCTAAATACACTAACTACCAATTGATATTTTTGTGATCTAAAGGTGCTATCCAATATACAGGAATTGAAACTATAGATACTCCTTGAGAAAACATGATTATAAAATATACCTTTCTCTAAAGATGTAATCCATAAAAATGTTGGGAAATTACTAATACAATCCAATATTGGAGGGAATTCATATTTTCATAATCTTGAATAATCAATGAAGATATTTTCAATATAGGTGGACACCCCACCTATCACATGATTATCATGTCCTTTTCTACTAGCAAGAACATCCAACTCACCCTTATGTAGATACCTAATGCCCTCTGGTGATGTAAAAAATATATTGTTTTGATAGCAATCTACAATGGTGTGATATGGTGCATCACATTCATTCAAATAATGGAATCATATCTACTCATCTTAATAATGAAGAAGTTCCCTTAGTAATGGTAACTACCTACCTCAAGGGGACTATCCCTACATTGGTGCCCTCCCTCCATACCCATATTGACATATCTAGGGCCATTAAACATAGTAATACCATATCTCTAGTCTGATACCTTCTACAATATATTCATAAATTAAAGAGTTTAATACACCAATATAAAATAAATAAGATACTATAGTTGACGACTAAATAATAGTACCTCATACAATTGATGGTCAATAAGACTTATCCACTATTATTAGATTCAATTCATGTGACTCACCTAATCCAAGACCCTTTGAGAAAGATATACTACCCTGATTATAATTGTCATATTGGCGCTGCTGGTGATAAAGGGTTTAAAATCCATGACCACAACCTCCTCCTAGACATGTCCTTCCAGTGTTATTCTAATTGACCACATGATGTGGCACAAAATAATCTACTCTTGATGGTGGAGCTTGAATATATAATTTTTATTCAATTTTGGTCGAATGGCCTTGAATAATATTTGATGATTCTCTATATATCAGCAAGATCGACACTCTAGCTGGTCTCTATCACAATGATTATTCATATTCTCCCATTTTTTACACTAATGAAACACCATAGAAAAATAAAAAAGGGTACTCTGGTAGTCCCTAACATGAAAATAGTCATTAATGGAATGCTTCCTTTCACTTGGAGAACGACTGGCCTTCGATAACCCTTATCCTCTATGTTGGGTTCTATTATCACCCCTTAAGTTGCGCTCAATGAAATGATCCTAATTAACAATATCAGAAAAATTAATCATGTTTGATACATTCACCTATTTATAGATAATGTACTAGAGACCATACAAAAAGTGTATAGAAAAATAAAATATCATCCCAGCTAGGTGAAGTGTAATGAACTGCAACTCTGTGAAACTTGTGGAATATTACACAACTGACATAAAACCTTGTTCACGATGCAAGAAAACTCTAGCTCCTTCATCTGTCAATGTTAGAAGAAATAACTGATCAAAGGAAAAAATCTTGAAGTCTGTACATAACAGGTCAAGCTAACGACCATCCTCTGCAGTCACATCCCACATTTTCTTAGTCAAATCTCGATGCATATATGTAGCAAGAATGACCCTAAGCTCTAGAAATGTATCCAGATTCTCAAATATGGACCGAATGGACTCTATCTAAGAATCACTAGACTGTGATCTACCATCCCCTGAGAACATAAGAGGATAATGGTGTTGGAACTCGTAAGGTAGATCATCCATCATATATTTAAGCCGTGGATCACCATGCATAAACAACATCAGATGTATAAAAATATTAAGAAAATTTAATTTATTTTCCAATTTAGGTACAAATAGAGTTTTCTCATGTTGAAATACTGAACATAATATTTGTGGATAAAGATGAAAATTTATGGATTTTGATCATTTACACCATTCTAGAATACTTTATGAGAACATTTTGGTGAAATTAATCTAAAAATACCAAGCACTCACATAAATACAAGTTTAAGAAGAAATATAGAATCAACAGTGGAATAGATATAAAAGTAAACTATCTACACTTGAAATAATTCCCCAATAACTAATTTAGATGGCCATGTATTAGTACGTACTGAATTAAATTTTTCATTTAAATAATTTTTAATTTTTAAGTTAAATCCTTTACGTCTCATAAATAAGAAAAGTTGGGATAAGGATGGGAAAACCATTAATTTTATATTTTATGATTCACTTTATAATGGATATACATTCCCAGTGAATCAGTTCCTATACACCTTATCAAATAAGATGACACCCATTTATTTTTTGAATAATGGATAGACATGGTAAATTACTCATCCCAACCCATGAGGGACCATACACCTCACTAATTGAGATTTTGAATCACTCTATTGTTACAAAAATTAATTCTAGTTAATGTAAACTATCATAGCATCACTCAAAATTGATAAACATGTCAAGAAATAAAATCCAATGATATTCACCTATATGGCATGGAAATGTGCATGAAATGCACATTATAGGTGCCTATAATGATTCATGTAATATTAATCTTTTCCCTCATATCATCAGGACAATGATGAAGGAAATCCTCATAGTAATAATGATAACCTCAACACAAAATGTTCATAACCCAAAGGTGAAATAATATCAACTTTATTAGGGAAAAATAGTATAATAATTATAATTTTGGAAACTCCTCCTTGAACCAAAATGTGGATTCATGAAGCCCTTGAACGACATAGGATTGAGTTCCAAATGTTCATAATATCCAATATATAGTCTCCAAAGAGTGAACCAAGAAAGGAAACCTACTTTGATACCTCTTGGGATATCCTAGACATCGAATCTACTTATTAGGTATCTCTTTCCCAGTTGGCCATATGGAATCAAGAGCATCTCCCCATACACCAGATACTACCAACAAGCACTGAAGTCATAGGGTGTGTCTGTGTAGAGAGTATGCCCTCATTACTAAAGTGTATCACCTCAGATAAATATTAAAAGTTAAAAATAGTATAAGTAATAAATGTAGACAGAAATCATAGTCGAAATTTTAAAAAAATACAACAATAACTATGTTAATAGTAATAAATGATGATGATATATTATTTTTTTATAAAACAAGAATACCTGGATAAAAAATAGATGGAATAACATGTATTAAGAAAGAATAAAGAAAATTAAAATACTATTATAAGAATCATGAGATATGGCTCATTCATCTTCTATCAGGATCACTCATAAACAACAATATATCAAGTGTTCAAATCTATAAAATTCCTATTATTAATAGACACAATCATGTAATCTGCTTCGGGTATGAAACTGGTCATGGATAGGGTGTGAGATAAATCTCATTGGGCCACCACCATTGGTGTATATAACCTCTCATCCATGTAATGGAAATGTAATTGTGTGCAATAATACATATATAATGTAATGTTGTATAATGTAACTAGATTCCCAAGTACCTGATTCATTCCTCAACAGGTGTATAAAAAGAAAAAAAACCATTAATGGATTTTTACAAGTTAAGGAATAATCCACATCTATTTAATATTGATGGGTTGAAACTGTAATGAGGAAAAATTTAATGATAATTAAGAATTAAATACCATGGTAATAATGAAGGAAACATAGTCTTCAAGGATCAGCAACTTATGAATGACTGTATCATAGAATGGGGGTAAGAGTGTAATCTACGGAAAATAGTCCATGAAATTTTACAATGAGATGCCTATAAAATACAAGGATTTAATTCTTGGGAAAAATGTCTATGAAATTAATTGGATCGATGGGATGTAACCATGGAACCAAATTTTCTATATTGGATCCAAATAGTGTATCTAATGTATTTTGTAGTACTAAATGAGGGACAATACTGTGTCACACTGCGAATCCATGGTATTAAATGAATCATGTTCTAGGTGGGTCACATACAAATATATAAATATATTAATTAATTTTGAATGGGTTACATGAGTTCTCAAGGAATTACATAAGGAATCATAGTTGATCATGAGTAAAAAGAAGTAACATGTGAGTGATACAACCATTTGATAAAGAAAACCCCAATTCAATTTCAAATAAAAAATTTCCACAACATTTTAGAAAATTTATATAATAGTGGTTTGGATAATGTAACATCCTCGATTTGATATATGTTTCCTTTCTCTATTTTATAATTTAAATTATATATTGTTGGGGAAGGATTTTTAGAACTGTTTAGAAGATGATATATAACAATAGAAGGAATCATGAAACATGAGTTGGTTTTATATATAAATAACAATTTATATCATATATATATTCTATATACATTATTTGAAAATATAATTTTTTTAATTCAAGATATGTAATTTTTTTCATTGAATCATCGAGATTCATATGTGGAATAGGTTTTAGGTCATTGACTACTAGTCACATTGTCTTTCAATGTAGTTGGATATCCTAAATATTATTGGACCGAATGAATATTTCACAGTAAGAAGGTTTTCTTTTCCATATTGGTAACTAGTTCACAAACCCAATATATATTCACAAGTCATTTTTCTTTTCCGTTGAATCTACAGTCAATCTTAATGCATATTTTTTGGTCATATTCAATTGAAATGATTTTTATGAGAAATAATAATGAATTGACCATAGTGATTTAAATATATGGATTGTAGCTATTAATATAAAATAAAATTAACATATTCATTTTTTATGAAATCCAAGAATAAAGATTTCATTAAAAAATCAATGTACAAGTGATCATTTTTCTATATCCTATTTTATATTTATCATGTTACCGAAATGTGGAAACCGTATCTATGAATCATGGAATGATTATTCCTATCAAATGATATTAATATATGTTGACTATCTCCCTTTAATATTATATGAAATAATTATTCTTATATATTCTAAAATAATGTTTCTAAATATAATTTCTTCAATTTTTTTGTTTGAATCCAACTTAATTTTTGGTTTAAGATTAATGATTGTTAGAACTAAAATGATTTTTTTTCATGGATTTTCAAAAATTAAATTTTTTTAATATAACTATTGTGGTGTAAGATAATAGAATATTTGTTGGATCATGAGTTCATTAAACAATATGGTAAGGTACTCATAAGGATAAAATTTTTTACATGTTCAATTATTGAATCTATGGGATATATTAAGAATATATGTATTTTAACCATATAGACACGTATCGCTCATAAATATTGATAGTTTAGGGGGGAATTTGAAATTACATGCATTGGGTGTGTATGTTACATGGGTATTCATTCATAATGGGTGATACCTTTATAGTGACACTTCTAGCATTCCATTCATACAAGTATATTTGAACAGAAAAATTAATTATGTTAATCTCACCTACATTATGTAATATTTTGGATAACGTTTTAGGTCCTTATGGGTATTGTAGTTCTTTATGCATATTTTTTTTCAAAATAAATATACTCATTAAAAACATATGTATTTCAATGCATTTGTAGAAATTATTTAAAATGATACATGAAAGTGGATGGTCTCTTAGATTACTAGTAGATAACTATGATGCTATAATATTATTGTTTAGGATATGATGATTAGAGATGCCTTTTAGGGTATTTTACCTCATTAGACATCATTGGTTTATTATTCCTTGTTTAATTGGATGTTTGTTTGATGTAAACATAGTAATGCATACTTTAATATTGAAACTACAATTATATTTCATGTCATATAATTTCATTTGTATTATATTGGTTTACATTATGAAAAATTTTATATTTAATTTTTATTTTATATTTTATGTTATTGTCTATTTTTGTTAAAATAATCAAAAATAATTTATTTTTAAGCCTATTTTTATATTTCATTAATTTGGTATATAGGGGATCCCACTTTTGGTTTGTGGAGATTTTTTACTTACCAAAAAAAAATTCCTCAAAGGGTTGGATGGATTTAAAATAAAATCATCTATTAATTATTTTAAACTACCAATGCATTCATTATAAAATTTAAAACTATAGAGATACCATTGCATATATTAAGAGTATATGATTACCTATCAGTCATTATGTTAATGTATATGAAATTTGTTTTTGTTTCGATGGAGGAATATGATTATCATCTTTCCATACATGAAATTCAATAAATTTTTCAATCATTAATATAGTTTTAAACATAATATAAACCAGTATTAATTATCTAATGTGCTTAATAGTAACGCAAAATTATTATATTATGATCATAAGATCACATGTTCTTCCTTATTTAATGATTATAATATATTATAATGGATTGAAATGGAAATGATAAATCCTCCCTTCTAGTGGGATTAAAACTTATAAAACCAGAAACTATTGATGTAAAATAAATTATCCCATTTATAACAACATTTTGACGTCAAAGAATTTCTCATAATCCATAACACCCACTTCTCCCACAACCAAAAGGTATATACACAAATAAAGAATAATCTGATGTAGTAAACCACTTATTCTAGAAAAATATTAGCAAGAGTTAAAGATAATATCATAAAAAAAATAATGGATTCATAAATAATACAAAAATATTATAAATTGGATAATTTGACAACCCATTGTCCCATTTCAATCAAGTGTTCCACTAGAAAAACAAAGGTGCTAAAATCATATATATTGTATGTGTGAAGGAATTCAATTCCTATATCATGACTTTTACTTGTATTCAAGAAACATCCTAGTGGAATGTTTTGGAAATAGTATTTTCATTTCAATATTTCAATTTATACGTCACTATTAAATTGAATTTTTGACTAACTAAAGTTGAAATGATATGAAAAAATATAATTTATTGAGTAATTATTTAATAATTATTATGACCCAATTATTACATTAATGGATCATACTACAATTTTAGGACATTTTTGTACATTAGTAGTGTACATGCCTGATTACTATAATTAGTTACTGTATTTGGAAACATAGAACATAATATTATATCTTGGTGAATGTTCTTCAATGTTTTCCCAAACTATCTTCTCATTTAGAACAACAACATAAACCATTTATTAATAACATTGGGAATATAATCAAAATATTGGGTAATCTAAGATGTTTGGTGTGGGTAAATATATAAAATTAGAAAGAATAATATATTAATATAGGCATGGGAACATGAGAATAAAATTATAAAATCATAGCCTAGATATCAAAGAAAATAATAATGAACTGTGGAATAAATATTGGATGATTTTATGGAATGGGCAATATTGAAATCAAATATATGATACTTGAAAGCATAAAATAGGAATAAAAAAGTATATTTTGACACACATATAAGAATAAAATATAATTCCCTATACCTGAATGCTCATTTGTAAAGCAAAATACATAACATCTTGGTCGATACACATACTGGATGGGACACAACACAATCCTTATTCACATATATTTCATATTTTTGGAATGGGATTTATCCATTAACAATATTAGTAGTTAACAAGAACTCCCAAGACATTATTAATAGATATGGATCAATACCAACACCATCTTAGCTTTCATTGTTCACTCTCAAGACCATATTAGAAGAAAAATTGCATTACTAAACTAGGATAACTGGCTATTCTATCCATTTCTAAATCATGAGATATTAAATATTACAAGATTCCTTTTTTGGAGATATAGGTCTCACCGATATCATAATGGAAGAAAATATACTTGTTCTAGAATATAATAAAACATTCATCATATTAGGACCCATAATAATATATATGTTTCATAAAAATCATATTATAACCCATGAAACGTAATGGGTATCCTAACATTTTATCATAACAAAATCTATGGATAATATATAGGTTTCATAACAAAATAATAACATGTTAAATGAAGTTGGTTTTATAAGAATACTGTCATGATATTACCCATGGATGTGAAATTATATTTATAAGAAACATATATTTCTTATTATAAACCATTTAATAAATGAATATGAATCATTTACTCATATCACATAACTTGTAATTCATAAACATAATCAAACCATATCACATTACATAGAGAATTGTTTTCAAAGATCACATGGTAGATTTATTAATGTAAATAACCTTTAATTGAAATTATATTTTTAAAAAATAAATAAAATTTTCAAAATCCTTTTCATTTAAAATGAACATAAAAACATATGAACAATTGATCAAAATAATTTAAAATATTTATTATAAAAATTACCATTAATGTTTTGAAAACATCTTTTTAAAACATAAATTATTTGGAAATAATCCACACATAGATGTAAGGTCACATCATCCTTATTGAAAAAATCACTAGGAAACACCACGAGGATGTATTGGGTTGTATAAAACATTTATCCCCTAAATACTCTAACTACCTCTTGATATCCTGATAATCATTAGGTTCCATCCAATATGAAGGAATTGAAACAACAGATACTCGTTGAACAACCTCGATTATCAACTATACCTTTCTCTAAATATGTAATCCAAAAAATGTTGGGAAATAACAAATACAATCCACAATTAGAGGGATGTTGACATGTCATAATACTGAATCCTCAATGTAGATATACTAAATCTGCCAGGCCACCCCACCTATCCCATTATTCTCTTGTCCTTTTCTACCAGCATGGACACCCAACTCACCATTATGTAGATACCTAATTCCCTCAAGTGATTTAAACAATATATTTTGGTGATAACAATCTATAATGGTGTGAAATGGTACCATCCCATTCATTCCAATAATGGAATCCCATTTGGTAATCTCAATAATGAAGAAGTTACCTTAGTAATGGTAACTACCTACATCAAGGGGATAGTTCATACATTGTTTTACTCCCTCTATTCATACCCATAATGGAATATCTAGGTTCATTACACCATTGTAACACTATATCATCAGTCTGAGACATTCCACAATATATACAAAAATTAAATAGTTTGAAACAACAATATAAAATAAATAAGTTACTAGAGTAGATGACATAAGAATAGTACCTCATACTAATGATGGTCAATATGCCTTATCCACTGTTATTGGATTCAATTCATATAACTCACCATATCCAAGACCCTATGAGAATGACGGAATACCCTGACCATAACTGCTCTGTTGGTGGTGTTGGTGATCAGGTGTCTGGAATCCATGCCCACAACCTCATCCTTTGAAATTCCTTCCTGTGTTATTCCAAATGACCACATGATGCGGCACAAAATAACCTACTCATGATGATGGAGCTAGAATTTATTGTTTTCTATTCGATGTTGATGGAATGATCTTAAATAATATTTGATTATTCCTCATACATCAACAAGCCTAACACTCTATGTAGTCTCTTTAAAAATGAGACTTCATATTCTCCCATCATTTACACTAATTACACACAATAGATAAATAAATAATGGGTACCTTGGTTTTCCATAACATGACAAGAGTCACCAAGGGAATTCTTCCTTTCCATGGGTGAACCACTGGCCTTCGACGACACTGATCCTCTATGTTGGGTTATATTTTCTCCCCTTATGTTGTGCTCAATGAAATGATCCTGATTAACCATATCATAAAAATTTAGAGTGTCTGATACATTAACCAATTTATATAAGTGTTACTAGAGCCCACACTCAAAGAATCTAACAAAAAAATAATCCCCATCTAGATGAAGTGTAATGAACTATAACTCTGTGAAACATGCTGAATATTACACAACTGTCATAAAACCTTGTTCACAATGCATGAATATTAAATATATTTGATATCTCAATGTCAGAGGAAACAACTAATCATAGGAAAAATCATGAAGTCTATACATAACAAGCCTTGTTGATGACTGGAATCTGTACTCACATCCCACATGTTATTAGTCGAATATCGAAGCATATATGTAGCAAGAATGACCCTCACCTATAGAAATTTATCTAGATTTTCAAATATGGACATAATTGACTATATCCAATACTCACCAGACTATGGACTACCATACCTTGAGAATGTAGAAGGATAATGGTTCTAGAACTCATGATGCAGATCATCCCTCATAGGTTAAAGCTGTGGAGCACCATGCATAAACAAAATCAGATGTATAAGACTATATGGAACATTTAATTTATTTTCCAATTTTTGAAAAAATAGAGGTTCTTCATGTAGATATACTGAACATAATATTGGTGGATAAGGATGAACATGTATGGATCTTTATCATTTATACCATTCAATAATACGTTATGAGAATATTTTGGTGACATTAATCAACAAATACCAAGCATACACATCAGGACAAGCTTAAGAAGAAATATAGAGTCAATAGTGGAAGACAAAAAAAGAAACTATCTAGCCTTGAAATAAATCCCAAAAAACCTATTTATATGGCCATGTATCATTATGTACTCAATAAATTTTTTAATTTAAATCATTTTTAATTTATAGTTTCACTCTTTTTCATCTCATAACACGAAAATGTGGGATAAGAATGGGGAAACAATTAATTTCATATTTCATTATTCAATTTATAATGTATATACATTCCCAGGGAATCAGTTTCTACACACCTTATAACAAAAAATGACATCGATTTATTTTTCAAATAATGGATAGACTTGGAAAATTGCTCATCCCAACCCATGAGGGACCATACACCTCAAAAATTGAGATTTTGAATCACTCAATCATAACCAAAATTAATTCTAGTACATATTAACTATAATAACATCCCTCAAAATTCATAGACATATTAATAAATATAATCTAGTTATATTCACCTATATGGAATGAAAATTTTCATGAAATGAACATTCTAGGTGCTTATAATGATTCATGTAATAGTTCTATTTTCACCCATATCATTAATGAAATGTTGAAATAAATCCTCAAACATAGTAATAATGATATCCTCAAAACATCATGTTAATAACCCAAAGTATAAATAATATAAACTATATTCAGAAAAAAATATTATAGTAATTATAAATTTGGAGACTCCTTTTTGACCCTAAATGTGGGTTCACGAAGCCCAAGCCCGACCTATGATCAAGTCCCAAATCTTCATAATATCCAATATATTGTCTACCACTATTAAAGTAAGAACGAAAATATCTTTTGATACCTCTTGGGTTATCCTATACATTGAATATGGTTAATAGGTACCTCTTTCCCAATGGGCCATATGGGCTCAAGCGCATCTCTTAAAATGCAATATACTACTGACAAGCACTAAAGACATAGGGTGTTTCTGTGTAGAGTGTATACACAAATTTCTAAAGTGTATCACATCTGATAAATATAAAAAGAGATACATAGAAGAAGTAATATAATTAAACATAAATCATAGTGGAAAATAAATACAAAATATCAATATCTAAATTAACTAGAATAACTGATGATGATATATATTTTTACCTGAAAACATGAAATCCTGGAAACGAAATAGATAGAATAACATGTTCCACAAATGTATAAAGAATATCCAAAGAATGTTGTAAGAATAATGTCCTCTGGCTCAGTCATATGCTATAAAGATCCATCATAAACATCATTAAATCAAGTGTTCAAATCCATAAAATTACTTTTCATAATAACTGTAATCATATAATCTTCTTCGAGTACCAAACAGTTCCTGGATATGGTGTGAGATAAATCTCATTGGGCCACCACCAACCGTTTATATATCCTTTTGGAACATGTAATGGAAATTTAATTATGTGTAAGAATACATATATAATTCAATGTACTATAACATAACTAAATTCCCAAGTACTTGATTCATTCCTCGACAGGTGTATGAACATATGAAAAATTCATTAAACAATTTTTACAGGTTTATGAACAATCCACAACTATGTAATATTAATTTATCAAAGAAGGAATGAAGAAAAAATGTAATGATAATTAAGAATTAATCACCATGGTAATAATGAAGTAAAATTAGTCCTCAAGGATTATAAACTTATAAGTGAATATATCACAACATGGGGCTAAGAGTGTAATCTAAAAAAGTAGTCCTTGAAATTCTACAATGAGATGCCCATCGAATACAAGGATTTCATCAATTAGAAAACATGACTTTGAAATTAATTTGATCGATGGGATTTAACCCTGGAACGTAATTTTCAATACTCGATCCAAGGAGTGTATCCAATGCATCTATTAGTACAACAAGAGGGACTATACGATGTCACACTAGGAATTGATTGTATTAAATGAATCATGTTCTAGTGGGGACACATCCAATGATATATATATCCATGAATTCAGAATGGGTTACTTGAGAGCTCAAGGAATTTTATATGGAATCCAAGGTGAGCCTGACTTAAAAGAAGTAACTTGTGAGTGATACAAAAATATGATAAAAATCCCCATTCTATTTTAAATTAAAATTTTCCACTAATTTTTAGATGATGGATAAAATATTTTTTTGGAGAATGTAACATCCCTAGTTTGTTATATGATTTCTTTCTCTATTGGATAATTTAAATTATATATTATTGGGGATGGATTTCTAGAACTGTTTAGATGATGATATATAACAGTAGATAGAATCATGTAACATGAGCTGGTTTTAGGTATAGAGAACTACTTATATAATATACAGATTCTGTATACATTATATAGAAATAATTTTATTAATTCATGATATGTAATTTATTTCATCGAATCATCGAGATTCATAAGTGGAATAAGTTTTAGGTAATTGATTACTAGTCAAATTGTTATTCAATGTAGTAGTCCATCCCAATATTATTGGAGGGAATGCATATTTCACACATTGAATGTTTTCTTGTCCATATTGGTAACTTGTTTACAAACCCATTATATATTCAAAAGTCATTTTTCTTTTCCCTTGAATCCCTATTCAATCATAATGAATAGTTTGTGGTATTTTTCAATCAAAATGTTTGTTATGATAAATAATAATGAATTGACCATAGTGATTCAGAAATATGAATCATGGTTATTTATATACAATAAAAATACATATTTCCTTTTTTTAACAAATTCAAGAATAAGGATGTTATTATAAAATTGATGTACAAGAGATTATTTTTCTATATCCTATTTTCTATTTATGATATGATTGGAATGTGGATACCATATATATGAATCATGGATTGATTATTCATGTAAAATTATATTTTGGTATTTGGATTATCTTCCTCTCATATTATTTGAAATAATTATTCTTATATATTCTAAAATAATTTTTTGAAATAATATTTCATGAAGAAAAATGTTTTGGTAATCTTACGTGTTTATTGGTTTAAGAATAATCATTGTTAAAACTGCAATGAATCTTTTTCATCGATTTTCAAAAAGTTGATTTGTTTTCATATAAATATTGTGGTGTAAAATCATGTAATGTAACTGGGTTCTTGGGTTTGTTAAAAAATATGTTAAGGTACTCATAAGGATAACAATTTTTATAGGTTCAATTATTGAATATATGGGATATATTACAAATAAATGTATTTTAACCATATAGTCATGTATCGCTCAATAATATTGATAGTTTGGGGGGGCGTGGGAATTTGAAATTAGATTCATCAGATGTTTGAGTTACATGAGTATCCATTCATAATGGGTGATAACTTTATGGTTATAATTCAAGAATTTCATTTGTATAATTATATTTGAAAAAATTGTATTATATTAAATTCGCCCACATTATTTATTATTTTGGATAATTTTTTATGTTCATATTGGAATTTTGGACATTCATGGGTATTTTTTTCTAAATCAATGTACTCATAAATAACATATGTTTTTTAGTTCATATGTACAAATTTTTTAGAATGATACAAGAAAGTGGATGGTCTCATATATTACTGGTAGATAACTATAAAGCTATAGTATTATTGTTTAGGGGTTGATGATTCGAGATAACTTTTAGGGGTTGTTTCTTGCATTACACATCATTGATTTATTCTTCATGGATTCTTGGATGTTTTTTTATGAAACTTAGTTGTGTATATTTTACTATTAAAACTCCAATTATATTCCATGTTATATAATTTTATTTGTATTATATGGGTTTACATCCTAATTAATTTCATATTTATTTTTTATTTTATATTGTATGTTCTTATCTATTTATGTAAAAAGAATCTAAAAATAAATTAGTTTTAACCCTATTTATATATTTAATGTCCTTGGTATGTAGGGGATCCCACTTTTGGTTTTTGGAGATTTTGTACATACCAAAGAAATTGTTGTTCTCAGAGGGTTGAATGGATTTAAACTACAAGCATCTCATTAAGATTTTAAACTATCAATGCATTCATTATAAAATTTAAACCTATAGAGAAACCATTACATATATTATGATTATTAAATTACCCATCAGTCATTATGATAATGTATATGATAACACAGATTTAGTTACAATGGAGGAATATGATTATCAGCTTTCCCTACATGAAATTGTTTAATTTTTTCCATCATTAATACTATTTTGATCATAATATAAACCAACATTCATTATCTAATATGGATAAGATTAATGAAAAATTATTTTTTTATGATCAAAAGATCACATGTTCTTCTTTATTTAATGAGTATTATTTATTACAATTGATTGAAATTGAGATGATAAATAAATCCCTACTAGTTGGATTAAAAAATATATAACCAGGCTCAATTGATGTAACAAAAATAAAACTCACATTTATAACACCATTTTGACGTCCAAATATTTCCTGTAATCTGTAACAAAAACATCACCCTCAACCACAAGGTCTATACACAAATAAGGAATCACGTGATATAGATAACTAACTATTCTAGTAAAAAATTTACATAGACTTCAATATAATATCATAAATAGATAATGGATTCATAAAGTATACAAAAATATTATAAATTTGATTATTTGAAAAACCATTGTTCCATATCAATAAAATGTTTCATTAAGAAAACCCTGGTGTAAAAAGGATATCTATTGATTAAGTGAAGTAATTTTGTTCCAATATCATGAATATTACATGTATCAAAGAAATATCCTAGTGAAATTTATTAGAAATAGTATTTTACATTCAATATTTCAATTTATAAGTTACTCTTAAAATTTATTTTTGACTAACTAAAGTGAAATATGATGTTGCAAAAAATTATTTTAATTAGTAATTATTTCATAATTATCATGAACCATTTTTAACATTCATGGATATTACTACTATTTTAAGAATTTTTGTACATTACCAATGTACACACCTGATGACAATAATTATTTAGTGTCTTTGGAGACATAGAACATAATCTTTTATCTTGGTGAATGTTCTTCAATGTTTGCCGCAACTATCTTCTCATTTAGAACTCCAACATAAACCATTTATTCTTAACATAGGGTATTGAAACTTTAAAAGGTCTAATCTAAGATGGTCGGTGAGGGTAAATAAATAAAATAAGAAATAATAACATATGAATATTGGTCTGGGGACATGAGTATAACATTATAAAATCATATCCTACATATCAAAGAAAATAACAATTAACTTTAGAATAAATATTGGATGATTTTAAGGACTGGGTAACATTGAAATCAAGTGTATGCGACTTGAAAGCACAAAAAGAAAATAATAAAATATATTTTGACACACATATAAGCCTAAAAAATAATTCCCTATACCTGATATTACATTTCTAATGAATATTACATAACATCATGGTTGATACACCAACTAGATGGGACAAAACACAATCCCTAGTTACATATATTTCATTTTTTTTTGGAAGGGGGTTTCTCAAAAAAAATATTATAAGTCAATAAGAACTCTAAAGACCATATTAATAGTCATGGTTCAATACTAACACCATATTTGTATTCAGTGTTCACTCTCAAGACCATCTTAGTAGAGAAATTCCATTACTGAACTGGGATAACTGACCATTCTATCCATGTCTATATCATGAGATATATAATTTTACAAGATGCATTTATGGGATATATAGGTCTCAACAGATTCATAATGAAATCAAATATACATGTTCTATAAGATAATAAAACATTCATCATATTATGACCCACAATAATATATATGTTTCGTAAATATCATATTATAACCCCTAAAATGTAAAGGGTATCCTAAAATCCCATCATAAGAAAAGATATGGATAATATATAAGCTTCATAAAAAAATAAAAACATGTGAAATGAAGTTGTTTTCATATGAATTTTTTCATGATATTACATGTGGAAGTGAAATTTTATTTATAAGAAACATGTAATTTTTCTCATAAACCATTCAATAAATGAATATTAATTGTTTACTCAGATCACATACTTTGTAATTCATAAACTTAAACAAACCATATCATATTACATGGAGAATGATTTTCAAAGATCACATGGAGAATTTATTAATGGAGATAACCTTTCATTGAAAATATGTTTATAAAACCTAAAACATTTTAAAAATCCTTTTCATTGAAAATGATCATCAAAACATAAGAACAATTTCTCAAAATAATTTAAAGAAATTATTATTGAAAATAAAATTTTTGTTTTGAGAAATTCATTTTTAAAAATAATTCATTTGAAAATAATTATTACCTGTTAATAGCCTGGAAAACAAATAACAAAAAATTGAAAACATTTTGAAATCCTTTTATTTGAATAAACAATTGAAAACAAATAAAGGATTCCTAAAAAAACTATTTAAAAATATTCCTTCAAGATATTAATGAAAAATTATATTGTATTTTCTCTAAAATTTTGAAATTTTTTTAAATAATATATTTGAAAACATATAATGTATTAATTATAAATCATTTTAAAATCATTTTGAATATTAATTTTTTTGAAAGCCTATTTCTTTGAATACCATATTAAAAAATAATAATTACCAAAATCCTAGTAAAAAATTCCATTACAAATTAAATTAGACCGAAAAATAAGATTTAAATAAAAGATGTTCTTGATGGTAGACATATTTGTATATACCAATCATTACGTTTTGTACAATAATAATTTTAGAAATGATCCTTGATCAGAAAAGGAAAAGAAAAATGTATATTTATATTTTTTATAAAAAAAACATTAGTAATAAACAAATTTAATAATAATAGGATAATAGCATAGTTTTTTTGAAAATATTTCAAGAAATTTTGTTTCATAAAGATTAAATATTTCTAATTGAAGAGATAAATAAATTAAACCTTCCTTAAATCATTTTAATAATCATATTACATACCAATGAGTAAAAAATGGATACCTTTACATGGATAAAAAATTAATTGAGGGTGGAAAATTAATTTAATAATAATTATTGATTAATGGTAAAAATGATTTTATCTATGTATGAATAACCCAAAACAACATCGATAAATGGTGGGATTGTAATAATAAAAGCTTACGACTATTTGATATTTGAATAAAAATAAACATGAAATAAAAACATTAGATGAACCGTAAAATATAATAAAAAGTATTATATTCATTAAATATCATGTAAAAGAATTGTATTTTCTTCTTGAACAAAATATTGGGAAATAACATAACATGTGTCTCAAAGAAGAAAAATTGAGAAAATATTACCGTTTTAATTTGGAAACTTTTGAACCTTAAACCACATGGAAGATAAATCAATACATAAATATTAAAATATCCACAATGTTAAGCATAATAATAATAGGATACATTAATGTATAGTGTATACACTAAATATAAGAAATTGGAGGTGAATAAGGATTGTATCATATAAAGATAATAAAGTGATATAAACATCCATGACCTTATTTCTTGACTCTATTCGAAATCATTGAATCCTCATGTATAATAATTATATGTTTATTATACATATATTAGATAAATATTTTTATTTATATCATACCAAAATTGATTTTCATGTGACCATATATTACCATTTAATTAATTTATATTTGTTAAATAAACAATTTATTTAATAACCACTACTTTTTTGCGTGATTTTATATTTTTTATATTCTTTGTCCTCATAATTATATCATGATTTCAACATCTCCAGAATTTATTCCATATTATAAATATAATTCATATTAAAAAAATAATTATTTATATTAATCAATAAATGATAGCAAACAAAAAATTAA
The DNA here is from genome assembly GCA_963277665.1 of Viscum album. Lineage (NCBI taxonomy): Eukaryota > Viridiplantae > Streptophyta > Magnoliopsida > Santalales > Viscaceae > Viscum > Viscum album. The sequence goes on along the minus strand of OY728158.1, from coordinate 1,355,576,959 downwards.
ATTTACCATTCATGGAGGTGGTAGGTCTTACGAACACAAGAACATTTTTTATATATTCTTATTGTGTTTTTAATGATTGAATAGTAAATTATACGCACACACATATAGAAAAACACAAATGTATATATATATATATATATAATCATTCTAGTATAATCTTTTTACCATATATATCACATATTTTAATTAAACCTTTTACAATTCTGACCATAGTATCAGTGACTTGGTGGTTAGTTTATTTGAATATAATAGATACAATATATCAGATCACCAAAGTTCAATCAGTTTAGGAGTATTTAAGAACAAGATATTTAAATGGTCTTCTTATTACATGGTAATTGAACATAGAACAATAAAATAAATAATAATTTGCTTGTTTGATACTTATTAAAAATTTTCATCTTCAAAATTAGGTGAACAAAAAAAATACAAGGGTGAGATCAAATTCTCAGTACGTGTTAAATGAATAAATAAAAACTGAAGGATATTCAATTATTTTTAGTCAATGTGGAATGATAAATAACTATATAATTCATTCCATTATAACAATTGGACTTAATATCCTTTCATAGATTTTGTCATATTTAAAATCTCACTTAAAATAATATGTAATACTGAATGTTGAAATTTCTCAATTTTTTGATACCACATATCTGGAACATGAAACAATACTATAAAGAAAAGTTAGTTTATGTATGTGGGTTGAAATACATATGATTTTTCATAAAAGAAATGTGAAGTGTATTTTTTTAACTGTTTTATCTCATGATACACGGAAATGCATCGATGGGATATCTATAACTGATCCCCACCAATCACATCATGTACAAAGAATTATTCATACAAAAATTTAATTTTTGTACAATATGAATTATCAATATATTTGTTTGGAGTACATAAAAAAATTTATCATTATTTTTCTATTACAAACAACATTAGAATAAACCACTACATGTAATAAATAGTAAAAAATATGAAAATAATCTTATAAAATAGTTATAAGAAATAGATATTTAATGAAATAATCAATGACTAATGAACATAAATAGAATTGAACGATAGATACACCACACACAAGGAATAAGTTTTGAATAATTCTAAACCAAATATAATATCATCACGTTGTTCACAATTGAATGGATATAAAAAATAAGTTGATATTTATAAGAAAATTAGTAATTAATCATGACAAATGAATTCCAACTATGTTTAAAACATGTTTAAAATGTGTGTTACAATCATTAGAAAAGATACCTTTTAGTTTAGCTTAAGGGTAAATATTAATGAGTAATTAAATATGAAAAAACACATTCATTTGCATAAAACCAGAAATGAAAAAAGGAATTTTTCCATGATAAAATTTGTTATTCTGTAAAAATATTTGTGACTTTAAATATATTAATATGTGTTCATAGAAAGTTTTATGAATTTGGGATTTTCTCTTTAATTGAGATTTTTTATCAGATATAATTGTAAATGGATCCTTATAAAACATGAATTTCCCCTTGAAATAAAGTTGAATAACTCATGGAATAAATTTATAGGGACTTGACACATAATATAGGAAAATAAAAAAAGAATAATAAATAATTATGTTAGGTTTAATGATAGAAAAAGTGAATCCTGAAAGAAAAATGGTAGTTTTGTTAAAAACCAATACATTATATATATATATATATATATATGTTTTCTTAACATGAACAAAATTTCCATGATATATAAATTAAATTAATTGAAATTTCAATTAAAAATCATCTCAACTTGTATATTATTTATTATAATTATAGAGAGTGCATATATGGTCTTTTTTATGAGTTACAAATTCAATTGTTTCATTTAGGTGTGTCAATTTCCATGGATTTCATGGTTGGTTGAAATGTATACATGTATTAAAGATCCTTTATATCAGAAATTGTTATATAGTATTGAAATTATATGTTTTCAATGATAATATATAATATTAAATGGTCTCATATACCATTTTCCATATCTAAGTAGGATTTAATAAACTAAACCTTAATTATGATGATTTAGATTGTTTTATTATTTTATTGATCATCACGAAAATGTTTTATTTTGTTACTTAATATTATGATTCAAGAATAGTTCAAAAATCGAAAATAAGTTGTAATATAAACATAAAAAATATTTTTATACCATTATAATTGTTTAAATTTCATCATTAAATGATTAATTAGAGAATTCAAAATCATCTTCCACAATGGTAGTGAATCGACACATCTTATTGTTTTTTTATTTTTAAAAAATGTGGATGAGAATATAATTGATATTGGATATATAAATAATATAATAACTAGTATTACACACATTTAAACTTATGTTCCAAAATATTTTTTTGGAATTAAAACTATCTTATATAATGATGAAAAACTAACAAACACAAAATTATAATTAATATATGTAGTAATAAAAAATGATAAATGGAACCATAAATGTTAGTCACTAATATCAGAAAAGATTATAATTAATGAAATATATGAGATCCTCCTCATAGAAGATCCCCAAAGGTCACCTTTAATCTAAAAAATTGAAAATTATAGTAATTGTGGACACCAGACAAAAAATAATACTAATGAAATAGACAACACTAAAGACCCACTACAATAGGGGACACATAACACCCACAAAACCTATAACCTGACATCATTAATTTAAAATAAGATAAATACTCTAGATAAATTTGTAACCGATGTCAGAAAATTATGGTTAATTGTCACGACCCGTCCTTGGGGCCCGTGCCGTGACTACCCCAAGCCTGCCTTACGTAGGCCAGGGGATAGCGACTAGAACCCAAGGTGTAAATCCCGATAAAATGGAATTCATTGCCTTTATATAAGTAAACAAACACAACAAAGTATGCAAGATGAAGTAAACACTATGTAACTGAGTACAAATGTAAGTGTTGCAATGTAAATGGGCCAGCATACGAACCCAACTGAAAGTACACTACAACAGTAATGAAAGAACAACTACATTAAAGTAAACCAGCAACAACTAAGTCATCCTCCAGATATCGCACCTGAATGGGGGGTAAAAATGGTCTCCTCAGCACCTCGGGTCTGGTCGTCTGCTCCGTGTACATCCTGCCAAGTGGTCCACCTCCTGGTACCGTCACGCTCCACTATACTCCACCTCGATTAGTGATGTCTATCCTTTTCATCCAACACAACATATTTCTTGCATATCCCGTGCAGGGGTGAGTATACGATACTCAGTAGGGACCCCGAGACCCCCGAAGGTCTCCCAGAGCCACAAAGGATAAAACACAAATGAAATATACAAACATGAAGTATCAAACAACTCTACTATGGTATATGCCCATACATATACCTAAGTCACCAATTGTAGTTCGGCTCCAACTCAAGAGCCCATGTGCAACCCAGTCCACACAAGAAAGCACATCCCAATCCACATAGGAATGCAAGTCAATCACATCGATAATAATGACTGAAAATCAAGACTCGGATCACATATGTATACTACTCAAGAAGAGGGCTGGAGATGGTTACATGTAGCCTCTGAATCATCACCTCTTTCGAACCCACGTAGGATCCTAGTACAGGATTCATCACTACCAAACCCACGTAGGATCCTTGTACAATATCCATCATTGCAGAACCCACGTAGTATCCAAGTACAGTCTTCATCGCTGCCGAACCCACGGAGGATCCAAGTACTGTCATCCACGCTACCTAACCCACGTAGGATCCAAGTATAGTCATCATCATCGTCGAACCCATGTAGTATCCCATCACGGTAGTCGTCACAGTCGTAGCCAGCTCTAGGGTTCCCGCACACAGCGTACTAGATTCTGGGAGTGTCTGCACCATGAGTAATGAGGGGGATGATACATCAACTGTCACAAAGTCCATAGTTGATTTATCCCAAAGAAATACCATGTCATAAGGTTATAAACCCAAAAAACCTGTAAATGACACTGAGTACAAGATGACCATGCCATTTTAAAAAAAATACACGACGTGTTGGTATGGTTACACACCGTGACTTTAGTCCTCGGGTACTACCCATGTTCCACGGCCCGTGTCAAAAGGTTTTTTTTGGAAAAAGTAATTACACTACATGTGGCATGGTGACATGATTTGTATTTAGTCCTCAGGTACTATCTCTGTACCACCGCCTGTGTAGAATGGTAGTTCGTGTAAAAAGTAAGTACATGGCGTGTGGTTTGGTTACACGCAGTGTCTTCACTTTTGGGGTCAGCTATGTTTACACTGGCCATGTGCCTGTACATGGCCTCAACCAGTATTCTACAAGCTATGTAATTGGTACATGTGTAAGCCCACACCATTGGCCATGTCTGGCCGTGTGGTAGAGTACATGCCTGTGTACTCCACACAGTGTCCGTGTATTCACGAGTTACACATCGAGTCTCGCTTAGCCATCACCTCCTTGCTGTGTGGTGAGTACACGGCGTGTGACAGAGGTCACACGCCCTATGTTAGTCATTTTTCATCCAAAACCTAGCCGTAGAATTCCCACACTACACGTCGTGTTCTCCAGGAGTACACGCCGTGTAGTCTGGAATTTTCCAAAAATGACGCCTCTAGCCAGCACGCCTCCCTTGATACTAGTTCTACATTCCGATAATTTTTCCTTCATGAAAATTCAGACTCTAGGTCGCCCTATTGTCCAGAAGTCGATTCCGGAATTCTCGGGCTTCCGATCATCTCTGAAAACACGTTTTTAAATCTCTCCCAAAGAATGGTCGAGGAAGGGTCCATCCTGTTCTGGTCTAAAACGTCGCCCGGTATTGTCGTCGCACCTCTTCTAGGTTGCTGTGATGATGAGTCTTAAATTTTGGATTTTTTTCATCGCATAAAGAACTCGTAATGATCCGTTGTTCTTCATCCATGAAGGACACAAAGAACCTCCAACGATCAAAAAATTGCCGGAGGATTCAGACCGTGATAGTTTGGCCTGGTCTCTCCACATTAGTTCGGTAGTAGGTGGTCAAAGATAATAAAACAAGATGGAATTAATATTCAATCATAACACACCCCTAACTCAACAAATTATATGAAACGTCGGGCATCACAGAAGACGTCGTCGTGGGGTGAGGTACATTAAGCGACGACGGAGTGCGCCCGAGGAGGAAACAACGTCTCCCCTTTTATCATAGAGAAAAGAAAAAAAGGCGTGGCATTGTTGGAGAGTTCCCGCATCGGTGTATCCTCCCTTGTCATGAAGGAAGAATACGATGGAGAATTCAGGGTTTCTGAGTAGATGTTCTTCGTCAGAGAGTTGGCGTTCTTCGTTGAGGATGAAGTTCTTTAAAAACAATAGCGTTCTCCCAATTCATCCTCACACAACAATTCTAACCAAAATAAAATAAGGCTTCCCCTTATTTTATTTTATTTTTCCAAGCATTCAAAATTACAAAATTAAAATTCCAATTCACTTAATTAATTATACCATGACTTGTTTAATTAATTAGGTGTTAGGTTGGAATGTTTTAACGAGGGAGAGAGAAGAGAGGAAGAGTTACCCAAATAAATTCAAGGGGGTTGCCAACATTAAAAAAAGGAGTTTAATGTGAGGATTAAGTGGTTTAGGAAATGAGAATAGTTGGGGCTTGTGTGGGCCCCACCTTAGAATTATCATAACATGGGTAGTTAAGAGTTCGTTGGTCCCATCCTAACTTCCCCATGTAGGATATAACCACATATGATAAAGGATATAAATTATTCAACAATTCTTATTCTCTTCTTATTTATACAACAAAATTAAACTTCTCTTCCCGTGTAATCGCAATTGTGGTAAAGGTCCTATTAAGCAATTACCGGTGTTGCGAGTTCATCGGTGCCCTCATATTTCAATTCCACGCACCGATTCAAAAGATAGAATAACCCACTCGTTCATTTACTTAATGTACCCGAGCTAAACTTCAGAAATTGATTCTGGGAACACCTAGCCTCAGAATCAAGTTCCATCATAAGCCATTGACCCGTAAAATTCCAAGGTATTTATGAAAAAAAATTCCTTGAAATTTCCGGGTTTTTAAATTACTCCCACCTCAGCGTTTTATGTCCCCATTAAGATACATCATTAACTAGGGAAATAAATGTTGGAACTGTGCACGCATCTGAGCCTCTAGCTCTCATTTTTTCTCCTGGAGGTTCCCGTGCTACCAACGAATGCGCTCCATAGGAATTGACCATCCACGTAGGACCCGCTCTTGTCAATCCTCGATATCCACCGAGGACTTCGGAAAATGTCGCCCCATCATCGATGTCTAGCTCCCTGTGATCAATGATATGCATTGGGTTCTGCATGTATCTCCTCAGGTGAGATATGTGGAAGACATCATGCACTCGGAGCAACTGGGGTGGAAGTTCTAGGTGATAAGCCACCTCCCCTACCCTGCTGGGAACCTGGAATGGTTCGATGATGCTTGGGGATAACTTGTTGACCCAGCCAAATCTCCGTAATCCACGTCGAGGTGAGACCCGTAAGAAAATGTGGTCTCCATCCTCGTACTCCAGGGGTCTCTGCCTCTTATCGAATAGGATTTCTGTCTACTCTATGCAGTCCTCATCTACTCCTGGATGAACTGCACCTTCTCTATCAGAACCTGATCCATCTCTGGTCCTACGAGTGCTGACTCCCCAGGGCCAGTCCAGTAGAGAGGTGATCTGCATGGTCTGACGTACAATGCCTCATATGGTGTCATCCCTGATGGTGGAGTGGCAACTGTTGTTTCACATAAACTCCACCAAGGGTAAGTGATCCTCCCATCTAAGACCAATGTCAAGGACACACTCACGGAGCATGTAGTCTACTGTCTGAATGGTCCTATCTATCTGGCCATCCGTCTGAGGGTGAAAGGTGGGGCTCAGGCATAGCAGTGTTCCAAAAGGCTCATGCAACCCCTTCCAAAGCTGGGAATTAAAGAGAGCGTCTCGATCGTAGACGATAAATGATGGAACCCCATGAAGTCGTACGATCTCCTGAATGTAGAGGCATCCAAATCTCTCCACTGAGCCCTACTCTCTAATAGGTAGGAAGTGGGTCGACATGCTGAGTCATGTAACACCCCATGCTTCCATGGTACGTTTCCCTTTGAATAATTCAATGGCGTGCATTGTACGCAACTTTGAGATTCTATCACACCACAACCAATCAAACTAGCCGTTATGAATAATAATACATACTTTATGAAATTTTAAAAAATTTATCATTTGAAATGGAATTATTTTTTTGATTCGTAATATTGAAATTAGCCTAGGGTGAGATTTTGGTACTTTTTGGATAAATTTCATATTTTGATGAATAGTGAAAATTACTAAATTTTAATTAAATACAACTTTTTTAATCGAAATAATTAATAGTGGTAAATTATTAACATGAGTGGTTTTAAAGTATATTTAGAATATATTTTTACCATTTAATAAAATGTTGTACATTGGATGTAATTTCACATTTAATCCAGACATAAACAAGTGTCAATCTTTTGATAGTTATTATCTCATAAAAACACGCTATTTGTTTTGACGACGGAAAATATTTTTTAAATTAATTAATGAAACTGATATGTTTTGAATTTGGTAAAATAGACATAATTTTTGAATTCATAATATCAAATATAGATTAGGCCTAATTTTTGGTATTTTTCTGGAAACTTTCATTTTCTGATGAATAGTGAAACCACTAAGTGGAAGTTAAAAAACTGAATTTTTCATAAAACATAATTTTATCGCTTCTGTGAGAGGAATTTCGAAAATCTTAGAGACAAGGTTAATATCAAGGAGTAAAATTTGGTTCAATGTGATTAAAATAATTTTTGGTGAATAGTAAATTTTTTCTTTTATTTATCACGATTAAATGTAAATATGGTAATTATGGGATAAAATGATATTAATATTACCCTAACACATGTCCTAATTCTATTGGACAGGTGTATCTTGACCAAAAACAACCTTAGGAGTAAACTATTATCATTTAGGTCCACTTGTATTAGATTAGGACATTTATTATTATTTAATTCAAAGAAGAGTTGAAAGAGTTAAAATCAAAGTTTATTTACTATGAAATTTCTAATATAAAGTTATACATAAGATAAATTCGATTTTAAATATTCATTAGAAAGATAAAACGATTTACTACATAATGGTGTTTTATATATAATTTTTAGATGTTAAATAATTTTATTTATTTATGACACAATGATGATGCAGTAATTACCTAATTAATGAAATATTAAAATAATTGATATTACAAATATGAAAATAAATATAATTTTTAGACTTTTTATGAATTACACTAATTTTATGGTTAATATGACATATTAGGATTGATTATATAAATTTTTTTCGAAGTAATAATGCTGTTATGAATTTATCAAAAACAAAATACCCAATAGTGTCAAAATTGACATAATTGAGTTTTTTAAAAAAATATTATATTATTAATTTATGTTCAATTCCTAAAAATATAAGGATCGTCCATGAGACGTATATCATGATAGGTGTATCATTAATGGACCACTTGGGGTTCTCTTGGATGTATATAGTATGTTTATTAACCATATAATATAAAAATACAAAGAGACATTGTTAAAGTGAAACTAATTAACTAAGAGTTAATACTTAAATTTAAGGTCAATATAATGACCCAAACCTGTCTAAATTCTATTTGTTGAGTGGTTTTTGACCCATCCCATCCTTAACCATTAAAATATTCAACTTTGGAGCCTTTAGAAACCGAAAAGGAATTTATTATAAAATAATATTTTTAGCTTTTCCAAAGGTGACCTTCACCCCTCTTATAAAAGGGAACTCCCCCTTCTCACTAATTCGAACATTAAAAACTTTTTGTCTCGGCCAAAAACGTCCGAAAAACTCTCTAAACTTCATTCAGTACAACCTATAGTCCTTTTTTATCAAAAATCCAACCTAAGGAGCCCTTTTGATCAAATCAAAAGGAAGAATCCGAAGAAGAGGTAATGTTTTCACCACCCTCTTTCAAGTTACTTTCTTCTTCAACTTCTTCTTTCTTTGTTATTTATATTCTAAAATAATACCTCAAGTATATTCTATATTCTATTATGTTATTATAAATATGGTACAACCATATTCAGTATTCTATCAATCCTTTGAATGGCATGTCTCCATATGTGCGTACGTACGGCTTACCGTCTCCACGTCGTGGTATAACTGTCATTCAATAAATTATTATTTGGATGTGTATAATAATGATGTGTAATTCATGTAAATAATAAATAGAACATGATAATTATTCTTTCTATATGATATAACATCAAATTATATATTATTTTAACATCAAAATAATGACATTGTCGCTCGTGCGTACGTACGGACTACCGTCTCCACGAACGCGATGAGATTCATTCTCCATCGTAACCATTCAAGTATAATTTTCATTTTATGATTAAAAATAATGTTTAATGACTTGATATAATTGTGGATGTGAATAATATACAACCTATCTATAACAAACATGGCTTACGAAACAAATAATATAAAGGAAAACGTGTATGTAAACACCCGAAATGACGATAATAATAAGATATTACTAACAAATCAATGTTAAAATATCATATATGATATCATATTAATGTAAATTATTATTTTATAATTCAATAACAATTATTTATCCATTATATAGGAGGTTAAACTACCGTTTCCCAATGAAAATGTACAAAGTAAGGGGTTTCTTATCTCACTTTTAATTCTGTGAGAATTCCATTGTTCACCACTTATTTATTACATGTGGTGTGTGTACTTACCATGTTTGTATTCATTGTGTACTATACTTTAATTCATGTATATTTACATGATTTTTTTTATTATCCTTCTTTCATGGGTTTATGTTTTGTATGTTACAAAATCAATAAGGTAATTTGAAATTTCAATTTCCACTCATTCGGCTTTACACATACTTCATTGATTATTTTACTCCTAGATTATGTGTAGAATCACTATTAATTTTATTATGTCATAAATTCCACTCCCCTTTGTATGGATATACTTTTGATACACATAATCACTCCATTGATAAATTATCAGGTCATCGGTATGAACATGATAAGAGTAATTTTTACTCAATCTCTATTTGTTGAGTTAAACATCCAATTCATTGGTGTTGTTTTTACAAGAATATGTGTGATTGTCATTTGATTGTTTTACACTGAATATCCAATCATATTGAGTTTATTTATATTTTTGACTCATAATTATGTCTTTGATTTATCCTTAACCTAAAGATACGACCATTATGAGAGACTTCATCTCAATTTACATTCCATTGAGACTCATTTGTTGTTATACACCAAATCACTTTTATATGGTGTATATAATGTACTTTGACATAATATATCATGAATCCCTTTATTCTCATGATATTACAATGTTTTTATTTCCTCAATTATTTTTATTCAAGTGTCTCTCTTTTGGTTTGGAACTCTAACTAAAATGACATTTTAAAATGTTTTAAAGATTGACAATTATAAATATTTCTTATAAATTCCAATGTTTTAAAAATGGTTTTAGGGATTTATTTATATGGACATTAATGTTTTCAAATCAAAATTCCTTTTATATGTTTCAAAGTGGTATGGGACACTTTGATTCTAAAATCTATTTTAAATGGATTCTTGACAAATAGTGTGATTTTTAAATAATTTCAAGAAAAAGGGGGATATTTCACTCTAATTGTTTTGATGATTATTTTCATTTATGTCAATATCATTCATCATTCTCGATTAAGGTTAATATGATACTATAAAAATCTTCCATATTGTATCTAATGAGTTATGATTGATTTTGGATGTGTTATTTTCATACCATTCATGGTTTGTCGATAATGTATTGACATATCGTATGCTATTTTAACACGAATGTTTATGTCATATTTCAAAATATTCATATGATTAATTCATTGGATTTAGTAAGTGACAGGTGGAGCCCGCTATAGATCCTCGATGCATTGGTAGGTCTCATGAGACAAACTAGTTTCTTAGCAAGAGGCCTTGACAAAATCTTATTTGTAGTCTTGGCACGAGGCCTTGGAAACATGGATATGATAGTCTGAAATTATGAATTTGGTCATTATGAAAGTGGTTATTAATATTTTCATGTGATTATTCGACTAGTAGAATATCCATGTGAATAATTAAATGAAATTGTTTCATTTTATCCTTGCCATATTATGCTGAAGATCATGTTTAAAAGCCTTTTATATTAGTTATACATTTCCTTAAATTTTTGTGTTTATTTATGAGATTTTCCACTATATTTTTATCTTTACTGAGCATCTGAGCTCACCCCTTTCAATGTTTTATTTTTCCCAGGATGTGAAAAAGTATTTTATGAATGACCTGTAGGGATATTATGAGGGGATATAAAGACAATATGTTGTTGTAGTATGTCACCTATTGGTGGAATGTAAACATTATGAATATATATAGTGTTTCCAAGGATACCAAACTTATCGGTCTTTCAAGACTTGATATTTGTTGTGATCATGCCAATTTTATGTAATAATGCACCGACTCTGGGTATCTATGGTCGGGGCATTACAGTTGGTATCAGAGGAAGTTTAGTACAAACCTTGGAAGCTACATTAAGATAAACTCTTATTAGAGCACATAGACCTAAGATGAAAATTGAGGATTAGTATAGAAGAACTTCATATAAAGTAGGTATTGTAGAGATTTTGTGAGTTTTCCGAGAAATACATCCCTGTCTGGATATGAGATGGTAGAGGCGGCACTGGCACAGATGTACCTAGGGGTAAAACATGAAAACACCACTTTGAGCTAGACTCAAATAGGAACTGGTGCACGACAACGGGCCTTGCTGCACTCTTGGTTACAACACTCCTAGGGGAAATGCTTAGGATAATTTACATTTTCATTAAAAACAAATTTGAAGTATTATATATATAAGATTAGAGTAAATGAACTTGGTTAATCCTAATGTGTTTCAAATTGAGAATATGGTGACATGTTAATCTCTAAATGATTTTATGACTACTGTTACTCACACAATGCTTTCTGGTTTTAGTCAATGGCTGGATTCCAAGGAAATCATAGTGACTTTGAGTATAATGTACATGGTGGGAACGGTTGTGGAAATGAGAAACAAAATGGAATGTTGATAGGAATAAAATATATCGTATTTATGCCAAATAAATTTTCCAAAAATATGATCAACAATATAAATATTATCAAATTCCCAGACTCAAAAATGAAGAGAATGGTGATGAATGATAAGAGCTCCAGCAGTGGAGACCATGGAGAAAGGAATCCTCAATTTACATCATGTCGGAAATTTGGAAGGGGACACCCAAGAAAGTGTCTCAATGGGACAAATAAATGCTTTACGTGCGGGACGTAATGTCATAAAGTGAAGAATATCTGAAGAAAAATGAAAGAGTACCGTGGAAGAAGAAAAAAATGGTCGCAAGAATCCATTTACAGTCATTTTCCATAAATGTAGGGGACCTGGCCATTACCCGAGTGAATGCCATATTCTATAGGATATTTTCTTGGTCAATGAAAAAGATCTCTGCAAATAAATGGTTGGAGAAATGTTTAAAAAGTATTAGTGCCCCTTGTTGATGGTATTACTTTGGAATAATTTTCTCTTGTATTTTTAACCCTACAGTTTTCATTGTGAGAATGATATTTGAGGAATAATTATCTTTTCTCTTGTGGATATAGTTATAAATAACCATTTCGTTTTATATGATTGTTGGGTTTGAGGCAATATAAGTCTTTATAATTTGTGATGAAAATGAAAGGTATGAGATAAGATTTGTGGTTAAATTATGTTATGGTTATTTTGAGAAATTTATCTCATTTTGGTTATTTTATAAAATATGGTTTTTGAAAAAGGACAACACGCAGACCGTGTGACAACCTATCGCGTCGGACAAAGATGTGGGAATCGAACCCACAACCAAAGTGCGATTGGGATTTATCGCCTACCACTGGACTATGTGAAGTCCCTGGTTAGTGTGACTATTATTATTAGTTAAATGATTTTATTGATCAATAATAATTTGATTTGGGATCTTCTGTCTTATCAATTGAATACCCTTAGTATAGGAAAATGATTTGGTGATTAAGTGATAAATGATATTTTGGAAGTTGTTCGCTTTGTTGTGAACACTATATGCCCAAGGAAAATAGAATAGTTTTTGATTTCATTTGACGAGTAATGGTGGATTTTTATCTATGTTTTTATTGTGAATTTATAGTGATTTGGGTTATCTATGGAAATGATTAGGTTCATTACTTTTATGTATGTGATTTTAAGAGTAATTAATGTCATTTGGAGATACAATATAACGTGGAAGACTACATTCTTATAAGTATTGGGTTTCATTATTAGTATGGATTATATTGAATGATTTTAAGGAAAATTGATTATTGAATGGTATTTATTTTACTTTGGGGTATTGATGGTTTAATTTTAGAAATTAAGTTTAGTGTTTTTTATTCTAATGGAATAGCCATTTCTGGGATCATCAGATATTATACTAACCATTTTGGTTTTGATTAATCTCTAAAGACAAGGTAAATATATAGTTTATCCTATGTGGATCATGTATTTCTATAGAATTTTATTCTAGCTCTTCCATTGTGACCAAGTCTTCTTGAATACTCATTGTTCAAAAAAGTAGTTAGTGGTAATTTTTTTTAAAGAATGAAAATCTACTTAAAAATTAATATATCTCTTTATGTTCTTAGTCAATATCATAAATGAATTCCTCTCCCTTATGTAATGTAACTTAAAACAAAAAATGTTGTCCGTTTACTTTTACTACTGGGAGACTAATGACGGTTTGTCCCAACACAAATTTGTGATTTTATTATTGTTAACATTCTCCTGATCATGTTTTATATCCCTCTCTATTAGCAATTTAATCTTAGTTTATCATCCATATCCATGTTTTCCTACATGGAATCCAAGTATGGGTTATCTTGGGTGACCTTTATACATCTCTTCTTTTCTTTTAAAGTGATAGTTTTATTGACTCTTTTTCCGATGTGGGACTTTCCATTATATTCGCAAGCCCAATTTTAAAAAATTGCAAGGATGAAATTTATGGTAGGAGGGGAGAATGTAACACCCCAAGATTCCATGGTATGTTTCCCTTTAAATAATGCAATGGCGTGCATTGTACGCATCTTCGAGATTCTAACACACCACAACAAATCAAACCAACCGTTATGAATAGTAATACATACTATTTAAATTTTTTTAAATTTTATCTTTAGAAAGGGACATCATTTTTTGATTTGTAATATCTAAATTAGAATAGGGTGATATTTTGGTACTTTTCGGATAACTTTCATATTTTGATGAATAGTGAAAATTACTAAATTTTAATTAAAAACAACATTTTTAACCAAAATAATTAATAGTGATAAATTATTAATTTGAGTGGTTTTAAAGTATATTTATAATATATTTTTACCATTTAATACAATTTTGGTCATTGTATGTTATTTCACATTTAAACCAGACATAAACAAGTGTCAATCTTTCGATAGTTATTATCTCTTAAAAACACGCTATTTGTTTTGACGGCGGCAATTAATTTTTAAATTAATTAATGAATCTTATATGATTTGAATTTGGTAAAATAGACATAATTTTTGAATTCATAATATCAAATATATATTAGGCCAAATTTTTGGTATTTTTCAGGAAACTTTCATTTTTTGATGAATAGTGAAACCACTAAGTGGTAGTTAAAAAACTGAATTTTTCATAAAACATAATTTTACCACTTTTGTGAGTGGAATTTCGAAAATCCTAAAGACACGATTAATATCAAGGAGTAAAATGTGGTTTAATGAGATGCAAATAATTTTTGGTGAATAGTAACTATTTACTTTTATTTACCACGGTTAAAAGTAAATAGGGTAATTAAGGGTAAAAATGATATTATTATTACACTAACACATGTCCTAATTCTATTGGACATGTGTATCTCAACCAAAAACAACCTTAGGAGTAAAATATTATCATTTAGGTCCACTTTTATTAGATTAGGACATTTATTGTTATTTAATTCAAAGAAGAGTTAAAAGAGTTAAAATCAAAGTTTATTTAATAAAAAATTTGAATATAAAGTTATCAATAAGATAAATTCGATTGTAAATATTAATTAGAAAGATGAACTTATTTCCTACACAATGGTATTTTATTTATAATTTTTTGACAATAAATAATTGAATTTATTTATGACACAATGGTGATGCAGTAATTACCTAATTAATTAAATATTAAAATAATTTATATTATAAATATCTAAATAAATCTATTCTGATACTTTTTATGAATTACACTAATTTTCCAGGTTAATATGACATTTTAGGATTGATTATATAAATTTTTTTGAAGTAATAATTCTGTTATGAATTTATCAAAAACAAAATACCAAATAGTGTCAAAATTGTCATAAAGGAGTTTTTAAAACGAATATTATATTATTAATTTATATTCAATTCATAAAAATCTAAGGATCGGTCAAGAGACTTATATCATGATAGTTGTATCATTAATGGACCACTTGGGGATATCTTGGATATATATCTTATGTTTATTAACCATATAATATAAAAATACAAAGAGACATTGTAAAAGTGAAACTAATTAACTAAGAGTAAATACTTAAAGATAAGGTTAATATAATGATCCAAACCTATCTAAATTCTATTGGCTGAGTGGTTTTCGACCCATCACCACCTTAACCTTTAAATAATCCACTTTGGAGACTTTAGAAACCGAATATGAATTTATTATAAAATAATATTTTTATCTTTTATAAAGGTGCCCCTCACCCCTCTTATAAAAGGGCACTCCCCCTTCTTACTAATTAACATATTCAAAACCTTTTGACTCGGCCAAACCCTGCTCAAATACTCTCTAAACTTCCCTCAATACAACCTAGAGGCCTTAGATTGATCAGAAAGACAACCTAAGGAGCCCTTTTGATCAAATCAGAAGGAAGAACTCGAAGAAAAGGTAATGTTTTCACCACCCTCTTTCAAATTCCTTTCTTCTTCAACTTCTTATTTTTTTTGTTATTTCTATTCGAAAATAATAACTCCAGTATCTTCTATATACTGTGGTGTTATTATAAATATGTTAAAACCATATTCAGTATTCTATCCATTCTTTGAATGGCATGTAACCATACGTGCGTACGTACGGCTTACCGTCTCCACGTCGTGGTGTAATTGTCATTCAATAAAGTGTTACTTGTATGTGTATAATAATGATGTTTAATTCATGTAAATAATAAATATAACATGATAACTATTCTGTATATATTATATAAAATCCAATTATATATTATTTTAACATCAAAAGAATGATATTGTCGCTCGTGCGTACGTACGGACTACCGTCTCCACGAACGCGATGAGATTCATTCTCAATCATATCCATTCAAGTATAATACTCATTTGATGATTAAAAATAATGTTTAATGACTTGATATAATTCGGGATATTAATAAGATACAACCTATCCATAACAAACACGGCTTATGTAAAAAATAATATAATGGAAAACGAGTAAGTTAACACCCGAAATGACGATAATACAACGATATTATTAACAAATCAATGTTAAAAGATCATATATGATATAATATTAATGCAAATTATTCTTGTATAATTAAATGGATTTTATTTCAACATTATACAGGAGGTTAAACTACAACTGACCAAGGAAAAAGTACAAAGTAAGGGGTTTCTTATCTCACTTTTAATTCTGTGAGAGTTCCATTGTTCACCACTTGTTTATTACATGTGTTGTGTGTACTCCCCATGTTTGTATTCATTGTGTAATATAAATTAATTAATTTATATTTACATTATCATTGTATGATCCTTCTTTCATGGGTGTATGTTTTTTAGGTTACCAAATCAATAAGGGAATTTGAAATTTCAATTTCCACTCATTCGGCTTTATGCATACTTCATTGATTATTTTACTCCAAGATTATGTGTAGAATCACTATTCATTTGATTATGTCATAAATTACAATCCCCTTTATATGGATATAATTTTTATACACATAATCACTCCATTGATAAATTATCAGGTCATCGGTATGAACTTGATAAGAGTAATTTTTACTCAATCTCGATTTGTTGAGTTAAACATCCAATTCATTGGTGTTGTTTTTACAAGAATATGTGTGAATGTACTTTGACTGTTTTACACTGAATGTCCAATAATATTGAGTGTATTTATATTTTTCACTCATAATTATGTCATTGATTTATCCTTAACCTAAGGATACGACCTTTATGAGATATTTCATCTCAATTTACATTCCATTGAAACTCCTTTATTGTTATACACCAAATCACTTTTATATGGTGTATATAATGTACTTTGACATAATATATCATGAATCCATTTATTCTCATGATATTATAATGATTTTATTTCCTCAATAATTTTTATTCAAGTGTCTCTCTTTTGGTTAGGAACTCTAACTAAAATGACATTTTAAAATGTTTTAAAGATTGATTATTCTAAATCTTTCTTATTAATGCATGTGTTTTAAAAATGGTTTTAAGGATTTATTTATATGGGCATTAAAGTTTTTAAATCAAAATTCTTTTAAAAGTTTCAAAGTGGTATGGGACAATTTGATTCTAAAATCTATTTTCAATGGATTCTTGACAAATAGTGTGACTTTTAAATGATTTCAGGGAAAAATGGATATTTTACTCTAATTGTTTTTATGATTATTTTAATCTATGTCAATATCCTTAATCATTCTCGATTGAGGTTAATATGATACAATAAAAATCTTCCATATTGTATCGAATGAGTTATGTTTTACTGTGTATGTGCTATTTTTATACCATTCATGGTTTGTCGATTAAGAATTGACATTTCGTATGCTAGATTAATTCGAATGTTTATGTCATATTTCAAACTTTTCATATGATGAATGCATTGGACTTAGTAAATGACGGGTGGAGCCCGCTATAGCTCTTCGATGCATCCGTAGGTCTCATGTGACTAACTAGTGTCTTGGCACGAGGCCTTGAGAAAATATTATTTATATTCTTGGCACGAGGCCTTGGCAACCAGGTTATGATAGTCTGACATTATAAATTCCGTCATTATGAATGTGGTTATTAATATTTTCATGTGATTATTCGACTAGTAGAATATCCATGTGAATAAGTAAATGGCATTATTTCATTTTATCCATGCCATATTATGATGATGTTCTAGTTTAAAAGGATTTTGTTTTAGTTATACATTGCCTTAAATTTTTATGTTTATTTATGAATGTTTCCACTATATTGTTATCCTTACTGAGCATCTGAGCTCACCCCTTTCAATATTTTATTTTTCCCAGGATGTGAATAAGTATTTTGTAAATGACCTGCAGGGATAGAATTAGGGGATATTAAGACAATATGTTGTTGTAGTTTTTCACTTATTGATGCAATGTAAACTTTATGAATATATCTAGTGTTTCCAAGGCTACTAAACTAATAGGTCTTTCGAGACTTGATCTTTCATGTGATCATGCCAATGTTATGTAATAATTCTTCAACTATGGGTATCTATGGTCGGGGCATTACAGTTGGTATCATATGATGTTTAGTACAAACCATGGAAGCTAGATTTAGATAAACTCTGATTAGAGCAAGTAGAACTAAGATGAACATTAAGGATTAGTATAGAAAAACTTCCTAGAATTTGGGTATTGTAGAGATTTTGTGAGTTTTCAGAGCAATACATCCTTGTCTGGATACAAGAAGGTAGATGCAGATCTGGAACAGATGTACCTAGGGGTAAAACCCGAAAACACCGCTTTGAGCTAGACTCGAACAAGAACTGGTGCACGAAAACGGGCCTTGCTGCACTCTTGGTTACGACACTCCCAGGGGATATGCTTAGGATAATTTTAATTTTCGTTACAAACCAATTTGAATTATTATATATATAATATGAGAGTAAATGACCTTGGTTAATCCTCATGTGTTTTAAATTGAGAATATGGTGACATGTTAATCTCTAAATTATTTTATCACTACTGTTACTCACACAATGCTTTCTGGTTTTAATCAATGGATGGATTCCGAGGAAGTCATAGTGACTTTGAGAATGATGTACAAGGTGAGAACAGTGGTGGAAATGAGCAACAAAATGGAATGTTGATAGGCGTAAAATATATCTTCTTTATGCCAAATCAATTTTCAAAAAATATGATCAACAATATATATTAACCAATTTTTGGACTCAAAAAAGAAGAGAATGGTGATGAATGATAAGAGCTCCAGCAGTGGAGACCATCGAGAAAGGAATCCTCAATTTCCATCATGCAGGAAATGTCGATGGAGACACCCAGGAAAGTGTCTCAATGGCACGAAGTAATGATTTACCTTCGAGAAGGAAGGACATAAAGTGAACAATTGCTGAAGAAAAATGAAGAGTACTATGGAAGAAGATAAAAATGGTCCCAAGAATCCATTTACAGTCATTTGGCGTAAATGTAGGGGACCTGGCCATTACCCGAGTGAATGCCCTATTATATAGAATATTTTCTTGGTCAAAGAAGAAGCTATGTGGAAATGAATGGTTGGAGAAATGTTTAAATAGTATTAGTGCTCCTTGATAATGGGTTTTCTTTGAAATAATTTCTTCTTGTATTTTTAACCCTGCAGTTTTCCTTGTGAGAATGATATTTGAGGAAGAATTATCTTTTCTCTTGTGGATATAGTTATAAATAACCATTTGTTTTTATATTATCGTTGGGTTTCAAGAAATTATAAGTTATTATAATTTGGGATGAAAATGCAAGGTATGAGATAAGATTTGTCGTTAAATTATGTTATGGTTATTTTGAGGAATTTATCTCTATTTGGTAATTTTATAAAATATAGTTTTCGAAAAAGGAGAACATGCAGACCGTGCGACAACCCGTCGTGTCAGAAAAAGCTATGGGAATCGAACCCACAACCAAAGTGTGATTGAGATTTATCTCCTACCACTGGACTATGTGAAGTCCCTGGTTAGAGTGACTATTATTTTTAGTTAAATGATTTTATTGATCAATAATAATTTGATTTGGGATCTTATGTCTTATCAAATGAATAACCTTAGTATAGGAAAATTATTTGGTGATTAAGTGATACATGTTATTTTGGAAGTTTTTCACTTTGTTTCTAACACTATACGCCCAAAGAAAATAGAATATAATGGGATTTCATTTGAGGGGTAATTGTGGATTTTTATCTATGTTTTTATTGTGGATTTATAATGATTTTGGTTATTTATGGAAATGATTAGGTTAATTACTTTTAATTATATGACTTTAAGAGTAATTAATGTCAGTTGGAGATACAATTTAACGTGGAAGACTACATTCTTATAAGTTTTGGGTTTCAATATTAGTTTGGATTATATTGAAGGATTTTAAAGAAAATTGATTATTGAATGGTATTTATTTAACTTTGGGGTATTGATGGTTTAATTTAAGAAATTAAGTTTAGTGTTATTTTCCTCTAATGAAATATCCATTTCGGGGATCATTAGATATTATACTAACCATTTTGGTTTTGATTAATCTCTAAATACAAGGTAAATATATAGTTTATCCTACGTGGATCATGTATTTCTATAGAAGTTTATTCCATCTCTTCAATTGTGACCAAGTATTCTTGAATACTCATTGTTCAAAAAAAATTAGTTAGTGGTAAAAATATATTAATGAATGAAACTATACTTAAAAAGTAAGTATATCTCTTTATGTTCTTAGTCAATATTATAAATGAATTCCTCGTCCTTATGTAATGTAACTTAAATAAAAAATGTTGTCTGTTAACTTTTCCTACTGGGAGACTAATGACCGTTTGTCCCAACACAAGTTCGTAATTTTCTTATTGTTAACTTTCTCCTGATAATTTATTCTATCCCTATCCATCAGAACTTAACAATTATTTTATCTTCCATATCCATTTTTCCTACATGGAATCCTAGTATGGGTTATCTTGGGTGAACTTTATACCTCTCTTCCTTTCTTTTAAAGTGATAGTTTTATTAACTCCTTTTTCGATGTGGGGCTTTCCCTTATATTCTCAAGACCAATTTTAAAAAATTGTGAGGATGTAATTTATTTAAGGAGGGGAGAATGTAACACCCCAAGCTTCCACAATACGTTTCCCTTTGAATATTGAAATGGTGTGCATTGTACGCAACTTCGAGATTCTAACACACCACAACCAATCAAACCAGCCGTTATGAATAGTAATACATACTTTTTGAAACATTATAAATTTTATCTTCTGAAATGGACTTCATTTTTGGATTCGTAATATCGAAATTAGCTTAGGTTGAGATTTTGGTACTTTTCTGATAACTTTCATATTTTGATGAATAGTGAAAATTACTAAATTTTAATTAAAAAACACTTTTTTAATCGAAATAATTAATAGTGATAAATTATTAATTTGAGTGGTTTTAAAGTATATTTCGAATATATTTTTACCATTTAATACAATGTTGGTCATTGGATGTCATTTCAAATTTTTACCAGACATAAAGAAGTGTCAATCTTTCGATAATTATTATCTCTTAAAAACACGCTATATGTTTTGACGACGTGAATTAATTTTTAAATTAATTAATGCAACTGATATGTAGTGAATTTGGTAAAATAGACATCATTTTTTAATTCATAATATCAAATATATCTTAGGCATAATTTTTGGTATTTTTCTGGAAACTTTCATTTTTTGATGAATAGTGAAACCACTAAGTGGTAGATGAAAACTGAATTTTTCATAAAACTTAATTTTACCGCTTCTGTGAGTGGAATTTAGAAAATCCGAGAGACGCGGTTAATATCAAGGAGTAAAATGTTTTTCAATAAGATGAAAATAATTTTTGGTGAATAGTAACTTGTTACTTTTATTTACCACAGTTAAAAGTAAATAGGGTAATTAAGGGTAAAAATGATATTAATATTACCCTAAAACATGTCCTCATTCAATTGGACAAGTGTATATCGGCCAAAAACAACCTTAGGAGTAAACGATTATCATTTAGGTCCACTTTTATTAGATTAGGTCATTCATTATTATTTAATTCAAAGAAGAGTTAAAAGAGTTAAAATCAACGTTTATTTACTAAAAAAAAATTAATATATATTTATATATAAGTTAAATTATATTTTAAATATTCATTAGAAATCTAAAATTATTTCCTACATAATGGTATTTTATTTTTAATTTTTAGACATTAAATAATTTAATTTATATATGACACAATGTTGATGCAGTAATTACCAAATTAATGAAATATTAACATAATTGATATTATAAATATGAAAATAAATGTAATTTGAGACTTTTTATGAATTACACTAATTTTATAGGTTAATATGACATATTATTATTGATTATATAATTTTTTTTCGAAGTAATAATGCTGTTATGAATTTATCAAAAACAAAATACCCAATAGTGTCAAAATTGACATAAAGGAGTTTTTAAAACAAATATTATATTATTAATTTATATTCAATTCATAAAAATCTAAGGATCGGACAAAAGACTTATATCGTGATAGGTGTATAATTAATGGACCACTTGGTGGTATCTTGGATTTATATTGTATGTTTATTAACCATATAATATAAAAATACAAAGAGACATTGTAAAAGTGAAATGAATTAACTAAAAGATAGTACATAAAGATAAGGTTAATATAATGACCCAAACATATCTAAATTCCATTGGTTGAGTGGTTTTAGACCAATACCCACCTTAAAATTTAAATAACCCACCTTGGATCCTTTACAAACCGAATATTAATTTATTATAAAATAATATTTTTAGCTTTTCCAAAGGTGCCCCTCAACCCTCTTATAAAAGGGCACTCACCCTTCTCACTAATTCACAAATTAAAAACCTTTTGGATCGGCCAAACCCTACCCAAATACTCTATAAACTTCCCTAAATAAAACCTAGAGGCATTAGTTTGATCAGAAAGCCAACCTAAAGATCTCTTTTGATCAAATCAAAAGGGAGAAGCCGAAGAAGAGTTAATGTTTTCACCACCCTCATTCAAGTTCCTTTCTTCTTCAACATCTTATTTCATTGTTATTTCTATTCTAAAATAATAACTCTAGTATATTCTATAGATTTTGATGTTATTATAAATATGGTACAACCATATTCATTAATCTATCCATCATTTGAATGGCATGTCACCATAGGTGCGTACGTACGACTTACCGTCTCCACGTCGTGGTGTAATTGTCATTCAATAAATTATTATTTTGATGTGAATAATAATGATGTTTAATTCATGTAAATAACAAATTAACATGATAATTATTATTTATATATGATACACCATCCAATTATATATTATTTTAACATCAAAATAATGATATTTTCGATCATGCGTACATACGGATTACCGTCTCCACGAACGCGATGAGATTCATTATCCATCGTATCCATTAAAGTATAATTCTCATTTGATGATTAAAAATAATGTTTAATGACTTTATATAATTCCAGATATGAATAATATAAAACCTATCCATAACAAACACGGCTTACGTAAAAAAGAATATAAAGGAAAACGAGTAATTTAACATCCGAAATGACGATAATACTAAGATATTATTAACAAATCAATGTTAAAATATCACATATGATATCATATTAATGTCAATTATTCTTGTATAATTCAATAACAATTATCTCTCCATTATATTGGAGGTTAACCTACCGTCGACCAAGGAAAAAGTACAAAGTAAGGGGTTTCTTATCTCACTTTTAATTCCGTGAGGATTCCATTGTTCACCACTTATTTATTATTTGTGGTGTGTCTACTACCCATGTTTGTATTCATTGTGTAATATACTTTAATTCATATATATTTAAATCATAATTTTATTATAATTCTTTCATGGGTGTATGTTTTTTATGATACCAAATCAATTAGGGTATTTGAAATTTCAATTTCCACTCATTCGGATTTACGCATACTTCATTGATTATTTTAAACCAAGATTATGTGTAGAATCACTATTCATTTTATTATGTCATAAATTCCACTCCCATATCTAAGGATACTCTTTTGATACACATAATCACTCCATTGATACATTATCATGTCATCGGTTTGAACTTGATAAGAGTAATTTTTACTCAATCTCGATTTGTTGAGTTAAACATCCAATTCATTGGTATTGTTTGTACAAGAATATGTGTGAATGTCCTTTGATTTTTTTACACTAAATATCCAAACATATTGAGTGTATCTATATTTGTCACTCATAATTTTGTCTTTGATTTATCCTTAACCTAAGGATACAGATTTTATGAGAGATTTCATCTCAATTTACATTCTATTGAGACTCCTTTATTGTTATAAACCAAATCACT
This sequence comes from Viscum album, assembly GCA_963277665.1. Taxonomy (NCBI): domain Eukaryota; kingdom Viridiplantae; phylum Streptophyta; class Magnoliopsida; order Santalales; family Viscaceae; genus Viscum; species Viscum album. The sequence goes on along the minus strand of OY728158.1, from coordinate 1,355,552,496 downwards.
TTTATATGGTGTATATAGTGTACTTTGACATAATATATCATGAATCGCTATATTCTCATGATATTACAATGTTTTTATTTCCTAAATTATTTTTATTCAAGTGTCTCTCTTTTGGTTAGGAACTCAAACTAAAATGACATTTTAAAATGTTTTAAAGACTGATTATTCTAAATCATTCTTATTAATGTCAATGTTTTAAAAATGGTTTGAAGAATTTATTTATATGGACATTAAAGTTTTCAAATCAAAATTCCTTTTAAAAGTTTCAAAGTGGTATGGGACACTTTGATTCTAAAATCTATTTTAAATGGATTCTTGACAAATAGTGTGACTTTTATATGATTTCAAGAAAAGGGGGATATTTCACTCTAATTGTTTTATGATTATTTTCATCTATGTCAATATACGTCATCATTCTCAATTGTGGTTAATATTATACAATAGAAATCTTCCATATTGTATCGAATGAGTTATGTTTGACTTTGGATGTGCTATTTTTATATCATTCATGGTTTTTCGATTAAGTATGGACATTTCATATGCTAGTTTAATACGAATGTATTTGTCATATTTCAAACTTTTCATATGATGAATGCATTGGACATAGTAGGTGATGAGTGGAGCCCGCTATAGCTCCTTGATGCATCGGTAGGTCTCATGAGACAGACTAGTGTCTTGGCACGAGGCCTTGACAAAGGATTTTAATGGGAGGTTTAAGGGGTTTATGTAATGTGAATGGTTGGGGATCGTGTTGGACTCACCTCGAAATTATCCTCACATGGGTCGTTAGGAGTTTGTGGGTCCCATACTAACTTCCCCATGTTGGATATAACCACATAAGATAAAGAATATAAATTGTTCCACAATTTTTATTCACTTCTTATTTAAACCACAAAATTAATATTCTATTCTCGTGAAAATGAAATTGACGTAAAGGTCCTCTTAAGAAATTAGCGGCATTGCGAGTTCATCAGTGCCCTCAGATTTCAATTCCGAGCACCGGTTCAAAAGATAGAAAAACCCGCTCGTTCGTCTACTGAAAGTACCTGAGCTAAACTTCGGAAATTAATTTCGGGAACACTGGGCCTCGAGATCAAGTGCCGTCAGAATCCATAGGATCGTAAAATTCCAAAGTATTTATGAAAAAAAATTCCTTCATGTTTTAGGGTAATTAAAATACTCCCACCTCAGGGATTTATGTCCCCGTAAAGCTACATCATAAACTAGGGAAATAAATGTGGGAACTATGCATGCATCTGCGCCTCCCACTCCCATGTTCTCTCCTGGATGTTCCCATGCTGCCAATGAATAGGCACCAGAGGAATCGACCATCCACGTACGAGCTGATATTGTCGATCCTCAATCTCCACCGGGACTTCCGCAAATGTCGCCCCATCATCGATGTATACCTCCCCTTGATTAATGATATGCATCGGTCATGCATGAATCTCCTGAACTGAGATATGTGGAAGACATCATGCACTCGGTGCAACTGAGGTGGAAGGGATAGGCGATAATACACATCACCTACCCTGTTGAGAACCTGGAATGGTCCGAAGAATCGTGGAGATAACTTGTCTCCCCAACCAAATCTTCGTAATCCACGTCGATGTTAGACACGTAAGAAAACATGGTCTCCATCATCGAACTCCAGTGGTCTCTTCATCATATAAACATAGGATTTCTGTCTGCTCTGTGCAGTTCTCATCCACTCCTAGATGATCTGCACCTTCTCTGTCGTAACTTGAACCATCTCTGGTCCTATATGTGTTGATTCCCCAGGGTCAGTCCAGCACATAGGTGATCTTCATGGTCATCCATAAAATGACTTGTATGGTGCCATCCCCGATGGTGGAGTGGTAGCTGTTCTTGTACACAAAATCCACCAAGGGTAGGTGATCCTCCCAATTGCGACCAATGTTAAGGACACATACACAGAGCATGTCCTCGAGTTTCTGAATGGTCCTATCCGTCTGGCCATCTGGCTGAGGATGAAAGGCGGTGCTCAGGCATAGCTGCATCCCAAAAGCCTCCTAAAACCCCTTATAAAGCCGGAAAGTAAAGTGATCATCTCGATCAGAGATGATAGATGATGGAACACCATGAATCAATACGATCTCGTGAACGTATAGGAATTTCAAGCTCTCTACTAAGACCTGCTATCTGATAGGTAAGAAGTGGGTCGACTTGGTGAGTCGGTCAACAATCACCCAGATGGATTCGTGACCCCTGGATGTATGAGGGAGCCCCATCATGAAATCCATGGATATCCCATCCCACTTTCACTCTGAAACCTCTAAGGGCTTCACCAAGCCTACCGATACCTATTGCTCTGCCTTCACCTGATAGTAGGTGAGGCATCGTGAAAAGAACTCTACCACATCCTTCATCATACCCGGCCACCAGTACCATCGTCTCAGTTCCTTGTACATATTCACCACTCCTGTATGTACTGCCAAAGGGGAAGTGTGAAACTTCCTCAACACCTCCTCTTGTAATGCAACTGGTACCATGGTACATCCGCTGAGGAGGATGACGTGCTCTCCTCCTACAGAAAATCCATCAGGTGCTTGTCCTATGGATATCTATGCATGTCACATCTCACAGTCAACGTCCCCACGTTGTTCCTCTCTGACCCGATGAAGTAGTGTAGGAGTGACTGTGAGTGACTGTAGAAGGTCTTCTCCATCTCTATCCACAAAGGATATCTGCAATGCGGCTAGTTGCTCTGTCCCCTCTCCAACTAGCTGAATTCCCGATCTCTTACTGAGAGAATCAGCTACTACATTCCCCATCCAAGGAGTATAGACTATCTGAAAGTCATAGTCTGGGAGGAACTCAAGCCATCACCACTTCCTCAGTTTCAGGTCCTTCTGCAAGAAGATGTACCTGATAACTTGGTGGTTAGAGTAGATTGTACAACGCTCGCCCATCAGGTAGTGCCGCCACATATTCAAGGAGAAGACCACTGCTGCTAACACCAGGTCATGTGTACCATAGTTCTGCTCGTGCTGCCTCAACATTCGTGAACCATAAGCGATCACTTCCCACTCCTGCATCAGGACACACCCTAGTCTGGTCCCTGATGCATCGCAATAAACTACTGACCCTATGCCCTCCTCCGGTAGCCTCAAGATGGGTGCACTGGTCAATCTCTATCTCAGCTCCTGGAAGCTCTATAGACATCTATCAGACAACATGAAGGGTTTACCCTATTCCGTCAAAGAGGAAAGCGCTGATGTAACTCTGGAGAAGTCTGGCACAAATCTCCAATAGTACACAGCCAGACCTAGGAAACTCCGCACCTCCATCACACTCATGGGTAGCTCCCAAGAAAGTACTACCTTGATCTTTGCAGGATCCACCGCAAGTCCCACCTTAGAGATGAAGTGCCCCAAGAAGAGGACCTCTCAAATCTAGAACTGACACTTCGAGAGCTTACTATAAAGTTAGTGCTCTCAGAGTCTGTCTAGTACAACCTGTAAGTGGTAGGCATGCTCCTCCTCAGTAGTCATGTAAATCAATATTCCATCGATGAAGACTATGAATAATCGATTGAGGTAAGGGTGAAGATACGGTTCATGAGACTCATGAACACTGCTGGATCATTGGATACACTTAAAGGAATATCCAAGAACTCATAGTGTCCTTATCAATGCCTACAGGTCTTCTTATGCACATCCTCCTCTCGAACTCTGAGCTATTGATAGCCTGACCTAAGGTGTATCTTCGAGAACCATCATGCTCCCTTGAGCTGATCAAAGATGCCGTCAATCCTCGAGAGTGGATACTTGTTATTTACGGTCACCTGATTCAGGAGACAGTAGTCTACACATTGTCGTAAGCTCCCATCCACCTTCTTGGTGAATAAAATTGGAGAATCCCAGGGTGAAACACTGGGTCGAATGAATCCCTTGACCTGTATGTCCTCCAGCTGTACCCGTAGCTCACGAAGCTCAGTGAGAGACATCCGATATTCTGGAGTAGATATCGGGGCTATCCCAGGATACAGGTCAATGTAGAAATATACCTCTCTGCGAGGAGGTAGTCCAAGAACGTCGTCAAGAAAAATGTCTGCATACTGATCCACCACAACAGGAAAACTTGGACTCCGCACATCAACCACTCTGAGGATGAGACTAGCCAACAGATGTGTGATCGGCTTCCATCTCCTCTGCATAAGTCCATCCTACGATTTAAAGGCTCCCATCTTTCCTGTGAAGGTGAACCTGCTCTCATCTGTACGAATACACCACACTTTGCACCTAATACAGTAAATCTGGGCATGGACTGTATATAACCAATCAATGCCCAAGATGACGTTGTAAGGCCTTGACGCCACTACAAGAAGTTCCCAGCGGATTCTCTCGCCTCCTAGAGTAAGCTCACACTGCCAGCACTAGTGTGTAATCGTCGAGTCTTATCTCGTAGGAGTCTCTGGCCGTAAGGATCGAGCCAACAGCTCCGACGGAATCTCCGAGCTCCGAACAGGGGAAGCGACAATAAAATATTCACTCCCTCCTCTTCCTATAAGAACTGTAGAAAAGGTGGAGTAGACACAGATAGTACCTCAAATCATCTCAGGTGTGTCGTGGTCATAGTCCTCGAATGCCTGGAGCTGGGCTTTCCCCTGTCTGCCAGCTCCCTGAGGTCGGGGTGGTCCTCCTGGTGGTGGTGGTGGTGGTAGAGCCTCAAAACATCGTCCACCACCTACTGATCTGCCTACTCCTCTGCCTCATCCGTCTTCTCCCTCAGGGACCTCCACGGTTGAACCTCTACCTCTTCCTGGGTGGTCCCTCAACCGTCTATTGCTCCTCTGCATGGAGGGTCGGGTAGTCACGAGCCATGTGGCCCTGCCTGCCACATGCACAACACTACTTGCCTCTCATATGACTAGCTCTGCTAGGTGTGCTCTGCACATCCGAACCAGAATCCTAGGGTCTCCCAACTAATGGCCTGGTCCTCTTGGACCTCTGAGACATCTATCTTCTGCCGGCTGCAGAAGACTCCGCTATGTGTTGCTCTGCGGTAGGCCTCACTGCTGGCATAGGCTCAGTAAGGAAGATCTCCACAAGTAGGGATCACTCCAATACTTCTTCCTCTGTCAGAACGCTAAGGGAGATCATTGAAGCCCTGATCACATGCATCAGTCCCTGGTTGAAGGTCCAGACCCACAAGAATGGGTCATATACCATGTCTGTGGAGTAGCGCGAGAGGTCGGTAAACCTCACCGAGTACTAGGCTACTATCTTGCTATCCTGCCGTAGCTGTAGTAACTCCTGGATGCGAACTGCTAGGAGGGTGGATAGAGTGAACTCTGAGAGGAATAGCCTCTAAATCTCTGTCCAAAGTAGAGATGCCTCATCGTGAACCTAGAAAATCAGGCTCCACAATCTACCTACTGCTGCGTGCAGGAGACTCGCGGAATGGATTTCCATAATATCTGCTAGTGTCCCTACCAATTTGAATACTCGTAAAACAGCCTCCATCCAATCCTAGGCTACCTAAGGGTCTTTCTCTCCTCGGAACCTGGACGGCCTCGGTCGCTAAAGCTCGTGCAACGCACTCAGGCGGCGTGCACTCTCCGCTTCTTGGGCAGGTTGTATTAGTGGCCCAGCAGGTAGAGGTACCGCTGGTGCCTCTGCTGTAATGGGGCCCCGCACCGAGGCCTCGTCGCTCAGTAGGCTTCCATATAGCATGTAACAGGAAACCCTATCTGGCTGCCATCATGGGGCCATCTTGAAATTAAACAAGTGCTCCATGGTTAATACTGTATGCCTGGTGGGTTGACACAAAGTAATCACTAAGAAAACTTTTCAAACACACATGCAATCAATGTTTTCGTGCACTGAGTCGGAAATGAGAAGTCAGGGTCCTGGTGTATGGATACGTCAGCCGCAACACCAACACTGGACTCCTTGGACTGATAACTAGACTCAATATGCTTAACACTATTTCTTCAAAGAAAGAAATTATCAGAGTCCTTAGTTCTGTGGTAGAACCGACTCCTCTGATACCAATTTGCCACGACCTGTCCTCAGGGCCCATTCCATGACTACCCAAAGCCCGCCTTCAATAGGCCAGGGGCTGGCGACTAGCACCAAAGGTGTAAATCCCGATAATAGGGAAGCATTTTCTTTTATATAAGTAAACAAACACTACAGAGTAAGCAAGATTAAGTAAAAACTATATAACGGAGTACAAAAAGTAAGTGCTGGAAAGTAAATTCCCCAGTATACAAACCCAACAAAAATTATAGTACAATAGTAAAGAAAGAACAAATCCAGTAAATTAAACCAGAAACCACTAAGTCGTCCTCCGGATATCCCAACTGACGGGTGGGTATAGATGGTCTCCTCAGCTCCTCGGGTCCGGCCGTCCGCTCCGTGTATGTCCCGCCAAGTGGTCCACCTCCAGGTACAGTCTCGCTCTACTAGACTCCACCTTGATCAGTGTTGTCTGTTGTCTGCATTCAACACAATGTAGTGTGGGAATATCCCATGCAGGGGTGAGTATACGATACATAGTAGGGACCCCGAGACCCCCAAAGGTCTCCCAGAACCACAAAGGATAAACCACAAAGGAAAGATACAAACTTGAAGTATAAACATACTATACATAAGTATATGACCATACATATACCTAACTCCTCAAATACTGTTCGGCTCCAACTCACGGGCCCAATTACAACCAAGTCCACACAGGAAAGCACAACCCAATCCACATACGAAATCAAGTCAATAACATTGATGATAATGAAAGAAAATCAAGACTCATCTCACACAGGTATACTACTCATGAAGAGGGGTGGATATGATTAGATATATCCTCTTAATCATCTCTTATTCCGAACCCATGTAGGATCCAAGTACAGAAGTCGTCGCTGATGAACCCACATAGGATCCTTGTACAATAACCATCACTACCGAACCCACGTAGGATACATGTACAGTCATCATTGTTTCCGAACCCATGGAAGATCCAAGTACAGTCGTCCTCACTACTGAACCCACATAGGATCCAAGTACAGTCGTCTTCCTCATCGAACCCACAGAGGATCCCTGTATGGTAGTCGTCGCAGTCGCAGCCAGCTCTAGGGTTCCCACACACAACGTACTCGATTCCGGGAGGGTCCGCACCACGAGTAAAGAGGGGTTCGATACATCAACTGTCACGAAGTCCAAATATGATGTATCCTGAAGTTCTTCCATGTAATAGGGGACTAAACCCAACAAACGTGTCCATGACACTGAGTACAAGACGACCAAACCATTTTCAAAAAAAAGTACATGACGTGTTGGTATGGTTACACGCCGTGTCTTTAGACCTTGGGTACTGCCTGTGTACCACGACCCATGTCAAAGATTTGTTCATGTAAAGTGTAATTATATGGCATGTGGTATGGTTACACGCTGTGTATTCAGCCCTCAGGTACTATCCCTGTACCCCAGCATGTGTCGAAGGGTTGTTCATGTGAAAAGTAAGTACACTGCATGTGGTATGGTTACACACCGTGTCTTCACTTCTGGGGTCACCTCCATGTACACTGGGCATGTGCCCGTACAAGGCCTCAAACCGTGTTCTCCAACTTGTGTAATTGGTACACGCTTTAGCTTTCATCATTGTCCATGTCTTGCCGTGTGGTAGAGTACATGCCTGTGTACTACACACCATGTCCGTGTATTCCCGGGTTACGTGCCGAGTCTCGCGTAGCTATCACCTCCTTGTTGTGTGGTGAGTACACGCCATGTGATAGAGGTCACACGCCGTGTGTTAGTTGTCTGTCGTCTGAAATCCTAGCCACAGAATTCCCTTACTACATGGTGTGTTCTCTAGGAGTACAAGCCATGTAATCTGGAATTTTCCAAAAACGACGCCTCTAGCCAGCATGCATCCCTTGATGTCGGTTCTTCATTCTGATCATTCGTTCTTCACGAAACATCAGACTCTTGGTCACCCTGTTGTCCCGAAGTCGATTCCAGCATTCTCGGGATTCCGATCGGCCCCGAAAACACATTTTTAATTCTCTCTCAAAGAACAGTCGAGGAACGGTCCATCATGTTCTTGTCCCAACAGTCGCCCTCTATTGTCATTGCACCACCGCTAGGTTTCCATGATGATTAGTCTTCAATTTTGGATCGTTGCGTTGCTTAAGGAACTCGTAATAATCTGTTGTTCATCATCCATTAAGAACACGAAGAACCGCCAACAATCACAAAATTGGCGGAGGATTCAGACTGTGTTAGTTTGGCTCAGTCTCCCCACATTAGTTCAGTAGCAGGCGGTTAAAGATAAAAAAACAAGAAGGAAATACGATTCAATCATAACACACCCCTACCTCATCAAATGATATCGAGCGTCGGGCGTCGCAGAAGATATCGTCACGGGGTGAGGTTCCATAAGCGATGATGGAGTGTGCCCGAGGAGGAGATGACGTCTCACCTATTTATCACAGAGAAAAGTAAATAAGTCATGACATCGTTGGAGAGTTACATCATCATTGTCTCCTCCGTTGTTGTGGAGGAAGAATAGGATAGAGAATTCGGGGTTGTCGAGTCGAAGTTCTTCCTCGAAGCATTGGCGTTCTTCATTGAGGATGAATTTCTTCAGAAAACAATAGTGTTCTCCCAATTCCTCCTCACACAACAATTATAACCAAAATAAAATAATGATTCTCCTTATTTTATATTATTTTTCCATGTGTTCAAAATTACTAAATTCAAATTCCAATTCACGTAATTAAATAAACTATGAGTTGTCTAATTAAATAGGTGTTAGGTTGGCAAGTTTTATTGAGGGAGAGAGAGGAGAGGAAGAGTTGACCATATAAATTCACGGGGGTTGTCAATATTAATCAAACAAGATAAAAGGTATGTTTAGGGGGATTAGAGAATGTGAATGGTTGGGGATCATGTGGGCCTCGCCTCACAATTATCCTCACATGGGTAGTTATGAGTTTATGGGTCCCATCATAACTTCCCCATGTAGAATATAACCACATAAGATAAATAATAAAAAATATTCAAAATTTTTTATTCAATTATTATTTAAACCACAAAATTAAATGCCTCTTCCCATGAAAAAGAAATTGCGGTAATGGTACTCTTAAGCAATTACCGGCTTTGCGAGTTCATCGGTGCCCTCAAGTTTCAAATCCGAGCAATGGTTCAAAAGATAGAAAAACCCGCTCATTTGTTTACTGAACGTACCTGAGCCTAACATCAGAAATTGATTCCAGGCACATAAGGCCTCGGAAACAAGTTCCGTCTGAAGTCATAGACTTATAAAATTACAAAGTATTTAAGAAAATATTTCCCTTAAAATTTCTGGGTCTTTACATTAATTATACTAAATGGGTAATCATTACAAAATACATATGTTATTGAATTTCTGATTGAATAATAAAATAATGTAAAATATCACATATATAAATTAACATTGATATAATAAAGTGATTATTTAATAACATTAAAAATCATGAACCAAGAAAATGTGAGAAAAAAATTCACAAAAATAAAATAAAATAACTCAGTAATCATTGTAAAAAATAACCCCATTAATGAAAATTTTCATATCACTCCTATAGTTTTTTATGAGTCCCCTAGTAACTTTTCATTAATTTTCTAACAAGTGATATATATATATAGGTTGTAATTTATTCAACTGTAACTCATCTGGAAATGAAATAATATATAAAATTAAACCATTAAATCATTAACTGAAAAAATTCATTTTTCCAATATGATCAACAATTATTTATAATACTGGTTGTTTTTCAAATAAAAATGTGATGATGCTTAAATGAAATTGTATAAAAATAAATGGTTTTGAACCTATATAATTATTAACTCATTCTATGTATTATAAGAGTATTGAGTTTCAGAAATTCATTAGTTTCAGTACTGTGGGGGTGATTTAATATGAAGTAAGACGTGTGGTCTCCATCTATTATCAAAATTTGTAATGTATGGTTCTCAAGAATAACTATCAGCATGGTTCACATGTTTTAGATAAAGATGATAAATTTTAACCTACACTAGAAAGGTATGAAAATTATGGAAACATTAAATTAATGTTTCAATGGAAATAATTTCACAATGACTAAATAAAAAACATTTATATAAAAGTTATCACATATATATTTTGGTTTCCAAATCTTATATTTTTTTCAAAAAAAATCAATATGTGATTATCAATGAAATGATATTTTCAAAAAAAACATGTATAAAATTATTATAAAAACATAATAAGAAGTAAATAATGATTCATCTATCAATTTATTTAATGATTTTGTGTAGAAAATCAAAGGATACATCTCTCAGCTTCATTAAATTTATATGCAACCAAAAACCATTGCCATTACAAATATACACATACAAACCTATGTACATGGGTTTTAATTATAAATAACCATTCCATAATGATAAACAATATTTTATGAAAAAAAGTTACACATATTGATCATGAATAACTACTTAGTATTTTAACCAACAGAAGTTGTAAGGCCAAAATATTGGTTGTACTTCTAGAATATTGATTAAAGGTTCTTAACTGAGACTTTCTATTTTTACCTCTTCTAGAACCCATGGTGGGGGATCGATGTGGGAACGATATTTTTTGTATAGATATCATGGAGGGTCAACATGATATATTGAATAATATTTTATACTACAATTGAAAAAATTCATTGATATGTATAGAATTTTTTGAAAAATAATGTGTTAAAAAATGTAAATTGTAGAAGATGTATCTATATCAATCCTTTTAACTTATAATAATCAGTCTATTCCTTTTGATGATGTTTCATATGGTTTTATAACTGATAAGTGTTCAACATATCTGATAACACCTAAAAAATAATGAATTTAAAAAATATATATATAATGAATTATGACATACCATTGTTCAACATTTTTAACGAATTAAAATGAGAAAAAATAAAATCATACATATTTTTAATGTGATTTCATTGTTCTAAATGTTGAAAAAATTTAATACAAAAAATTTCAATACTAAAAAATATTAGGACTTCTTAATTATTTGAGGAAATTGATCAATGGAGATAAAATAAAGAAATTGTCTATACCAATCTATGATTCCAATTATCATATGATGAAATACATTGAATATCCCCACAACAAAAATATTGAAAATGTACGAATAGAGACACAAAATCCATATATATACAATTATTTATAATAATTTTTTAACGTGTATGTCAAATCCATAAATATGATATATTCTATGAAAGTTATGAAAACTATACAATTGTTTAATGAACTGTAAAAATATAAATATAAATTAATAATAATAAAATATATTCAAACTATAAATGAATTTTATGAATAATTATATTTTCTAAATCAACAGTACATAAATATATGTAATTCATACAACCTTAATGATGTATAAATATTTTTCCAATTATTAATTTGTTACATATATAAATTTATATATTTACTAAATTAGTACTAATGATTAATGATTTGCAATGATCTATATGAAAAAGATGATCAATATATTCCATTCAACATTAAATGATTTTTATGAGTATTAACATCTTTAAAATGAACATCCCATTTTAATATGGAATTCAGACTACACTCTTAAATGTAAAAATATATATAATAAATATATTCTAAAATATAGGTCAGGTATTTGTTAAAAATCAATATACTTATTACTAGGTCAAATGAATCATTTTACATTTTAATTGCCCTATACGTTTCATTATTTCTATCAAAACAATCATTAAAAATCATAAAATTTCCAAATGAATACAAAGTCAATAGTCTGATATTGAACAATGGTAAAAATTAACATTTTGAATCCCCAATAATAAATATATAATATTCCATTATTTTGAAAATAAATTTATTATAAATTTTTCTAGATGCATTACCTAGATGTAAAATAATCAGATAATTTCCCCATACATCCTTTTCAATGAAATATAAAATGTTTTTTATAAATTTAAGATCAGCATTTATCAGCTCTGAAAATCCAGATTTATTTTATCTCTTCCACTTTGATGGTAATATACATGATCAAAAACTGTTGTCAATTTCATATGTTCATATATTTTCCATCATTTTTTGGGAATTTATTTTAAATATATGTACATAACATATATTCCAGTGTGAGAATAATGGAATTATACATGTCAATTTTAATGAATTATTAGAAACATCAAATTTAAAAATCAATTAGAATATTTTAATGATGTTACACTACTATAGGGACAAATGTCTCAATGTTCTTCATGTGGATTTATAATTATGGAAAATAGAACATGGTTTGCATCCTACATAATAATATTGACAGAATAGTATATAAAAAGATTGTTTGAATTGTTTCTTTAATAAAAGGAACCCTATATTTGTAAAACATTTATTCTACAAAATTAGTTATTTACATATGATGTTTTAATAATTAAAAAATTACCATTATTTTTTGAAAAGGAAATAAAAATTGTAACAATATAGAAAATATTGTAGGATCGACATCATTTTCATGGACACAAATTTCCTTATGTTTTAACTCATTTACATCCTTTGTAATAGAAATTACCTTGAATGTATTTTTTTCACAGGGTCAATGTACGATAGGGACATTGGAATAAGAAATATCAATATTCATAAAAAATTCATTTATGTTTGAATACCTCGAGCTCCGCTGGAAAAAAAATATTAATGTGGAGAATAATTGATAAATAAGAAACATGAATATATATGGATGTAATATTATAGGATGGAAAAAAAATTCCCTCAAATGTCTAACACATATAATATGTCTTAACAACATAATATTATTTATATTCAAAAAAATTATTTTTTAATGTCTTCAATAACAAATGCATGTAAAATGTTTTATTATTAAAATAAAATTACATTTTTTAAACATTAGTTCCAAATATATATAAGAAAAAAAATTATACCTATATATTTATAAACCTCATAAATATAAGTTATATTAAAATTTTCAAACCTATATATTTATATACATGTGTGTTAGAAGAAATTACTGTAAAAAAATATTAAATATTGTTAATAAATAAGAAGAAATATATTTCCGTTCCATATACATAAAACCAAAAAATATTCAAACATACATTTTAGAATACATTTTAATTTTATGAAATGAATGTTACAAAAGGAAATATTGTATTTAAAAATATGAACATATATATATTTATTCTGATTCACATAATTGAAAAAAATAAAAATTCATGAATGTTTCAATTTAACATTATAATGTATAATATATTATATTGTAGTCAATAGTATCACATGTGGTAGTGTCTGTATATAATGTGTTAGATAATGATACATACTGTATAGTATACGTAAATATTTCATGATGAAAATGATAATGAGTAATTCAAAACCCCCAAAAAGTGAATAAATTTATTAATAATTTCATAAAAACTACCCCAATTTATAATAAAGTACATTTTTACAGAACTTATGGGTTGTTATTATTTAAAGATCTATTTTTGGAATTATATTAAGAAAATATCAATGGCGTAAATAAGGTTATTATTTTTAAAAAAATTGCATTAAGTCAATGAAGACTAAACATGTAATACAATAAATTATAAATTAAAAGAATATTACCTATTAAATCATTATTATAGAAATTGTTGTATATAGTATGATATGAATATGGAAACCAAATATAAAATTTGAAAGAACAAATAACAGTTAATTACATATAAAAAATAAATTATTATCTATAGAAATCAAATCCAGAGCATTCATTCTGGATTGTTTAATGAGAGAAGTAATCTAAATTATATCACTCTTTTTAGATGCATGAATGGATGATTCAAGACAAAAGAAGATAAAAATCTATAACTTTATGAATACTCAGAAGATTCTTGATTAGATGATAATGAAAAATAATTAATCCTTCAATATAGAGTGTAGATCCTCGATATATACAAACACTACATCGAATTTTCTGAGATATTGTTTGATAATAGAGATGTACAACCTATGGTTCCCCTTTTGGTTTAAAATTTTATCGAGGAAGAGAAGGCAGAACCCTCACTATTCATGAGAGATGGATTATGATTTACCCTGAGGAAGAGACATAGGTACAGTGTGGAAGACGAAAGGAAAATGAGTGTAGCTAGATAGAAAAGGAAAAAAGATAGGGTGGGTGGCAGAAAGGCGTGGTCGAGTCACTAGAAGGTGGAGTCACAGATATTTAGTGGGATATGGAGATTTACAACATGTCAAAGGTTGGAAATGGGATGTGATGGATTGGGAAGTGTGGATCAGGGAGTAGGTAAAAGTGAACATGGGTGATTGGGAGTAGAGGGAGGGTAGATTGATACATGGATTTGGTGATGTATATAGGTTGTTTGGGAGACATAGAGTGATTCAAGGTAGCGGGATCATGGAGCTGTGAGAAATATGAGGATATAGAGTCAAAGGTTTAATGGGAAGGGATACTAATAATGGTAGATATAGGGTTGGTGGGGAAGGAGAAAATGTATTGGGGAATGTTCTCAGAGATGTTGACCTGTGAAAGTGGAGAAAAAAAATAAATGAATGAATAATAGATATTCATGTATAAGTGTGATACTCGAGTATTGATGTTATATTGAATTCTAGATATGAGTTCTATATAAGAAAACCAAATATATATATATATATATATATATATATATATATTAAGAAGGATTTTTTCATTTATAAATGGTCTTTTTGAAATCTCTCAAGGTAACTTGGGTTTGGTCTTATGTTGTGAAAAATGATACAAGATTTGGGCGAGTGACATGAGAAGGGACTGATACAAAAGTGAACACGATTCTAATAATTGAAGGTTTGAAGAGAAAATTTTGTGATGTCGGTATTTATAGTTAGATAAGAGTGTAATTTGAATTAATTTATTAATTTTTTATTATTATTTATCTGTATAGTCATTAGTTATGATTCCCATGAATAAATTTATTAATGAGGAAGGAGTGCTCGAGATAATGGTTCTCAAATAATCCATACATCATTAATGAATAAAAAAAATGTATACTTATAATGTTTAACACAATAAACTACTGTAATTCAATATTCACAAAAAGAATCAACTATTTTAGAATAATTCAAAATTTACACTAAAACAATTTTTCAACAAGTATTATTAAAAATGTACACAATTTTTTTAAAATAATTTTAGAATTAAGATAAATTTAATTTTTAATTAAAATCTACTTATATTCAAAAAAATAATTATTTTAAATTTATATAGTAAATTATGATACAATGAATAATTAATTAAGGCCTCATAAAATTATATTAAAATCATATAGTTACACATATTATCATATGAGTCTATTTTGGGAGAATAAATGTTTAAATAAAACATTATATAAATTATATCATTTTAAATAAACATTCATGATTATAAAAATAGAAAAACAATTAGTTATTATTCTGAAAACATATTTATAATATGTATATGATATAAATATATCATATATTCATTTTGGAGATACATAAATTTTATTTATAATTTCATATGTGATGTCATTATACTCATGTAAACCTAATTATTCCAAACGGTCATGTCAATATCTAATAGCTTATCTCTCATTGTCTTGGCCGCAAAAACTATCGAATACTTTTTATTTATTTAACAAGAAATGTACCATGAATCTTTGGGTGACATATTATTCACTCTGAAAATTTATTCTGTAAAAATATTCTGGGATATTTCAATTTTTTAAAAATGTGGATGGTTCTTCTTCATAACATCATACGGATCACATTTTTGTACTTCCAATTTTTGTTTTCTACATGTAACATTTATTAGTCGAGTCATCTTCTTTGACATTATATTCTATCTTTTTTCTAGAATACCAATAAAATAGTCATAGTATGAATAATCATGTTCTTTTTCTATTACATCACATGAGAGTACATGATTTTGGTATGGCCTATACCTTTTTAACATCCATATGTGTATCAAACCATGATCTTCATAGATACATGGTGGAAATGCTAATCAGTATTCTACAACTCCAAATAATTCCTATAAATTCAATTGGACTAATATACCTTGGGATAACATTATGTTTCTTATTAAACCATATGAAAACCAAATATGAAGATAAATTTATAAATACAGTGTAGCTCACCTGAAATTTTTTATTATTTGTTAGGTTGTCACCAGAAGTATTTTTCCTACATTGTTCTACATTAATATCACCTCAAATAGTCTATAACATTGACATTGAATCTTCACTAGATTGAGGTACAATAAGTTTCATCTCACAAAATCCATTCCAACATAATGGATCATAACATCTATTTCAGTATAATTCTCTATATGGTTCCATTTAAATAGATTAATGAAAACTATTATTGTAGGAAAATTTTCAAAAAGTTAAACACTGATCCCAGAAAACATTAATGTCAAGTTAAAATGATATCAACATGTTCTATAATGTTTTAATAGTACTTTAAAACTAATTTTCAATTTTATGCAGATTGTAAGTACTAAAATTATGCTAAGTATCCAAATCCATATAAAGGAACTTATATAATTTTTATTTAAAATTGGGATCCCGAACATACCCAACTGATAAAGGTACACTATGGATCCTTATAATGCCATTAATATAGAGTCATTCCACCTTCTCATGAATTAAATCATCGCTTATATGAATAAAATGTTCCAATCTGGTATGTTAATCAACAATAACCTGAACTGTTTAACAATTGTTGGGGTCTTTGTTAATCCATTTATGACTTCAAATGTAATGGAAATAAACTACTACATATGAATGGATAGAGAATTCATGACTCCTCTAATATATTTTATCTCAACATTAAATTTCTGAATAACTATACATCATGACACATATTATTCAATTTACCTCTTCACATTATCACAAAAAAACAAGTTCATTTATATCACTATACATCATTGTACTACAGTGGTGTATAAGGAAATGTCAACTATGATAATCATCTCATTGTTCAATTTTAGGCTAAGGTATTTATGGACCACACAACCTCTTTATAATCATCATAATTCCATCCTAAAATATGAATTCTTCCATTCATCTATCCTTAGAAACATTAATTTTCCTTCAAAATTCTTTATCATTAGATTTAGTACTTTGAAAATTATCTAATAAATATGGTAGAGAAATCATTTGAAAAAGGATTATTGATTACCCATCCTTTAAAAATTACCATATCCATGTTAACAATATCAATTAATAGAGGATCTTTCTCAATCCTCATTTGGGTCATAATTCCATGATAATTCATTCATAATGAATATTTATCCATATTTTCATTTCCTAGGTATCATGGTATTTAGAAATCACATTCATGGGGTAATATTGTTCAAGAGTCTTCAACTTCTTAATGTATATGAAATAACTCAAGATCATTGATAGATAATATTGTTCAGGATTCTTCATCTTCTTTGATGTATATGAAAGAAAATTTTAATTTTTCATAAGATCATAACATAATATTCTTTTGACGTATTGCAACATTTTATAAACCAATCATTTTTATATCTCAGAGTCAAAATAAAAGAAATAACTAATATTTTTTTAATTTTTAAAAAATTTATAGGACACTTTTTTCCATATGAATCAAACACACATTACGTTTGGTCTTAGTTAATGGGATAGCCAATAGGGAAAATTTATAAATCCAATTATTATAGTAACCTACTAAAACAATTAAACTATTTTCGTCGATTTCATTCATTGTTGTAGGCTATTCTTGGATTTACTTTTCCATTGGATGATATACTAAAATTCCATCCTTATATACAATATGACCCAAAAAAAATTCATGAGGTAAAATTGGTCACATGAAAACAATATAATAAAACGTAGTCTTTTTAATATTATAAATAATAGTCTATAAGTTATTCTCATGATGATAAATTATTTTAGAATAATATAGAATATCATTAGTGGCTACATAAAAAAATATCAACATATTCCTTAAATCATATACTCATTTGATCCAGAAAAACATATTATGAAATATTCAATACAAATGGAATTAATATAAAATCATAATGTACTAAACTCATCATAAAATATATATTAAAACTAACTTCCTTCATTAATCATAATTGTTGATACTCATAATGATGATCATTCATAAAAAAATAATGAGCATCATGATGTTGATTAGAAAAAATAATCAAAGAGAGGTATATGATACATGTCTTTTGTTATAATATAAATCATTTATCTAATGTCAATTAATATCCTCAAGGATCCATCATTCATTTTATTAATGAGAATTATCGCTCACCATGTATAAACACTTGGGGTAATATGTACCATATTAATCAAGTCCACTAGTTATTTATTAAAATACACTAATTCCATAATGGTTATTCTATAAGGGGTATTCAATATTGTCTTTGAATTAGGGTTTAAATCAATGATATACTGAACTTTATGCTATAGGAGGGATATAGGAAATTACATAAGAAATGCAACAGTTTATTCTCATAAAATTCATAAATAATCATTTGGAAGGTTTCTTTATTCATTCCAAAATTACGTGTCCCCTTTCTCCCCCATAATTTCACCCAGTATAGCTACTAGGGTTGAATAAATATAATAATCAGATGATGATGTTTATTTTCTAATGATAAAGAATTATATATTCCTCAAAAATCATAATTTCCTTATTTCTGTAATATGTTTTTTCATTTTTTTAATTATATTCTATATTCATGAATAAATATCATCCAACTATAGGTTATATGATAAGATCACATGTATAGAATGTTTCAGTCACATAGATGGGATTGTTCGAAAAATATATGTATGAGACATACCTTAAGAGTTTTAAATAACATATACCTTATTAAATAAAATGTGAAAATAATTATTTTCTTGGAAATTTATAGATATATAAAAGAGTACGATGATCCACAATCAAATAACGAATTAGCTAAATTTTATAATACATGTAATTCACCTTCAACTAAATCATAGGGTAGTTTTATATTAGTTCTAGTAATTGAAGAAGCATGTCCACCCCCCTTGAAAAATTAAGTGGTAGATTCCCCTAATGGTTGTGACTCCGTGTTTAGATATTCCCCATTTAATTATATTTCAATAATTTAACATCACCGATTTTTTATTTCCTCTTACATTCATTATCTCGATGAACCTTTTATACATACTTACAATAATCATACATGTCATTAATTTTTTTCTTATGATTATTTCATCCCAAATATTTAGATAATGAAAATTTCATCAATCCCCAATAAATTATTAATTCTTCACCTTTTTTATGGTTCATAGGCGACCTTTTATTCTCTATATTTCCCTTCAACATGTCGAATATATAAAATCCATCACTTTTTTTATGGAACATTATAATATTTCATCGTACGATGAAAATGATTTAGAATCAAGTAATATTGAAAGGCATGGATTACGACCTTCAATAAATAGATCAATATTGTTTTCTAAATAATTTATATAATCTAAAATATAGCTGGAATTTCTTGTGAAGTTTGTCCCATACTCTTCGCCACTCCATTCATCATTTTACCAAAATTTATGGTTTATTCTTTTCATCTCAAATAGTTTTCACAATGGGAATATTTATATAATACTGTTCTATTAAAATATCTACATTCCATGTCATTAATTTAATATTATTTATAAATATTCTGGATCAACGACTACCATTGATCATAATATTAATTGATACAACATATTTTTAGTACTTCATTTACATATTCATAGTATCCCAAATCTTCAAATATAATTTCAAGGGTCTTGATTGACTGGTTAGATACCACTACATTTGTATACCAAATAATAGATGGGGGTTCACCCAAATTAAATGATCCAATATAGTTTTAATATGGCCATTCATCATAACCTATGTAATCATTAATAATATTTTCTTGATCAGTTCAACTAGAATAGAAACTTTCTTGAATTTATCAGTGTGAAATTATAACATTCTATGTGGGTATTGATCCCATTTCATCCATTACCTTTCATCACTGAATAATTAAACACACTATGTTAGATCATAACCATAATTAGTGTTGTGAATGAAATTCCTTATAATTAATCATTATAATACCCATGTTAATATAACATCAAATTAAAAAGTATTATACATTACATTCCCAACTATAAACTATAACAACACCAACTCTGGTAGCCTTGGGTCAGTGAGATTTATATTAATATGTAATAGATACAAGAGGTCATATAATGAAGGATTGATCAATATGGTATTTTTAAGTAATTATATTCATACATATTCCAATTATTATATTATTAACATGATAAAAAACTTTATAAAGGAATAAATAAACGGATTCATTGAAAAATATTCAAAATATTCTATATTTATAATCTATGTAAATAAATAATTAAATTTATGAGATCAAATTGTAATTAATGGTAACATAAATCAATAATAAGAGAATTGTTGTTATTAAGGAATAGTCATTAGGGAAAGGTAAATAACTAAAATGAATTCATCAATACACTGATAATGGAAATGAATGTTAATATTTTTTTCATAGTCAATATTTCAAGAAATGTAATAACAAAATAATGAATGATGAAAATGAATAATTTTTTTGTGAGGGGTATTTGAAAAATTATCCACTATAATCAAGACATGGTATTTTATGTTTGTGGGTGGATACCCAAATAATTATTCTTGGAAACAATTTTGATGGGTTATTCACTAACTACTTTTCCCCATGAGACATGTCAATGAATTAAAGGGAATAACACAAATGAGGCCTCACCTATCGTTGAATCTATAGATAATTCTTCATAGAAATATTTAATTCATAAAAAATATGACTTTTAAAAAAACCATTATCGAGTCGAAAATATAAATTTATCAATAATTCCACTATAAATGAAACAATGATTGAAAACAATATATGTAAAAAATGATATACTATTACTAAAATAATCATATTCCAGATATATTAAACATGAATATTCAATGATATATTCAACTAATTAGGATCATAAATAAAACAGATGTATACATAAAATCCACCTAGTTAATATGTCGTGAATAAAGAATAAACATATCTAATATCCTAATAGTGCATTAAAAAGGATTTAACCTATACATGGACATTCATAAGGGAAATAGGAATGAATCATGATAAATTATCTACAACTAAATCCAAAACATGTAAAAATAGTGTTTATGTAACTTTATAAATGATCCACTTTGTTCGATTTAAGAGAAAATATTAAACATCCTTTAATGAAAACATAATTGAATATGTATTCATAAAATAAGAAATGATGATAGATTATTATCAATGTTAAACTGAAAGATTTTATAAATTTTTTGTGGATTAAAATATATATTGATATTACATGTGAATATGTATAAAATTAGGAACATCCCATTAATCGGTCTTGCTTGTGATATGGAATTTAAAAGGTAACCTTATAGAACATTAATTTCCATATAAAATAATGATTAATTGATCTAGGTATGTATGTTTAGAGAATACACACACAATACAAGATTATAAAGTAATATTAATTATTTTTTCAATTGTGTTAATGGTAGATAAAGCATAAACCTATGGAAAGAATTAGTGTTCAGAGAGAATCCATTACCATATGTCCAAATGTAATTTACACTTATACATAATGTCATGTATAATGATATTAATCTCTTTAATAACATAATTTTTAACCACTTAATCATTTATTTTATTTAGTATGAATTTATTAAGTTCATTAATGGCCTTTTATGTGATAGAATATTCAATTTCATCGTTCAAGTGTGGTTCCTTGTATTTATTGATTCATTCTCGTGTATAATTATATGAAAGATCGTGTAGAATTAGAATTGTAATATAGAATTTAAATTATATTTTATTAAATGTTCTCAAAATATTTAAATTCTATAATATGACATTGGTTATATATATGAGCGAGACTCATCCAATAAAAAATTAATTATAACCATTTAGATAGTTTTGTTGTTTTTTCAATCATCAATACATAGTTTTGTTTTGTAAATTAATGTTATTTATATGTCATAGTTATATAAAATTAAATTAATTAAAATATTATTTTTAAAATATATTTTATTCCTTATAATATTTTTAGGAACATACATTATGTTGGAAGTAGAAAATGAAAAATCATCATCAACAAAGATTTTAAATCAATACCTCTATGACGATATTTTCATTTTGAGGATAAAAGTGGAATAATAGAGAATGTATGGTAGAAATAAAGTTAACATAAAAAATGTATGTTATATATAAAATATGAAGTAATTATGTTATTTTTTATTGGGTTGGTTACAGAACGATAAAAAAATAAAATAAAATAATCTAATATAATATAATATAAAACAAAAGATGATTTTTGATTTTAATTTTATTCTCACGGATGACCTCCTTAGGGAAATTTGTTTTGGTCATTGAATGAGACCAATTGATCGTAATGGTTTGGGAGAGACCTGAGATGAGTATTCTAAAAAAATCTATATGATTCAACTCATGTATGGTGAATGGAGAATCGGTGGTGAATGTTCGTATTTATAGTAGGATGAGAGTTGTGTTTTTGATTATTTTATTCATTTGATTATTATTTTCACTCATGAATATCCATAATTATTATTCACATTAATAAATATTGTAATGATAGAAAAATATTTTAAAATAATATTTCTTCAATCTTTCATACAATATTACTTACTAATTTTTTTAATTTATTACTAATGTCAAATATCGTAAATTACCAAATTTCACTATTTTCGAAAAAATAATATATTATATAAAATTCCCAACACACACCTTAATTATTTTTCTATGTATTTAATTCAAAAATATTCTCCATTTTAATAAAAAAATACCCTAGGTATGATATATTTAATTCATAAATAAAATAATAATTTATTTTTCAAATACTAATTTTAAAAAAAATATTGAATTTATGACACTTTGAAAAATGAGTTACAATGTCAAAAAATATCGTAAAATTATAAGAAAAAAATATTAAATTTTAAATACATTTTTGAAATTAAAATTTCATTTAAAACATTATATTATCTATAAAATAATAAATAAACATTTAAACATTATAAATAATCCAACACTCTAATTTTTTATAATTTAAATCATTTATTTAAAAAATTAATGATATTAATATATAAAATTATCATGAATGAGAAACATTTTTTGTATTTATAATTTCATTGGTGATGTTATTATTTTAATATCCCGATACTTTTCCTAATGGGAATGTTTATATTTCCTAGCATATAATGGTTCATTTGTGCAACATAATGTATCAAATATGCTGAACATATTTTAGAATATTTTTACCATAAATAAAGGGTTGTTTTAAAACCCATCCAAAAAAATCAACAAAAAGGGTAAACGATTCGCATTACTTGGAGGAGACGGCTATCCACACATCTACAAATGAAGTTATCATATTCCCACAAAACTGTAATAAGAATATTTTGTATTATATAGTAATTACATAAGAATAATTCCATAATAATTATCATAAATATATATATATCATATAAAATCATTATTTAAATCATTAATTTAAGAACAAATGACATCAATTCGTGAGGCGGTAGTTGGTCGTATACAAGAATTATAATTGTGTATCCCTTTCAATGGAAGTGTATTTACGTGTAGGTAGTAACATTATCATAACAAATATTATTATATCTAATATAATGATGTAATTATATAGTAATGGTATAATAATAATTGGATTAAGATAATGGAATGAAGAAAAGTCTAGTTGAATGATGTTATATATTCTTTGGGTAACGTCAATTGGTTTCCACCAAAGGGATTCCTTGCTTGGATTTCATGATAAATGGATGAATAAAAATTTATAATTTTAAATATTGGAGAATTTAAAGAAATGAATAGATGATCTATAGATCTTGAGTTTTTGGAATAAACATGAGGGGGTGACAGCCCCGTTATAGTGGAGAAAGACTTTTATTCATTTAAATACAAAAATGTAAACAATATTAGGCCGAATAATTTATATAATGTTCTATAAATAATAGAAAAGGATTTAGAAAAGGTGTGATATGTTTTATATATGTCCATAAAATTTCTATTATAAATTTATCAATGTTATTTGGACTCTTATGTTAATGATTAACATCTATGTGATCTTATTATTACCTTAATCATTATACTTATGATTAATGACATTCACTAATATTATTTATCAATAATTATGTGGATCAAACTAGAAATTATAATTTTCTCTAATTCAAATTATTTAATCCATTAGAAAATTAAAATTGTTTATGTTATAGGAAATAATTTGGAATCAATATCATACATGGGACGAGACAATAGTATTTTAAAGTAAAAATGTTCAAATGTATGCTATGTTTATAAATTATTTTTAATATGAAACTGATTTTAATGAAAAATTATTATTAATGGATTTATAATTCATCTATATATACATAAAAATATATTACATGTAATTTAAATATATAAATAAATTATAATAAAATGATATTTTTTATTTAAATTCAATGCATTTCACCATTAATCCAACAATGAAACTTCTTATAAAAATAATAAAATTTTACCAAATGTATATTATGATATCAGAATTATAAAAATGAGTATAATTTTTTTAATGAATTTATAAATTTTATGAAAATATATTTAAAATATCATATCCATTAAAATGGGATAAAATTACAGTTTAGATAAAATATATAACTATATGCATAAAAATTGATTTATTCTTATCTCTTGTCTATACAAAACATACAGAGAACGTAAAATAGTTGATTTAATAATATATGTATATATTATTATTTATAATTATTTATCAAATTTGGTTTAATTTATTTATTATGGAATAACATGGTTGATTGCATTGATATAGTTTTTTAGAAAATTATACCCTATATTTTCAAATGGGATTTATTTTATTTTATAGTTTTTTTCTCACAATATAAATATTCTTATATAAAAATGTAAACTATATTTGGATAATTTAATTAATCCTTTTCATATCCCCCATTACAATGTATGGTTACATGTATAATTATATTTTAATAAAAATATTTATTGTATATTTTATTTTTGTATAAATAGGTCTTGCATGTCATACAAGTTATCAAAGAAACTCATCATTGTGAGAAACAAAATTCTACACATAGTGTTGTGTGTAATAAAAACTAATGATAGAGTTTTTTTATTTGGAGTTACATATGGTGTTGCATTCAACGATATAATAACCTAGGTATTTCATATATGAGATTTATATTCAAGGATGCATCAAATAAAAAATAATAAAAAAATTTAATTGATCCTGAAAAATAATTCAAAAAAAAAGAGTGGGTGTTACATCATACCCCTAATGAATATTTCCCTCTAAATTCATCTTGGTTATAAATGGTTTAATTCATATTTTTTCCTTTCATAGAAACCAATATTATGAAAATAATATTAATGATTTATTTTAAAATGGAAATTAGTAAATATAATAGTTACACAAATTTTCTCAAAATTATGTTTGTGCATATTATAAAATAAGTAGAGTTTGAAAAAATGGGCTTGTAAGAAAAATATAATGATCACGTTTTGATGGATCATAAAAATGATCATAGTTATGAGAAATATTACTATAAAAACCCACTAATAATAGGGGATTGAAAATAGGTCAATGATATAATAAAAAGTGATGATAAAGGTATAACATTTTATTTCAAGACCTCATTCTGAATGTTGAAGAATTTTAAAGACACTATATTCTTACATTATTTCATAACAATCTCACACATTATTGTACATTAATCAATTTCCAATTCATCTCTAATTTTTTGAAATTAAGGTAATCTTTGTATTCTGGAAGCCTTATAAGATCAACAGATCTAGAAATAAAATGATAATAAATTCAATCAATCATTATCAGAAGAAAATGGTTATCACAAGCTATGTAATATTCATATATCCACATAGGGTGAGATAATAATTTATCCAATAAATTATCTTATAAATTTTAACAAAAACAATTCCATAAATGGATTTACTTATAGCACATCGCAATGTTGAAATTAAAAAATATAATAAATAATGTCACTAAATTTATGAAAATCATCTTAACAATGATCCACAAAATATCATAATATAGATCTTATTTTATTCTTAACAAATGTGAATATCATCTTCATGGATTCAATTGAAACATAATAATAATATAAATTACCATAAATCCATGTAGAAAACCTATATGATTCATTATTCTGATTGTTATTGAATATATTTCATAAATCCACAAATGATGTTTTTTAAGAAAGGTTAAACCTTGCAAGAAAAGAAAGGTTCCTTTAATTAAAAATAAAATCCAACATACATAATCATGAAAAAAGATGATATATCGAAATCCATCTTAAGATGGTGTAAAAAACATTCATGGGTATGATTATACAAGTTGATATCAACACCACCGACTCCATTGTTAGTAAGTCTATCAGCAAATGAGTTAACTTATCTATAAGTGCGGGTAATGATATGATTCATGGTGAGAAGAGAATCCAAGAAGCTAATCCATCTATTAGTAAGTTTCCATGTTAAGTGGTAAGAACCCATTCCGATGGCAGAAACTAAAACAGAAGAATCACTTTCTATCCATATATTTTCCCATCCACAAGTCGTATCTTGCTCCACCTCAATAATGATACCAAGCATTTCAGCTTCAAGTGTAGAGACTATACCATAGGAATCTTGAATGTAGGTGGTGAAATTCCCCTAGTGATCCATGAAAATATAACCATATCCATAGGTACCAGTATTACCCATTAGGGCACTATCAGAATTAATCTTAATACATCCAAAAAATGGTTTATTACATAAGACCTAAAATGTACCATAAGGATACCTGAAAGTACATTTGATACCAATTAGAGTAAGAACATAGAAATTACTTATTTAATTAAAGTAGAAGTGATTCATTTTTTAATCATGCCTTGTGGATAGAAGCATGAATATTTCAAAAAGAAGCATTGACAGTGAAATGTTGACCACCATGAAGGTTTTGATTCCGAACAGACCAAATATAATGCTGTAATTCCGATGTAGATACCTAAATAAAATCAATCAATTGGGGTGGAAGTAGAATCACACGCCTTTTTTGGAGAAAATATCTAATGGAGACCATATTTGGATGGAAACGTTAAATATGTCTTCCAATTCCTTCCACATAGAGGTCTCATTAACACAACAAATAAACGGATGATCAACATCCTCTCTATATCAATTACAATGAAAACAAAAGGAACACAAAGAGATTCCACAATTCAGAAGTTAAAAATCAGTAGGAATTTTCCTCTATGAAATTATCCACACCAAATTAGACTGAGAGGGCCTAATAAAATGTCTATTCAAGTCTATCATCCAAACTTCATTACAGTTATAGGACAATGAGAACCTATAATGAAGTTATGATGAAAGCATACCATTAGTCGCATGATCCCAGGCCCAAAAATCCTTTCTTTTTGGGAAACAATATTTATTAAAAATGTACAAAACATTACATGGAGGACCCTTAAAGTTATCAAGTGTATCCTTAATAGAGATATCCAGATCAAACATATCTATATATAAAAAAAATTCAATGTGGGGGTTACCCATCCAATTAGCTTTCCAAATTATAATGGACGAATCCTTCGAAACATGCCATCTAGTTTGAGAATCAATTAAAGAAATAATGCTCTTAAATTCTGTCCAAACAGATGAATAAATATTATTAAAAACACCATTCTTTAGATGATTCATAAATTTTTGCTGAAGAAAATTAAGAGACTCAGAATTGCTGTTAAAGAGTTTCTAAATAAATAAGCCTTGTAGGGAAACATTAAAAAGTGGAAGATTTTAAATTCCAAAACCCACTACAACATAATTCTCACAATAATATTTCAATGAAATAATTTACAACATTCTTTATATGATGTTACCACTCCAAATGATGTTTTTTAAAGAGACATTGATGTTCGTAATCAAATATATAAGCCATTTGTTCACCATAATGGAGTACACAAGTTTGGAGATAATGACATATTTAACCAATAAAACCCATCCATCCATAGATAAATACATTCCTTTCCATGTATAAATATGCCTTCAAATATTGCTAATGATCTTGGATAAATCACATGCTTTTGGCCTTCCACAAAACAATGGAACCCCAAATTATTTTAAGGGAAAGAACCCTTCATGAATGCCCAACTTTGGAATAATGAAATTCTTTCTTCAGAGTGTAATAATTTTTCCAAACTAAAAAAATTATTTGTCCCAACTAATCACTTATCCAACGATAAAATTATAGTGAAAAAGATAACTTTTGATGTTTTTAATGTTCCTCTTGTCCCCCATAGTGAAGAGGATAATGTCATCAGCATATAATAAGTTGGTAGGAGCATGAATCCCTCTGCCATCATTTATATCATTCATTTTCACGTTTCAAGCCATAATGGATTGGTGTCTACTAATATAATCCTCTAAAATGGAAAAATGATAGAAGAAAGTGGATCCCCTTGTCTAACCCCTCTAGAACAAGTAAAATATCCCTTGGGTGATCCATTAATAAGAATGGAAATATGATCAGAGATATGAATGGGAATGACCCAAGAAATAAAAGTCTTATCAAACAAAAACATATGAAGAACCTTGCAAATGAATCCCCAATCCTTAGTGTCAATGGCCTTCCTAACATCAAGCTTAATACAAATTTTTTTCCCTCAGGATGATATTTTCAGCAAATTCACACATTCATAAATAGTAACAAGACATTGTTGACTACATCTCTCTTTGATAAAACCAAACCGATTAAATGAATTAATATTTCCAGCATTTAAATCCAATCTTGTGGCCATGATATGGAAAATTATTTTTTAAATATTATTGACCAAAGAAACTAGCATGAAAAAATTAATTACATTGGTATTTTCCACTTTTGTTATAAGAGAAAGAAAATGAGCATTGATACCTTGGGGTAGGAAACCAACCTTGAAAAAATTAAGAACAATTATAGAAACCTCATTTTTAATGATATCACAATAAGTTTGTATGAAATAATTTTCAAAACCATATGGAAATGAAAATAATTCATATTTGAGATGGAAAGTAGCTTCTTTAGTTTCAATTTTCAATGGATGAGAGGTGAGAAAGACATTATCTTGCTGATTAACCAATTTAATAGTGATTCCCTCCATTGGATCATTTTGCATAGGAGAACCTTTAAAAATATCAATGAAATAAGAAATAACATACTTTGAGAGATCTCTGTCATTTTCAATAATCAGATCAGCATTCTTAATCAAATAATGATGTTTAGAATCATTTATAGTTCTTTGAAGAGAGTTTAAGAACTTGGAGTTCCTATCACCATCCTTCAAACATTTATCCTTAAAGATATCCCTTTGCATGGGATATTTAATGTTTAAGATTCCATTAATCTTGATAACAATCTCAGATTCCCCATTAAAACCATCAAAAAAATAATTTATAGTATTATTCTCTAGAATATGCTTCAAATAATTTTCTAGATAAGAAATATCCTAGTCAATAGAGCTGAATTAATACTTACACCAAAATATCAAAGATATTTTATGATTTTTAAGCTTAAAAACACTAGAAATTCCATCATTCTTATAATCAAAAAAATTCAATCAGTCCTCCACAATGGATCTAAAATCATAATGATCAACCCAATCCTTATTAAATCTGAAAGTTAGGGGAGATATATAATCCCTAGAAATAAGATCCAATAAAATAGGGTGATGATCAGAGTTCTTCCTTGGAAGAGTAGTGCGAGAAATAGAACCCCAAAAGTCATGAAAAACTTTTTTGATGAAATCTCTATTAAACCTACTTTATGTAAATCTTTTTCTGAATTTCCTGTACTATGTAATCTTTGAGCCGACCAAGTTTACCTTCAATAATCCATTAGTGTCAATGGAAGATCTAAATTATCTAGAAGAAATAACCTTAGACAAATCTTTCATCTTCTCATTAGGATACATGATAGGATTGAAATCACCATGAATGACCCATTGAACATAAATGGTAGATTTTAGAACATTAATATCCATCCATAACCACCTTCAATCCTGATAACTATTGAATGCATACCCAAAAGAGAAGAAGTGTTGAAAACCATGAAACATGAATGAACAAGTGACATGCTGCTCACTATCATCTACCATATTAATGTCTATCAATGAACATTAAGACAAGAACGAAATCCTCTTGACTTCGAAAAATATATTTTAGTCCACTAAATGAAAGCCTAAATAATCCATTTTAGAAATACTTGAAAAAAATACTCTTTTACGCTCAGAAATAGCATTGAGGAGAGGATTATGATGCCTGATGGAAAGCCAAAAGTATCTCATTGTGTCGTGATTAGCCAACCCTTGGAAAATCCAAAATAAAATATTCATATAAGTTTGAAAATTGTGTTTTATCCCACTTTTTGCTCCATTGGGTTTTATTTTACTATCTTTAGGAGGTCTCCCAACCTTTCTTTTAGGGGTATTGGCATCTTAGAGAAGGCCATTGATATCAAGGAACTAATTAAACTTCCCATGACAAGACGATGGTATCCAATACCCATGTCTCATATAAATATTACATATCATCATTATTGATTCTAGTTGTTGATTAAGGAACACATTTAATTTCATTTTCCTCCAAAATTATTCGGAATGATCACAACATTATTCACTCCAATGATTATCCAATTTAAATTCTCATTAGATTTTTTTAATATTCATTGATAACCAAGTTCAATTTTGTTCCAAAAATTAAATAAAAAAATAAATAATATATTTACAAATAATTATTATCTCTTAAAAACACATATTAATTAAAAATAACTTATAGGATGTGAGAATTATGTGACCTTCTATAATTTATGTCACCATACATTAATCCTTGTTCATTAAAACACATATAATATCTAAATAAATCATTATGTTTAATAAATAGAATGTAAATTCCCAATGAATTTCCCCTTAGAGTGTTAAACCATGTGTGTATCAAGTACAGTTGTTTTGAAACAGTTCTAGATCGATTCTAGGTTGGTATGGAGTGTTTGGAATTGTTATCCATGTATATATGTTTTCCAAATGCACATCAACATGTAGTATCTAGTCATAGGTGTATTTCTAGAAAACCCCTCACAACATCTATTGTAGAAAATCATGGAAATTATTATATACTTATACTCATCCTTAGAGTTATCCTTAGAGACATCCCCATATATATCCTTAGAAATACCCCTACAGATTTAACTAATGTTTTCTCATCCTAGATTCCAATAGTTCACTATACCATTAAATTGATACAAACTATGAATCCTTGATAAACATACATGTATATTAAATTAGTTAAGATGAATATTCAAGACATTTCAAAAGTTAAATCCAAAGGACCATAATATTTTAGTGTATTTTTTAACATGGAACACAATATTCTAACATTGTGAAATATCATCGCTATTTTCCATAACTATCAACATAATTATTAGCCCTTCATAATACCATTATTCATATCCAGTGGAATAGAATCCAAAGAAAGGGTGAGTTTAGATTCACTTATTGGGTACATAAAGGAGATACATAAGAATAACATAATAATAATGGTATAAAATTATGAGATTAATATTGGAAAATTTAACCCTACTTATAAAATAAAATAAACATGAATCACAAAATAAATATCAGAAGTTCCTAAGAAAATTTCAATAAGGTAATTGATAACATAATCCATGAAATCATAATACAGAAATATTACAATTAATTTTTGAAGACACGTATGATTATAAAATCATTTTCTATAAGTAATGGTTCATTTTCAAAACATATTAGGTAACTTCACCAGGACTACACATTAGACGAGGAATAATACACATTCTTAACTCACAAATCATTCCTTATTGCGAAATGAGTTAACTCCCCAAACTATTTTATAGTCATGGTTCTGTCCATAGACCATATTAGATGTCATGTTTCACTCACAATACCATAATCATAGGCATCATTCACACCAATGACCATATAATAAAAAAAACCTTTAAGCTACCAGGTTAAACCCCCTTTTATTCCATTTATATCTGATGAGATATAAAAATTTACCAAATGCATTAGATTTAGATATAGGTCCCACCTTTATCCAAATCAAATCATTAATAAATGTTCCACAATATAGTAAAAATGGACCATATCATGACACATAAAAAATACAAGATTCATAAATATCATATTAGAGACCTTGAGATTAAATGGGTATCACAAATATAAATCATCATATAATAACTTTTTGAAAACATATATGTATATAATAATTGAAAAACTCATGAAATGATGTGGGTTTTATAGGCATTTTATGTTAGTATAATCCATGGAAGATTAACAAGCATCGAAAAAACATTTCATCTAGATCATTAATCTATAATAGAATAAATAAGAATGGTGGACATAGAACATATCCATATAAATAAATAAATTATATTATATGATATTATCCTTGGTGGAAATGTATTTTTAAACATCACTTTGAGCATTTCTTATGGGAAATTACCTTTAATTGAAAATCCGTTTTGGAAAAATAAAATATTATCAAAAACCCTTTCTCTGAAACTGTCATTAATTCCATATTAATTATGTTTAAAATCATTTAATTTTTTTAAGAAAAACAAAGAATCTTTAAAAAAATATTATATAATAATAAAACACATTGAAAATATTTTTCCTTGTAAATAACCATGAAATATTATTATTTAATCCTGAAAATATTAGAAAACCCTACCATTGAAAATAGCCATTGAAAATATAAATTAATCTTAGAACCAATTTGTTAACCCTTAATTTGTATATATAATTCAAAAAATATTCCAGAATCTTGAAAATATTTTGAAACCCATTTCATAGAAAATATTATTGAAAACTACTAAATAAATAAACAAAAATCATTTAAAAATAATTTTTAGAAAAATAACATTGAAAATATTTTTCAATACATACCACATAAAAAATAATTAATTTATATATTATTAGGGAAATGTTTTTCTTTAAAAAAATTTAATCTCGGAGAGGTTCTTCATGGGAATTATGGCCATTATGATGATAAAATCCTCAAATACCGAATATTATTTTTAGTGCTGTAAGAATGTTAGAAAATTTCATTGATCAGATAATGATTAGAAGAATCCATTAAATAAAATTCTAAAAAAATGGGAAAATATTCATTTAATAATCACAAGATAATATTCTAATATATTTTAAATATTTTCTTATAGAACACGCTTTTGATTGAACACAAATTTCATATGAAAAATGAAAACAAATGTTAATTATCATAAAAACAAAATCTTAATAAACTTGTGTAAAAATTTGTTAAAAAAATACGTCATTACATTTATATTAAATGAATAACCAAAGGATAATAAATTTAATGATAAATCTTGAGATTTAGAGAATAATATATCATCAATGGAATCATCATTTTAATAAATCCCAATTAATGATGATAATGCTGGAATAAAATCATACCAGTATGACTAAATTGAATCTTAATACACATGAATGAAAATATTACATGAATCCAGAAATATTAGGATAAATTTATTCATGGTATATCATGTATAGAGTATTTATATTCACCATGTAAAATAATATAGTTGCATAATATAACATATGTCTCAATGAATTAAAATTGAAGCAAAATTGCCTTACCGATTTGGTAACTTTCATCTATGATCCCTATAAAAGATAGATAATAAAATGGATATATTGTATATAAATATATATAAATATTGATAATAACAATAAAATACATTTATTTTATCTATGTACACATAAAAATGAAATTGTTTGTGAATATGACATGTATCGAATGAATTTAAAAACGTAAGATGAAATTCAATTACCATCTGTCGTGAAACTCATTGTAATCGATAGAACCTCATTTATAAAATATATATGTTTTGATAAATATTTGGTAGAACATTATTTATTTATATAATAAAATATATGCTATACATATTACCATTTTATATCTGTTTATTAATGGCTCCATGATGTATTGTGTTCCAGGTAATAACTACTTTGTTTTTTCATTGTGTGTAGATTTAATATATTTTTGGTTCTCTAACATATATCATGATTTATATATCTTAGTATTATAAAACATGATATTAATATCCTATATAATAATTATATATTTACATTTCATAACCTAAAAATGAGATAAACATTATAATGAAATACATTGTTCATGGAGAAAGTAGATTTTATGTACACATTATCGATGATTACATTTTCTAGTTATATTGGTGATAAAATAAATTAAAAATATATACATATATATTATTTCTAGTATAATTATTATTTAATATATTTCATATATTTTTAAACACAACCTTAATATATTCCATGTATTGCATGAATGACTCATATCACTTTGTGGAGGTGGTATTCAACACGCCCACAAACGAAGTTATCATATTTCCAAAAAAATAGACTGAATGGAATTATTTGTTATATAGAAAATAACTAATAATAAGTATTTCATAAAAATCCATATATATCATATAATATGCCATTTACAACATTATTATGATATTTTAGAGGTGGTAATGGAATAATGAACAATAGCAGTTCGTGAGGTGGTAGTCCTCCATACACATGAATTATGATTTCATATCCTATTTGATGGATGTATGTGAGAGTTCAGATCATAACATTATAAAAAAAACCATAAGTATATTTTGGATATCTAGGATATTATATAATTATGGAATAATAATAATTGAGGTGGTGTGAATGAAGTATAAAAATTTGTTTGTGGATATATCATACCTTTTTTGAGTAACTTCTTTTGGTTTCCACCAAAGAGAATACTTGATTGGAATTATTACCTGTGTTATTCATTTAGTATTAGTAGAGAATTTTCTATATATTGCATTTTAGGTATTTTTACGATACAAAGGGGTGGAGGGGTGTGAATTATCCAGGGTTCAACACCCAATAATTCTAAAGAGGGTGTGAATTCATGTTAATGTGTAAAGGTAAATGATATTGGGATGTATCCCTTATATCATGTGCCTCCAATAATATTAAAAAAATTTAAAAGAGTATATAAGGTCAATATATGGACATTAAATATCTTTTGGACATGTGTCTAGGTTATTTTTTCTATTATGATAATGATTACTCACTAAGTTTACTGTTTTTTTCATAAATCACTGTAATTAATTTTAATTACTATCACTAATTTTTTTTTCAAAAACCATGTTTAACATAATAGAAGTTATAAATTTTTATCATTAAAAATATACAATCCATTTATTAAAATTCAAAACACTTAATTTTCAGTAATTAAGATAACATTGTTCTCATAGATGGGATGAGAGAATGTGTTTTTAAAGTAAAAAAAATTCAATCGATTGAAATGTTATCATATCCAATTACATTAAAAGTAAGTAAATTTTATTAATATATTTATAATTTTAAAAAATATATATTTAATTCAATATTAAATATAATTATATTAGAATAAGATTCATTTTCAATAAAAATTGTGTGTTTTTTAAAATTCATCAAAAAATTAAACTTTATTGAATAACACAAAAAATACATCCAATTTAAATATTTATGTTACTATTTAAAAGAGTAATATTATTTTATAAAATAAAAGTTATAAAATTTCTAACTAATCTATTTAAAATATTTTTTCTATTAAATGTTTCCAAAGTTATTTTTTCAGAAACAAATATATCATTATCCATAAAATTGGAATTATTCATATATCTCATTTAAAAAACACATAAGATAATTTTTTAATACATGAATTTATATAATGTATATATATTTAACCAAAATAATTTATTACAAGTGGTTTATATAATTTAATTAGGTAAATGATATTTGATTGCATATAAATTGTTTTCAAGCACTACATATCTTATATTTAAAAAGTTTTTTATTTTCTTTTCTAGTTTTTTGGTCACCAAATAATCTCTTATATACAAGTGTATAAAATAATTTGAAAATTTAATTAATGTTTTTCATATATGATATTCATAATACTAGTTGACAACAATAATTTTTTTTAATATTAATATTGATTTTACATTTTTATTTTGGTAAAACTTGGTCTTAAATGTCATGAATGTTATAAAAGAAACTCTGAATTGTATGTGACACAATCCAAAAAAAATGTTGAGTGTACCAAAAATTAATCAATGTATTTTTGTGTAGAACAAGATCAACTTGGTGATGCATATATTGAATATATAACTTGGTAAGTTATTATTATAACATCAATATTCAGAGTTTCTTGAAATGAAAATTTTATAGATGAGTAAATTAATCAAAATAATTAATTCATAAACACTAGTTATATTAATTTAATGATATTATAAGTTATATATGATGGGTTTATATTATTAAAATTTTCCGTAGTGAGATTATTTCACCTCAAATACTCTAAACTAAGTTTTTCAAACTTCATTTACATAATCAACTGAGTATGAAAATACGAAATCATAAAAAACAAATCAGGGACACATATTTGTAATAACAATCCCATGAATGATATTGATTGATCAAGAAATACTATTTCTTATTATTCTATACTGGGATCTTATTTTATATTTATGTACCATAGAATATAAATTTCATTTTGGGGACTCATTTTTCTTATATAACATAATTGTAAAGAACATAAAACAAGTGATTTCTATGGATTTATGACCCATTACATCCAATAATGATTCTCCATATGTATTCCATGACTATTGGTTCACTAATAATATTTCCTTTAACTTTTCTCAATTTTTCATCCTCATATAAACTACACTGATAGTTTTCCATTTCATCCATTTTAAAATAAATTCATGAAAATGTAATTTAATTTCACAATAAATGATTGATAAACTAAATGGGATGGATCCACATTCGGGAGTACAATATACAAGGATTTAAAGAGGGCGTGTCATCCCCATTAACATATCAATACATTTAATGATTATATCTCTATATACAAAAAATAACATCACATTAGATTTATATGTGGCCAGTGATAGGGTTACCTATTTGTAGTCTCTATGAAAGACTGATTTCCATGTCATAAAAATCATTGTGATATTCATAAACATTTAAAAACCACAGATATTTTAAACATAATGAAGGAAACATAAAACATGACAATAAATCCATGACACTAAGGAATACACACTTACATGTTCAATTAATAGATTTTTTAAAGAGGGAAAATAATTTACCTATTACACTAAATATCTAATATGATCATGTTATAATAAAAATTTAATCATAGTGAGTATTTATAATAATGTTGATGAATGGTCCCAAATAACTACATAAGTTGGATTTGGAAGGTCAAACAGGGGTACTGTTATCAAAAGGTATATTTACTACTATATAGAACTACCATATAATAATATCAATAAAATATACAATATGCTTAACACTAATAATTATAACAATAACAATAGTTGAAATTACCAGGCCATTACCAGAACTCATAATGGTCTTTACCTATTATTCAAAATGTGTTGGTCAAAAAGATGACTGTAACAATGTAGAGAAAAATATTTTATTTAATGGTATTTCACATAATATATGTTTATATATATTATTACCAAGTATTTTTATGTATAAATTTATAATTGATTACAAAAATAGGACTATTATAAATATTTGTTTTTATTGCAAGAATAATAACAATCAAATCAAGTGCTGTGTAATTCTATTATTCAAGAAAATCACATAGTTCTTATAATTATATTATAAAATATTGATATAACATATTACACGGGTCCCATAATTTAGAAATTTTAACAATATGAATAAAAATTTAATATCATATCAATTCAAACAATAGTTTATTTCATCCATTGTGAAGGAGAATATTCTGTAAGGAACCTGTTTTTTTAAAAAAGTATCTATAATGAAATGGGGAGTATATTTGAAAAAAATGACATTAATCTAAATTTCTATGATATATAATATATGATTAAATAAGAAGGGAATTATTTTTGGTCCAGATATTAGACAGGTGAATGAAATCATCCACAAATTAATATTTTGATTCAAAATATTTTGTTAAAGAATATATATCAATCATTCAATAAAATCTTTATGGAAAATAAAATAACTATATAAACTCTTTTATAACAATTGTTAGATATGTAAATAATCATGATATGATCAATGATAGTAATTGATAGTTTAATATAACTATTCTTTCAATAAAAGGGTGACAATTTTATAATTTCTAATGAAAAAACAATTACCACTATTTTTTAAATATTCATAAAAAAATTTAGTGAGTCATTAAGGAATATTACCATATTTAAACATGATGGGATTAGTTATTTATATTTTAATAACTTTTTTGTATTAATTAAATAGTAGGTTGAAAAATAAAATTTAACCCAAACACAATCTATTGTATAAGAATAAATTAATGTATACAATGATTTAATAATAAGTAATATCTAAAGAAAGAGGAATGGTACTCAAAAGTCTGACATGTTACTATTTCATACCATATAGTATATAAAAATATGAGATCTGTGTTATCAATATATTAGACATCTTATTTAATAACCAATATGTGATTAAAATTTAATTAATAAAAATGGGAGAACCCCATACATAATTTTCATATTACAAAAACATTTTCCCCTTCACCATGAATGATATCTTAATGAAACCATATAAACCACATTCAGGTTTTCATTTTGGGGATATGTTTTTTGTAATAAAGTATATTTGTGTATACAATAACAACCATAATATCTTACGGACCTCTTTAGCCGATATAGATTATGATACATTTTCCCTATCCCCATTTTCTATTAAAAACTAAATTATAAAGAATTTGGACTCAACAGTCTTAGTATCCACTCAATAATATCTATCTTTATAAGGATACAATAACCAAAATGAATAAATTATTTATGTATACCTCTTTTTGATCTTATATTAGTTAATGTTAGTTTATTCCCTAAAAATTATGAGGTGTGAATAATAATTTCAAACTTTAGAATATATACACTAATAATAAATAATGATTCCTCAAAAGGTATTTTGGATGATTATCACCTCATAATGATCGCTTTTATTAAGTATATAGGTTATTTATAGCCTTAGTATTAAAAATAGGATAATTCCTCATATAGTGATGATGTTGATTATGAACATGTTACTAGAAGGTACACATCAATCAACATCATCATTAATCTAGATTACGAATCTACTAAAAATTATATTAGTAATATACAAAACATATATGATACAATAGATGGAAATAAAATCCATGTTAAATAAATACATTAATTTATTGAATTCTAAAATTAAATATGGGGCCAATTTTTACGATTGGATTCAAACATTCATCTTATACCTTCTTAATAACATTTGAATAAGATAATGTAGAGATAATGAAATATTCAAAAAAACAACCTCTATAATTCTATAATGATATAGTCAAAAATAATTATTTTCCATCACAATAAAATTATGATATTATAAGGAAATGGAGATTTATTAAAAACCATTGACAAAGTAACCCCACTAATACCAATGAAAATTACTATAACGAATAATATCAATGCATAGTTTATATAAAATTATGTGTGATGGGTTAAAATCCAATAAAGGAAAAAAGTACCTCAAAAATAAATTATTCACTACACTATCATATTTAATTTAAAATGTTTCCTATGGAGAAAAAATATTTTAGTTTTTTAAATAACATCTAAATATTAATAAAAACTCTATCTAGTTTGAACTCTTATATAGAGGGATACATTAAATTAAATAATATTTTATTAAATAATTTTTTAATTTTTATAGGTCATGGTCATGAAATATATTAAATTATAAAAAATAAAGTATTATTTAAAATGGTTTGATTCGATGCGTTTATTTTTAAACATTGATATCAAAAAAGTTATCAAATTTAATAGTTTTTATACAAAAATGATTATCTTAAAAAAATTAAAAAATATTTATATTAGGGTTTGGAACATTTATGAAACTAGATTAATCGTTACTCGGGTATTTAATATAGATATTAAATGTAAATGATCTGTTTTGGTGGGAAAAATTTAACTATAACAATTATCATTGTATAATAAAATTGAGGATTGTTTAAAAATTAATTAAATGGTATATTTAGTTATTTTATGTATTGGTGACCTCTCTAAAAATTTGAAAAATTAAATGATAGAATTGTTAATTTCATCACATGGTTAAAGGTTTTAGTATATACATTAAAAATATTATAATAGAATGCTATCATTATTTTCAACAAACATTCAATTAAAAAATAACATTTGTTAATAAAGAAAATATTTTTTAGTTTAGTGTCATGAAAATTAATAAAATAATACATCAAAAATAATAAAATTAATATAATACACATTAATTTTTTTGGGTCATCATGATTTATATTTACTATATCTCATATCATAGTTACATAAATAAAAAATGTTTTGAGCATAAAGCCTAGTGATGGAAATAATCAAAGGAGATACATAACATTTGATAAGAGGGACTACAAAAAGGAATTATTCTAAAAATATATTCCATATATTTAAATTATGATCTCAAAACATTACATGATAATATGGATGAAACAATAAAATGAGACATTAAAAATAATAACTCCATAGTTATCACTGGGTAGTTTTATTTCCAAATTAAAATATTTATTCACCAATTTATTGTAAAAAATTTCATATCTGTAGATTAATTTATTAAACAATTAATTTAAACTCTATAAAGGATAAAACATTACATGTATAAATTCATGTGCTCCACCTCGATAATATTTAACCATTTAATCAAAAAACACAAGGAGAATAATGAGTGTGTTTCATATAAAATTATCAATTATTTTCACATAAAGACATGATCATTACATAACGTTTAACCCATCAATAGGATGTGAAGATGCAAAAAATAATAAATTACATGTAAATATTGGTGACTACCCATTAAAAAGGATGTTGGTTTCATTTGTATGGTATTTTAATTTTTTATTAAAATAGATAATTTGAATAAATTAATTCGATATAGTGATAATCAATAACATAGATTTAAAGAAGGGAATAATTTGATAGATTGTAAGTTTACATTCATTAAAAAAGTTTAGACTATAGGGATGTTCCGAATTTTATTAAAATCGTGAATCTTTTTATAAAATAATACACACACAAATATGGTAAATGAATGAAAATGGAGGATATTATAAATCACCAACATTAATGATTATCACCCAAAAATATGATGATGGATCCTTGTGACATTGAGGGAACCATATATGGACTCAATGGGATATTAAATGACTAAAAAATACATTATTATGAATTTTTAGTGGGGATGATTATAGATTTGGTGGTATTTATATATGATTTGGGGTTGTCTTTATGTTATTAAATAGTAATATTTTTAACAGATAAGAATGATCAATATTAGTAATGTGAATTCTATCCATTTTAGGGGATATTAACTTTTTTTAGAGGGTCTATGGACAATCATGGAGATTCTAAATGAAAACATGCTTTAAACACCACCCAATTAATTCAAATAAATGAAAAATAACTTTTTTATGGAAATATTAAATTTTGTTAGAAAACGAAAAGTATAATTTTTTGAAATCAAAATTTGTTAGTCCTAATATGTAAAATACCCTATGGGGTGTGAATATATTCATTAATGAATAAAATTAATTCCGTTTTGGATCATGATTACTCATTAAATAAAATGAATTTATATCTTTCTCTAATGGAAATCTATGACAATAAAATAAACCATGCATAGGAAACCACATTAATACATGGTTCACCCACTCTAGTATTTGTCAAATGAGCATTCAACTATGGTGTGAGATTATACCAAATCCATTATAGGTCACCTTCATTTACATGGTTCTGTCTAGATAAATTATATTCATATTCTCAATGCCTATGCAAAGATTTAGGGTCTTTTCACTTCATTCTAAAGGGTCACTCACAATTTCTAAATCTATGGCTCACTAATGGTAGGATAGATCACCATCTTCCCCCCACATTTCTCACTACTCATGGAAGGGATCTAGAAACAGTTTATGGATTTATAGACCTCTTAACTATCTTTAATCAATACATCCTCCATTTTTTAAATATTCTTTTTTGAAGTCTCACTTTTTCCACTTATTATTAACCATTAGAATATTTTTAAAAATTAAAGGTTTAAAATAAAAAATATTTTAAATTGTATATTTTATTTTCATATAATATAATATAAAATTTAGTATGTTATTTAATAACATGAATTATCATTTAATTTCAACTTCATAACCAATAAACATGATGAATAAAAAATTAATTCACTAATCTTTATAATTATGTTCAACATATTGGATGATTATCATTATCAAAAATTAGAATATTTACCTACATACAAGTCATCATTATTTTCATTACCACACAATTGTTTTCTTGTGGTGGTTATCACAAATCCTTTGATATAACTAATTATATTTCTAAAACATATCATCATTTTTATGATCAATATAGCTAGGGTGATGTACAAAATGAAATTTACACCAATATGGT
The DNA here is from genome assembly GCA_963277665.1 of Viscum album. Classification (NCBI taxonomy): domain Eukaryota; kingdom Viridiplantae; phylum Streptophyta; class Magnoliopsida; order Santalales; family Viscaceae; genus Viscum; species Viscum album. Next base: position 1,355,509,829 of record OY728158.1, on the reverse strand, counting down.
TCTTTATAAAATATTTAATTTTTCTACAATTTCTATTGTTATTTTCTATTCCCCGTAATATTTTCTTATATTAATAATTTATTTGTAACAATATTATATAATTTAAATTTCATTTTATGTTCTTCTATTATAAAACATAAACAATATTCATCGACCATAAAAAAATCTTTTATTAAAATTTGAAAATATTTCATGATTCATCCCACATTAAAGAAATTTCAGCCGTAAAATTATATCTTATGTAAAATTATAGTAGATTAAGAAGACCAATTTATTCCATAATTCTGTTGACATTTGAGTCATCCTTTATCATGAATTCGGCAAGTCCAAAATATTAATTTTCGAGTCATTTGAGGTTCCACCCCTCACGAAAGAGGTGACAAGATTAATCATATGAAATTATATAATAAAAACTCTATGATCTACATATTATTTTCTGAAAATAAAGGAATTAGATATATATAAAAAATTATTATAAGTATATTGGATATTTAATTTTTTAAAAATTAATTCAAACTAAAAATTGGAATAATATTGATGATTAAATAATATAGAAGGGATAATAATGTTTTAAAAATATCAATATATCTAACATGTAAAAGATAATTTATCAATTAAAAAATTTCTAAAATTAGAAGTCAATTAATTATAACAAAAAATATAACTTGATTTATAACCTAAAATTTTCATCTTTAATAATGAAATCATAGATAAGAGAAAGAATACTATTATGAATAGTTAAATAAACTAATGGAGAAATAATATGATTTTTCATTAGTACATTCTCAAAAATATTAACACGTGATAAATTAACCATTAATATTTCCTTTTACATAAATCTATTATATTTGGTTTGTGACTCGTAATTTTAAAAAATATCCCACAGAATACAGACTAAAAAAATATAAATAGAACTCTTGACTGGTGTATCATATTCGTGTATGGGTTTTCTTTATATAGATACATTTATTTAGTTGTTATATGAGATTGTTGTCATTATTAGATGTTGGATAATGTCATTGACTTGGATTGTTCCCCATTTTTCCACATCTATGACCGTGGCCTTTTATTGGTTTGGTAGGTTGGTCTTTATTCCCCTCCAACATTTCAATTGATTACATCATTGTTTCCTAAAATTACCTGTTTTTCCCCACTCTGACACATAAAGAATCACTATTTTGAATGAAATGATACAATTTTTTATCTTCCCACACTTATTTCTGGTATGAAAATGATCTCACTTTTTGTTATTATTTTTATCTCTTGAACTCATATAATATTCAATCCATCTATTCTTTTCACTATTGGGAATCTATTATATATTATTATTTTATTCAATATATATATTATCTTTATTTATATTGATTTAGGAATCTTTACTATAGGTCCCCCATATTGGGAATCTAACACCATGTTACCTTACCTCATGTATTATTTGTATCGTTTTTGTTTTCAATTTTATTTGGGTGCATTGTGGGATTCTCAAGATTAGAGATCTTTTGGTGGGAATTTACACGTACATTTTGGAGATTTATTTATTTTGGGATTACATGATAATGGGTATTCATATGTAAATTGATTTAGAGGATTATAATTTCAACCAAAGTAACATATCTTTTTTAAAATGATTTCTGCAGAAAAATTTATTGAACAATGCATAGTGGATATATTAACATACATAATTGGGTAGATGTGGTGAAAATGTTACAAGAAAATATTTAATTAATATCATGTAGTATGAAAAAATTGTATATTCCATTCAAACAACATGATAACTATCAATAAGCATATAATGTAATCACAACATGCACATTTTTTAGGGAATTTGGAAACATGAAATTTACCACTTTGAAAGGTATTCACTATGTGAATTCACCATCAACAATGGTCTTAGAAACACTACACCCCAGAACAATTTTCATTTGTTGCTTAGTATTCACCCTCAAACTGTATACTTTTATTTTGTGATTTTGGGAGACCTTCATCATTATTTTTCGCTTTATTAAGAATTTTATTTGTGTGGTGGTTGTACTGCATATCCATGGTAAGTAGTTTTTCTTTTCATCATCATTGTATTTTGTTGTGATAAAAATATTGGATGTAGTATTTAATTAAATTAAATATTGATTCATGATTTTTATTGATCTATTATATTTCTTTTTTGTTCCCTGTATTTCAATGGCTGATCTGTTTATTTTATATTTTCGTTTTAAAAGGTACATAAGATTCCTTAATTCATTAGGTAGGTCATTATTTACAAGTGTTTTAATTCATGAATTTATTTTTTCATGTATATCCCTTTGGTATGTTCATTATAAGAACTTTTTATTTGATAATGTGGGTTTAATTAAATGTTCTAATTTATTTAAAATTGGATTTTAACAAATATAGCACATTGGGAACCTTAGGTGCATTGAGACATGAAAATAGGTTACCCATCTCTGTGTGGAACTCCTAGGAGATATATTTGTGATATAAAAACACTATGTTGTTTTCAATATCTATTTAATCCAACATATAGATAGATTGGGATTCATTTATTAATTGTACATATTACTATATTCTAGAGCTAAAATGGAGGGATTTTTCTTTTAAACATGGTTTATCACATGCTGGATAATTTACAATATATTATCTCACATGTTTATCTTCAATAAATATATTTTATAAATGAAAAATTACTACATATTTTGGATATGGAATGAATTTATGGAAAATAAATTAACATTTTAAAAATTGTTATATCAATAAAATTTCAATATAGATGGGATTTTTTAAAGCTATAACATGTGTATTTTTTATATTATATCTTATAGATATTCATTGTCCATGTACATCACCGTGGGATGGTTTATTGGTGACATACGGTGGCATGGGGACTTCTTTCTGAATTTCCTTACATTCCAAGTTAAGAGTGTTTGAATTTGGTAGTATGGATCTTATTGCATCTCTCATTCCCACATTATAATATTTATTCGTGTCTTTTTTAGTAATATTAAAGGCTTGTTTCCTTTATAATTATTATGAATCACAATGTGGGGGACCACCATGGGTGACTTTACTAGTTTACCTAGACTATTTAGGTGAAAGAATTATCAAAGGGAAACTTCATCAAAAGTGTTTTAAAAATTCTTACATTTGTTTCACTGTGTTGGGTATATTATAGTTATTTAACACCAATACATTTTTAAACAATTATGTTTTATTCTATCGAGTGTATGACATGAAAAAACAAACATAGAATATAATACAACCTATACTTAAATTATGATATCTTTGATATTTTTATATAAATTCAATATATTTTATATCCATCAATGTAGGTGATATTTGGTTGGCATGTGTTAAATGAAACACAAATGTTCTTCGATAGATTGTGTTACATGCAAGATCGATTTATAAAGAATTCAATTGATATTATTTTATATGATAATATATATAATAGAATATAAATTAGTTGTTATGAATATTATTATCAAGAATATGAAAATGGATGTTTTACAAAAATATAAAATGATTTCATAGGTTACCAATTCATTAGAAAGGATATAAAAACCATATCAATATAAAGGAATTTTTTATGACTAAGAGGGATTGTTACCATAATTATTTAAAACAATTAATATTATGAAATAATATTATTGGAATGTGTATATTATATATTCCGTAAAATATTGATGGTTTTTATACAATATATTTTATATGTATGGTATTAGAATAAAAATAGTTTTATGTATATAATATGTATATTTTCTAGAAATGGAATATTACCACTATTTAATGGGGAACCTATTTTAAATATAATATTGAATATTTAATAGATTTTATAGGTGAAAATGAAAATTATTTTTTAATGATAAATATAATAATTATCTTCTGGTGGTTTTTTTGTGATGTTTAATTTATTAATGAATGAAGAAAAATAATGAATTTTATGTCAAAACATATGTTTCATATAATATAATAATAAGTATATAATATATTTTAGATTGGTTTAAATGTAGAACTGTATATAATTCATATAAATGAATCCAACATAGTCCATTGGAAATGATTTTTCTATTAAATTTTATATTAAAACTCAGCACACTTTTGAACATTTTTATTTTAAGACCCCACATTGTCATTGTATCTTTGGGATTAATTTTAAAATAATTTCTAAAACATATATGAAATTATTTTTTCAAAACAGATTTAATATTTTTATTCATTATTGTATATTATTTATAATAATATAAAAAATTTTCTTGACCAAAATTATTAATGATCTGAAATAATATTAATTAAATTGGATAATATAAAATTTAACTTCACATGAGACTAGGCAATAACCATAAATGAATAAATGATATAAAAAGTTGAATAAAATCAGTTTTATGTCCATATTTCATCACTCTACTCACGTGTATTTATTTTGGTCAATTATTGGATCCAAGTGATATTGTAATAAATTGGGGTGGAATTCCCTTTTCATATATTTACAAGAATGCCACTCTTCCTCCAATAAAAAAAACAGAAACTCCTCCCACGTATTCAAACCTTTTAATCCAATTGGATCACAAAAAACATGAACAAATTATATCCAAAATTACCTCCTCTCATCATATAATCATTAACTAGGTATGTAAGATAACCAAGGATATCTTTTGGTATAAAAAATGGAGTTTAAAAAATAATATGTAATCATCTTCAACAATCACATTTGTTTCATTTACCTCTCAATGAATTTATTTTTATATGATGATTATACAATATCCTCCTAATATTAAATATACCTAGTTTATGTTAAGGTGAGTTTTTTACCTAAATATAAACAAAAATCAATCAAATTGGCATCATTCTTACTATTTATATGTACGATAAATAACTACCACATAGAACTATAACATTTGTTTTTTCATTTACCACCTCCAATAGATAAGAATTATGATATAAACCCTATTTATATTTCATATAGCTGATATGTTATTTTATCTTCCTTATTATTGAATTTTTATATAACATATATGTCAATGAATTCCCATTATTGTGAATACAATAACCTCATATGTGGAAGGGTGGACTACGTCTTCCTAAATGTGACGTGAATCATCCATGTTATATAAGGAATTTATTATAGATTATTTAAAAAACATATGTGAATTATATGAAGTAAATATTATAATAAAATTATAATATAGATACATATTTATTTATATATAATTTCAATTTCAATTTTTATATGAAAAATATATGGATTTAGGATTCATGCATATGTACGACCTACCACCTCCATGGTGGTGAATTTAATTTCTGATTTCCAAATTTTTTGGATTAATATAAATACAAAAATAAGTAACATAAACATAATTTTATACATTCTATATTTTACGAAATCATGATCTATGTACTATGAAATAAACATGATAAAACATACTAAAAAAATGGCAATTAGAACATCAAATAGTGAATATAATGATACATTGTAATATAAGGGGTGTTGAGATATTATTTTAAGTTAAAATATGATATAAAAAATATTATTTTAGTTCTGGTATTTGTTACTAACATTCATAAAACCATTTAACAAAATGATAAAGTAATTTCACCTGAATGAAATTACATGTTATGGGATTTTGATATCACTTTTCATATCTATGAGATAAATGTCATATTCACCAATTAATTATTTTTTATTAGGTATATACTACACATTTTGATATATTATACAATGAATTATTATATCTTCCTGGTATTTTTAGATTCAATTATAATTATTTCACTTATATGAATGTGAACATTACGCTACCGTGTTGTAATGACATTTTATAAGTCAATACATTGTCATTGGGTTATTATACGTCCCCACTTCCTTTAATATAATATGATTATTTTTGTAGCTAAATTAAATCTATATTGATGAATTTACACTTCTTATGTAAGAACTCCTATTTTCACTCAGGTTTGTATCCTTCAAATATCGGTGTAAATCATATATCTGGACCTAATATGTATGCCTAATGGGGTAGAAATGTTATCTGGGATGTCTTGAGAATGTTCAAAGAGTAGAAAAAATATTTTTGGGGAAACTTGACATGTTTCATGGTCACACGTGGTTGACGCACAGACTTCTTAACTTTGCAGATGGTGTTTTTCTTGATATAACCACCTCTTCTTGTTGGTGTATGACTATTCTACTTAACTGTACAAGTTCCCCTTTGATTTATGTTACATTGTGTGGTTTTCAAAACTAAATTTAAAATAATGTAGACAAACTGTGCATAATCCATTTTTTGTTAATTTTTCAAAAATTCTATTAATTATCTATTAATACAACTCTTTCTCCAGAATCATAGAACCAAGAGGATTAACCTTATTTCCTACCATTTTGTAGCCCTTTGATGACCTAAGGTATAAATCAATATATCTACTTCATCCAGGATTAGACCAAGAAACATTATATCACAATGGATGTGAAATTTTACGCACTCGAGTCATATAATGCATTTCCAATTCTCCCACTATCTTGACTTAGTTATCGAGGTTTGAGTGCTTTTCACCTTTTCATAGATCTATTCTGATTCAAACCAAATCAGGTGCCAATACTGGAAGATGATAGTATAACAACCCTAGGGTGGTTGGTCTGTAACTCATCCACCATTTTCATGGATTTTGGAATTGTTATGTGGGGCCCACCGTTTACATTATGTTCCTTTTACAAAATATAAATTGCATGATTATAATCATTAGAACCATATGGTTATTATATTTTCGAATCTATGATTAATAATTATTGTTTATTCTCAAAAATACATTCATCCCATGTAGGATGTTATTTCATAATTTTAATTTTATTGATTTGACATGTTTTATCCATCGTTTGAGTGTTTAATTGTATGACCATTATTAAGGTATGATTTTCTATACAAAATGGGAAGACATATATTGTGATTTTCATGATGTAATATACCATGTTTTATCACTACTTGAACCACCTACGGTATTAACTTAAAATTGAAAATTGAAATGATAATTTGCAATTATACTATGTATATGTATTTTCCTTAAATGTAGCCGAATAGTAGGATTCATTTACATATCAACCCATAAGCAATTAAATTAAGGTAGTATAATGAACCTCCAATATAAAAAATTCATTAAATGAATTAAATACATGGTTACATGATAATTATCCTTGTCACACTAATCAAAGGAAATTCTTGAATCAATTACATGATTAGTAATTTAAATGCTACTTTTCTTTATCACACTAATGGAAGAAAATTCTTCAACCAAATTAGATATTACATTAATTAATAATTAAAAAGGGTTTCCTGACTCAAGTACTCCTTATATTAAATTCATAGAATCCAATGAACTCCCATGAACCCCATTCTTATTTAAGGATGCATATTGATTAAGTGATGAACCACCTATATCAAGATACTTTTCTATTTTTTGGGTTCCCTATTTGGAAACATAGGATCCCTTAAATATCATTTTATGATGCCTTGGATACATTACTTGGATCTAACATTGACATGTAGTCTCCATTGTTACAACCCATATGGCACAATATCTGCTTATCCCCATTGTTCCTTGGATGATAACCTTGGATTTAGTAGGCATATTATTATTGCAATCATTTGGATCAACTCCTTCGATTATACTGTTACCCTTAGACAATAAAAATTACTACTGAGTTGGTGAACATTGAGGTCTATATTTACATGGTTATTACCTTGGAACATCATTATTAAATTTCATTATTAGCTTCCGATTCATAACTCGTAACATTAACTGCTATTTACTTGTGATTATTTGTAATCTGGTAATGGTCAATTAAATTTCTGGTTATGTTCATAAGACAACTGAATGCTGATGAAGGAACAGGGGTATTTAATTACATTGTAATTCATTACTTTATACATGCATACCTTCACATTATTACATATCCAATACATGGGCTAGAGTTTTTAGACATGGTCTGTGGTGGACCACTAATATTTATCTCACACCCTCTGTGGGTGTCGTTTAGTAACCAATGTAGATTAAATTGATGTAGGTGTAAACAAATAGATTCATATGGCTTCAAATACTAGACTGCAGCTATTTAGTGTAGAACATGATAGCTGATGACTAATCCATAGCTCGGGATGCTTGGGATAGTGTTTTATTTCTTTTATGATTAGGTGGAACATGTTTTCATTCATATCATGTATCCATTTTTTATAGATTTTTAGTTACATGACATATCATCAGTTGTTCAAGGATAAACAAGTAGTTTCAGTTATTGTCTTTATTGTCTCTATTATATTTTGTTCCTTTGGTTTACATGGATTGCTTCCTCTCATTACCTAGGTTTATATTCACCTTCTATACTAATCATTGGTAATGTGTTCATAGTATACCCACATACACACCCAATTCCCTCGCGGCTACATAGAAGCCTCTATAATTTGGGGAGATATTCTTGAGGCCATGTGGCCCACCGGGCTCGAGGCACCCATTTTGTGGTATCTAGGACTAAGACCTCACAAAGTAGTATCATTAGGGGTTCCATTCATTTTTAATATTTAATGAAAATGGACATGATATTAGAAACACTTGATACATGGTTATAATACATGCTTAAGTGTCACGAACCCTTGTTTTGAGAAAAAAACCATGTTTCCAAAATTAAATGTGTTGTTTTTTATTTTTCCTATTATAGTTGATATTATTTAAATTTTGGGTGAGGTATATGTTTTGTGTAGTTAATGATTATTACTCTTTTTTACGATTTCTATCTTCCTTGTACTGATGATATGAGTTAATGGAACATTACTACATGTATCATTTTAGTGACCTATAATTCATATGTCATGCATATTTCCATGAAATATTGTCTTATTACACTATATTGTATTGATTGATATGCATGTGATTGTTGATTGATGATGTGACAGTTAGCTTGTACTTGTTTTACATTTTTTCATTGAGTTCTTTCTGGTCTCAATTCAGGATATCTTTTGGTCCTCATGGGTTGGGATGAGAAATTCACTAAGTCCATCCATTATGCAACAAATAAATTGGTATCATTTCTAGTGATGTTTGTATGGGCACTGATTCACCAAAAATGGCTATCAATTATAATGTAAATGATGATATCTAAAATTAATTATTTTTACAACCTTATCCCAACTTATCATGTTTATGAACGGTAATGGATTTAACATGTAAATTAAATGAAAAATTAAATGTAACTTATACATGACACAAACCAATATTTATTCGTCTATTAGTGTATTTGGGTTAGTATTCATGGGATAGTGAGTTTCCCTACATTATAATTTATCTATTGACTATATCCTTGGGCTTAAGATTCTTTTGAGATGTGCTCATGGATGTTATAGACAAATTCCAACACGACCTCAACATATCGTGTGCCAAGACGGTGGTGATGATCATGCCCCATATGTGGTGGTCCAGGAGCTTACATTCTTATCACCAAGAGTTACACTATTGGAACCTCCATTGGTACATAACTTCTGTATTGATTCCAATTCTCGTGATTGTTTTTAATATATAATGTAGTCCATGCATGGTTCTCAATGACTGGAATCTACGATGGATAATTTGACTCGTGGGGTCAAGCAATAGTGTCCTCCTACATTCTCAGGGGATGGTGGCTCACAGGCTACTATTTCTTTGTTATAATACAACCTATCTATCATTTAGTATCAAAACTCCTCCATAGTAGATATTCAAACCTGATCCATACATACTTCTAGATTCATTCAAGCATTGGAGGGATGTGATTACCCTGGCCGGTTGTCGTCATGTAATGTAATGGGGTGACTTTCATACTAAATTCTATGATAAATTATTTCCTTATATGGTGAGAGCTCACTAATCCATGGGGTTCATTCATCATTAAAAAATTTCAATTTCTGTTATGTAATATTTAGTGTCTTTCTTAGAGTTTCTGCTCATTTCACCTATTTTAACAGGTGACAATATTTTCGTGTTCTCGATGATTCATGGATGGGCTCTATTACACAATCCTTACACAGGAGAGTTTATTTCACCTGGAAGTGTATAATGTTATCTTCTCACTTCAATCCCTTGCACCACTCCCCTACAATTCCATAACAAAAGTGATCGCTACCTCCTATATCCATCCCCCACTAGAGGGGGAGGGACCAATTTCATCCATTGAGGGAGAAAAACATTCTTCCATCTTATTTTCTAACCATGATAATATTCCCCCTTTCCCATCCTTCTCTATTAGCCATGATCTTACATATTTGTTCTAGAATTTTTCATTACTTCTTATCTCAACAACATAATTCAAATCTACATCTTCTCACCTCATCCTGACTCTAGTAGAAGGATTCAAGCATCATCAACATTCCATCAAAATTTTTGACCAATTTTTTTGTGGTTTGTGGGGTTTCAAAGATTCTGTAACTATTAGCCTTCTTGGAAACAAGTACATTTACTTTAGATAGCAACATGATCCTATCCAGATCCATTTCTACATGATTCTTTAACAAATCTACCTTATTCATGTTCAAATGGTTAGATAATTTCCTTATGATTCATGAATCTCCAACAACAAAAGATTTGGTTAGTTTTTCTAATCATACACTTCCTTTTCCTAATTCCTCAAATATTTGAATTCTTGGTAATTTATTATGTATATTTTTGTGTTATGATATTAGAACAATGGAAATTTTCCACCCTATTTTCCCGCAAATATGGGTTGACGTTGATGTATTAAAAGGTACATTCTGCATATTATGGATTATTGTAGATGAATTATTTTATGAAACACAACTAGTAGTATTTGAGATATTGGTTGATTTCTTCTCTTCGTGTAACAAACTCGGTCAGTAGAGGGCATTGCGCTGGCGTGGGCTAAAAACATATAGTAGTAGGAGTAAGAGTGGGTGGGATCACTTGATTAGAATCCCCTCCATTTTAAACTGAGTGCGATGTTGTGGCCTAATAACAAGGAACCGAGAGTTAAAGATAATTTTTCAAGATGATTTTTTCTTTTAGTTGTTCCCACATTTATAGAGCAGATCTTGAGTGGCCTTTTTCAATGACTTCTCCCTCCTTTTCTGATAATGTCAGGATGGGAGGGTGGCTATGGGCTAAGTGATCGATCAATAATAAGATCAAGGTGGTGGTAATATAAAATGTTATGTGAGGGTCCTTAGAGACACACAAAGTATTACTAAGAATGAGGCAGTGTCTCTACACCACCAGGTTCCAGATAAAATCAAAGACTCATAGTCACTCATGATTCCTAAAAAAGTTTCTTTAACTGAATGAGGATGGAATGTAAAATTTGGATGGTTAAGGATGGAAAACCATCATTCCAAAATTTAAGCACAATATGAGTTGTTATAGGAAATTTCAATGTGAGGAATCAAGTGAATATGATGTAGACTCCATGCCAGACATGGACTATGATTAGGATGCTATGTTTGGGGCTGGATCAAGGAAAGGGAAATAAGGGAACATCGTAACTGGGAATTTTCGGGGTCCTAAGGGGGAGAGAAAAATCAATAACCTATAATTATTATTCAAACACCCCATGGAAAATAGTAACCATATCGGTAAGAAAAGAAAAAAAGTGTAAAAATGTTATACCACGGGAAAACTCATTGACTGAATGTCTAAAATTGGGATTCAGAAGATGTGCATGCATATTTCACCAGGGGATTTCAACCCTTATATGGGAAGAGGTGAGTTTCAAGAGTTTACAACATTGTATAAAGGATCAGATAGCTAGGAAGGACAATTGGGTGTGAGGGAGGGGGAGAAAAACTCATAGATAGTTATAAATTCTAAGGGAATGTAGGGGGTGTTAGGAAATAATGATGAAATTGGTAAAGCTTCATTAGTGATCAATGTTGGATTTATGTGGGTAGAAGACACATATGTAATGGATAATAATTGGGACCTCATTATGAACTCTTACAAAGAGTTTCTAGAGACGGTATTGACTAATAATGATTCTCATGAGTATTTAGAAAGGATTAATGGGTTAAATGATTATGTGGATTCAAACATGATGAATGGAGGGTGGATTTACAATAAAAATTAATTCTTACCAAGGGATTCAGTTATAAGATGATAACAGTGTAATAGTTGTAGAAATCATGGGTTAAATTAATCTATAAATTCAAAGATATCACCAATGATGATCATAAAAAATACGTAACTGATCATTCTTGTGAATTATATAAGGAAGTCACAGCCAATAGATTTATGTTGTTCTTTGATAAAATTGTTATCTTGTACTACATTTTATGTTTCTTGTTTAACATGAAGGATTCAAAAATTTTCTATGACAATCTTTATAATAAAAATATAACTTAGAAGTTTTAATATAGTAGTTCACCTACCACGTTTTTTTAAATAAGAAACAAGGATCTTATCAGGGATCACAACATGAGTGACACCAATAGTATAAAGAATGGAGGATGTGTACCATGACAGGAAAGTAGTTCTTTTAGTGATATGAAACAATCCATAAAATATTCTCATTAGGAAAATGACCACTAATGTTCCGATTTCGATTTCCCCATAGTGTTTCATCATTCTAGAAAATGATGGAACCTGAAGCCTCGTTGTGATAGAGACCCACCATTGTGTCGAGTATTTGGTCATATAAAGAATCAATAATCTTTCTATATGACTATTCCTCCAGCTTATAGGGTAAAATGATCTACACTAGCTCCAATATTAGTAGTGATTTTTTTTACACCTAGTAAAGTGGGGAGTTTGAATAGCATTGGAAGGTTTGGCTAAAGTGGTGGTCATGGGAATAGTAGACAAACCATGGATTATCAGCAGCACTAGTCAAGTAGTAATGATCCTAGAACTCTAAATGTTTCATAGTGTCATGGATCAGGACCGTTGAATACACAGTAGTTGACCCATATGATCAATCTCTGGGACCATCTACCATACACGGTAATATTCTTTATACCTCTATGGTTGTATCTTCTTTATTTTATATAGTTTATTTGAAGTTTTTTATATTTTTATCCATCTTTGGATATCTCGTAATAGAGGAACTATATGAAAATGGTGTAATGACAGTAGATATTACATTAGTGGTACATATATAGGGTATATTCCATTGTAGGGACTATCCACTTGAGGTAGGCAGTTACCCTTATCATGGAATCACTTATTGATAGATTATGTGCATTAATATTAAATTTGTTATGGACAATTTGTCTCATTATCAGGAATTTGTAGACTTCTATCATCACACGATATCTTTTACATCACCAAAGGGAAAGTATTATCTACATAAGGGGGGGTGGAATGTCCTGGATAGTTGAGCTGGACCAAAGCATCATGGGATCAGTGGAGTGATCACCCAAATTGAAAACCACTTCATGGATGAATAGGGTTTACAAAAAACGATTTTCTCGCTAGTAGTGGATAATTTTAGGGATTCATTTCCTAATGAATTTTCTTGATTTCCACATGAAAGAGAGGTAGAGTTTCCTATAATGTATGTTCTAGGAGTAGCTCATGTGTCCCCTCCTCAATATACGATTGTACCAATAGAGGGTCAATAGATCAAGAAGAAGATATATTAGTGGTTGGACAATGATTTTATATATACCAATACATCCTCTTGAAATTTTCTAGTGATTTTTTTCAATAAGTCAAAAGGAATCATATATCAATTATTGGGCTATATAATGTTTTACTAGTTTATGCTCAAGAACTAAAAACCACTGCATAGAATTAGTGATCTCTTTGACCAGCTCAAAGGATAAAACGAATTATCCAAGATCGACCTGATACAATGTAATTATCAGGTGAAAGTCAGATTATCATACATACCTCATACAACGTTTCATAGCATACATAGTTTTTATGAGTACCTTGATAGGTTTTTCGGTCATAAGAATGCACCCGATAATTTCATGGCATTAATTAATAGGTTTTTTCCATTTTTATTTGTATTCTTATTTCATAGTCTTTATGGAATACCTCTTTGTGTATTATCTCACTCTCAGAGTCTATGAAAAATAACATGAGAACATTATGAGTACACTGAGAAAAAATATTGACTACACCAACCAATTGATGTTCAACTTCTGTATTTAAAAAGTTCACTTATTATGTCAAATTGTCTTAGAATCATGCATATACTGTTGAACGAGAAAATGATAGTGATGTATTTTCTGGGGAGAATCACATGAACGAGTTTGACATACAGATTTTATTAGGTCTAGATGGACAGTACATGTATCTCATAAAGAACTTATAATGTCTTTATTTACTTGTTATTTTCCTTAAAATGAAGTGTGTCATGTTCCAATGGTTTGAAACATGTGAGAAATATTTTTAAGAGAGGAATGTGAGGCTTTTTTCAGCACATATTCTAACTATTCTAGAGCCATCCACAGGTTATACAATATTCTATGATGCATCCAACTCTGACCTGGGATTATTACTAATGAAAGAGGAAAAATATATTTTGAATAGTTCCCGGCAGTTGAGACCTTATGAGAGAAATTATCAGACGCACAGCATTGGGAAAGAAAAAATAATCCATGCCTTACATTTCTAGAGACATTATCTATTATGAGAGAAATTTCTGGTGTACATATACCAAAAGAGCCGAAAATAAATATTTTCACCTCAGGACTTGAACATCAGATTGTGGAGATTGGTCTAATATATTCAATACTTGGATGTTTTGATAGCATATATGTCGGGGAAGGTCAATGTCGTTGGAGATGAACTGAGTCAGAAAACTCATGAATAGGAAGTATGGGAAGCGAGTGATGAATAGAAGTTAATGGTAATCATTTGTATTGAATTTCTAGAGATTCATTAAATCAATGAGTATTATTACCTTTCATCCTTGATAGTTACCTCTTCCCTCCTTAAAAATGTGAATAATTGACTATTTTAAGATTTTGAAGGATTTTTTGTCCATGATAGAATTATAGGAGATAACCTACCTCCTGATTATTCTATGGAATAAGATGTTATCCTACATATATGTTGATGTATTTGGTTTCTAAGAGATATGATAGGGGAGTTGATGAAAGAGTCTCAGGCTTATCAGTGGAATGATCATAAAAAATCTTCAATATGTATAGATATATGAAATTCTAGTATAGGTGTCTCGGGATGATATGTCGTATACAATTCATTATCACTAGATGGTACACCTATTGGTAGGTGAACGTGGAGCACTATATCCATGTGGACTTACTACCACCACATCCAGTACCAAAATGGAAATAAGGTGATGTTTAAATTGATTTTGTAGTTGGCTTACCAAGGTCCTTGAGGGTTAGCGAAACTATATAGGTATTCATTGACAATATAACAAAACCATCCCACTTAATTCTTATTTTGTAAATGTTCTCAGTTGATGGCCTCAGAATAATGAAGGTCCAAGAGATTTTATAACTATTCAGGGTCCCTTATAGTATCATTCAGATTAGTACTATCATTTTACATAATTGTTATGTTATGGTATGAAAATTGATATGGGATCAAAGGGTCATTGAAGTACTTATATTCACCTTCATACGAATGGATAATCAGAACAATCATATAAGTTATAAAGGATATGTTATGATCTTGTGTCATTGATTTCAGTAGTTCTTAGTAAAATAATATCCCTCTTATTATGTTCACCTATAATAATAGATTTATGGATCAATTTTAGGAGGCTCTGTTTGAGGCCTCATATGGCAGCTAATCCCATTCACCCATGTGCAGGATAGAGGTAGGTGAGGTATCCCTACTATGTACTCATCTCATTTTGGAGACATTAGAGATGGTTTACCTGATCAGAATGTGTATAACAACTACTCAGTCAATAAAAAAATTTATTCGTATCACCATCAACTAAATATTCAGTTCCAGGTTAGGAATCATATATTCCTTCACCTATCACCTAGGCCAGGTAATAGATGGTTACGAAAAAATGGAAAGATTTCTCTTTTTTATGTTGGGATATTTGAGATTATAGAGAAATTTGGTCTGCTACCATATCTATTACCACTACCTTAGTGGTACCATTCCATGTATAACTTCTTCCACATTTCATGGGTTTCCGAATATTCTATTTATCTTCTCATAATTTTGATCCTAGTGAAGTTGAGTTAGATGGTAATTCTAACATTGGGAATATCCAATATGCATAATTAGTAGGAGCACGAAGGATCTCTGGACCAATATATTCCTCTAAAGAAGATGCTATCATATTAAAAGTATGTACAAGATGAGAGTTCATAGAGGGTAGATTGTATATGTGATCAATGGAATGAATTTTTCAAACACAATGTTTCTCTACCCTTAGATGGTGAACTCGTGGCATGTTCTTTTAATGGGGAATTCCACAAGAACCCACTTTTTCAATCAGGTGTGTATCCTATAAATTTCAGTCTAAATCCTAACTATAGACCTAATATGAATGTGTATTGAGTTAGAAATGGTATTAGGGATGTTTTTTACATGTTAGGAGCCCAAAATAAATTTTTTGGGGAAATTGGACATGCCACACGGTTGGTGCATGGTTGGCGCACAGTTTTTCAAACAATGAATATGCGGTTTTTTACAACAGATCCACTAGAAATCTTTAGTGAATGGATGTGTGGTCTAACCATGAAATTGTTACTTATACCTTGGTTACCATGAACATATTGAAAATCAATTTATTAATCATGCAGACAACTCATGAACATGCCATTTGTATTGGTAATTTTACACAATTTCCAATAATGACCTATTAAGATAGATCTTGATCCCAAATCCAAGAACCAAATACATTAACCTTATTTACAACCATTTTGGATCCCTTTAAAGACCTATGTTGGTAATCAGTATATATCCTTCATCTGTGATCTGATCGACCTTTCATTCATTATGTAGATTGTGCAGCGGTAAGTACTGAAGGTTGTTTATGCCTTTCCTCTTCTATCTTGTTCTTGGATTTCTTATATGTGTATGATAATTTTTCACCTTTTCATAGATTTATGACGAACTAAGAAAAATCTAGTTAAAATACCTAAGGAGAAGAGTCCCACAACCCTATGGTGGTTGGTATATAAAAAATCAGTCATGTTTGTTTTTTTTGGAATTGTCGTGTGCGGCACAACGATTTCATCAGGTGTTGTTTATAGAATTTAAATCCCATGACTAAAATCATTTAAACCATATAGTTATTATCCTTCAAATTTTTTTATTAGTTGTTATTGTTAATTTATAGAATTCCATTAATCCCATACATGATGTTATTCAATAATTTTCGTTTTAACATGTTGACATTTTTGATCAATCATTTAGGTGTACCTTGGCATAAACATTCTAAGGGAATGATTTTCTATATTAAATTGATTTATTTATATTTTTATTATTATAATTTACTGTACCATGTTTGATCAACTCTTTTCTTTATAATGGTAAGTGCTTCAATTTGACAATAAAATTTCAATTGTAAATTGGAACGCATACTAAGTATATAACGTGGCCTCAAATGTAATTTAATGGTAGGTTTCATATATGTAGAAACCCATAAAAAGTTTATGGAAGGTAGAGGAATGATCATGGAACATGTTATATGTTTTAAAAATAATTAAATAAATGGTTTCATGCTACATGGCCTTGTAAGAATAATGAGAGGAAATCCTTGAACCAGATGACTTGATAAAAAGGTTTCACACTACATGACCTTATCAAACTAATTAAAGCAAAAGAATGAACTGAATGAAATATTATATGACATCATAATTTTAATGGAGTGTCCTAACTCAACATATCCTTGTATATTATTCTTCTAATTCCTTGAGAACTCAAGAACACCATTCAAATTCAAGGATACTGCTTTCAAAGGTTAAGAACTAACTAAATCATGATATGTGCTTATTCATTGGATTCCCAGTATGACATCATAGGTTCCCTTTAATATTATTATTGGATTCCGTTGATACACTGCATAGATCCATCTTTGGCATGTAGGTTCCGCGGTTATAGTCCATAGGGCCTGGTCTCAGCCTAGACTTATTTTACCTTGGATGATAACCTTGGTTTTGATATGAAATTTGATATGGAAAGCCTTGGGATATGTTCGGTGTATGAAACTCTTACCATAAATTGGTTAACATTATTTCTGAGTTAGCGACCATGGAGGGTTACATTTCTTTGATTATTATCTTGGAACTTCATTATTAAATGTCATTATAGGTTTCCTAGTCATTACATAGAACCTTAACTACTGTTAACATGTGACTTATTTATAAACGATAAATAATCAATTAATGGAATGGTAATATTCATATTCCATTCGGGCGATAATAAAGGTAATTAGGTATTTAGTCACATTGTACTACATTATATTATATATTCATGTTTTCACACTATTATATTTCAATTACCAAAGACAGATATTATAGTCATTGTTGGGGGTGTCCCACTGAGACTGATCACACACCATCTCTAGGTAGCGTTTGGTACCCAACAAAGATTACATGGTTGAATGTGTTGAGAATTGGAAGTATAAGACGTAAAAAAATGACTTCTAGATATTTTATTATGGATCCTGATATCATGTGACCAATCTATTGCTCACGATTCTTCGAAAAGTATTTTATTTCCTTTTTTTATATGAGGTTGATGTTTTCCCTATTATCTTTTATTATTGTTATAATGTTTTCTTTTGAAATTAAATATCATCTGTTATTGAATACTATTCCAGTCGTTTCAGTTGATGTTGTTGTTTGTATTTTCTATTTTTCCTTATGTTCACTTATATTGATTCAACTATTCTCATATGATTACATTCACATGTTGTGAAACACTTTCATAATGAGGGAATAGCCTCCCCATGGAAACAACCAAGTCCCTCACTGTTAGTCAGGAGCCTCTGGAATTCCAGGAGCTGTTCTTGAGGCCATGTGGTCTACAAGGCTCAGATAACCTATTAAGATCCATCCATGCCCAGAATGTCACATTTTATCTATGGATTTATAGTAGATACATTTATTCAATTCATTTAATATTTCTCATATAATGGTTATGATTATTTTACGGGATTAATTGACAGTCACATTCTATCATTGATTTAATATCCATGAAATTAAAATAATGGAATTTACATGAATGTTTTTTTAAAAACCAATAATTTTTCCTCTCAAATGAATATTCATTAAAATTTTCAATTAATAGTACTATTTTTTCCTCTCATTAGTAATCAATATAGTTTATGAAATATTTTCCAGAAAAAACTTAAATCATTTAAAATATAATTAGATAACATATTTTCTTCTAAAACCCCCAATTATGAAATTGTTTTTCAATGTTTTATCCTTTAAATGATGAATAATTTAATGAAATTATGCCCTCATTTTATTTTACAAATGCTTTCATAGTAATCTTATATTTTCATTCCGAGTAATGAATCTTTTAAAAAATTTATATTTCCAATGTAATATTCTTTTTACCTTATACGACATGTACATAATTAACCAATTTGATATCCCTAACAACCATTTTCAAATTTTAAATGATAATTTTTATATAATGTGTTCTTAAAATTGATTTTCAAAGAAAATAATGTAAATGTTTCTTATAATTAAAGAGGATATATTCCTTAAAAATAATTTAAAAGATATTTTATTGTATTTCGATTCATTAATGACAACAATACATTGTCCTTACTCATTATGGGATATTTTTTATTTATATAATTATAATTATTCGTGTAGATGTATTATAATTAATTTGTAAAATAATATTATTGAAATTCTCTTCTTTGATTATAAATTTTTATCCCTCATAAAAAATTAAATTTCTTGGGATAATTGAAAATTAAATCTCAACCAAATATCCATACCATTTATCATTTATATGATTATTGACAAACTAGAAACCATTTTTACATATGGGGAACACTTTTAAATTTATTTTGTACCGGGGTAAATATTGATAAATCAAATTCTGGTACTCAATACTGATATTTGATATTTTCACATTGATCATTAATTAAATTCATTACACAATATATGTAAAATTATTTGGATTGGTACAACATGGGTTAAGGACTATTTAAAGTAATCCCCTAGATTTATTTGTAGTTTTGTTAGGCAAAATCAGTCAGAGAAAACCCTTTATTTACCTAACCGAGCATGTTTTAAACTATCAATTTTATTGTCTTGATAGTAATTCACAAAAAAATGTTTTGAATGGTCTTATTGGTTAAGGTAGCATGTAACTAAGAAACATGGAATCTAATAATTAGGGATTGGCTTCACTTAGTGTTCAATTATTATTATCCATGATATTTTTTATTACATTATATATATATATATATATGAATTTATTTATAAGTTCATTGAATAAATGAAATGTGATTTAGTTATTTTATTAATTATATAGGTTATGGTGTATCATATTATTTAAATGGATCATGTTTTCAGTTATTTACCATTAAATTTCATTTAAGAATTACCTTATCTTTTATTGATTACATAGAATGTGGCGTCAGTTACTACCTTTCCATATTGTCAGTTATCAGAGAATTTTTATTCCATAAACATTACATAACTCTTAATGTGAATTTAATATCATCCATATATCATTTCAATTAATGAATAATTGATAATATGTACTATTAATGATATGAAATGATATTATATGTGGAAATAATTTTATCTCTGAATTAAACAAAAGACTGTATGGTCCTTCTGGATTTTTTTCCTTATAATAATTCTGATGTAATAGAAGTATACACTAGATTTAGGCTTATTTGGGTCAAGTCACTACAATTGGTATTACTATAAATTTCATATAAAACTTGGATACTATATTTTTTAAAATATATATTAGGGATCATAACCCTATGACAACCATAGAGGATAACAATAGATTAACATAAATGAATTTTTTGTACTATAAAGATTATCTGAGTATTCCAAGAAACATATAATTTTCTATATACTATAATATAATGTGATTATGGTATAGATATACATATTGGTATCAACTTTGAAATGGTGTGTTGGACCTAACTTGATCGTATCCTTGTACAAAAAAATGGACCTTACTGAGAATATGATTTTAGAATATAAGGAGATATTAGTAGAATAAATTTAATATTATCTACAAAAAAACTTATGAAGGATTAGAATATATAATAAAAAGGTATAATTTTCATATTAATGTGTCATAGATTCAAAATAAATTTTTATTATATAGATGTAATTTAAAAGATTATACTTTTCCTCTAAATGACTATTGATAGTCACACCATACTTTCTTCTTTTATTCAATTACTGAAACTCGAAGGTGTCATGTAAAAATTCAACATAATAGAAAATGTGATGAAATGTGAAAATAAATGGAATGTTAACTAGATTTATTGATATCATGTTCATTCCATATCAATTTTCCCGAAATATGATTAACAAGATATACCTTAATCAACTCCAAGACTCACTAAATAAGATAAGGATGGAGATTTATAAGAGATCAACTAGTGTAGAAAATAAATAAAAAAGGTTATATTTAAATCATGTATGAAATTTGGAAGGAGACAGCTATAATTGTTTCTTATTTGAACTGGGAAATGATTTATCTATGGTAATGATAGACCAAAAAATTATTCCTCTATATTAATGATGAGTATGATGGATGGAAATAAATCTCTTACTAGGTATCCATTTATAATTATTTTCCTCATCTATAGGGACCATATGAATTACCCAAGTGAATGACCACTTACAATGGATAAAATCTAGACCACATAAAGGCATATGTTGTAATAAATGGATGATGTGTTAATGTTTTGTATTTTTATTGAAATACATGGTTAAATGGATATTTAATGATTATATTTCATGAATTTACATCTTATTATAGACATTATACTAATATCGTTTTATTAAAAGGAAAACATAAATACAAGGTGAAAACCCATAATAGCTGTTAAGGAAGTGGGCCATTAAACCCTGACTGAAGGACAAAAGGTGTTTAAAACTAACTAATAGCTTACATGATGTCCCCACAAATGTGTATTTATTATTAGTTAAAAAATTTGATGAAGAAATATTAATGATGAACCAGTGGAATTATTTTGAAGGGTTATAGATTAATGTATTAAACTTATTTGTTTTGTAAAATTGATAGAGATAAATATATTGAAAATTTTTATGGAAAATTCAATCTGGTAAAATAATATTTTACTACCTCAAAAAAATAATTTTAGGTTACCCATTTCATGGAGTATTGGAAGAATATGAATTTGATCAATGAATAGCCAAAATATTGAACTGATAAAAATAAACTGAGTTTCATGAGGTAAGTTTCATCATATTCATTGGAAGAAGAAAAATTACTCATCATTAAAAAAAAATGGTCAAAAAAATGTTGTACAAATACTCTAATTTTTTTAAATGGTGATATATTAAATCATCAAGGATTTATGAATATGTGGACCAAGATATTAAAATCATCATTCACATGGTTTTTTATTAATGACCACAATCACCTCTATAAATATTTACCCATTACCTTCAAGTCCATATTTTCCCATTCCACTAATGTCATCTAATATAGATACCTAGTTATATTTTTTTTCTTTAAAACCTGTATAAATCCCATATTATCTTATTAATATGATATTTTATTGATTCTTCTCCAAATGTGATATATTAATAAACTATTTCTCAAATATCAAACACCGTATTGAAATGACCATTTTTAAATTGAGAGTATATAATTTAATTAAGCTTTGGATAATATAAAACCATGAAAAATAATAAAGAATAAAATTTATTTGATATAGTGTATAGATCCGAACACCAATTAAATAATGAAATTTAAAACCTCTAGAATTTATGGTATAATTTTTGTTTTAAAATTATTTAATTGAATTTTATATCTTTCAATTCATATGATATATGTTTTTCCTCTGTTACACAAAAAAGCCCTTCATTGATAGCTTGTGTTAAAAGAAATACCATGTTTTACCGATACTTCTAATATTATATAGTATAAAAAAATATAAAATAGATATTAAATTAATAGTTATGAATTTGATTAAAAATGTTATAAAAATATAGTTTTTTCAAAAATATAAAATTAATTCACATGTTAGCAGTTAATTAGAAATGAATATGAAAATAAATTTAATAAAAAGGATATTTTTTATGCTAACAATGATGTTTTATCATGATTAATAATTATAATTACTACTAGTGAACTATAATAAATAAATAAATATATATATATATATATTATTAAATAATATATTTTTATATTATAAAAATATATTTCATAATCAAAAGGTAGGATTAAAATTTGTTTTATGCATAAAAATTATATGTTTTTTGAAATAGAAATATTCCCGTATTGAGATAGGGATCCTACAATAAATATAACTATTTTTCAATTCAAAAATATTATATTACAATATATAAATAATTTTTTTAAATATCAACATAATATTACGCTTAGTTCGACGTTTTTTATTTAGTTGTGAGGCTTCATTTTGTTAATTAAGAGTGAAAAATGATACATTATAATTTAAAACAGTGTTTTCATCTAATTTATTTATTTTTATAAATTATATTTCAAATTGGGATAAAAGAAAAATTGTATCAATTATAAAAAAATTAATACAAATTACGTCATTTTTATCAAATTCACTTTCAAATTTGATAATCAAACATATCAATATTTTTTAAAAAAATTCATTAAATATCCCTATTGTCGTATCATCTTCTAGAGTAATTTTAAATTAATTTAATTCACTTTGGTGATTGAAATTTTTTAAAATTGATTCCATATTATGAATCAGAATAATATATAATTTAATATAATGTCTATTTCATTTTGAGAAAAAAATATTAGTGAATTTATTAAAAATTAATTGCAATGATTAATAGAAAATTTATCTTAATATGGGGCTAAACCATAACCATAACGGCCAAAATGTACTATAAAATTGTGTAAATTTCATTTCATAGAAATATTTTAACCCTTTATTCCATTGGATAGTATTTGGACAATTTTTAGATCTACATTAATTTGGAAAAATGTGGTTGGAATTCCATTAATAAAACATTACAAGAATCTCATTCCTCTTCCACTATAAATATGCACTCACCCTCCCAATTATTCTCACATTTATTGAACATTGTAACTTATAAACCCTACAAAAATAAGCTCTAAAATTACATCCACTCTTCCTATAAGCCTACCTTTTGGTATAAATCCATTCATGGGTATCTTTTTTTAATAAACCAAAATGAGTTACCCAAATAAGAGTTAACCTTCCTCAGCAATCACATTTGTTTCATTTATCTCTCCACCAATTAAATTAGTTTTATATCATGATTTTCTAATAACCAAAATATATTATATATTCTAATATTTTGATATGTTATATTTTATACCTACACCTACACACACTTAATTAAAATGGTAATCATACTTACTGTTTATGTAGATGGATTACTACTGCCTCACAAAATGATGTTGTTCATTTTTCCTTTTCCACATATCATTGTCAGTAATTATGATGAAAACTCTATTTATATAGGATATATATTATATTTATGAATTATGAATACTTTTTAAATTTTTATTTTACACATTTTTTAATTCTATCCATTTTATGTGAATCTGATAAATTCTTTTTTGGGGAGTGTGGACTTCGAGCACCTCAATGTGACCTTATTCATTTATGATATATATGGATCACATTAAACATGATTTTAATTAAAAAATCAAAATAAATTAAATAACGTTTAAAATTTAATTATAATATACAAATATATATATACATATATATCATATCTTCTAATTCTTTTAAACACGTTAATGAAATGGAAGTACCATTCATGTGTACATGCGGCCTACCATCTCTATGAACTATGCATTTCATTTCCTATCTCCAAATTTTGTGGACTACTAAAAATAAATATATTAATAATATATAAATAATCTATCAAATATATGATATGATTAAATCACAATCTATGTAATAGAAAAAATATACAAAGATAAAACTAACTCAATGCAAAAGGAAATTAAAACCCAAAATATTGAAAATAATGAGATTTAATAAAAAACTGGTAATAAGATATTATATAAAGTTAATATATGATATTATAAATCATATTTTGGTTCTAGAATAATATATTAAAATGACTAAAACAATTATATATGAGGTTAAATTATATTAAAGCAAATGGAAATTAAAGGAAAATTATTATCATCTCACTTTTTACATCTGTGAGATTAATGTCATATTCACCACTTACTTATTTTGTGTTATGTATCTACTAAAGATATCAACATATTATATTATGAAATATTTTTTTATCATTGACTTTTTTATTTCAATTTCAATTACTTCTTTAATGGGATTTCAACATAGAGCTACCACGTTGTAAATAAATTTCATCACATAATTACTATTTGTTACGTTATATTTCTTTATATTTGGGGTTAACATTATATAATTATGTTTATAATGACATGGAAGATCTATTAAATTATCTACACATATTATATGTGTATTAAAGTTGATACACATAATATATTAATTTTTCATTTCTCAATTCAATGTTTGGAATATTTTAAGTGTTTATTTCACAATCAAATTATAACCGAGATTTAAAAATCTTGAAATTTCGTTAATAGAAGTTATATTATTATTTTAAATAAACCCTTTAATTTTATTCTCCAATGGTTTTTTCATGACTATTTTCATCTTATCATTAAATTTTTACACTATTTAGTACTATTGAGGTTTTATAAAATATTTATTTGGAAAATAAAATATCATTTGCCTTTCAGTCTGAGAACATGATTCTTGTATAAACCATGTTTAAAAAAAATTAGAATATATTTTTCTAATTAAAAAAATTATATTTTATGTACATATTTACACTTTTTGATATTACAATTTTTTAATTTGAATTTTTTTCCCACATTCCTATAATGTTAATTTTTAACCATTTTAACATGCAATAGGAATGTTCTTTTTCCAGTTCATCTAGCACAGAATTACTTTCCATTATTTCATCCAATTGTCCATTAAATTTTAAAGGAATATATTTTTAGAAAATATTATTAAATGTAATTGTCAAAGAATATTATTTCATATTTTTTTTTTCAAAATTATTTGGTTGTTTTCTTTATGAATATTTTAAATATATATTTATTTTATTTACTTTCAACAACAAAAACAATCCCTTATCATTACTCCAAATGGAAATTTTTTTATTTATACCAATGTTATTCATTTTATGGATGGTTTTTTATTTCAGTTTCCATGATATTTAATGAAATTTACATCCTTGATTCCGTTTTTAATTCCTATTAAAATATTTATTTTCTAGTTATAATTCAATAATAAATCCCACCAAAATATCCATATAATTTATCATAGTTGTGATGTTTAAAATAATCTCCTTCATAAATCGGTAGGCTATTCAGACAAAATTAGTTTAGTGAAAACACTTCATGATAGTATCCAAGAACATTCTAAACACTTTTATGAAAATTATTGATAGTATTATGCTAATGTGTCTTGTGAATGGTCTGGACAGTGAAGGTACCATATAACTTGAAAACATAGAATCCAATAATTAAAATCTTCCTTCATTCACTATTTTGTTATTATTATCCATGCCAATATTTATTTTAAATTATCTTTGGATTAATTTTATTATCGTATAATTGATTAAGTGACTTGTTTTCTATTTATTTTCCTTTCATATTGATTATGACATATCCAGTAATTTCAATGTTGACTTTTTTCAGTTATTTATCTTTCCATGTTGTTTATGCACTTCCATATCAGTTTGTTGATAAAATGTCTTGTGCCGTCAATTATTACAATCCTATATTGACTATTCTAATCGAATCATTATTTGTTCAACTATACTTAACCTTTAATGAGCATTTGACATATCTATTATTTTTTCTATTCCAATTGAATTATATAAGTTTACTAAGATTGATATTTAAGGATATTATATATGGGAATAATGTTATCCCTAATATAAATAAAATATTTTGTTATTATTATGGTACTCATTTTTAATAAATGGCACATGTATCTATCTAGTTTACCAATACTACTAAACTCAATGGTCCTGCATGATTTGATTAATAGTAATCATGCCAATGTAATAGTTGTGTATGGTGACTTTGGGATTATTGGGGTCATGTCACATTAGTTAGTATTTGAGGAACTACCATAGTAAACATTGAAAATATATTTATAAAATATAACGTAGGGAACATAACCCTATTATTTCATTTTATTATAAGAATAAAAGAACATCCCAAATTTTAGAAAGGAACTTATTTAGAAATACATCCACAAAATAGATATCATTATAGTTAATACAATTGGATGTTGTTATGTTACATATGTATCTTAGTATAACAACTCTGAAAAGGCATGTCAGGCCAATATCAACCATATCATGGTACCCAAAAATGGGACTCACTGAGAAACCAGTTTGAAACTATAGAGGATATGTTTCGGTAATTAATATATTCAATACAAACCATAATAAAGGATTTGAATATATAATGAAAATAAATAACATAGTTTAACTCTATGGTGTTATATATTTAAAATAACTTTTCATTATTTAGATATTTGATAAATGATTATAATTTTCCACATTATGACTATTGTTACTCACACTATGATTTTTGGTTTTAAATAATGGATGAAACCAAATGGAGTCATGTTAACTTTGAACATGGACGATATGGTGGTGATTATTGGTATCCAAATGTGTGGTTGATATGATTGACTGATCCCTCGTTCATGAATAATAACTTTTCCCAAAATATGATTAATAATATATGACTTATCCAACCATTTGAATAACCAATGAATTAATTAATGGAGTTTTCTATGAGCTTGATTGGTGGAAACCATAGAGTAAAAATGGTTATATTTCCATCATGAAATAAATGTAGAAGGAGACACCCAAGAAAGTGTAAATGAAACTAATAAATTATTTATTTATGAGAAATAATGATATAATGAATATAATTTATGAGGAACCATGAAGATTATAACATAAAGAAATTAGTCTCGTTCATAAGATTAATTTATAGATTGTTACAATAACTATATGGAACCTAGAAATTACCAAAGACAATCCCTCAACTATAGAAAAATATGTAATGGTTTGGACCCTCCTAGTTTATTACTGTTCAAAATTGAAAGTGTTGGGTGTCCTGGACACCATCGACGAGTTTAAAGGATGTGGGTGTCAGTGGAAACATGTCACCGTGGTCTCACCTATATGTTCTACTGATCTATATCACCGATCAGTTCCATCCATTGGTCTCACAGATTAGTTTCACATATCAGCTTCACTACTCTTCTTCATGTGATCAGATTCACGGAACTGGTCCACCAGTTTCACCTATATGTCTCGTTGATAAATTTCACCCATCGATCTAATCGATCGGTTTCACCCATCGGTCTCACCGATCAGTTCTACCGATCGGTTTCACCCATAGGTCTCACTGATCCATTTCACCCATTGTTATGACTTATCATTTTCAACCATTGGTCTCACTGATCAGTTTTAACCATCAGTCACTCCGATCAATTTTACACAATCAGTTTCACCCTATCAGATTCACTGATCAGTTTCACCTAAATATTTTCACTCGATTAGTTTCACATATCAGTTTCAATCGATCTGATTTAATGCTTGACTTCACCTAATCTGTTTCACAGACCTGTTTCACCAGATCAGCTTCACCACATTAGTTTCACAGATCAGCTTCACCCGATCAGCTTCTCCCAATCAGTTTCACTGATCAACATCAAATGATTAGTTTCACTGATCACCTTCACGGTATCAGATTCACATGATATGCTTCACTCAATCAGCGACACTGATCAGTTTCACCTATCTGTCTCACTAATTGGCTGTAGAGGGGTGTCTGGGATTCCTTCCGTAGTTGTTCCCATAACACCACTTTTATGTCTTAATTTTTTTTTAAATGGATCAAGGATGTTTTTAATGCCCATAAATGATATATAAATTTCCTTAAGAGTGGGTAGACGCTCAACAGACCTGTTTTCGTTCATTAAAATAAATACTTTAATGCACAACCTTTGTGGCCCCCTCTCTAATGAGAATTATTAAATAACAATGTATTTGATTGTGTGTAACTGTCCAACCGCATGTTGAATCCATAATCTGCCATTAAAGTAGTTCAAAATTTCATATCTTGTAACTCCAATATCTAACTAATTATCGCATGGGAATTGTTTCTTCTTCTTGGATGATCACTTTTCTATCCTCAGTGTGTTTGGAGTCCCCCTTCACATGGTTAGTTGGGCCCCTATGCTATAGCATTTCCTTCACACTCTTGGAGTTCCCAGAGTTCCTCCCCTACAAGCCACACATCACCAGTGGTTGGCGTGAGAAGAAAAACATCAATCGTTTATCATCTTGGTTGGTGTTTTCATTCATATCTCTTTACTATGCATCATGTCGGATGGGTGTAAATAACGGTAAATTTTCAGGAATTTTTTTTCTTAAATTATTTGGAATTTTATGAGTACACAGTTTTTTGACGGCACCTGATTCTGAGGCCCGGTGTGCCGGGAATAATTTTCTGAGGTTTTGTTAAGCTTAAATTAATGCCCATAAGAATTTATTTTTAAAAGTAGAATATCTCTTAAACGGTTACCCGGATCAGAAATCCGAGGACACCGTTGTGCTCAGGATGGCGGGTTTAACCTAGGAGTTACTTAATTTTAGTCAGCACAGGCCTCCTGTGAGAAAAACCAAAAATGGCATAAACGTAAATAAAATAATTAAATAATGTTATTTTATTTTTCAAATGATTATAATCCACAAATGATAACTCAGAATAAAAATCTGAGACCACCGCTGAACACGTGACAGTATGCTTCCTTTAATTAGATACTAACTTTGGCCGGCAGGAGCCACATTAGAATATTATTTTTTGGCCGTAAATAAAACAATTAAGTGACAATTATTTTATTGTAAAATTCATAACATCTAAACGGTAACTCGAATTGAAAATAAGAGAGTACCGTTGAGTTAGTTGGGGCGTGTTTCTCTTAGGAACAGCCTAACCATGACGGCAGTGGGTCGAGGGTGACTGATAATAATTTTCCAAATTTTTTTTGGGTACGTTCAGTAAACGTACGAGCAGCGTTTTATAACTTTTGAACCAGTGCTCGGAATAGAATTCTGAGGGCACCATTGAACTCGCAGTTCCAATATTCTCTTAATAAGACTTTCATCTCAACAGCATATGATCGTGTATGAAAGTTAGTTTTTGGGGTTTTACGTGGGTTAATAAAATAAAATAAGTGAATAATTTATTTTATTTTGTTAAACACATGCAATGCGGATAATGTGGTTAGAAGCTCCACATGGGAGTTGGTGGTGGAACCGCCACACCCTAACCTCCCATTTAATGGGGAGGGAAAGGAATCCTCTCAAACCCCCCATCAATTAATTTTATATGTCGACGTAAAATTAGTTTCACTCGATTAATTATATGGGTCGACATTAAATTTATTGTTGTCAGTTAATTTTATGTGTCAATATAAAATTAATTACTCTCAATTAATTTTATGAGTTGACATAAAATTAATTGTTGTCACTTAATTTTATGGGTCGAAAAAAAAATTAATTTTTGTGAGTTAATTTTATGTGTCGATGTGAAATAAATTGTTGTCAATTAATTTTATGGGTCGACATAAAATTAATTCGGGTCATATGTTTTGACACAGGCTATGTGGGGGAAACATCTTGGCATCCTCCACTCTTATGTTGTGCCAACGTACCTCTTAAATTGTGCCAAAACAATTTAATTCTCCCGACCCCATTTTTAAATTAATTAACTGAATCATTGTAATTTAGGAAGGTTCCAAATAAATGACCATCATAATTTCTATGATGGTTACATACCACTCCCCCTATCCTATATATAGGGAGCTTGGGAGAATGTTTTGGGATGGCATCACCAAGCGACGAAGCGCTGGTAATGTATTGTGATGCCCAACACTTGGGGAAATCATATCCTCTCCAACGAAGAACGTGTAGAACACCAACGATGATCTTCCATGAGATTCTTCTTCGACCTTCCTTCCCTCGAAAACTGTCCTCCGCAACATCATCAAAAAACTGACGCAGCTCGGATTTGGGGACGTGTGGCGGATGCGACAAATGGCGGTCTTCATTGTCTTCCTTTCGCGTCTCCGCCAACAAGCGATGAGCAAAAGGTAGGGGTTTTATTTTTATTTTAAGTGTGAACCTTTCCCATGTTACTCCTTTCTCTCAAAACAATGAACATTGGTTTTTGTGCTTCATGCTTGAGAGAACCTATTGCTACCACCCTAAACGCAGAGGTTCTGTACCAAACCAACATGGACCGACCCCTTCGTTGTTCGTTTTGTAATGACTCCACGAAGGCAAGGCAATGAGGTGATGACGAAGAAGGCAGCGAACAGAGGCAATGCTACCCATGACCTCCATGAACTACGCTGCCCCCGCGGCCCCCTGGCACGCACCCGGTGACCCACACCCCCGCCGGCGCCCTGCCGTCGCACTCGCGGCGCCCTGCCGGCGCACCTGAGGCGCCCTGCTGGCGCGCCCGCGACGCCCTTCTGGTGAACCCACGGCGCCCTTCTGGCGTGCCCCCGGTGCCCCCGCGGCGCCCTGTCGGCGCCCCCCCCCCCCGGCGTGCTGCACTCCCGACCCGACGCCCCGCGCCCTTGATGGTGTCCTTTCTGTGGACCCTGATGGCGGCCTACCCAGTGCACCCCGGCGCCCCCGCGGAGCCTTGTCGTGCTACCCGGTGCGCCCCCGCGCACTGCCCGGCAGTTGGCACCCTTCCTGGTGCACCCGCGACCTGCCCGGTGCACCCGTAGCCCGTCAGAACCTAGCCGTCCCGCCCGCGCCCCGCACGGTCTGCCCGCTGGCCTCCCGGTCACTGGCCTGCTGAACCGGCTCGCGACACCCCGCGGTGTCGCTGGTCGAACCAGCCCAGTCTCCTGGGCTAAATTACTGAGCCGCCTTCGTGGTGACTATCGGGCCGAACCACCCTCGCGGTCCGCTGGGTCGGGCCTAGTGGACTGGTTCAAAACATGGAGGGATGACTCACCCAGTGGACTGGGTCAGACCCAGCGAGTCTGACCAGGTCGACCCAGACTAGGTCAGCCCAGGTAGTGTTAGGCTGAGTTGGTATGACCAGGTCAGACCAGACCCAGGCTCATTACAGGCCCATTACCTTCTTGGACACTATCTTTGGCACTGGACGTCCATTCGACGAACCGTCAGTGGCACTGGTACTCTTGGAGCATAGCTATCCCTTTGAGTATACCCCATGGGAGTTCGGGGTATATATGAGATACGGCTGAGTTGGTTTGTATACGAAACCAATCGGGCCCCCAGAACAAAGAGGTTAATAAATCACAAACCGAGCGTCCGATTGACGCTCTGTCTATTGCATTAAGAACGGTGTGATGAGGCAGTCATTTGTGATACTTCTTCATGGGACTTTGTGATACTTGGATTATCGACCAGTGGCTCAAGGATCGGATCCTCCCGGAGGCGAGCATACGGAGTACGGTGACCTTGTAGCTGGCTGAGACCTGATGATTTCTTGTCTGAATTGATTCGGAGTGACTTTCATAGCCCAGTGGGGAGCACTACTTTGTGAGGTGGCAGGACCATGGCATTTGAGCACTACATTGTGAGGTGGCAGACCCATGGAGGAGGAGAACTACTCTGTGAGGTGGTAGACCAATGGTACTCAAGAGGAGGAGTACCTCAATAGTGTAAGGTTAGTGAGTAACACCTCAGAGTCGTGATAGGACTACGGCACTCGATAGAGGAGGAATTCTCCAGCAGCCGTGTTTTTCGTCATCGTGAATAAAAAACATGGTTTGAGCTGAGTCAATGACCTTTGTGTTTTCCTCATGAATGATATGGGTTACTTGATATCAAAGGTATATGTATTGGAATATACATAAGTAAAGGCTATCTGTTGAGATATTTCTTTGTGGTTTATCCTTGTTGGATTTAGTAAGACCTTGAGGGTCTCTGGGTCCCTATGGAGTATCATTATACTCACCCCTACATGGGCTATGCCCATACCATGTTGTGTTGGATGCAGATGATGGACAACGCTGATCGTGGTTGAGGCTTGTAGAAATGGACGGTACCCAGAGGTGGACTTTAGGACGATACTATATCCGGAGGTGGACTTCATGACGAGACGGTACTCGGAGGTGACAAACGGACGTGGAGAGATGAGGTGGCCATCTGCACCTACCCTTTAGTTAGGAACTCTAGAGGAAGATCTAGATGTAGCTTGACACCTTCCTGCTATTTTGTCTTTTCCTTTTACATTACTGTTGGGATTATATTTCCGGCTACCTTTGTACTTTTAGCACAAATTTCTTATTTATTTACTTTCTGTTTGCTTCCGCTTGTACTCTACTTCTGTGTTTTCTTGCGTTTCATAAAGGCAATGCCTACCTTTTTTATCTAGATTTATGCCTTTGGTGCTAGTCTCCAGCCCCTGGCCTATGGAAGGTGGGCATGGGGTAGTCACAGCACCAGTCCAGAGGATGGGTCATAAAAAATTGGTATCAAAGGATGTCGGTTCTACCGTAAAACTTATGACTCTGATATTTTCTTTCTTTTAAGAAATAGTGTTAAGGGTACTGAGTGTGTTTTTCAATTCAGGGAGTCCATTGTGGGTGCGGCAGCCGATATATCCATACACCAGGACCCTGACTTCTGATTTCTGACTTAGTGCATGAAAAAACTGATTATGTGTGTGTTTTAAAAAAAATTCACTTAAATAAGCTCAAATTAGGTCAACTCACCAGGTATAGTATTTTTATCGTGTCACATATATTCTTTCAGGATGGCTCCCCGCGGACGACAGGCTAGAGCCCTGAGAGTTGTACGTACTGACAGTCTGCTGAAAAACGAGGCCTCAGTACATGTCCCTCTTCCAGTTGAGGCACCAGCGGAGGCACCAATGGTACTACCACCTGTTGGACCACCGATGCCACCAGCCCCAGTAGCAGGCGATGCACACCCCCTGAGCGCACTGCACGAGTTCCAGTGCCAGAGGCCACCCAGGTTCCCGAGAGAGACGGACCCACAGGTGGCTAAGGATTGGCTGGAGGCTGTGGTGAGAGTGTTCAGGCTAGTAGGGATGCTAGCAGACTTTATGGTGATCCTTGCTACCAGCCTCTTTCAGGCAGCAGCAGGCAGATGGTGGAGACTGATACTCCAGATGCATGACGAGGCGACACTTATGTGGGCATAATTTGAGAGTTTGTTCCATGCAAGGTTTGTACCATCCACCGTTCGAGCGGTGCGTATACAGGAGAAACTGCATCTTCAACAGGGGAGCATGATAGTGGTGCAGTATTCTCCGAGGTTCACTGATCTCTCGTGCTACTCCACTAATAGGGTACGAGACCTGTTCTTCAGGCCCCGAACCTTCGAGCAGGGGATCAAGCGAGAGATTTGAGCTTCAGTTGTTTCTCTTCGCATCCCGACGAAGAAGGGGGTGTTGGAGTGATCCCTCTTAGTGGATAGTTTCCTTGTTGAGAAGTCTCCAGCATCAGGATCCACTACTATATGGTATGTAGTGGAGTCTTCTACAGCTGGTAGTAGACAGATGACGCAGAGGTCTAAGAGGGCCAGACCTATAGGTGGTCGGCTGCAAGACTCAGGGTCGGTAGTGTGAGGCACCAAGGGGAGTGACAGAGCCAGACCTGACATGCTGTGTTACACGTGCGGTTGACAGGGGCACATAGCTCGTGACTTTTCAACCCACCGCTCGGATGATCAGTAGATAGATGAAGGACCTCTCAGGCAGAGGCAGAGGTTCAATCGAGGCAGACCGCAAGGAGCTGGAGACCGAGGCAGGGGAGCTGGCCGTGTAGCTTGAGGTGGATGATGCTTCGAGTTGTTTACACAACCACCACCAGGAGGTCCACCCAGACCACATGGAATAGGTGGACATGGAAGATCACAACTTCAGCTAGCTGAAGCATATGACTATGGGGCTCCGGAAGCAGGGGACAGGAGCGGGACTACTTCCAGTCATGGAGGCCTTTGTTCTTGGTGCTTCTAGTTTCCTTAATTTTGATGTTTTTAGTTGTTGTGTGTCTTTGTACATGAGCTGTATTAATAAAATACACTTTTCCTTGTGACATTTTCTTTCTTTCCCTTTTGTGTGGTTGATACTGAGAGGTTCCGGTTAAAACTGTTGACATGACCCTCACTTTTGAGATTCCTACTGGAGGAGACCCAGTGACCACACACTGATGTCGACAGTGTGACTCAACCCTTGGAGGTGAGAGTGACGGTTGGATCACTTGGTAGTAGTGTCGAGGCCTTACGGTGTCATCAAAGACATGAAATGTACAGTTCATGTCAGGATTGACTGTATTAGGCAAAGAACGTGGTTCATTCAGATAATGAGACAAGATTTATCTTTTTTGGCAATGGGGAAATATAATAAGATCTTATAAGACCAGAGATGGTGCAGACTACGATGGAGAAGGTGTAGATCATCCATGAGCGGATAAAGACTGCACAGTGCAGACAGAAGTCCTATGCTGATAGGAGACGGAGACCACTGGAGTTCAAGGATGGTGACCATGTTTTCTTATGGGTCTCACCTCGATGTGGACTACGGAGATTTGTCCGTGGTGACCAGTTATCTCTGCACTTCATCTGGACCTTCCACCTTAGTTGAAACAGGTGCATGACGTCTTTCCACGTATCTCAGTAGAGGAGGTACGTCCACAACCCGACCCACGTCATCGATCACGGGGAGCTGGACATCGAGGACGGGACGACCATCCCGGAGGTTTCGGTGGAGATCAAGGATCGACAGGAGAAGGTCCTTCGTGGACGGTTAGTTCCTCTAGTTCGCGTTCATTGGTAGCTTGAGAACCTCTAGGAGAGCACATGGAAGCAGGAGGATCATATGCGTGCTTGGTACCTCCTTTAGTTTCCCTAGTTTGTGTTGTAGCTTTACAGGGACGTAAAGCCCTGAGGTGGGAGTAATGTAAGGACCAGTAAATTTCAAAGAAATATTTTTTTTCATAAATTATTTGGAATTTTATGAGTATGCAGTTTCTGACGGCACCTGATTCTGAGGCCCGGTGTGCCCGAAATAATTTTCTGAAGTTTTTTTCAGCTTAAATTAATGCATGTAAGCAGTTTTTTTGAAAAAGTGGAATAACTCTTAAACGGTTACATAGATTAGAAATATGAGGACACCGTTGTGCTCAGGATGGCAGGTTTACCCTAGGAATTACTTAATTTTAGTCGGTGAAGGCCTCCTGTGAGAATACCTAAAAATGGAATAGCTGTAAATAAAATAATTAAATAAGGTTATTTTATTTTTCAAATGATTATAATCCATAAACGTTAACTCAAATTAAAAATCCGAGACCACCGCTGTACTCATGAGGGTATGCTTCCTTGAATTAGATACTAACTTTGGCCGGTGCAAGCCACCTGAAAAAGTTAGTTTTTGGCTGTAAATAAAATAATTAAGTGAAAATTATTTTATTGTAAAATTCATTACTTCTAAACGGTAACTAGAATTGAAAATATGAGAGTACCGTTGAGTTCGTTGGGGCATGTTTCTCTTAGGAAGAGCCAAACCATGACGGCAGTGGGTTGAGGGTGACTGATAATAAATTTCCAATCTTTTTTTCGGGTACGTTCAGTAAACGTATGAGCAGCGTTCGATAACTTTTGAACCAGTCCTCGTAATCGAATTCTGAGCGCATTGTTGAACTCACAGTTCCAATATTCACTTAAAAATACTTTCACCTCAACAGCGGATGATCGGGTATGAAAGTTAGTTTTGGGGGTTTTACGTGGGTTAATAAAATAAAATAATTGAATAATTTATTTTATTTTGTTAAACACATGTAGTGCGGATAAAGTGGTTAGAAGCTCTACATGGGAGTTGGTGGTGGAACCGCCACACCCTAACCTCCAATTTAATGGGGAGGGAGAGGAAACCTCTCAAACCCCCCCCCCCCCTCAATTAATTTTATATTTCGACGTAAAATTAATTGCACTCAATTAATTTTATGGGTCGAGGTAAAATTAATGGTCGTCAGTTGATTTTATGTGTCGACGTAAAATTAATTGCTCTCAATTAATTTTATGAGTCGACGTAAAATTAATTGTTGTCAGTTAATTTTATTGGTCGACGTAAAAATTAATTGTTGTGAGTTAATTTTATATGTCGACGTGAAATAAAATGCTACCAATTAATTTTATGTGTCGACATAAAATTAATTCGTGTCATATGTTTTGACGCAGGCTATGTGGGGGAAACTTCTTTGCATCCCTTACTCTTATGTTAAGCCAACACACCTCTAAAAATGAACCAAAGAAATTTAATTCTCCCGACCCCCTTTTTAAATTAAGTAACTGCATCGTTTGAATTTAGGAAGGTTCCAAATAAATTAACCGTCATAAATTCCACGATGGTTGCATACCTCTCCCCCTCTCCTATATATAGGGAGCTTGGGAGAAGGTTTATGGGACGGCTACAACAAATGATGAAGTGCTTGTAAAGTATTGCGACGCCCAACACATGGGGAAACCATATCCACTCTAACAAATAATGTGAAGAACGACAATGACAATCTTCCACGCAATTCTTCTTCTATGTTCCTTCCCCATAAACCTATCCTCCGCAAAATCGTCAACAAACTGACACAGATCGGAATTGGGGACGTGTGGCGGACGCGGCGAACGACAGTCATCATCGGCTTCCTTCTGCGACTCCGCCAACGAGAAATGAGAAAGAGGTAGTTGGTTTATTTTTATTTAAAGTATGAACCTTTCCCATGATTTTCCTTTCTCTTAAAACAAAGAATGGTAGTATTTGTGCTTCATACTTGCGATAACCTATTGCTACCACCCTAAACGCGGAGGGTTCGGGCCAAACCAAATGGCCTGACCCCTTCGATGTTCTTTTTGTAATGACTCCACGACGGCATGGAAATGAGGCGATGATGATGAAGGCGGCGAGAAAAGGAAGTGCTACCCACGATCTCCGTGAACTACGCCGCCCCCGCGGCCCCCTGGCACGTACCCGGTGACCCGCGCCCTTGCCGGCGCCCCCGCGACGCTCTGCCGGTGCACCCCCGGCGCCCTGCCGGCGCACCCCCGGTGCCCTGCCGGCACACCCCCGGTGCCCTGCCGGCGCACCCCCGGCGTGCTGCATCGCTGACCTGGCGCCCCGTGCCCTTTCCGGTGTCCTTTTTGGCACCCCTGTCGGCCGCCTGCTCGGTGCACCCTGGAGCCCCCGCGGCGCCTTGTCGCGCTACCCGATGTGCCCCCGCGCGCTGCCCAACATTCGGCACCCTCTCTGGCGCACCTGTGCCCTGCCCGATCCACTCGCGGCCTGCCAGAGCCCAGCCGGCCCGCCCGCGCCCCACGCGGTTTTCCCGTTGGTCTCCTGGTCACTGGCCTGCTGAAACGGCTCGCGATGCCCCCGCGGTGTCGCTGGTCGAACAAGCCCGGTCTCCCGGGCCGAGTTACCGAGCCGCCTACATGGTGACTATCAGGCCGAACCGACCTCGCGATCTGCTGGGCTCGGCACAGCGGGCTGGTTCAAATCATAGTGGGATGACTTTCCCAATGGATCGGGTCAGACCCAACGAGTCTGACCGGGTCGACCCAGACCAGGTCGGCCCAGTTTGGGTGAGGCTGAGTTGGTCTGACCTGGTCGGACTGGACCCAGGCTCATTACTAGCCCATTACCTTCTTGGGCTATATATTTGGCACCAGAAGTCTGTTTGACGAACCGTCAGCGACACTGGTACTCTTGGAGAATACCTGTTCCATTGAGTATACCCCATGGGAGTTCGGGTTATATATGACCGTGTTGGTTCGTATACGAAACCTATCGGGTCCCTAGAACAAAAAGGTTAATAACTCACGAACCGGGCGTCTGATTGATGCGCCATCTATTGTGTTAAGACCTCTGTGACGAGGCGGTCCTTTGTGATACTTCTTCGCAAAAAATTTTTGATACTTGGAGTATCGACCAGGGGCTCGTGGAGCAGATGCTTCCAGAGGCGAGCAAACGGAGTACGGTGACCTTGTAGTTGGCTGAGACCTGATGATTTCTTGTCCGATTTGATTCAGAGTGTCTTTCATAGCCCAGTGGGGAGAAATAATTTGTGAGGTGTCCATCCCATGGAGGAGGAGCACTACTTTGTGAGGTGGAAGACCCGCGGTACTCGATTGGAGGAGTACCTCTGTAGGTTGTGAGGGGGAGCACTAATTTGTGAGGTGGCAGACCCATGGCGGAAGAGCACTACTTTGTGAGGTGGAAGACCTGTGGTAATCGAAAGGAGGAGTACCTCAGCAGTCTAAGGTTAGTGAGTGACACCTCATAGTCGTGACAGGACTACTCCACTCGATATAGGAAGAGCTCTCCAGCAGCCGTGTTTTTCGTCATCGTGTATAAAAATCATAGTTTTAGCTGAGTCAATGACCTTTTTGTTTTCCTCATTATTGATATGGGTTACATTATAAAATAGGTATATGTATGTTAATATAGCTATGTAATGGTTATCTGTTGAGATCTTTCTTTGTGGTTTATCATTGTTGGATTTAGTGAGACCTTGAGGGTCACGGTGTAACTACTGAGTATTGTTATACTCACCCCTGCACGGGCTATGCCTGCACCTTGTTGTGTTGGATGTAGACGACGGACAACACTGATCGTGGTTGAGGCTTGTAGAACTGGATGGTACCCGGAGGTGGACTTCACGATGAGACGGTACCCTGAGGTGGACTTCACGACAAGACGGTACCTGGAGGTGGACTTCACGACGAGATGGTACCCGGAGGTGACAGACAGATATGGAGAGCTGAGGTGGCCATATGTACCTACCCATTAGGTAGGAACTTCGGAGGAAGATACAGGAGCATCTTGACACCTTCCTACCATTTTGTCTTATCCTTGTACTTTATTGTTGGGATTGTATTTCCGGCCCCCTTTGTACTTTCAACACACTTGTCTTATTTCTTTACTTAGTGTTTGCTTATGCTTTTACTCTGGCTGTGTGTTTGTTTTCATTTCATGAAGGCAATTCCTTCCCTTTTTTATTGGGATTTATGCCTTTCATGCTAGTCGCCAATCCCTGGCCTATGGAAGGCGGGCTTGGGGTAGTCACGACACGGGCCCTGAGGACGGGTCGTGACAATGGGTGTGGTAATTTTTATATGGGGATGCATGAATCCAAACCATAACGAAGATAACAAAAATTTTTTAGAGAACTAATGGGTGTGTTTGACGATTTTGTGGTATAATTTTACATTTTCTTATATGTAGTGAATTTTATGGGATTATGTCCAAATAAAAATGGTTGTTGGTGGCCTATCCTTGTGTACTAATGAACTTATTTTTTATGCATATTTTTGTGATTGAATGGATGTATCATGGAAACTTGTTAATCAGGTAAATTGGGTTGATTTAATTGATGCCCAATGAATATGAATCCTTTTGTGGTCACCCTTTTTAACAAAAAAAAGACAGAACTAAATGAATGGCATATTTAAATATGAAAACTCCCTTTCTCTGTACTGGTGATGATTATGGTAGATGGTTGTGAGGTGACATGGATGAATATGTGATCCCCTATTGTGAAGTTGTCGGTTTCTGGACCTAAGACTGTGTGTGGAAGTATGATGGACCATGTTTTGGTTCCTTTACTTTGAGGTATCTCATAGATCCATTTTTTTGACTTTACAAGAGATCCCTGGGTGAATGCTTAAATTTATTCTTGTATATTTTTCATTCTGTGTCTTGTGGATACACCTGTTAGTAACCTGGTTGTGAAGAATTTTTTTAGTCCCATCACTTGAATGAGATAACAAGAATGGGTTCGACGAGGAATTGGTTTCTGGGAGTTAGTTGTGACTTTTTTGTGGCTATGATGCTTCTTATAAATGAATAGTAACAAGGGTGTTTGGTTATGGGATGGTTTTTGGAACTCATAGGTTTGAATGAGTTCATGTTTATTTATATGTATAACTTTTCTTATTATGTTTCTTTATCTTCCCCAACCCATGTTTGGAACATCGTGTCAAACACCCACATTTCATGGGGGAGGGTGTTTTCCCAAACACTCACATGAGTGTCTAGTTATTAGATCCTTTTTTTGATTCATTTCATGAGTAGACCAAGACTCTCTGTGCAGGGTATGATGACCTGAGGTCAATTATATCACTAAATTCCTCAGGTTGGGTGCATTGTGGTGCTTGGACCAGTTGTGTGTAGGTAGGTTGTTTTCCAAGGGTCTTCGGGATAAGGCCCATGTTTCTTCGGGCGACGAGGTAGTTGTTCTAGCCCAGGTGACTTTGGGGGTGGTTTCATGTGGTTTTTGTGGCCCATGTGTTTGTAAGCGGGATGTGTGGTTGTTGTATCCTAAGTGTGTGTAGTAGGGGTAAGGCAGTCGGACTGCGGTGAACATAGCGGGGGAGGACTGTCGTGTTGGATTCCTACATTAACTAGTGAGAAAGTTGTGTGAGATTCTCAAACATCTATTTATTATTACTATTACCATACTAATCTTATGATTTTTGGGGAGTGCACCTCAGTGATGTTTTGGTAGATATTTCCCTTGAAAGGTTCTTTTATCGCGGGGCATTTGATTGCCTCCCCTCATCTGCATGAATGCTTTTGGTTTTCCCTACGGAGTATAACTGTATACTCACCCTACATATATAAAAGTGATTTCAGGTTTTTATTAGGACATTGAGGACCATCCCAGACCCCATTATCATAGATTCTAGGACTGTTGATATTGTTGTTTTTCATTTCTTTTGGTAAATATTTTTGGATTTATCTTGTTCATGTAGAAGATATTATTAAAACATGCATGTGGAAACAGGTTGCTTTGGCTGTACTTTTACTCCCAATTTTGGTGTTTTTTTGGATTCACTATCTTACACCTCATCTTATAAAATAATAAGTGCAATTCCTTCCATATTGTGGTTTATTATATATCTTTGGTTCTAGTTTCCACTCAGGGACCTATTGGTGGTGGGTTTTGGGGGTCATTTTCTCTCCTTCAACTTGAGGAAAGAAGGGTCTAGCAACTTGTTTTCACTTCTCTCATCTTGGTAAAGGTGAGTCATGATAGAATGATATCAGAGGATATGGTTGAGAGATAGGATGGATCTTAGGGTCCAGAATTATGATGATTTCATGGGACGGTAGAGAAAAAGTTTAAGGCAATCTTGGTGCGTGAAATATGCCAGGGAGACCGTATAAGACACGGTAATTTAGGGCCCACCATGATCTGATGCAATGACTCTTGACCTAATGAAATACCATGTGAGGCCACAATGATTTCATGGTACAGACTCTTGGAAAGGTAAATGGATCATAATGACTTGTGTTCTTGTGTGTCTTGGGGTATTTTAGGGATTTAAAACATATAAATAAATGGTCTACAAAAAATTTAAAATCAATCTTCTACACTACTCAAGCATATGCATTCCTTATTTACTTTGCAGTTATAGCACCCGGACGATGACCAAGAGTATTGCGGTAGATTGAATCCTACGATGATAAATTGGCAGATTAGTAAAGGGATGATCGAAATGATGATATCAACCATTGGAAAAGGATTCTTCATGCCTTTCAGCGATAAAACCCGTAGAAATAACACGGGTAGACTCTCAGACATGGACAAAGATAGCTAGATCGTGGAGCTGGTGATAGTTTTCATCTTTATCCGGGCTCTGACCGAGTATAGGGTTCATCCGACTGTAAGCCAAATGCAAGGAGTGACGCGTCAGTGGTGGAATCTCTTTCTTTGGGAAAAGAGGGAGGGTGTTGTTTCAACTACTGATATTGAGAATGAATTTATAACAGAATACCTCTCCTCCAAGATTAAGACAGAAAAGAAGGAAGAGCTACTATCCCTATAATATGAGAACATGTCAGAGAGGTATTTGGGGATTATGACCAAGGATATCCTTTTTTTTCTCTAGACTTTTTTCTAGATGAGGAGTGTCAAGGGGGACGTTTAGAGGAGGCACTCCAACATTCTATTTAATATTTTGTCGCTCCATTCACCCTACCGACGTACCGTGAGGTCCATAATAAGGATGAACTTGTGGAAATGAATCATGTAATGTGATGTGAGCCATGATATGGGAGAATGTTCGGATCATCAATGGAGAAGGATGTCAGCAGTAGGCCTCCTGCATCTGGGCCTACTTGGTTTTGGCCCGTGGGGAACATGCCCTAGAAATTTCAGTTTCGATCTCCCAGTCTTCTCTATTTCCATGAAGGACTATGACTGAGGAGATTCATCTGTTCCAGCCATGCATACCATTGGAATCAGTTCCTAGACTGACTGAAGTACAATAGGGGTTGGGAAGTTCAGCAACCACC
Source organism: Viscum album (assembly GCA_963277665.1). NCBI lineage: Eukaryota > Viridiplantae > Streptophyta > Magnoliopsida > Santalales > Viscaceae > Viscum > Viscum album. The sequence goes on along the minus strand of OY728158.1, from coordinate 1,355,466,335 downwards.
TCAGCTGCATCAGTTTCCATCCATGCCCTTTTATAAGCAGTAGTAGGGTCAATGAGTTGTCGCTCCTCTTAGAGCAGACATTGCAGGAGGAGGATCACATCAGGAATCTCCTTTGGGACCTCAATTAGGGTGTGTTCGAGAAGGTGGCTGGAAACTGAATGGAAGAGGAGCTGGGCATGGCTAGTTTCCTCTATAGAGGCAACCGTTCTAGAAGGGCTGGAAGTTGTTTGAGGTACAATCAGCTTGTTTAGCACTCTTTTGTTCACCTTGTCTATTTCAAGAACTCCACACTTCTTTTTTACACCATGTATATCCAATTCCATGGGCCTACACATTGAGAGAATCTCCATTCCGCTGGCGATGAGTATGCCAGTTGGGGGTTATACCAGCCAATTTGATGTTTTTTGAGGATGCAGAAGGATGTTGGGTATGCATTAGTTTTGTGGGGTTCGTTTTCAACTTCAAATGCAGCCTTCTGATGTCATCCTAGGCATCTATTGGATGTTTTCTGTGCATGATATTATCAAATCCTTCCATATAATATTCATGATCATCAATGACAATGACCATCATGTGGCTTTTGATAGTGAACAACGTTGTCAGGTGGGGAGATGGTGAGTGGAGTTCTTTTTTCTATGTTTTCACAGCATTCAACATAATTAGTGGATGCTGATATGATGGGTGTTCTGGGTATTTTCATAGAGTTCATGGGTGTTTTTCCTTGGTAGTTCGTAACTCTACCCCCTCGAAATGACGTTGAGTTTGATATAGACTTACATCCTAGGGCCCATCTGATTTTGATGTCTCTTTATCGGATGCCACCTTTTGTATTGTGGGAGTTTCTGATTCAGATCGATGAGCTGATGAAGAAGGGTTTTATACAATCCAGTGTGTCACCATGGGTTGACACAGACTTCTTTGTGAAGAAGTTAGATGGTGGTCTCAGGATATGCATAGAGTGATGGAGACTAAATCCTGTAACATTAAATAATCGTTACCCTTTCGCAAGGATAGAAAGTTTCTTTGACTAGCTATGGGGATCAAGTTGGTTCTCTATGATTGATCTGCAGTCTGGATATTTCTAGTTAATGTTGGAGAATAGATATATCACAAAGACTACATTTTATTGCTTGTATGGGCACTTTGATTTCGTATTCTGGTCGTACGGTGTTACGAAAGAACCTTTAGTGTTTATGGGGCTCATGAAATCTATTTTCATTGATTTTATGGATCATTTCATCACTGTGTTCATCAATGAAATTTCTTTCTACTCAAGATCAATGGGGTAACATACTGAGAAACTTGGGATGGTCTTGGAGATCCTTCGACATCACCGTCTATATGGGGAGTTTTCCACGTGCAAGTTCATGACACGATAATTATTTTTTATTGAACACATGGTGTCTCAGCACGGGATAGTGGCTGTTCCATCAACATATGATTAAGTTTTTTCAGGGGACGAAACCATGACTCTGATGGAAGATCATAGTATTCAGGTTTTAGCAGGCTATTATATGAGGTTCTTACATTACTTCTTTTGAGTTTTAACTCCTTTGAGAGCTTTGAACAGAAAGGACATGGCATTTGTGTGGAGTGTGCAATGTCAAGATGCTTTCAGTAATATAAAGGAATGGTTGGTCAGCGCTACTCTGTATAGGTTTCCAAAGGAAGGGCTGTTGTTTGAGTTGTTTTGTGATGCTTCATGACATGACCTTGGGTGTGTGATGATTCTGCAGCGGGTAGTGATCTCTTATTGGTCTAGGCAGTTACGTCCTCATTAGTGTAACTATGCCACCGATGACCTAGACCTTGAAGCAGTATTGTTCACATTGAAGGTGAGGCAGAATTACCTCATTGGGGAGAACATTATGGACTTCACATATCTCAAGATTTGGAGTCAAATCTTTACCCAGTGGGACCTGAACATGCAAGAAAAAAGGTGGGTGGAGCTTCTTCATTAATAAAACATCTATATATCTTACACTAATGGTAAGGGGAATGTTGTGGATGATGCCTTGAGTAGGAAGTCACCGAGAGAATATGTTCTGGAATCTGTGGGTGATTGGAAGGCAACAGAGTATTTAGATGCCTTACACTAGGATGCAAGGTTGGATGGTGGTAGAGGATGTCTATTTTAGATGACAGTGTAGTACTCTCTGTTGAGTCAGGTGGAGGAGTCGTAGCGGGGAATCATAGAGATTAATGTTATGCGAGATTGTGTAACCCAATAAAATTCTACGAAGGGGTTGTGGGAGGATTGTCATAATTATATGATTTTCTGAGGGAAGTTGTTTGTCCCATAGACGAGTGGAAGTAAGAGGGATTCTGAATGGATTTCATCACATGACTACCTAGGGTTCAAGGAGGTTGTGATGCTATCAGTGTAGTGGATGACCGGATGATGAAACCAACTCACATCCTAGCGATCAAGGAGTTTAGTGTGGTGGATTCCTTTACACGGAGATACATGGATGAGTTGGTGTTGTTTCATGGAGTTCTGAGGTCTGTAGTCTCGGATATGGATTCACTGTTAACCTCAAAAGTCTGGAGAGGATTGAATCATGCTTTTTGAACCCATCTATGCCTTAGCACTACATTCCACCCCAAGACAGATGGGCAGATAGAGCGACCCATCCAGAAAATGGACGATATTCTATAGTCTTGTGTTTTGGACTTAAAGGGATCATAGGAATGGAATTTTAACCTAGTATAGTTAGCCTAAAATAAAAGATATCACTCAACTATTTGCATGGCACCATTTGATGCCTTGTATAAGAAGACATGTCGTTCACTTGTGTGCTTGACTGAGGTTGGAGAGGATGGTGTTATTGTCCAATAGGTTGTTCAAATCATGAAAGAGAAGGATTAGATGTGCATGAGAGGATGATGGTAGCCTAGGACTACCAGAAGTTGTATGTCGATTGTAGGAGGAGACCCTTTTAGATTGAGGTTGAAGACCATGTGTTCATGATGGTTTCCCCTCAACATGGGCAGAAGAGATTGGGTAAGTGGAGAAAGCTTTCTCATAGGTTCATTAGGGCTTTCTATGTGTTGGCGTGAGTCAATAAGGTGGCGTATCAGTTGGAATTGTCACCTTAGTTGTAAAGGATACATGACATTTTCTATCACTCATAGCTTCATCGATATCTACGAGAAAATTCACATGACATTGACTTGGGAGAGTTTGATATATGGGATGAAAATACATTCATGGAGTGAACGGTGAGGATTGAGGACTGAAGGGAGAAAGTGATTTGTGGGTGAAACATCCCTTTGGTTTGTATGTTGAGGAGTCACGTTGGCCTCAAGGAGAGTACTTGGGAGCGAGAAGCTGAAATGCGTTCCCAATACCCAGATATTTTTTGAGTTGTTGTTCTTATACATCCTTGATGTTCTTATTTTTTGTGACTTGTTGCGATGTAATTATTACCTAGATGGTTTATGAGTTTATTTTTTCATTACCTTGTTAATGTGGATTAAAAGTCCTCATATTTGTTGAAGGGATAACCCCATTCTTAATCACGAATCATCAGTGTGGATGTGATTAAACTCATGCGGGTGAGTCAGTGCCACACAAATAAGATAATATCATTACATGGAGGATAAAACTCCTTGATTGTTTTTTCAGGACAATGTGATCCATGGTAATCGTATGGGTGTTTGGGGTGGTTTGTCTCTAATAGGTATCTTCTGGAGTGATTGTTTGGGTTAATCTCGTTTTCTTGAGTTTGAGAATAATTTGAAAGGTATTAGATATAATGGACATGACCTCCTGATCCATTAATTTTCAAAATACATAGTGGTGGGGTGTCCTGGACACCAATGGAGATTCAGAAGGATGTGGGTGTTTGTGGAAAAGTGTCGACGTGGTGTCACCTATAAATGCCACTGATCCCTCTCACCTATCAGTTCCACCCATCAGTCTCATAGATCAGTTTCCCATATCAGCTTCACTGTTTAGCTTCACATGATCAGCTCCACCAATATCACCCATCGGTCTCACTAGCTGTTTCACCCATCATTATCACTTATCAGTGTCTCACCGATCGATCTCAACAATCAATGACTCACCAATTGGTCTGACAAATAGGTTTTACCCATCGGTCTCACCGATGGATGTCATTGATCGGTTTCACTCATTGGTCTCACTGATCGGTCTCACGGAATGGTTTCAACCATTTCTCTCACCGATTGGTTTCACCCATTGATCTCAAATATTTCATTCACCCATCGATCAAATCGATTAGTTTCACCCATCGGTTCTTTATTCAGTTTTATCGATCGGTCTATCTGATTGGTCTAACCAATCGGTTTCACCCAATCACTTTCACCCTATCATTTTCACTGATCATCTTTACCCAATCAAATTCACCCGATTGGTTTCACTGATCTGTTTCACCTGATCAGATACAATGATCAGCTTCACCAGATCAGCTTCACACGATCAGTTTCACAGATCTTCTTCACCCGGTTGGTGTTACCCAATCTGTTTCATTTTGCCCGCATGGAGTCTATGGTATTTCAAAGTCATGAAAATATCTTTCTAATTGGATTCCCTTAGGTGAGATGCATGTTGTATGTTCCTGGTCTCTTGAAATAGATTTTTTCGATGGCTTGATCTCTGTGGACCTAATGATTTAAAGGAATACTTCATTCCATTTTTTAGCATCCCATAATTCATGATCTATAGTTTCAGTTGATTTTCTCCACTCAGTGACGACATTGCAGGATGTCATTCCCATTGGGGAAAATTGGGTAGGTCATGTTGGGAAGAGTAATGATCCATGTTTTCCGCACCCCCGAATGTGATCTCAAGCGTGGGAATTTCCTATGAGGTGACACAATTTTCTCATTTCATGGATTAAATACAGTTAATGTTTTTTTGTTCTTTTTTCGAATTGTGGCTACCTCGTATACAAGAGGGCTTACAAGTTGATTATAGGGAAAGGATCCCCTATTGTGCTGACATGGTATGTGTTGCCTTCATTGGGTAGGAATTTTTCATTCAGAATTCTAAGATTTCTCCATATTTTGATGATAATGTCATGCATGAATTCCCCTGAAAATAATCCTTGTATGTCAAAGTGAGAAGTGGTCATAGGCCCATACATCACTAGTATATTATCCCTATCTAGTTGTCTTCTCACAATCACCATATCATGTTGTTTTTCTTTTAGTGGATTCTCTACTTTCTATGCCTATCTCGACAACTTTTTGATGATTTTATTCTATGCGGTTGGGCTGGTGGGAGCCTTATTGATTTGAGGACACTACAGGGGTGGCTCCTAAGATGTAAATGTACTTGGGCCATCCTCTAGTGGAGAAAGAATATCACTCAATATAAATGGAGTTTCTGATGTGTCTGAATCTTTTCCTAGAACCTCTGTAGAGAAGGGATTTCACATATTAATTCAGGAAAACGGAGTACCTTCATGCCGGCATGTATTTAGTTTGTGAGGAGGACCTTTATAAGTGTTATTTCTATGGTGAGGAATACAATGGAAACATGATATTAGACCACAAGGATTTTCCTGATGGTGTGTAACCTCGGGAGGACCTTTTTGTTGGGATGTAGAAGTGGGAGGACCTTCTTACTGTATGCTTTCACTGTGGGGATGGCATTCACAACAACATTCATTGAGGGGAGAGCCTTCTCCGTGACAGTCATCATGGAGAGGACTACAATCATGACTTGATATATGGATGAAGGGGGAATTTCTGTAGTGTAGATCTTGGTGAGGACTTTCGGGATGTACTACAATGAGGGGAAAACCATCTCCTTTCTTGGAATATTTTTGGGAAGGACCATCACAAAATCATTAATTATGGGGAGGGAATTCTCAATGACTATCATCATGGAAAGAACTACCATCATGACTTTATATATGACAACAGGGAGAATCATATCTGCAACGTATACCCTGTGGAGGACCATCAGGGAAGAAAACAACATGGGGGGAACATTCTTGATGTCTGATCATCTGGTTGAGGGGAGGGCTACCTGACGCGCATCATGATATAGGCTCCCGTGATTGATCATTCATGACCAATGAAGTAATATCTCATGGGTTCTCTATAGAGGACATTCACAACGGCTGGTAGCAACATTGCAGGGATGACCTTCACAACAACTACTACCAATTACATAATTATGTAATAAAAGGAAAGGTTCATGAGCCTTTATTAATATATGTTTGAGGGAATCAAGAAACCCATCTTATAGTAGAGTAGGGTCATGTATGTGCACATCATTTTCTGGTTTTCATTGGTTCTTTTCATTTTTGGGTTCTCTATTGATGTTAATCGGGGCCATCGTCTCTTGGTAATGGCCTTCTTATATGGGTCCCTAACTTTTTGGGTCCCATGATGTCGTCGATATATGCCAGTGAGCATCTTGTGATTTTGCAGGATATATCCCTTCATGGGAGCAGCCACCACGTTGGACTGACGTCCCCTAGACAGAATTGGTATTTTTTCCGAATCCAATTTTCAGTATGTCACATTATATTATCATCGACCATCCTGGACTGGAGAAGGGATGCATAACTATTCTGGAGTGGCTAGCTCATTTTTTGAATGAGTCGTTCATTCATGAAAATTGGGTAATAGGCCCGATTTATCGCATTTACTACCGATGCAGTGATATCTTGGCATGTTTTGAGGATATGGTCTGAAATCGACATCTAATCATCCATCATGGTTAGGATGTGTTGAGATAACTTTTGGATGATTGGGTATGATGGAACATTACGATGTCAGAGCAGTAGTTTGTGCCTACATTGGTCCTCCATGAGTTTCTTTTAAATACTGATAGTTTTCCTAGTTCAGGACAATGTTTTGATTCTTTCACCATTTGTGTTATCTGATTGCAACCGTATTTGACTGGTGGTCTTCATATTCACGGGCGAGGATTTTCATCTGCTCTCTTGCCGATGTATTTGTCTCGCAAGACTTGTATGCATCCAATGTAACATCAATAAATTCATATTTTTTCCGCCCTATTTGGATGGTGGGATTGGTATGCATCAGGAGGAATGTTTTTCTGAGTATAGTGTGTTGCCACCATATTTTGTTTACAGGATTCTTGTGCGTCAGTAGCTGTCTGTGCTTGCGTATAGATGAGTGCCATCATATTTTGATGGTGGGATTGTTGTATGTTGGAAGCTATTTTCATCTAAAATTATTTTTTCACTCTGTCTCCATGGTGGGAATAGCGAGAAATAGCAGAATTGTATATGTGATCATATTGTGCCACACTACTTCTGTGGCAGGCTTGAGTGGAGAGGAATCAGTTGTGTGTCTTCAAGTTGAACTCTGTCACGTCAGTATGACAGAGCTGCTCCTTAAGAACCAGGGTGATAGTGGGTATTTTTTTATATATATGCCCCCATGGCGGTCAGTCGGAGGGGCATGGGTCTCTTAGACATTGGAAGGTGCCCAAGGCCTTTGATCCTCCTCGGTGGGTGGAGGTATGGTTGTCTCATGTCGACAGCTACTCTATCTGTTGGGGGACCAAGGGTAGGGTCCCAATGTAGCTGGATTGATGTCCTCATTATTGACTTCATCTGCCTCCCTAATGTAAGGGAGGCAGTAGTTGTCACGTTCCATGGATATGCTCCCAAAACGTTTTGAGATGACCACCAGGGAAGCCAGGTGCTGAGGTACCAAAAGAGGTTGAAGAAACGGTTGTCAGACCTTCACAGACTAGATGGATTGTCTTGTGGGCTCTAGCATTGGGAGAGTACAATTTTTTTGTACCCTTTGATCAGTTTAATGGATAACCAGTTTTGAAGACATTGGGTAAGAGAAGGGGTCATGATGTTCATTAAGGCCCTAGCTGCCTACGAGATCACTGATTCGGGTGTCTTCATGGATCATGGGGATGCAATTTGGATCGAATCTCCCTCTATGAGAACCTGTAATACATGTATAATATACACTCCCCTAAAAATCATTACAATATAATTCAAATGAACACATTCATATTTTGTACTTTTTCTTGGCCTCATTACCATTTTCATTTACAATGGGGAGAAAGGGACTAAGTAGGGTGAGATAGCCACATTGGACGGGGATTCACATCTGGTTAACCGTTTTTGATTTTCCTCTGAGGTGGAACATGTTTTGCGTACCCGGGCATACAATATGGTCTGACATGTAGTATTTTTTTCCTTTTATCATTGTGGGTAGTACCACCACCTCTATTGAGGATTCACGTTGGGTTCACCATTTTTATTCCAGTACTGAGGTGTCACATTTTGTGCGTATCAGGGTGGAAAAAATGGTCATACGTGCAGTGTCCTTTTGTATTTTATCATTTGGGGTAGACCCACCACCTTGGTTTAGGATTCACGTCAGGTTCAATATTTTGGTTCTTCCTCTAAGGTGGTGCATGTATGGGCGGAGAGGATATGGTGATTTACCATTCCTTTTTTTGGCCCATTAAACATAATTAACCATCAGTGAAGGTCAAATTAACTTTGCGGGAACTGATGGTCCCAGAGGGTGATTGTGTGAGGGTCAAGCACTCATGCAATCAGTCCTTCTGGGATATAACTTCCTCAAATGTACTCCAATGGGTTTATCTGTGGATCCAATAATTCCCAATGACCCTAGAATCCATGATTCATGATCCTTCATTCCAAAGGTAAGCACTAATTGACTGATGATTTGTCCAACGAAACTTAAGGACTCCATTGTTCGAGAGGATGGGAGGGTAGGCTAGACGAACCCTTCCGGAGGAGGATTTTTTCTGGTTCTGAGACTCTCATATAGATTTCTGTCATGTTGATTAGTTCATGATTCCTTGGTTCATTATTGAAGAGTGTGTCCATAGGCTATCGATGGTTTTCAAGATCATTGCATGAATGCCTATTCTTGATGCCATATAAGTGACAAAAACTTAGCCATATTGTAAGGTGTTATAGAGTTTATCATCATCCAGTGGGGACAGAATGTGACCTGATGTTGGGATCGGGCCCACAAGGGGGATTCCTACTTATCCTCAAGAGAGGAATTAGAACCCATGTATTTCAGAATGTCTGGGATTAGGTGTGAGTACTTCCCATTTGGGGAAACATTATTGGGTGGACCCTTTTATGAATGTGAACCCTTTTTAGCTCGTGCTATCGGGTAAGAATCTTGTGTATCTTGGTTTCATATGAAATAAAAGTTCTCGTAGTTCGGATTATGTGTTGATGTTGAAATCCTCACAAAAATCTAAGCCCAAGTGAGTCATTCCTAGTATGAAAAACAATATGATTACAATGATTCAAAAATGAACATTCCTCCTCTCCTCTTGATGGGGAAAAGATAGATTGTGGTGGAAGAGGTCGGGGCGACTGTGGGAGAAGGCATAGTGTGATGAACCAATCAATTTGAAATGTAATTAAAGGTCACATGGCCCTTCCATGGAAAATTGGGGACTTGTATTAGTGGGAGGGCCCCATTGCATGTTCTGGGAAGGGGATGAAATTTGTCCTCATCAAAGGGGGCAGTGATCATAACCCCTTCCACTGATCATTTTTTCTCATTGAATAGAAAAGCTTGTGATCACCCCAAATCCCAACAACTAGTACGTTCACATCACCATCCCTAGGATGGACTTCAAGTTACCATTGGAATGTAGCCTTACAAGAATTACTAAATCCCACACCTTTGTTGGGAGGGCCTTCTTGACTCCACATACCATGGGTATGTAGACTCAATGGGGCATGCACACGCACTCGATATCCTGATCATATGGGTCTGGTGGCCTTGGAGGATGATTTGGACTAGCAACAAGGAACTGGAATGTAGAGGAATTATGGAGGGCTGCATGGTAATAGAGGGGAGAGGTTGGAACCGGAGGGAACGATACCCTGAAACCCCCATTCCGCTTATTGTAATCTCGTGTGGGATGTGGAAGGCTCTGCATACCGTAGTGGTATTCGAGTAGGAGGGCCATCCGCATATCGGTGCGGTACACGGGCATTGGTATCGCCAACCACATACCAATTTGTTACGTGGATTATAATGTCTCTTTGGGTTATATCTACATACTGATTGGGTATGCGGCACCGGGTTCAGTCCACGTAGCGGTACGCTACGCGGAGCGTCATATTAAAGGATGGTCGGGAGAATTATCATCATCAGGGAATTCATCCGCGAGAAGTATTTAGATCAGGCTTTACCATTTGGGTTCATGGTTATTATTATTATTAATCAATTCCTCCATTTTTATAGTTTTCTAATGGCTATACCTATGGAAGAAGTGGGTCATGCTTTGTGCTTCGCAGATGAAATAAGACAAAAGCCACATTGCAACTATTGAGTTTCCTCAATTTTTTATCACTCGTCCTTCCCACTATCCATCTTATATTTTTTGTTCATTCTACTATGATCCTTTTATAGAGAATCAGATCAATTTTATCTACTGGGAATGTGGAACCATTTAAGGATGACCATTGAAGAAATATTATGACTCGCAGAATAATCAGTTAACTATGGTTTGTGAAGGATTCGGGTCACGATAGGGGTTCGTGGAACCCTACCTGTTTGCTTAATCTGTGAGTTGAGGGGTTCACAGAAGGGTACGTAGATGACCATCCATGAAAAAATATTTCTGTTGAAGAGGTTCTCAGTTTTCCATGCTCGTAGGCCACTGCTTCATGGGTCAGCGGTTCGCGGACAATCCCCCATACCTGGTAGATAACAGTGCATCTTCTTCTCATTCCTTTCCCAGTGATGGTTTATTGGAAATTTGAAAACCTCAATTCCTTGAAGTTCCTTCAAATAAATCCAACTCATTTTGAGTCCATTCACCTTGGTAAACTCATAGAAGTTCTTGATTCATTCTACAAAGCAATTTTGGGGGTATTTCCTATCCTTGGAGAGATTTTCATGACCCTACTATCATCATCACTGTAAAAATTAATATTTAGAAATTAATAATGTTATTATTGTTTATGATGATGACATAACATAATGCGTATGAAATTTAAGAATTATATATTAATTAGGATTATAAAGTATTAAATATTAGGAAAGGATTTACACCATTTTTTATAGGATGTAACTATTATGGGATATGATGGAAAATCATTGTTAATGGATTATAAAGAACATTTAATTATTAAGGTGTATATATATAAGGATTCAGGAGTTATAATGTAGTGAGAATATTTATGGATGGTTATATGTTTGAAAGAATTAATTCAATTTTTAAATTTTATGTTATGGACAACCTATCATAGAATATTGGATTCTTGTATAGGTGTTTTTTATATGTAAGAATTATTCATAACATGAGGTAAATTAATTTGAGGAATAATTACATTTTTATATTGTCAACTTATGATAAAATGAACTGAAACCCTATCACATCCCACAAGGTCACAGAGATTCATCCCCCATCCAGAGGGCCCAAAGGGTGGAAAACTGAATATTGGCCAAAAATATTTATTAGTTAGTATGATTTTCAATAACAATATAATATATATGTTTTATGTTTATTTTTTTAACATAGATGGTATCATATAGAAAATAGTGGGTGTGAAAAGTTATTTTTTTAACTAATGTAATGTTGGTTGAATTTAAATATTTTGGAAACCATAAATGAGTTAGGAAAACTGAATATTAATGGATAGTAATTGAGTAGTTCTAGTTGAATTATATGTTTGTATCATATAAGACTTTTTTATGAATTTATGTTTATTAATTATCATTTTTGGAATGATTATCCTACCATGGAGAATATATGATTTGGAATATGTATTTCTTTGTTAGATATATAAATATTTATTGATGATATTTAGCGATTAATATGAATGATATAATGGAATAATTCAAAATAAAATGAGTCTAATATTTGTGATTCAATAATAGAATAAATATTTAGCATAATTTGATTTTTATTTATTTATAGAATAATTTATGATGAAATTTGGGTATTAATATTGTTTCATTTGGTGATTAATATATCATTTCATAAGATGAAGATATTTTTATTTGGTAAATTCTATTACCTTGTGTAGACAACATATGTTTTGGATAATATATTAATATTCTTGGAAGATATAATATCATTTGTCAATTACATTCATCATTAGATCATTATTTACTTCTTCAGGAATATGTTTTTGTATTTAATACACATAGTTTGTAAGAAAGATAAATGTGGGGTTGAAATAAAATAACATAGGAAATTATAATTTATAATTACGCATATATTACTTATCTTTATAGTATATATGGTAAATAATTCACCAAATATGAAAAAAGTATCTCTTCATAAAATATTATCATATTAACATCATTTCATATGCATCCATGGTCATTTTTAAGGCACTATGGTTCAATTATTATATTCCATGACTCAAGAACATTCAATTTCAAATGATTATTTTTTATTTCACTCCCCAAAATTATTGTGAAATTTATCATTTCTACCATATTTTCACTTCTCATAAAATTTTCAAATTTAGAAATCTAGAATGGGTTTCTTCTTGATATTCTTCATATTTATATATCTTTCATTTAATGGGGGTGTTTTGTTAACAATTGTTATATTATTGGATTTCAAAAAAGGAAATTATAGTTATAAAAAATATCTTTAAAAAGTTAATGATCAAATGTGTAAGATGCAATTTATTAAATGGGTGAAAATGTGATAGCATGATTTTTTTGAAAAATATTTTTGAGAAAGAAAACTGTACTCCTTAGAAAATATGAAATGATACACTGATACTAAAATATCCATATAATATTATTATTTAAATATAACCATTATAAAATATCCATTACAATATAATTTTGAATAAGAATAAATTATTTATGAAATTTATATGAAGGTCCCATTCAATATGATTCTGTTGATATATTATTATTAAATAATCACACAAATTTGGTAAATCCATTTTATGCTTCAAAATCATGGTTTCAGAAAAAAAAAATTTATGTTTTTTGAGTGAATTATATAATGTATTTATTCTTATTCAAATGAATTATTTCATAAAACTGATATGACTTTTGAAATAAAAATTTAAAATTTTTATTAGAGAGTTATTTTTATATTTTTATGAGAAGTATTATTTCTTAATTAGTTGTGAAAAATATTGATTTTTATTGAATATTTTATTTATGTAATAAGTATTTTTGAAGTAATATTATACTGTGTATTATTTTTAATTCATTATCAGTTTATTTTCATTAATAATATCAAATAAAATTATTTTTAGTTTATTTTATACATTAATTTCATATAAAGATATTTTTATATATTATAGGAACATTTATGAGAATATGTTTTCATTGAATGCTTATTGTATAATTTTAAATTTAAATAATAAAATTTTGTGTTTTAAATAATTTTAAAAGGATTCTATTTATGGATTCATATGGTCAAAATTTTGTAAATTAGACCATATTATTCTTAGAAAACATGAGTAGTAACTATAGTAAAAAAATATCAAAATAATGTTATATGGAATAATTAATGTTAAAAATAAATTTATATGGACAATAATGTAACCCCAAGACATGAATTAAAATTATTGTATAATTAAATATCATTTATAATTTTCTATAAATTTAAATTATGAACATTGTTTCTATATGTGCATGATTGTACCTTTTATAAAGAAAATTAGTAATGAAAATTTAAAAATAAAATTATCATTGATGTATTAAAATTAAATTTATAACTAGTGATAAAAGGATTATTTATTTATTAATTTTTTTTTGAAAGAATAATAATTTTCTATTTTTATGATAATTTATTTCAAATATTTAGAATTGAATTAATTTCCATAAAATATTAAACAACATGGAAACAATGTTTATTTTATTAATAGAATAAATAAAATAAAATATTCAAAAAATTTATTAATAAATATAATATGAATAAAATGTTTTATTATATGAAGTAATTAGATAAATATAACTATATATTGTGGTGTGAAAGGAATATATTAATATTATATGTCTATTATGTTTTCAACAGTTTCGTGTTCTGTAAATTTTTAGAAAATGATCTTTAAGATATTTAATTAAATAATATGTTGAATTAAATAATTTAGAATTTTTAATAATTATAAATTAATCTAATTTATTGGTATGTGTTGAAAATTTTTATTTAGGGAATTTTCATGGTCCATTTTATATATTAATATTCCTAAAACAACAGTCGTTAAAAAATTATAATAAGGTTATTGTTTGAACGTTTTTAAATGGACAAACATAAAATGGTATTAATAAAAATATTAATATGACTTATAAATTTTACATTATATGTGTGAATTAATTCTCGCCATAATAATATATTTTAATATAAAATAACTGTTACTATTTGAATATGTAATTTAATTTATTTTATATTATTATTTCAATAAATTCTAACAGTGCCACACCCCTCTCTTATGAAAGGACATATATTATTTTATTTTATATACACATAAAGAATCATTTAGTTCTAATAATACTTAAATAATTATAGTCCTTATATATAAAAACACTTTTTTCTGGCATTTATTTGATCAGAAAACCATCATAGGAATTATTTTGGTTTAAATCATAAAAAAGTTGTTTGAAGAAGTTGTGTAGTTCATTACCACATGTTTGGGTAATGTTTCATTTTATAAGTACATAAAATATTCATGAACCATGATTAAATAATAGAAAATTAATCAATCATATACTGATATATTATAATTTCAATTTCATATCGTATATAAAATTATTCTTCATTCAATTGGGAAATTAATCCATCAATCATGGGTATAGTGTTAAACCTCCGTAGAAACTAATGGAATTAATTCTTCATAAACACCTCCTAAAATAGTTATAATTGCATATTTAACACAAATATATATATAATCTATTAGTGGTATATTAATCATTATTTATAGTAAATATATCCTCCGAGTTTATAAAATTATATTCATTGAAAATTGATAATGGTGTTCATGCATACGCGTGAAATACCGCATCCATGAAGTGAAATGTTCGGTTTTTTCATCATTAAATCACATGGTTTATATATATGTATATTTAATGAGAGAATAACTTATTTATGATATCATAATATTTAATTAATTTCCAAATAACACATTTTGATTTTCCATAAAGACCATTGATATTGGAAACATTTGTCAAGCGTATGTACAAGCTGCAGTCTATTTAAGGGTAACATATTTATTTTAAATAATTTTATTTCCCGAATGGTTTTAAAAATAAAATTGAATTACAAAATAATAATAATGTCATCATTATTATTATGGAGATTAAATAATAAGTAATTTTTAACAGAATTCTACTAACGTCATTCGGGACATATTTGTAGGATATTGTCCAAACATCCTACAATCACTAAAATTTCAATGTAATTTAATATAACATGGTAATAAAAAAATTATAAAAGGAATAATAAATCATCAGTGGTTCTTGGTGACACCTAAGATAATCAATCCCACTCTACCCCATGCCTAATGTTCGAACAATATAAAAAAGGTGGTAAACCTTATATGTCATATATGGGAGTTTACTAATCAATTAAACTAATGATATAATGTATAATTAGTCCATTTAACTACCTCGTGAGAAACAATTACTACCTAATGCATTATTCTAGTATCTAAGACATCCACTACATTAATGGTTCCCTGACAATATGTCAGGCCTCACATATGGATGTGGAGCCTCAGTTCAATAGAAATAAAACCTATCATTGTCAATATAAAAGTATTTTCATAACTATATAAAAAATAAAAAAATTATTATAATAATTTTGTTCTATTTTGGAAATCCTTGTTCACTATGTGTTACCATACTCAACCCATTTTTACCCAATATAATAATAAACTACTCTATATTTGGTTCATTCATCACATTCATAAATTAATCTTCAAAACTATTTCACAATTTCACATTCCATATTAATCATGTATCATAATGTTATTTAATATTTTATAAATAATAAATTCTCCATGTAATGTCGAACACCCCCTTATAAATATTTTACATTCCAAGTGAACATTCTTGCCAGTTTAGTCTTACAGACCCTTTAGTTCACCATTTATATCCAAAATTAACATTTTCATGAGATTGACATACCACATGGGTGGATAGATTCCTAATCACATAGAAATTAATGTTCATAACTATATTTGTGAAGAGACCAAGACACAATAACTAATTACCAATCTTTTATTCTTAATTATAGAAAAAAATTTAAAATCATTTGAACAGTGTAACATAAAAAATCCACATTAAATAATAAAACTACTATGTGAAATGTATTATAGAACACATACTATATTATTATAGATAACAAAACAAAAAATAGAAACCATTTATTAAATATAAAATATTATAAAGTGAAAAAGTGAATAACAATATCAAAAATTGACCTCATAAGACATAGAAAAAGAGGTGAAACAATTCATTAAATATAAAAATATATATTTCTATGTTGACACATTGTCAAACCAAGGGAATAGAATTGAATTAAAAAAATAAAATTCCACAAAATCAATGACAATAACCATTGGGAGATGGGATAGGTATTAGTTTACAACCCTTGGCAGTTCGAGTGAAATGAGGTGGAAGCTATATATGAAACTATATACTCTATGGATGGAGAAATAATATTTTCATTAATTTTAATGATGTAAATTATTTTTCTATATGGTGGTACAAATTGAGAAATAACCATATGTGTTCCTCTTTTATAGGCATTCACATGTAACATAGTTTCCTAGACAACCCATGTAGTTTTGCAAACCCAATGAATCCCATGTTGAAGGATCTATAACTATCTTGAATAGTCTCTAGGATACCCAAAATGATTTGTACAACCATGGCCCCTATAAATTTTTGAATCACTATAATGGTTCAGGGTTATAACTAACCATGTGGTAACCTTTCCCCCTTGCACTGTACGAATTATTTTGTAATATCATAGAGTGGTTTATTGATATATAACCAAACCCTATTGGCCACATAGCCTTATTTGTACCTCCACGTATTGTAGAGGATACTAACACAAATTATGAGTCTATTATATTATAGTGGGGATACATTACTATCATAAACATATATGAATAATGGTGTAATAAATTAATAAATAGTATAAGTGTAATAAGAACTAATAGATACTATTAGGTAAATCATCTAGATATTAAGATTCATCCATGTAAAAGGTGGGTACATATACAATATGATGAATATTTTATTATACAAAAAAATGAGAAACATGCATGAACGTTAGTATAAATAAAATATAATACATGTACAATAAATTTAAAAAAACAAACCTATAAATAATCAAGCATTCGGATCCAATTATTGTATTATGTTTAATAGAAACCATGTTGCACACAAGTCAATAATCTATTAATTGTCCCTTTACATTGTCTTGACCCATGTCCTTAATATTTATCTGGGTACCATATGTTCTCATGAATACAATTTTTTTGTTAAATATGAATACAAAAAAAAATATTCTATAAAAAAAATATTCTATGTAAAAAAAAACTATGAAAATGTGATGTCATTACTGGTAAATCTATAAAAGGAAAATAATATATAATAATGAACATGAATATAATTTTAAACTAAGATTATAATATAACATGTAAGAGTATCTATATAAATGTGTGATAATAAAGTAATATATATAATCCTCACTCACTATATAAATAAAATAATTTATTCTTATATGGGATAGAAACCAATGAACTGACGAAGGAATCCTCTTAATGACCCAATAACTCATCCTATGTGAGGCCAAAATATAGTAGAACTTGATGATCTAGGAAACTATGGACCAGTGCCAAAGAGATCCAAATATCTGAATATTAAAATTCATATCTGGGATATTTTACTCACATATATATAACCTCATAGATTCCATACCATAATTATGATCTGGTTTATACCATTATATAACAAATATGCCTTGTCGTTAATCAGTGGTAAGTTCCATAAAAAATGTCAAAAATAATCTTAGAAATATATATTTAATTAAATTTCCTTGTGCAATAATCAATTTCATAGTAATGATTCATGAAAATTTACCTTTCATTTCATAATCCATATATAGTACATTCATTAAATCGTTTAATTTACATAATTCATCAATAATTTGTTGGAAAAAATACACCCCCTAATATCTAGATTTATTTTACGGTATTTTAATTAACATAACATAGTGTTAATTTTGATCCAATAAAAAATTATAACCTAGTAAATATACTATGTTAAAATCATATTGATGATTTGAAAAATTAATTTACGAAATTTATTAATTAGTTATGAAACATCTAGATAGTACAATGTGTCAAAAACTTGTGATAACATAATAAGTGTCAATACTTTATCAAAAATGTATAATCCACCAACCATATAGAGGTGGTGGAGTACTCATAAGGTATCTTGATTCAGTTAATATTAAAATGGAATAAATTTTTGAATGATAAAAATTACATTCAAATATAGAAAACAATCCTATATAAAGATCACATGACGGATGGAGAGTGAATAATTGAAAACAATATAATAGGTAAAATGTCTTACCATAGGCTACTAATGTTTTAAAATTTACATCATGCATTCTCTAATTGAATGATATTGATCAATTACATGATTAGGATCTTGAGAGAATATGATATGCTATGCGTGGAGGCAATGGAAAATAAAGGTTATAATTATAATCAAGGGAGGTAAAATAATAAATTAAATTAAATTTAAATGGGTGTCATAGTTTGTTTCCATGGTTTTATATACTATTATAAATTTTATTATATTAATTTCCTATGGGAATCAACTCTCATGGTCTAGGAACATTGTTAGAATAAAATGTTTAATCCATGAAATGTACCTCTATAAAACAGAATATATCATTCTCATGGAATTGTGACCTATGAAGAATGTTTAGAGAAAATCCTGAATCCCTCCTATATTAAAAGGAGGACCATGCATGGTATAAATTCATATAATTCATCAAGGATGAAAGGTTTTAAAAAACTAGATTACTCACATATTTATCTTAAAAGATTGGGACACCCTTACTTTAACTGATCAAAAACCCCCCAAAACATCCCTTAACACAATACTTATTCATATTAGTTAAAACCAGAATATTTTAAAATAATTAATAGGGTTTATTACCTTATAGAAAAACTATGTATTTTATCCACCCCCGCATATGACAACTCATTCCATTCTTTCCCATCAATGGAATGTATAACTATAAATACCATTAGTTCAACCCATTTGGATTGTATTTCGGGTTCTCTGTCCCAAGAATCATCATATAAATTACCATGAAATCAATGAACCTAAAAAAATGGACTAGGTGCACTATTTAAGTCCTTTTTCCTTATATCCCACTTCTTTTTCAAACTCATGAGGCTGGAAAAAAAGATACATGTTTGACTAGTAGCGTGTTAACTAAGAAACATAAAATATGTCATGTGTGTGTATACACACTCACACACAGATACATATATATATATATTTATGTGCTATCTGAAATCCCATAATTTGACACTATCTATAAAATAAAATCATCTATCAACAAGAAGAAATAGATCACATTTTCACCAAATTCATTAAAACCACATTCTAGTTTAATAAATGAAATTATACTAGATCTATGACCTTTAATTATGTAGTGCGTCAATGATAGTGTATAAAATAATTATTCCAAGATAGGTCGAGATCAGTTGTCTTTATTTTCATCTAAACCTTATATTAATCCTCTTTAATGAGATATGGACTATGTGGTGCTTCTTCCCATAGCACTGATCATCAAGGATGTGATCGACATTGATTACTTTATATGGATTTATATGAGGCCATCTATATAGTAACCTGAAATATGTTATCATAAGTGAGTATTAATATAGGTATATGATTCCAATATGAACCACTAAAATCTAGTAGGCATGATCTGATGATGTCCTATAACATCTATATTCTCTCCTTGTACCACATGATAGTATAAAGTTGTTATACTGTAATAAAAAGTTCCAATATATCTAAAACCCTCAAGAAAACATGCATGATCCAAGATGTTAAATAATTATTTTTTATGTTACAATAGTATATTTACGTCCATATAAATAGATGATCTCCTTTTCAAAGATCCTCCAACTCTCAACCAACGAAGAGATACACTTTATAGGAAAATAGTTAAAAACCATTATGTGCTTGTAAATGATCAGACATAATATATCATTTCATTGAGGGGATCTCTGTAATGAAATCATAAAAATCCATAGAGAATTCTTCGTATTTCGACTCTATAATTGGAAACATCAATGATAAGCTAGTAGACTACTAGTTTTTTTCCATTACCCGCTAATAAGTGGAACACAGATTAAAAAATTCCCCTTTCAAAATTTTAATTGCCTTACACAAATAGTGGTTTCATATTTTATGGTACATATTTTTAATCCCAGTGGGTACCTCGTAACTAGTAGCATTAGATTCCATAAACAATTCCTCTTACGCATATCTAGGACCAATACATATCTATATATGCACAAGGTATCATCCTAATTAACATAAAAAATGGACTTCTATCCTTAAGAACAATACATTAGGACTAAGAACATGGTGTTCAAAGATTATTCTTCTTCATTCTCTCAATACATAAGGATTTCAGTAATAATTAAATATGAATAGATTGTCTATGATGATCAGGGAACTCTAATTGCATCTCAGAATATAGGATCATAAACTGCTACTCACTAAAGGATTATTGAACTATATGTATATGATTTTTCCTACTCATGTCATCATCTATTGAATTTACCATAATATGAATAAATACATGAACAAAGTGTAAATACTCAAAGAATGTATCCCAAATTATCTACAAGAGATATATGTCATGCCTTGTAGATATGGATTTTTGGATTTTGTTATATGTTAATTGTAATACACCTCAACACTAATATAATATCACAAAAAACTAAAATCAAAATCAAAATATCCTAACACGAGATAATGTTCTTGGTAATTCGTATCATGCGGGGTCAGCTAATTAGCATTAAATGACATTTATCAAGCTCCCTACAATAAAAATTACATTGTAATGATTCATTATGAATTGGAACAAAATTTAATGTTTCTTCACATCTATGGATGACACTGGATCGACAATAAATATAGTCTCATATTTAACATATAAATTTCTTTCTCACATTTTTTATACAACATAAAAATTATACCATTTTTAGTAAATCCATTTGGTTGTGTAGTAAGACACAGAATTCATGTAAACAACCTGAAATATCTAGACATTCCTATGAAATTCCATATATCAAAAACATTATTTGAATTCTCACTTTTTACTACCACTCCCTCATTATCTAGATCTATATATAATACATCCTCCAGGATAATTTGACCTAGGATGTGAACCTTATTAAGAAAAAATAATAATTTTTGAGATTAGCATACATATGTTGCTCTCTAAGTGTATTCAGAATGATCTAACATTGTTTGTCATGGTCACTTCAAGTATAATAATAAACTGTGATTTTATACATGAAAACATCCGAAAATGAACATATATTTATATATAGGTTGAAAACCAGATTTATCATATCAATTAAATTATAGGGAACATTCATCTTACCTAGTGACATAACTAAAAACATCTAAAGTCCCTTACTACTGTAGAATTATATACATAGTATGTTTGATGGTATTACACACAGTTGGTGACAGTCTATCCACCAATATAATTTGGGTTAATCTCAAGCTCCTCGAAAATGATTGATGGTTTCACCTATGAAAATAATTTTATAATGGTTCTTAATAGTAAATTTATAATAATTTCAGTAATCTACTCAAATCATTTGTCTTGCATCAACCTACAGGAAAAAATTTATTAGTGACCTCCATGACGAATTATATTTTCTTACAAATACCTTAGCTTCGAAATCTCCATGATAAATTTTTATCATCTAATACTTGATAGTATCCATTCTGTACGGATGATTAGATACCACTCCCTCTCCTGAATATATTTCAATATTATTCTCCATGTATATCTTAGGATGTTATCTAAATATTTCAGTATGGAATAAAGCCCTAAACTAACTGAATTCTAGATGAAATTAATCTTGAAATGTTCCCAAGTCATATTTAAAAATAATAAAAATATTGGTTATGACCCCCCATAACCCATGATTCTCATGTATTTCCCAGCTTTCCCTGCCAACCCACTCACCCACTTCAATATAAGTACATTCATTTTGTTATATAAAATACACCATTACATGAAAATAATCACTAATAATAAGATAGGTAAAAACATAGTACTTCACTATAAAAATATTATATCCCATCCTCATGGGGAAGAAGAGGTCCCATATGAAATGATAGCTTCCAAACTCAAGTGTATGGTCCTTAAATTTGTGTACAATTATTTACTAAAATCCAAATTAGGTATCAAGCATCCTTACTACACATAATTATTTAATATCAAGACATATGATTTCATAAATTGTTATAGAAATATAGAAGTGGGATGAGTATATATAAAAAACATATAAAATAGTAGATTTTAATAAAATTTTACATAGTTCTATCTATGGGAATGAAGTTAGATTCTCGGGTATCATCTTTACAATATATATCTATTCCATATCATGGCCTTGTGATATAGACTGATATACTGAAAAATCCCTCTCTATGGGATATATCTAACAGTTGTAGGACTTCTTTGTCCATGAACACCCCTTTGGTATGATTTGTTTATATCTCTCAATATTACACCCAGAGGTTGTCCAAATACTCTTTATATAGGTGTGGGAGTCAATATAAATCCCCCTTCACTGACTGAAAAAGAAAGGTTCTACAAAACTATAATAGTTTCCCAAACAACTATGGGTTTATAAATAAAATTGGGGTTGTCTCCTGCTTTTGATTCATGTGCCCCTAATATATACAATAGTGAAAATGTAAACAATTTATTTTATTTTTACTTTGATTGATGCGTACATCAAGATAGGTTTCGAAGCGACAAATCATTCCACCAATTAATGAACCACTCGGCCATGGTATTGATACTCATTAATATGTTCCTTAAAAATATTGAAGGTCGTGCCTTGTAATATGCATCTAGATTACTATTTTAGACACTATAGTACTCTAAATATTATTATCCCATGACTAATTAGGATTCCTGAGCCCATCCATAAGGAATATACCCTTGGATGCATCATCACTAGTATAAATAGCTTCAAATATCTAAAACTTATATAAATTAATATATAAACCAATCAAAACCATGTTATCATATACCAAGAGAAAAACCACTATCTTTATCATTTCAAAAAATATGGGAAAATTTTATCCTTGAAATATGAGTGAAAATCCAACCATATCATTTTACATTTCTAATATGTCTAGTTTTAGATATCTTATTATTGTTTTGAATATCAATAATTAATATATTTTTTTGAGAATGGCCATAATTTGAGTAGGAATATCTTTTTGATCAATGATTTGAAAAAGTATCAGTCCATAACATGGAATCCTAGGGGACACCATCACTAGATAAAGTATTATATGTTTTCCTGGAGACATTCAAATCAACTCTTCCATAGGGGATGTTGGTCATTTTACTGCCATTATAGTCATTATAAGATAGAAAACCCCCAACTTAAAACTGGGAATCATTACCTAAATATACAGTATTATAAGGATTCATAGGTTCACCACTAGAGGTTATCATGGTTTCTCATAGCCCAACCTCTTCATTTCATGGTCATTAACACCCTTCTAGCTCATGAATAGAGAATTATAGGGTAGATTAGCTCTAAAAATTCCATGAACATTCCATGGATAAAATTTGACAAATAATACCATGAATACTAAATTATAATAGGCATAGGACTTACTGAAACTAATTTATATGCCACTAACTAATCAAACAATATGTTCTGAGGGACACATTAAACCATAATGAATCACAAAAAACACTACTAACATCCAACTACTATTGTCGGGTCTGTATCTAGATATATTTTTTTGTCATGGGTCCCAATACTTGGAATTTCAATTAAATTTTATATTCAAAATGATGAATTATATTTCCATTAGAATACCTATTTAACCATTAAAAAAATATGAATTTATGATTTGAAAATTCATACATTTCCACATTAGACCAATCCAGTGATGTACTATTCTAAATATATTTTGGTACCTATTTATAACTTACAATTAGTTACTCATGTAACACTATGTATCCTATAAAATAAAAATAATAATTTATCCAATCATATAAGAAGAATGGAATTTTATAATTTACACTCTTAGTTTATAGAGGTATAAACAATCATTAAATTTAAATTTTTTATTCCTGTATAAAAAATAATCTTACGTTTTAGTCTAGGAAACTGATGTTTCATAGCTAAAACATGGGATAATCGATTAATTAATGTGTAAACTAAATTAATTATGGGAAAATGACATTTATATTGAGGAATATAATTTACTATAAAATTATTTAATCCCCTTTTACAAATATAAATTTCAGTTTCATAAAATATATATCACTTAAAGAACCTAAAATAGATATCATGTGGTCAAACAATACAACCTACATGGAATGGAAGAAATATTGACATATTAATCATATATAGTCAGTATTATATTTTTTGACCAATTATTTCATATCATTCATATCCATGGATAAAATAGATTCTATATTTATTATAATAAACATAAAAAAACATGTGCATAACCCGATTGTGAAATCAATATCAATATATGTAATGAATGATATAGAAAATTAAATACCTTCCCATGCAATTTTGATTAATCTTCAAACACGGGAAAGATCCATACAAATTTATAATTTATTAATGGATAAATGTGTAAAGAATCCTTAAACAAGTCAAAATGGTTTAAAGTACCAAAAAACTAAAGCATCATATTATACCAAGTGAACATACTCTGGGGTAAGGGAACATTATCTACTAAAAAATAATGTGGTTGTTCTCAGGTGAAGCCCATGTTAATGATAAATCAAAAACCTTTTTTCTGCCTCTCTATGTGTACACAAGACTAATCTAATTAAAGTTTAATTTATTACAGTTGTGAAATTAATAAGTATTCACATAGGGAGTAGTGTATGTATATTTAATTGAGGGCTATAAAAAATTGGAATCATTTTCATCACAATTTTTTTAGGAATTTCTGATAGAGATACAATTCATCCCCCATTAGCATGGTAACTAACTCTACCATGAGGTAGTCTCCTTAGATAAACCACAAAAATTTCATTTAAAACATAACTCTTTTGATTCTAAAAATATTATATACCCCACATAGAAATATGCATTAAAGAACAATTATTTTTACATTTGAATCCATGCTCAGGGGGAATTGAGTGTACCCACATGTCATAAGGCACCACA
This sequence comes from Viscum album, assembly GCA_963277665.1. Classification (NCBI taxonomy): domain Eukaryota; kingdom Viridiplantae; phylum Streptophyta; class Magnoliopsida; order Santalales; family Viscaceae; genus Viscum; species Viscum album. The sequence goes on along the minus strand of OY728158.1, from coordinate 1,355,440,914 downwards.
CATTGAGGAGAAATTTTAAAACCCATGTCATCTATTATCCTTCACATATATGGGGACAGGTCCCCTAATTTTTCATTGATTCCAATATATCTGCCATGTAACTCTCCCTAACCTTATAATATATCCAGAAATATGGAATCCCATCATGTTTGTCCTTATTGGGTATGGTACATAAGGTCTCACAACCATCTTGTAGATTCAAGGATATCTAATTCTACTTCTACACACTACCATCCTTTTTGTTGTACCAATATTGACTCAAATCAACCCCATATTTATCCTACACCTCCCTGCCCATTAACACCTTAAAATAACTTCTGATAAAGGATTCCCACTAAAATTTTGAATAATAATTGTAGAACTATCTCCACATATTGTGTATGATAGTTGGAATATATAGAGATAATATAGTCACATTTTTCTCCACCCCTCCATTGGTATGACGTGAATAATTACCCATAACATAAAAAAGGATGATATTTTTGGTCTGTATGTATCTTTTCAATATAATCCCTTCCCATCAGTCATGGCTTCCATTTTCATGAAAAACACTGGGAGAAGCCTTTGATGAGAATGATCATGATATATAACCAATTAATCCATACATATTTTATTTATTTATTGTTATAAAATTTTGGATAACATACAGTTGTAGAGAGTTCAAAATAGATTGGGTGAAGGGTAAAAAGTCATGGTTATTCAAAAAGATATGTTACGAACTAAGAAAACCAAAAAATCACTTTTATTACCATTCCAATTGTCTCTCCATATGTTGATCGAACCCAACTCCACAATCCAACTCATAAAATGATGAAAATGATGTACTAATGGGTGCCATCCAAATACATGGAGAAGAACCCCTCTAAAAATATTTTTCTGATCCCAATATTTTTTAATGCAAAACCTTACCCATAAAGAATTTACCTATATAACAGCCCCTGAAAAATTTACCTACATTTATTTTATGGTTTATGAAACACTACTAGGATTTATTAAAACCTCTTAAACATCACATACCATTCTTTGATCTGAGTTCTAATAGAATCTAAAATCTTCTAGACCATACAAACTAAAAATAACCAATACTTTTTTAATATTATGATGAACTATCATGGGATCAATAAGGGTCGATATTAAATTCACAGTGATAGAGGTTAAAACAATATTAACCAAGGAAATTCTCCCTCAAAATAGAGGAATTATTTTGTCTAGATAAGGATAGATGTGGTTATTTTTTCCATAATTCCCTAATAATTATAAATTTTATCTATACCTGGGGATATCAGCTCCCTTAATTATTCAAAAAACTGATCTCATACTGATCACAAATTTATCTTCAATCACCTTCCCCATTATGATTTAACAATTCCTTGTGAAATAAACAACATTGCATTCTTGGTTTATAATCTGACCACAAATTTAAATTAAACACATATAATTTGGTTAACCTCTAATAAGTTCTTAACATAGACATTGAGAAAAATAATAACATCATATAAAATTTATAGGTGAGTAATACCATGGAAATTTGGCTGGAACTGGAATATTCAACCCCACCATCAAAACTACATTCATCTATGAACAAAATCATTACCAAATTTATCTTCATCCTATTATCATGTTTTCTAATGAATATACAGTGTGGAAAAAACCCCCTATAATAGTAGATTGTGACATCGTAGATTTGGTTCAAGAATATATAAATGATCATATTTGGATACATGTCCTTAATAACATCCTTTTATGCCAGAGTCTATTGACTTGGTGCAGGAGTCTATGATAGTTATGTTTCAAGACAATAAACTCATAATCATTGTAGCAGAGAAGTGTAATAAATGAATAAAGGAAAAAAGTGTAATAATAACAAAATTAAAAAATTAATCTAAAACAACTATTATCTAAAAATAATTGAATACATATGCCGTTCCATATTCAAAATGATAACTATTTGATGGTAGTACAAAAAAATGGCATTCCTGGAATCAAAAATAAAATATAGTAATTGTGTTACAAAATAAAAAAATGACCCAACACATCTGCTAGAATATGAAGGTAAGGCTCAATCTTATTAACATGTTCTATCAACCTAAACAAAAAACATGAATCTATGACAAATTTCATTCCCTTGTCCCAAACTCTATCCTTGATATCTGTCATGGTAAAAAATGATGTCCTGAACTAGTTGTTACTTGAACTCAGTAGTCCACCACAAATGGTGCCTATAAAAATTCCATCCCATCAATGAAAAATTAATCTATGTGTAGTTATAATAGGTAAATATATTTGAATATTATCATACATAATCAATACCATTAAAAAAATTGAAACTATAAGAATTCAATTACTGGTTAGAATCCTAATAAAAATATCTGTTGTATAAGTAATCATTATATTCATCAGGAACTACAAATATAAAATATGTCAAAGCTATAGGGGATGGGATCCAAGTAAAATACCAATGTAAATTAATCAATACCAAACAACACATCCGATTATAGATTTTAAGTGTTTAAATGTGCATGGTCTAGGGACCTAAGGCCAATTGATGTGGAATTATAATATATTAAGATTTAAATTTGTATTGGGGTTTTTGTTTTCTAAGACCAATCCCACATTTTTTCAAATCCATATTCAGGATTGGTTACATACCATTAATCAAAAGTGATGCCATAATATAAATCAATTTCCCATAACATAACAAAAGTTTCCAAAATCATGAATATAACATAAATTTAATGGTCAAAAATAGATTTAATTCCCATCTAACATCATCTAGATAATGTAAAAAATCCATGATAGTATCTATTTCATTTTGATATATATATTTAATCTATTCATTAAAAAAATTAATTTCCATTTGGTTGAAATATCACATACCCAATAAGATGATTTGTTTAAAAAAAAATTGAAGGAACCCACCTCGAATAATGTTTTCGTAGACCTTAAAAATAACCAATCTAGTTAACATGATATTATGGAATCACAATAAAGGTTAAAGTAACAAATTTAATACATTGATTAATTTTATTGGGAAAGTCATTATGGTCTAATTTGTGACTCTAGGAAGATAATTTTTCATGTAAATATAATATAGAGGATGGTATATACCACCTACGTCATGGTAGTAGTAGAGAACAAGTCCAACATCATATTAAAATTTAGAGTTGAGTGAGAGAAAACTATGAAATATTCAAAATATATAAATATATAAAAAACCCTATATGAATATAACATGATGGGTGGAGAGACAAAATATAGGCAAAAATTAGGTCAAATATATTAGTTGTATCTAATATTTGTTATAGAATAATCTCTATTCAGACTCTGATCAACGAAAAGGGATCAAAAACATGGTGATGAGCTCGATAGATCTCCAAATAGGATGCACTACTACTTGTTTATGAAAAGGAATGTAAGGGTGAGAATTAAATGTTTTGGAGGAAAAAATCATAAAAACACCCAACATCAATGGAGAAACATGGTTTGACTACATGGTTGGACAATCCATGTGCCATACATGTGATATTCACTTTTCATGGGAACCCCTATCATGGGATAATTATCTAGTTAAGCTGAAAATTCAAAAACATTGAAACCTTCCTCTAATGTAGTATCTTTATCATTTCCATAGTTGTGTACCTGTGGATGCATATATTATAAAACTACTATTCTATATGAAGTGTAATAGAACACCCCAACTGGTTTTAATTACTATGAGGACAAGGATTAACGATTTAAAAAAAGGTTAATGACCACCTATTTCCTCCATAAATTCTTATATCTAGAACTATGAAACCCTTGGATACTTTAGAAATTTTCATTAACCCATTAGTAATTTATATTATGAAAAAAGTAAAAATAATAATAGATGGATTGAAATAGATTCATTCGTTAGATAAAACTCTCGGAGATGTATGTTTCACCACATTATCTACTCCTAAACGTCCATGATTCACATGACCCCATCCCAACTATCAAATAGTTGTCTATAGTGTAGTTAAAATGAGTGTAATCAAATTTGAAAAATAAATATACCTTATTAATGGGTTGAGATAAAACAATCTTTCCCCCATATAAAATCTCAAACTAAAAAATCATTCTCTATCATAACTATTCCACCAACATTAAAACTTTTGTCTAATTGAACTCTATATTATCTTCCCCCTACAATGATTCTTCTGATACACGGTCACTATTCTATATAATGTAGACCAAATAAGAAATAATACATAGTAATATATTCTCACTATATCTCATAATATTAATCAGGTTCTGACAAAAGGAATAATTACCCCATATATCAAAATAATCAATATTGATATCATAATAAGGGTCTATGTGATATTTTTTTATATTTTCCACATTAATAGAATATTCCAGAGCACTATAATGTCGTGGAGGAGCCAATTGATATGCTACTAGATAAATAATGTCCACAATATTGAATAGATATTCATACATGGGAATCATCATAACCAGCAACCAACTCCATTGGGGTTCCAAACTCATTGATATGTATAAGACCTTAATGACTCCCATAATAATCTCAAGAGTTTGATAGAATCGATTAGGTTATTAAATTTATCTTCACTGGATTGATTTCATATTATTCATGATAAAATGGACCAACTCAATGTATTTTGATTGAGACTCTACCACAACATATCTAACCTCCCCATATCCATCACACTTATGGGGGATCTATATGTACTAAAATAAGGTTTTTTATATGGAAGCATCATTTTATTCTAATGAAGATGATAACACATCATAGAGGTCACATCCCATTAGTGAGATCAAATTGTGGTGATATCATGATTGATCCTTAATGAGGGATCCTATATACCCTAAAAACAAGGATAAATGAGAATTTCATATGGGATCAATGTATAAGATCATATGATATTTCAATACAGTGTAGTGGTATGTCTTGTATAAAGGTATTAGAATTCACAAAAGAGACAACACCCATGGTTGTTTTGGGTTGTACAATTTTTGATTCCTCGAAAATGGGGGTATTCATTACATATTAATCACATTAATCATATCATATATGTAATAAGGGAATCTGTGTATGATAACATAAGAAATCATATTGTCTCCACATTGTTTATATTATTGTTTAATTTCTTAGGTCATGAATGGCCATGTTATGAATTTATATACATTTATTTTTAAAAGATAGATTTTTTAATAATTTATACTTTGTTTAATTTGTGTTATTTATTTGGATTATTTTAGTTTTTTGTAATGATTCGATAACTGGGGATCACAAAAATGAGAATACCTATGTGTTACATAGAGTTTTGGAGATAATAATTTGTTATTACACAAATGATATACTACTCCAGATATTTTTTTTTTCAAGTCCCATTAATGATATCCAAAATATTCTATGTTATAATGATATGAGGATGTATGTAACAATTATTTGGATAAAAAGTAAAGGGGATGCAATAAATTTTGAATGTTGTAGATGTATTGGGAATAATGGTCCATAAAATTAGATGAACATATGTAGTTTTCATGATACAATATTGATTCAATTGATGAATGACCTATGTGACCTCAATATTTAAAAATATATGATTGGTGAAGGGTGAGGTAAAATAGATTAATTAAATAAGAGTTTCATGAAGCATGCATTTTTTAAAAATAAATACATTAATAAAGAAAAAGGTACATTCAAAAGAGTTTCTTCTACACAACCATGGTTTTGGGTCCAAAGTATATATACTCATGAATGATTGATTTCCAATAGTCATGTTCCTATATCATAAACCATATTCATAATTGAATAGATTTAATTGAACATAATATCATACCAAATACAATTCAATAAAGTACACATATGTGGAGATATATAGAATATAATTTCTATTGGGATTCTATTTTTTTCCTTGGTTACACATGTTTTTAATATTCCTTGTTACGTGGGATGAGAACATCATCCTATAATTCAAATGTTTGGTGCCCTACCAAATGTGTAAGAATATATTTATATAAATTAATCTATTTACAGTGAAATGTTTCATATAAGATATATTTTTTCACAAAAGAATTATTTTCATAGTGTAATGAGAAAAATTTTCTATATACATAGTTTCATGAAATTTTAATGATAGTTAATGTTGATTTTGTTCCATTTACATTTCCCCAATGCTAATGTATTTTTTTATATCTTATTGATACTTCTCATATTGGACATAATTCCACCATATTTCATTATCGATGTGATTTTTGATATAACACAATGGTAGACACAAAAATGGCCATGATAGTAACTTGTTGGGCCATATTCTATGGTAAATATTTTTATAACTCAATTTATACTCACTCATTTAAGAAAATTTGGAAATAATCCTTATAATATGGAGGATGGGGTATAGAGTATCAAACAGAAATCCCATGAATGATTTAGAATTTTATCATATTTAGGGAAACTCAATTTTAAATGGTAATCCTACAACTGATAACTTATGATTTCATGATACACCATCCTATTCACAGAATATTCAGGAAATTTTGACACAGTTAACTCTTTTAACATGTGTTTCAAAAAAATAAATGGTTTCGGGATACATATAATACAATTAAATATCTAAAAATATTATTTTGGGATTTCTCTAGGTTATGTCTAGTAGAATTTGGTTTCTACATGCCAAAACACAAGGGACCAAAATCCAAACATGCTGAATTCCTTGTAGAACAAGACGAATATCATAAATTCATAAGACACTACAATTGATACATTTCATTCTTATGAAGTTTATTTTCTTATAAAAACATTGATAGTTGGGAACCTTCTATGGTTTGAGAATTGAGACATTCACATCAGTTGGAGAACCACCATTGAATTTTATATGCAATAATAATTACCCGCCCAACATGGGATGATTACAAAGAAGATTCAATGGGATGGTCTATATGACATTGAGAGGTAATTTTATTTCATGGTTTATGTACACCTAGACATGGTACCATATTAATTAAATTAGTGGTTCATTGACAACAAATCATTCCAGTTTTCTTAATATGATAATCTTATTATAATATGGGTTCACTATAATATTTATGGTATTATTATATTACAATTAATAATTTATTAATTCCTCACCCTAGATAATATCATGGTTTAATGATGTAAAATTAATTTAGTTTTATTATATGACATTAGATTGGTAGGACAGGTCATGTGAAGATATAATTTTAACCCCATAAACATGACCATCATGATAGGATGTAATATTTTATTAGACTCCCCCATTGTATGATTTCTAGGAAACAAAGGAAATTCCTAGTAACATTATAGAATAGAAAAAGAGTGTCGTAACCTATTATTTTTGGATAGGTGACATACCCAAAATTGATTTAAAATCTGATTTTATAAAACCTAGATAATCTGATTCTATATTTTGTCATATAATTTTTTATAGATGTAATTATCCCATCTATGATTCACATATATTATGTGAGGTATGACTTTGGAGTGTTGTTTCATCACTATAAGTGGGAATTTTAAATAATATTGAAAATATTTCATATGGGGATTATACCCTAGGAGGATAGTGTATTTTGGAGAAATATTTAGCCCCCATCAGGGATGATTTTTGGTGATGATGAGAATGGATTATGATAAAAATAGGGGTCTAAAATGTTTTCTTTTAGTAAAAAATATTATACTTATAGATAATTCAGTAAATTTTTGGGAAATAGTTTTATACCACAATTATAAATATAGTGAGTACCAAACATGTGGGATGAATAAAAACCATTTTTAAAATTTATGTACCATCTATGTCAGAGGATCATGAATGATATTTGATCATTATCTATGAATGAGGTCATGTATGATCTGAGTTTAGTAGAGTTAATGGTCACCACAATCTTTTAAAAGTTTAACATGTGTAACATTATACACTATTTCCTAATGGAGTTACTTTTTTGAAAACTATAACACAACCATAGAGGTTTCTACCATTTAACGTTACTGTAATGTCCTCGACCTGGAAGCCACTAAATGGGTGCTCCGAGCCGGTTGGTTACATGACCTTATGCGCGCCTCCCCATATGCCAAAGCTTGCCGACTAGCAGTCGGGGTCGATGCAGTCAAGTGGGGAGACTATACCCCGAGTTTATCAGAGTAAGACACATCAGAGATAAACCAAATAGTGGAAACAATAACCAACAACAAGGAACATGTACTACAACCAATTACAAATAACAATAAATATTCCATGTCATACTACAAGGGCATAGTGAACGAATGCCCAAATTAAAGGCAACGGCCAAAATCGCCAAAATGGTCTCGACTCCAAGTCTGGATCCTCCACTAAGTTCTACCCATGTACATTCAGCTATCTTGCAAGGACCCTTGCCCTTGTCCTGACTTGAAAACATGAAGTCTGCTCGGGTACCCACCAGCGGCCCGAGCAGGGTGTGAGTACAACTTAGTAGGCCACCACCAACGGTGTCAACAAAATATATAGTATAAACATGAAGTGCATGAAAAAGGAAAATGAATGATAAATGCCAAATAATTATTTGAGGTTCCACTAACTAGTTCAAAGCAAATCCATTTCCACCCTCATTATAATCCATTTCACACCAATCAACATCTCTTAACATTTCATCACACTTTCATGGGTTAATCACACTCATCATGTTACATGGGTCTAAGGCCAACAATCATATGCAAGAGGGTAAACCCATCGTTATCCTATCTTACTAGGATTAACTCCCTCATAAAAGCCATACCTCACCTCGAATCCTAAGTCCAGGTGGATAACCATACCCTCACCTCAAAGCATTAGTCCAGGTGGATGCAACCATTAGGAGAATAGAGCACCAGTCCTCATTCCAAACCCGTGCATTTAGGGTGGAGTTAAAAGCCTCAGTCATCACTCAACCTGTGGGCGTAGATCCTCAAGTCATACCCCACACTAACATGCCAGGTGAACATGCTTATATATATATGTAATCATCAAACTTCCAAACATTTCCCATCGGCAAACATCATTCACCACAACCCAAATGGGAAACCACATCATGCCTTAACCCATTAACACATTACCATTTCACATCATTTAACCATTCACCCAATTCCCATGTGTAATGCTTATCTCTCTAAGCATTCAATACTTGACCCATAATCCACCCCATTATGGTCTTTGAATCGGTTTACACATTAACCAATTTAACCCGTTTATCATTCCCATGAATTGACCATTCATCCCATTCCAATAACCCCTTGGGATGTTACCAAGTCTAGGTGCATCACCTAACTTCTTGTCCAAGTTCTACCAGAGATTCCTACATGTTTATCAAATCTCTACAATTCATTACAACAAGGTCACTTGTTTAATAACAATCCCCAAACCCGAGACAAACCGGAAAACCCCATAGTTGGCCCTAAATTAAGTCAATTCATTCCCAACACATCCCATGGGGATCTTGAGGGTTCCAATTATTCCATTTTAACCAACATTATAAACAATCATGACAAGGACATCAAAACATAACCAAGGGAAAAGAAGAACACAAGTAAACATGCACAAAACCCTAATTAGCTATGGGATATAACTTGTAGACCACCTACCTCGAATCTGTGGTTGAACGCACCCTCAATCGAGTCCTTAGACCTTGATTCGACCAACCCTTGGAGATTCAACGTAGAAATCACCCAAAAGATAGGGTTTTAGGGTTTCCGAACAATATGAAGAGAATACACAAACCCTAAACCAAGAAAAGAACCAAGCAGGAGGTTTGCCTTAGCCGGAGCTTCAATCCGCAACCAACGGAACCAAAAATGAATTAGGATTGAATTAGATTGATCTCTTAGAGCCCTTGGGAGGTACGGTTCGCACCTACGGTGAAGAGGAGAAGATGTGAGGAAAATCCTGAGTTGGTGTTATAAATCCCGGAGTGACAAACTTGTAATTTATTCAACTTTAAGTGGCCGCACGGTTTAGCTACACAGTTTACCAAATGGTCCACAAATCGTGCGCAAGCTACTATCCGGAGGAGGAGGGGTCACATAGTTTTTACTAGGCAGGTCGCATGGTTTGCCAAACCATGCACATGTCGTGCACCCAACACTGTCTTGGCCAGAGATCCCTTATGTCGGGCCCCAAGCCCCCAGAACACTCTCAAGGCCTCTCTTACATTGGGGAAACATTTTAAAAACCCCAAAATAATGGATTTGACCAAAACAAAACAAAAACATAACTTTCCAAAAATTGGGATCTTACAACCTCCCCACCTTATAACGGCTCATCCTCAAGCCAAGGTCCCAAGCCTCATTGCTCCACCGAAGAGAAGAGTTCGGGCCACTGAGCCCACACATCCGATTCTCGCTCTCATGTTTCTTCATGAACATTCCCATGATTCCGTAGTACTCGCACTAATGGCACAACCATGCCTCACAAGACCATTTCCCTACGATTCACCACACAAACCGGATGATCCTCAAAGGACACATCAACCTCAAGCTTCACATCCTCAACATCAACAACATGAGATGGGTCAGGGTGATACCATCGAAGCTGTGACACATGAAACACATTTTTCATCCCACCATACCATTGTGGATGAGACAATCGGTAAGCCACTGGTCATATCCTCTCCACAATCTCCAAAGGTCCCACATACCTAGGTGCCAACTTACCCTACATCTGAATCCGACGGTGGCCCAACCTTGGAGACACCTGAAGGAACACTTTATCACCCACCGAAAACTCAAGAGGTCTACACCTCCGATCTGCATACGACTTCTGTCTACTCTAAGCTGTATCCATCCGCTTCCTGATCAAATGAACTCTCTCTGAAGTCTCCTGCACGATACTTGGCCCCAACAACTCATATTCACCTGCCTCCAGCCAACACAACGGAGATCTGAATGACCTCCCGTAGAGTGCCTCAAACGGTGAAATCTGAATTTTTTCTTGAAAACTATTATTGTAGGAAAAATAAAACAACCTTAGGTGACTCTCCCAAGAACCACCAAAGTCCAAGACACAAGCTCACAACATGTCTTACAACACGTGGATCGTACGTTCCGACTACCCGTCCGTCCGTGGGTGGAAATCCGTACTAAAAAACACTTGCGTACCAAGCGCCTTCTATAAACCTTGCCAGAAACGTGACGTGAAACGCAGATCTCGGTTAGAAACTATGGTTTTCGGAACCCCATGCAACTGCAATTTCACTCGAACGTACAGCTCACCCAACTGGTCGACTGTATAGGTCTCCTGAATCGGTAAGAAATAATCCACTTTCGTTAACCGATCCACGAACACACAAATTATATCATTCTTATGTGGCATCCTCGGAAGACAGATGAAAAAATCCATTGTTACATCATCCCACTTCCATTCTGTAATGGGAAATGGATGAAATAAACCAACTGGGTGTTGATGCTCAGCCTTCACCTGCTGACAGGTAATGCACCGTGCCACAAAACCTACCACTTCTTTTTCCATTCCAGGCCACCAAAATTGCCTTCAGATATCACAGTACATATTGGTCAAACCAGGATGCACTTCCCACTTTGATTCATGGAAGTCACACATCAACTCTTCCCGTATACACCTTGGCAGAACAAGACAATCATGAACACGAACAACACCGTCCACGCTGACGGCCCAACTAGAAGGTAACTCCCCACCTTTAAGATTTTCCTTCATGCTCAAACAATCCAGATCACCAAGATGAATCTACTTAACTTGACTGAAAATCGTCGACTCCATCTTTATGGAAGAATGAGTGACCTGACCACTCTCCTCCTGCACCTTCAGGTGCATCTCTACAAACAAAGCCATCACCTTCCATTCGGTGTTGGACTCCTGAACCGCCTGATTCTGAACCTTCTTGATCAGAGAATTAGCAACACTGTTTCCCTTTCCCGGTGTGTACACCAACTGAATGTTAGAAGCCTGGAGATATTCAACCCATCTTCGCTGCTGACGATTCAGATTCCGCTGTGAGATGATGTAATTTAAACTCTTATGGTCAGTAAACACAATAAACTGTTCCCCCAACAGATAGTTCCTCCAGCAGATCTAGGTGTACACCACTACAGCCAACTCAAGGTCATGAGTAGGATAATTCCGCTCATGGGGCCTCACCTTCCTCGACCCATAAACCACAACCCGCTCACCATGCATCAACATAGCCCCAAGTCCGATTCCGGATGTATCACAAAACACGATGTACTTCTTACCCGGCTCAGGTAAGGTCAAGATAGGTGTGGTCGTCAACCACTTCATCAACTCTTGGAAATCATTCTCACAAGCCCCAGACCACTCAAACCTGATTCCCATCGTCGTCAAGCCTGAGAGTGGTTCTTCCAAGAAAGATGAATCCTGAATGAACCTTTGGTAATACCCGGCCAAACCCAGGAAACATCGAACATCAGAAACACTCTTGGTATGCTCCCAAGATACAACTACCCGCACTTTTTCTAGATCCACTAACACTCCTGCCTCCGAGATGATGTGACCCAAAAAATGCACCTCGCCTATCCAGAATTGACACTTTGATATCTCAGCGTATAGCCGGTGCTCTCTTAGCATACCCAAGTCAATGTTAAGATGTTGGTCATGATCGTCATAAGTTTTCGTGTACACTAAGATGTCATCAACAAAAACAACCCCAAAAAGATCTAGATGTTGATGAAAGATCTGGTTCATCAAATCCATAAATACCGCAGGTGCATTTGTCAAGACGAAAGGCATTAGTACAAACTCAAACGACCTGTACCTACTTCGGAAAGCTGTCTGCGGTATGTCGGAAGACCTCACCCTCAACTGATGATAACCCAACCTTAGATCAATCTTAGAAAACACCGATGCACCCCTCAACTGATCAAACATGTAATCAATTCTAATAATATGGTATTGGCTCTTCGCTATCATTTGGTTCAACATTCGATAGTCAACACACAGCCTCAATGACCTATCAGCCTTCTTTGAAAAACGAACAGTAGATCCCCAAGTAAACGTACTAGGATGGATAAACCACTTACACTCCAACTCCTCAAGATGAACCTTTAGTTCCTGGAGTTCTGACAGTGCCATTCGGTATGGAGGAATATAAATTGGCTCCACTCCCGGCAGCAACTCGATCATGAACTCTATATCCCTCTCGGGTGGAAACCCCGAGAAATCCTCAGGAAACACATCCTGAAATAGATCCACCACAGGAGGAAAAATAGCATGTTCCCATCTTTCACCATCATTAAGGATGATACATTCCATGTGAGCCGTAAGTCCACTCATCTGTTGACAAAACGGCCTTGCACGCCCTGCTCAAACATCCCACTCGCCACGATGGACATAAGCATCACCCTTAATCGACCTGAACGATACTATGCAACGATAACAGTCTATACGTGCCTGATACAACACCAACCAATCCATTCCCAGGAATAGGTCAAAACATGACATCTCAAGAATTAAAAAGTTCCATAGAAAATGATACCCACCAACTTCCAAGGTTAATCCCTTACATTGCTTGATATCGTTAACCCTCACTCCCAACGGAGTGTCAATCGACATAACTCTACATACTCTCTCCATAGGTAAACCCAGCAATACCACATGTTGAGAAGAGATAAAAGAGTTTCTGGAACCTGTGTCAAAAATGCACTATCAAATGTAGAATCTACAAGGATCGTACCTCGAACAGTCAACGGTCCGACCTCACCATCACCTGGTGCAAACTGAACTGCCTGGAGCTGACTCACCCCTCTACCCTGGGCTCAATCCTGAATGCCCTGTGCTGCACTGCCCTGCTGGCATGAGCGATCTTCCCCTGGAGTTCCCCGACCACTGCCCCTCCCAGTACGGCATTTGGAGCTCCAACTGCCTTCCTGATACGGGGCAACTGATCCCCTTCCTGTATCTGGGACCTGCTTCCCACCGTCATACTTTCCCACCTGCCGTGGGTTCCTGCCAAACCTTTGCACATGCCCCATCCATTTGCATGAACGAAACTCAACTGGAGGTCGAGGACACTAACCACGCACATTCCCCTTTCTACCACACTGATATAAGAACACCTGATTCCATCTCTGAGAGGTTGACCCTATCTTTTGACCACCATACTAAAAACCTTTCAAATGACACTTCTGAATTTTGGAAGATCCACCACTTGTCTGACTAGCTGGCACAACAAGCCCACCACCCGAAGCTCCCTTCAGGTTCCCTTCAGAGATGTGTTCCTGATCCATCACCTATGCAAACCGTTTTAAGAGGAATATATTCACTTGAGACCTAATCTCATGTCTCAACCCATCATGCAAACTCCTTGCTATCGTTTCTCATCCCTGGCTATCACTGGGACAAAGCGTATCAAATTAGTGAAGCGACTAGAATTGTCCATCATCGATAGTGAACCCTGAGTCAGGCTCACAACCTCTGTATCCCTCTCTTGCCTCAAAGTCTCTGGGTAGAAATTCTCCAGAAACTTTTCCTGAAAAACCTTCCACGACATCCCCTCAACCTTCTCGGTCTAAGCCTGAATGTCCTACCAACGCCTTGGTTGGCCCCACAACATATAAACGACCATCATTACCCGCTTTTCAACAGGTGTTTCCAGATGATCCAGTGTTTTTTGGACAGACTCTAACCAGAACTCTTCTGCCTCTGGCCCACCCTCTCCGATAAATGTCGGAGTGTGTTGTAGCTCGAACTCCCTGGTCAGCTCAAACATACTCGGTACAACCCGCCCTGGGTCCCGATCCATCATATTCACATGGCGAGACATGTTCTCCCAGAACTGGTCTTCTCTACCTTCATCGATCACCACATTCTCTTTCTCTTCTACCGGAGGAGTGTTCACAGCAACACCCTCCCATTTCCCAACTGGAAAACGACGTCGTGGTGGAATCTCTCTACAATGCCAAGAACGATATTTAGAAAACATACCATAAAACCTTAATGAATTCCATTACATGCTCTTTACTAGCTACAACAACCCATTTTCATATGCTAATTTAACAAAATTAGCACCTCAATTCACCGCCCCGACCATCCCTATCACGTGCCATGGTCCACATGGGGTAAACAACCATGCACTACCACCAACTCACACAAAATTTTTAAGAAACATCTCTACTTCATTTAAAACCCTTATATTTCGTTAAATATCATTTACCCACCTGTTTTCATTTCATTCTTCTCATTATTTCATAGATTCATGAAATGCATGATGCACACTACATTCCTGCGTCACACACCCATCTCATGCATGTGCCTAACACAATTCATGCCACCTATCTCCCTAGGTTCCTACAATGACGCATGAATGAAAATCCTCGTGCCGTTAAGGCCACACACCCAAGTATCATAAAATAGTCACATCAAACCACATGTGCATCACCCAACGGTGAAGTATCATCAACTGTAACAACACACAACAAAAAACAACATTTCCCACACAGGGTGACTTGGTTTTTCCCTCGTACATGGTTTAGAAACTCCCAAGCACGAGCTCATTACCAAGGACCAACAGTTCATAACCCTGGGCTACCAATCCCAAATAACAAGACCTCAGAGAAGGGGAAGAAAGACCTCCTCTGATACCACTTTGTAACTCCCCCGACCCGGAATCCACTAAACCGGTGCTCCGAGATGGGTGGTTACATGACCTTAAGCGCGCCTCCCCGTACGCCAAACGTAGCCGACTAGCAGCGGGGCAAGATGCAGTCAAGTGGGGAGACTATAACCCCTTTTTATTAGAGTAATCCACATCAGAGATAAACTAAATAGTGGAAACAATAACCAACAACGAGGTACATGTACTAAAACCAAACCAAATAACAATAAATATGCCATGTCATACTACAAGTGGAAAGTGAACGAAAGCCCAAATTAAAGGCAACAACCAAAATCCCCAAAATTGACCCGACTCCAAGTCTGGATCCTCCACAAAGTGCAACCTATGTCCACTCAGCTATCTAGAAAGGACCCTTTCCCTTGTCCTAACCTTCAAACATGAAGTCTGCTCGGGTACCCAATGGCGGCCCGAGCAGGGTGTGAGTACAACTCAGTAGGGGACCACCAACGGTGTCTACAAAATATCCATTATAAACAAGAAGTGTATGAAAAATGAAAATGAAGGATAAATTCCAAGTAATTATTTGAGGTTCCATTAACTAGTTCAAAGCCATACCATTTCCACCCTCATTACCATCCATTTCACACCAATCAAAATCACTTACCATTTCATCACACTTACTTGGGTTATTCACATTCATCATGTTACATGGGTCTAAGGCCAAAAATCATATGCAAGAGGGTAAACACATCATTATCCTATCTCACTAGGATTAAATCCCTCATAGCAACCATACCTCACCTCGAAGCCTCAGTCCGAGTGGATAACCATACCCTCACCTCGAAGCATCAGTCCGGTTGGATGCAACCGTTAGGAGAATAGAGCATCAATCCTCATTCCTAACCCATGAATTTAGGGTGGATTTCAGAGCCCCAGTCTTCACTCGACCAGTGGGCGTATATCCAAAAGTCATACCCCACACTACGATACCATGTGAACATGCTTATATATTTATGTAACCATCAAACTTTTATCCATTGCCCATCGTTAAACATCATTCACAATAACCCACATGGGAAACCACATCATGCCTTAACCGATTAGCACATTACCATTTCACATCATTTAACCATTCAACCAATTCCCATGTGTTATGCTTATCTCTCTAAGCATTCAATACATGACCCAGAATCAACCCCATTATAGTCTTTGAATTAGTTTACACATTAACCCATTTGACCCATTTATCATTCCCATGAATCAACCATTCATCCCATTCCAACAGCCCCTTTGGTTGTTACCATGTGTATGTGCATAACCTAACTTCTAGTCCAAGTTCAACCAATCATGACAACATGTTCATCAAAGCTCTATAATTAATTACAATAAGGACACTTGTTTAGTAACAATCCCCAAACCCAGGACAAACTGGAACATCACATAGATGGCCCTAAATTAAGTCAAGTCATTCCCAACACATCCCACATGGATCGTGCGGGTTCCCATTATGCCATTTTAACCACCATCATTACCAATCATCCCAAAGCCATCAAAACATAACCATGGGAAAACAAGAACACAAGTAATCATGCACAAAACCCTAATTAACCGTTGGATATAACTTGTAGATCACCTACCTCGAATCCACGGTTGAACTCACCCTCAATAGAGTCCCTAGACCTCGATTCGACCAACCCTTGGAGCTTCAACCTAGTACTCACCCAAAAGATAGGGTTTTTGGGTTTCAGAACAAGAGGAAGAGAAGACACAAACCCTAAACCAAGAAATGAACCAAGGAGGAGATTAGCCTTACATGGAGCTTCAATCTGCAACCAACGACACAAAAAACACCTTAAGATCGAAGGAGATTGATCTATTATAGCCCTTGGGAGGTCTGGTCCGCACCTAGGGTGAATAGGAGAAGATGGGAGGAAAGTCCCATGTTGGGGTTATAAATACCAGAATGGAAAACTTGTAATTTTTCCAACATTAGGTGGCTGCATGGTTTATCAGCACGGTTTAGAAAATGGTGCGCAAACCATGAGCAAGCTACTGTCCGAAGGAGGAGGGGTCGCAAGGTTTTTTCTGGACAGGTCACACGATTTTCCAAATGTTGTGCAAGTCGTGCACCTAGCCTTGTCTTGGCCACACATCCCTTCTTTCGTGCCCTAAGCCCCCAGTACACCCCCAAGGCTTCTCATACCTTCAAGAAACATTTTAAAAACCCAAATCAAGTGAGTTATCCAAAACACAACAAAAACATACCTTTCCAAAAATCGGGATCTTACAGTTACCATGGTAGGAGAAGGATTGATGTACTATTCACATTATTAGTAGATAATGAAAACCTCACATTATTTAGATGACTAGATTTTATAGAGAAAACTACAATAGAGGTATAGTGTGTTTAAGGTTGTAATTATCATCTCACGAGAGTGCTGATGTTTTTCATCTTACTGATTTGAATATGTGGGGAAAATAGTTTATGGTCATTAATAATTGACTATCTAAAAAAAATATGTAAATTCATGGTACCAGCATGGTAAAATGGAAACTTATGGATACATTGGATATGAAAAAAACATTATTGAAAATAAAATTTTAATGTTATATTCTATGAAAAAAGATAAAAAAAATCTATATATATTGTAAAACAAATTTCATTCCAAAAATAATTATATGTAATTCATCCAAGAGAATCTAATTTTAATTATACATATGTATTGGTTAAAATGAATAGTTTCAACATCTTTGAAGTTGTGTAGACTCGATACATATTGTGTTAATGAATCATTACCAGTGTATACCAATGAATCATAGCTCACCCAAATCAGACTCATACACAGACGATAGAAAATCATTAACAATGTTACTTTTGGTATGGGGAATGAATAAAATTTCTAAGAATTAAATGTTCGTATACGTATTATAGTTGGAATTTGTTGCTAGGTCTTGGAAATTGTGACCATTATTTACAATGTATATTTTAAATTATGAATAATGACCTATATTGTATTATACCATACCCCCAAAAGAGTAGGTAATCATCATAACATGAATTATCACCAAAAGAAAACATTAATTATTACTTATTTAAAATTATATATAAATGAATAATTCAATAAATTTATAATTAAATTTTTAAAAAATATATATTTTTGTCTTTCACATAATGGAATAATCATATGATTATTTATTTTCAATATAGTTTATTTTTATGTCAATAGTTAAATAATCATTTTATTAATAAAATAATGATATTTATGATACTATAAATATATATGCATGAAATTATAATTTATGTATTGATTTTGTTTTAAAATTAAATATTTTAGAATATAAATTATAAATTTTAAAATATTTATTATTGTTTATATTTTTAGGATCGACAATTTCGAACTGAATTGAAATTTTTATCCAAAGTTGTTCCGATATATTATACATTTATTTAATTAAAATTTATTTTTAATATATATTAAAATATATTCAAAAAATAGTTATGAAAAATAAAAAATTATTAGGTCTGATATATGTAAATTTTCCACTTCATTATTCGGGATAATTACGAAGTTTGTTGAGGAAAAAACAAGTCACAGTGATAAATGATACAATGGTAAAAGAAATTATGATTGGTTTAAAATAGAATATAACATGTTAAAAACATGTCTAAAATTGTGTATGTATGGTTTGGATCAACCTTATATATTTTCCATTCCATTTCTTCGTAGTTTTGGAGATGTGTTATGTAACACCCCGCCGCTACCTCACTGGATTTAGGAGGCAGTGAGGTTTACTCGGCCTTAAGCGACGTTCCCAAAGCACTAAAGGCAGGCAATAAATGCTGAGGGCTCTGAGAACAATTGGGGAATTATTTGCACTTCAGACAAAACCAACCGAACAACCACAACAAAATGATGCATGTCAACAAAAACAAACTCATACAATAACAATGACAACCAGATAATCCATCATCTCACATGTCAAGACAACCCAAAACAACATCATAGTACAATGTGGAAGACGCAACAAGAACACCACGAGCCATGACACCACCACAACTCCAAACCAAGCTCCATGCTCCAAGTTCCACCAAGGCATCACAATGCACCACTAAAGGAGGTTGATTCCTTACCTTTTCCCACATCACGGCACAAAACATCTGCAAAGACACCAATGTGCCAAAGCAGGGGGTGAGTACTAACACTTAGCAGGATTTCCCCAAATGAATTCCCTACACACACCACTAAGATAGAACTGTTAGCAGAATTATATAAAACTGTTTATATTAGATAATCACAAGTGAAACCATTACTATAAGACAACCAGGCTCTTACCAAGCCATCACACCCAAACCAAGAAAACAAAGGAAATCCAACCAAACAAGCCACAATTATACCAACATTTACACCTTAGCACAACAAACAACCAAAACGGTGGGACTTCCAACCAACCCGTTCACCCATTCACACCAAAAAATCAAAACGGTGGGACTTCTGCCCAACCCGTTCACCCATTCACAACTAGATGTACTTCCCGACCACTACTCTTATGGTGGTTCTTCCAACCACTATCCATCCCCATTTTATAGTGAGACTTCCCGCACACTTCCATAAAACATTACAATAAAAACAAACCAAGCATACATCCCACCAATGTCACAACCACAAGCAATAAACCAATTCCATTACATAACAATCCACTTCAATAAATCACCCATTTATTGAAAACCATTTTCCATGCCAGACAAAATTTCAATAAAAGAACTCTATTTTTGAAAACCCGTTCCATCAATCATTTTCACACATCAACCATATCATCCCATTTTAAAAACATCATTTTAATGTTCACAAGAATAGCATTTCACCAAAAAACTCCCTTTTTTCCAAAAATCCCCAAAACATCACCCAAGAGATTTCCAACCAATTTCTCATAACAATTCACAATTAATTTTCAGCATAAAAATTTATAATAACAAGGAGCTACTAGTTCTAACCAAGTGGTGTCTAGAGAGAATCCACCTACCTTTACGGTTCTCGAGAAATCGACCCATGAACAACCGCGCCTCAAATCCGGCGAACACACCACCAACACCTCTCTAGATTACCTTTCCTAACAACCACAAGACTTAATATTAAAATCCAAGGCAACCACAACCATAGATCATTAAACAAAAAGTGTATATCATGGAAACCAAGAAAGTGGGAAGAGCAGATCTCAAGGAAAACACAAGGAAACCATGAGAGAAGACATACCGGAGAGAAATAACCTTAAAACCACCATGAATCCTATTAAAAAACCCTTCAAAAGGAGTGGGAGAACACCCCAAACCAATGAGAACCGAAAATCCCAAGTGAGGCTCGAGTGTTAGAAAATTTCGAGTGAAATGAGGCAATTCCGAGTGATCCCGGAACTTATAACCCTAACATTAAGTGGTTGCACGGTTAGCCCGCATGGTTTGGAAAACCATTCATTAACTGTGTGCATGCCACAGCCTCCAGAGCCAGGGTCCACAGAGTTTCAACACAAGGTTTGGAAAACCATGTGCAGGCTGTGAGAGGCTTACTATCTCGACAAAAAGGGTATGTACGGTGTCCTGGGAAACCCGCACGGTTTCCACTTACCGTGCTCAAACTGTGCACCCCTTTAAATCCCTCCATACTCATCCAAATCCATTCCAAACTCTCCCAACCTCTTCCCAAATCATTACATGCACTTAAAATACATAAAAATGCATCAACAAAGGTCACATACCTCAAACAGGGGGTTCTACCTTCTTCCCACCAATGGACTTTCTGTCCTTGGAATGTAGTGAACTCGCCCTTTACCGAAAGAGCTTGGGCCACTACTCTACCATCTTTTTCTCCTGCTCCCATGTCTCCTCTTGAATCTGACCATGTTTTCAAAAAACATGAACTAAACCGATGCTTTTACCATGCACTACTTTCTATTGCCTATCCACCACCTGCACTTGCATGTGCACCAACGAAGCATCCGATTCTAGCTCAACAATATCCCATCAAATCACAGGGTCACAATCCGGCTGATACTCTTTCAACTACGACACATGAAACACATTGTGCACTGCTCTAAACCATGTGGGAAAGTCCAAACAATATGCCACCCCACTAACCCACTTAAGAATATCAAAAGGCCCAATATACCTGAGAGATAACTTTCCCTGCTTCTCAAACCGATGATTTCCCAACCAAGGAGAGATCCTCAAGAACGCATGATCACTTACCTGGATCAACAACAGCCATCGAAGATGATCCTCATATGATTTCTGATGACTCTCAACCTTCTCCATTCTCTTCTTGATCAACTTGATCTTCTCTGTACTCTCTTGGACAAGACTCTATCCCACAATCAAGGACTCAACCGTTTCCACCCAACATAGTGGAGAATGACAAGGCTGCCCATACAATGATTTAAATGGAGCCATCTGTATGGATTCCTGATAACTATTATTGTACTAAAACTCAACCAATGGCAAGTGTTCCTCCCATGAGACACCAAAATCCATGACACAAGACCACAATATATCGTCCAGAGTTTGTATCGCCCTCTCGGATTGACCATCCATCTGGGGGTGATACGTTGTACTCATCGTCAACTGCGTTCGAAGGGCTTGCTCTAAGGATTTCAAATAACGAGATGTAAACCTCAGATCTCTATCTAATTCAATCGAAACTGGAACACCATGCCTCTTTACCACCTCCTGGATAAAGATATTGGACAGATCCTCCACCTTATGAGATTCACAAATCGGGATAAAAAGGGCCTACTTTTTTAGCTAATCCACTATCACCCCAATGGTTTCGTGCTTCTTGACCATTAATGGGAGACCTATGAAAAAATGCATCACTATTTACTCCCACATCCAAACAGGGATTGGTAAAGACTGTAACATTCCTGCTGGCCTCTAATGCTCTACCTTGACTTGATGACAAGTCAAGCCTCTCGAGACAAACTCAGCCATAGTTCTCTTCATACCAGCCCACCAGAACTGCGCTTTCAAAACATTATACACCTTCTAAATTCCAGGATGAACATCCCACCTAGAATGATGATATTCCCTGGGAGGATCCTCCTGAAAAGCAACTGGTACAACCATCCGATTCTGAAAACACAAAACTGAATCTCCATTCAGTTTCCAACCCTCAATGGTCTCCCCACCATTGACTCACAACCCCACGGCCACACACTGAGAATTGGATATATTTGCCTCTCTAACAAGTCCAACCAAGTCAGGAATCATGGAAACCATAAAGAAGACCACTTTATCGCCATGGTCATCACCTTCTAGCCACATGTCAGCTATCACTGACATCAACTGCCACTGGTCTGATGCTTGTTTAACCACCTGAGCATATGATTTCCTACATAATGCATCCGCCAATAAATTTCCTTTACCTGGTGTGTACATTTAGACAAAATCAAACATATAGAGATATTCCATCCATCTCCTTTACCTCATGTTCAAATCCTTTTGTGAGAAAATGTGTTTCAAGGTCTTATGATTTGTATATACCATGAATTTTTCACCGAAGAGATAATGAGGCCACACTTTGAAAGCATGGACCACTACTTCCAACTCCAAATCATGAGTTGGGTAGTTCTTCTGGTGCACTCTCAACTGCTGTGAGCCATATGCAACCACATGATCCCCTTGCATGATAACACACCCCAACCCTGATCTTGATGCATCGCAACACACCACGTACCCTTTCCCATGTTCTGGAAAAACCATTTTTGTTGATGATGTAAGGTGACCCTTTAGCTCTTTAAAACACTACTGAAACTGTTCATTCCACTGGAAGGGAACATTCTTCCTTGTCAAAGCTGTCATCGGTGAAGCCAAGCATGAAAAATCACGAACAAAATGCCGATAATACCAAGCTAGACCAAGGAATCTTCGTATCTCAAACACATTTTTTAGCGATTGCCACTAGACAACAACCTCTATCGTTTCTAGATCCACTGAAACACCCCTTTCTGAAATCACATGGCCAAGAAAAAGAACTTCATATATCCAAAAGTCACACTTTGTCAATTTGGCATACAGCCGATGATCCCTCATGATCCCCAGCACTATCGCCAAGTGCTGCTCATGCTCCACCCTTGCCTTTGAATACACCAGAATATCGTCAACAAACATCACCAAAAATGAATCCAGATATCTCTGAAATATTCAATTCATCAATGCCATAAACACCATTTGCGCATTCTTTAGACGAAAAGGCATAACCATGTATTCATAATGGCCATATCTACTTCTGAAAGCTATTTTTGAAATATCCTCCTTCCTCACCCGCAGTTTATGATATCCCGACCTCAGGTAAATCTTTGAGAACCACAGGGATACCCTCAACTGGTCGAATAAATCATCAATTTGTGGAAGGGGATTTCTATTCATAATCATTACTTGGTTAAGTCTATGATAATAAACACATAGAATCAAGGTTCCATCCGCCTTTTTCACAAACAACACTGGCGCTAGCCACAGAGACGTACTAGGTCGAATAAACCCTTTGTTTTCTATCTCTTCCAACTGGATCTTCAATTCCTGCAATTCTGCAGGTGCCATCCGATAAGACAAAAGTGAGATAGGACTAGTCCCTGGAAGGAGATCGATCTTAAACTCCACTTCTCTTATGGGAGGTTATCCAGAGAATTCATCAGGAAAAACATCCATGAACTGATCCACCACTGCTGGAGGAACACTCTGCTCAACACCCTCTATCGATTCCAAGGACAAACCCGCCAACTAATACGATAACGTACCCACTGATGATTCCAACAAACCCGTTACACCCTGCCTTTCATGCTTAGCTCCTCTAAAGAGATGTCTAACACCATCGTTTGTCATAAAATCCAATGTTCGCGCATCACAATCGATATGGGCCTTAAAATCCACCAGCCAATCCATTCCCAGAATTATATCATAACCATCCATCTCAAGCATTAGGATGTTCCACACTATCTCAACCTCGCCCACAACGATACAACATTCTCTAAAAAAGAAATATCGACACTCTCTTCGACTGAGAGGAGTTTGAAGATTCCTAACCGAGGGTATAATTTCTACCATTAAACCCAACAAATCAACCACACGTGCACCGATAAAGGAGTGTGAAGCACCAGTATCAAACAACACTTGCATCAAGGTAGAATTTAAATGAATAGTACCTTGCAGCATGGATGGTCCTGACTAATCATCCACCAGAACCTGCTCAGCTCCAAACACATGTTTTCTTGCCACACTCTGATCTTTATTGCTCTGCTGAGGCATCATGGTATTCTGAGAATCACCATTACACACTTTACTCTACTGATGAGGGGTATGCTGCTGCCCCCTTCCTATCGAAGCATACGATGTCTGCGATCCCTAAGGAGTTTCACATGCAACCGACCATGGAGAATTATGATATTAACACTAAAGATGTCCCATATGCTTACAATTATGACAAGCATGAGGTTGTTCCGTACAATCCCTTTTGATGTGGCTCGTAGAACCACACTGAAAACATCCCTGCTTGCTCTGGAGATTCGGAGGAAGATTTACCGATCCATCCGTCAGATTATATGCCATATTCCCACCCTGGGAATAAGTGTCCCTCTTCTGCATGAACCCAGCATTAGATTTCCCACTATTACCCTTTGGTACCACCATGATTCCCCACCTGGAGCTCCCAACAAATCCCGCTCAGCCACTAGGGCTCTATTCACCATATTTGTGTAAGCGTCTATGCACAGTACTGCTATATTTGAATGTATTTCATTCCTTAATCCTGCCTCAAAGATCCTTGCCTTCAACAATTTTCTACTCACCACCTCTGGTGAAAAGTGCACTAAGTCCATAAACATAGCTGCATACTCCGTCACCGACATAAGCTCTTGCTTCAAACTGAAGAAATTAGCTGTATTCTGAATTATGAATGTATGTGGGTAGAATTGTTTGTTAATAAATTCCTCAAAGCCTTACCCCAATATACCTTGTTCAATCCCCGCTTGGACTACCAACTCCCACCACTTAAGGGAAAGATCGTCCAACATATACGTGGCCAATTTCACTTTCAGCTCTACCAGCATTCCCAAGAACTCAAAGATCTTGTTCATTCTATTCAATCATGCTTCTTCCCTTTGCTGCTCTAAATCACCCATGAAGATGGGTGGATTCGGCTTTTGAAAAAAAAACCAAATGATCCACATTTCTTGGTTCATCCACTCTATTTCCACTTCCCACAGCTTGGAAAGCTTGCACTATGCTTTGCACTAGCTTCTGGTTCACCTGAGGCTCAGGTGCAACCACATTCTCTGCAGCCTCCACTGGTTGGTCTCTACGACGCCTACCTAGTGCCATTTCTATAAAAAAAACACAAAACCAGGATTCTCACTTCCGTAGACATTACGGAATCCCATTTCAAATCACATTACTCAACACTATCACAATAAGTCTTTCCACCAGTTCACATTTTCCACATGTTCCATGTTTCACCATTTTTAAAACCAAACCATTTTCTAAATACCAATTTATTCACCTTATAATTTATCATGAAAACATAAATCATTATAACCCCAATTAAATATGCATCTTATTGGGAAGTCATTTCTACCATGCATGTCATGCTCATCTCATTGGCTACACCCACGACAATGAGATGTCCAATGCCTATAAGTGTCTCCAAAACACTTACGTACCCAAATCCTTGGTAACTTGAATTTCAGAACTAAAGGGTTAGCTATATACTTTTATGCTATACATTCCATGTTCTGACAATCCTATGTCATGCTACCATCTCGACTCAAGGATTATACCACAACGAATGTCAACACAAAATCTGAGAATCAACTCCAAAGGACCGAACAAACTGATACCACTTGTAACAACCCGCCCCTACCTCATTGGCTTGAGGAGGCGGTGAGGGTTACATGGCCTTAAGTGACATTCCCAAGGTGCTAAAGGCTGTAAATAAATTCCATGGGCTCTGAGAACAATTGGGGAATGATTTGACCATGAGACAAAACCAACCAAACAACTACAACTAAATGATACATGTCAATAAAACCAAACTCATACATTACCTATGACAACTAGATAATCCATCATCTCACAGGTCATCACAACCCAAAACAGCATCAGAGTACAATGCGAAAGACTCAACAAGAACACCATGAGCCATGACACCACCACAGCTCCACACCAAGCTCCAAGATCCAACATCACGGTACACAACATCTACAAAGACACCAACGTTCCAAAGATGGGGGTGAGTACTAAAACTCAGTAGGATTTCCCCAAATGAAATTCATACACATGACACTAGGATAAAACCGTTAGCTCAATTATATAAAACATTTTATATAAGATAATCACAAGTGAAACCATTACCATAATCCAACCATGCTCTTACCAAGCCATCACACCTAAACCAAGAAAACAAAGGAATGCCAACCAAAAAAAGCCACAATTATCCCAATATCTACACCTTAGCACAACAAGCAACCAACACGGTGAGACTTCTTCCCAACCCGTTAACCCATTCACACAAAAACAATCAAAACGGTGGGACTTTCTCCGAACATGTTCACCCATTCACAACTAACGGTACTTCCTGACCACTACTCATAGGGTGGTTCTTCCGACCTCTATCTATCCACTTTTTATAGTGAGGCTTCCCATCCACTTCCATACAAAATTACAATCAAACCAAACCAAGCACACACCCCACCAAACTCACAACCACAATCAATCAAACAATTCCATTTCATATCAATACACTTCAATAAATCACCAATTTATTGAAAACCATTTTCCTTGCCAAACAACATTTCAATAAAACAACCCTTTTATTGAAAACCCTTTCCACAAATCATTTCACAAATCAACCATATCATCCCATTTTAAAAACTTCATTTTAAAATTCACAAGAATAGCATTTCACCAAAAAACACCCTTTTCCCAAAAATCCCCAAAACGTCACCCAAGGGATTTCCAACCAATTTTTCATAACAATTCACCATTAATTTTCAGCACAACAATTAATTGTAACAAGGAACCACTAGTTATAACCAAGTGGGGTCGAGAGAGAATCCACCTACCTTTAGGGTTCCCTTGAAATCGACCCACGAACAACCGCGCCTCAAATCCGGCGAACGCACCCTCGGCACCTCTTTAGATCACCTTCCCTATCATCCACAAAACTTAATATTAACATCCAAGGCAATACCAACCCTTGATATACACACAGAAAGTGTAGATCTAGAAAACCAAGAAACATGGAAGAGCAGATCTCGAGGAAAACACAAGGAAACCATGAGAGAAGACTTACCCAGGAGAAATCACCTTCAAACCACCATGAATCCTCTTCAAAAACCTTCCAAAAGGAGTGGGATAGCACCCTAAACCACTGAGAACCCAAAATCTCGAGTGAGGCTCGAGTGGGAAGCAAATTTGGAATGAAATGAGGCAATCCCGAGTGAGCCCAGAACTTATAACCCTAACATTAAGTGGTCGTACGGTTATCCCGCACGGTTTGGCAAACCGTGCGGTAACCGTGCGCATGCCCCTGTCTTGAGAGCCATGGTCCGTACGATTTCCTTGCACGGTTTGGAAAACTGTGTGCAGGCTATGCGAGGCCTACTATCTCGAGAACAAGGGTCTGCACGGTTTCCTAGGAAACCCACACGGATTCCACTAATTGTGCACCCCTTTAAAGCCCTCCAAACTCATCCAAAACCATTCCAAACTCTCCCAAACTCTTACCAACTCATTACATGCACTTTAAATACATAAAAATTCATCCAAAAAGGTCACGTATGTCAAACCGGGGGTTCAAAATGTTATATGTTTTACATGTCCTTATTTTATATTATGATTGCTTATTTACAAATATTAAATTCTACAAAAAAATGGTCCTCTCATCACCCAATAAATAATAATCTATTTTTTACTCACGAATATATTCCCTAATTAATAAATCTAGAATCTAGTTTTATTATTATATCATTCTAGTTATAAAATATTATCATATGATCTTATTTTCTAAGGAATCCTCCAAGATAAATCAATTCCTCTCAATATACATTTTATGTTTTCATTAAAATCCTTTACTATAATAACATTTAAATTTTTTCCCTTTATTATATGAATTATTTATTAATTTTTTTATGTTTAATAATCTAAAACTTTTTATATAAATACTAATCATCTTCCACCATTAATTTATGAAATATCGTACCATAATATTTCCATTGAGGGGACTCCCACCTATATGATGAAACATGATTCATTTTACTTCCTGACATTAAATTACTATATATGTTTATGAATCTAAAGAATAAATATGATAATAATGATATCAGTAAAACTATAGTATGATAAATCATAGAATTTAATTATTACATAATTGAAAATTTATGATCGTTAATTAATATTATAATAAAAGTGCTGTGAGAGGCTAATATTTTCTTCAAAATGATTAACATTTTCCTATACATTAAATATTCTTCTGAATTTGTAAAATTATGATATATAAAAATAAAAAACACTATATGTTATCATTATTATACTTGAATAATTATCCTATGAAATTTTATACTAATAATAATTCTATTAATGAGGTAATTCTATAAAAGGGGGTTTTCATGTAACACCCCATGCTTCCATAGTACGCTTCTCTTTTAATAATACAATAGCGTGTGTTATACGTAACTCATAGTTCTAACACACCACAACCAATCAAAGAAGCTGTTATGAATAGTAGTACCCACTTTTTGAAACTTTATAAATTTTATCTTTGAAAATGGAATTCATTTTTGGATTCGGAATATCGAAATTAGCTTAGGGTATTTTTTGGTATTTTTCTGAAAACATCCATTTTTGATGAATAGTGAAAATTACTAAATATTAATTAAAAACAAATGTTTTAATAGAAATAATTAATATGGATAAATTATATATTTTAGTGGTTTTAAAGTATAATTAGATTATATTTTTACCATTTAATCCAATTTTGGTCATTGGACATAATTTTACATTTAAACCGGACATAAGCAAGTGCCAATCCTTCGATGGTTATTATTTTTTAAAAACACGCTTTTTGTTTTGACAACATAAATTATTTTTAAATTAATTTCTACCACTTCTTTGTTTTGAATTTAGAAAAATGAATTAAATATTTAGATTTATGAGGTCCAAATTTTGTAAAGAGGTAAATTTTATTTTTAGGCATTTTGAATAATTTCTTCGGAAAATATTTTATTTACCTAGATTAAACGGTAAATCCATTAAATAAGGGTAACAAAAAATATTATAATAATATTAAATTACCCTAACACATGTCTTATACTTATTGGAGGATACATTTCTGACCATGGTCATCATTGGGTCGATTTTGGGACCCCATAGAACCACTAGTATGTGATAATGACACTTTATATTAATTAAGTTAAAATAAATACACAAATTACATAAGCGTATATCTTTTAGTAAAAAAATTTGTACATAGAGTTATATATGTGATAATTTCGAATATAAATATTATATGAAGGATAAAACTATTTCCTACATAATGGTATTTTATTTTTAATTTTTAGAAAATGAATAATTATATTTATGTATGACACAATGATGATGCAATGGTTTTCATTATTAGTAAATGAAGCGAAAAAAATGGTATTATAAATGATAAAATAAAAATAATTTGAATATTTTGATGCCATATATGAATTTTATAGATTTTAATGTAATGTTAGGATTAATTAAATACAATTATTCTTAATTAATAAATTTTTTATGACTTTAACCAAAATTATTTATTAAATAGTGTCTAAATTGACATAAAAGAGTTTTTAAAAAAATATTATATTATTAATTAATATAATATTTATAAAAATATGATGTTCAGAAAAAAGACTTATATGATGATAGGTATGTAATTAATGAACCACTTGGGGTTTTATTTGATGTTTATAGTAATATTATTAACCAAACTACACTAAAATAAAAGAGACATGGTAAATGTCAAACTAATTAACTAAGAGATAAATCTAAAAGACAAGGTTAATATAGTGACCCAAACCTATCTAAAACCCATTGGTTGAGTGGATTTCGACCCACACCCACCTTATAACATTATTAAATCAGTTTGGATCAATTATATAGTGAATATAAATTTATTATAAAATAATATTTTATGTTTTTCTTAAGGTTCCCTTCACCCCACTTATAAAAGAGAACTCCCCCTTCTGTCAAATAAATACCCTCAATGCATTTTGGTTCGGAAAAAACCTACCCTAATATTATATAAACTTCCCTCACTTCATCCTAGAGGCCTTAATTTAGTTATAAATTCTACCTAAGGAGCCCTTTTGATCAAATCAAAATGATGAACCGAAAGAAGTGGTAAATATTTCATCACCTCTTTCAAGTTCCTTTCTTCTTTCACTTCCTCTTAATTTGTTGTTTCAATTCTAAAATAATAACTACAATATCTTATATATATACTGTGATGTTACTATATATATTGTACAACCATATTCACTATTCTATCCAACACTTGAATTACATGTCACCATACGCGCATACGTACGGCTTACCATCTCCACGTCGTGGTGTAATTGTTATTCAAAGCATTATTATTTGGATCGGTATAATAATGATGTGTAATTGATGTAAATAATAGATATAACATGATAATTATTCTGTATATATGATATACCATTAAATTTTATATTATTTTAATATCATATATTGATATTGTCACTCGTGCGTATGTACGGATTACCGTCTCCACGAACGCGATGATATTCATTCCCATCATATCAATTCAACAATAATTTTCATTTGATGATTAAAAATAATGTTTACATACTTAATAACATTCTAGATATGAATCATATACATCCCATCCATAACAAATATTACTCACAAAACAATGAATATAAAGGTAAATGAATCTGTTAAGATCCGAAATGACGATAATACTAATATATTATTAACAAAGCAATATCAAAAGATCATTTATGATATCATATTAATATATATGATTCTTGTATAATTTCATAACAATTATTTTACCATTATAAAAGAGGTTAACCTACCCTCTACCAAGGAAAAGTACAAGGAAAGGTTTAATTCTACAATCTCTTCATTATTCAAGGTAGTTTATACGTAATTATCTACTGGATCCTCTTTATCATCCACATCTATGTTTCTTAAACATGAATTTCAAAAAAAATTACTATTTACTAGATAATTGGTTAATTTAATTTATAACCTGATATGTTTTGAAATGAATCTTTCTGTCATTTTCCAAACTAGTTACTTTTTGACATTTTCGACAAATTTAAGGTACAAATTTTTTATTAACTTATACGGTGGGTGCAGCTACTTTACGCCGTTATAACATCATCAATGCTTTCCTTACATGCTTACAGAAATATTTTGAAAATAAATGTTTTCTTTATAATTATGTGACTCAAAAATTATTTCAAAATAGAATGAGATATTTCTCTAAAAAATGTTTCTATTTCATCTATGTCAACATAGTTTGAGGGATTTTATGTTTATTTGAAGTTGATTTATTATGATACAATACTTCCATATTATATTGAAGGTTTTTTGATATTTTTGAATGTGGATATTATATTTTTATACCATTCATGGTTTATGGTTAATGTATTTAAATTTCTTATGTTAGTTTTAATACGAATTTTTTTGTTATATTTCAACCTTTTCATATGAGGAATGTATTGGACTTAGTATGTGACGGGTGGAGCCCACTATAGCTCCTCGATGCATCGGTAAGTCTCATTAGGCAACTAGACGTGGAATTTGCCAAGGCCCTTTCCCAAATTGATATATGGTTTTGGCCGAGGCCTTAATCATTTTTAGATGTCTTGGCCAAGGCCTTAACAAAATTTTTCAGAATGTCCAGCATTATACATTCCCTCATTATGAAAATAATATTGACGATTCATGTGGTCATTCGACTAGTACAATACCCATGATTATGTTTTATAATGGCATTATTTACTGAGATCATATTCATTCCGTAAAATTATTTATGTTTATTATCGGTAAAGGCATGTGGTTTCCATTATTCACCATGCTTAATATTTATGTTATCTTCCGCTGTATTTATTTCCCTTACTATGCATTTGAGATCACCCCTTTCTATTTCTTACATTTCCTAGTATTCCATGAAGTGCATTATTAGTGTTATCCTGGATAAGATAAAGGTAACAATGGCGTTCTCAAAGGATTATTTATGCTGTGTTGTATGTTAGAAAGTGTAATGTAACATTCATGTATGTAATCTATTTTCCAAAACTACTAAACAGATCGGTCCTTCGGGGCTTGATTCCTAAAGCTCATTCCAATGTATTAAAATATTTCACCGACTCTGGGTAATTGGGGTCGGGTCATTACAGTTGGTATTAGAGAAAGTTAAGTACAAAACTTGGAAACTAGAATTTGATAAACACTTATTAGAGCACATATCCCTCAGATAGACTTTGAGGATTAGTATATAATTCCTTGAATTTTGGTTTAATATATATTTTTTTAGTTTTCCAAGAAATACATCCCTGTATGGATATGACCAGGTAGAGGCAGCTCTGGAAAAAATTTACCTAGGGGTAAAACCCAAAAACACATCTTCGAGATAGACTCGAACGAGAATAGGTGCACGACAACGGGCCTTGCTGCACTCTTGGTTATGACACTCTCGGGTGATATGCATAGGATAATTCTCATTCTCTTTATAAACCATTATTAAGGGTTTATGATTATATAATTCTTCAAAGAAAATATTTTTATGATTATAGATTAAATCCATAAAGTGTTCAATTTAAGTTAGGTATTTTACAAGTTTGTAATTATGTATTTAGATTCATAAACTAATATAGTATATACCATTTTTTAGAAATGGATCCAATTAGAAGGAATGGAAATCATATCAACTCATGTACTCTATTTAGGGATATCCATCCTACTCAAGATAATAATAGAGTAACTGGTGATACAATTGGTGCTGATCGGCTTATCACCATCCTGGGACAACTCACTCAGGTTATGAATAATAACCTTACCCTAATGGAGCACCTTGATCCACAACAATGAGGATCAATGTTAAATAGTATCATTAGGAAACAACCACCAACATTAATGGGAATAAAAATACATTGGTAGCTGAGCAATGGATAAGTTCCCTTGAGAAAATATTTTATGATTTGGGGAGTAGTGAAAAGGAAAAAGTTGTCATGGTAGTTTATCGCCTCACTGGAGATGCTGATCAATGGTGGTCATTGATTCAAAACAAAAATGAGGATGATGAAATATCATTTATGTAATAAAGGGTGTTTAAATATATTTTCTTAGAAAAATACTTTCCTCATGACAATCAAGTGGATATGGAAAGACAATTTCTTAGTCTGAGGCAAAAGGAGGATGAGAATGTTCAAATTTATGAGGTTAACTTTACAAGGATATAAAGGCATACTACAGATTATATGTATTAAACAAGAAGTAATATTGATCATTTCTTTTATGGGTTAAAACCATTTCTCCATTGAGATTTAGTATCAAAATCCTTCTTGTCATACGTAGATATTGTCTCATGTGATATCAAGATTGAAAAAGAATTCTCTAAATCTTATGACAATAAAGTAAAGCAAGGGAAGAAGAGAACGGTGGAGCAAGAGACAAGTAATGTGAAAAAGGGAATGATGTATTTTCCATTATGTGATAATTGTTGGAAGAAACACCCTGGTACTTTCCTAAAAGGAATGGGACTCTGTTACAAGTGTGATGAAAAAGGCCACCAAGCTCATGATTGTAAGGGAAAGAAAGTTGCTGTCAATTTTGAATGCTATGATTGTAGAGAAATAGGGCCTTATACAAATTAATGTGTTAATTTACAAGGAAACATACCTCCTAAAAAGCAAATGGAGCAAGCCCAGGCTTATGTTGTTACTACAGTTGATGCAGAATAATTATTTTATTTGTGTTTTTAATTCAATAACTACATTATGGTTATAAG
This sequence comes from Viscum album, assembly GCA_963277665.1. Classification (NCBI taxonomy): domain Eukaryota; kingdom Viridiplantae; phylum Streptophyta; class Magnoliopsida; order Santalales; family Viscaceae; genus Viscum; species Viscum album. The sequence goes on along the minus strand of OY728158.1, from coordinate 1,355,406,310 downwards.
AGTAATGTGATATATATAAAGATTTTACTACATTACTTTTTGTTTTCATTAATGTTTTAATATGACTAAGTTAATCATATTTTCAGTATGGGACAATAAGAGAAACATTACTTTGTTTGGGGAATGTGATGTTACTAATGATTTTGTAATTTAGATACCTTTTACAGAGACTCTGGATGGAGGAATTTTCGATAACTATTAAGTTAATAATGGATTAAGATGAACTTTTGATATTATTGGTTTAGGATAAAACATTTCTTATGATTATTTGCAGAATATTATAATATTATAGACTGGGGAAAAGGACAACCTGCAAGTTGGGTGATAACACTTCACGTTAGACAAAGTTGCAGGAATCGAACCCACAATCGTAGTGCGACAGGCATTGTTTACCTACCACTAGCCTATAAGAAGTCCCTGGTCGTTAAAAAATAATTTTGATCATTTAAATGGTATATTTTTATATTAGAAACCCTATATGATTAGGATAAATAGAGTATTTTTGAGTTCTATTATGTTTTGGAGTGAAAGATTAGTTTGTGGTAGAAATTTATTAATGAATAAAATTCTAATTACAAATTAAGTATATCTTCTTATGATATTATCCAATCACATAAATAAATTCCTCAACATTAATAGAATGATCTAAGAAGAATAACATTGTCCGTTCACTTTTCCTACAGGGTAATCAAAGACCCTTCAACCCATCACAAGTTTATGGATTTCAGAACGTTAAATTTCTCATAATAATATTCTCGATCACTCACCATTAGAACATGACAATTATTTTTATCGTCCATATCCATGTTTTCTTACATGGAATCCTAGTATGTGTTATTTTATGTTACCTTCATACTTACCATTCTTTATTTTAAAATAGAGGCATCATTAATCCATTTTTTGATGTGGGATTTCAACTTTGATATTTGGAAATGTCAACCCCAAGATTCGAATACCGATCATAAATTGCAAGGACACAAATTATTTAAGGAGGGGAGAATGTAACACCTGAAGCTTCCATGGGACTCTTCTCTTTGAATAATACAATACCGTGTGTTATACGCAACTTCGAGTTCTAACACACCACAACCAATCAAACTAGCCCCTATGAATAGAAGTACCCACTTTTTGAAATTTTATAAATTTTATCATTCAAAATGGAATTCAATTTTGGATTCAGAATATCGAAATTAGATTAGGGTGATTTTTTGTTAATTTTCTAAAAACTTCCAATTTTTGATGAATAGTGAAAATTACTAAATTTTAATTAAATAAAATTTTTTTAATCGAAATAATTAATAGTGATAAATTATTCATTTGAGTGGTTTCAAAGTATAATTAGATTATATTTTTACCATTTAATCCAATTTCTGTAATTGGACATAATTTCACTTTTAAAAAGGACACAAGCAACTCTCAATCTTTTGATATTTTTTTTTTTTAAAACATGCTTTTTGTTTTGACAACAAAGATTAAATTTAAATTAATATCTTCCACTTATGTGTTTTGAATATAGAAAAATGGATTCATTATTTAGAATAAGGAAGTCCAAATTGTTCAAATATGTAACTTTTATTTATATACATTTTGAATAATTACTTCGGTAAATATTTTATTTATCAAGGTTAAAGGGTAAATCCGGTAAATAAGGGTAAAAAATAAAATTATAATAATATTAAATTACCATAACACCTATAATGACCTTATTGGATGATAAATATCTGACCATGGTAATATTTTGGTCAATTTTGGGACCCCATGGAACCACATGTAAGTGATAATGACACTTTATATTAATTAAGTTAATATAAATACAAAAATAACAAAAGCATATATCTTTTAGTACAAAACTTTTTACATAGATTTATACATGTTATATCTTAGACTATAAATATTTATTAGAAAGATAAAACTATTCCCTACATAATGGTATTTTATTTATTATTTTTATACATTTAATAATTAAATTTACTTATGACACAATGATGTTTTAGTTTTTCCCTTATTAATGAATTAATAAAATAAATGGTATTATAAATGTTAAAATAAATATAATTTACTATTTTGATGCCATCCATGAATTTTCAAGGTTATTATGGAATTTTAGTATTGATTGTATAAATTTATTTTTAATTAATAATGTTTTTACTACTTGAACCAAAATCAATTTTTAATTAGTCTCAAAATTGACATAAAAGAGTTTTTTTAAAAAACATTAATATTAATAATTAATATAATATTTATAAAAATAAAAGGTTCCACCAAAGGACTTATATAATGATATTTATGTCATTAATGAACCACTTAAAGTTCTTTTGGAAGTTTCCAGTAAGTTCAATAACCAAATAATATTAAAATACAAAGAGACATGGTAAATGTCAAACTAATTAACTAAGAGTTAAATGTAAATGATGTGGTTAATAATGTGACCCAAACCTTTCCATAACTTATTTTTTGAGTTTATTTAGACCCATCCCCACCTTAGAATCTAAATTAATTAGTTTTGAGCCATTATAAACTGAATATAAATTTATTATAAAATAATATTTTATGTTTTTCCTAAGGTCCCCTCACCCCTCTTATAAAAGGGCACTCACCGTTCTCTCAAATTCATACCTTCAAAGCTTTTTGGATCAGACAAAAAATGCCCAAATATCCTCTAAACATCCCTCAATTCATCCTATAGGCCTTATTTTAATCATAAACCCTACCTAAAAATCCCTTTTGATCAAATAAAAATGAAGAACCCAAAAAAGAAGTAAATATTTCATCACCTCTTTCATGTTCCTTTCTTCATTCACTTACTATTTCATTGTTGTTTCCATTATAAAACAATCTCTCCAGTAACTTTTATATATTTTTATGTTACTATAAATATGGTACAACCATATTAATTATTCTATCAATCCTTTGAATGACATGTCACTATACGTGCGTACGTACGGCTTAACGTCTCCACATCGTGGTGTCATCGTTATTTAATACATTATTATTTGGATGGGTATAATATTGATGTGTAATTGATGTAAATAATAAATATATCATCATAATGAATATGTATATATTATATAACATTCAATTATATATTATTTTAATATCAAAAGAATGATATTTGCGCTCGTGCGTACGTACAGATTACAATCTCCACGAACGCAATGCGATTCATTCCCCATCATATCTTTTCAAGAATAATTTTCATTTGATGATTAAAAATAATTTTTAAAGACTTAATATCATTCGGTATATGAATAATATACATCCCATCCATAAAAAATATGACTCGTATAACAAATAATATAAACGAAAATGAATCCGTTAACACGCGAAATGATGATAATACTAAGATATTATTAACAATGAAATATCAAAAGATCATATATGATATCATATTAATGTATATGATTCTTGTATAATTTAATAATTATTATTTCATAATTATAAAGGAGGTTATCCTACCCTCGACCAAGTAAAAGTATTTGGTATGTGTTAATTCTACAATCTCTTCATTATCTGAGGTTGTTTATACGTAATTATTTACTGAGACCTCATTATCATACACATTTGTGTTTCTTAAAAATGTATATCAATACATTTTTTATATTTACTAGACAATGGTTTAAAGACATATATACCAAAATATGTTTCTAAGGAATATTTCCATCATTTTCCAAACAAGGTAAATTTTGACCTTTTCAAAAAATTTAAGGTAAGAATGTTTTTTAACTTATACTGCGAGTGCGGCTATTTTCTGCCGTTATAACATCATCAAAGCTTCCCATACAAGCTTATAAATATATTTTCAAAATAAATTTTTGATTTATAATTATGTGACTCTTAAATGATTTCAAAATAGAATTATATATTTCTTTAAAAAATGTTTTGATTTCATCTATGTGAACATCATTTCATAGATTTTATGTTTATTTGAATTTTATTTATTATGATACTAAAAATTAATATTGTATTGATGGTTTTGTGATATGTTTGACTGTGGATGTGCTATTTTTTACCATTCATGGTTTATGGTTAAAGTATTGACATTCCATATTCTAGTTTTAATACGAATGGTTTTGTTACATTTCAACCTTTTTATATGAGCAATGTATTGGACTTAGTAATTTATGAGTGGAGCCCGCTATATCTCCTTGATGCATCGGTAGGTCTAATGAGGCAACTAGATGTGGAATTGGTATAGGCCCTTTCCCAATTTGATATATGGCTTTGGCCGAGGCCTTAATCATTTTTAGATGTCTTGGCCGAGGCCTTGACAAAATGTTTTAGAATATCTGGCATTATACATTCCCTCATTGTGAAAATAATATTGATGGTTCATGTGGTCATTCGACTGGTAGAATACCCATGGTTATGTTTTTCATGGAATTATTTACTTAGCTCATATTACTTCCATAAAAGTATTAATTCTTACTATTGGTCAAGGCATGTGGTTTCAATTATTCACCATGCTTAATATTTATGTTATCTTCCACTGTATTTCTTACCCTTACTGAGCTTTTGAGCTCACCCCTTTTTATGTTTTATTTTTCCAAGGATTCCAAGAAGTGTATTATGATTGTTAAGCAGGGTTAAGCTAAATGGAACAATGGAATCCTCAAAGGATTATTTATGTTGTGTTGTATATTAGAAAGTTTAATGTAATGTTCATGTATGTAATCTATTTTCCAAAACTGCTATATTGATCCGTCCTATGGGACTTGATTCCTTGATATCATGCCAATGTATTAAAATAATGTCCCAACTCGGGGTAACTGGGGTCAGGGTGTTAATTTCACATTGATGTTTTATAGTTTCAAAGGTATTTTACTTTAAAATGTTATTGTTTTAATTTTTTAAAATATTATTCATTATCACTAGACAATATAAATATTAAATATTGGAAGGATAATTTTCTTGTTTTTTTCCTCAAAAAAAATGTGGAAACCCATTTAGTATATTGGTATTTTTTTAAATCATGATGGGATAAATATATTACCACATCTGTTTTTATATAACCAATGTGATAAATAATTGTTTTTCATTTTTGAAATCTGTTATATATTATTTTATATAAGTTTAAAAAATTATCATTAAATTATGAATTTGGAGGTGGTGTTTCATTTATAATTATAAAACCCAAATTGGAAAAGTTTTTTAATATCCTATTTTTGAAAATACATATGTGATGAATACATTATCGCATATGTTTTTAAAAAACTAACATAATAAATTACAAAAAAAATTCATTATTTTTATTAAATCAAAATGTAACAATTAATTTAATAAAAAATAATTATTTTTTATTTCAATGATCGCTTTTTGGGGGTGACTAAGGAACCATAGAAAATACAATGACACAGAAACCTCTAATGCCATCATTTAACAATTAAATTAAAGTAAAATAGTATTTTATTATTTATATACATATTCCTATTAGTTTTCACCACTATAATTTGTTTATGGATCCTTTTTAATATCGTCCAAAAGGTGTAATCCCATCTATTCACATGTATGAATAAAATCTCCCACATTAAATTTCATATCATTGAAGCCTCTCATCAATGTGTGTTCACTCTTATTCATCCACCCCCTTTTCTTGTAATTTTTAACACAATATCACCAAATAAACTAAATTGTCACCATCTTCATAAGAGGCCATAACAAGCATATACTCATGTAACATTTATTCCCTAAAGAAAAAATTATTTCCCCAGACATTTTTATTTTAGCTAAATAATTGTAAGTTTACATTTCATTTCTCCCTAAAGAAAACCTTTTTCGCATTGGTTTGGGATGTATCATTATTCCTACCACATTTTAGATTTCCTCCCATTGGATAGGATATGACTCCATGTATCAATGTGTCATTTTTTCCCTTTGTTTCGCATCGAGAAGATAATTTATCAAAAATATGTCTCCTCTTCAATGTCTATGGAAAGAAAACTAGAACATTTGTGGTCTTTCTCTAACCCATAATCTTCTCGATCCCTTGTGTGATGTTCCATCAATTCATAATCACCATGATCTTGTTGATTCCACTTATTTTCATCCCACCAAATCAATTTATAGGAATTATTTAATTTCCAACCAATAATTCAACTGATGAACCATTAATTGTATGATTATTATAGCTTGGTGGACCATCGTTAAGTGTTTCATGGATAGGACTCACATCATCTACATGAGAGGGGTGTTCTTTTTGTATCTATAATTTAGTTCGAGTGAACACCCCCTGAACATGATTTTACGTTAATCCAAAAAATTCTGTTATCCAAATCCCTATTCAAATGACCAAATATATCCATGGTCTTCAGCTCATGATCCATGTATTTCACCCATTTCTGGATAATATTAGAAATATCATCCACACTAGTAGTCGGCATTCCCTTATTGAGGATAATAAAAAATTGAACAACATTGGTTGGGTGTCACCCATTTTTTCCCAGTGACCTAAATTGGACGACCATCCCCTTTGGTTTTCGGTGGGAATTCTCAAAATTAAATTTTAAAAAAAACTTTTGTTATGCTTAATACATCATTAAAAATACAAGAATGAAATTTACAAATTCAAATCAGACCATTATCTTATATTACAACTCACCACTAATCTTGATGATGATGAATTTCCTTAGATTCATGGAGAAATCGAGTATGATATAAATACCTTAGATAAATTGGGTGACTTATAGCATGTGTAAGTGGGTCAGAAAAAATGTACCAGTCAGCCATATTTCTATTCAAAAATTGATTTTGTGATTGTTGAACTATATGGAGAGGACAGGAATGGAGATCAGTATATCTAGATGGGGTGAATCATAGTTCAAATAAAAATAAAAAAACCACTAGAATTGGGGAATGGGAAAAAATAATACATCTCACAAATAATTCTCCCAAGTGGAGAGTAGGTCATCTTCCATCACAAATCTATTCAAGAAATTCCTCAGGTCCAAAAACCCTATAATATCCCATTATTGTAACATCCATGAATCAAATAATTATTGTGAAATAAAATTAAAATTCCCATTGAATGTGTATTATCTCTTGTCTAATATAATTTTTAGGTTCATTAAAAATAAAAAAATTAAAAAAAACCCATAATAGAAATTTTCAATATAATCAATGAAGTATTAATTGAATTTTAATACTAAAATATAACCATATAGATTTTTTGTAACAAACATTAATGAAATTTTTATAAAACTAGATAATATGACATATTTTCCAAATCCCATTTCTATTTTTTAACGGTTCCAATTTTTTTCTAATAATATTTTTTCAAGTAAAAAAATATGTAATTTTAGCCAAAATTTATTATATATAAATTATATGTCATGATTTCTTTTACACATTTTTCATTATAGTATTCTTAATTTTTTTTCTCCAAATTAATACAATTAAATATTTGAAAATAATACTCATTAAATAAAATTCTTTTATGTTATAATATATAAAAGTATTTAATTAATCTAAATTTCATTGTCAATACAATCGTAAATTTATCTCTCATGACACCATTCATAGATTATATTCAGTAAGATGTCTGATTTCATGAAAAAATGTATCATTAAATGGATTCTAATATAAAAAATATATAATATGATTGGAAATTTCATTATAATGTTATAAATTATGAAATATGGATATCATACTGTAGATTATATGGATGTATCAAAACTATAATTCTGTTATTTTGAAATAATTTTTCAATATACACTATTATTTCAATATCTCTCTCTGTCATAAATATTGGCTAAATAAATTTTGGGTTCCTAAATCCTTATATTGATGTCACATAATGCTATAAAAAATATATATACAAATAAATAATTAATAATAATCATAGTAATTTAGTTTCAATAAATTAAAATAATTAAATAATATATAATAATCAACTTACATGTTTTTAATATGATGTTTAGTTATTCCCATCTAGTCACTTTTTAAATTCTTAATATTATACTCATTTATAATTGAAACATTCATTACCCAAAAAAAATGTTAGTATCTATTGGTAGATCATAACATTCCAATAAAAAATATTATTATTTTTATGATTTATCATGTCCTAATGAAGTCATACATGAAGTCATAACATCCAATGATTTATGTTGTTTATAATGAATGTATTTAATGATGATTTATTCCTTTACAGAATTTTTAATTATATAAATATTAAAATGTTTAAAATACCTAAATGTGAAATTAAGGTTATAATATACCTATATATCAATGGTAGTTTTTTGGTAAAATTCTACATGAGAATACAAAAAAAAATGGACTAAAAATTGTCCCTATATATTTACAACATTGATATAAAATGGTAATCCTACAAATCAACTATAATATCATGTATATTTATTATATGATTCTGTATTTCTATAAATTTATGATGATTTGTAACCTCAATATAATATTTATTCCCATATTCAATAGTAAGATTATATATATTTTAAAAATAAATATAAGATATAATTTTTAAGATATATAGCTTAAAGTGTATAAGGTGGATATGTAAGATGAGGTAGTGGAGTGGGATATGATGGCATAGTTGGAGGAGTGATATTTCTTAACTAAAACCATCATTCAAATCCAAATACATCAACTACACAAAATATTTAATCATACCCTCCTTCATCTGAAATCTTTCTAGAAATTCAGATTCTAATGAATTTATTATTCATTCATATACATCCCCTTTGTGGATGACTGTGAAAGACTAAACCATATTTTTTAGATATACCTACCAAATATCATGTTTCATGTCCCATGATTCTGAAAATTTCAAATATAGTATCCAAAATATTGTTCATAAACTCTTCTATGAAGTTATCATTCGTGATCCTCTCCTCGAGGGAATTATATATAGATTATTTATAAAATACATCTACGGTTCTGATAATATAATAATTTTATTAGACATAAATAAATTATGTAATTTCATATAATCCTCTCAACAACAACAATCGGGTATCCCATAAGATATAAAATCATTTTTTATCCACAATCTCTTACATTTTTGATGTCTTACAATGTGTGGAGGGGGGACAGTCAACAATTATGGATTCTAAATATTCACCCCTTATTGATGATAATGTATTTCTATAATTTTTTTCTTATAAAAACATATACCCCAATTCCAAAGGAATGCGGGCGTAATATTTTAGACTAGAAATCATGATGAGATCACCTCACTTTCGAAATTTTTTTAATAAAGAATCATTAAAATGATATTAATATAGAACACATCTAAAATAAAAAAATCATTACAAAAATTCCTATTATCATCTATTTTAATTAAAATACTTATATATATATTCATCTATAAATTGATATATATCACAGGGATGTTGATTTTTCTTATACCAAAAAATGTAATCATGTGGGTGTGATGATTTAAAATCCTTCCATAACTTATTAAAAAAATAATCATTTCCTCCTAACACCGCCAATAATAGTTATATCATATATCATCTAATAATTATGTGAAAACATATAATTGTCATAACTATAACATCCCAAGTAAATAAAAAATAATACATTTAATTTTTCATTAATATTTTGGGAATTAAATATTAATTTTACATTAAAGGGATTCATATGTTTGATGGCATACCCGATACGCAATAGCGGGTTTCATTGAAATCTTATGTTGCACTATAATAATATAATATTATTATTTTAAAAGGTAGTTAACTCTTAGACATTGTATTGGCGGTAATGACCTGAACTTAATAATATATGATTATACATGTTTCTTAAATGTTTTTTCATTTATCCAATAACATTTTTAGGCTTAAATTGTTAATTAATCTAATTTTAAGCCTAATTTACATTAAAAGGATGATTTACCACCTTTTAATGGAAACCCCACGTTAAATATAGTTTTGGTCACTTTAATATGTTAATTTTGACAAAATAAAAGTATTCATTAGAATAGAGACATCAAAATTTACTTTTAGTAAATATTTAGTATTTTTTTAAAATACAATTTTTAATGAAATGTAAAAAATGCTGTATTTTGATTCAAAGCTTCCTTTTAATCTAAATTATTTATATGGTTATAATATATTTTATACTATTTTTAATGTTTAATTAGATTATATTTTTATCATTTAATCTAATTTTGGTTATTGGTATTAATTTCACATTGAAATTGGATTGAAATAATTGTCAGTCTTTTGATAGTTATTATTTCTTAAAAACACGGCTTTTACTTTTGACAACGAGAATTAATTTCATCCACTTCTATGATTTGAATTCGGAAAAATGGATTCCATATTTGGAATTCGGAGATCCAAATTGTATAAATAGGTAACTTTAATTTTTAGACCTTATGAATATTTACTTCAGTAAATATTTGATTTACCATGGTTAAAGGGTAAATCTAGTAGATAAGGGTAATGAAATATTACTATAATATTATAAAAATTACCCTAAAAGGTGTCATAATTCTATTGGTTGATACACAACCGACCATGATCATCTTTGGGTCGATTATTAGTCCCAATGGGGCCACGTGGGAGTGATAATGACACTTAATTTTAATTAACATAAAGAAAAAAATGATATAAACAAATATCTATTTGTAATTACATTTTACATGGGGTTATATAAGTCATATATTCCACTATAAATATTCATTAGAAATAAAAAAATATTTCCTACATCATGGTAATTTTTATATAGGTTTTATAAATCATATAAATTAAATTATTATGATATAATAATGACCCAGTATTTACCTCGTGAATAAATGATTTAAATAAATAAGATTTTAAATATTAAAACAATATGCAAATAATGTAAATTTATTATTGGATGATTTTATTTAGACCATTAGTCATATTATATTTTACTTTAATTATTGTTTCACCTTTTTAAACAGAATAGAATTATATAATAAAATAATATTTTCACACTTTCCTAAAAAGCCCCTCCCCCCTTATAAAAATCCATCACTCCTAACTCATTACTCATACCTCTCAAGCCCCATGTCTCGTCCATCCCCTGCCCAAATAATATCTCAAGATCCCTCTCTTCAACCTATAATCCTTACCTTAGGATGTAGTCACTTAAATAAGTCCTTTTCGTTCAAACCAAAGGGAGTAACCAAAATTAAAGGTAACCGTTTCTCTTAAATTATTTTATTTTATTTATATCTCCAACCACTAAACACTTTTTATTAATTTATTTTATAAAAAAAACCAGTATCCTAAATATACTAGATTTTTGTTATGAAAATTATTTGAACTACACTTACACACACCTACATCTAATGGTTGAAGAACATACTGTTTCTATGGATGGAAAACTAACGCCTCACGAAACAAAGATTGATCGATTATCTCCTACCGCCACTAGTGACGGAAATTAAGATGGAAATATATTTATATATGATATATATTATGTTTATTGTTTCTTTATTATTCTATTTTTTACATTTATAGCCTACCATTATGGTTTCCTTACTGGGTAAATGTGATACTTTCATTTGAGAAAGTGCAGACTACCGCCCTTGAAGGTGATGTGACTTTTTAATGTCATTTGTGGGACTTATGAAGGATGGAGTTATGATATTATATATGATATTATACTGGATTTATAATATAACTACTTATAATTATTTTTTAATTCCATTAAATTACGAAAGATAAATTAATGTAGCGTTCATGCGTATGTACGGCTTACCGTCTCCATAAACGGTTCATTTCATTTATTATCCCTAAATGATTTTTAATATTATAAATACATACATATACTGGATATATAAGATATATATGATATCTAAATAATTAATATCATTATGGAGATAATGGAATATTGACCACTTGGACAACTTGTAAATATAAGGTGTTGATTTTTGACTCAAGTACCAAATATAGACAAAATAACCATTATTAACTAAAATGATTTTATAATGTTTATAACATGGTAATAAGTGATATAAAAGGAATAATAAACTTGAAAAATGGTCTTAAGAAAATAGAAATTAAATTTATTTTATTATTCAGGAGATTAAAGGACATACGGGTCAAGTCGGACAATAGGTAAGGGACATCATCTCAATCTCCCTTCATTGAGGCATATTTTTTTAAAAAAACGTTCTTTTATACGGTGTATACAAACCTTTGAAATTTCATTTCATTCAAATGGAATTTTTTTCTACGAGGTGTTTTACTAAAAGAAAAAAAATTATTTTTTCAACGTAAGTGGTGACAATGACCTTTCTACCGCCACGAGTATTATTTGATCTTTGGCATCCATAACTAGCTGTAATGTTTTTATAAGAAAAATATATACCATATATTCTATTACATATTTTGGTATTGAAAATTGTTTTGATAATGGATTTTTTATGTCAATATATTTAAATGATATATTTTTAATGAAATGTCAAAATGTTATCTTTCCATTATGTTTGTTTCATATATTTTAAATATGTTTTGGTTCAAGGGAATTGTTTAGATATACGAGTGATTCCTTGATAAACCTAGGGTAGTTTATCCAGATATAGCTCTACAATGCCTTGGGTAATGTGACAGAGGTAAACACGAATGTTTCTCTTAAGTGATTTAAGAAATATACTGTGATGGGTATATCCAAATGTGATTCCCTATGTAGCTATGATAGCTACAACGTAAGTATGATATGGATTCCACAAGATATCATTATGATTTGTGATTACCATGTGTTCTTCATAAATCTTATGTTCTCATGAGGTATGTGAAAGAGTTTATATTTTGTATGTATCGATAGACTAGTGAATTTATTCTTTATTTTATGACCCTTATTGAGATTTTTATTTTTATCATATGTTTTGATATGTTTTTCGTAGGACTTAAATATGAATAGGGTCATGGATGTGATCAAGGAAATTTCATGCTATCTAAAATGTGGAACTAAATATGATACTTTTTTTCAAAGAGTTTTTATTTTGTGAAATAAATGGAAACTGAGTAGAAGTTTCTACTTTGTATTTTTGAGATGTAATGTAATAGTTATGACCTAATTCTTTAAAATAATTAACCTGAAAATATAATAAATGTGAATAATTAATTTAATTAAATATTATGTAATGATTATGTTTGGGTCCTTATAGTTGGTATCATAGGTCGGTTTAGAAAACATTAAGATTTTGTATTTATATAAATTAATATCCATAAAATTTCTTTAGTTTTTTATAATAGAAATTATATAGCATTTATAGATTACAATATTTCTTTGCCTATGATATTTCTGTCTTCTGAATTGTTTTCCATAGAAGAAATATGGCAGCTATGTTGGGAATAAATCAGGAGGAAGACAACCTTCCAAATCCGAAACTATATATGGTCAGAATCAGAACTAAACAGTTTGTAGCAGTGATGACATAGTTGATTCAGGCTATAAATGGTGGTGGTATCCATGAATGATATCACCCATATAATCTCCAGAGGAACACTTTAGTCGTGGATCATTTAATGAAGCAACATCCCCTATCATTCATAGGATCATCTGACCCTATTCTAATAGATGTTTGGATTAAACCATTGGAGAAATTTTTTGATGCCAATGGGTGTTTAGAACATCAAAAGGATAGTCTTGTTGTTTACTGTTTTGATGATGAAGTTGATCAGTGGTGGTTGATGGTGATACATATTAGGGATAGTGAAGAGATTGATTCTCTTGATGGGGATGAATTCAAAGGTATGTTTCTCTAGAAATATTTTTCTTAGGTGGTTCATCTTTGGATGGAAAAGAAATTCCTAGAATTGAGGCAGGAGGAAGACTCAGTGGCTACTTATGAAGAAAAATTCAACTGACTGGGAAGGTATGCTCCCAATTTCAAATGAGACCATGATAGTGAAATCAACAATTTTTACTCAGGATTAAATCCAAAGTATCAAAGGGATTTAGAATTTAGTGAGTTAAAAGGTTATAAATAAGTTGATCGATGTGAAGAGAAGGTGGAAATGGAGTTTGCCGATGATCGGGTGTTCTTTGAAAAACAATAGAATAAGGGGACATGGTGGCTGGAGAAAGGGAAAAACTCATCAAAAAAGTCTGATGGTAAGAATAATATGTTTACAATTTGTAAAAATTGTGTTAAAAATCATGATGGGGAATGCCTTTTGAATTCAGGTAACTGCTAGAGATGTGGAAAAACGGGACATAAATCTCGTAATTTCACTGAAAAAGATTAGGGTAATGGTAAGAAAAAATATGATTTACAATCAGTAAAATTATTTTAGTGTAATAAAATGGCTCAATATGGAAATGAGAATCCAACGAAGAATTCCAATGAGGGAAAGCAACCGGACTGCAAGCATAAAGGGGTGGTGATGTCCATTGCAACTACTTCAACAGAAGTTGGGCCATTGAATGATTTAGTATAAGGTACACTATTTGTTTGTTCTAATTATGCCAATGTGTTGTTTGATTTGGGGTCTACACATGTGTTCATTTCTATGAATTTTTCTATTAAATTTGGAATACCATCTCAAGATATGAATTCTGAACATATGGTAAAAAAACCTAGAGGAAATTTTGAAACAAAAATAAATTATAATAAAATTCAAGTCCTTCTGTGCGGAAAGAATCTACAAGAAAACATTTGGTTTTTCATGTATTATAGTTTGATGTAATTTTGGGTATATATTGGCTTTCTCTTTATCATGCTAAGATTGATTGCAGAGCTAAAGAAGTTTCTTTTCAGAAATATTTTTAGTTTGTGTATCAAAATGAATACTTACATTTGATAACATATTATAAAGGTAAGAATCTAGTAAAATAAGGAAATTAATGTTACATTGCACATATTGTTGAAAATAAAGGAACTATTGAAATTAATGATGTGATACTGGTCAATGAGTACCTTCATGTTTTTTTGATGAGTTTCCTCAGATTATTCTTGATTGGGAAGATGAATTTACTATTGACTTAGTTCCTGATGCTAATCTAATATAAAGACCCCCTTATCAAATTGCTGAAATTGAACATTTAGAGTTAATAAAGCAATTGCAGTAGTTATTTGATAAATGATTCATACAACTTAGAACATCACCATAGGGTGCTTCTTTCATATTTTTTTTAAAAAACGATGGTTCAATGAGACTTTGAATTGATTATAGAGAATTGAATAACATCACTGTTAAGAACAAGTATCATTTGCCTAATATCGATGATTTGTTTTATCAGCTCTAGGAAGCTTAATATTTTTCGAAGGATTACTTGAGGTTGGGGTACAATTAGATTCAAGTAAAGGAAGAAGATATTCGGAAGACAACGTTTCATACTAGATATGTCCATTAATAATTTGTAGTTTTACCTTTGGGATTAACCAATGTACCTGATGTATTCATGGATCTTATGAACATAATTTTCGGTGAGTTATTGGAAAAGTTTGTGGTTATGTTCATTGATGATATTTTTATTTATTCTAAAATTAAATATGATCATGAATGTCATTTAAGGGATGTCTTGTAAACCATAACGAAAAGAAACTATATGCGAAATTCAGCAACTGTGAGTTTTGGTTACTGCAAATTTCTTTCCATAGACACATTGTTTAAAAAAATTGTATAAATATTGATCATTCTAAAAAACATGTTTTTGATGAATAGCCAAGACCCAAAAATATAACTAAGATCTATTTTTTTCCTAGTTTCGCAGGTTAATAAAGGAGGTTTTTTGAAAATTTTGAACGTTTATCTAGTCCAAGGACTAAGTTAACTAAAAAATGTGTTAAGTTCATTTGGAAAAGAGAATGTAATGATTGTTTTCATGAATTGAAAAGAAGATTGGTGAATTCTCAGGTTTTGGCACTACATTCTAGAAATGGTGAGTTTGTTATTGTTTCCGTCGGAATTCGGGGATGACCTCCTAGATGGGAGATTCAAACATTCCGATCATTTTCTAACGGGTTTGTTCGTAGAACCGGAAACATCCAATGATTCCATATCCACTTGGACCTACTTTCCAATGGTAGGTGCTTCATTAGTTTGTGAACTGATGAGGCATAGTAATTTGCATTGGTCGAGAGGATGGGAGGTCGGACTCATCACACCTTTTTCAGGGGCATTATTTTCTATTCCGGGACTCTATTTATAGACTTAAGTTATGTTCGTGAATCCTTATTACATTAAGAAGTATAAAATGATCTTTCCTTCAGTTTTGAAAATAAATGATTAAATATGTAAGAAATTTAGAGAATATTTTATACGTATTCGAGGTTCTTCATCTATAGAGAATCATCTATATCTATTTATAGATTCTGGGTCAATGGTATCCTTCAAAATATTTATATAAAAGTCTCTTGGTCATTATGATGACCAGGATGGTTTTAAAGACACTCAGTGGGGCACTTGAAGTTTATTGTCCTTCAGAAGGAAATGAATTATTTTGGAGTTGGGATAGAACCCGTATATGGGCTACCTACGTATCCGTTGTTTTGGAAAAGGAATCAGAACCCACGTAGTTCGGGTATGGGAGTATGATTTTTATGATTGATGGATCAAAGAAGGATGTCATAATTACATTTATCCTCTAAGCTCACGTGAGTCATGATCGTTGTGGGAAACAAGTGGTATTGGTAATAAAATAGACAATTGGACCATGAAATATGTAACCATAAGAAATGGTTTGGGGCTTATGTATGTATAACTGCCCAGATAGATGAAGGTTTAGGATTTACTTTAGGGAGAAAATCCAAGAACAGGGTCCATAAAGGTATATGTGCTTCATGGAGATTTGAATACTCTATCTTGAGACTTATTCCTGATAAAGAAACCCAAATTAGGAGAGGATTGATAATTGGGTTTTACTCCTGAGAAGGAATCCCAAATTAAACGTAAATAAGGACTGGTTAAAGAGAATTTAAGGTACTTGGGGCTTACTCTTGAGGAGGATGCCCATATATGAGACTGGGGCTTACTCCTGAAATGGAAGACCAGGTTAGGGGATCTGGGGCTTGCTTCTAAGAAAGATGCCCAAAAATTAAGGGACTTGGGGATTACTCCTAAATAGGATGCCCATATTAGAGGACATATGACTGGGGATTATTCCGGAAAAGGAGACCCAGGTTAAGGATTATCTCATTTTAAAGGATGAGGTTGAATGAATGAAATCTCAATCTTTAGTGACATAAATACGTGTGAATCACTAAGTTTTGAGAGATATTCCACAAAATTCCTTTAATATAATGATGTCAAATCAAGAAATCATTCCATTAAATGGATTTGAAGAGTTTCTTGAAGACTGGATCTTGAGTAGGAAAGGTGTAATGGCTTAAGAGGGTTGAAATGGGAAAGAAAGGCACCAAAAAAGGAAGGGGTGTGTAAGTCTTGGATGGCGCGCATGTACTGTGTGGGCGCGCAAGTATTGATCGCACAGGTATAGCTGCGCAACATGGTGGGGTACTAGCGCGATATTCAACCAGCATTGAAACAATTAAGAGACTCTTTATTAAATCCTTTAAGATCCTCTTGAGGTTCTTCTAGCAAAGGGACATGCAAGTTCTATCGAAGAAGTAAGGCGGTGTGCATGTGTGGACACTTCCCTTAAGGGATGGCCACTCAGACGCGCAAGTGTTGATGAATTTCAACACTTAGGCCTTCCTCCCTCTCTTTAGATCTTATATTCTAGGTAAGAAATTACCATAGAAGTGTTCTGGAGGCTTTGAGAAGAGACTTGGGCATCAGGAGCTTCAATCTGAGTTTTTGGAAAAAATTCCTCCCGAATGGGGGGCCCACAAGGTCTATTTATAGGCAGGAGAAGACCCCGAGCGGTTACCGGGTGGTTATCACATTAGGTCGCGCAAGTCAGTTGCATGACCATAAAGCGTCGCACAAGTGGACTTGCGCGACTGTGATGGAACTTGCGCGGCATAGGTGCTTTTGATCCTTTGTTCATGCCTTTGTCGATTTTTGATATTTTCTTAAAAGGTTGAATCACTTTGAGCTCACATATTCCCCTTTTCCGATATTTAGATTCTGTGACAAAAGGAGCATCAACAAAATTCTCCCCTCAGAGTTGGATCCGGAGAGAAATAGAGGATTTGACTCTGAGGAAATCGAATACATCCAAAGGAAAAGGGGGTGTGCAAGTCTTGGAAGGCGCAGAGGCGGCGCGCAAGTGCGCATCGCGCAGGGATACGGCCCTCGATCGTGCAGGGTACGACACGCAGGGTCCTGACCATGTCTATAAATATAGGGCCTCACTTCCGTACAAGCATCCGGATTTCCGGACTTCATACCTTCGAGCTCTCGCCATGCAGATCACCTTAGCCGCGCAGGTTGCTCTGTTTCTACTGTTTTCCTTGATGTCAAGCTACTCTAAAGGTATTTGTCCTTGCGCGGTTTATACTGGCGCGTCAAAAACTAGTGTGGCACATGAATACTTGTGCGCCATGTTTAGACTTGCGTGCCTTAATGCCTTAGCCATTTTTTCGAATTCTTTCACAAATTTTATGAAAAATAAACCCATTTAAGAGTTTAATTTATTCAACTTTTGGGCAGATTCAATGGCTCCTAAGGGACTTAAAACGTCTGATGAACTGGCTAGCAAGCGGATTAATGACATGATGAACATCATTGGCCATGATTACTATGATATCTGCAACATTACTCTCCCAGATTTGGCTAATCAATTGAAGAAATATCATCTTAATTTCCCACAGAGCATCTACCTGCCTCTATATGGTCATGGTCACCCGCAAGGATTCAATGTTCCATATGCAATGAACTATACACTTAAAATGCAGCTACACTGCTACTCCATCATTTCGATTATGTTGTGTATTAAGAGAAACAACAATGGTGTGAACTTTAAAATTCTTCCTCCATGTCATTTCCTTGTAGATATGAAAATGGCAAACCCATGGGCTGAAATGTTTTCCACTACCGGTTGGTGGAGAGAAGACAAACATGGTATTGGAGCAATATCTGAAAAGATTACTCTCTCCAAATGGCTAATTACTTCCAATGCTCCATTCTCAAATCCATGTATCCATCTTTCATGTCTCTTGGACAGAAACAGAGTCACTGTTTGATCAGCAGAAAATTTTCTCAAACCACACTCAAGAACATCCTTTTATAATTGTTCCAAGAAGAGCTGGTATAACTGCATCTCTTATTATATCCAGTTGAAAGAATGAATTCCAGGTGGTTGCTGATGAACCTCGGGATGCCGTAAATAAAATGAAGAGTTCTGTTGAAATCCTCTTGTAATTCTTGAAAAAGAGAAGAGACTCCAGTCTGTGGATGTCCTTATAACTCTTATGTTTCAATGAAAAGAACTTTCACCTTCACTCATTTGTACCTGTATTCTCTTTTACTACATGATTTAGTTTTTACCTAAGCCAATGGGCCTAGTAATCATAGTTTTATTTTTACTAGTATTAATGTAGATACCCCTACAAACTTCAAACCTTTTAATTGCTCAATATTACCTAAATCATACAAAAATGTATATTTAGTGAGCTGGAACTTGACTTTTATTTAGAGTTCCTTTGTCTTTTGTGGTCATTTTAAAGTCATTCATGCCGGACATTAAGGGGCTAATGTTTAAGGTCAAAATATCTTTGACCATAATGGATTAAAATTGATTCAATTCCTTGACAATTTATCTGAAAACATATTACCATTCTCAAGTATGAGAGAAAATATGTAAACTATGGCTTAAGAATATTTGAATCTGAGGAATGATATGAAAAAGATCTAAAACTCATTAGAAGAAGTAGTTTCCAAGAATGAAGTTTCTATTATTTAATAAAACCCGTTAGGGGGTGGAATTATGTAGGGCCACCTAAGGGCATTGGCTGCATGGTCAAATGAATAGCATCTTTTGCCTGACAAGTCTTTTATGTGGACTGTTTATGCAAGGCCACCTATGGGAACATACTGCATAGTCAGGCAAAAGAACTCTCAGAAATTTACTTTCCTAGTGCTAAAAGCCAGTGAAAGTTTATGGAGATTCAAATTTTCTAAAGTATAGAGTTTGTTTTATGGAAAGAGGTACTTGAATATGGAGAAGATATTTCTGAACAAGAATATCGAAGAATTGAATAAATATCACTCCAACGAAGGTCTGGCCCAAACGTAGGGAAAGAGAATATGGAGAGTATAAACCATAGACTTGAATACTTTCAGATCATGAAAAAGGACATGGGACAAATATGTTAAGGATGGATATTTTTTTGCAGATCCCTACATACCGTCATTTAAGTCAAATAAGGACAAAAGAGGAATTCTTCCCAAGAATGAAGTTACCATTATCCAAAAACACGTTAGGGGGTTGAATTATGCAGGGCCACCTAAGGGCATTGGATGCATATTCAAAATAAATAGTATCCTTCGGCTGACAAGTCTGTTATGTGGGCTGTTTGTGCAAGGCCACCTATGGGCACGTACTGCATAGTCAGGCAAAAGAATTCTCAAAATTTTGACATTTTTGTGACTAAAAGTCATGAAAAGGTTTATAAAGATCTGAAAATATTTAAGGTTAGGATTATGAAACATAAATATGGGTATTGTCCAATGTATATAGAGATACATAGGTCAATGATAACAATAATCATTTTGTGGCTGGGTCCTGAATTGAAATTTTGGACTTCACTACATATCTCATAAGAATGAGAATCAAGCCATACATAGTTATTGAAATGCAGTTTAACGTCGTGCAGGACGAAAGAATGAGAGATCTTAGTTTAGGGTCATAGATTTCAGACCATAATAATGAATACATAGTGTGTGTTTTCATGAGGATTTTTCAGCCAAGGGACTAAAAGTGAAATTTGGGGTTAGGCCCAAAAGACTTGGGACTAGATTTGGGGGACACTCGAATGTTCCTACATATCCCAGAAGGATGGGAATCAAGCCCACGTAGTTCTAGAACTATCCTTTGTACAAATTTGGTTCGTACATGTGAAGGGTGAAAGGGGACTTTAGTACAATGATGGTTTAACCCGAGATAAAAAGTATAGGCATTACCATGTATGCACGTATTCTTTTGAAATGAAACATTATTGAAAAATAAATGCAAATAATTGTTCCCTCTCAAATGAGGAAATCAAAGAGTATTGTAGTTTATTGTCGTACCGGACAAAAGTGTTGTGTATTTTAACGTCGTATAACAAGGACGAAAGTGATCAAATGTAAAGATATTGATTCTAAAGGCGGTTTCACAAATCAACAATGTATGAGATGAAGGTGAACCGAAGTGAAGAGATTGTTTTTGGGCTTGAACCTTGGGAGGTTGCATACGTACCCAGCCTGGAAGGCAAGGATCAAAATTCACATAGTTCAATTAAAGAATGAATTAATGATCAAGTTGTTCTTGGGGACAATGACCTAAAAAATGTTTTTGGGACTTATACATGGTTAGAGGCCCAAAGAGAGTGTTACGGTTGAGGTTTTCCCTAAGATCCCGTGAGTCATACTCAGTGTGAGAAACAAGAGGTAACAACAACCTTAACGATGCATAGTTTAATGTCATGTAGGACATAAAAAGGGACTATGCAGTTTAATGTCTTGCAGTTAGGACTATTGGTGCTACATAGTTTAGTGTCATGTAGCAAGGACAAAATACAGTTTAATGTCATGTAGGACATATCAAGGACTTTCTGTACAGTTTAGATTCATGTAGTTAGGACGGTGGGGAAAATACATTTTAACGTCATGTTGGACAAAAAAGGGGGACTGCGCAGTTTAATGTCATGCAGTAAGGACAAAATGACACACCATTGAAATCATGTTGGACACATTGGGTATTTTTTCTACAGTTTAGTGTCATGTTGGACAAAATGGAGAATAGTTTAAGGTCATATAAATGGACCGTGGATGGTGCAGTTTAATGTCTTGCTGGACGGTGGTGTTGTTTTAAGGCCATACAAGACCTTTGATGATTTAGTAGTTTAACGTCTTTCTGGACATAAGGGACTTTTAAATAGTTTAGCGTCATGTAGTTAGGACGTCACAGTTAAACGCCTTGCTGGACATAAGGTCCTTGCAAATAGTTTAGGGTCATATGATTGGACCAGGGATGGTGCAATTTAATGTCATACAGGACCATGGTGTAGTTTAAGGTCATACATGACTTTTTAGGGAACTTTTTCACAGTTTAACGTCGTGTGGGATGAAGTTTCCGTTTAAGGTCATACTGGACCATTTCTATATAGTTTAACGTCATATAGCTAGGATGAACTGGTGCCGTACAGTTTAGTGTCATGTTACACGGACAAAATGTGAATACTTTGTAGTTTATTCAAAATACTTCTTCAAAAATCTGGCATTAGTTGGATTAGTAATGAGTTCTCCATCCATCGAAATTAATTAATAAGCTCCATTGGAGTAGACCCTATGTATTGAATAAGGTCCTTACCATTTTGGATCAAGCTTGGGAGGTTTCTTTCCTGGTATCATTGGAGTTCTGAGAACTAATACCAATTCTCCCAGAATAAATGAGTGAACACGAACTTTTTTGTTAAAAGCTCGTGCTATTCGATTCTGATAGATTTCCAAGTGGTGAAAAGTGCACAATATTTTCTCATCTAACCGTTCCAATTCATTCAATAGCTTTTGGGATTGCTCATCTGTAGATAACTGATCACAAATGGCTACTCTGAGTGAGGGAAATTGAACTTCAATTGGAAAGACTGCTTCCATTCCATATACCAACGAATATGGAGTTGACTGTGTTGCATTGTGGGTGGTAGTCCGATAAGCCCATAAAACATGATAGAGTTTATCAGGTCATGACCTATTATCTTTATCCACCATCTTTTGCAGTATATTTGAATGATTTTTGTTAAAGGCTTCAATTTTTACATTGGCCGCCGCATGATACCGAGATGAATGGTTGGATTTAATGTTGTATTCTTGATACAATTTCATCACCTCAGAAGAACAGAAGTTGGTGCCGTTGTCCGTCAATTTGGTATGAGGGACACCAAATCTAGTAATGATGTTAGACCTGATGAAGCTAACAATTCATTTAAAACTGACGTCTTTAAGAGGTACTGCCTCTGCCCATTTGGAAAAGAAATCCGTAGTAGTAAGAATGTACTTAAACTGCTTGGCCGTAGCTGACAGGTAAGGTCCCACCACATACAATCCCCATGTGGCAAATGGCCACGAGTATTTAGCTGTATGAAGCAACTCTGGAGGTTGATGAATGAAGTTGGCATGTACTTGGCATGAATGAAACTACTTTGTGAAATTAACACAATCTTGTATCATTGAAGGCCAAAAGTATCCATGCCTTTTAATTTGATCAGACAATCTATGTCCAGACTGGTGGGCACCACAGACTCCTACATGCACTTCTTTCATGACAGCCATTGTCTCTTCACCATAAATGCATCTGAAGAGTACTCCATCAAAACCACATTTGTAGAGAATTTTCTCTAGGTGGTTTGGGCTATCATAAAGAGTAAAATTGACCACACGTCACCGGATTTGTTCTTTATTAGCTCTATCAGGTGGAAGTGTTCCATTTTGAAGGTATTCCCTGATAGGCGACATCCATCCTGTAGTATGACCATACGGTTCAGGAATGGGACTAATTACATTAATTTCCTCTGTTCTGGTTTGAACATAAGGTGAAATTGCATGACGGTGGGCAATAATGATGGTTGTCTCATCCCGATTTGGATCTGCTAGAGCTGTGGCTATATTAGCCAGTGTATCATCTTGAGCATTTATTGATATTGGGACATAATAAAATGTCGGTTCTGAAGGGAATTCCGCCATTAACTCTCTGACGTAATCATACAAAGGGATTAATTCTTCTTTTTTGATGACATAATCCCCATTGACTTGTTTGATTACCAGGTCTGAATCACCTTTCACCTTTAAGTGATTCACTTGTGCTTGAAGCGCTAACTCCAAGCCTGTGATAAGAGCTTGGTATTCGGCTTCATTATTGGTACCACCTTCCCACAATAAAAAGGAGTAAGGTAACAATGCCTTATCTGGAGAAATGAGTACAATTCCTAAACCAACTTTGATGAATTTAGGATTTTCCATTTTCTTCCCTGTTGGACTTCTGGAAGCACCATCAAAATACATTTCCCATGTTTGAGGACTCTATTGAATAGAGAAAACTTCCTCAACAGGGAGTTTAATATCAGAAGACGTGTCTTCCACTGAAGGATGTTCTGCCAGGAAATCAGCTAGAGCTTGGCCCTTTATTTCCTTTTGAGATACATATTGAATGTCGAACTGCTGCAAAATAACTGCCCACCTTGCTAGACATCCTGTAAGCATTGGATGACTAAGGATGAATTTGAGCGGATTATTGCGAGATACCAATTGGACCTCGTGATGTTTCAGGTAGTGTCTCAATTTTTGGACTACAAAGATTAATGTCAGGCAGCACTTCTCAATACTTGAATATCGGGTTTCTGCTTCAAGCATAGTTCTACTGAGATAGTAGAGGCTATTTTCATTCCCAACATCATTCTTTTGAGCAAGAAAGGCACCCAATGATCGCACTAGAGTTGTCACATAGGGGATAAGTGGTCTTCCTTCAACAGGTGGCATGAGTACTGGTGGACTCAAGAGGTATTTCTTGAGAACATTAAATGCTTCTTGACATTCTTCAGTCCACTGTTAAGTGACTCCTTTTTTCAAAAATTTTGTAAAGGGTAAACTTTTGCCTGCCAAATTGGCGATGAAACGCCAAATTTAGGCTAAGTGTCCTTGAAGTCCTATTAATTAATTAAAATTCTGAGGAGGTGACATACTAAGGATTGACTTGGTCATCTTAGGATCGACTTCAATACCACAATGGCGTACAACAAAGCCGAGGAATTTTCCTGAGGTTACCCCAAAAGCACATTTTAAGGGGTTCATCTTCAAATTATGTTGTCGAGGCTTGTGGAATATGACTTCCAAATCATCCAAGTGATTAGAATGTTGTTTGGATTTAACCACCAAATCGTCTACATAGAATTCAACAAACTTCCGTAAGAAAGGTTTGAAGATACGATGCATGGCGCGTTGATATGTTGCACCTGCATTCTTTAAACCAAAGGGCATCAACCGGTAATAAAGCACACCTTGAGGGGATCTGAATGCTGTAGATTCCTCATCTTATGTGGCCATTCAGATCTGATTATATCCGGAATATCCATCCATGAAGGAATGTACTTCATAACCATATGTCGCATCAATTAAGAGTTCTGTAATCGGAACTGGGAAATCATCTTTAGGAAAATACCGATTAAGATCTCTGAAATCGATGCAAACCCTAATTTGTCCGTTATTCTTTTTTACAGGGACAATATTAGCCAACCAATTGGGATACTGAACCACTCTGACGATGTTAGCTTTGATCAGCTTATCCACTTCAGCTTCAATTTTGGAAGCATAAGTTGGGTGTGTTCTTCTCACGGATTCCTTAAATTCTCGATGTTCTTTTGGTAAACCCTCATGATGAGTAGCAACATCAGGATCAAGCCCATGAATTTTTGTATAGTTCCAAGCAAAAATATATTTATTTTTCTTTAGAAAAGAAATATACATCTCTTTCTCTTCATGGGTCATGGCCACACTAATTAAAGTGGGGTGTGGATCTTTCTCTGTACCCAGATTTATTTCTCTCAGTTCATCCACAGTGGTAGAGATACCCTCTTCAAATGCTGGAGGATCATCTCTAAGATCTTCTTCTTCCTCTTCATCATGTGCTATTTCATCCATTTCTACTTGCATAGTAGATAACAAAACGAAATTTTCATGAATAGAAGAGATGTCAAAATTTGCACATTTTGTAGAAGAAGCTTCCATTTCCGACCCTATTGATGATAAAGGGCCTTCATTGGGAAATAAAGAGGAGATGACAGATTGAGAATTGACATAATTATTCACCTCTGATGTTGTTATAACTTCTTCTGGACTGATTGGCGAAGTATAGACTTGTTGGATTTTAACAGATGAAATGAAAACGTCACTACTTGTGTTTTCATCACTGTTTGGTAGGTGACCAATTTGTCCCATGTTGTCCGGCTCGATTGTCGTAATTGACATTATGGATCTTTCCATAAGAGTATTTTTATTTGGGCCCATTTTGTCAATTTGAATGATATTTAACACATAATTTGTACTCACATGTGTAAATGGATTTATTGTAATCTTCTCCAAACCATATGGAGCATTAAATTTGGTAATTTCCTTTATTTTAGATTTCTCTCTTCCCTTCATTTGATAAAGTTCCACCTCAATGTATTGAGACTCGCATGTCTTGAATGGGGTCTTATCACCATACAATGTTCCAACTTGACCATTGAAACAGTATTTTAGACATTGATGGTATGATGAAGGGATAACCACATGCTGATGTAGCCAGGGTCTTCCAAGCAAGACGTTGAAAGCTGAGTCTTGATCAACAATCATGAAATCTGAATTGGATACAAGATCTCCAAACTGAGTACTGAGTGTAACTTCGCCTAGTGGTTCTTGTTCATTTTTATCATATCCTTGTAACATCATGGTAGAAGGAGATAAATCAGATTCTGTGAGGCCCAATCGATGAAGTGTACGAATGGGCATGAGGTTGACTCCTGAACCATTGTCAATGAAAGCTCTTCGGATATCTACACCATTGACTTTGCCAGATAAGTACAGAGGTTTTATGTTCCCATGAAAAACATCATATTTATCTTTATCAGTAAAAGATATCACTGCATGGCATTCTGCAGGATTATTCTCTATGTGATAGAATTCAGCTGTAGCAATTTCAGCTTTAAACTCCTGAGGACTTTTCAAAGCCTCGATGAGTGCTTCCCGAAGATCTTTTGACAGATTCAAAGCATCCAAAATTGATAACTTGGCTGGTACTTTGTCCAAGTGTTTCAATATATTATACTTTTGATCTAGAGGTCTGCGTTTCCCAACAAGAATGTGCGGTTTAGTAGGTACCTTGGAAGCAGATGCTTTGGAAGCTGATGCATCTTATATTGGGATAGAAGTTGGCAACATCCTTGGTTTTGGAAGATTAGACTGATTAGATCAATTTACTTGCTGAGATAAAGAATTTGGAATCTTCAATCAGTCTTCCAAAATAATTGTGCCATGACTGAGTTGACTATTGGCAAAAGAATGTGCTTGTTCTTTTTGAGCTCGCTGAAGGGCTCTACCACGATTTTCAGCTGCATACACAGTGCTAGCAGGGGTAGAATTGGAGTAGTGGCTTCGGAAAGATCCACATCTTCCCCTGTATCCTAAACCACTGGAACTTCCTCGGATTCCCTTATTTGATACAGGGAATTCAGGTTCATCAAAATTGAAATTACGACTGGAATACGGATCTGTTAATTGAATCATATTAACAGAACCGAAGATTAACTCTTCGTCTAATAAAGACTCTGCCTGACTAGCCTATTTAGGTTTTGCCATTTGATGGGGCGGTGCCTGTGGCTTTGAAGTAGATGGCATAAAGTCTGCCAAAGTCAAAGACAATTTAGGCTTCGACAGATGCTCATCTTCTTCTGATTCTTTTTTCTTCTTTGAATCAAGTCGTTTCTTTGAGGACTTTCCCTCTGACGAAGAGGGTTTTACCACAATATTCATGGCAGAAGACACAATTGGTTTCTTTAATTGTGTTCACAAAATGGAATGAGTCTGATTAATTGTCTTTCTGACCATCCAATCATCATACTTCTGTGCATTTATGATTTTGACTTCTTGACATTCCCCTTCCTCCCCTGGAACTGTAGTAGTAACACATGCTACCTGAGTCGAAGAACCTTTCAACATGACTTGTCCCAATTCGACCATCTTTTTTGGAGGTCTTTGAAGACAAAACACTCCTGGATGGGATGCCCTAACATTTGATGAAAGGGACAATAATTGGTACGGTCTTCATCACCTTCCGTGTTTGGCCTCTTGGGCACTGGTAATTGAACCAAATTATTTTCCAGAGCTGAAATGAAGTAACAAGGAACTTTCTCATTTCGTAAAGAGCATGTTTTACTCTTCAAATCCTCAAATTGTTTTCATCATTGATCTCTTTGATCAATTGGATGAAACGGACTTTGTTTTTGCCTTTCAAGAGGTGGATCCCTTCGAGAAGATGAAGGTTTTGAATTAGAAATAGGTACAGGAACTTGTTTAAGCATAACTGTAGAAGTTTCTGATTTACCCATTCTCATTCCTGGAGCTGATGGAATTACACAAGATTTAGCCTTAGCCTGTATAAGGGAATCTTCAATCTGCTGAGCGATTGAAGTAAGGTATCGAAACCCTCCTGTGTATTTCACTGGGATCATTGGCGTGCATAATTCGTCACGCAAATTTTCCACATAGATTGGCAATAGCTCCTCCTGAGGGAGTGCTAAACTCAGGAATTTGTTAATCCCTTCTAGCGAGCAATGAAATATGAGACTCTTTCATTCTCCCTTTTCTTGCAGTTTGTAAGATCGAAAACTGTCGTTTTTGGCAAAGTTGAGCTAAACTGAAGAAGGAATTTTTGGTGAAGATCCTCCCATCCAATGATTGACCGGGATTGCAAGCTTGTATACTAGAAAAAAGTCGGTCCTTGCAAGGTTCGCACGAAGCATCTGAGTTTCACCGCGTCTTGCTTCTCTGGAGTTCCCATTATAGGATCACAAAAAGACACGTAATGTGTCAAATGTTGTTTAGGGTCGCCTGATCCATTGAAATTAGGGAAAATAGGGTTTCCAAAACTGGATGGTGGAGAAATTGAATATACCAATTCAGGGTAAACTTTCATTTCTGGTTGAACTTGCGCACGTTTCCCTTCCATAGTTTCTAATCGAGCTGTTAATGGCTCAATAGTAGGTATTAACTTTTTAGAAACATCCGGTTGAATTTGGTCATGAGTAGGTGCGATGAATGGAGCTTGGACAGATGTGGTGGTTGGTGCCGCAACTGATGGTAGCACTGCCAACCGTTGTTGCGCTTGACCAGTATGATTAGACCTTTGAGGGTGTACTGATAAAGGAGGATAATCCCGATCCCACTCAGTAGTTGCAAAAAATTCCTTTGGCTGTTGGACTTCAGCATTCTTAAGAAGAAGACTACTTTGAAGTAGTTCTGCATTCAACCTTCTTAATTATTTCATTTCTTCCTCCTGTTGTGAAAACCTTTGATCTAATGTGAGCGATTCACCTTCTCCAGAGGAAGGATATGTAACCTAAGTATTTCCCCTCCCTTTTTGGATACTTTTTGGAGAGAGGGATATGGATTACCTAGGTTCGGAGTAATCCTTTGACTTCGTGTACGTAAACCTTCTTCATTTGTATCGGTGCATACATTTTCTTGAGCAGGACGCTCTTCATCTGAGTCCCCTAAGTGAGTCTCCTCTGGTGGATTAGCAACAATGGAATTAATGACATTGATTAATTTATAATGCATCGCATCCCTTATATCAACATTTCTGTGATATTGTCTTTCTTCATTCCTTTGATGAGACATTTCCTTTTGTTGATTCAATCCTTTAGGAACATCTTAACGAGCTATAACTTGGAGGGAATCTCCAGATAATTTGGCTCTTCGTTCCTCTTGGGGCTTCTTCTCCAACCGAGAAAAGACCGACATTCTTTGAGAAGGGGATTGATGATTTGAAAGAGTCCCCAGTCTTGTGAACTGGGGATCTTCCTGCTGTTTCTGCTCAACTCCTCGAATCTCATTTGTTGACTCTGAGGGTTAGGATAAAGGAGTCCCCAGTCTGACAAGTTGGGGTGGCTCTTGACATGCTATGTCTGAGACCTTCTTAAAAGCTCTCTTGATCTTGAGAATCTTATTTTGGAAATTACCTGGATGCATTAACCTATTTCCACTTTTATCACCTGGTTCAACAGACCGTTGGATGATTTCCAAAACTTATGTTATCTGATGACGTGTTTTCTCCATACGAGAGACTTGTGCAATATTCTTGGCTGCTTGATGTAAGAGAAATTAAACAACTTGTTCTCTATATGCTTGATTTTGAGAGGAACTAGTTGAAGCTTGTTCTTAGCAAGCTTTTGATTACGAACAAAGCCAATTGATTGTGGCCGGCCATGGGCAATAACATCGCATGAGACCATTTTCGACGGGCTTTGCTGACTGGAAAGCACTGTGAAATGTAGTGATCTGTGAACACCCCATCCTCTAATATGAACACCAGATGGAGAATTGGAAATTAACTGATGCAATTTTCTTAGTGCGCCAAGGCATGAACGTTGAAGGGTTATCTGTTTCTTTTCAGCCTTCGGATACCGAGAGACTGATAGAGACGCCAAATCAATCTGACGTTGTAGCAATTCTATTATCTTAAGATGATTTTCATATTCATCATAAGATAATACCTTCTTCTTCAATTGAAAAAGAGTTTTCCATATGTTGAGACCAATATCAAGGAATCCATCTTTCGTCAACATCTTTGGAATGTCATACTGAGAGTCAGCCAAAGTCCAAAACATGACTGGTACCTCACTTTTTGCCAGTTTTTTCCTCATGTTCAGCATTTCCTCTTCAACATTAAATGAAGATTCTTCTACCTGTTTTGACCAGAGTTGGTGTTTCCGTGTTGCTTCATCGGATTCAACAAGATTGGTAGAGAGATCATTGATCAAACTAGAAGATGCATGACTTAGGGGTGGTTCGAAGAATGACCTAAACCCTGGGATATCATCTGATTGAGAAAGTATTTCGCTTGCTAGCGATAAAGCATCAGACATGACTGGTTTCGCATTTGAAAGTGCCTCAAGATAAGAGAGATTTCTCGGCACTACATTGTCCACTGGAGTATTTTCTAGGAAATGTGAATCACTACATCGGAGAGGACTTTCACAGCGAAATTCATCATTATGGGGAGGACCACTATAATGGGTTACATCAAAAGATGAGATCTCTTGCCCCTTGGTCTTCTGATCACACAGAGTGTTCCTGTAGATATCATCTGAAGACGAAACTTCAAAATTGACCGAATTGTCACGAAGCAAGCCTTCATGTGGAAGTGTCTATTAAAGACCTTAGGAATTAATGTTCCCATTATTGGGAACTGAGGGAGTAGAATCTTGAAAATCCAACAGATAAATGTCTGAGGGCTTCAAGAACTCCAGCATCGAGCAAGGCCTGATTATAGATTGGCCTTTTATCTCCTAACTGTGCTGGGTGGATCATTTTATTAGATGCCTTCTTACTCGCTTTGGAAACCACTTGATGACGAAAGTGGTTGCTCTGAGCAGGTGTATGTTCCTGATCAGGAAAGATGGTCAGGATAGGCTGACGATCTCCCCTCAAATCATGTGTATGTGCCTGACATGGTTGTCCGTATGATATGGGGGAGTATGCCCCATAACCCTCTTGGACTGGAACAGATGTGTGTGTCTGTTCCGGAGTGAATCATTAATGTGTCACTCCACTGCTAGGGATAGATTTATGTGTCTTTCCCTGAGATGATGCTGAAGCTGTTATGAAATCATGGCAAGCATCCAGAATATGAGCAGGAATTTTCTTCTGCTCTTTCACCATTGACAAAATATTCTTGGTGACTTCAGCAGCCGTAACGGGGATATACGTCCATTCCGGGCTTGGAGTAGGTGTATGTGCCTGCTCCTGTGCCCCTTTTCCTGTCAGTGAATCCTGACAGTACTAAAGTGTGGAGGCAGAGAGTTGATTCTGCCTCCTGTTTGTCGTAGGAGCTTTCCGACTGACTTCTCTGTATGCTACCAAGCGAGACTGTTGGTAGGCTTGATTAGTACTAGCAGGTGTATGTTCCTGCTGATTACACTTCGCCAAACGCGGTTGACGAGATCCATAATATGTAGTTAGGCGAGCCTGCTGACTAACTGGTGATGTATAAGCAGGTGTATGTTCCTGCCTATAGTACTCCGCCGGAATTGCCTGGCGGGATTGGCGTGATGCTGCCAGACGAGTCTGCTGGACAGCAGAATTAAAATGGACAGGTGTGTGTTCCTGCTCATTGTTTGCCACCAATTTAGGTTGGTGGACTTCTTCGGAGATGGCAGGGATGAAAACCTTCCCACTGTTAACCGGATTCTGTCTCTGGCGGTTCGTCTTGACTGCTTGGGTTCGAGTAACCTGAGCCGAATGCCTGGAGTCGGTACCCTCATCATGTTGAGGGCGCACTGCCGCACGAGTCTGGCGGCGATTGTTGATGGGATCCCTCGGGAAGGACTCCTGTCTTTTTGAATTAAGGCCCTGAGGGACCTGCTCATTCACTTCCACAGAGTAAGGGAGCGAATGGAAATTGCGTTCCGGGGATAACGACCCGAAACGGTTGGAGACAGTAGTCAGCACCACCTACCTCTTGATCACTGGTCGTCGTTTTCCGGATGGCCTGTGTGAGTTGTTCACTTGGAGGGCCTGTCGGACAGCCTGTAGAGTTGGGATGGTACCGTGTTGACGGTACTCCTTAACCAGCGCATTTGATACCCAGCGTTGAAGACGCTGAATAGGTGATGTCATCCTCAGCGCGGATGACGATCCAGTAGGAATAGTAGCAGTGGTATTTGCAGCAACTGTATTCACAGGTTTAAATTTGAGAGCAGCCATTATGGAAATACAGAAGATCTTGGAAAAGAGTGCATGTTTGATATAACAGACGTAGTCAAGATAAAATTCAGCCACTTCATCCTTTGGATGAGCACACATGTCAATGATTGTTTTTGTTAGACCTATTATTGAGTTTTAAATAGGGGCTTAATAATTAGTTAAAACATCATTTTAACTTGGTTAAGGATTCATGTCGGGTTCACCATTTTTTGTTTCCCTTGGAATTCGGGGATGACCTCCTAGATGGGAGATTCAAACGTTCTGATTGGTTTCTAACGGGTTTGTTCGTAGAACTGGAAACATCCAATGATTCCATATCCACTTGGACCTACATTCCAAAGGTAGGCGCTTCATTAGTTTGTGAACTGATGAGGCTTAGGAATTTTCATTGGTCGAGAGGATGGGAGGTTGGACTCATCACACCTTTTTTAGGGGAATTATTGTCTATTCTGAGACTCTCTTTATAGATTTAAGTTATGTTCGGGAATCCTTATTACATTACCAAGTATAAAATGAGCTTTCCTTCAATTTTGAAAATCAATGGTTTAATATGTAAGAAATTTGGAGAATCGTTTATATGTATTCGAGGTTCTTCATCAATAGAGAATCATCTATATCTATTTAGAGATTTTTAGTCAATGGTATCCTTCAAAATATTTATATAAAAGACTCTTGGTCATTATGATGACCAGGATGGTTTTAAAGCCACTCAGTGGGGCACAAGAAGTTTATTGTCATTCAGAAGGATATGAATTATTTCAGTGTTGGGATCAAACACGTAGATGGGCTACCTACGTATCCTATGTTTTGGAAAAGGAATCAGAAACCATGTAGTTTGAGTAAGGGAGTATGATGTTTATGATTGATAGCTCGAAGAAGGATGTCATAATTACTTTTATCTTCTAAGCTCACGTGAGTCATGCTCGGTGTGAGAAATAAGAGGTATTGGTAATAAAATAGACAATTGGGCCATGAAAGATGTGATCATAAGAAATGGTTTGGGGCTTATGTATGTATGACTGACCAGATAGATGAAGGTTTCGGATTTAATTTAGGGAGAAAATCCAGGAACAAGGTCCATAATGGTATATGTGCTTAATGGAGATTTGAATACTCTAACTTGGGACTTATTCCTGAAAAGGAAACCCAAATTAGGAGAGGATTGATAATTGGGTTTTACTCCTGAGAAGGAATCCCAGATTAAACGTAAATTAGGACTGGTTAAAGATAATTTAAGGTACATGGGGCTTACTCCTGAGGAGGTTGCCCATATTTGAGACTGGGGCATACTCATGAAAATGAAGCCTAGGTTAGGGGATCTGGGGCTTACATCTAAGAAGGATGCCCAAAAATTAAGGGACATGGGGCTTACTCATAATGAGGATGCCCATATTAGAGGACTTATGACTGGAGATTATTCCTGAAAAGGAGACCCAGGTTAAGGATTCTCTCATTATAAAGGATGAGGTTGAATGAATGAAATCTCAATCTTTTGTGACATATAGATGTGTGAATCACTATGTTTTGAGAGATATTCCACAAATTCCTTTCAGATAAGGAAGTCAAATCACGAAATCATGCCATGAAATGGATTTGAAGAGTGTCTTGAAGACTAAATATTGAATAGGAAAGATGTAATGGATTAAGAGGGGTGAAATGGGCAAGAAAGGAATCAAAAAAGGAAGGGGCGCGCAAGTCTTGGATGGCGCGCATGTACTGTGTGGGTGCGCAAGTATTGATCGCACAGGTATACCTGCGCGACATGGTGGGGTACTTGCGCAATATTCAACCAGCATTGAAACACTTAAGCGACTCTTTATTAAATCCTTTAAGATCCTATTGAGGTTCTTCCAGCAATGGGACACAGAAGTTCTATCGAAGAAGTAAGGCGGCGTGTAAGTGTGGCCACTTCCCTGAAGGGCTGGCCACTCAGACGCGCAAGTGTTGATGAATTTAAACACATAGGCCTTCCTCCTTCTCTTTAGATCTTCCTTTCTAGGTAATAAATTACCTTATAAGGGTTCCTAAAGCTTTGAGAAGAGACTTGGGCGTCGGGAGCTTCAATCCGAGTTTCTGGAAAAAAATCCTCCCGAATGGGGGGCCCACAGGGTCTATTTATATGCAGGAGAAGACCCCGAGTGGTTACCGGGTGGTTATCACTTTAGCTCGCGCAAGTCACTTGCGCGACCATAAGGCGTCGCGCAAGAGGACTTGCACGATAGTGATGGAACATGCGCGGCATAGGTGATTTTGATCCTTTGTTCATGCCTTTGTCGATTTTTGATATTTTCTTCAAAGGTTGAATCACTTTGAGCTCAGATATTCCCCATTTCAGATCTTTCAATTTTGTGACGAAAGGAGCATCAACAGTTATCTACAATGATGCTTTTTTTATGGGACTTGGCTATGTCCTTATGAATAATTATTTGGTAATTTCTTATTCTTCATGTCAGCTGAAACCTCAGGAGTTAAATTAACCTACACATGATTCAGAATTAGCTACTATTGTTTTTGTTTTAAAAATTTCGTGGAATCATTTTTATGGAGAAAAATATGAAATATATACTGAATACAAAAGAGTAATGTATATATTCACTCAGAATGAATTGAACATGAGGCATATGATATGGATGTAATTAATCAAGGATTATAATTTCATGATCCTTTATAATCCGAGAAAATCAAATAAATTGGTTGATTCTTTGAGTATAAAAATTAAATCAACATTAACAATGTTACGTTTGGAATGAGATCCTATGGTTTTTTATTTGATGAACGTTGGCATAGATGTTGTTGGTGCAAAAAATTCTTCCGTTCGGTTTCACGTGATAGTAAAATCATCTCTATCAGACAAAATAAAAAATGCGATGATGGAAGAAAGTGAGTTATAGAAAAAGGTGTAGATGGTTTAGAATAGTATGTTTCCTGATTTTAATGTTGACAATGATTGTGTTTTAAGGTTTGTGAAAAGATTATGTGTGCCTTGTGATTCACAATTGAATAATGAGTTGTTATGAGAAGCTCATAGTTCCCCGTTTTTAGTTTATCCTGGCAGTACTAAGATATACAGTGATATTTTGGAGATTTACTGGTTGGATAGAAGGAAAAGTGATTTTTTTTTATTTTACTCAATGGTGTTTGACTTTTATTCATGTTAAAGAAGAGCGAGAGTTACCAAAAGAGAGGCTTCAGTCATTAACAGTGCTACTGTGGAAATGGAGAAATATATCCATGGGCTTGTTTGTTGAATTACTGAAGACATCACGAGGAAATAATTAAATCTGGGTTTTTGTAGATCGGTTGACTAAATCTTCTCATTTTCTTCCTATTCGAGATAAATTTCCTATAGATTAACTTTCTCGGTTGTATGATAAAAAGATATTCATGTTACATGGAGTTCCCCTCTGATTGTTTCTGATCGTGATCCCTGGATTACTTCTATCTTTTGGAAAGGCCTTCCAAAGTCATTGGGCACTAAATTAAATTTTAGTACAGCTTTTCATCCATAAAAAGATGGGAAGTCAGAACAAACAATTCAGACCTTGGAGAATATGCTATCTTCTTGTTCACTGAATTACCAGGAAATTTGGGACGAACATCTTTCTTTAGTTGAATTTTCATATAATAACAGTTTTCATTCCAGTATACAGATTTCACCATTTAAGGCATTATATGTAAAGCGTTGTCAAACTCCAGTTTTTTAGGATGAAGTAGGTTAAAAAAAGATGATGGTACCAGAATTGGTAGAAGGGATTGTAGAAAATGATCAGTTGGTTCAGATGAACTTGAGAACAACTCAGAGTAGGTAGAAGAGTTATGCGGATAACCAGTGGAAGAATCTCTTTTTTGAGGTAGGTGATCATGTATTTCTAAACGATTATCCATGGAAAAGTGTGATTCATTTTGGTACGAAGGTAAAGTTGAGTTCAAGGTACATTTGACCTTATAAAATCCTGGAGAAAGTTGTATTAGTTCCATACCTAGTGGCTTTACCTCCTTGTTATTCCCTGGTACACAATGTTCTTCATGATTCAATGTTGAAAATTTATATTCTAGATCCATTTCATGTATTGTTCCCAGAGATAGTTTAGTTGGAAGATAATATCTCACATGAGGAACAACCAGTCCATATTCTTAACCGAAGAGACAATGTATTGTGGAATTAGTTAATTAAGTAGGTAAATGTTTTGTGAAAAAACCATATGGTTGAAAAGGCAACGTTGGAATCCGAAAATTCAATGAGAGATAAATACCCCCATTTATTTGATAAGTGAATAAAATTGCAAGGAATCAATTTCCAAATGGGGGAAAAATTTATCATCCCATGTAAATAATGAAATAATACATTTTTATTTTAATTAATATTTTTCAAATTAAATATTAATTTCAACTTAAATTGGTTTCTATGTTAGATGGCGTACCCAATACTCAACAACAGGTTTCTTTGAAATCTTACATTGAAAAATAGTAGTATAATATTATTATTTTAAATAAAAGTTAAAGCCTAGATGTTTTATTGGCAGGAATGAAATCATCTAACTACAACATTATTATACATGTTTGGTAAATGTGTTTACATTTATCTAATAAAATATAGAGGCTTAAAATTTTAATGAATCTAATTTTAAGCATAATTGACATTAAAATGTTGATTTACCTACATTTAATGAGGAACCATCCTTAAAAATATTTTTTTTCAATTTTATATGATCTATTTGACCAAGTAAAATTCTACTTTAGAATAAATACATCAGAATTTATTTTGGGTATGTTTTTAGTTTTTTTCTAATAAAATTCAATTTTTAATGAAATGTGAAAAATGATGTAATTTAATTCAAAATTTCATTTTAGTATAATGTATTTTTATTGATATATTATGTTTTAAATTGGTCATAAAGTTTAATTATATTAGATTTTTACCAATTATTATAATGTTTGTTATTGGAATTAATTTCACATTGAAATTGGATATAAACGTGTGTCATGATTTTGATAGTTATTATTTCAAAAAAATATGCCTTTTAATTTGACAGCGGGAATTAATTTTAAATTTATTTTTGCCACTTCCATGATTTGAATTTGGAAAAATGGATTCTGTATTTTGAATCAGGGGTTCCAAATTGTGTAAATATGTAACTTTATTTTTTAGACATTATGAATATTTACTTCAGTGAATATTTTAATTACCATGGTTAAAAGGTAAATCTTGTAAATAAGGGTAAAAAAATATTACAATAATAATATAAAATTATCCTAATAGGTGTCATAATCCTATTGGTTTATACACATCCGACTATGAGCATCCTTCGGTCGATTTTTGGAACTCATGGGGCCACTTGTGAGTGATAATAACACTATATTTTAACTAACTTAAAGCAAAGGCAAAAATGAGATAAACAAATATCTTTTTGTAAATTAATTTTTACGTGGGGTTATATAAGTCATCACTTCTACTATAAATATTCATTGTAATGATTAAACGATTTCCTACATCATGGTATTATTTTAATTTTTATACTTCTAATAAATTAAATTATTTATGACATAATTATTGTGCATTATTTACCTCATTAATAAATTATTTAAATAAATAAGATTATAAATATTAAAAAAAATTCAAAAACCTATCCAATTATTATTTGAGGATTTATTTTCTACCATTAGTCTTCTTATATTAAACTTTAATTAGTTTTGTACATTGAGAAACCAAATAGCATTATATAATAAAATAAAATTTTCAAACACTTTTCTAAAGAGGCCTTCCTCCCCTTTATGAAAAGCCCCCACTTATAACTCATTACTCACACCTTTCAAGCATTTTGTCTCATCCAAACCATTCCCTAATAATCTCTCAAGATATCTATATTCCACCTATAATCCTTACCTTATTCATAAGTCACTTCAAGAAGCCCTTTTGGTTCAAACCAAAGGGAGTTACC
This sequence comes from Viscum album, assembly GCA_963277665.1. Lineage (NCBI taxonomy): Eukaryota > Viridiplantae > Streptophyta > Magnoliopsida > Santalales > Viscaceae > Viscum > Viscum album. The sequence goes on along the minus strand of OY728158.1, from coordinate 1,355,367,879 downwards.
CATATTAAAGTTAATAGTTTCTCTTAACATATTTTCTTTTATTTTACTTCTCGAACCCCTAAACCATTTTTATTTCATTATTTTATAACAAAATTAGTATCCTAAATATACTAGGATCTTGTTAGGACATGGATAAGAACTACACTTACAAACACCTCCATCTAACTGGGGAATAACATGTTGTTTCTGTGGATGGAAAACTAACACGTCACGAAATGATGATTGTTTGATTATCTACTATCGCCACTCATGGTGGCCATTAAGAAATAAATATATTTATATATGATATATATTATGTTTATGTTGTCTTTATTATCATAGGTTTTACATTTATAGCCTTCGGTTATGGATTCCTTAATGGGTAAACGTGATAATTTCATTTGAGGAAGTGCAGAATACTTCCCCCTCAAAGTGATATGACTTGTTAATGCCATATCTGGGACATATAAATGATGGAGTTATTGATATTATATTTGATATTATACATGAATTATAATATATCTATATATAATTATGTTTTCAATCCCTTAAAATTGGAAATATAAATGAAAGTAGCATTCATGCGTACATATGAGTTACCATCTCCATTAACAGTGTGTTTCATTTCATATATCCAATTGATATGTACTATTATAAATACATATATATATACTAGATATATATGATATATATGATATATAAATAATTAATATCATTCAGAGATAATGTTCTTTTGAACACATGGACAACTTGTAAATATAAGGTGTTCATTTTTTACTCAAGTACAAAATATCGACAAAATGATCGTTATTAACTAAAATGATTGAATAATGCTTATAACATGGTAATACATGATATAAATGGAATAATAAACTTGAAAAGGTTTATTAAGCAAGTATAAATTATCTTTAGATTATTATTCAAGATATTAAATGAAAAACGGGTCAAGTCGGACATGAGGTAAGGGACTTCATCTCAATATCTTTTCATTGAGGCATCTTTCGTTTTTTACATGACTTTATTTTGTACGGTGTATAAACACCATTGAATTTTTATTTCATTCAAATAGAATATTTTTCTATGGTGAATTCTACTAGATGACAAAAAAGACTATTTATTTTTAATATAACTGGTGACAATGACCTTTGCACTGCAGCGAGTATTATTTGATCTATGGCTTCTTTAACAAAACAAAATGTCTTTAAAAGGAAAATAAATACCATATACTCTATTATATATTTTGGTATTGAAAATGGTTTTGATAATGGTATTTTTATGTCAATATATTTAAATGATATATTGTGATTGAAATGTGGAAATGTTATCTTTTCATTATGTTTTTTCATATGTTATGAATATTTTTCAGTTCATGGGTATTGTTTATGTATATGGGTGGTTCCGTGATAAACCTAGTGTGGGTGAACCTGAGATAGCTCTCTAATGCATAGGGTAATGTGAAAGAGATAAACATAAATTTTTCTCCTAAGAGATATAGGGAATATAATTTTATGGGTATTCCAAATGATACTCCCAACGTATCTATAAAAGCTACAACGTAAGTTTGTTATGGATGCTACATGATACTTTTATGATTTTTTATTACCATGTGTTATTCATAAATCATATTTTATCATGAGGTATGTAATAGAGTTTATGTTTTGTATGTATTTATGGACTACTGATTAATTTATTTATGTTATGACCCTTACTGAGGTTTTAATGCTCATCCCATGTTTTGAAATGTTTTTCAGAGGACATAAAGATGAATAGGGTCAAGGATGTGATCAAGGAAATATTATGCTGTCTAAAACGTGGAATCAGACATGACAATTTTTTCAAAGTGTTTTTATTTTGTGAAAAAAATTTAATCTAAGTAGAAGTGTCTACTTGGTATTTTTGAGATGTAATGTAATAGTTATGGCCTTATTATCTTTGACTCTAAACCTGAAAATATCCTGAATGTGATTTATTCATTTAGTTCAATATTATGTTATTTTTTTGATGGGTTCCATATAGTTGGTATCATAGGTCGTTTTAGACAACATTAGGAATTAAAATATACTAAAATTAATATTCATACATTATTTGTAGTTCAATTTGTGATTGAAATGATATAGAATTTATATATTACCATGTTTCTTCCCCTAGGATATTTTCTCTATTCTAAATGGTTTTCCTAAGAGGAAACATTGCAGCTATGTTTGGACAACATTAGGAGGAAGAAAACCTTTCAAATCAGAAACCTGATATGGATGGAATTGGAACTAAAAAATTTGTTGGAGTGATGGCACAGTTGACTCAGGCTATAAATGATGGTGGTATCCCTGCACGAGATCAACCAGATCAACCACAGAGGAACATGTCAGTAGTGGTGCATTTTATTAGGCAACATCCCCCATAATTCAGAGGGTCATCAGACTCTATTCTACCAGAAGGATGGATTAAATCTTTGGAGAAATTTTTTTATGTCATGGGGTGTTTTGAACTTCAAAATGGTAGTATTGTTTCTTAACATTTTGAAGGAGAAGCTGATCGGTGGTGGTCGAAGGTGAAAAATATCCGGGATAATGAGGAGGTTGATGCCCTTGATTGTGATGAACTCAAAGGTATGTTTCTCGAGAAATATTTTCTTAAGGCGGTTCATCTTAATATTTAAAAGAAATTACTAGAAATGAGGCAGGAGGATGAATTTGGGGCTGCATATGAAACAAAATTCACTCGATTGTCAACGTATGCTCCAAATTTCATACTAGATCTTGGAAATAAAATCAACCATTTTTCTCAAGATTAAATCCAATGTATAGATGTTAAACATAATCTAAGATTGACTTCAGAGCTAGAGATGTTTATTTTCAGAATGACTTTCAGTTTGTGTACCATAATGAACCCTTAATTTTGATAACATATCATGATGCTGAGAAACTAGTAAAAGATGGAAATGAATGTTCAGTTGCATATATTGTTGAAAATAATGGAACTGATGAAATTAATGATGTCCCAGTGGTATATGAGTACCTTGATGTTATTCCTAATGATTTTAGTTGAATTATACTTGATCGGGAAGTTGAATTTACTTTTGACTTAGTTCCTGATGCTACGCCAATATCAAAACCCCCTTATCGAATAGATGAAATTGACCTTTTAATGTTAAATAAGAAATTTGAGGATTTGTTAGATAAAATTTTCATTCAACCTAGCACATCACCAAAGGTTTATCTTATCTTATTTGTAAAAAATAACGATTGTTCAATGGCACTTTGCATTGATTGTAGATAATTAAATAACATTAATGGTAAGAACAAGTATCATTTTCCTCATATTGATGATTTGTTTGATCAAATCAAGGGAACATAATATTTTCTAAAGATTGACTTGAGTATGGGGTACCATTAGTTTAATGTAATTGAAGATGATATTTAGAAGACAAATTTTCGTTCTAGATATGGCCATTATGAATTTGTAGTTTTTCATTTTGGGTTTACCAATGCACCTGCTGTATTTATAGACCATATGAATATAATTTTCGGTGAGTTCATGGATAAGTTTTTTTTATGTTCATTGATGATATTTTAATTTATTCTAAAATTAAAGAGGATCATAAAAGTCATTTAAGTGTTCTCTTGTAAGACTTAAAGGAAAAGAAACTATTTGGGGAAATCAGCAAGTGTGAGTTTTGGTTAATGAAAAATTCTTTCCTTTGTCACATTGTTTAATAAAATGGTATAATTATTGATCCTTCTAAAACAAAAGTTTTTGAATATTGGCCAAGACCCAAAAATATTACCAAGATCTATTGTATTCTTGGTTTGGCAGGTTATTAAAGGAGTTTTGTTGAAACATTTTCACAGTTATCTAGTCCAATGACTAAGTTAACTCAAAAAGTTGTTATGTTCATTTGTAAAATAGAATTTAATGATTGTTTTCAAGAATTGAAAAGAAGATTGGTGAATGCTTATGTTTTGGTATTAACTTCCTGAAATTGTGAGTTTTTTAACTATAATGATGCTTTGTTGAAGGGACTTGGTTGTGTCCCTATTCAGAATGATTAGGTAATTGATTATAATTCTCATCTGTTGAGACCTCGTGAGTTAAATTATCCTACACATGATTTTGAATTATCTGATTTTGTTATTTCATTAAAAATTTAAAGGCATCATTTGTGAGGAATTTGTTTTGAAATATATACTAACCACAAAAGTTTAAATTATATATTCACTCAGAAGGAATTGAACATGAGACATAGGAGATGGATATAAATAATCAAAGATTATGATTGCATGATCCTTTACCATCCATGAAAATAAAATAATGTTGTTGATGCCTTGAGTGAAAATGTAATTCTACATTTACCATGTCACATTTGGAATGGGATCCTTTAGTTTTTGATTTGATGAACTTTGGCATAAAAGTTGTTGGTGTAGGAAATTCTACTATTTTGTTTCAAGTGTCTATGAAATAGCCTTTATCTGACAAAATTAAGAAATCTCTAAAGGAAGACAGTGAGTTATAGAAATAGATAGAGTTCATTCCGAAGGGTAAGTTTCCTGATTTTAATTTTGAAAATGATTGTGTTTTGTTATTTGGGAAAATATTATGTATGCCTTGTGATTCACAGTTGAATAATGAGTTGTTATATAAAGCACATAGTTCCCTATTTTCAGTTAATCCTAGCATTATTAAGATTTACAAAGATCATTAGGTGTATTATTGGTGGGATAGAATGAAATTAGAAATTTATGATTTTACTGTGAAGTGTTTGACTTGACGGTTTGTTAAAGAAGAGAAAAATTTAACAAAAGGGATGCTTTAATGTTTACCTGTTCCAGAGTCGAAATAGAAAAATATATCCCTATACATTATTGTGGGATTACCAAACACATCACGAGATAATAATGCAATCTAGGTTATTATTGATTTATTGACTAAATCTCCTCATTTCCTTCTTATTCGAGATACTTTGTCTATATATTAACATTCTACATTGTATATTAAAGAGATAGTCAGGTTGCATGGAGTTCCCAACTGCATTTTATCTGATCATGATCACAGGTCTACTTCTAACTTTGGGGAAAGACCTTCTGAATTCATTGGGTACTGAATTAAATTTTAGTACATATTGTCATACTCAATCAGATGTGCAGCCAAAACGAACAATTCAGACCTCGGAAGAAATTATACATTCTTGTTCACTAGATTAACCAGGATGTTTGTGCCAACATCTTTCTTTGGTTATATTTTCATATAATAATAGTTTTTATTCCAGTATACATATTCCTCCATTTAAGGCATTATATTGAAAGCATTGTCGAACTTCATCTTTTTTGGATAAAGTAGAGGAATGGAAGATGATGGGACCAGAATTGATAGAAGAGTTGGCAGAAAAGGTCTGGTCGATTCAGAAGAACATGAGGACAACTCAGAGTAGGCAGCAATGTTATGCGGATAACTGTATTAAGGATCTCTCTTTTGAGGTAGGTGATCATGTCTTTCTCAATGATTATCCAAGAAAAAGTGTGATGCATTTTTTTAAGAAGGGAAAGTTGAGTACGAGGTTCATTGGACCTTAGGAAATCCTGGAGAATGTTCGATTGGTTGAAAACTAAGTGTATTTAACTCCAGGATTGTCTTAGGTACACAATTTTTTTCATGATTCAATGTTGAGAAAGTATATGCTAGATCCATCTCATGTTTTGAGACCAGAGATAGTTCATTTGGAAGAGATCCCTCTTATGACGAATAGCCTGTCCAGATTATTGACTGATGAGAGAATGTATTGTGGAATAGGGTAATACACGAGGTAAATGTTTTGTTGAAAAACAAAATGGTTGAAGAGGTAAAGTGGGAATCTAAAAATGCAATGAGAGATAAATACCCCCATTTATTTGATAAGTGAATAAAATTGCGAGGATGAAATTTCCATAAAGGGGGGGGGGGACAATGTAACATCTCAACTAAATAAATAAATAATAAATTTTCATTTTAATTAATTTTTTGTGAATTAAATATTAATTTTATATTAAATGTGTTGCTATGTTCGATGGCATACCCGATACTCAACAATGGGTTTATTTTAAATCATACATTGCACAATAATAATATAATATTCTTATTTTAAATGGTAATTAATGCCTAGCCATTGTATTGGTGGGAATGAACTGAACTAACTACAATAAGATTATACATGTTTTTAAATGTTTTGACATTTATCTAATAAATTTTAGAGTCTTAAAATGTTAATGAATCTAATTTTAGGCATCATTTACATTAAAAAGTTTATTTTCTTCCTTTTAATGGGGAAACCATTTTAAATATAGTTTTGGTACCTTTTATATTTCCTATATGACCAAATAAAATACTTTTTTAGAATAATGACATCAAAATATATTTGGGTAAATTTTTAGTATTTATTCATAAAATTCAATTTTTAATGAAAAGTGAAAAATGTTGTATTTTTAAATCAAAATTGTCTTTTAATATAACTTATTTGTATGGTTAGATTACCTTTTTAATTATAAATAAAGTGTAATTAGATTATATTTTTACCATTTAATCTATTTTGGGATATTGGAATTAATTTCACATTGAAATTGGACATAAATTAGTGTAAATCTTTTTATAGTTATTATTTCTTAAAACACACCTTTTAATATGATAGTAAAAATTAATGTTAAATTGATTTCATCAACTTATGTGATTTGAATTTTGAAAAATAGATTCCATATTTGGAATCATGGGGTCCAAATTGTGTAAATATTTAACTTTAATTTTTAGAAATTATTAATATTTACTTCAGTAGATATTTTATTTACCATGGTTAAATGGTAAATATGGTAAAGAAGGGTAAACAAATATTACTATAATAATATACAATTACCATAACAGGTGTCCTAATATTATTGGTAGATACACATCCATCCATGAGAATCTTTGGTTTGATTTTGGGAACTCATGTTGCCACTTGTGAGTGATAATGAAATAATATTTTAATTAACGTAAAGTAATTGCAAAAATGAGATAAACAAATATCTTTTTTTAAATTACGTTTTACATGGGATTATATAAGTAATATTTTCAAATAATATTCTCACATTTTCTTAACAAGCCCCTCCTCCCCCTTGTAAAAATCCTTGACTTCTAACTCATTACTCACACCTCTAACGATATTTGGCTCATCCAACCACTACTCCAATAATATCTCAAGATCTCTATCTTCCACCTAGAATCATTTCCTTAGGTATAAGTCACTTCAATCAGTCCTTTTGGTTCAAACCAAAATAATTTTACCAAATTAATGGTAAATGTTTCTCTTAACATCATTTCTTTAATTTTACTTAAAAAGACCCCTAAAATCTTTTTATTCCCTTATTTTACAACAAAACCAGTATCCTCAATATACTAGTATGTTTTTATGAAAAGGATATGAACTACACTTACACACACCTCCATCTAATGGGTGAAAAACTTATTGTTTCTGTGGATGGAAAACTAACGCCTCACAAAACGATGATTGTTCGATTATCTCCTACTGCCTCTCATGGTGGCCATTAATTTTTCACTATATTTATATATAATATATATTATATTTATTTTATCTTTATTTTTATGGGTTTTACATTTATAGGCTACATTTATGGTTTCTATAATGGGTAAACGTGATAATTTCATTTGAGGAAGTGCATACTACTGCACCCTCAATGTGATATGACTCATTAATGCCATATGTGGGACATATGAAGGATGTATTTAATGATATTATATAATATATTATACTGTAATTATAATATAACTATGTATAATTATGTTTTCATTCCATTAAAATATTTAATAGAAATAATAGTTGTGTTCATGCGTACGTACAACATACTATCTCCATGAACGGTGCATTTTATTTCTTATCTCCAAATGTTATGTACTATTATAAATACATATATATAGAAGATATATATGATATATATGATATCTAGATAATTAATATCATTCTATAGATAATAGACTATTGACCACATGGGCAACTTGTAAATAGAGGGTGTTCATTATTGACTCAAATACCAAATATCGACAAAATGACCGTTATTAACATAAATGATTTCATAATGTTTATAACATGGTAATAAGTGATATAACCAGACTAATAAGCTTGAAAAAAGACATTAATAAATTAGAACATAACATTATTTTAATATTTAGGAGATTAAAGGACAAACGGGTCATGTCGGACAAGAGGTCAGGGACATCGTCTCAATCTTCTTTCATTGATTCATATTTTGTTTAATAAACAAATTCTTTTACGGTGTATAAAACCCTTTGACTTTTCATTTCATTCAAATGGAATATTTCTCTCCGATGCATTTTACTAAATGATAAAATATAATATTTCTTTTTAACATAAGCGGTGACAATGACCTTTCTGCCGCCGCGAGTATTATTTGATCTATGGCTTCTTTAACAAGCCGTATTGTTTTTAAAAATAAAACAATTAAAATATTATTTTTTATGTATTTCGGTATAAAAAATGGTTTTGATTATGTATTTTTTATTTCAATATATTTAAAAGATATATTGTGAATGAAATGAGGAAATTTTTTCTTTCCTTTTATGTTTGTTTCATATGTGATGAATATGTTTTTGTTTTTGGGAATTGTTTACGTATATGAGTTGTTCCATGATAAACCTATTGTGGGTGAGCCCGAGATAACTCTACAATGAAAAAGGTAACGTGAAAAAGGTAAAAATGAATATTTCATCAAATATATTTAAGAAATATACTATGATTTTTATTCTCAATGTGACTCTCTATGTAGCTATAAAATCTATAACGTAAGTATGTTATGGATTCCACAAGTATCCTTTTTGATTTTTGATTACCATGTGTTATTAATAAATCTTATGTTTTCATGAGGTAAAAAAAGTGTTTATGTTTTTTATGTATTGATGTAATAATGATTTCATTCTTTATTTTATTACCATTACAGAGTGTTTTATGATCATCAAAAGTTTTGAAATGTTTTTAATAGGAATTCAAGATGAATAAGGTCAAGTATTTGATCAAGGAAAAGTCATGTTGTCTAAAACGTGGACCTAGAAAAGACACTTTCTTTTTCAAAGCATATTTTTTTAAAAAAAAATTCAAACTATGTTGAAGAGTCTACTTTGTATTTAAGAGATGTAATGTAATAGTTATGTCATATTTCTCTAAAACTCTAAACCTGTGAAGATAATCAATGTAAATAATTCATTTAATTCAATATTGTGTAATGTTTAAGGTCAGGTACTTATAAAAACAATTTTAAATAAGTAATAAAAAACAAAATAACTATCACAATATTATAAAATCATTGATATATTTACACATTGTCAAAATATATCGAATCAGAAAAAAATAATAATTTTACCTCGAACATAATCTACAAAATATGTCATAAATTGTTTTTTTACTTTAGAACACTAATAATACCATTGTCCTAAAAAATGGTATTTTTGATTTATGACCACAAGAAAATATCATTTTATTAAACATGTGCAATATGTTATACAAACCATTATCATATTATTGACATAATAAATGTTCAGGGGTACTGAAAAAATGATGATAAGTCTCCTTAGTGGGAGTATATGTATTGTCCTCCCAAGAATAATGTGTACGTTTTCCCAAAAAAGCCCATTTTGGATCTGACGATGGATACTACACTATCATACATATAAAAGGTAAAAACTAGTACATAGATATTCATATTCAATTTTTACATATAAAATTAATTATAAAATAAAATATGAACCAAATAATACTAAGCTAAACTATAACAATTTTCATTCATATTTATAGATGTTTTAACTAAAATACTTTATACATTATTCAGTAATAAAATGAAATTAAAAATGAAATTAATTTTAGATTCTATATAATAAATAGAAATAAATATTATAAGTGAAACAAAATTATAATACTAAAAATATTATTATCATATCAACTAGTTAATTTTGGATGTAATACACCATTTTTTATTATAGTTACCCCCAACATGTTGTGCGAATTGTAAAAAACACTCTAATGTATTGAATCATTTTTAAAACAAATAAATACGTTTTGAATAAATACTTTTTTATTTATTATTATATATTGAATTTGAATGTATTATGTTTCAATAAAAACAAAAAATAGAAATTTTCAATGACTGTAAAAATAAGATAATTAAGGGAAATATAATAATATGGGAACTACTTTAAAGATACTATCTAATATACTAGATATATTATGTGTTTGTATTTAAACATCGAACAAATATGTCAAACATTTAATAAAATTTAATAACATAAATAATAAATAATTAAATGTACCTATAATAAATAGTAATCACATGTTATTTGTTTCTTGAATTCATTCCTCGTGATCATTCGGTAGTGCACAAACCATGTATATAAAATTATCATAAATATTCCATTATAATATTTTTATATAAGTTTTCATATCATATAAATCACCATTTATCTGTGTTTTTAGACCAACATTTTTATTATTCTTTTGTAGAAATAATAATAAATGTACATTGGATGTATATAAAACATAATTATATTTCACATATTTCTGTTACTGAAGGTTAGTTGGGTATTCCTATATAATTATATTATATTTCATTTATAATTCATCATATTTAAAAATATTGTTACTAATTAACCCTTTATAGGAAAACACATTAACTGACAATTTATATTCATCAAAATCTCATTTTTCTCAATGAAACCATATTATATACATGACACATAGATTTGGTTTTTGAATTTCTACTCAAAAAATCCATTTCTTCTATGAACATTAACTAACTACTACTTTTACCTTCTCATATGTTATCCTAATATTTCATAATAAATGTATAACTATAAATTCAATTTGGATTTAATGTTAACAAAAATAAACATAGACAACCTTCTAACCATGTCAATGTTTTTGATTCCTATGATCTACCTTGAATTGTTTCATTAAACAATGTAAAACTTCTTGGTTATGCTCATTGATGGTCAACATATCATTTTAATTTGGATAACATAATTTATACAAATTAATATAAAATTTAATATAAATAGTATCATCTTTAATGTTATTCAAGATGTACAAATTTATTGATTGAAAATTGTCACTGGTCATGGATTTTACATTCATTCCCCGGATTCAATTTTACTTATAATTGACCCAATCATTATGACATATACGCAAATAGAGGACCTCCAATTCATGAACTTATCTTCAATGAAAATCCAAATCATCGGCAATAATATAATTTTCAACAATTTTGGATTCAAAAATAATTTATTAATTTCATATCATATTAATATCCTCATATAAAATTTGAATGTATATATATATAACATATTTATAATGGTCAAAATATATATATTAAATACACCAAATGAACAATTGAATTAAACAGGATAAAAACACATGGTGGGGGGAAATAACATTATTGTTTAAAGGGAATAGAAACTATATCATTTATTAAATTTATCATGTAATTAAAATAGATTAAATTTTTATGATAGAAATTGAAATAATTACTCACCTTGATGAACATTATACTGAAAATAATATAAAATATTCCTGGTAATAAATCTATTAGAATTTTTGTAATAAATACATAAATTTATTTCAATTCCATACAATTAAACATAAAATAATATATTAACATAAAAAATTATCCACTCAATGATAACCATACCACACAATGATAAAATGGAAATAAAAAATATAGATAATTTTATCATTCTTGGAAGCTATATGGTATACCATACATTGGTCTGTTAATTTACTGTTAGGTGTGTGAACTAAAACCCAATTGTATTCCCATTGAGATTAAGTTAAATAATATTTTCAAAAATATACTATACTAATTATTTTAAAATCTATTAATGTTTTATTTAATATGTCACATATATTATACTCTTCATTTATGATTTCTATTAAATATTTGACCTCATGATATCTCCAACGTGGAAGCTAAAAAGGAATTGATAGTTTAATCGTATTATTTATATCATTAACTTGTTTTTTTTTAAAAAAATTGACATTAAATATTTATGCCCCACAAAATAATTATCAATGGGAAAATATTTTATAGAAATATCAAATTATTTGATTAATTTAATACCATTTTTCCTTCAAAAAGATTTATCCATAGAAAAATCCTCCCATGAACAATAAATACTATTTTTATCCCATGTGTATATAAATTATATAATGTTTGTTATTAAAAATAGCCATGCTTTATTCACCATAACAATATGTCTATAAAATTTTATTTTTATGGAAATTCCTCTATTTTGATCAAAATAAATACCATTATTTGAAAACTTCCCATTATATAAGAAATATATAATATTATACCATCCTCCAATAAGAGTTTCAAATCATTAATTAATGGTGTTAGTATATCATCAATATCATTTATAGATTGTATTGATAATTTCATTATTAATCTCAATAATACATATCTCCACTCCATGAATAATTGACGAGAAAATTTATACATTACCTAGAATATAACACATGATCTATATATTCTGTTAAAAATATACATATGGATTCCATCAATTAGGGAACACTCCATGTATGAAATTTATAACCCTATTTCTAAATATGGATAACTCTAGATCATATTTTCTGACATGTGGAAAATCAACTCTATGGTGTAATTTTTCCAAATATATCCACGCATCTATATAACATGATAATATTTTTTTCAACATTTAAATTTTAACACAAATGTTTCAAATTTGGAATTATGAGACGGTACACATTTTCTCTTTGAAGGTGTATCTATAACTCTATATTTTTCCTAATATTTTACTTTTTTAACATATATCGTGATGTGATATATTTTGGAGACACTAAGAGACCTTCATAATGTGTAATTTGTATCATATAGTCATTTAAACATGAATAAATACTCTTATAACCGAACCCCATGGGTAATTATATATTCTACATATTATAATATAAATCATAATTACATTATATTAATCAATTATTTATTTCAAAATATATAAGAACTCTATAAGACGCATTTTAATACATACAATTTTGTCTCTATATTAATCCATAATATCATAGTTGATAAATTGTAAATTTCATACATCCCGCGACCAATGTTTTTTTTAAATCTCAAAATAGACACTTAATTGTTAGTAATTTTCCAAATAACTATACATTAGTATCATGAATCATCTCATCAATTTGATCTTGCGTATCATCTTCAAAATAATCATTATCAGTCGATATGTAATTCAACCCATGATCAGTTTTCAAATAAATTGCAATTACTCATATTAAAACCATGAAAAATAATATGATTTTTATTTTTATTCTTTTAAACTAATTCATATTTAAATATTTAATGCATATATAAGAAATAAGTCATTGTTTTGAACATTTCATTTTTCTAATTAAAAGTATCATTTCTTTCATTATATTCAGCACTTGTTTTCGTATTATGTAATCCCTCAATGACTCAGTGTGACCTATAACAAATGTACCTATTCTAAAATAATTTAATATGTTTTGAAATTTTATTTAAAATAAATTTTTTACAAAATAATAATAATATATTATGAAATATTTCACAAATTAGAAAACATTTTGACAGAAAATATTTTACATTCTAGATACTTATTTATAATTTTTTCATAATAAAATCCATATGTGTCTGGAAATAAGAAGGATTAAATAAATATATATGGTAAATAATCCATATTATTATTCATTTCTATATTATAGCTTCAAAAATCCCAATAACAATATAGAATGAAGATATACTATAGAAAAAATTAAAGTCTAAACTGATATTTTTCAAAAAAATTAATCAAATTGTATGTTAAAAAATCATAAATATATAAAACCATTAATGGATTGAAAATTATCATATATGTTAAATAATAGGATATGAAAATAAAAACAGATAATATAATGGTTAATAATGTATAAGAAAATAAAAAACCTAAAATACAATTGAAAATGAAAAATACTAGCGATGCCATGAAAATAAAAAAAAAATAAACATGGAATACATTTGGATATCGGATGTAGGATAATTCATAAAACAAATCAAATTTAAATAAATTCTCAAGAATTAGAATATAGAGTATAGAAATTATAGAATATTGATAATGGTGGATGATAAAAATTAAAATTTGATTTGAGGATATTAAAAAATAGAAATAATGGTTACAATTCACTATATTAGAGAAAACATATTATTATATTGTAAATAAATGAAATTAAAATAACACATCATGATATTCCAAAAAAAATTTAAATTTTAATCATGTATGTCTTTTTATAACTAGTGTAGCTATATGAAATGAAGATTTAAATATAATTCTAATATATTCCAGCATTGTTATAAAATAATTGTTTTGGAATTTTCTAAAATCATGTTATCTAAATACATGATGTAAAAAACATGTCATATAAAATGAATTCCATACATTTGATGTTTTATTTTTTATTGTTAAATTTAAATAAAAACATGAAAAATACATTGAAAATATATTATGAATGAGTGTAAGAACAGAATTTGTTGGAAAATATAATAAATGTTTACATAATTATATGATTTTGATTCTAGATATGTTATAAAAATATGTAATTCATCAAATAATAAAATTCCCATAGATCGAAAATAATTTAACGACCCCATAATTTATCAATGGGATGTTATCCATTATTAAAGATATTTTATATTGCCTAAAAAATAAATATCATAGATATCCCAATAAAATCATTAATCTCATAAATGAAGAATGAAATATGGAATATTGATAAAACTTAAATAATGTATATCGATGGAATTGTAACTTTAGTCATTAAATAGTGAAATGGGGATAAAGAATAGTGATTTAACCAGTTGAATAGTTACATCACTAATAAAATTATAAATAATATTTTTGTATATTATAAATGAAAATATTGTATATTTATATCATGAAATATAGAATAAATGTTGTAAAAATTATAAATTGCATTTTTGTTTTTTAATGTAAATTTGAATATAATATTTTATATTTTATATTATTATTTTAATGAATATTTATTTTAAATTATAGATTAATAAATTAATATGTTGTTCTATTTTAATTATAAGATAATTTTATGAGACCTTAAATAATTTTTAAGGTGACATAAAATTAAATAAAATTTCTAAATCAGTATTTCAATATAAATTATGATTTCATTTAAAAATGAAAATATTCATATATATGAAATTATTTTTATAAATTGTTTTCATTTTTTAATTCTTCAACTTTTAGGGTATATTTTAGGTGTTTTTCCAAAATAGTTTATTTTTTATAGAATATAGAAATATGATAATTTACAATATAAGATTCATAGATGTATTTTTTACATTGTTAATGTATTCCCGATTTATGATCCATTATCTATAACTATCGATCTATATTTTAGGTTATTTATTCATTCGATTTAAAACAACTCATATTTATTAGAAAACATAATAAAATAATTAATATAATAATAAATACCAATATGTTATGCTATAAATACCTCCTCTCACCATATCATCTCACCATACCACTAAAGCCTTGATGCATCTAAAAATTATTTCCAATTTACTTCCCTCATCTCTCCCCCATGTCAAGGAACCATTGGTCTCAAAAAAATTCAAAACTAAATTTTTCAAAGGAGGATCTCAAGGAGAAGATGTTCAAGATAAATAATCTTCCTTCATTTTCTTTTTTTTTTGTTTTCATTTATTATCCTATCTTTACCTACATGATAAACAACAACATGATAAATCAAGTGGCTTATATTTATTTTAATATTTTTATGTAAATTAAATATTCATTGTCAAACCCTTTCTCTTATACCTTTTAATTGAAAAATGGAATCATCATCCGTGATGTGTCGATTTACTTTGATTATGGACGATGAGATTTTCTTTTCCATTACCTCATCCAATGCTAGTAATAAAAACATTATTATGGTTAAGAAATATGTTATTATACAAATTATTTGACATATTATTTTCCTAAACAAATATATTTACATTCAACTAACATATATTATATAATATCGGGAAGGTCAATAAAATTCGAAAAATAAATTATATCATTTTCATTATCATTTTATCTAATGAATCATCCTCATATCATATAAAAAAGTTGTATAAGATAATATAAACATTCTAATGTTCATTAATATAATATAATTTCAACTCTATCAAATTATTACAATTTTACATTTACATCCATACTCATATACAAGAGAACCGATCATGAAACCAAGAAAATGAACACTCCCATAATGACAGAGTTGAACTCTATTACTCAACATTATAACCAAAAAATAACTTAATAAATTAATAATAAATAAAATAAATGTACAAGAGGTTTTGGATTTATTAATTAATCAATAAAAATTTATTTTCGTGGATTGTAATGTGATTAAAGAATTCAATAATAATGTAAGGGGATTCTTGAACGCAACACCTTTTTTGGGTTATTTTTCTTTCATGATAAATTTAATCATGGATATTTCATTAATATTATTAAAAAGAATTTTATTTTATTTTCATTATATTTTCTTGGACATAAATGTTTCCTATATCATTTAATGAAAAATTAAAATATATTTCAAAGGAATACTTCTTTTCAGAACAAATTTTCCCTTCTATTAAGTGATTTAATTTTTTCTCCATATGATAAATATTATATGAAATATGTTTTCATGTTTCTTCTATGAACTCCAATTATATACATTAATAATAAAATTATTATGAAAACTATTTGTTTATATTGGTTAATACATAAATTTTATTGATATACATCTTATGTGGAATGTATAACAACATAAATGTTATGATGTGATAAGTGAACTAATAATTATATAATTCTCCAAAACATTGGGTAATGTGATTTATCTTAGTAGATAATTTGAAATATGAGTCTTGATAATTTTATTTTTTTCAAAATGATGATGTTATGATTTATCATGTATGTTATACATGAACATGATTCAATCATTATTCATAAAAGTGTGTTGTATTTTACCAATAAGACGTGATGTTTAATTTTTATATATTGACATATTATACACATTTATCGAATGATTCCTACAATAATTATTATAATGATCCCATTTTTATGCTATGACGATGATCCCATTCTTATTTTATTATGATCATTAATATTCTCAATCAAAGAATAATGATTTTTGTCCATATCGATCCCATTATTAGGCTTTTAGCTCACACCTTTCATTGCTATATATCCTCTTGTCACTACATGTAATAAAGAGATAATGATCATTAAAAGGATAAAGAGGAATTTTTTAATTACATGTATATATTGTATTATTTTTTGTGTTATGTATAGTCCTATTTTTGACAAGTCACTAACCCTATTCAAAAATTAAGTGTAACACTATTATGTTTTTATCATTAAAATGGTATAATAGTTATGAAAGAGAATATGGTCACTATTGGTGGTATTAGAGCATCATTTAGTGAATTTGGGAATTAATGTTATATAAAATTAATAAAATCACCCAGTATATACTAGGTATATGTTACCACCCATGAATCATTAATCTAGAAATAAATATAGATAAATGTATACCAAAAAATATTCATGTAGATTTAATTTCATTGGGAAGAAAATTATTTTT
This sequence comes from Viscum album, assembly GCA_963277665.1. Classification (NCBI taxonomy): domain Eukaryota; kingdom Viridiplantae; phylum Streptophyta; class Magnoliopsida; order Santalales; family Viscaceae; genus Viscum; species Viscum album. The sequence goes on along the minus strand of OY728158.1, from coordinate 1,355,350,232 downwards.
CCATGACATGTTGACTTATATTTTGTTAAAAAATTCATTTTAGAAAATGGAGAAATCCTTGAGAAACCATTCCAATAACCAATATGAGGGACAATGCAACGATTTTCTAAATAAAACCCACAATTCCTTGAGAGGTTTAGATTATATTTTTTGGTGATTATATCCTATATGATTCAGGATATAAAAAATAAACAAATTTATGTGTAATATCATCCATCACCTATGAGGTGGAAACTGGATATTGAATCTCTTACGTGGAAAGGACAACCTATTTAGGGAGTATATTCATATCCACTAGTCATATAATAAATTGACAACTGAAAAGAGAGTATCGTTTTTGTCATTAACAGGTCTTTGAGGGAGATCGTGACTCTGCACATTTATTATATATATAGATAAGACAATAAATGGGTTTCATTTATAAATATCTCTAATATAAAGGATGAAAATAAAGATATGAGGGGAAAGTCTTTAAGAAAATATTTATGTACATGTATTTCCCATAACTCCTCGTACAATTAGGTGATATGATTTATATTGCGGAAGAAAAGGGATGGATAATTTTTCATGGCTTATGAAGATATCCTAATAAAGATTTCATAGCATGACTCAGGTTTTTTATCAATATTTATTTAAAATTATGTATATTATTTAGTTATTTGAAACCAAGCATTTGAATTGATCTATCTTTTCAAGAATTTGAGAGTTAAAATAAATGTTTTTCAATGTCCTGTTAAAGTAAAGATGGAGTTTGGAGAATGGTCACATGGATATGGATATAAGAATAAAATTATGGTGTTTTATGTTGGATTATCAAATCCCAAAGGTGGAAAGAGAACTCAACCACTAAAATATAAAATTTTTGGGGAGAAGCATAATGATAATTTCATTAAAGAGATGGAGAAGTGTGTCATGCGTGGGGGTAAAGGCCACCAATCTCACAAATGTCAAAGAGACAAGATAAATTTTTCCAATATAATAATGGAATTTATAGTTCCACCCATGTTTCAATGATTAAAATATATGGTGAAATGGAATTATGCAATATAGAGAACAAAACCAATAATACTTATAGATGATCCTCATCATTATCCACTGTTTCCTAAGGAATAATATAATTTTTATTTGGTATCAACTATAGATATGGATTAAGAAAATGAAATTGTGTATTCTACACATCCTATTAAATCAAATATAGAACAGATATTATATGATTGTGATTATATTCATTAAATTATGAAATTAATGATTCTATGAAATTATAAATAAAATCCCTAAATCAATGAGATATAGATATTAATAAAAAACATAGTGATGTAATCACTGAAAACCTATTTTTTCACTCTTATACATTTGGTCTATGTGTGATGATTTTTTTTGAAAATATCAGAGTACATCCCTTGGTATAATTCAATTATATACTGATCATGGGATGCTTCTACTTACATAGATAACATATCAGCTGGTGAGAAAAAGAAATATCATTTATTTATTCCATTAACCATGCCATGATCTTTTATAAATGAATGGAATACTATGAGCCTCATTTATAAATTTCTCAAACCATTTTGGAGTTGACTCCCTGTTATGAATCATACCTCACTCTATTTGTTCATTGATAGGAAGGTATCTACTTGAAGGAAATTTATATTTAGAGAGAATATGGTGATTTTTTCCCGAAAAATATACCTGGACATCTTGAAAATCTTGGGTTAGAGTTATCAATTGAACATATTCCTAGAAATACACTTATCTCTAAATGTACATATTGGAATGTCTCTACATAACTGGAGGATTTAATGATGCCGCTACATGATAATTTGGTAAAAGGGATAAAATACACTATTTAAACATAATTGGGATCATCGGTGTAATTTAAAAACAAAAAGTGTATATCAATGCATCTATGTATCAAATATTGGGAAAAAAGATCACTATAAGGAACATGTATCGTATCAATCTGTTGATGAATTTTTAAACAACTATAAGGACCTATGTAATTATAAAACGTGGATATTAATCAAATATATCATTAAATTATGGTATAGAAGGATGACATTAATAATTCTACTTTCCATATAACGTATGGGCAATATGAGTTTCTAGTTATTTCTATAAACCTAGTAATTTCCCTATGATCTTCATGTATTTGATGAATATACTCTTTGGATAATCATTTGAAATTTTTACCATTATTTATTGAAGATATTATCATATAATCCATGAGTAAGGTGGAACATAATGATCATATAAGGATTCTTCTGGAAATATGAAGGATGGATAATTTTTACAAATGTTATGTAACTGTGGCTTTTGGATGCAGAAAGTAGCATACATTAGGGAAAGGATCAAATGTGGGGGAACTAATGTGGACCCTTGAATGATGATGTCAATTGAGGAATGGAAAAGTTCCACTAGTTTCATTAAAATCCACAGTTCTCTTAAATTGTTTGGGAACCATCGACATTTTGAAGGAATTTTATCAAGATTTCCTATCCCACATTCTATATTTACATAGAAAGGGGTAAATTATGTCGAAATGGAGTAACGTGAGAAAATCACAACGGAGATTAGAAATATGAAAATCACTACACATTCAACCACATTAACAACAAATGGAGAATGACATGGGATAAATATATATTCATTAAATAAATTATTGGGGTTTTTACTCTTGTATATTTCATATGTAATAGCTTATACCTCGTGGTAATAGAATATAACTGAGAAGAACTACCCAACACATGATATATAGATAGTACTTGTGATTGTATCCCTGAATATTTTGTTTCACAAACACTCTGTTGTTATGTGTAACCAATATACAGATTCATATGAGAATAATGTATATATTCCAATAAATGAGATTAAAATTCATTAAAATATATAGTTATTGAAAATCAAGGAGTACAGGTAGTCTATTCATTGTCATCCTATGAAGGGAAATTAGGTAACTAATTTTTTTACGAGAAAATACTACTACTCTAAGAGTGACGTGTAATAAGAATGAACCTATGTTCATTGATATTAAAATGATATATTTGGAAATTATAACATAGGGGAATACATACTAGCTTTCCCAAATTATTTTTCAAACACCCTTCTTTGAGATAATAAAGGAGGCATAAAGTGATTTTCATATTCATCATAATAAGTAGAGTTGTGTTCATTAAGTGATGTATCAATAGTCATACCTCAATAATGATGGTGTGAGGCTATGGGTTCCTTCATCACATAAGATAATGAAGGTCTTATTTTATAATACACATTGATCACAGTTCACCATCCATACTGTATGTTCCATCATTTACCATGTTCTTTGAGAACACATATAGTTTGATAACTCGAAGAAGAATGTTGTTGAATATATATAATGGTAATCGATATCATATAAAGCTATAACGGAATGATATAAGTCCAACAGGATAATGTAACCATTCCTTCTACCCATGTGTAAATATGAGAATGTTCTCATTTGCATCATCACTATTCTCTGGAATACATCTAAAGGGCAACAAGAAATATGGATTATGGTGGTTCAACTGACCAAAAAATAAAACATTAATTTTATTTAGGATGATTTATCACTTGATAAAATTACATCTTATATGTACAGTAAGATTTTAGGATGAACTTGTTTCCACTTTAAATCATATTTTATCGTGATCCATGGTTCACATCTAAATTCTGGAAAATCCACCAACATTCAATGATTACTGAATTAGATATTTGTTGGAACTATCACCCCCAAACTTAGGGCCAATCTGAATGGAAAATTCTAATAACATTTTCAATGATATTCAAAAGTTTATGGATTCATTATATTCCATTAGTTACATTACCATAAAAAATTTGCTTCAAACTGAATATTCATATTGCTCCATATATAGCATTGTATAGAATGAAATACTGAACACCAACCTATTTGGATGATTCCTATGGATGAAAGATTCAAATACCAGCTATTGTGAAAGAGATGATATAAAACGGTCAACGCATATTGACATATATAAAATATTCTCTCAGATAAAAAATTATATGTACTCAATGATGATGATGGGACTTCTTGTCCGATGTTGGAGACAACATCTTCCTTCATATATCACTATGGAAAATGGTGATCTTGTTTTTAAAAAATGGTAAGCTTATCCCAAGGTACATTAGGACCATTTAGATCCATTTTCACCTTGGATATATAGAAAGTCACCTTTCACAAACTAAAAATATGGCTTATATCCATGATGTATTCCATGTATCTCTTCTGATAAAGTACATACCAAAATCTCACAGGTAGTAAATCTAGATATGTTACAATTAGAGAACGACCACTCATATGATGATAAGACTAAGAAGATCTAGGACCAAAGAAAAAAATCATCCAAAACAAGAAATCACACCTTTTCAATATTTTTTGAATGAATTATAAGTAAGAAGATGAGAAAAGAGAAATGTAGGAAATAATGAAAGAGAGGTACCCTCACCTATTTTCAATATAGTAATAAAAATAAAATTATTAGGGATATATTTTTAATTGAGGTAGATAATGATGTTAACTAAGAGTTTATAAATGGAATTTATTTCATATAATTATTATAAATGGTAAAAACACAATCTTATCATACAAGGACCTATAAAAACAATAATATTAAAAATTAATACTGGTATAAGTGATATTTATAGAAATTAATGAATTTATACTGATGGAATGGTAATGTGAAACTTGGAATGGTAAAATGTCCATTAGAAACTGTTATCCAACCAACGAAATAGTAACTACAACTATTAATTTATAAATAAAATTTTTTATTTTATATTTTAGAATTTCATATATATATATATATTTGACATTAAATAAGAATATAAATGTATTTGTATAGATAATTTAATTGATGTTATTTTTCTATAACATAAATGTCATTTTAAAGTTGTATAAATAAAACAATTATATAAAATAAAATAAAATTTCATTAAATATATTAATAAATTAAAATTTTTCTATATTTTTATTATAATAAAATTATGAAATACCTTAATTATTTATCCAAATTTTTGTTAAATTGGGTATAATATTTAAATTTGTAATTTTTCAAAAAATTATAATATTTTTTTAAATAATAAATTTATTGTAATTATAAAATAATATTCCGAGAAGTTATTTCATTATTTAATTATAAATATCGATTATATTATGTCTCAATTTTTTGTTCTTCTCTAAAATATTTCTATTTTTTTTGAAAAGCGAAATACCACAATTTGCAATATAATGTTAATACGTGAATGTTTGAGTAATTGTTAATGTATAACTAATGTGAGTTCCATTATATCATATTTTCATTATCAATTTTCTATATTTATTCATGGAAATCAAGACTATTTATAATTTTGAGCCAAAATAATAATATTAACAATATAATAATCAAAAAACACACTTATAAACCCATATAATTACTAAAACTTTTCAAATATCTCCTCAAAAATAAAATTCCTTTAAGAATGCCCAAATTATATACAATATCCTTCCCATGTATCTCACACACATGAATTTTCTATTGATCTTAACGAATACTTAAACAAAATTGTTCTAAAGGTGTTCCCAAGAAGAATAATTTCAAGAGATAAATTCCTATTTCATTTTTCTTTAATTATATTTTTAATTTTTTCCATTCAAAAAATCCTATATAATAAATTTGATGATAACTAATATATCGTATATATACTAAAATTATATAATTTTAATGTAATATCCATCATCAAACCCCTTTTCTACTCAGTTTTATTCAAAACATAGAAACATTGATTATGATGTGTCTATTTACCTCCATCATGGACAATGTGTTTTCATTTTCATTTACATCCTTCATGGATGGTAATAAAATATGAATTATGGTAAGAATAATATTTAATTATTTATATTATAGGTTATGTAATGTTATCAAACCAATATATTAACATGAAAATAAATTAAATTGTATATGTTCCTGATGGTCTAAAAAACGGACAAAACAATATAAATCATATTTATTAACAATTTATCTAATGAATTATCATAATACCATTTTAATAAATGATATATAATATAATTTAAAAATATTTAATCTCATTAATAAAATATAATTACAATTACATATAATTATTTCCATTTTACATGATCTTTCATTCTTTTATACAATTGAACTGATCATGAAGACCATGAAAATGAACACTTATGGAATGACAGAACTGAACCCTATAACTGCTAATAATGTTTGTAAATGAACATAATAAAATTATAATAAAATCAATACATGTATAAGAGGATCTTGAAATAGTAATTAAATAAATAGATTTTATTATCTAGTATATTATTTTTAATAGTGATTTATGACATTATGTAAGTGGTTTATCAAAACCAACTCATTTTTATAGGTTAATCCTTATACATTCCAATATTCAGAATGGATAATATTTTAGTATCACTAAAATATAATTTCATTTAATTTTTCTTCTTATTTTATGGAATTAAATTTGTCCAAGTTTATTCCATGACATATTTTATAATTTTCTAAAATAAATCTTCATTGAAAAATACATTTGGACCCCTCTTGTTTTGTTTCTTTTTTACTCATCAGTGATGAACATTATAGGAAATCCATTTTCCCCTGTTCATTATAGAACCAGTTGTTTATAAATTAAAGGGGAAATAATTATTAAACCCATTATTTTATGTGGTTTAGTTCATGAAATTGATTTATATATATTATATGTGGCAAGCATGATTATGTAAATGTTACGATGTGACCATTGTACCCGGAATTATATAATTCCCCAATGCATTGGCTAATGTTATTTGACAACCTAGATAAATTGAATATTCATGAAACTTATTCTAGAATTTTTCAAATTGATTATTTTATGATAATTCACATATATTATGCCTTAAAATGATTATTGTTTTCACAAATATTTGTGTAATTTGACCACCAAGTCGGGAAGATTAATTTTTTTGTTTTCCCATATTTCTTGATCTTATGTATTGTTTCCTATCATGATTAAAATGATTTTTGAAGAAAACTGTTATAATGATTATGATTACACACAACCTTATAGTATTGATTCATTTTTATTTCTATCCTCGTACAAGGATTTTATCTCCCCACATTCATTGATATATATATCATCAGGTGACTACATATACAAAAGAAATAATGATAAAATAAAGGAAAAGATGATGTTTTATGATAACTGTTTCTTTTTTATTATTTTTATGTTATGTATAGTCATAATTTTTCTATGATAATATTCCTTTGGATAATATTTATTTAATGCTATTATTTTTATTATCTTTTATATAACTAAATATTTCTTGTATAAAAGTTTGGGTCACAATAAAAAATAATTGAAATTTTGTTTATTCAATTTATTATTGAAGGATAAAGGATAAATTACAAATGAAAGGAATTTAAAACATAATAAAAAATTATAAACTATCCATAATAGTTAGATAATGTCATAGTAATAATTAACATTTAGATCATGATGAATTACATCCATTCTATTATGAATCTATTAAAAATGAACAAATCTATAACAACCCAACCTAAAAAGAAGTTATTCATAATATAAATAATTTGATTACAATAATTGAAAAAGGTTATGAATATTTTTTTATAATGTTATATAGATATATATATTTATTAAAGTGTTTGATACATTATATAGGTGGGATTTAAGAAAATAATTTAGGTATTTTATTTAAATATTCCCAATTCTAGACTCGTTTTACATTTTGTTGTGAATTTCCATTGTATGGTTTACAAATAATACATATATTAGAATTCCATTCATGCAATAACATTATTCATCTTATTTTATTATCAATTTGATTCCCTCAAATTCAAAAGGATATGATTTAATTCATACCCAATCAAGGAGTGGGTATTTACATCTGAATTTTTTAATGAACCATAGTTTTAAAATGATATTTGTTTTCCAGATAACTATTCATATATATTAGAAAATATTGTAAGAATAAAAATTATATTAAAAATATATTATATAATTGACAATGATCAATAATTTACCATGATTTTAAACAAGATAAAATGATAAACATTACGTATTGAAAAATAATATAACAAAGAATAGCTATAATGTGAAAGTAACGATCTACCAAATTATCTAAAATCATTTTCCCCCAGGAAAATGGTATTCAAATGAAAAATATTATTAGTGAACCAATAAATATTTAATGAATGTAAAATATAACCAAAGGTATATATTTTATTAAATTTTTATTAAAATAAAGAAGTGGTATTTATAAGGCATTAAGGGAATTATGATTATTGTGATTGAACCACTATATGAACAATAGTCAATATGATTATTTGAAGCTATAAATATGGGGGATTATTTTACCATTTTTGTTATAGATTATATGTAATAATGAAAACAATATTTTGTAGAGAATGGAGAATAGATGGCCTCATGTCGTAGAGTTGGGTTGTTTGAAACAAATTTTTCATAACTTGTGAGAGTGTGTCACTGGGGTTTTTCCAGGACCATTCTCGTACCAAGTATTAAAAAGTAAAGATTAAATGAAATTGCTGTTAGAATAGGTTAATGTTTTTGGGGATTAAAACTTTGTCTATGTTAGTAAAGGTGCCTCATTAAGCTACGGCCACCACAGACCATGCCATTAGGGCGTATGCTGGTGTAATAAGTAGTTATGTGTATGAAAAACTATTTATGTAAATTGTAATTTATTTTCCATAAGTAATATTATAATTCATAAATTCTTTTTTGAAAAGTTTTTTCTTATTAAATCATATTTTTTTAATTAGATTAAATTGATAAATTTATTTTTAAATGTAAATATAACATCATTTTATTTGTATAGAAAATATGTTAATTATTTTTATAAACAAATTCATAACGGGTAAAATTTTTTTCATCAAATATTATGTTAATTCACTCTAACCTAAATATAAATAATATAATAATTTTATAATGGTCTAGGAAAAGTTTTTTAACTATCATCAATTTGAATTTGCCTTAAATTGTTTTTTAATAATTAATAAGGATTTTAATATTTAAAAATTAAAATAATCATATTTATTGAATTATATTGTAAAAATAAATAATAAATTTGAGTTCATTTCATCTATATTATGTTAGTGTGGATTTATGTGAATTTTCTAAAATAATTTAATTTTTCATGAATAGTAAAATTATCATTTGGATCTTCTATATTTTTAGTGACATCATATTAAGGTCATAGAAATATATTAATTAACATAAAAATCCATGACCTAAATAATTTTACTTAAAAAATATTATCTGTTTTAATATCTTAAAATCAATTTATAAATCTATATGTGTCTTCCCAAATTAGAAAAAAGAGATTTTAATTTTTTTTAAAAATTACTTTTTATAATCATTATATTTTTATGAATAAAGAAGTATTATTTTTTTTGTTCTTTTGGATTAAAATAATAAAAAATATATGACATATTACCAAACCCAGTGGAGAATCCATGTGTAATTGAATTGTTTTTCATTTTCTCCAGCCAAGATTACAATGACCTATAATTGGAAATTATTAAATAAAAAATATACTTATTCTATAAATACCCAACTATTTCAAATCCCCATTTACTCTAAATCCATTATCCATTTTGTTATTATTATATTTCCAACCACATATCCCCCATAGTTCCCTCAATCCCCTATGGTCCCAAATCCACAGGATTTACATTAAACACTTCATAGTAATTAAAATAACATTATTTTCTCATCAATTAAAGAAACTAATCAAATATAGGACTTCGAATTATTATGGTTACTCTCTTTTATTTTCAATATGATTATAAAAATACATAAATATTACATTTTATCAACAAGATAACATTAAAAAAAATAATTTTACCTTGTTCTAAATCTACATTTTACCCATCATGTTGTCGAATTTATTTCTTGGATTTCACTCTTTTACATGAGAAATTCATTTTTTTAATTATTGTAATTCCCAAATTGTTTTCTCTTAAATGTGTATTAAAATGGATGTATAATTGACTAATTTTTTGTTTAATGAAATACCTAAATTCATAATTCCATTTTCTTGGGATAAAAAATTTGTAATGATAATATATTTAAGAACATTTATATTACATTATTTTGATAAGAAATCTGTTATTTATTCTTCATATGTCATTCATGAGTTTTTTATTGTTAAATATATGGATCACATTTATTATTTTAAATTAAGGGTGTACCCTAATAACAAAATAATTTTTTGGGTAACGAATTTAATCATTAGATGTGATGTGTATTACGATTACATAGTGATTAAAATTGGTCATTTTAATCTATGAACCATAGGAAAAAACACTGGTTATAAGCTTATAAATGACTCATTTAAATACTATTTTAATATTTACATGTTATTATTCATTTTATAATTATTATTATATGCCTATTTCATAATAATTATCATTATATATCATATTGATATTGATATGTCTCAATATCAAATGATATATATCTATCCTGCTTATTCCGATACTCATATTATTTCTCACTCAGTTCATTTGATTCTTGTACCTAGGATATGAGATTCCATGAATGTATATTAGGTTAAATTGAATAATATTTTTTTCTTGTGTATTTAGAATAATACTTTATGAATTCATGTATTATGTACAGTATTTCCCAAAAAACTAATCGTAAAAAAATCATCTATTTCTATCATGTATTGAGAATTTATGTACTAAAAATGTGGGAATCCATACTAGCTACAAAATGATGATATCATTATTTTTGGAAATTTGGACATACAATATTAATAACCCTATTGAGAATTATAAATGTTTCCATAAAACATAGTATGTAGGTATGTATTATGTATGTGGCTTCCAAAAATAATACATCCATGTACGGATACTATAAGTTGATGTTGTTCAAGAATGGATGTACATAAGGGTAACACTCAAATGCAATGTGTTGAGGTAGAGTCGATCAAGAACTAGAGCATGAAAATTTTCCTTACATTAGACATAATTTGATTGTATTGTTGGATATGTTGGGTTAATCAAATGGGATTTTTACTATTATTCAATATTTGTATAAAATGATATTTTTATTATATTACACCTATAAAATATTCAAGCATTGTGATTTGAGAAATAATTTAGATTTAAATTATAAAAATCTTAAAGAGAAACATGTTTCTCAATATGGTTTTATTCTTTTTGAAAATGTGGTAGAAAATATGAGGAACTGCCAAATTTATGATGGAAATAGAACATTCGCTGACGAAGTTACATTATAAGAAGGGATGGAAAAATGTATTTGGAAAATGACTCATCTAACTATTGTAATAAAAAATTACTTGAACCATTTTGAGAAAAGATATTCATATCAATGGGATCAACAAAAATATATGTCTGTAATACGTCATAGAACAACTTCATTTAGAGCATCTACCAACATAGTGAAATATAAACAATGGTTATTCTCTATAAAAAAATTACTTTTTGATACTCAATTGTTTATAACAAGAGAATTACACCCTATAAGTATACCACATAGAAGTATAATACGATCAGTGGTGGAATCTAATTAAAAACTAGAATCCATTAAGGTATATAGATGTTATGTCATATAATTAGTTTAGTGGAATCATATTAAATAAATATTTCCCCCGACTAATTCAAATGAAAATGGAAAAGGAATTATGGGAACTGAAGGAAACTAAAAATGAATTTGAGGTAATTTATGAGATGAACGTTTCAAGACATGATCGACAGACCTTTTGATATTTTATGTATCATAATGAAATAAATGAATGCGTTATTAGTGGTCTAAGACCCTATTTACAAAGGAATCAAGATAATCATGGCTATTAATGCAATGGGGATATTGTGTTGAGTTCTATAAGGATCAAATTAGATTTTGGAGATAATAATTAGTCATATGTATCAAATTAAAATAATATATCAATGGGTCCAAAATTAGGGATTCAAAATGATAATGGAAGAGGAGGAATTCTAGTGGAACATTACACTAGAAACAAATGCGGGGAGAATGATTTAGGCAATTTATTCCATATGAGTAGAAAGTCATAATGATGTTGATGCTATCAAAATATATCTTCAAACAATCATTGTGTGTTGAATCATAAACATCCCAAAAATAAATATAAATGGAAGATATTATACTCAAAGAAAAGGTTAAATTCTCTTTGTCTATAAAACTTGTGAACTATTATAATTATTCCCTATATTAGAAGATATTATATTAGAACCATAATCATCCTCCTCATACGAAAATTGGGAAAGGATGGGATTTTTCAAGAAAGATGGCTGATGTAGAGGATCCAAATGATGTGGTGGAATGTACTACCATTTTGATATCAAAATTATAATGTACTTTATTTGATTCAAATTCTATTCATTCCATTATTTTATTCAATTTTCCAACGAATGTAAAATGAATCCAAGAACAGCTACAAGTAGAGTTTTCTTTCAATACACCTACCTGGATTATACAGCATCAACTGTGTATAGAAAATCGCGTATTAACTTTTTCAAGTATAATATCCATCAAAATATTGTACTAATTACCACTATAAAATTAGACACTATAAAAAGAATCTAATTGATCATAGTGTAAATTTACTTGATCAACTACATTAGAAAAGAAATTTTAGTAATCCTGAATGGATGGCATATATTAATTTTTAATGCAGAGGTATCCCAAAAAGAAAATTTCTATAAGAACTTATGATATATTTATTTAAAGAGATGATTAGTGAATATGTGGATAGAAATGAATGTATAAATATATAGTATTAAACCATAATTTAACAACACATTGATGTATTTCCAAGATAGTTCATGGGACCTCCCCTAGAAATTGATCTATAATTAACCACTGAAGACATACCTAGATCCATGATTATATCAAGTACCCAATATAAAATGAAAACTATTGACTTTTTATATTTAAAAAAGAAAATTCTAGTTCATTTGTAGAATCTATTATTCAAACATTTTGCTTTTACATTGGAAAAACATGACCTCTTTGAGAAAAAAATGATGAATCAATGTGGCTATTCATTGATTATATTTAATATAAAAATAAGATATTGAAAAATGTTACCCTCTCCAAAGGATTGAGGATTAATTTTTTCACATTCATTAGACTTAATTCTTCTACATGATTCACCACTTATATGGGAATCATCATTTGTTGGTGAAGAAGGAAGATATTTAAAATACTACCTTCCAAATAAGATTTGGTATTACGAGTTTCTTGATGTTTCCTACAGCTTGACTAAAGATCCTTTTATATTTATGGTTTTGAGGAATAGATTTTTCATGTACTATCATGATAAAATTAATTATATTTTTATTGATGACATTATTATATATTCAAAGACACCTGAGGGGAATGTTGGTAATATAAGTGAAATATGGAAAACTAAGATGAAGGACAGGTTATTTTGAAAATACAAAAAAAATATTAATTATGGTTAAATCATGATTAATTCTTAGTGAAAATACTAACCAATGATTCAATCATAGTTGAGCCTATAGAGACCCAGGATATTGAGTAATTTCCTTATCCTAAAATCAAAATTGATATGTTCATACAATGTCACTAATGAATTCTATAGGACAGAACTAGTTGTGTCAGTAATACTGGGGATTCAAGGAGATCCATTTATAAAGGAGTTAGTAGTGTTAGAAATGGTAATTCTAGGGGAAGAAACATCGTCAACCCTATACAAAATAATTCATCAACCATAATTACTAAAGAATGTAATGTGTTATTAAAGTGGAGATCATATTATACAAATGATGTTAGTTGTTTTGAATAATGGTATGTTCCATGTGTTCAATAATGATTTATAAGAAGTCATAAAATTTCATACATGTCTACATCGTCCATCTATTCTGAAGATAAAGAATGATTTGATGGATGAATCTCAAATATATACATTCTCTATACATATTGGAATCACTAAATTGTATAATGATCATAATCATCATTATTGGACGGATAAAATGAAAAGGGATATTTCTGGATAAAATATATGGTGTGTGTTAGTAAGTGAAGGTGGAGAGACAAACTCCTAAAGGGGTATTGCAACCATTACTAAAACCAACATGTATGTTTGACAATGTCATATTAGGTTTATTTACTAGTAACCAAAAAATATATTCAATTCCAATAATTAGATATGGGTTATAGTAGATAAACTCACTAAGACTACCCATTTAATATGTATTTAGAAATATTTCTCTCTTTTAAATCATTCAAATATATACTTAAAATATTTGTGGAGGATGCATGATATGAAACTTTCATTCATTTACGATATTGATATAAATTTAACATATATATCATTGATAATCCTTCCACATTATTTAAATAAAAAAATGAATTTAAGAATGTCTTATCACCACAAACTATGGGATATTATGAAATGACTATTCATACACTTGAATACATTTTGAGAAACTCTCAATATAATTTAATGGTTTATGAGATCAACACCTCCAATTTCATGAATTCTCATACAACAAAATTTTCCACTATAATATTAAAATTTCAAAATATGTTGAAATATAGGAATGATATGTAGAACTATTACATTTTGGGATGATTTTTGTGAGATAAATATACATGTGTCTAATATTATGCTTTAGAAGAATGAAAAGGTTCATTCAATCTGAAAAAATAATAAGGATCCATGATTCAATAGAAGATATATTATGATACCCCTTTAAGGTCATACCGATTGATATTAGGGAAGATATTTTCCATCGTATGTCACCAGATAATAGAATAATGCAGTTCTGGTTAAAAGGGATGTATATCCCCTAGAACAATGGTGCATATGAAATCCTTGACTGCATTGGAGAAATGGCATATAAAATACCACATCCTCCAAATATGTATCATATTAATGATTTATTCCATGTACCTATTATAAATATATACATAACGTATCTCTAATATGTACTTAATTTGGAGGAGGTACAAATAGAACATGACCTCTATTATTATGGGCAATTGTTGGTGATCATAGACCACAGAGACAAGGTTATACACATAATGAAATATCACCTAGTATAACTATTGTGGATAAATGATAAATATGTATTAGTGATGTGGTAACTAGAAGATAGAATGAAAATAAGGGTCCATCAAAATTTTCTCAACAGATATAATGATTTGAAATTTTTGAGATGGAAAATAATAATGCGCAAAGAATGTAATGACACAAACTGGTAACATTATATTATTTTCCTAAATAAATGTAGTTAAATATTTTATAATATTATACATGTAAAAAATAAATCCATCCAAAATATTTATATAATTAATAATGATAATTACATTAGTCTGTTATGAGACCAATAAAAATTCCAATCATTTAAACTCGACATATAATAGAAAATTGAATAGCTAATAAATGGAAATCTGGATTGTCGAAATCTACTGGAATCATCACTCCCAATGAAAATGATATAAAATGGATATAAAATATTAATAACCTAATAATCATAAAAATAAAATAAAATTTATCCTTTGGTAGAGATTATAGTGATATTTGAGTGAAATAATGTAGTGGTTTTTGGGGTTCAATGGAAAATTTGACAATTCAAA
The DNA here is from genome assembly GCA_963277665.1 of Viscum album. Lineage (NCBI taxonomy): Eukaryota > Viridiplantae > Streptophyta > Magnoliopsida > Santalales > Viscaceae > Viscum > Viscum album. The sequence continues at coordinate 1,355,334,578 of OY728158.1, read as the reverse complement.
TCCAACATCTATATGACCATTGTTAAATATGAATGAATGTCAATTTTACCATAGTAAAATATACCCATGGTTGATAATTTTACAAATACATCTAGTGGTTATGATTTGTAATGGAGAAGGAATTTTTACATAAAGGATAATCATCGGCCATAACCAGTAAAGTTGTTCTATTTGAATACAATTTTTCCGAACATGGGAGGGATGTAGCATCACCTCAAATCCCCCTTCATGAAGACCATATTGATATTAAACAAGTGATGATTTAATGAAGACAAATATGATATGTTTTCAAGTAATTAAAGGTCACTACATGTTCAATTTTAGTTCATCCACCCCATGAAACTATGACCATTGAACAGCTTACAATTACGTCGTTTGTATGTGAAATAGTGGGTCATGTGTTGAGCCCATTTTAAATAAAGGTTATTTTCATATTTATAAATATCATTATTTTTCCATAAATTTTATTTATGAATAGTTTTCTTAATAAAATATATGTTTAATTAAGTTGAATTTGATAAATTGCTTTTTGGAGATGAAAAAATAATTAATGTATTTTCAAGAAACAATATTAAATTTTACTATAATCTCATGTATTATAAATAACATTTTATAAGAAAAAATTGCATTATAACACTTCCATAAAAATTTAAATTTCTAAAAATTCTATAATGAATTAGATTTTTTTTATAATTTTATGAAATTTTAATTTTCCTTTAAAATGTATCTTTATTAATGAATATATATGCTAATATTTAAAATAATTAATTCATATGTTTATTTAGTTATTTTGGAAAAATAAACATTATATTTGAAATCGTCATGTCAGTATTATAATTTTGGGTCTTAAGGAGAATTTTCACAAAAAATTAATCTTTTTATGAATAGTCATAATATAGTTTTGGTTCACGATATATTTAATGACATAATATTTATGTTATAATGATGTTATAATTAAATAAAATTTAAAAATCATTAAATTTGTTAAATTTATTAATATTTGAAATTTAAATATATTTTAATCAATTTTTTAAAAATTAAGTGACATTCCAAAGTCTAAAAATGAAATTTATTTGTTAAAAACCATACTTTGTGAAATAATTATATTTCAATTCCAAAAAAGTAAATAGTTTTTTTTATTATTTTTTATTTGAAGAAGATAAACGGTTTAAAAAATTTCAAAAACAATGTTAAAATCCCTTAGTAAATCCGATGGATTTTCAATTTCCAAAACATTAATTTCTAAGGCCTATATTTGGGAAACAAATATCCAACACTCCACTTATAATATAAATACCCACCACTTGAACTTCATCACTTCCTTTTCAATCAATACTCCATGGATTTGTGGTTTTTTGTGTCACCAATAAGTCCCCCCATTGTTACCTCAATCTCTGGAGGTCCCAATCCTCATTAGTTAGGATTAACTCTTCAATGTATGAGAATTATCCTTCCTTTCTATTCAATTCAAGAACCACATTTAGTATCTATCTTCTAATAGTTATGAATACTCCCTATTATTTCACCTATGATAGTAATGTTAATAAAAAAATTTGTTTTATTAGTAGGAGAAATTTTTCCCCTCTTCTTCCATAATGTTCAAGAACCGTGTTTTATACCCATCCTGCCCCTAAATTTATTTATCAGATTTATCTTTTTAAATTTGGAAATTTCCATTTTAATTTCATTTCAATAACAAATATTGTTCTCTATAATATTATTATTCCAATTATGTAAACATGAATAATGTATTTTTTCACATACATACATGAATCATGTATTCCTTTTTATCGATTAAAAATGAAATAATGATCATGTAATTATGCAATTTGTATGCCATGATTTTGAAAGTATCTTGTTCCTTATTATCAATGTGTTATTAATAGAATGATTTATTATGATCTATGTCTATGTAATTAATTAATTCATATTAATGGTCCACCTTTATGATTCTCTAATGCATTACATAAAAAATTAATTCTCTAGAGATTGAATGTTTTACAATGACTTGGTGAATGACCGTTATAATTTCCATTTATGAAACATTGGTGAAAACCCCTACTTATATGCTTATTAATGTATCATTACAATGATATAACCGCATTTCCTTCATGATTTTATTATTATGATATTCATATTCTCTATGAATAATAATTATTCTGCACTTTCTAATATACATATATTTATATATATATATATATATATATCTTGGTCGAATTTTATATGTCCCTCATTATTATTCACTTACTAGAATTATTTCTCAACCAAATCAATTCATGTTTTCCCTGGAATATGTGTTGTAGAATATATAAAATTTGATGAACCACTGATTTTTTTAGTTTATTGAGTTGATTTTTTTATGTATTGAGGTTTTATATTCTTTATCATTACGAAAATAAACATTAAATGATCCTCTATTTTTTTCATGTAAAGAAAAGTTATATAATAAAATTACAGGATACTATAAATTTTTATTAATTATAAGGCATGTTATTTTAAAAACGATTTGATATTATTGTATTGAATAAATTTACATGGAATTAGTTTTTTCATATTATTTTTTATATTTATCTTATATAGATTTAAATTTATTCTGCTCGCACATATTAATTGGATTCAATAGATTCCAAAACATTTGGGATACTCATCTTTTCCATTATACTGTACTAGATGAAATTTATGTAAAGTAAATGTATGTGAAATTTCCTAAAAATATATTTATATCATGATAATAATATATGGATGTGAATTTTGAATATATGGGGAAACGGGTAATCACCTATAAAGAGATTGATGAGAAATCAATCAGTCGTCACTCTGATGAATGATGTATGGTTCTACGACTACAAACATGGCTAGAAACACCAAGGGGGTAGGTTTTGTAATATTCACACCCTTTTTTGAACCATATTAGTGGAATTTATCTACAATTACTTGGTCCCCATAACATGATATATATTCAATATTAGTACTATTGTAAAGACCGGAAAATTTCATGGAATTTTTTTTCTTAATTTCATTTGGATTTTACAAGAACGCAGTTTCTGACGGCACCTGATTCTGAGGCCCAGTGTGCTCGGAATCAATTTCCGAATTTTAGCTCAAGTACGTTCAGTGAACGAACGAGCGGGTTTTTCTAGATTTTAAACCTGTTCTCGAAATAGAAATTACAGGGCACCGATGAACTCACGGCGCCTGTATTCGCTTAAGGGGACCTTTACTACAGTTGTGTTTTGACGTATGTGGTAGTTAAAGATTGGGGATTCAATAAGAATTAAATATATTTTTTGTGAAACAATTTTATTTAGTGGATGTTTTTTTCCTCTAAAAAGAAGTTGTAGGTGGGGCTCACACCCCAGCTAACTTCCCATGGAAAAATATCTAAGGTTGGTGGAGCCCTTACGAGCCCCCAACTTTTCACATTCCCTCAACACCTTGAAACCACTCTTTCACTCCCCTTGTAATTAATTGTGGAAACTCTTCCTCTCCCTATCTCTTCCACATTAATGTTTCCAACACATGTTAATAAATGAATTATAACTAATTAATTAATTAATTATGTTGTTTGAATTTTTAATAACATGGGTGAATAAAATAATAGCTTGGCCATTATATTATTCTGGCACTTGTTGTGTTGGGATTTTGGGGGAAGCTCTAGTGAAATTGAAAAGGGTGTTCGTATCTTAAAACTAAGAACACCGAACATCCAATGAGGAACATCTTCTCCTGGCGAAGAATTCTTCATGCCTTCAACTCTTCTTCTTCCTCCTTGTCAAGGGAGAAGACATTGTTAGTGAGGAGCATCGTCTACAACAACGACTCCTCCTTCGACAATGACGGAATTGACACCATTCTACCGCGACGTTCGACTTCCGCGAATTGACGACATGCGACATCAATTTCGAGGTAGGGTAATTGTATTCTTTTTGTTCGTGATTACCTTCATCACTGATTGTCATCTTATTTGAGCCGCCTGATATCGCAATAACGGGAGTAGGTCGGACTGCACGAACACGGCCGACCCTCCTCCCCCCTTGGTTGTTTGATTATGTTGCGGCACATGTAAGGCGGCGTGGTTACGTTGAACCGCGCATAATCTATGAAATTGGGCGAAGTAGGGTGGCACTGTCGCGCCGCATCGTTGAAGTCTAACAAAGTCGCGGCGCCGTCACGCCGCGCCTGAAAACCACCAAGAGACGTAGATTGTTTATTAGGCGTACGTATCGACAGGCCATGGAAGAACGGGCTGTAAGTGAGATATGAAGTCTTTTCATTGAAGGGCAAGTTCCGGGAGGACCGAAGGCGAAGACGGATTTGAAATCGGACCACCGGAGTGCGTCTAGTGGTCCGCAGAAGGTGCTACCAGTGCACCCCGTCGGCGCGGCGGCGACGCCCCAGTGCGCCGCCGACAGTAGCCGCCGCGCCTGAATCCGCGGCGGAGGTGGGATCCCGAGGCCACATAGGATCCGGTAGAGGATAGACGCGGAGATCCACCACATCTCTAGCAGAGGAGCGGACCCCACGTGGGGGTCGTGGTTTCCAAACAGGGGTGCAGCGCGCCCCCCGTTTCTTTCGCTCAGCCGTTTCGGCTGAGCCGATTGGTCCGCAGGCGCCGCGCCACGCCAGCGCCAGGTCGGGCCGCCCAGGCTGGGCCGGGCCACGTGGGTCGGGCCATGCCCTCCGGGCCGGGCCGCTCCCTAAAAGGCTGGACCCGGAACCGAAACCAACCGGGCCCTCGGAGAACTTTGAGTACGGCTGGGTTGGTTCGGATACGAAACCAATCGGGCCCTCGGAGCGGAAACGCTTATATCTTGAGCTCCAGAAATTGGATTGACGTTCCGTCAACTTTGTTGGATTCCACTTGATGAGTCGGTATATTACACTCAAGGTTTCGGAGAACTTTGAGTACAATCGGGTTAGTTCAGATACGAAACCAATCGGGACCTCGGAGCGGAAACACTTATACCTTGAGATCCGGAAGTCCTATTGACGGGCCGTCGACTTTGTTGGATTCCTCTTGATGAGTCGGAATTTTTGGAAAAATTCACCTGAGTTTTGGCTGCAGTTCGATAGTGGACGGGTTGGATTGTAACCAAAATCCAACTGGGCCCCTTGAATGGAATAGGTGATAACTTTCAGACCGGACGTCCGTTTGACGAACCGTCGGCAGCGTTGGTGATCACGTTGAGAAACAGTCCCTATGAGCATACCCTATGAGTGTTCGGGTTACAGTTGAGATACGGCCAGGTTGGTTCGCACACAAAACCAACCGGGGCCCTGGGAAAAAAAGGCTAGTAACTCACAGACCGGGCGTCCGATTGACACGCCGTCTATTGCGTTGAGACCCCATGATGAGACGGTCCTTTGAGATACTTCTTCGTGGGACTTTGAGATATTTGGATTATCGACCAATAGATCATGGAGCGGACCCTCTCGGAGACGAGCGTATGGAGTACGGAGACCGTGTAGCCGACTGAGACCTGACAACTACATGACCGACTCGACATGAAGTGAGTCGACTAGCCCAGTGGACGAAGCACTACATTGTTTGTGTGCCGACCCATGGTGGAAGGAGCACTACTTGTTTGGGTGAAGACCCAAGGTACTCGTCTGGAGAGTACCTCTGCAGGATATTAGGGGGTGTGCACTACTGTGTTTGCGTAGCATGCCCCGGCAGGAAGCAGTACTGTGTTTGGGTGTCTGGCCCACGGTACTCGACAGGAGGAGTACTTCAGCAGTCTTAGGTTAGTGATAAGTACCTTGGAGTCGTGACAGGATCACTGTACACTCCAGAGACGGGGCTCTTTAGAATTTACAGTTTCAATAATGAAAATACGGGTTTGAGCTGAGTCTATGACCATTGTGTTTACCTCATGATTGAGACAGGCCACTTGATAACTTAGGTATATGTATGGGCATATATCTAAGTAGTGGTTATCATGTGATTTCATAATCTTTGTGTTTCCTCATGTTTGAGATGGGTTACTTGGTAACTTATGTATAAGTATTGGCTTATACCTAAGTAAGGGCTATCTATTGAGATTCTGATTGTGATTATCCTTGTTGTATTTAGTGATACCTTGAGGGTCTTGGAGTCCCTACTGAGTATCGTTATACTCACCCCTGCACGGGCTTTGCCCACACCTCGTTGTGTTGGATGCAGATGACGAACAGCGCTGACAGAGGCCGAGTGTTCGAGGTCTGGATGGTACCCAGAGGTGGACCTCCCGAATATTTAGTATCCATAGGTGGATATCATGACGAGGCGATACTCAAAGGAGGTTGACGGGCGAGAGCGATGGGAAGGATATCTGTACCTACCCTTGAGGTAGGATCCGTGGTGGACGATCGAGGAGCTGCGCTATCATCACCTACCCTACTGGAAGGATCTGAGGTGGATGACCCATGAGCTGCTTCTACTCTTCCAGCTGCTTGTCTTTCTGTTGTACTTCTTTGAATTTTTAGTGGTTCTTTTCAGTTGGGATTGTATTCTGGCCCATTTACTTTTCATCACTTTATTTTTTACTTAGTGTATTACTTCCGCTTGTACTCTGTGGTGTTTTGTTTACTTTATAAAGGAAATGCCTTCCCAGTTATCGAGATTTATTCCTTTGGTGATAGTCGCCAGCCCCTAGCCTATGGAAGGAGGGCTTGGGGTAGTCACGAAACGGGCCCCGAGGATGGGTCATGAAAAATTGGCATCAGAGGAGTCGGTTCTACTGCAGGACTTATTACTCTGATATTCCTTTTCTGTGAAGCAATAGTGTTAATGTTATCGAGTGTGGTATTCAGTTAAGGGAGTCCAGTGTTGGTGTGGTAGCCGACGTATCCGTACACCAGGACCCTGACTTCTGATTTCCGACTTTGTGCAAGAAAACACTGATTGCATGCATGTTTCCAAAATATTTAAAGTTAGCTCAATCTAGGTCATCTCACCAGGTATAAAACATTGACTGTGTCACATCTGTTCAGGATGTCTCCACACAGACAGTCAGTTGGAGTTCTGCGATAGTACATGATGACGGCCCACCAAGCGACAAAGCTCCAGTGCGAGGTCCTTTTTACAATGTCGGCACCCTCGTGAAGTGTTCCAGCAGCAGCACCACCTGTTGGGCAGCAGATGCCACCAGTCGTACTAGTGGACAGTGCACGCTGGTAGAGCGCGATGCACGAGTTCCAGCAGTAGATGAAACATCCTAGGTAAATAAAGAATAATAAATTTTCATATTTATTAATATTTACAAATTAAATATTAATTTTACTTTAATGGGGTTTCTATGTTCGATAGCGTACCCGATAAGAAAAAAAGAGTTTTATTGAAATCTTACTTTGCACACTGGTAATAAAATAATATTATTTTAAATGGTAGTTAACACATAGCCGTTGTATTGGCGGTAATGGATAGAAATAACTAAAATATGATTATATATGTTTTTTAAATGATTTTACATTTATCTAATAAAATATAAAGGCTTAAAATATGGAATGAATTCAATTTCAGGCATATATACCCTAATTTTCACTAAAGGTTCACTTATCGCCTTTTGATGGCGAACCGTCATTAAATATAGTTTTGTTCACTCTTATACATTCTATTGGACCAAATAAAAGTCTTCTTTAGAATCGGCACATTAAAATTTAGTTTGTGTAATTTTTTGGTATTTTTCCGATAAAGTTCATTTTTTTAATGAATAGTGTAAAATGTTGTATTTTAATTCAAATCCTCTTTTTAATCTAATTTATTTATATGATTAGATTATCTTTAGAATTGGTTTTAAAGTGAAATTAGAATATATTTTTACCATTAAATACAATAGTGGTTGTTGGAATTAATTTCTCTTTGAAATCAGACTTAAACAAGTGTCAATCTTTTGATACTTATTGTTTCATAAAAACACGCTATTTGCTCTGACAACGGGAATTAATTATTAAATTAATTAATGCAACTTATATTTTTTAAATTTTGTAAAATGGACTTCATTTTTGAATTCGGAATATCAAATATAGCTTAGGGTGATGTTTTGGTATTTTTCTGAAAAACTTCAATTTTGATGAATAGTGAAACCACTATGTGGTACTTATAAATACTGATTTTTCGTTTAAATGAAATTTTACCACCTCTGTGTTTTGAATTTCAAAAATCCGACATACATGGTTTTCATTAAGAAGTAAAATTTGGTTCAATGTGACTAAAATAATTTTTTGGGGAATAGTAACTTTTAAGTTTTTAATCGCGATTAGAGGTAATTAGTGTAGTTTAAGGTAAAAATAATGTTTTAATAATATGGAATGACCTAGAAACATGTCCTACCATTATTGAATATGTCATGTCCGACCAAGAAAATCCATGGGTCAACTTGGGGACCCCATGGAGCCACTTTGGAAGGAAAATAACATTAATATCATTTTATTTAATGTTAAACTAAAAATGTCACAAACAGGAATTGTTTTACTAAAAAAATTTAAATGGTGTTATACAAGTCAGATATTTGACTATAAATATTAATTAGAAAGATAAAAATATTTCCTACATCAGGATATTTTTTTATAATTTTTAGACATTGTATAAATTAAATTATTTATGGCACCATGATGATGCAGCGATTACCTCATTATTTAACAATTTAAATAAAATAAAAAGATAGTGTAAAATATAAGGCCTACACTTGCAAAAAACCTATTGGATGGCTATATTTCGAACCCGTATCACCATATCCTCGAATTATATCAATGTGGGTCCTTTTATATCCGAAAAGCATTTTAAAATAAAGTAACATTTCTTTACTTTCCAAGAGTGCCCCTCCTCTCCTCTTATAAAAGGCCCCCACCTCTACCACCTTACCTGTACATCCAAAGCCTTTGCCTCGGCCAAACCCTGCCCATTTTGTCTCTCCACATCCCTCTCCTACTCTTTGAAGCCTCACATTGGGCAGAAGTTATCCCAAGGAAGCCTATGAGCTCAAATAAAAAAGAGTTACCCTATTTAAAGGTAGTGTTTTCTCTTCTGTTCTTTTGTTTTATTTTGCTTCTCCAACCCCCTAAACTCTTTTTATTAATTTATTTTGTAACAACTCCAGTATCTTCAATATACTAGGATGATGTTATAGGAATAATTCTAGCTACACTTACACACACCTATATCTAATGGTTAAAAACATACTGTTCCTGTGGATGGCGAATTTCTGCCTCACGAAACGATGATTGTTCAATATTCTTCCAACACCTTCAAAGGTGTCCATTAAGATGTCACTATATTTATATATGATATATAATATTTTTATGTCTTCCTTAAGCTTTTTTATTTTTCATTTATGGAACACCTTTATGGCTTTCGTTATGGGTATACGCGATATCTTCATTTTAGGAAGTGCGGACAACCACCCCCTCAAAGTGATTTGATTCGTTAATGCCATATGTGGGACGTATAAAGGATGGATTTAAAGTTATTATATATGATGTATGTTACATATAAATGATGAATATAATTCATGAATTAGAATATACATACCTATCATTTAGTTCTAATTCCATTAATATGACATAGAAATTAAAGTAGCGTTCATGCATACGTACGGCTTACCGTCTCAATGAACGTTGCATTTCATTTCTTACCTCTAAATGATTATGTAATATTATATATACATGTATATTCTAGATATATATGATATATATGATATCCAAATCATGAATATCATTCTGGATATAATGAACCTTTGACCACATGAACAACATGTAATTGTAAGAAGTCCACTTTCGACTTAAGAAACAAATATCGACAAAACAAACATTATTAACTTAAATGATTACATAATTTTTATAACAAGTTAATAAGTGAAATAAAAGTAATAATGAACTTGAAAAAGTTTCTTAAGAAATTCTAAATTAACTCAAGTTTGTTATCCAGGTCGTTAAAGAATGATCGGGTCAAGTCGGACCCGAGCTAAGGGACTTCGTCTCAATCTCATTTCATTGAGGAATATTTTGTTTTATACACAACTTTCTTTTATATGGTGTATAAACCCCTTTTAATTTTACGTTTATTCAAAAGCAATCTTTTTATACGAAGCGTTTTACTAAACGACAAAAGGGAATGTTTTTGTCGTACGTATGCGGTGACAACGACTTCTCTGCCGCCGCGAGTATTATTTGGTCTTTGGCTTCCTCAACAAGCCGTAATGTTTTTAAAATAAAATAAATACCATATACTCTTTTATGTATTTTGGTATTGAAAATGGTTTTTATAATGGATTTTTTATGTCAATATATTTATTTGATATATTGTGATCAAAGTGTGGAAATGTTTTCTTTCCATTATATTTGTTTTATTTTTTAGGATTTTATATTGGCACATGGAAATTTGACGGGTGGTTACATGATAAACCATATGACGGGTGGTGCCGTGAATACCAGGATGGGTTGTTACGTTATAACCTCCAATGCATTGGGTATGGAAGTCGACCGTATTGCTATTCCATTAAGTGATATGTGTGGAAGTCGACCGTATGGTTATTCCATTTAAGTATGTTTATGTCCCAAGTTACCTTTATATGTTATGTGATCTTTATATGGGTTTTATGGTAATATTTTGGTTACAAAAGTGTAAGTAATGATATTTTATTCAGTGAAAAGTTTTTACTACTTCATAAAGGTGAAAAGTATTACTTTGATAAAGTATACATGGTTTACTTGTTTTTTTTCTGATAAACTAATATTTTTCATTCATTGTGTATCCCTTACTGAGCTTTTTATGCTCACCCCATGTTTTTTTGAAATTTTTTTCATAGGACTTAATGTGGGATAGGGTCAAGGATGGGATCAAGGGAAAGTCATGCTATATAAAACATGGAACTAGACTTGTTTATTTATAAGAGTTATTTATTATATGGAAACTTAGTAGAAGTGTCTACTTTGTAATCTTTTGAGATGTAATAGTAATGTTCTAATTCTCTAAAAATCTAAACCTGAAAAGATCCTCAATGTGAATTATTCATTTAATTCAATATTAAGTAAGGTTTAAGGTCCGGGCCTTATAGTTGGTATCAAAGGTCGGTTTAGACAACATTAGGAGTTAGAAAATTGTTAAATTATAAGTTAATTTATTGTATGATTGAAAAGATATAGCATTTAAAGATTACCATGATGCTTCGCCTAAGATATTTCTGTGTTCAGATTGGTTTTCCATGGAGGAAAAAAAGAAGCTATGTTGGGATGACATCAGGAGGAAGACAACCTTCCAAATCACCAACATGAGGTGGTGGGAATCAGAACTGAATAGTTTGTTGCAGTGATGGCACAGTTGACTCAGGCTATAAATGGTGGTGGTATCAATGCACGAGATCAGTCAGATCAACTACAGAGGAACGTGTCTATGGTGGAACATTTCATGAGGCAACATCCCCCATCATTCAGAGGATCATCTGACCATGTTCAAGCAGAATGGTGGATTAAAGAACTAGATAAGATTTTTGATGTCATGGGGTGTTCAGAACATCAAAAGGTTATTCTTTCTATTTACCATTTTGAAGGTGAAGCTGATCAGTGTTGGTCAATGGTGAAAAATATCAGGGATAGTGATGAGATTGATGATCTTCACTGGGACGAATTCAAAGGTGTGTTTCTTGAGAAATATTTTCCCACGGTGGGTCATCTTAGGATGGAAAAACAGTTCATAGATTTGAGGTAGGAGGATGACTCAGTGGCTGCTTATGATGCAAAGTTCACTCGATTGGCAAGGTATGCTCCAAACTTCATACGAGATCTTGATAGTAAAATAACCCGTTTTTACACATGGTTAAAGCCAAAGTATCGAAGGGCTTTAGCTTCTTGTGATTTCAAAAGTTATGAAAAACATGTTCGATGTGTGGAGAAGGTGGAAATGGAATTTTCCGACGATCAAGTGTTCTTTAAAAAACGACAGAATAAGAGGTCCAGTTGGCAGGTAAAGGGGAAGAATTAATCAAAGAAACAAGGAGGTAAGAAAACCAAATATCCATCCTATGATAAGTTTGGTAAAACGCATCATGAAGAATGTTTATCCAAGTCTGGAAAGTGCTTTCGTTGTGGTAAGTCAGGTCATATTGCTCGTAACATTAAGGAAGATGATCAAGCATGCAATGAAAAGTCAGCAGTAAGATGTTTTAAGTGTAATGAAATGGGTAATTATGCAAATGAGTGTCTAATTAAGAACTCAACTGAGGGAAAGCAGCCAGATTACAAGAAAAAAGGGGTGGTGAAATCTTTTGCAACTACTTCAGCAGATGTTGGTCCATTGAATGAAGTAGTATCGGGTACACTGTTTGTTTTTTTCAGATTATTCCAATGTTTTGTTTGATTCATGGTCTACACATTCTTGCATTTCTGAGAAGTTTTCTAGTAAATTGAAAATTCCATCTCAATATATGAATCCTGAACATATGGTAAAAACACCCGGAGGGAACGTTGAGACAAAAAGGAATTATAAGAACCTTCATATCCTTGTGTGCGGAAGGAATGTACCAGCAAACCTTATTGTTTTGCCTCTTGTAGAGTTTGATGTTATTTTGGGAATGGATTGGCTTTCTGTTTATCATGTTAAGATTAACTGCAGAGCTAAAATGGTTTCTTTTCAGAACGATTTTCAGTTTGTGTACAAGAATGAACCCTTGATTTTGATAACATATCAGGAAGTTTAGAAACTAGTAAAAGATGGAAATGAATGTTACCTTGCACATATTGTTGAAAAAAAGTAACTGTTCAGATTAATGATGTGCCAGTGGTAAATGAGTATCTTGATGTTTTTCCTGATAAGTTGACTGGAATTATTCACGATCGGGAAGTTGAATTTATTGTTGACTTATTTCCTGATTCTAATCCAATTTCAAAACCCCCTTATCGAATGTCTAAAGTTGAACTTTTAGATTTAAAGAAGCAATTTTAGGAGTTATTAGATAAAGGTTTCATTCGACCTAGCACATCACCATGGGGTGATCTTATCTAGTCTGTTAAAAAGAAAGATGGCTCAATGATTCTTTGTATTGATTATAGAGCCTTAAATAACATTACTGTTAAGAACAAGTATCCTTTTCCTTATATCGATGATTTGTTTGATCAACTCCAGAGAGCTCAGTATTTTTCGAAGATTGAATTGAGGTCGGGGTACCATTAGTTGAATTTAAAAGAAGCACACATTCCCAAGACTGTGTTCCATACTAGATATGGCCATTATGAATTTGAAGTTATGCCTTTTGGGTTAACCAATGCACCTGTTGTATTCATGGACCTTATTAATAGAATTTTCCATGAGTTATTGGATATGTTTTTTTTTTGTTTTCATTTATGATATTTTGTTGTTTTCTAAAACTAAAGAGGAGCATGAAAGTCATTTAAGGGTTATCTTACAAACCTTAAAAGAAAAGAAACTGTATGGAAAATTCAGCAAGTGTGATTTTTGGTTACAACAAATTTCTTTCCTGGGTCACATTGTTTCAAAAAATGGCATAACTGTTGATCCTTCTAAAACAAAAGTTGTCGATGAAGGGCCAAGACACACAAATGTAACCGAGATCCGTAGTTTCCTTGGTTTGGCAGGTTACTACTGAAGGTTTGTTGAAAATTTTCGTGGTTATCTAGTCCAATGACTAATCTATCATGGAAGGGTGTTAAGTTTATCTGGATAAAAGAATGTGATGATTATTTTCAGGAGTTGAAAATAATATTGGTGAATGCTCCATTTTTGGCACATCCTTCTAGGACTGGTGAGTTTGTTATCTACAGTGATGCTTCATTGAAGGGACTTGGATGTGTCTTTATGCAGAATGATCAGGTAATTTCATATGCTTCACGTAAGTTGAAAACTCATGAGGTAAATTACCCTACACATGACTTGGAATTAGCTAATGTTGTTTTTGCTCTAAAAATTTGGAGGAATCATTTGTATGGAGTAAAGTGTGAAATATATACTGATCACAAAAGTTTAAATTATATATTCACTCAGAAAGAATTGAACATGAGACAGAGGATATGGCTGAATTATTCATGGATTATGATTGTACAATTCATTACCATCGGAGAAAAGTAAATAAAGTGGTCGATGCTTTGAGTCGAAAAAGTAATGCTTCATTAACCATGATACGTTTGGAACGAGATCCTTTGGTTTTTGTTTTGATGAACTTTGGCATAGAAGTTGTTGGTGCAGGAAGATCTTCTGTTTTGTTTCAAGTATTAGTGAGATCATCCCTATCATACAGAATTAAGGAAGCACAGAGGGAAGACAGTGAGATGCAGAAAAAGGTAAAGCTGGTTGAGAAGGGTAAGATGCCTGAATTCAACATTGATAATGATTGTGTTTTTCAGGTTTGGGAAGAGATTATGTTTGCCTGGTGATTCACAGTTGAAGAATGAGTTGTTATGTGAGGCTCATAGTTCCCCGTTTTCAGTTCATCTTGGCAGTACTATGATATATAGGGATCTGCGGGAGTATTACTGGTGGGATGGAATGAAAAGAGATATTGCTGATTTTACTGTGAAGTGTTTGACATGTCAATAGGTTAAAGCAGAGCGGCAGTTACCAAAAGGGATGCTTCGGCTTTTACCAGTGCCAGAGTGGAAATGGTAAAACATATCCATGGTATTTTTTGTGGTATTACCGAAGAAATCTCGAGGTAATAATGAAATCTGGGTTATTGTTGATCGCTTGACTAAATCTGCCTATTTCCTTCGTATTCGAGATACTTTATCTCTAGGTCAACTTTCTCGATTATATCTTAAGGAGATAGTTAGGTTACATGGATTACTCTATCCATTTTATCTGATCATGATCCCTGGTTCACTTCTAACTTTTGGAAAGGCCTTCAGAAGTCGTTGGGTACTGAATTAAAATGTAGTACAACTTTTCATTCTCAATCAGATGGGCAGTCAGAACGAACGATCCAGAATTTGGAGGATATGCTACGGGTTTGCTCTATTGATTATCAGGGAGGTTGGGACCAACATCTTTCTTTGGATGAGTTTTCTTATAATAATAGTTCTCATTCCAGTATACATATGGCACCATTTGAGGCATTATATGGGAAGCAGTGTCGAACTCCAGCTTATTGGGATGAAGTGGGTGAAAGGAAGCTGATGGGACCAGAATTGGTAGAAGAGATGGCAGAAAAAGTTCAGTTGATTCAGAAACACATGAGAATATCTTATAGTAGACAGAAACGTTATGAAGATAACCAGAGGAAGGATCTATCTTTCAAGGTAGGTGATCATGTTTTTTTTCACGGTTTCTCCATGGAAAAGTGTGATGCAATTTGGTAAGAAAGGAAAGCTGAGTCCAACGTTCATTAGACCATATGTAATTCTGGAGAGAGTTGGATCAGTTGCATACAGGGTGGCATTACCTCCGAGTTTATCTCAGGTACACAATGTTTTTCATGTTTCGATGTTGAGAAAGTATATTCCAGATCCATCTCATGTTTTGAGCCTAGAGGTAGTTCAATTGGAAGAGAACCCCTCTTATGAAGTACAACCAGTCCAGATTCTTGACCGAAGAGAGAAGGTGTTGAGAAATAAGGTAATTCACCAGGTAAAGGTTTTGTGGAAAAACAATATGGTTTAAGAGGCAACGTGGGATTCTGAAAATTCTATGAGGGATAAATACACCCACTTATTTTGATAAGCGAATGAAATTGTGAGGACGCAATTCCCAATAGGGGGGAAGGATGTAACATCCCAGGTTAACAAAGAATAATAAATTTTCATATTTATTAATATTTACGAATTAAATATTATTTTTACTTTAAAGGTGTTTCTATGTTCGATAGTGTACCAGGTACGCAACAAAGAGTTTCATTGAAATCTTATGTTGCACACTAGTAATAAAATAATATTATATTAAATGGTAGTTAACACATAGCCATTGTATTGGAGGGAATGGATAGAAATAACTAAAATATTATTATATATGTTTTTTAAATGTTTTTACATTTATCTAATAAAAGATAAAGGCTTAAAATACGGAAAGAATTCAATTTTAGGCACATATACCCTAATTTTCACTGAAGGTTCACTTATCACCTTTTGATGGCGAACCGTAATTAAGTATAGTTTGGTTCACTCTTATACATTCTATTTGACCAAATAAAACTCTTCTTTAGAATTGGGACATCAAAATTTACTTTGTGTAAATTTTTGTAATTTTTTCGATAAAGATCATTTTTTAATGAATAGTGTAAAATGTTGTATTTTAATTCAAAACCTATTTTTAATCTAATTTATTTACATGATTAGATTATCTTTTGAATTGTTTTTAAAGTGAAATTAGAATATATTTTAACGATTAAATACAATAGTGGTCGTTGGAATTAATTTCGCTTTGAAATCGGACTTAAACTAGTGTCCATCTTTTGATACTTATTGTTTCATAAAAACACGTTATTTGCTCTGACAGTGGGAATTAATTATTAAATTAATTAATGAAACTTATATGTTTTGAATTTTGTAAAATGGGCTTCATTTTTGAATTTGTAATATCAAATATAGCTTAGGGTGATGTTTTGGTATTTTTCTGAAAAACATCAATTTTTGATGAATAGTGAAACCACTAAGTGGTACTTATAAAAACTGATTTTTCATTTAAATGAAATTTTACCACCTCTGTGTTTTGAAATTCAAAAATCCGACATACATGGTTGTCATTAAGAAGTAAAATTCTGTTCAATGGGATTAAAATAATTTTTTGGTGAATAGTAACTTTTATGTTTTTAATCACGATTAGAGATAATTAGTGTAGTTTAAGGTAAAAATAATGTTTTAATAATATGGAATGACCTAGACACTTGTACTACCCTTATTGGATATGTCATGGACAACCATGACAATCCATGGGTCAAATTGGGGACCCCATGGATCCACTTTGGAAGGAAAATAACATTAATATCTTTTTATTTAATGTTGAAGTAAAAATGTCACAAACATGAGTTGTTTTACTAAAACAATTTTTAAATGGGCTTATACAAGTCATATTTTTTACTATAAATATTCATTATAAATATACAAAGATTTCCTACATCATAATAGTTTTTTTTATAAATTTTAGACATTAAATAAATTAAATTATTTATGGCACCATGATGATGTAGCGATTACCTCATTATTTAACGATTTAAATAAAATGAAACGATAATGTAAAATCTAAGACCTACACTTGTCAAAAACTTATTGGTTGGGTATATTGCGAACCCTTATCACCTTATCCTTGAATTATGTCAATGTGGGACCTTTTAAATCCGAAAATCATTTTAAAATAAAGTAACATTTCTTTACATTCCAAGAGTGCCCCTCCTCTCCTCTTATAAAAGGCCCCCACCTCTACCACCTTACCCAAACTTCAAAACCCTTTGGCTCGGACAACCCCTGCCCATTTTTCTCTCCACATCCCTCTCCTACTCTGTGAATCCTCACATTGGGAATTAGTCTTCCCAAGGAAGCCTTTGAGCTCCAATCAAAAAGAGTTACCTGATTTAAAGGTAGTGTTTTCTCTTGTGTTCTTTTGTTTTATTTTGCTTCTCCAACCCCCTAAACTATTTTTATTAATTTCTTTTGTAACAACTCCAGTATCTTAAATATACTAGGATTTTTTCATAAAAATAATTCTAGCTACACTTACACACACCGACATCTAATGGTTAAATAACATACGGTTTCTGTGGATGGCGAATTTCTGCCTCACGAAACGATGATTGATCAATATTCTTCCAACACCATAAAAGGTGGACATTAAGATGTAACTATATTTATATATGATATATAATATGTTTATGTCTTCCTTAAGCTTCTGTAAATCTCATTTATGTCACACCTTTATGGCTTCCATTATGGGTATACGCGATATCTTCATCTTAGGAAGTGCGGACTACCGCCCCCTCAAAGTGATTTGATTCGTTAATGCCATATGTGGGACGTATAAAAAATGGATTTAAAGTTAATATATATGATGTATGTTACATATAAATGATTAATATAATTCTGGAATTAAAATATAAATACATCTCATTTAGTTTTAATTCCATTAATTTGACATAGAAATGAAAGTAGCGTTTATGCGTACGTACGGCTTACCGTCTCCATGAACGGTGCATTTCATTTCTTACTTATAAATGATTATGTAATATTATAAATACATTTATATGCTGGATATATATGATATATATGATATACAAATCATGAATATCATTCTGGATATAATGAACCTTTGACCACACGAACAACATGTAATTGTAAGAAGTCCACTTTCGACTTAAGAACCAAATATCGACAAAACAAAAATTATTTACATAAATGATTACATAATGTTTAGAACAATGTAATAAGTGATATAAAAGTAATAATGAACTTGAAATAGGTTCTTATGAAATTCTAAATTAACTCAAGTTTATTATTCCGGACGTTGAAGAACGATCGAGTCAAGTCGGACCCGAGGTAAGGGACTTCGTCTCAATCTCCTTTCATTGAGGCATATTTCGTTTTATACACATCTTTATTTTATACGGTGTATAAAAACATTTGACTTTTACTTTTATTCAAAAGAAATATTTTTATACAAAGCGTTTTAATACATGACAAAAGGGAATGTTTTTGTCGTACGTATGCGGCGACAACGACTTCTCCACCGCCGCGAGTATTATTTAGTCTTTGGCTTCTTCTAGAAGCTGTAATGTTTTTAAAATGAAATAAATACCATATAATCTTTTATGTATTATGGTATTGAAGATGGTTTTTATAATGGATTTGTTATGTCAATATATTTATGTGATATATTGTGATCAAAGTGTGGAAATGTTTTTTTCCATTATATTTGTTTTATGTTTTATCATTTTATATTGGCACTTGGACATTTTACGGGTGGTTACGTGATAAACCATATGACGGGTGGTGCTATGAATACCAGGACGGGTGGTAACGTTATAACCTCCAATGCATTGGGTATGGAAGTCGGCCGTATGGCTATTCCATTAAGTGATATGTGTGGAAATCGACCGTATGGTTATTCCATTTAAGTATGTTTATGTCCCAAGTTATCTTTATATGTTATGTGATATTTATATGGGTTTCATGGATATTTTTTGGTTACAAAAGGGTATGTAATGATATTTTATTCAGTGAAGAGTTTTTAATACTTCATAATGGTTAAAAGTATTACTTTGATAAAATATACATGGTTTACTTGTTGTTTTGATAAACTAATAGTTTTCATTCTTCGTGTATCCCTTAATGAGATTTTTATGCTCACCCCAAGTTTTTTTGAAATGTTTTTCACAGGACTTAATGTGGAATAGGGTCAAAGATGGGATCAAGGGAAAGTCATGCTATCTAAAACATGGAACTAGACATGTTTCTTTTTAAGTGTTTTTTATTCTATGGAAACTTAGTAGAAGTGTCTACTTTTTAATCTTTTGATATGTAATAGTTATGTTCTAATTATCTAAAACTCTAAACCTAAAAAGATCCTCAATTTGAATTATTCGTTTAATTCAATATTAAGTAAGGTTTAAGGCTGAGGCCTTATAGTAGAGGCCTCCGATGTTACGAGGTGAGGAAGATTCCCAGACAGCAGAGGACTGGCTGGAGGCGATTACTAGAGTTTTCCGCCTAGTTGAGACACTAGTGCAGTGGATAGTAGACCTGGGTACTAGTGTTTTCTAGTGAGTGACCATGAGGATGGTCCGCATATTGATGAGGCTTCGATACGTGGACTGATGCCTGAGATAGTGTCTTCGGGTAGTGTGTCAGCTTTACATCACTACCTATTGGTCAGCAGTTACAACTGGCAGTACCAGTATGTGACACTTGTAGACATACTACATTACACGTGTTCCGACATTAGATACCCTCATGTTCCGAGGTGAACCTGACTCACAAGTGGCTGAGGATTGGCTTGAGGAGTTGGTTGAGAGTTTTCTAGAGCACAGCTTCAGGCAGCGGAGCTCCGGAAGCAGGTGGACAGGAGTGGAACTAGTGGATGCCTTTTGTTCTTTGTATTTCTAGTTCCATGTTGTTGTTTCATTTGTGACATTGTACTATGAGCTGCAATAATAAAAGACACTTATCTTTGTGATGTATACTTCATGTCCTTTTGTTTGGTTGATACTGAGAGGTCCCGGTTAAAACTGTTGACTTGACCCTCACTTTTGAGATTCCTACTGGAGGAGACCCAGAGACCTCACACTGATGCTGACAGTGTGACTCGACCCTTAGTGGCGAGAGTGATGGTTGGATCTCTTGGTAGTAACGTCTTGGCCTTACGACGTCATCCATGGCATGAATGCATCATTCATGTCAGGATTCACTATATTAGGCAATGGGCGTGGTTCATCCAGGGGATGAGATCGAGTTTCTCTTTTTGGAAAAGGAGAAATTTTAGCAGCTCTTATAGATTGTAGGCAATGAAGGGTGGTCGTTGACCGACTTTCCACATCGAAAAACATCCTACCGACCATAGATGGTACAAGTTACGATGGGGAAGGTGCAGATCATTCAGGAGAGGATGAAGACTGCACAGTGCAGTAGGATACATGAAACTGGCTCCAGACTCGGAGATTTGGGCATGTAAATGTATCAATAAGGAGTGTTTAGGACAGATGAGTCTGCAGAGCGGCAGACATGGAGGAAGATCTAGTAGAGCATCATGAAGTGGTGTACATTTCAACATGTTACAACCACCCATATTTGTTGTTTCCGCCAGGCTCAGGGATCTGGATGGCTGGGGAAGAGAGTAGATGCATGGGATCAAGGAGAGTGACCCAATGTCTCTATGAATGATTCGAGGGATAGTCTGTGTACACAACTAGCTACCGTAGTAATAGACATTGATATGAATCATTCCTTCCTTCCATGAATCTTGTCCCAGACCTAGAGTTTCTGGTAAGTCGTATACTTGACCCTCACGTCTGGAGATACCTTGGGAGGGGACTCGATAATCACACTTATGCTGACAGTGTGGTCTGACCCTCAAGGAGAGAGTTTTGGTTGGAATCTCTTGGTGGCAGTGTCGAGGCCTTACGATGTTGGTATGGGTATGGATTGGATTCACGGTTCATACTTATATTGACTATATTAGGCAAAGAGGTTTTGGTTTACCTACAACGTTGGGACGAGTTTTCCTTGGTCGGAGAAAAGGAAACCCCAGCTAGCACAAGATAAAATCATGCATATGAGGGTGTATCCAATAACTCTTGAGTCAGCCAACCTTACCCTCGTGGCAGCGGGAGTTTTGAGTTTCAGTTATAATCCGGAAAGGGAGACCTCTAGAGATAGAGGATGAAGATCACGACCTTATACGGGGCCCACCTCAACGAGGTTTATGGAGATGAGGCCAAGGCGTCAAGTAATCTCCGAGGTTCAACGGACTTTTTTGTCAGGTCCTCAGTAGGGTATGTGAGGTGGCTTACCGTTTGACCCATCCACCTCATTTTCAGCAGATGCACGATTACTTCCTCGTATCTCAACTGAGGAGATACGTGCTTTACCCAACACATATCATCGACCATGGGGATCTGTAATTGGGCGATGGGGTGACTTTCACAGAGGTTCCAGTGGGGATCGAGGATCAACAGGATCGGATCCTACGAGGACGGTCGATTCCTCGGGTGCGCTTTCACTTGCAGTACGGGAACCTCCATGTGCGAACATGGGAGCAGAAGGCTCTGATGCGTGCTCAGTACCGCTTTTGTATCCTTAGTTTGTGTTAAATATTACCGGGACATAAATCCCTGTGGTGGGAGTAATGTAATGACCCGGAAATTTCACAGAAATTTTTTTCTTAATTTATTTGTGATTTTACAAGAACACAGTTTCTGACGGCACCTAATTCTGAGGCCCGATGTGCCCTGAGTCAATTTCCAAAGTTTAGCTCGGGTACGTTCAGTGAACGAACGAGCGGGTTTTTATATCTTTTAAACCGATGCTCGGAATTGAAATCTGAGGGCACCGATGAACTCTCGGCGCCGGTATTCGCATAAGGGGACCTTTACCGCATATGCGTTTTGACGTATGTGGTAGTTAAAAATTGGGGATTCAATAAGAATTAAATATAATTGTTGTGAAACAATTTTATTTAAGTGGAATTTTTTCCCTCTAAAAGGAAGATGGAGGTGGGGCTCACACCCCACCTAACTTCCCATGGAAAAATATCTAAGGTTGGTGGAGCCCTCATGAGCCCCCATCTTTTCACATTCCCTCAACACCTTGACACCCCTATTAAACTCCCCATGTAATTAATTGTGGAAACTCTTCCTCTCCCTCTCTCTTCCGCTTTAATGTTTCCAACACATGTTAATCAATCATTTCTAAATATTTAATTAGTTAATTAATTTGTTTTGAATTTTGAATAACTTGGGTGAATAAAATAATAGCTTGGCCATTATATTATTTTGGCACATGTTGAGTTGGGATTTTGGGGGGAGCTCTAGTGAAATTGAGAAGGGTGGTCATCTCGTAAAACTAACAACACCAACCATCCAATGAGGTACATCTTCTCCTGGTGAAGAATGCTTCACACCTTCAACTCTTCTTCTTCCTCCGTGTCAAGGGAGATGACACCGTTACTGAGGAGCATCTTCTACAAAAATGAATCCTCCTTCGACAACGACAGATTCGACACCATTCTACCATGACGTTCGACTTCTGCGACTCAACGACGCGCGACGTCAATTTCGAGGTAGGGGAATTGTATTCTTTTTATTCGTGATTACCTTTATCGCTGAAAGTCATCTTATTTGAGCTGCCTGATATTGCAATAACAGGAGGAGGTTGGACCGCACGAACACGGCCGACCCTCCTCCCCCCTTGGTTGTTTGATTTTGTTGCGGCACGTGTATGGCGGGGTAGTGCCGTTACACCGCGCAGAAGCTATGAAATTGGGCGAAGAAGCGCGGTGTCTCCGCGTCGCGCCGTTGAAGTCGAACAAAACCGTTGCGCCGTCGCACCATGATGGAAAACCACGAAGAGACGTGGATTGTTTATTTTGCGTGTTGATCGACGGGCCATGGCAGAACGGGCCGCAGGGGCGATTTGAAGTCTTTATAGCGAAGGACAGGTTCGGGGAGGACCGCAGGCAAAGACGGATTTGAAATCAGACCACCGGAGCACGTTCGGTGGTCAACGAAAGGTGCTGTCGGCGTGCCACGCCGGCACGGTGGCGCCGGCGGCCGAAGGCGGGGGATGGCACCGGCCGGCCGCCCGAAGGTGGCGGCGCCCCGGCGCGCAGCCGGCAGGAGCCGCCGCGGCGGATTCGGGATCCCGCGGCTGCATGGGATTCGGTGGAGTAGAGACACGGAGATCTGCCGCATCACTGGCAGAGGAGTGGCCCCCCATGTGGTGGCCGCTGTTCCCAAATAGGGGGGCAGCGCGCCCCCCCGTTTCTTCCGCTCGGCCGTTTGGGCCAAGCCGCTTGGTCTGTGGGCGTCGCGCCATACCAGCGCTAGGCTGGGCCGGGCCACGCCGCGCCTCGGCAGGGCCGAGCCGCGTGGGCCGGGCCATTCCCTAAAGGGCCGGACCCAGACCCGGATTGGGTCGAATAGGTTCGGGTCGACCCGGGGGGGGGGGGGGGTATCGGGCCGGGCCGGACCGGGCCCAAACCCCCTAATTTCGGATAGTTTCGTTCAAATGCCCATATCTTGGGCCACGGACCTACGATCGATGCACCATTACTTACGATGCGATCTTTGAATTGAGGTGGTCGTTTCAGTATATTACACTCAAGGTTTCGGAGATCTTTGAGTAGGGCAAGGTTGGTTCGGATACGAAACCAACCGGGCCCTCGGAGCGGAAAAACTTATATCTTGAGCTCTGGATGTCCGATTGATGTGCCGTCGACATTGTTGGATTCTCCTTGATGAGACAGAACTTTTGGAAAACTTCGCCAGAGTTTTGGTCACAATTGGATAGTGGACGGGTTGGATTGTTCCCATAATCCAACAGGGCCCCTGGAACGGAAAAGATGATAACTTACAGACCGGACGTCCGTTTGACGAACCGTCAGTGGAGTTGGTGATCACGTTGAGAAATGGTCCATGTGAGAATACCCTATGAGAGTTTGGGGTAAAGATGAGATACGGCCGGGTTGGTTCATACACGAAACCAACCGGGCCCCTGTGATGAAAAAGCTAGTAACTCACAGACCGGGCGTCCGATTGACTCGCCGTCTGTTGCGTTGAGACCCCTATGACGAGGAGATCCTTTGAGATACTTATTTGTGGGACTTTGATATAATTGGAGTATTGACCAGTATCTCGTGGAGCGGACCCTCCCCGAGACGAGCATATGGAGTACGGAGACCGTGTAGCCGACTGAGACCTGACGACTGCTTGACCGACTCGACTTGGAGTGAGTCTACTAGCCCAGTGGAGGGAGCACTACTTTGTTTCGGTGCAGACCCATGGCGGACGGAGCACTACTTTTTGGGGTTCAGACCCGCGGTACTCTTCCGGATAGAACCTTTACATGCTATTAGGGGGTGTGCACTACTGTGTTTGGGTAGCATACCCCGGCGGGAAGAACTACTATGTTTGGTGGCTGGCTCGCGGTACTCGACAAGAGGAGTACTTCAGCAGTATTAGGTTAGTGAGCAGTACCTCGGAGTCGTGATAGAATCACTGTACACTCCAGAGACGGGTCTCTTCAGCAGTTATGGTTTCAATAATGAAAATCCTAGTTTGAGCTGAGTCTATGACCACTGTGTTTACCTCATGATTGAGATGGGTCACATGGTAACATAGGAATATGTATGGGCATATATCTAAGTAGTGGTTATCCGTTGATTTCATAATCTTTGTGTTTCCTCATATTTGAGATGGGTTACTTGAAAATATAAGTATAAGTATGGGCTTATACCTAAGTAAGGGTTATCTGTTGAGATTCTTCTTTTGATTATCCTTGTTGTATTTAGAGAGACCTTGAGGGTCTCAGGGTCCCTACTGAGTATCGTTATACTCACCCCTGCACGGGCTATGACCGCACCTCGTTGTGTTGGATGCGGACGACGGACAGCGCTGACAGAGGCCGAGTGTTCGAGGACTGGACGGTACCTGGAGATGGACCTCACGACGATTCAGTATCCGGAGGTGGACTTGACGACGAGGCGATACCCGGAGGAGGTTGACGGGTGAGAGCGTTGGGGAGGATATTTGTACCTACCCTTCAGGTAGGATCCGTGGTGGACAATCCAGGAGCTGCGCTATCAGTACCTACCCTACAGGTAGGATCCGAGGTGGACGACCCAGGTGCTGCTTCTACTATTCCAGCTGCTTGTCTTTCTATTGGACTTCTTTTTATATGTAGTTGTACATTTCAGTTGGGTTTGTATTCTGGACCATTTACTTTTCAGTACTTTCTTTTGTACTTAGTTTATTACTTCTTCTTGTACTCTATGGTGTTTTGTTTACTTTATAAAGGCAATGCCTTCCCAGTTATCAGGATTTACGCCTTTGGTGGTAGTCGCCAGCCCCTGGCCTATGGAAGGCAGGCTTGGGGTAGTCACGACACGGGCCCCGAGGATGGATCGCGACAACTATATTCTATGGATAACCCCTCACATAATAATCCCTCTCACTATGATACTTCATTGATAGGTTTACATTATGTAACATTGATGAAACTCCACATTTAATTTTTTTATTAAAAACTATTCTTTCATAAATGAAAAGTGTTCAATTAATTAGGGTTTATTAGTTTTTTGTATTTATCATTATTTAGATATCCAGTTTTTATTCATTTCTAGGATACTTATGGAATGTAATAAAATATATTTATGGATAGTATCATAAATGAATTCTAATTAATCAGTTCATAAACATGCCCAAAAATATCACACCCCATTGATCCACATATAGGTCTCATGAGGCCATAATAATGGGTTTTCATGATGACTATTCCCAGTAATAGGATAGTTTAGTTGAATAAGTCTATGATAACATGATTTGAGGGTCAAGATTAAAAATTTAAATAGTAGAGGAAGAATTATAATTATTATCCATTATTTTATTTAGTATCATGGATATATAAGGTCGTCCGATTTAAATTATTATTGATGACTATTTATGAATTATTCCAACAATATCAATTATACCATTTTTATATTGAATAATATATTTCTATTTGATATTAATTACTAAGGATCTGAAATAATCAAAAAAATTCTCATTTCCCTAGGAAATCTATAGAAGGAAATTGTGTAGTTTTGATGGTTTTGTTTGAATGGATAATAATTTTCATATATTTTTTCATTTTCAATCATATTTTCTGAAATTTAATGTGTGCGTGTATCAATTAATTTGTGAAATATAATATATTGTAACACAGAAATTATAGACTAGTAAAATAACATAACTATTAAATTTGGTTTTCAATAGTCCTTGATATAAGAATTGTTTCCAGAGGAATTTTAAACAAAACATTTTGGTCTAGATTAAAATGAACATGTTTTCAAATCCAATGTTCTATGAAATAACCAAATTACTTTAAGAAAAAAATCTAAAACAAATAATAGGAAATTTATTAGATAATTAGAATTCATGATTTTTTTTATGTGCATTCCATTACATGATGATGGAACCTAACATCGGGATTGAGAAACAAATCAACACTTGTAGACAATATATGGTAGTTACACATTGTTAAGTTAAGGAATATTGATTGGAGGATATAAATTTTGTATCCATATTTAGAATGATTATCTAGGTTATGATAAGGAATATACCCACCATAATGTGACATGTAGACCCATAACATTGTTTATCTATATTGGATAGATTCTTATGATAATGACCTCCAGTATTCATTTTAAATACAAATCTATTAGAAGATGAAGAATTTATCCATTCTAAATATATCATATATCAATAATTGGGATGTAAAAAGAAGGAAAAAGTCAGCATTTTAGTCTATCATCTTAATAGTGATACAAAAAAATTGTGGTCAAAAATTCAAAAGACTAAATATTCATATGAGATAAAGAATAAAAAATAAGAAACATATAATAAGTTATTATATCTTAAATAAATTCCTTAGGATCAAGGACTATAAATTAAATTTTACTTATAAATGAATAGAAAAATATATGAGGAATTGCCTTTTGGGTATAAAGAAAATATTAATAGGTTAGGTAGAGTTATTTTGGAATATTTTTGAGGATTGAAATTTTAGATTTATCATTTCATTGATCAGTTAATTCCAAGCACATGAGTGGAATTAGTAACTCAAATATTATCATTATATTAGTGTATAGTTTGATACACTATTATGATAGTAAATGTTGTTCTTTATGATGAATTTATGAAATGTATATCTAGAGGATAATCAGATCAACATGACTCCTTGGAGGAATAGTTGATAAAATGTTATGAATGGAACAATAATATTTTCTATATGGGATAGTGTATTGAATAATCATCATAGGTATTGAAGAAAAGGAAGTTGATTTTGATACAATTGGGTAGAAAATATACTTATTTCTAATGAATTTTTGAAATGGTAGAAGATGTTGAAGTTAAATTTTAAAAGTATATGGATAATGAATATTATATAAACCAATTCCATAAAAATAAATCTAATATTTTTTGAAAAATTTCCTTGGGATAGATTCCATGTTTATGTAATTTACATTTTTTAGGATAAAATTCTTAATGGTGTGTTGGATTTTATATTCCTAATTTACGTCATGTTAAATAACTTTATAATTGATTCTAGATATTGATTCTCATTTATATCATCTAGGTTTTCGAAAAACATTATATATCTCTCTTACACAACAGTAAGTGAATTATCATATAAAAAAAAGTAAAATTATCATTTCAAAATATCGTTATGTTGTTCAAATTTTGATGCATTAATATTTTGTATTTCAAAAAATGGTTCTTACACATTAATATGAAATTAATATGATATTTATTTTATCTATATTATTTAAATTTATAATGAAAATAATTATGTAAAATAAATGGATTATACAATTCATGAAGTTGATATTCAATCTATTTTTATTATAGGGGAATCATTATCATTTAAATCATCTCTAGATACCACATAGTAGAATAACAATATGAAATTATAAGAACTGTAGGTGATCATTCATTATAAATGTATATGGAACATGAAATAAGAATATAGGATGGACCATTACTATAAAAAATCAAAAGTGTTTTTTATATTAATAGACTGGTAATCCAGCAGATCTTGGGTCTAGATCACCATTTAATTCATTGCTAATGAAAAAAGTAGACACAAAAATAATCATATAATGGTTCCAATAGAATTTATGTAGTTGAAGAAAATGTTTTAGGATCTCTATGATATAGTATTTATATCCCATAATTATTCACAATATAGATCCAATATTTTATTTCAAAAAATGATTGGTGGTTTTATAAGACTATGCATGGTTTTGAAAAGGATTTGTGTAATTATTATATATAATGTGTTACCCATACAAGGAATTTATGAATAAATTGATCACCTTCTTGGACCATAATTGTTTATAAATATTTATATTAAGGGTGGCTGTCATTTTTTATGGTGGTAAAGGATTATATAAAAAATATTATATTTAATACAAGGTACTAACTGAATGAGTTTCTGATAATTTTTTAACTACTGAAATATATATAAATGTGGTTCTATAAAATATTCTGTTGATGTATTATCTCAAAAACATCATGTTTTCTTCATGGATTGTATCTTTATATACTAAATGATCTATAAAGATAATTCGAGTCATATGAAAATAATTATAGAGTCCCTTAAAAATAAATTAAATGACAATTATAGTTACTTTGAATTTTAAATCAATAATGTTTATTTCATTTTCCATGTTGTCCATTAATGAATAATATTTATTAAATATTTTATGAAATTTTTTGTCAGAATATGTTATATAATGATGAAGATAAGTAATATATTAATATTAATGGGATTTTTAGGTTATTATCAGTTGTGTTTTCGTGCTTTTTCCCATTTGGACCTCAAATTAACCAAAATAAAAAGTAAGTGGGTTAAATTCATATTGTCAAGGTATAATGGGTAATATTTGGCAGCTAAGAAGATGATAATGACTCATAACATATTATTAATTTTACCATTATATAAGAACGTTTAGGTTTTTTTGCATCAATGAATGGACTTGGCCATGCCCATGAATAATATTACATGTCAATTTAAACTGAATAATTGAAATCCCAAATCCATGAATATTGCTATACACATAATGTGTTTGAGATAATATCCAAAAAAATTTCGTAGAATCTATTTCAAAATTATAAATATTTTGGTTGGTGAAATTTAGATACATACAAAAGAGTTTAATTTATATATCCACTATGATGGAGATCAATGTGAGGTAAATAAGATGTTAAAATGGATATAAACATGATTATTTCCTAGTAAACTACCACCATTGGTTCGAAAA
This sequence comes from Viscum album, assembly GCA_963277665.1. Lineage (NCBI taxonomy): Eukaryota > Viridiplantae > Streptophyta > Magnoliopsida > Santalales > Viscaceae > Viscum > Viscum album. Next base: position 1,355,305,156 of record OY728158.1, on the reverse strand, counting down.
CAAGATGGTAGAAAAATTATGTAGGTTGGAAAGTAAATTTTAATCCGTAATGAGGTTTAACATTTATCCTATATAAAAATATATAATAATGATTGATATTATATAGTATAGGTAACGAGAGCCACCATTTAATTATAATGATATTGATAAACCACCATTACAATGAATGATTAGGAGGAAAATAATTAATTTTATAACTAAGAATGGATGATTAAGGATGTAAATGATGGTAAATTTAATGACATGTTCTAAAATGATTTTTCTGAAATCCCAGAAGTGTTTTTTTTGTTCTATACATTCATGATAAGAGAACGGAACTAGGTAATGAAGAATATAGAACAAAGTTATCTATACACCATTATTTTATAAAATTTTTGTATGTATTTATGAAAACATTACTATTTGGAATGTATAATGTGATAAATTATTGAACATGTGTCTAGTTACATAGGATGAATTTAGGTATAAGATGAATGAATTCATAATATGGTAGAAAAGAAAACTCTATCTATTCTTATATGTATATGGGACAATATTATAAAATAATTTGTAACAATACTCCAAAATATTTAAAGGATGAAAGATATATATGGTACATTGTAGACCATCATACCATGCCTCTACATTTCAGTGAAATTTGTGATTATCAACCACTTGAGAGCCTTATATATCTATATATCAATTAAATAGTATTTTTTAATTGGGATCCTCTATTAAAATATTCTAATTATTACTCAGGGTTCGCATATTAATTCTGTAAGACATTTAAAATGGATATCATCACTATGTTTTTTTTATCCGCATCCTATAATCCTCCAACATATGGGATAAAAAAATGGTCGATACAGATTTTATAATACCGAATAATATCATGTTCACCTGATATCCGAGATATTCATGTTATGTTCCGCCCACTGGATGAATTTAAATACAATAATATCTCTAATATAAGAATCTATATGGATCCAAATAAACGTTTCTTTTCTCCAACCTATTCAAATGATGATTAAAAAATATTAGCCATTTCCCTAGATCAGGAATAGTATATGAGTATTAAAATTTAAACTATTGTGGGTCTTAATAACGAATCCCCAAAAAATAAATGGTGTCTTTTTTTGCATGATTGAAAATCTAGAATATTTAATTAGGATTATGTATTACTGCTGTATTTATCATGAAAGGGAGTCATATCATATGATAAAAAGGGGATGTTTTTACTTTTAACAATCGTCTTTTTAAATTTTATAATAAATTGGGTCTATTGACGATTTTTTTTAAAACCCTATCATTATAAATTATTTGATATCTTTATTTTTTATTATTTTTGAAATACATGCCAGATAAAACACATGTGATCATTAATATGGGAATATAATTGGACAATAACATTATGTGTAATGATAATTATACCTCGCTTTACGGGGAAAATATATTTCCTTAGGGAATTAAATTAATTGATGAGTGAGATTATCTAGATATATCTCATACTAGATGATGGAAACTAAGATCCATGTGTATCAATTAGAATAATGAAATGTTATATGCTCAGTAGTTTATATATAACCCACTACTAATGATAAAATAATTTATTGGGCGGTGAGATAGTAATTAATGTGACCATTCCTTAGTAGAAAAAACTATATACTAGACTATCCTATAATGAAAACTCAAAATACATTTTAGTCATAATAATATTTAATGTTCTCTTTTTGAAAATTAAATGTTTACAAATAAACAAATATTGATTATGGCTTTTGATCAATTTTTCATATATTCTGAAAAATTATTTTTTATTAAATTTTCCCATATATATATTATTTTCAAATAAATAATTTATAACTCTATTTTTAGTAGATAAATAAGAAATATGTATATAATAATTTAATTTAAATAATTAAAATATTTATTATTGTTCTCAACCCGAGGATTGATATTTAATAATTCTAAAAATATTTTTCACGGTAATGTTTTATATATTATATAATAATTATATTATAAATAATTTTTAAATCCAATAAATATTAAATAAAGGTTATGCAATTCATAAATAGTGTTATTTGGATGAAATTAACTTATAAATACCACACTATTTTTATAAATATTGAATACATTTCTTTAGTTAAAATAATAACTACGATAAAAGCAAAAATTGATGATGTAATTTTATTAGGGATAAAGGGATGATGACATTAGAAAATGATCCAAATAATTGGGTGGATGATGTTTGTATTGAAATTGTTTGTTCCCCACACTATCAATGATCAATAGTTAATCAAATTATCATGTTTAATAATTACTCGCATTTTATTAAGCTGAAATATTTTAAAAAAATATATATCTAATAATGCCCAGACCCTAGGTTCTCTGATCCAATGCTAAAATATGTAGTGTATTTTTTTATAAATGAAAGAGAAAAATTACACAACACATTAAATAAATGAGGTTCATTATCGGTCTAGGTTCAGATTAATTAGATAAAATTGTTACATTTCCGAAATAATTGAACAAAAATAAACATCAAAGGGTTTGTTCACAAAGTAATGAACGTGAATGATAAATATACACATCTTATAGAAAATAAATTTATAATGTAGAGGAGAATTTAAAATGAAAAATAAAGTTTTTAAAATAGTTAATAAGTTCTATTAAAACATTACTTTATACATACATAAATCATTTTTATGAAAAAAATAACATCTCTCATAGAATGTCATTTTCATTTTTTTGAGTTACTAAAAATCATTTTATGGAAAACCCATGTTAATGAAATTCTATTATTATTTAAAATCTACAAAAAAAATCATTATAAAATATTCACACACATTAAAAAAATTAATGAAATGAAAACTATAAGTTTGATAATGAGCAATCTTAATTATGTATGACATTCCATGGGTGCGAATACAAATTTATACATGAAATTATACTTGTTCGTAATTTTAACAAAAAACAATGTAATTTATCATTCAACACACATATTTTTACCATCAAATTATTGATAAATTTATAATCTAAATATTAAATATTATTTATAAATTATTTTCAGTCTATATATATATATGTAAGTATGAAACATTAAACTATGTTATATTAAAAATATAAAACTGATTAATACCTATTCATAAGAGAAATATCCTTAACCATGGATACTCAATTAGTCAAATAAGCACATGGAATTTTAATTACTAAATTATCAATGAGGGATATCATAATGTGTGGCATTATAACCATATTTTTAAGCCCTAGTTCCAATACCATAAATAACCATTTGTCCATGGCCTTATTCCAGGACCGTAATCTTCCACACGAGACATATCAGTGCATTGATAGGCTATAACGGGCCTCAATCGTCACATAAGAATTCTAATATACTCTTCATATTTCTAATAAAATATGTCTTTAAATCAATGTGACCCATACCAAATTGATTTATATAAATCTTAATCATAGATGAAAATAAATTAATTGATAAAATCATGAGGTACATAAGAATTAAACAAATAAATGTGACTCATACCACATTGAAATTTTTAATTATTAATCCATATATTATCATAAAATGATTAATTCGGTACTTGGAATAATATTATCTATTGGTAATTCACAAATAGGTTGTATAATGAAAAAAATGCATACATGCTCTCTAAAATTCATGGAATGTCATCTATAAATACGACCATTTCTATAACAAACTTTTCATGACATACCATGCAAGGTGAATGTTGTTTCACACATGAAATTATAGCTTCAACGCATAAAATGATAAGATTAATCATATGAAAATTTGAAAAAATTGTGAATAAAGGAGTTTAAAATTACATTGATCTCTACACCTATGATTTATGGGTGTTTAAAATCAACATATAATTTTAATATAAATTATAAAGAATAAATATACATATGATGTTCTTATTTATATGAATATAGATGTGTTTAAAATTATGTGTATATGTATGTATATATATATATATACATACAAACATATCTGTTTATGAATTTTTGATTTGAAAATAATAAATTCCTGAATTTTTAGGTTTTAGAAACTATGATTTGAAAACAACAACCCTTATATATGTACTTATATCGAAAACAATTTTTATATATTTTTATATTCTCATGTATATAGACATGTAAGTAAAAACACACACACTAATATATATATATATATATATCACCCGCATAAAAAATTTAAAACTATGACTTTCCCATATTCACAAACGTTTTAGAAATAATGATTAAAAAAATAAACAAAATTTAACATATATATATATACTGAAAATGATGTTCTATGTAAGTTTATATATGCATGTATATACACATATGTAATTCTTTGATTAAATATCATTACATGATAATCGGAATCATCAGCTTCCAACTATACGATTTTAGGGAAATGATCATTTACAAAAATGAAAAATTATCATATATATAACATTGATTAAATTATTAGTTTTTAAATATAAATATATAACTATATGTATAAATAAGTTCACAAATGAAAATAAAAAAATCCCTTACTTTATTATGATTTGGATTAAGCTGTGTGTTTCCTAGAACCGAGAGACAGAGAGAGAACTAGTAAGAGATATTGTTTTAGTAGCATTTATCTGTTAAAATATGGGTTTATAAAAAAACTAGGGTTTACAATTTGTTTCCCAAATTTACCCAAGCTAACCCCAAAAACATTATTTAGCACAATGTAATGAGAAACATGTTGATTGACACACTAAAATATAGAATTTAAGTAGTGAATGAAGATATTTATCAAGGATAGGGATTTGGTTTCTAAAGAAAATTATCCATTTAAATAAATGATGGGAAAAAATAAGGCGATTTTATGAGGGTGGAAGGAGTATATCTTCGGAAAGTGGTGATGAAGTGGTGATGACGGCTAAAAGGATTGATAGAAACTAGTGTAGCTCAATGTGGAATAATAAGGGAAGGATAAAGGAAATATCAAATCAGTCTTGATATGATCCAAGGATTAGAATAACCCTATTATTTATAACAGGAGGAGGCTGTGTGACCTAGGAGTGGATGGACTAGATGGGGCCCTATATTGGATTGCACATTCAAGTATAGCCAGCATGTTTTAAAAATATTGGACAACTATGATTAGATCTCATCTTGATCAGACGGCCAAGATTAGAAATTTTTGTAGTTCTATGTCTTCATAACAATGGATTATTGATAACATCTATGGATGGAAATGTTATTGGAGATTAGATCCACAGTTTTAAAAGGGTTATAAGATCCATATTAGTCGAAGAAAAATCAGACTGTCTATAAAAACACAAGACGATAAACAATTGAGCTGGGGGTTTGATCTGCAAACCAGTGTAAGCATCTAAAATTTCCATGATGAGGTCGTGTGGCCTAAATCACACGCCATTAAATATATCATCCAAAGTCAAAAATTTAGTGCTTCAATGGCTAGATTATTAGGTTGATTGTTTGTGGCATACGTCTGATGACATAAACATGCACACCAAGGGTTCCTTACACATGGGGCCCCACCCATAGGCCTTGTCCCATCCTTTACACATTCTTGACTAGGGACATAAACGTGGGTCCATGTGTGACCTTTCTCACCCTATCCCTCCTTGGGATTTCTCCTAGAACTACTCTAGTTTACCTATGCGAGGTGACAATAAACCCTTGAGGGCATGGCATATAAGGCTTCCCCAGATTGTGTGCACATTACCAATTTTTTTGTTAAAATTTATCAAAATAAAAAATATTCATAAACACGTATGTATAAAAAATAAATTATTTATTTTATTATATGTATATTTTAAAATTAGTTTCCATTTGTTGTTATCTTTTTTTATTCACAAGTTTGAATTAAAATTGATTTCTAAATGTAAAACCACTATATTATTATAACATCAAATTCCAAAAAATCAGGAATACCCATTCATTAATTTTGAAACATTAAAAGATAAAACCTACATTAATACAATAATATTATTTAAATGAAAATATCATTTGAAATCAATTTATCATTTTTAATTTATAACCAATAAAATTTCCAATGGTAAAAAAAATTAACAGCGATGTAAAATTAAATATCAGAATCTATTTCCACGATCATTTTAATAAATAAAAATACTCGTTCAAGGTATTCAATAGAACAAATATCATTTTATTATTTAATGGAAATATGCTCTATAATTATTTGACTCTAAGAATTTATGTTATAATACTTTCCCTTTTTTTGCAAGGGATGATCCAAGGATGTCAAGTATGTTTTATTCCTTCTCATCATACATGGATGTCCTCTAGTTATTATACTGGGTCGTACTATTAGTTTTCTTGAGTATTATTATCTTGTTGTATTATTTTAATATTTTAGTGTTTGAAAAAAATGTTCTTCAACGAATTTTAGGCACCTTAATTACATAATTTTTTTTATTAAAATAAAAATATTAACAAAATATATTTATTATGTTCAGGGTATTATAATTCTCATCAATTATAAATTTTGTAATCTCGAAACCCCATCATTACAAATAAAAAAATTTATTTTTTAACCAAAAATAGTAGTAACCACCCTTCATAAATATTTACCATTAACTCTCCAAATCATTCTCACAATAGGGGATAATTTTTCACATATTTTCGTAAATTTAAATATACTATGAAGAGAATGTTTTAGTTGAAATGAATTTGATTTTAAAATTCCTAAAATCATATTATACTTCCATTTAATTCATATATATCACACCACAAGAACTATGTGAGGAAATATTCCTGTTTTGGTCGATTTAGAAACATAATTTAACTATATTTTTGATTTATATAATGATTTATAATTTGAAAAATTAATGTATAATAATATATAAATTTTTGAATAATGTATTTTTTCGATATAATATGAATATTCAATTAATAAATTTATAAAATTCATATTAATTTACCTGATTCACTGAAACATGCATGTTATCGATTTCACATTAAATGATAAATTCTGAAATAATAAGGAATGTATGTTGGGTCATCAAACATAAATATAAATAATTCATTATAGTACATTAAACATCTTTGTAAAAATGAAATTTGGGTTATGAATTCATATGTACACCACTATTATGAAACCTGTACATATCATCTTAAATAAAAATAATCGATGTAATAAATATTATAATTCATATATTGAATGATCATTAATAATGTGTGTAAATGAAAATAGATTCACGAATGGTTTATATTTTTTTACTAATATTTATATATTTATAAAAAAAGGATGTTAATGTAAATTCATTGCTGTTAAGAGATGTGGTATGTACTTTACATCCCAAATTCCACTCATTGATTCATTTTATGTGTCATGCACTTGATGTCATTTATGTGGTGTATATGGTAATGACCCCAAATCTGATACACTCTTTGGTGGGTATTCATGTTACTTAGGGGATGTTATATTCACCTAACCATATTCAATAGGCTTCTGACTATTAGTAGTAGAGTAAAAAACATTTCGGGATACTATAAATTTATTTAGAGAGTTACAATTAAAATAAAATAGAAAATGTAAATAATTAATAGATTAATGAAAATAGATGAAATAATATGTAATACAACTCAATGATAAAATATGAACAAGTAAACAAAATAATAATTAACAATTGAATGTTATACAAAAGTATATCGAATATCTAATGTACGTAATACTAGTAAAAGTCCCTGATGAAATAGATAATATAAGAAGGCCCCAAACCCAAACCCCAAGTCGGTCATGTCTCCATGATCCAACTCATCATGGATTCAATAACACACAACAATATCAATTTATCTTGTCCAAAAGTTCATAAATATAATCTTTTTGGCTACCGAATAGTGTCCCAAATAGGGTTCGAGTCAAATGTTCTAGGCTGAAACCACATTGTCTAAAAATACCATCTAATATGTTCAACAATATTATGATTGAAATATATATATATATATATATAATATTACACTAATACAATGCTTCATACAATCATCTATCTTCGACACCATAATGAAATTCCTATAAGAACATTTCCCAATGTTGAAATCAATAACCAAAAATACATTATACCTTCTCATTACTAAGAAAATCCATCTATATATGAATTTCAGAATTTGGTCCAATCCCTCAATATAATCATTTCATAATAACTTAGACTATCACTCTTTATATCAACATCATCCTTATCAAACTATGTCCATTGTATAAAAATTTCGTAAATGATTTCTAGTCCATATAAGAATTACAACATAATCAGATTGAGTCCACCATATAATAATTTCAGCATAACCAGGAAAATACCTATATGAATAAAATCATATCTGGAAAAAGTACTTCAATAATATAATTTCTAATTCAATCACGTCACAGGATATATAAGTATTTTTAACACATGAAACATCAAATTCCACAATATTTAATTCAACTAATTAATCAGTTTCATTAAAATCCCATTCATTTTTCAAATTTGGCCTTCAACCATTTAATTACCATTATACACAACCATATGATATCAGGTTTCACTAGACATTACTAATATTAATATAATACTTTTTTGAACAAAATTATATTTGAATAAAATCACCTAAGGTCTCATGTCAGGATAAACACACTGAGTGTTATTAGACTGGTAATTATTAATTAATGGTTTTACAACCGTATATAGATCCACAATCCATATGGAATCACCATTGGATAAAAATGGATCCAATGAATACTGTAGGTGATGATTTAGAACAGTCTATTGCTCAATTAAGTAATGTTCATGCTATGTTGGTGTAATAAAAAAATATTTCACAAAATTAAAACAAGAAAACAAACCTTCATGTTTTTACTACCAAACATTTACTAGTGATCAATGCAATACTTACTATAAGAAATGACACAAATAATGATGGTGAATAAGATAAAACGAAGAAAAGCATCAGACAATATCAATGTCTTCACCTTTTCCAAAAAAAAATTAAATGATTAAAACACAATAACATGGAATAAACATAGAATTTGGAAAACCAAAAATGAAACAACTCACTAGAGATTGATTACATGATTTAGATATCTGGAATCGATGATGTAATAAAAAAATAAATGCGGCTTCATATGGATAGGATTCATGAGAATGAATAACGAATCATATGTGCATCATGGATATAAACCACTTATTCTAATTAAAAATTGACATTCAATACATTCACATCATGTATTTACAAAATTTTGTGTAATAAGTAATAATATTAAACCTCAGGTTAAATTAACTATTCTAAGACATTACACAACATGATCCAATTTCAGGTTATTAATTCATTTCACAGGATGAACCTTTTCCATTATATCTCCGTAGTGACAGCTACATGTTGTGTTACATATAAACTTCTTGTAAATGTCTTGTAGATAGAGTTTTTACTATCCTTTAGTAATTTCTTGAAACACCTTCCAAGCCATACAAACTCATAGGGAACCCTTGTAAGATACATTAACTCATTTATATCTAGACTCTATTAATAAAAAAACATAAGTCCCAAAAACATTCCTTTTACCATATAAAAATTGTATCAACCCTTAAATGAACTTGACCACCATTTTATAATAAATAGTTAAATACCAACTGAATGTGAAATTAAATAAACTAAAAGTGGGATGTACCTGGAAAAAGTTATGATATTACAACATCCACGCCATGAAGCAACTCATCCCTGATAATCTCCAGGCATTATTGTGGGATCTAAGAATTCATATATGGACACTGTACTAAAATATTACACTCCCTAATCCATTTCTCTTCATGTATATTCACATGATTCCATTTCCCTTAATCTAGATATACATTCGCTTCTCCATAGAAACAACTCATTGCAATCCACATTTAACATTAGATTCTCTTTGAAGGAATCATATAAAATACCTCAATGACCTCAATTTTAACCACATTAGAATGTTTTGGATGATATATCATAAGATGAAACATGTAAATCATGTCATTAATGTAATTTTAGCTCTATGGAATATATAGTCAGTATTATACTAGAACAAATGACCATAATTTCTAAAACAGTCTAAAAATTGGTCTACCAAAATTTCTTATTTCCTGATTAGAAATTTCCCCATCCTAGATGACACATGATGGAAAAAAGAAAGCATTGAAAAACACTATAACATGTCTCTGATATTAATCATATAATTTCTCACTACATAGGTTGGCCACAAACTACTTCTAAATCATTTTCACCTACTCAGATATCTCATACATGTTTCTATATCCAATATGTACTAAATCTCCTTACTCAAATAGACAATGTGCCGAACAAAACGACCATAAAAAAACTTTGAAATCTTCCATTTGGTTCTATTATTAATTTTTTAATGGAATCTATAATATAAAAATTTTATGTTTTAACTTATCATTAAAATAGAAATCATATGCACTAAAAATATCGTCTATAATCTTAATGGTCTATTACGATTGGAATTTGATATGAGGATGGTAGGATATTTTTAGAAAATCATATTATCTTAGAAAAATCTGAATACCGATTAAGAAATGAGATGTAAAATAATGGTCTCTATCAAAAATGATACTGCACATAACATCATGAAACTTAACTACCTCGCATACATACATACAACCCTGATAATAAAAATTAATCGTTTTCATGGAAGGAAAATGTGGGATATCATATTTAATTGAACCATGATCGCTGATAATGAATTTTTCATGAGTTCTATCTTCGTAAATTTGGTCAAAAAATTTATAGTTACATCAACCCATTTCAATTCAAGAGTGGGTAGAGAATAAAATTTCATTATAGTTCTCTAATGGTCGTCTTTCACCTATTAATTGGTGAAATATCATACCCAAAAGCATCATAATTACTAATTTATTCTTCATCTCCATTACAATATATGGATAACAAAATAAAACTTTTTAGATCCAATATATACCACCCATATATAATAAGGATGTACCCTCATTATATCCTCACACAAGCCCATAACAAGCCATACTAATCCATAGAAAGGAATATAATTTACACTACCATGAGAACTTCTAGCATGTAGATCCCCAACATATTAGTTTTCTCTTATATCGAATCACTCAATACAAGATGTATAATTTGTCATGATATTTTTAATAATATAAGAAATAATAGTTTTTGTAGTCATAGATTCTATCCCCTATGAGTTTAGAACATATAGATGCATGTATGTAATTACCACATCCACCTCATCTATTCACAAGAATCACACACTACCGTTCCCAATGAATTTCATATGAAGTCTTATATAATGAAATTTTTGATTCCTAGTGTATTATACAAATAAAATTACTAAGACTATAGATAATAATCCCACATCCTCTGCTAATATTTAATGATATTCTAATAAAATTTTTACCTAAATTTAATGAACCATTCTTGGTCAATTGAGAAAGTCACCCATAATTCCTATATTTTGATACAGGTAAAACGAGGTAATAGAAACCAATATTGAATATAACAAAAATAACTAAGAAACCCATTGTATGTAGAGGAAGAATATAATATACCCAAAGAACATGTCATTAATTCCAAAATGGCTAAACAAGAATGTAATTAAATCCTCGCATTATGGAAAATCACCTCTAAAAACCCTGAACAAAAACCAATAAAAACAAGGGAAACCAACATACTTTAAATGATTTTACCATTATAGGAATCCAAAAATAGAGAATATAAAAATGACCAAATTGATAAGTTGGATGTGAGAAAAATTCCCAATGGGTTACCATAATAGATTCATCACAATGTCTACTTTTAAAAAATGAAACAATTCATGCGTTAAAATTAAGATAGTTTTACAATGAATTTTTAATAAAACCAACCCATTTATAAAAGATTTTTATTTTTTATTCTTTTGGTTTCATAAATCCTTCATATTATCAAACCTAAAATTTGACATGTATATATGATAATAATAAGAAATAACATCATTTAATGATGATAAAAATTTCTAAACACATATATATGAAACAAACTATCATAAAAATCAATGTTATACTACCACATAATAAAAATAAATGAGAACAAAATCCACGATATAAAAATTATAATGAGATAAATAACCATAAATGTAAAATGAAAGGGTACCTTACATAATGGAATTAAGTCTATAGGACACTTCATACTTTTTACTCAATATAAAAAAATAGTTATATGTTGGATCTAAAATATATCGAGTCATACCAGTCTCTATCACAAAAGGATGCCTCATTGTGTTAAAATAAACAAAAAGGCTACATGTTTCGTTGTACTAAGGCACCCAATGTTCCCAATATCAGAATTTATATTAAAGTTTCAAAACCATGTTCAGAATTTAAAAATACATTTTTTAATACATTCCTATACTATTTGGTGTTTGGAAAAGCATATCTAAATCAAGAGAATACATTTTCATTGAAAATAACCTTTTGAAATCATTTTTTCCTTCTACGAATTCATTTGAATCAATTTAACACTTTGAAAAACATTACATCCCCATAGATTTAATGAATAAAAATATTAAATTCAATGAATTAACCAATTTTATTGAAACACCAACATCACATAGTTTCTGTGCTGCATCATTAAAATATAGATTCTAAAATATAGGATAATGATATTCAATTAAAAAAGAAGGAAAAAAATTGAACGAGATTGATTTAATACACAATAAAATAAAAATACCATTGACATGCCATAGACACGACCAAATCCTAGTAATATATAAAAGGAACTCTGAACTGGAGAAATTATCCCCAATCATTAAAAATATCAATCAGTGAATGAGGTTATCTAGATGGTATTGAGGTATCGAAATCATCATTGAGTGATTATAGGTCAATAGGATGAAAATATTCCAAAATATGAATTGATATTTAATGTGAGAGGCACCCAAAAAACAAAACTATTGTTACTCTCTTGGTGTTTAATAAAATTATATATTTTGTAATACCCAATGCCCATATATTCTAAAAAATAAATATTTTTAATCAAAGTACAGTATTTTTCACTTACAGGGAATGTACATATTACATGGAGTGTAACCCTTTAAACAATGTATCAATTCCATATCATCATTAAGGGATTGATTACATTATGTGTACTCTTATTAAATATATTTAAATACCAAAAATACAATAAAAGCTATAGGTTTTATACTAAATGTTTTAACAAATAATCAAGTTAACCATTATATTAATCCACGTAATATCCCTTCTATCATACCATATATAATGAAAAAGTAAACATTAAATAATAGTAAAAATAATACCTACGAGAATGGTAATGGTGAATTAAAATCTACAGACCATAAACTCATTTTCCCCTAAAAATCCCTCAACATCACAGAAATACTTATATAGAAGGATACTTATTCCCGATCAATGACTCCATCTCCGACATATAATGGTAATCATGTCCAAAAATCCACAATAACCATAACTAGTGGATCATTTTACTTCCTTATACCTTATCCTGGAGAAATATAATATAAAATAACATCTCAATATAGTAATATCAGGCTCAAGATCAATATCCTTCTATCTATTTACATGGAAGGAATATAGTATAAACATTACGAACTGGAAAAAATGAAACATTTTATGGGTTGATGTCAATCTATAGGGTAAATAAAACTTATGGGCCACCCTCCCATGTCATCAAATAATCTCAAAGTGTCCCAAAGGCCTCTATAAAAACATTCCCTACTTATCTAATCAATGATTTTCCATGAGAGGAGAATCACTATGAATAAATTTCCCCTATCAACATAGTCAAACAACCAACATTAAAAGTACGAATAATATTTCTAAAAAATTTGTTTCATGCTAAAAATCCTATGAATAATCATAATGATCTTCGTCGTCTCTTGAATGTAACTCTACCAAACCATGGACTAATATCCCAATGCTTACTATCACATTAATTATCTACATTGATAAATTTAAAAATAAAAAAATTGTAATGAACTTTATTAAATCATGAAAATTTATTTTTAGGAAGATTAAAAAACTGAATATTGATTTTACCAAGTTCCTCCAAAATCATGAATATAATTTGAGAGAATACAATTTAGAACCTATATAATCCTTTATATCTATCTATACTTCTGAAGATTATAAGATGTAATTAAATTAAAATTAGTATATCATCAAATAATAATATATTTACCAAAACAAAGTATTGAAACTCAAATACCTATTAGAAACTTCTCCATAAGGAACTTTCTAAATTCTCATTATATCTCAAACAAGAATTTCAAAATGTTGTTCAGTATTCGTTGCCTATCATATCGAAAAAAAACTGAACTAATATGGTGAAATTATAAATTATCTCCAAAATCACATCCATCCCAGAATGATTCTGTGGAAAAAATTATAAAATCAATATAAATATCATCCCAATTATATACTATAATTGGTAAAGGTTTGGTGATCATATTATTTATATAATTATCTAACATAATTATCTAACATGTATTGAACCATGAATCAAAATCCTCTATTGACCATCTCACCCCATTCAACCAATACTGACACCACATGTCGTGAAACATCATTTTATACCCAGGGTGCATTGACAAATAAAGAACAATGTGAACTATCCAAAAACAATTCCCTCATGGAAAAGAGGACAACCAACCTATTGTGAATGAAAAAAGAACCACTAAAATATTGTGACCACTCACATGGTGTTTCCCCACCATAAATTCATTCATTAAATTGTTGTAACTGAACATAAATTTCCTTATCCATATAAATTCCATCAAAAAAAGATGAGACATATTATATCATGGTTAAGAATACCTATCAACCTACCTCTTCCACTCCCAGTATATTCTCTAGAAATAAACTCATCTGGGACCACTACTAAATGGATATTTTAACTTCTTTTCCTAGTAATTATCTGCTCCTCAGGAACAATAACCCCATTTTATTTCTCATGCCTATAATAAATATAAAAACCAAAATTATGATGATACTCCTCATTGATTCTCTATAAAAATTTATAACAAAATTAGTAAAAATCATTTCAGGATTCTATGATCGTAATATACAATAAAAAATATCCCAAAGAGATCATAGATCCTTATTTTGAGTGCATGAATAACACATACCAACTCATGATCAAGGGATGGATAGTTTATCTCATGAGGGATTCACTAACATGAACCATAAGCCAGAACATTTCCCCTCCATCAAGACACACCCCATACCAATACCATATGTATCAATGAAAACCTCCATACCAGACCCTAGTTACAAAATAATATAAATTTTTTCTGGAGTAAACCTCTACATCATATTCTATGAATTTCTATGACACATTCTAGTCAATTTACACATTTATTGTTTAAATATAGCATCGAAAAAAATATAGTGGATATGTAATTAACACACCATCTATTGTAACCATCCAAACCCATTAACCTATGGATCAAAAATTCATTTCTAGGATCCCAAAAGGACATAATGTTCACCAAATTTTCAGTATCTATTAAGATTTATCTCTCAGGTATTAAATGCCCTGGAATATTCACCCCCTATATCCAAATGTAAAATTTGAAAGGATGACCCTAATGAAATAATTTTTTCAATGTTCGAATAATGATGTCTTTATGTTCCAATATATCCTACATTAATATTGAGTACAACAACATATAATACAAGAATAAAACATCTAAGAGTCTACAAATCAATGAAATATATGATTCATCAAGGCTAAAAACTGAAACTGATAATTATGGAGCCTAAATGGAATAACCAGAAACTCAAAATTCCCATATTGACTATTAAATTTATTCATTGGTATATCCTCCTCTCGAATAATAAACAGGTGATACCTAACAACATGTAAATATTAAAAAAAACTAACAATCCTCTCATAGATATTGAAAAACATCATAATTCCTTGAAAATGTTATTTTCCCTTAAGAGTAACCAAATTAAATTTCTGATAATCAATACCATATATAAGGCTCCTATGATACTTTTTAGAAAAGAGGACATATTGATCCCATATTGACATGGAAGGAATGAAAAAATTTCATTATGTTCATGGTCTTGAAGCTAGATCATAAGCTCCATCAAATTTGTAGGATTCTTATGGTTTGAAAACAAACAAATAAGAATCATAATAGAGAAAAATACTGAATAAAAACAACATATTTTTGTGCTGGTAAACTAAAAAAAATCACCCAGAACGACATGAAGTTTCACACAGAAAACATCATAATTTTAAAACCTCTAGAATGGTTCAAATGATTCTAGATAAATCTCTGAAAATATCCATGATTATACCCTTTCATATGGAGTAATGTCCCCTTCATGATATAGAGTCTCACTCGCCCATGAAAAATTGATTGACTCTATCAATAAATATGAACTAAACATATCAAAATATCATATTATAATGATTCTAACATTAATAATCCAATCTATGTGTATAATAAAATATAATATTTTGTGATCATTCACTATGATTTCCCAATCACCCTCAGTATAATCTATCACCAACCAAAAGGTGTTATATATAAAAAAATGTTTGGACCTCTTTCCCAAATAAATTGAAATATCCAACAAATAATTTCATTTGTTCCAAAAATATATCAACACATAAACTACAGATTATTATATAAATTAATTAGTATCACACATATTAAACAATGCTACAACCATAGAATATGGAATCAACCCTAAACCTCTAACATTCACTAAGCCTATTATATGTTCCTCTAGAACATGCTCATCTCCAAAAATTCATTTGATGTTAGCCACATGAAAATATCCTTTGGCTTATGGATTATAACTACCACCCATAGTGTTATATTCATGAACCTATGAACCCATTGTGAGTATATATTCTACCCTACTACCCCCAATATATCTTTTCACAAATGCATTGGATTTTTCATGATCATCTACATAGATGAAAAGTGATTAAATATTCTAAAATGATTTGTTTTTTTGTTGAAAACATACAATCTATTAAAAAATAACAATTTTTTCTATGTCGTTGACCATGAGAATGGTCCTAACGAAAATTAACCACACATACTCATCCCCTACAAGATAAAATATTCACTATAACTAACTGCTAAAACTAATGATGCTCTACCAAATCCCATCATTCAACCAATGTCTTCATCGACTAATGCTTCATCTTAAACCACCTCCACATATTTCAGAAGACACATGACTATCTACATTAATCAAATATCATGAATATGTCCAAACTCATTCCTTAGAGACATCTAGAACACATTATTGACAATATGTTGTTCGAAATGTACTAACTCAGAAAAAACTTTTTGAATACTCTAGAAGGGTATGCTCCATTTTATCTAATTCCAGAAAATCTTTGGTTTTTTGCTTCACTCAATTTCCCTTAATAAAATAGTTGGTCATATGTTTTTTTAAGGATGCTCATGTAATCATAACATGCACAATTGAGTCCCACTGACTATTTCTTGATATTTTTAGAATATCTGTTTAAAACGCACTATAGAGCATTTAGGCGAATTCAAAAAGTTGATGATCCTCTTTATCCTCTCAATACACTACGAACATTCATTTGGCCCTTTTCACAATAATGTATATGTGGATTCTTTTAGAAAAAATCATGGTTTATTAGAAAATATGTGTCATGGGTTCTCGACGCCCACATTGCACAATGTCTAGGGAGTTTGTATGATACCTTCTACCAAATAAGATTCTATTTGAAGGGTCTACAATATAACATTTCACATATAATCCTCTCTCATATATGGATGATATATTCTTAGAGGAAATTCATATCAAAATGAAAAAAAATATTCCAATCAAAATTACAATATCCTTGTTATAAAATTAGATATTAATAATAGTTCATTATAACATATTGAATTTAAATAATAAATAGAAAAAATATTGTTTTTTTAATTAATATGATCATATAAATAAAAAAATGCGTTGGTCATTCAAATGAATTGAAACTCATAGTACTAGACCTAGTAAAAATCCCGGAAAATTAATGGTAGCTCAGTTTCCGGCCTAGATGTGAGAAAACCATTCCACTTTTCCTCAACTAAAATATAACATCATTTAGTATTTACTCCAGCCTTACCATTACATATAACTAAACTCATGTTTTGTATACACACATTAATCTAATCATACCATCAGATAAAAATTTTTAACAAACCAACCCATGTCAACTAGAAATGACATATAATCCATCCGGCCAAATGATATAGGTAAAACTTGAGAAAAAAAGACTAGTCATGAATATAAGATAATTAAAAAATAAAAACAGAGTATAAATATAAAATATAAAATATACCAAAAATATAAAATCCATTGTTAAAAGGCTAAACTAGAAGTTATGATACAACCATATGTGACTATAAAATTCCTCCAAACCATCCTGAACCTAATGAAATAGCAAAAAGAGAATACATCATTATATAATACGATGTTACCATTAATTGAATCATGAAATAAAAAACATCTAAATGCACAATGGACCATTTTATGTTTCATCCAATATACAGTTAAAAACCACCAATGTTTCTATAGATGGTATAATATTAAGAATGAAAAAAATGGAAAATTAAAAACCAAATAGTTTTATAATGAATTTTTTATAAATCAAACCAATTTAATGATAAATTTTAATTACTCATTTTATGGGGTTTGAAAATTGATTCATATTAAAAAAAAATATATAAATATCATGTTGATGTGATAAAAACATGATATCATATCCATGTAATGATACATAAACTAGTAATCACAAATCTATGAAATTGAATATCAGGTGATGGGATGTGATACAAAATATAACAAAAATCTGTAATAAAAAGTAGAGGATATAAAAACAATAGTGAAATAAAAAATCAAAAATAAATAATGTTAAATAACACTATATATTGGACCCAATATTATGTTACACTTTATACTAAAAACTCAAAATCATAAAAAGGAATATGTTGGATGAATAAGATTTTGAGTCATGATATTTGATATCACAATAAGGTTACCTACTATTTGTTCAACACACACTATAGCTAAACGTTTCTATAAACTAATTCATTCAAGGATCTGAATGTTAAATAAGCCAATACATTTTCAAAACCATGTTCAAAATTTATAAAATCATTTCAAACAATTGAAAATTCAATTCGAAGTTTGAAAACCAATTTTCAAATTATTTAATAAAATATTCAAAGTCAAAAAACCCTTCTTGAAATGATTTTCAACTCCTAGAAATCATATTACACCAAAATTCACTTCTAAAAATGAACAATTGGAAGAATTCCATCAAGAACCATATAAAATTCATCATAAAAACCTATTTTATTGAAACACCTAACTCAAAAAGGTATTCAACTAGATTTTTCTGAAAACAGAGAAATTAAAAAAAGTGAATAACCTTTTATTGATGAAGAACCCCATGGAACATAATAATATTGATAAAAAGCACAATATGATAAAAACCCACATCAAAAAATAGTTGCATCCAAAGTAAAATAATATCATAATTGAACGCTTACATGAAAAAATGAACCACAACTACAAAGAAAATCATGAAATGAATGAAAAAATCTAGAATGGTTTGATTTCACCAAAATCATCCTTCAGAGTTACTATGATGATAGGGAGATGGTCCTCTAAAATATGAAACGAAACATTAAAAAAGTGGCCCTCTAAAAACAAACCTCCTAATAGATTGACATTGTTAATGGATTAACATGGTTGGTAATTATTAATGCATGTATATATTTATAGAGCAATCACTTATTAATTTAAATCAATTTTTTCCACATACATGGTGTTTACCTCTTACACGATGTGTAATCATTCATGTTGTGTATCCATTTCATGATATCATTCTATCGATTATTACACATCATGTACTATATTTAAATGGAATTTAAATCCAATGAATACTATAAAAATAGTTGTTTTTATTCCCAAAATTTTAAATATCACCATGAAATCAAATTCACAGATATCCACTCAATTTTATTTACATCATACTAATACCAATGAACATGGAAATCCCAATAAAGTTAAAATATTCTTGAAGGAGATGTAATGTTTGTGTTACACATAAACACTTGTGTTCCTTCCAGACCACAAAACACTCTCCCAAAATATAGTCCAACTGGCATCATATTTAACCAACCACTATATCTACTATCATATATTGAGTTGGATATTTCTTATCATTCATTATTAATTGTATGGATCTATAAAAACCCACTAAATTATCCTATATAACTATTAAAATTAATCTAACCCAATATGATTCATATTACATGGTATATACCTTTCCTAACATGGGTAATTTGATGATCAAGGATGAGGGATTCCATCCATTTACCTTTTGGAAATATGAGTCACAAAAATGGTACCAAATAAAATCACCCCATTATTTATTATCCCAAAACCAGGTGCATCAATAAATGATTTGTCATTGGAAAATTGTTACTAATAACATATAAAACCCAAAACACTATGAGTCTTGGATATATTATTTATCCCTTACCAAGAACCAACGGTTGAAACCATCTATAGGACTTCTAAAACTACAACCTCTATGATGACATCAATGAGGATGTTTATATTATCAAACCAAATAAATGTTTTTTATATTAGATTAATGATTATTCTCTCTCAAAGTACTCAGTAGGATTTTAATAGGTAGTGTATTTTTCTAAACTATTAGTAAAAATAATATATCATCATTAAATAAGACCAAAACTAATCAATAAATGGTTAAATATATGAATCATGTGATCAATGAATAATGTTGGTTAATTAACCAATCCAAATTGTACTTCCTATAATGTATATACATCATAACTACATGTTAATTTAGTATGGGGTATGTATGATGGTATCACAATAAATTTTTGTTATCCTAATCTGAAATCCACTGTGTAGAAGATTATGATACCTCTTAATAGGATGAAGATATCATCTATACAATGAAGGGGATACTATTTATATATCGTCAACTAGTTTAACCTCTAATAATTCACACATTTGTGCAATGTACCATCATACTTCCCAGTGAAAATAACAAGAAAATACCAAGTTGAATTGATGGGATATTTGAAGTCATTATGTTCATTATTATATGAATACAATATCGAGTCTCAATGTAATATTTTCACTATCATATAAGATGGGGTATAAATTGGATATTCTCCATGCACTAACAGAACTATGGACCGGATCTCCCACCCATGTTGTAAACTACCGAACAATATAGAAAATAGATCCAATAAATATCCTATCACTAGGCGAAATGTATAATTCGACATTCCCCCATAATCTATAGAAATAAATAATATCTGATCAATGAAATAATATAATATGAACTGAATTGGTTCACTATGACCTGCTTAAAGATTCCACTCACCATGGTGAGGATAATTTCACATACTAGAAATTTATATGTAACTCTCCACTGGTAAAAAAATAAATGTGATTGTTATCGAAGTATACAATCTATAATACGTTTCAAATCAAAACCTCTCCTTTCTGACACAAATTCCTTCCAAAATTACTATTAACCAAAAATACGTAAATATTCCATCGAGAACCATTTAAAATTATAAGTATGAACCCTTAATGGTGTATCAATTGTATAGAAAATATCCACGATTCCAAATAAATTCCATGATATTTAAAAAAATATTTTAAAAAAGAATTTGTTGGTCTTGTGTAATATAAAATTATATAAATCATTGATGACACAAGAATTATAACTCTGACGGTAGAAGGTATGGAATCCACACTAGTAAAAGTAGTCTTTATAGCTTGGAGTTTACATTACCCACCACCATGGCCTCGAGTATAACATCCCCATGAAATTTTTTCTTCCTTTTACTGATGCTAAAACATTCGGATATGATATCCCATACCTATTATAGAACATATATTGGATCATCAAATACAATTATAATAAAGTGTATATTTTTTCTCTCCAGACATTAGTAACTGTCAAGATCTCTTACCACTTCATAGCGGGATGACACTAAAAAAATCAAAAAGTAACCCATCCTAATATATTAATAACACTCTTGTGTTGGTTCTAGACATAGAGGTTACTTTTTTTCAAAATTCCTCACTGATAGAACTACAACGGAACATGGTCTTGAGATTTCTATACACTACCCTAACAACTCGACCAACTATTTCTGTGGGAATAATTGCTATAGTGGTTATTTTGGACACCCAAAAAAGAGCTACCATTTCCCCATGTTGAAAAATTATTGATGATTCTTAGGGACAATCACATATTCCTTTTTGTGATGAGTTCCTGATTCATAAAATTTGAAGAGACGATATAGTGAAAAAAATTCACATGTTACTTGATACCATATAAAATCCAAGGTTGAAAATTTATCTCCTTGATATATCATCAGCTACTAAATATAGTTAAATTAACTCATCATTGGTGAAACTATGATCATATTAAAATACTGACAAACACTCCGTTGTTATGTGAATTAACTTGTTGGACTTATCATATCATAAAGTATCTGGAAAGATGTTTCTCTAGAACATCACCTCAATGTCCATCCATGATAACTAATATTTCTAAACATCATTCTATAGAATGTCCCACTAACACGTTCTGGGTCCATAAGGCATGTATATTGGAAGAAACACCCTCTTATCAATAGGATTGTCGTTGTTATTTATATATGTATATTTGTCTTAATTTTAAATCAGTATAAATAATTCAAGTGTTATCGAAGTTTCTTGGTATGTTGGGAATCATTAAATGGTGCTCAAGGTTTTATAAGTAAAATGGGATTAAAAAACAACATTAAGGAAAATAAATGTCAGGTAAATATATTAAACATCATTTAATTTTTGGGGAATTTAATATTCATCCATTGTGATAGTTTTTTGGGAATGTAAACAAAAATAAGAACTACTTTATTTGTAACTATATTAAACACTATATAATTCCTTTCACATATATTTTAATGTGTTTCATGTGGTTTATTTTTTATTTAATATCACATAAAACATCCTCTTCCCAACCCAATTGAACCATCCCTGAGAGTTTCGAGCACCTCTCATGATTATATAAATCATGACCTTGTATACAATCCTAGATTTCTTATTGAAATTATTTGCACCTTCTTCCTCATTGGTCATCACTACTGCCATTAATTATTTGTCAATAATTAATGGAATATGGTCTAAACATAAACCCTAGGGTATGATAATTATCAAATATTTTTAATATGGTTATTTCCTAACATATAATACAGCTAAATTAATTAATTTATAAATTTGGTTATTCCATGAAGTCTAATTGGATCAATTTGTCTTTTACCTAGATTATATAAATCATTCATGTGTGAATACACATTATTATAATGTATTTGAACAATAGAATAATATTATTTTATCATGTAATGGGGTTTATTTATTGATATAGATTCACCTTTGTTTCCAAAAAATTCAATATGGCGCGCGCATCCATTTGTGGATGAAGATGTGCATCAATTTGTTGCCCAACGTTCCTACTTTCAAAAAGGTGGGAAACATTAATCACTTCATCTGATATTTTATCTCATTTATTAAAACGTAGTTATGGGATGTGGGCCACTCTTTTTAGGGATATCTTTCCATCTTTGGTGCACAGACTTCTGTCAATATCCATGGACTCATAGAGGTGACTATAACTTTTTCTTTATCGTGTTCTTCAATACAAGCCTCGTCATTACAATGTCCATGATGATGGTGGGATTTTAAATGTTGCATCATGATGTATCCCCCTTTGTCCGATCATTACTTTCCTATTATTATTTTTTCAATGCTCATATTTTGATGCCAAAAAAATTCCACCCCCTAAAATGGGAGCCAAGGAGAAATATGAGGATTGGATTCTAAGGTATGATAACCAAAATTTAGAGGATTGTGAAGAAGTATCATGATAAGGGTGTGCAAAGAGTGGGATAATAACATTACATAGCATCGCATGACTGAAATAGTAGTGATTCTCACCCTAGCTATGATTTCTACAATGTTAAGGGGGTCATCAGCTATAAATAAAAGTTGAAGACACATCTTTTATAGAAAGTTATTTTATGTACCTGTATTTAAGATCTTGAATTCCAAATATCTTCTCACCCCATGAATGTACTTTGTGATCAGAGTTCGTTTTACTCTACGGAAAATAGTGAATTTGTAGACTCTATGAACATGCACTCCGTGAGTTGTGTCTGTGACCATTATGGTAAAACTATATGATCGAGTTCTGCGGTCGAGCTTTGTGAACCATAAAAAATTATTTAATTCTCTGGACGCAATAGAAATCAAAGAAGTTTCTCGGAGATTCCTCACATATGCTACCCAGATGGAAGATATGGGGAATAATTTAGGAATCATGGAATATGTATGAATCCATTAAGATCATGAATCTTTGATGGTGCACTTTTCAGAAATAAAAAATAACTGTCTTCTCTTTAAGAGAATACCTCGGTAAGGCTTTGGTCTGAGGGATGTCATTCCCATCCCTGATGCAAGTAGTGATTATCCAAATTACTAGATAAGAGTATTCCATGTGCGCACCAGTGGTTTAGGGCTACAAAAGGTCATACATGGGAGGATCACATGATAGTTAATATCGACTGTTTGTACAATCACAAGAAAAAAAATTTATGGGAAAGTGATATAGTTAGAGGTATCTCTTACATAGTGCCATACCATCCATGAGGTGGCTTTAGGAAACACGGAGAATTGATGGAATAACTATTGGGACCTGCAATAGAGAGGGAACTTCAAAAAGTAATGGGTGTAGGATTATTGGGTTTTTTCATACTATGAAGAATTCAAGGTAGAGATATAGAGAGTTGGGATATATGAAGTGGTGTGTGCCTCCCAATTCCAAATTTACCATTCAGAAAACATGATTCCCTTTTTTCTGGGAAGATGGTCATCGAGGACACACACCTTACATCAACACCAAAAGGAGGGAAACTTTGGCCTATTAGACCTTGTTTTGATATTGGGGATTCTAATTCTGGGGGCGATGATCTATGAGTTTCTCCTTAAAGAGAACACATGGTAGGATCTGTAGAAGATTTCGTGGATGGAGAAGGAACATAGATATTTTCTAATAGGAGAGTACAAGAAGTAAAGGAGGGATATCCTTACTATATTTTGGATTGGTAATTTCATAAAATTCCTACAAAAAATGTTGTTGAAGGGGAAGAGGGACCCATGAAGCTACTAGTAAATACTCTCACCTATACCAATTATGACTTGTATAGTAATGTAAATTCTAACTGGTGAATCCTAGAGGACATATAATGAATGTTATGGGTTACATTTTCAACAACATGGAGAAACAGCCAGTTAGGTTGGTTGGGATTATCTAGGTTAATATCAATGACGTGATTTTTCTAGTTAGGGACACAAACATAGGTGTGCAATCGATCACATTCATTATGGTATCCATGATAGAAATGGGACAACTTTTCAACATGGTGATCCAAATTCCGGCTAAGATTTACATGGTTTTGTGGAACATCAGATAAGGAAAAAGTCTAAAGAGGGTGTTCAGCTCACTCCATTTCATGTATAGATGGATAATGAAACATATGGGAGGCTATGAGTTTTTTAACCCAATTTCTCCTCCTAGATAAAACTTCTTACTAGCCATCCTGAATTCAGTGGGGAGATTTCCAACCATGCTAACTCCACCACTCATGCTGAATATAGTATTAAAGGTATATCAATTCAACTTTAATTTTATTCTGCTACCAACATGTCTATTCACTAATGATAGCTATGGAAATCAGGAGCGTCAACCTTATCTCATGAACTTATGGGGAGGAGTTCTGGTGGCACTGGTAGACCATGTGACTATATGGGGAAACACACCACACCCCCTTTGTGAGGCAGTTTCTATGCATTCAATGGTTAACCCCACAAGTCATCCTCAGAGTACACCATGAGGATCATTCATCCGTGATAAGGAAATTGTTATTCATGTTCATGCTAGAGGATGAAAAAATGTAGAATGAACTACCTCCACCCACTACTACCTATTAGTTGGTGAAGGAATATGATGAGAGTTTATAAGAATCCTACCCAGGGGAGATTCTAAACCGACAAACCATTAATTAAAATGATGGTGATCCCCCTTAACCTCGAGGTTGTGGTTGTAAAAGGGGGAGAAGATGTTTTCCTGGTAGATATGATGAACATATTAGTGTAGGGGGAGTGGAAGAGCCAGCTATCCCAATGCCAATGCTAAGTGGAGGGCATGATCTAGTTATGAACCTAGTGGCCCAAACTGAGAAGGGTTATATGAGTATATGTCCGACAAGAGGTTTCATAGGATAACCATTATGCTCCTTGGAAATGCCTACAACACATTGATATGACTCTAGATGACATCTTTTGGATGATTTGGGAGAACTGGTAAGTCAAGAAATATTTTCTCATCCCTTGTCAGTTATTGGATCACATCAATCACAATGCGATGTATCTATCAGAGATTGGAAATGATGTGGTTGTCTTTCTAGAGACTCAAGATGAAGGAAATAAATACATTGTCGATATGGAGGACTTATTGTATTATTAGGGTACTCGGAATCCAAGGTAGGACCATGTGAGACTATTTATCAATCAAAAAACACCAACCAATATGTCTTCCATTATGATAAGGTATTGTTTCTCCTTAGAAGTGGAATCCTAGGGGTCCTCCTATGGAGAAGAGGCCGAAAAGGGGATCCATTAAGAGAATGTTTCTGTTATAGCTTCAGAGCTGGAAGATCATGTCGAAACTCATGATGTAAATTAAAAATGGTTCAACTATGGTCATCATTAATGACATATAGGCTTTCACAATTTACATTTTCCCTATGTAGGAGAACATTATAGGTAAAAACTGTTCTTTTATGATATAATATGTATCTTTGAAGCATGCCCCTAGAACAATGGTGATTACATAATCATGTAGGACTATGACACACGTGGTGGATCTCTCAGAGTAATTAATGATTTCGATCATATATGTGGGGTCGCATCATGGGATTCTGATAGAAACTAATCGATAGAGAGACCCATTGTTTCACCTTTCTAGGTAATCTCCTTCACATAATTCATAAATTTTTTCTGCTAAGATCTGTCCAATAACATTGTATAGTTCTTTCTGAAGAGTTATTCAAATGGTGTGGGATATACTATTGAGGACGGATAGGGATCCCGATGTTCCCTTCATAAGGGGAATGCCAGTTGTCTTGGAACCAATCACAATAGTTTTGAAAGAAGGTGTGGTTACTGATAAAAATTAACCATACATTGTCAAGGTGGGATCTAGTGAAGAAAAACATCCATGTGGTGTGGATCAATCCTTCATAATAAGACACCTGGGGAAGATCCTGCTCCAAAATTTTTGGAGGTATTCTCAGCATACTATCCTGCCAACCTAGAAGACTGGGACAAGTCAACTTATAATGAAGTGGATAGTAAGGTCGTATGTTTATAGTCATGGAAACTGATAAAGAACTTCATCGATGATACGTCAAAAGAAGAGTGGATAAGAAAAATTGGGAGACTTTGTTCCCGACTATGCAAACTATGCACTAGAAGGGTTGATGTTTGGCATTCTCATACATCCATTAGATATTACATGGAAGATAAAATAAGGGAATACAATCAAGGACTCAGTGTTTAATGGTAGTAGAGAGGTTATTTCAATAGATAAAGACTCAAGGTGGATGATCAAGAGATCCAATTCTTGTGAATTACATCAAAAGAAAATTCTACTTTCCTCGATCAAAATTTTTCAAACTTGTATCATGATTAAATGAACATTTGATAGAGGATGAGGAGAGAATGATGTTATCTTCTAAAGATATAGTTAATATATGAGATGAGTAGGATGGGGTATGGATTTGGGCGGATGAACTACACCCCGCAGTCATCAATGAAAAGATGGAGATTATCAAGCAATAAGATGTTATAGAGCCCAAATTCCAGAGGGAGATGGAACATGGAAACTCTATTAAAGAGGTCAACCCATCTGTTAGAGGGGCTGATCCATGGGGACCGTAATTCTCTCTAACTCACAAAACATACATTCATGATTTATTTTTTATTTTTTTTGACAATATTTTATATTAATCGTATCCATTTAATAACCATTTATTGTTACCTATGCTCACGTGGGCCATACCCGATTTGAGAAACAAGGGATGACTAAATAATAAATAACTTTTTTTAAGAGAGTGTTAGCCAATTTTCAGGAAAACATGGCTTAGATGACTATTTGGAATATTTGGGGCCAATATAGGGGTTGCAACTAGAGAATAGGGTTTTTGAAGCAGCCTAAATAGATTTCCTGTCATGTTCTAGTAGGTCAGTAGGATAACATGAGGAGTGTTACAGTTAATTATAACAAAGGGGAATGAGAAGTTTGAATCATGATACCTAAAAATAAAAACACAATGAGTGGTAGACTGATACTGTAGGATAACTATTTACATCATTCAGAAAACAGTATCTATATTGTGTTATCATAATATAGGGATAATCAAAAAAGTCCCATTCGCTAACTGTATTCGAAAACACAGGGCCCAACTCAATACACCTCCCAATAACATTCAGAACGTGGGCCTTAAATAGTAGTAGAGTTGAAAAACCAAGTATCCATGCCATTTGGGTGTCCCTTGGGATGTGAAAGAGGGTGAGAATCTGAATAAGGGGAATAAAAATCATGTACTAGAGTGATGGGTTGTTTGAATGGGGTCCAACACTCTTAGAATTACGCCACTATGCCAAAAATGCATTTGGTGAGAATATCGGTCTGAATTGTGATCATGACTAATTATGTGAGGGACCTCTCAGTTAAGGACCTAGGATGGTGTACTGTTTTACATCGTTTAAATGGGGATGATAAACATGCTATTTAGTATCATAGGGTGAGGAATATATATAGAATAGTTTAATGTCATATGATAAGGATGTTTCAAATAGTTTAAGGTCATACTATGTGGACCCAAACCAATAGTTTAATGTCATGTTACCTAGATTGGGAACCTCTAGTATAAGATCATGGAGTTTAGTACATGATTAATGGAACGAACCAGAAATGTTAATGGTCCTAGAGATGGGCCCGAGGTGAAATTCATAGTAATCACTACATATCCCATAAGGATGGGAATCATGAAAAAAATTGTTCTTGAGAATAGTGCTGTCAGAGGATAAAATATATGGGGGAAATCCTCTCTGTCACGGAAGATGATGCTTTCCATAATTATCATGGGGCATCATGATATTTTTTAGTGCAGGGATGCAGTTTAGATTCTTGCTTCAAGGAAATGGGTACCCCAAAGGAGAAATTTGCAGTGTGATTCATCACCATATAGAACGAGGAATACATAGGTCCACCCACAATGCACATTACCGAAATGGAATTCATGGCTGAGAAGGCCAAGATATTGAGTTTTCCATTTAGTGGCTATACATGGGTATCTGGTGGCTGAATGTCTCCATGTATCTTATAAGGGAAGAAATAAAACCATACATAGTCCTTAGTAATCCAAATAGTTTCATGTCATGTAGTGATGATGATATTGTCATTGTGTAAGGATGTATGGTATAACCAATTCATCACACCATCTCGTATATCGATATTACCCTAATAAAACACCTGGGCCTATATGTTTCCTTCCCAGTGCCAGAATAAAAGAGTGTTTTCATTCCCTCATCGTCTAATGGTAGAATTAAATAGATAAATTGAGATGTTGGTTGGTGAAATTCATAGATGAACCAACCGTCCTACATGACACGCGTGAATGCATGGAGTTATAAAAAAATGGTGTAGATGATCTATAAAATGGTATGGAGAGTTAAACACATGATTCATATTATTCGATATTTGAGATGAAATGGGAGATACATGATAATGAAGGATAAATTTTGACTGTTTTTTTGACAAATGATTCATTTTATGTTATCCTAGAATGAGAAAAAAAATGTGGGTCGACCACTAACCATATTTGAGACATGAGATTTGTATTGAAGTGTTGGTAACAATAATTCAAAAAATTGTCCTAGGAAGGTAGGAGATAACTATAGCCTATCGTCCATAGAGTTATGTGGCCCCTTTGTATGTGAAATATATTGATAACCCAAATTAATTAATTTATGAAGTGAAAACATTACCCATGAATATTATTCATCATCTAGGACAACAATAAGGAGTGTTAATATCGATTATCTACATGGTGTGGTTATTATTATCCCAACATGAATGAGTAAAGAATAAGTCTTTGCCACCCCACATAACATTGGAGAACCATATATATAAGGGGATGGGGTGGTGATAGTTGTTGTGACTATGCCACATATCAGAAGTTTGTGAATAACTACGTATCACACAAGGATATGAATCAAGGGAGACATTGTTCTTTGAGGTGGTATGGTAGTTAAAATATACCAAAAGAGAGATATATCCTCTTTTAAAGAGAAATATTGTTATTGTTATTTAGTTTATCATGTTGCAATCATAGATAGGAAGAATCCTCTGTCAATGTTATAGATATCAGACTGTAAAGTTCCTATTTTATTCTATTTTTGTGTGTCTTGCTTATTTTGTTTACCATCATTCATTATAGATGAAGGATGAAGGTCTCTTAAGGGTAGTATGCAATGTGGTTACTTCCAAAAAGATGTGAATGAGGAAAAATAAGTCTTATCCCACACCACACACTTTTGAAAGAATAAACATGGTTTAATGTGGTGATAGTTGGACATTAA
Source organism: Viscum album (assembly GCA_963277665.1). Taxonomy (NCBI): domain Eukaryota; kingdom Viridiplantae; phylum Streptophyta; class Magnoliopsida; order Santalales; family Viscaceae; genus Viscum; species Viscum album. The sequence continues at coordinate 1,355,274,365 of OY728158.1, read as the reverse complement.
AACTAAGGCACTTAGTTTAAGGTTATATTTTTCAGACTGTATAGTACAGAGAGGTGCAATGTAGCACCATGAGGTTGACCCCACGTGGGTAGGACTAAAGAATGCCTTGCCAGATCACAAATTTCAGAGAACAAAGGACCCATTCCCCAAAAGGGGAGAGAGATGGTTCATAAATCTAGGGTAGGACCTAATGGTAATGTTCCTAGGAATCAATATGTTTCCCACAAGAGTGAGAATCAATCAATTAATTTGTTCGTAATTATGGTGTGGAAAATTCCAATACCAATGGGATAATGTACTCTCAAATGAAGACAACATAAGGCTGTGTAGAAATCATCACACAACCTAGTTGAATATCTAGTTTAATATCATATGATAAGGAAATAAGTGATCTTAGTTTATGATCATATATCTCAATCCATAAGAAATATGGTTCTTCCATGAAAGAACAAACCATACCAGTATCCATAATCCCATGTTTTCTATGATTTGTGATGGAATCATGGGTGGAAAAGATATTTTACTTACATTGAATACACGGTAGGGGAGATGGTGTGGAGTCTAAGATGACCCTATGAGGTTGATTCATCCTTGTTGATGCTCCTTTCATCACAGAATCTAAAGATCGGAAAAGGGGGATATATGAGCACAAAGTGATTTAACCTTTGAAGAAAAAATAAAAAATCGACAAAGGGATCAACAAGGAAAACATTGCCCATAGGCCGCGCAAGTTTCCTCATGGTCGCGCAAGTGGACTTGCGCGATGCACCTTAGCGCGCAAGTGACTTGCGCGGCCTAATTGTTAACCGCCCGGTAACCACCTGGGGTCTTCTCCTGCCTATAAATAGACCCTGTGGGCCCCCCATTCGATAGAATCTTTTTGTAGAAACTCAGATTGAAGGTCCCAATGCCCAAGTCTCTTTTCAAAGATTCTGGAACACTTCTAAGGTAATTTCTTACCCAGAACAGAATATCTAAAGAGAGGGAGGAAGTCCTATGTGTTGAAACTCATCAACACTTGCGCGCCTGATTGGCCAGCCCTTAAGAGAAGTGACCACACTTGTGCACCGCCTTACTCCTTCGATAGAACTTGCGCATCCCGTTTTTGGAAGATCCTCAAGAGGATTATAAAGGGTTTAATAAATAGTAGCTCAAGTATTTCAATGCTAGTTGACCATCGCGCAAGTACACCATGTGTTGCGCAGGCATACCTGCGCAACCAATACCTGCGTGCCACCGCAGTACCTGCGCGCCTTCCAAGACTTGCGCGCCCCTTCCTTTTTGGGTGCCTTTCTTGTCCATTTCACCCATCATAAGCCATTACACCTTTCCTTTTCAAGATTCAGTCTTCAAGACACTCTTCAAATCCATTTATGGCATGATTTCTTGATTTGAATTCCTTATCTGAAAGGAATTCTGTGGAATATCTCTCAAAATCTAGTGATTTAAATATCTTTATGTCACTAAATATGGAGAGTTCATTCATTCAACCTCATCCTTTAAGATGACATAATCCTTAACCTGGGAATCCTTTTCAGGAATAATCCCCAGTCATAATTCCTCTAATATGGGCATCCTCTTTAGGAGTAAGCCCCAAGTCCCTTAATTTTTGGGCATCCTTATTAAGAGTAAGCCCCAGATCATCTAATTTGGGCTTCCTTTTTAGGAGTATACCCCAAACCTTAATCCTTAACCTGGGCTTCCCTTTCAGGAATAATTCCCAGTCATAAATCCCTTAACCTGGGAATCCTTTTTAAGAGTAAGTCCCGGTCATAATCTTGGGCTTCCTTTTCAGGAGTAAGCCCCAAGTCCCTTAATTTCTCTTAACTAGTCCTAATTTACGTTTGACTTGGGATTCCTTCTCAGGAGTAAAACCCAATTATCAATCCTCTCCTAATTTGGGTTTTCGTTTCATGAATAAGTCCCAAGTTAGAGTATTCAAATCTCCATGAAGCACATATACCTTTATGGACCCTTTTCTTGGATTTTGTCCCTCAAGTAAATCCCAAACATCATTTATCTGGGTAGTCATACATACAAAATCCCCACATTATTTCTTATGATGGCATCTTTCATGGAAAAATTGTCTGATTTTTACCAATACCTCTTGTTTCTCACACCGAGCATGACTCACGTGAGCTTAGAGTGTAAAAGTAATTGTGACATCCTTTATTGAGCCATAAATCATAAACATCATACTACCTTATTTAAACTACGTGGGTTCTGATTCCTTTTCCAAAACAAAGGATACGTAGGTTGCCCATCTATGGGTTCGATCCCAACTCTGAAATAATTCATGTCCTTTTGAATGACAATAAACTTCAAGTGCCCCACTGAGTGGCTTTAAAGCCATCCTGGTCATCATAATGACCAAGAGACTTTTATATATATTTTGAAGGATACCATTGACCAAGAATATCTAAATAGATATATATGATTCTTTATTGATGAAGAACCTCGAATACATATAAAATATTCTCTAAATTTCTTACATATTTAATCATTGATTGCTAAACTGAAGGAAAGCTCATTTTATACTTGGTAATATAATAAGGATTCACGAACATAACGTAAATCTACAAAGAGAGTCCTGGAATAGACAATAATTCCCCTCAAAAAGGTGTGATGAGTCCGACCTCCCATCCTCTCGACCAATGCAAATTCCTAAGCCTCGTCAGTTCACAAACTAAAGAAGCACCTACCTTTGGAAAGTAGGTCCAAGTGGACATAGAATCATTGGATGTTTCCGGTTCTACGAACAAACCCGTTAGAAACCGATCGGAACGTTTGAATCTCCCATCCAAGAGGTCATCCCCGAATTCTGAGGGAAACAAAAAATGGTGAACCCGACATGAATCCTTAACCAAGTTAAAATGATGTTTTACCTATTTGTTAAGCCCCTATTTAAAACTCAATAAGAGGGTTAACAAAAACTATCATTGACATGTGTACTCATCCAAAGGATGAAGTGGATGAATTTTATCTTGATTACGTCTGTTATATCAAGCATGCACTCTTTTCCAAGATCTTCTGTATTTCCATAATGGCTGCTCTCAAATTCACATCTGTGAATACTGTTGCAACAAATACCACTGTTGTTATTCCTACTGGATCGTCATCCACTCTGAGGATGACATCGCCTACTCCGCGTCTTCAACACTGGGTATCAAATGTGCTGGTTAAGGTGTATCGTCAACACGGTACCATCCCAACTCTGGAGGCTGCCCGACAGGCCCTCCAAGTGAACAACTCACACAGGTCATCCGGACAACGATGACCAGTAATCAAAAGGCAGGTAGTGCTGACTACCGTCTCCAACCGTTTCAGGTCGTTATCCCCAGAACACAATTTCCATTCGCTCCCTTACTCTGAGGAAGTGAATGTGCAGGTCCCTCAGTGCCTTAATTCAAAAAGACAGGAGTCCTTCCCGAGGGCTCCCATCAACAATCGCCGCCAGACTCGTGCGGCAGTGCGCCCTCAACATGATGAGGGTATCGACTCCAGGCATTCGGCTCAGGTTCCTTGAACCCAAGCAGGCAGGACGAACCGCCAGAGACGGAATCTGGTTAACAATGGGCAGATTTTCATCCCTGCCATCTCTGGAGAATTCTACCAACCTGATTTTGTGGCAAACAACGAGCAGACACACACACATGTCCGTTTTAATTCTGCTGTCCAGTAGACTCGTCTGGCAGCATCACACCAATCCCGCCAGGCAATTCCGGCAAAGTACTATATGCAGGAACATACACCTGCTTATACATCATCAGTTAGTCAACAGGCTCGCCTGACTACATATGATGGAACTCATCAACCGCGCTTGGCGAAGTGTAATCAGCAGGAACATACAACTGCTATTACTAATCAAGCCTACCAACAGTCTCGCTTGGTAGCGCACGGAGAAGTCAGTCGGAAAGCTCCGATGACAAAAAGGAGGTAGGCTCAACTCTCTGCCTCCACACTTGAGTACTCTCAGGATTAACTGACAGGAAAAGGAGTACAGGAGCAGGCACATACACCTACTCCAAGCCCAGAATGGACATATATCCCCGTTCCGGCAGCTGAAGTCACCAAGCATATTTTTTCAATGGTGGAAGAGTAGAAGAAAATTCCTGCTCATATTCTGGATGCTTTCCAGGATATCATAACAACTTCCGCATCATCTCAGGGAAATACACATAAATCTATCCCTAGCATTGGAGTGACACATCAACGATTCACTCCGGAACAGATACACACATCTGTTCCTGTCCAAGAGGGTTATGGGGCATACTCCCCTATATCATACGGACAACCAAGTCAGGCACATACACCTGATTTGAGTGGAGATCGTCATCCTAACCTGACCATCTTTCCTGATCAGGCACATACACCTGCTCAGAGCAACCACTTTTGTCAACAAGTGGTTTCTAAAGCGAGTAAGAAGGCATCTAAGAAAAAGTTCTGCCCAACACAGTCAGGAGATCAAAGGGCAATCTGTAACCAGGCCTTTCTCGATGCTGGAGTTCTTGAAGCCCTTATACATTTATCTATTGGAATTCAAGATTCTACTCATTCAGTTCCCAATAAAAGGAACATTAATTCTGAAGGTCTTCAACAGAAACTTCCTCATGAAGGCTTGCTTCGTGACAATTTGGTCAATCTTGAAGTTTCATCTTCAGATGAGAGCCACAGGAACCCTCTGTGTGGTCAGAAGACCAAGGAGCAAGAGATCTCATCTTTTGTTGTAACCCATTATGGTGGTCCTCCCCATGATGATGAATTTCGCTGCGAAAGTCCTCTCCGCAGTAGTGATTCACATTGCCTGGAAAATACTCCATTGGACAATGTAGTGCCGAGAAAGCCCTCTTATCTTGAGGCACTTACAAATACGAAACCAGTCATGTCTGATTCTTTATCGCTAGCAAGTGAAATACTTTCTCAATCAGAAGATAGCCCAGGGTGTTGGTCATTCTCTGAACCACCCCTAAGTCATGCATCTTCTAGTTTGATCAATGATCTCTCTACCAATCTTATTGAATATGATGAAGTAACAAGGAAACACCAACTCAGGTCAAAACAGGTAGAAGAATCTTCATTTAGTGATGAAGAGGAAATGATGAACATGAGGAAAAACTGCCGAAAAGTGAGGTACCAGTCATGTTTTGGCCTTTGGATGATTCCCAGTATGACATTCCAAAGATGTTGACAGAAGATGGAATCCATGATATTCATCTCAACATATGGAAAACTCTTTTTCAATTGAAGAAGAAGGTATTATATTATGATGTATATGAAAATCATCTTAAGATAATAGAATGGTTACAACGTCAGATTGATTTGGCATCTCTATCAGTCTCTCGGTATTCAAAGGCTAAAAAGCAATAGAGAACCCTTCAACGTTCAAGTCTTGGCGCACTAAGAAGATTGAGTCAGTTAATTTCCAATGATCCATCTGGTGTTCATACCAGAGGATGGGGTGTTCACGGAGCACTACATTTCACAGTGCTTTCCAGTCAGCAAAGCTCGCTGAAAATGGTCTCATGCAATGTTATTGCCAATGGCCGGCCACAGTCAATGGGCTTTGTTCGTAATCAAAATATTGCTCAAGAACAGACTTCAACTAGTTTCTCTCAAAATCAAGCATATAGAGAACAAGTTGTTGAATTTCTCCTACATCAAGCAGGCGAGAATATTGCACAAGACTCTCGTATGGAGAAAACACATCATCAAATGACAGAAGTTTCGGAAATCATCCAACGATCTGTTAAATCAGGTGATAAAAGTGGATACAGGTTAATGCATCCAGCTAATTTCCGAACTAAGATTCGCAAGATCAAGAGAGATTTTAAGAAGGTCTCAGACATATCATGTCAAGAGCCACCCCAGCTTGTCAGACTGGGGACTCCTTTAACCCAACCCTCAGAGTCAACAAATGGGATTCGAGGAGTTGAGCGGAAACAGCAGGAACATCCCCAGTTCACGAGACTGGGGACTCTTTCAAATCATCAATCCCCTTCTCAAATAATGTCGGTCTTTTCTCTATTGGGAAAGAAACCTCAAGAGGAAAAAAGAGCCAAATTATCAGGAGATTCCCTCCAGGTTATAGCTTGTCAAGAAGTTCCTAAAGGATTGAATCAAAAAAAGGCATTGTCTCATCAAAGACATGAAAAAAGACAATATCACAGAAATGTTGATAGAAGGGATGCGATTCCTTATGCATCAATCAATGTCATTAATGTCGTTGTTGCTAATCCACCAGAGGAGACTCACTCAACGGACTCAGTTGAAGAGCGTCCTTCTCAAGAAAATGTACGCACCGATACAAATGAAGAAGTTGTGCGTACACGAAGTCAAAGGATTACTCAGAACCTAGGTAATCCACTTCCCTCTCTCCAAAAAGTATCCAACAAAGGGAGGGGAAAGAATCGGGTTACATATCCTTCCACAGGAGAAGGTCAATCGCTCTCATTAGAGCCAAGGTTTTCACAACAGGAGGAATAATTGAAAGAATTAAGAAGGTTGAATGCAGAACTACTTCAAAGTAGTCTTCTTTTTAAGAATGCTGAAGTCCGACAGCTGAAGGAATTTGTTGCAACTACTAAGAGGGATCAGAAATATCCTCTTTTATCAATACACCCTCAGAGGTCTAATCCTACAGGTCAAGCACAACAACGGTTGGAAATGCTACCATCAGTTGCAGCACCAACCACCACATCTGTCTAAGCTCCATTCATTGCACCTACTCAAGACCAAATTAAACTGGATGTTTCTCAAAAGTTAATAACTACTATTGAGTCATTAACAGCTTGGTTAGAAACTATGGAAGGGAAACAGGCGCAAGTTCAACCAGAAAAGAATGTTTACCCTGAATGGGTAGTTCAATTTCTCCTCCATCCAGTTTTGGAAACCCTGTTTTTCCTACATTCAATGGATCCGGTGACCCTGAACAACATTTGACACATTACGTGTCTTGTTGTGATCCTATGATGGGAAATCCAGAGCAGCATGAAGCAGTGAAACTCGGATGCTTTGTGCGAACCTTGCAAGGACCTGCTTTTGTCTGGTATACAAGCTTGCAATCCCAGTCAATCATCGGATGAGAGGATCTTTGCCAAAAATTCTTTCTTCAGTTCAGCTCTACTTTGGCAAAAATGACATTTTTCGATCTTACAAACTGCAAGCAAAGGGAGAATGAAAGATTCTCTGATTTCATTGCTCGCTAGAAGGGATTAATATATTCCCTAAGTTTAGCACTCCCTCAGGAGGAGCTATTGCCAATCCGTGTGGAAAATTTGTGTAACAAATTACGCACACCATTAATCCCTGTGAAATACATTGGAGGGTTTCGAGACCTTACTTAAATCTCTCAGTAGATTGAAGATTCCGTTATACAGGCTAATGTTAAATCTCGTGTAATTCCATCAGCTCCAGGAAGGAGAATGGGTAAAGCAGAAACTGCTACAGTTATGCTTAAACAAGCGCCTGTACCTAATCCTACTTTAAATCCTTCATCTTCTCGAAGGGCTCCACCTCATGAATGCCAACAAAAAAGGCTGCTTCGTCCAATTGATCAAAGAGATCAACGACGAATACAATTTGAGGATTTGAAGAGTAAAACATACTCTTTCCGAAATGAGCAAGTTCCTGGTTACTTCATTTCAGCTCTAGAAAATAATTTGGTTCAATTACCAGTGCCCAAGAGGCCAAACAAGGAAGAAGATGAAGACCGTCCCAATTATTGTCCCTTTCATCAAATGTTAGGGCATCCCATCCATGAGTGTTTTGTCTTCAAAGACATCCTACAAAAGATGGTCGACTTGGGACAAGTCAAGTTTAAAGGTTCTTCGACTCAGGTAGCATGTGTTACTGCTACAGTTCCAGAGGATGAAGGTGAATGGCAAGAAGTCAAAAGCAGAAATGCACAGAAGTATGATAATTGGATGGTCATAAAGACAATCAATCAGACTCATACCATTTTGCGAACACAATTAGAGAAACCTATTGTGTCTTCTGCCATGAGTATTACGGTAAAACCCTCTTCATCAGAGGGAAATTCCTCAAAGAAACGGTTTGATTCAAACAATGAATAATAATCAGAAGAAGATGAGTATGTTTCAAAGCCTAAAATGTCTTTGACTCTGGAAGACTTTATGCCATCTACTTCAAAGCCAAGGGCACCGCCCCATTAAACGGAACAACCTAAATAGTCTAGTCAGGAAGAGTCTTTATTAGACGAAGAGTTAATCTTCGGTTCTGTTAATATGATTCAATTAACAGATCCATAATCCATTCATAATTTCAATTTTGATGAGCCTGAATTCCTTGTATCAAATAAGGGAATCCGAGGAAGTTCCCGAGGATCAGGATACATGGGAAGACGTGGATCTTTTCGAAGCCACTACTCCAATTCTACCCCTTCTAGCACTGTGTATGCAGCAGAAACTCGTGGTAGAGCCCTTCAGTGAGCTCAAAAAGAACAAGCAAGTTCTTCTTCCAATAGTCAACTCAGTCTTGGCACAATTATTTTGGAAGACCGATTGAAAATTCCATCTTCTTTATCGCAGCAAGTAAATGGATCTAATCGGTCTAATCTTCCAAAACCCAGGATTCTGCCAACTTCTATCCCAATACAAGATGCATCAGCTTCCAAAGCATCTACTTCCAAGGTACCTGCTAAACCGCATATTCATGTTGGGAAACACAGACCTTTAGATCAAAAGTATGATATATTGAAACACTTGGCCCAAGTACCATCCATGTTATCAATTTTGGATGCTTTGAATCTGTCGAAAGATCTTCGGGAAGCACTCATCGAAGCTTTGTCAAGTCATCAGGAGTTTGAAGCTGAAATTACTGCAGCTGAAGTCTACCACATGGAGAATAATCCTGCAGAATGCCATGCAGTGATATCTTTTACTGATAAAGATGAAGATGATGTTGTGCATGGGCACATAAAACCTCTGTACTTATCTGGAAAAGTCAATGGTGTAGATATCCGAATATCTTTCATTGACAATGATTCAGGAGTCAACCTCATGCTCATTCGTACACTTCGTCGATTGGGCCTCACAGAATCTGATTTATCTCCTTCTACCATGTTGTTACAAGGATATGATAAAAATGAAAAAGAACAACTGGGTGAAGTTACACTCAGAACTCAGTTAGGAGATCTTGTATCCAATTCGGATTTCATGATTGTTGATCAAGACTCAGCTTTCAAAATCTTGCTTGGAAGACCCTGGCTACATCAGCATGCGGCTATCCCTTCATCATACCATCATTGTCTCAAATACTGTTTCAATGGTCAAGTTGGAACATTGTATGGTGATAAGACCCCGTTCAAGACATGTGAGTCTCAGTACATTGAGGCGGAATTTTATCACATGAATGGAAGAGAGAAATCTACAATGAAAGAAATTACCAAAATTAATGCTCCATAGGGTTTGGAGAAGATTCCAATAAATCCATTTACACATGTGTGTACCGATTATGTGTTACCTATCAGTCTAATTGAAAAAATAGGCCCAAATCAAAATACTCTTATGGAAAGATCCATAATGTCAATTATGGCAATCGAGCCAGACAACATGGGAGAAATTGGTAACCTACTAAACAGTGATGACAACACTAGTAGTGACATTTTCATTTCATCTGCTGAAATCCAACAGGTCTATACTTTTCCAATCAGGCCAGAAGAAGTTATAGCAACATCAGAGGTGAATAATGATATTAATTCTCAATCCATCATCTCCTCTTTATGTCCCAAAGAAAGCCCTTTATCATCAATAGGGTCGGAAATGGAAGCGTCTTCTTCAAAATGTGCAAATTGTGACATCTCTTCTGATCATGAAAATTCCGTTTCTTCATCTACTGTGAAAGTAGAAATGGAAGAAATAACACATGATGAAGAGGAAGAGGAAGATCTTAGAGATGATCCTCCAGCATTTGAAGAGGGTATCTCTACCACTGTGGATGAACTCAGAGAAATAAATTTGGGTACAAAGAAAGATCCACGCCCCACATTAATTAGTGCGGCCATGACCCTTGAAGAGCAAGATATGTATATTTCTTTTCTAATGCAAAATAAAGATATTTTTGCTTGGAACTATACAGAAATGCCTGGGCTTGATCCTATCATTTGGGTTTACCAAAAGAACATCGAGGATTTAAGAAAGCCACGAGAAGAACACACCCAACTTATGCTTCCTAAAGTGAAGTTGAAGTGGATAAGCTGATCAAAGAAAACTTCGTCAGAGAAGTTCAGTATCCCAAGTGGTTGGCTAATATTGTCCCTGTAAAGAATAAGAACGGTCAAATTAGGGTTTTCATTGATTTCAGAGATCTTAATCTGTATTGTCCTAAAGATGATTTCCCAGTTCCGATTACAAAACTCTTAATTGATGCGACAGCTGGTTATGAATTACTTTCCTTCATGGATGGATATTCCGGATATAATCAGATCTGAATGGCCCCAGAAGATGAGGAATCTATAGCCTTCAGAGCCCCTCAAGGTGTGTTTTGTTACCGGGTGATGCCCTTTGGTTTAAAGAATGCAGGTGCAACATATCAACGTGCCATGCATCGTATCTTCAAACCTTTCTTAGGGAAGTTTGTTGAATGCTATGTAGACGATTTGGTGGTTAAATCCAAACAACGTTCTAATCACTTGGCTGATTTGGAAGTCATATTCCACATGCTTCGACAACATAATTTGAACATGAATCCCTTAAAATGTACTTTTAGGGTAACCTCCGGAAAATTCCTATGCTTTGTTGTACGCCATCGTGGTATTGAAGTCGATCTTGAGAAGACCAAGTCCATCCTTTGAATGTCACCTCCTCAGAATTTGAAATAATTAAGAGGACATCAAGGACACTTAGCCTATATTCGGCGTTTCATCACCAATTTGGAAGGAAAAGGTTTACCCTTTACCAAATTATTGAAAAAAGGAGTCACTTACCAGTGGACTGAAGAATGTCAAGAAGCGTTTGATGTTCTCAATAAATACCTCTTGAGTCCACCAGTACGCATGCCACCTATTGAAGGATGACCACTTAACCTCTATGTCATAGCTCTAGAGCGATCATTGGGTGCCTTTCTTGCTCAAAAGAATGATGTTGGGAATGAAAATAGCCTTTACTATCTCAATAGAACTATGATTGATGTAGAAACTCGGTATTCAAGTATTGAGAAGTTTTGCCTGGCATTAATCATTGCAGTCCAGAAACTGAGACACTACCTGCAACATCACGAGGTCCAATTGTTATCTCGCAATAATCCGATCAAATTCATCCTTAGTCGTCCAATGCTTACAGGACGTCTAGCATGGTGGGCAGTTATTTTGCAGCAGTTCGACATTCAGTATGTATTTCAAAAGGCAATAAAGTGCCATGCTCTGGCTGATTTCCTAGATGAACATCCATCAGTGGAAGACACATCTTCAGATATTGAACTCCCTGACGAGGAAGTTTTCTCTATTCAAGAGAGTCCTCGAACATGGGAAATGTATTTTGATTGTGCTTCCAGAAGTCCAACAGGGAAGAAAATGGAAAATCCTAAATTCAACAAAGTTGGTTTAGGAATTGTACTCATTTCTCCAGATAAGGCATTGTTACCTTACTCCTTTTTATTGTGGGAAGGTGGTACCAATAATGAAGCCGAATACCAAGCTCTTATCATAGGCTTGGAGTTAGCGTTTCAAGCACAAGTGAATCACTTAAAGGTGAAAGGTGATTCAGACCTGGTAATCAAACAAGTCAATGGGGATTATGCCATCAAAAAAGAAGAATTAATCCCTTTGTATGATTACGTCAGAGAGTTAATGGCGGAATTCCCTTCAGAACCGACATTTTCTTATGTCCCAAGATCACAAAATTCTCAAGCTGATGCGCTGGCTAATATAGCCATAGCTCTAGCAGATCCAAATCAGGACGAGATAACCATCAGTATTGCCCACCGTCGTGCAATTTCACCATATGATCAAACCAGAATAGAGGAAATTAATGAAATTAGTCCCATTCCTGAACCGTATGGTCATAGTACAGGATGGATGTCACCTATCAGGGAATACCTTCAAAATAGAACACTTCCACCTGATATAGCCAAGAAAGAACAAATTCGGCGACGTGTGGTCAATTTTACTCTTTATGATAGCCCAAACAACCTAGAGAAAATTCTATGTAAACGTGGTTTTGATGGAGTTCTCTTCAGATGCATTGATGGTGAAGAGACAATGACTGCCATGAAAGAAGTACATGAAGGAGTCTGTGGTGCCCACCAGTCTGGACATAGATTGTCTGATCAACTTCAAAGGCTTGGATACTTTTGGCCTTCAGTGATACAAGATTGTGTTAATTTCACAAAGAAGTGTCATTCATGCCAAGTACACACCAACTGCATTCATCAACCACCAGAGTTTCTTCATATAGATAAATACTCGTGGCCATTTGCCACATGGGAATTGGATGTGGTGGGACCTTACCCGTCAGCTACGGCCAATTAGTTTAAGTACATTCTTACTGCTACTGATTTATTTTCCAAACGGGCAGAGGCAGTACCTCTTAAAGAAGTCAGTTCTAAATGCATTGTTAGCTTCATCAGGTCTAACATCATTACTAGATTTGGTGTCCCTCATACCATATTGACGGACAACGGTACCAACTTCTGTTCTTCTGAGGTGAAGAAATTGTATCAAGAATACAACATTAAATCCTACCATTCATCTCGGTATCATGCGGCGGCCAATGGCCAAATAGAAGCCTTTAACAAAAATCATTCAAATATACGACAAAATATGGTGGATAAAGATAAGTGGTCGTGGCCTGATAAACTCTTTCATGCTTTATAGGCTTTTCGGAATACCACCCGCAATGCAACGCGGTCAACACTGTATTCGTTGGTATATGGAACCGAAGCAGTCTTACCAATTGATGTTCAATTGCCCTCACTCAGAGTAGCCATTTGTGATCAGTTATCTACAGATGAGAAATACAAAAAGAGATTGAATGAATTGGAACAGTTAGATGAGAAAAGATTGTGCACTTTGCACCACTTGGAAATCTATCAGAATCGAATCGCACAAGCTTTGAACAAAAACGTTTGTCTTCGCTCATTCATTCAGTGAGAATTGGTATTAGTTCTCAGAACTCCAATGATACCAGGAAAGAAACCACCCAATCTTGAGCCAAAATGGGAAGGACCTTATTCAATACATAGGGTCTACTCGAATGGAGCTTATTCATTAATTTCGGTGGATGGAGAACTCATTACTAATCCAACTAATGCCAGATTTTTTAAGACGTATTTTGTATAAACTACAAAGTATTCATATTTTTTCCTCACAACATGACACTAAACTATACGGCACCAGTTCTTCCTTGATATATGATGTTAAACTATACAGCAATGGTCCAGTATGATCTTAAATCGCAACTTCGTCCCACACGACGTTAAACTGTGAAAAAGATCCCTAAAAAGTCATTTATGGCCTTAAACTACACCATGGTCATGTATGACATTAAACTGCACCATCCCTGGTCCATGCAAATAACCCTAAACTATTTTCAAGTCCCTTACGTCCAGCAAGACGTTAAACTGTGACGTCCTAACTACATGACACTAAACTGTATAAAAGTCCCTTACGTCCAACAAGACGTTAAACTACATAATCATCAAAGGTCCTGTATGACCTTGAACTACACCACCGTCCAGCATGACATTAAACTGCACCATCCACGGTCCATTTATATGACCTTAAACTATTCTCCCTTTTTTCCAACATGACAATAAACTGTAGAAAAAATCCCCAATGCGTCCAACATGACATAAATGGTGTTTTATTTTGTCCTTACTGCATGACATTAAACTGGGCAGTCCCCCTTTTTTTGTCCAACATGACGTTAAACTGTATTTTCCCCACCGTCCTAACTACATGAAGCTAATCTGTACAGAAAGTCCTTGGTATGTCCTACATTACATTAAACTGTATTTTGTCCCTGCTACATGACAGTAAACTGTGCAGCACCAATAGTCCTAACTGCAAGACTTTAAACTGCATAGTCCCTTTATATGTCTTACATGACATTAAACTATGCATCATTAAGGTTGTTGTTACCTCTTGTTTCTCACACTGAGTATTACTCGCATGAGCTTAGAGAAAATCTCAAATGTAACACTCTCTTTGGGCCGCTAACCATGTATAAGTCCCAACAACATTTTTTTTAGGTCGTTGTCCCCAAGAACAACTTGATCATTAATTCATTCTTTAATTGAACTACGCGGATTTTGATCCTTTCCTTCCAGGCTGGGTACGTAGGCAACCTCCCAAGGTTCAATCCCAAAAACAATCTCTTCACTTCGGTTCACCTTCATCTCATACGATGTTGATTTGTGAAACCGCCTTTATAATCAATATCTTTACATTTGATTCACTTTTGTCCTTGTTATACGACGTTAAACTACACAACACTTTTGTCCAGTACGACAATAAACTACAATACTCATGGATTTCCTCATTTGAGAGGGAACCATTATTTACATTGATTTTTCAATCATGTTTCATTTCAAAAGACTACGTGCTTACATGGTAATGCCTAAACTTTTTATCTCGGGTTAAACAATCATTGTACTAAAGTCCCCTTTCACCCTTCACATATACGAACCAAATTTGTACAAAGGGTAGTTCTAGAACTACGTGGGCTTGATTCCCATCCTTATGGGATAGGTATGAACATTCGAGTGTCCCTCGAATCTAGTCCCAATTCTTTTGGTCCTAACACCAAATTTCACTTTCAGTCCCTTGGCTGAAAAGTCCTCATGAAAACACACACTGTGTATTCATTATTATGGTCTGAACTCTATGACCCTAAACTAAGATCTCTCATACTTTCATCCTGCACAACGTTAAACTGCATTTCAAGAACTACATATGGATTGATTCTCATTCTTATGAGATACGTAGTGAAGTCCAAAATTTCAATTCAGGACCCAGCCACAACATGATTATGGTTATCGTTGACCTATGGATCTCTATATACATTGGACAATACCCATATTTAAGTGTTATAATCCTAACCATAAATATTTGCAGATCTTCATAACCATTTTCATGACTTTTAGTCACAAAAATGTCAAACTTCTGAGAATTCTTTTGCCTGACTATGCATTATGTGCCCATAGGTGGCCTTGCATAAACAGTCCATATAACAGAATTGTTAGCCAAAAGATACTATTTATTTGACTATGTAGCCAATTCCCTTAGGTGGCCCTGTATAATTCAACCCCCTAACGGGTTTTTCAGATAGTGGTAACTTCATTCTTGGGAAGAATGCCTCTTTTGTACTTATTTGTCTTAAACGAAAGTATGTAGGGATCCCCAAAAAAATAGCCTCCCTTAACATATTTGTCCCACATCCTTTTTCAAGATCTTAAAGTATTCAAGTCTATGGCTTATATTCTCCTTCCCTACGTCTGGGTCAGACCTTCGTAGGAGTAATATTCATCCAGTTCTTCGATAATCTTGTTTGGAAATATCTTTTCCATATTCAAGTACCTCTTTCCATAAAGAAAACTCTATACTTTGGAAGATTTGAATCTCCATAAACTTTCCCTGGCTTTTAGCACTAGGAAAGTAAATTTCTGAGAGTTCTTTTTGCCTCACTATGCAGCACGTGCCCATAGGTGGCCTTTCATAAACAGTATACATAAAAGACTTGTTAGACAAAAGATACTATTTTATTTAACTATACAGCCAATGCCCTTAGGTGGCCCTGCATAATTCAACCCCCTGACAGGTTTGTTAAATAATGGTATCTTCATTCTTGGAATCTACTTCTTCTAATGCCTTTTAGTTCTTTTTCATATCATTCCTCAGATTCAAATATTCTTAAGTCATAGATTACATATTTTCCATCATACTTGATAGGGGTGTCCATGGGTCGGGTTGGGTCGGGTTTAGGCGTTTTTTGGGCCCGACCCGACCAAAATAGGTCGGGTCGGGTTGGGTCGGGTCATATGTGTTTTCTGTTTCGGACCCGACCCGACCCAACCCGTCCAACACCGGGTTGGATTGATCGGGTCGATCGGGTTTTGTAAACAAAAAATACTCATCGCCCTAGATTATCCCGCACGCCTCCTTCCAATTCTCCTCCCTCGGGCGACTCCATCTCTTCTTCACCAAATGGACATCGAGGGTTCGACGGGTGATCTTCATCTCAGGCCGGTGGTGAATCATGATCTCCTCCATCTCATCGGAGCGCCTGTATAGGTCATTCGTGATCTCCTGAAATTTTCATCCCAAGACGCTGCCCTTGACATTTTCTCAGGTAATTCGTTTTATCGTTCATCAGCATGCTTAGTCGGTTTTAAGAGGAGTGGCTATGGCAGACAGATCTCGATTTTTCGGCTTCATCATTTTTGGTGCAGCCGTCTTCATCTAGGTGGAGGTGTGCATCGGTGAATCTCCGATAAAGCGAAGCTTCATTTTCTCCTCTGTTGAGGTCGGTAATATGTTAACGTTCGATTTGGTATTTCAACCGGTGGCACATGACAAAATGTCTTGGTTCGCAGGCATCAGTGCTTGATTTGCCTCACCATGCCAGGACGACCTCGACGACGAATTGCCCCCAAAAAAAGGTGGCAGTTGGCGGCGGGATCGGTAGTGGGTGATGGATTTCTATCTTCTGTCAGTGTTCTGTGGTGGATCTAGGGTTATGTATGGTGATTTTGATGGAGATGGAGGTGGAGGCGAATGAGACTTTGTGTGGGTTCGCGACGGGTGCATCGTGCTGTGGAGGTGGTGGTGGAGGAAGATGATGAGGGCGAGGCAACCCGTGACCGCGGGATGTGCAGGGTTAGTGTCGGGTCATTGGGCCGGGTTGGGTAATTTTTCTCCCAACCCGTGACCCGACCCAACCCGACCACGGGTCAGCCCGTAATGACCCGACCCATGCATATGAAATCTTGAACCCGACCCAACCCGACCCAACCCGATCGGGTCGGGTTGGGTCGGTCGGGTCGGGTCGGGTTTGGACAACCCTAATACTTGAGTATGGTAGTATGTTTTCAGATGCATTTTCAAGGAATTGTGTCAATTCTAATCCATTTCGGTCAAAGCTATTTCGACCTTAAACATTAGCCCCTTTATGTCCGATATGCATGACTTTAAACTGCCCACAAAAGACAAAGGAACAATGAATAAAAGTCAAGTTCCAGCTCACTAAACATACATTCTGTATGATTTATGTAATATTGATCAATTAAAAGATTCACAGATTCTAGGGTTATTTGTAATAATCCTAGTAAAAAAATCAAACTATGCTTACTAGGCCCATTGGTTTAAGTAAATTTGAAGCAGGTAGTGAAAGAATGAAAGTACAAATGATTGAAGATGAAAGTGTTTTTCATTGATACACAAGAGTTAGAAGGACATCCACAGACTGGAGTCTCTTCTCTTTTTCAAGAATTACAAGAGGCTTTCAACATAACTCTTCATTTTATTTATGGCATCCTGAGATTTATCAGCAGTTACTTGAAACTCGTGCACTTGACCAGCTTCACTCTTTTCAGCTTGATAAAGTGCCTTCTTAGCATCTATGATGGCTTTCATGCCATTGATATGAGTTTCATCCAATGATTTATTAAGCAGATCAAGTTCCCCAATAATAGCATCTAACTGTTGCTGGAGTTTCACCTGCTGGACGACTTTTTCTTTGATTTAATGCTTCAGCTCCTTCATCTTGGAAGCATAATCAGCTTCAGCTTTGGATACCCCAGCCTCAAATTCGCCTATGTTGACTGAAAGTTTCACTCTGATCAAATCTTCAGGACTTTTTTGCGCCTACTCCCTCCTAAAAATGATCTGTTTCACCGTGGGGTGGATCTTTTCATATCCAAAACCACCAAGTCCTAGTATAACAAATTGGGATGACAATCGAGGAATTTTTGATGGTAGCTCTTCTAAAGGAACCCCAGATATGATGTCCCATATGTTGTTCCATGTCTTATGTCGTGAAAAGCTTAACGCTTTAAGCATCTATGGATCTGATTCAACATCATCGTCAAAGGGGGGCATGTAATATGGAATTAATGCACTTAAAGAAGTTCCATGTCCTACTTTTCCCCCCTGATTTGTGCTTCTTCACTTTCAATTCATGTTGGGGCAGAGGCTGAGGCTTCACCTCCGGATCTAGTCATTGCAGTTGATGGCCCTGCATGATTAATTGAAATATTTAGTTAGCTTCAAAGGATAAAAAAATAATATATTGTCTTGTGAATAAAGTACAATCACAAATATTGTTATCCCTTACCCAAGGATGGTTCAGCAACCTGAGAAGACTTCTCCCCATCTTTCCCGGTCTCAATCGGATTTTCAAGATGGGTCTCAGGAGGGTTTATTGGGTTTATCTCTACTTGAGCTAATGTTTCTGCAATGGTAGGGTTGACATGAATGTCCACACCCTCTTCAGGCATTGACAGTTCAGCAGCTTCTACGGATGAAACTTCCTATTATTTTCAGTCATGGTTAGAAGTGTAAATTTAAAAAAAAAAATTGGGCGAAGGGTAGCACTCATGCCCAAGGTCTTCTAAATCACATGACAACTTAGCATGATCATAAAATTCTTCGAAATTCATTCCTTGATTCATCATTTCATCCAATGATATTTCAGAATCCTGGTTAGTCTCACCAGTGGGAGCATTTGTTACATCTTCTTGCTGACTTGCATCCTGCAACCCATGACCCTAGACAGCGTCTTCAGCAGCAGGAGGGATACTGGGAATGGATTCTAGCTCTTCTCCAGGAGCAGCCAAGTCAGTTTGGGTCTGTGATTGTTCTACAGCACCCTCCACGGCCTTTGAATGAGGATCAGTCCCTTCCCTCAAGGGGGAAATTGAAGAAGCCCCTACAATCCTCAAAAATATGAGTAAACATGTGATTATGGGTATAAATTCATGATTGTTCGAAAGACTTACCGCTGCTAATGAAGCGTTTAGCTGTGGATTTCCTCCTTCATTTCCTTTTCTTCATTCATTTTTT
Organism: Viscum album; assembly: GCA_963277665.1. Lineage (NCBI taxonomy): Eukaryota > Viridiplantae > Streptophyta > Magnoliopsida > Santalales > Viscaceae > Viscum > Viscum album. Next base: position 1,355,255,350 of record OY728158.1, on the reverse strand, counting down.
TGGAGTATCAGTAATCTCCCTTATAGGCACTTGGATTGGAGAATGGAAGACTATGTCATGCACCTCATTCATAGCCTGATGTGCTGGCGATTTCTCTCCTGGTTCGCGGGGAGAATCAGCAACATCCCCGATAGCAGTACCACTAGGGATATACTGTGGCGAAGGAGCCCCAGTTCCTTTCTTTGCAAGCTACGAGATGAAGAAAATGACTTCCTTAAGTAACAAAGCTTCAACTGAAATCAAGTTGCAAAGCAAATAAGGAAATAAAACTTACATCTTCATGAGCCACATACTCTTGCCATTACTCATCTCCAAAACCACCCGCCCCCTCAGTGGCGCCATGATCAATCATTTCCTTCACCCGCCTGGTGATAGGAACAGAGTCATTAGTGGAATATATGAGCATTTCCAGCTCTCTGATGTAATCCCACACTTCATTGGAGTTATCTTCGTATTGAAGATTTTTAGAAGCCATAAGATTTCCTATTCCAGGAAGTTATAGGCCCTCACACAAATCCAGTCGGGCGGTCTCAATACCACAGTATAAGCCCTTCCATAGCTGAACAGCCTGTGGTATTAGATATGAAGGCTGTGATGAAGGTCCTACAATTTTTGACTATAATTTCTTCCCAGCTCCTGCAGCTATAGATAGAGAATAATAAAGTAAGACTTATTGCTTTATGAAGTAGCAGTGATTAAAATTAATGCAATGAAACAACTCACCAGGAGTTGATGGAGTGAGTCTTTTAATTCTGGTCAGAGGATTATATTGGGCACGAAACCGCTTTGCTGCCGGTTGTGCCTCATCATCCCCATCATGAAAATCCTGTGAATCAGTTCTAGAATAGGAGTCTGTTGAAACAATTTTAGGTGAGGAAGCATCACCTTCGTGAGGAAGAGTTTCTTTCTCTACAGTCCTCTTCCTCTTTCCCACTTGATATACTGGGTGATTCAATATCCCTTTGGGGTATGATGTTATCCAGTGTTCGGTATAATATGTAGTCAAATTATTTTCCGCTTTTTCAACTGGTAGATCAAATATTTCCCCAGTCTTCTCTCTTGATGTCAGCAGCAATAGTTGTCGAGCAACCATCAGATGTTGCTCTAACCTGACATGTACCGGAGGGGATACAACAATCTATTGCAGACATTTGAATTGGCGTGCAAATCTATATGGATCATAGGCCTCACATATGATCTCTCCATCATTCCTGGCTACCAACACACCATCCCTGCAAGCTAGCATGTATGCCCTCAAATCCAAATGGGATGTCCCATCATCAACAAACCGCCCGGATGGTGGACTTCCATAGGGAAAGAAGTTGAATTCCTTAAACATGCTCAGCCTCACTTTCATGTCATAACCATTAACATCTAATGGAGCAATTCCAGAGAATACCTGTACTGACGGTCTGAAGGAGCTTCCAAGAAATTGTAATCCATTCTATACATTGTAAGTCCTGAAGTGAGTGGTGATCCATCCCCACAAAACTTGGAATGGTCCCACTATTCTTGAAGGAGATTTACCCATGAAGACATGAAGTAAACTCCTATGGATCTTTTCTAAAATGGGGGTAGCTAACCCAACCATTTTTCCCTTAGCCAACTTTGCCACAATGACGAAGGTCCCTAGCCTAATGCCTCCCTTCGAATCCCTGACCGGCAAGAGATAAACACTCAGCCACATTTCCAAGAAACCCGCCAAATGAGTCTTCTTTGGAATTCTTTTATTCACTTCATATACCAACTTTTCAAACTCTCCTGCTTCTAGAGTTGGCCAGAATGTGCCCGGAGCTCCTCTTTTCTCAGGTTTTGGACAGGTGGTAGGACGTTTGGGTTCGGTATCCTTGGATTTCTTTTTCTTGGATCCTTTTTTTAGTTCCATCTCTTTCTTCTCAATGAGAAATACATTAATCCATTCTTCCGGATGAATATCATTTCTAAAATGAGTTAATGAGGTCTCTGAACTCTTGATCCTGTGGATGATCTTAAATAATTCTTGAGCTAAAGCAGGTGTCTTCTCTGAATCATTCCAAGTCACCATGGGAGGAATGAATTCATCATACATATCGCCCAAAATTGGAGCCCCTGAGATCTTGTGGACATCCCACAAACTGATACCTACTTCTCCATGAGTCAGATGGAAAGAATTAGTTGTTGGGCTCCAGTGGCTGAGTATCTCTGGAACGAAGTTATCATGTCTGTAAACATATGTTTGCCCAACCCAGATAGCTTCATATATTGCAGCTCTCTTCAGATCCTCGATAAACTCTGCACAGGTCTGTCATACCTAGTATGCCCACATCCAAGTTGGCTTCACACCTCCCCCAGGACGGATGTCCCAAATTTTCTTCCAGCCTTTGGATTGATCCATCTGAGAATTTCAGAATATCGAAGGATGACAATGTGGTTGAAGCTCAGGTGTATGTTTTTTCAGATCTAGTGTGCAAGGGCTATGATGCATCATATATGCCTTCTCCATTGTTCCATCATTTATAAATACTCCTCCACCTAAGATATTTGCTGATGCAAAGTTGGTATAATTCTGAAACCACAAAAATAGAAGATAATTCTTTACATCTGGAATAATGACTTCTTGTAGAGGACCATAGCCATAAAAAGGTAGTTAAGTGCTTTGAGGAAAGTTGAGATGATATCTCTTTAGATACTTTTCCAAATTTGGAAGAGTACTATCTTTGACAATATAATAATCATGGCCAATGATGTTCATCATATCATCTATCCTCTTACTAGCCATTTCATCAATTATTCTGGGTCTAAGAGCCATTAATTCTGCACAAGAGTTGAATAAGTTAATTTATAAATGGATTAATTTTTCACAAACATTGTGAAAGAAATCAGAAAAATGGCTAAGGAATTAAGGCGCACATGTATGGAGATGTCGCGCAAGTGTTACATGTGCCGCGCAAGTTTTTATCTTGCATGTATCACCGCACAAGTCCTATTACCTTGAGAGTAGCGCGGCAGCGAGGAAATAGTGGAACGAAAAGACTTGTACGGTAAAGATGGCTTGCGCGGCGAGAGCTCGAGAAATTCAGGATCAGATTCTATACACGGCCAAAATATGTGTATTTATAGGCCAGGAAGCCTATCTGCGCATCGTACCCAGTGCGCTTAAGGCCTGCGTGATGAGAACTTGTGTGCCGCCCTTTGCGCCATCAAGACTTGCACGCCACCTTTCCTTTGGATGTATGCGATTTCCTCAGAGTCAAATCCTCATTTCATTCGGATCCAACTCTAAGGGGGGACTTTTGTTGATGCTCCTTTCATCACAGAATCTAATGATCAGAAAAGTGGAATATATGAGCACAAAGTGATTTAACCTTTAATGAAAACATCAAAAATCGACAAAGGGATGAACAAGGAAATCTTTTCCCATAGGCCGCGCAAGTTTCCTCATGGTCGCGCAAGTGGACTTGCGTGACGCACCTTGGCGCGCAAGTGACTTGCGTAACCTAATTGATAACCACCTGGTAACCGCCTGGGGTCTTCTCCTGCCTATAAATAGACCCTGTGGTCCCCCCATTCGAGAGGATCTTTTTGCAGAAACTCGGATTGAAGCTCCCGATGCCCAAGTCTCTTTTCAAAGCATCTGGAACACTTCCAAGGTAATTTCTTACCTTGAACGGAAGATCTAAAGAGAGGGAGGAAGGCCTAAGTGTTGAAACTCATCAACACTTGCGCGCTTGATTGGCCAGCCCTTAAGGGAAGTGACAACACTTGCGCACCTCCTTACTCCTTCGATATAACTTGCACGTCCCTTTTTGGAAGAACCTCAAGAGGATTCTAAAGGGTTTAATAATGATCCACTCAAGTATTTCAATGCTAGTTGACCATCGCGCAAGTACACCATCTGTCGTGCAGGCATACCTGCACAACCAATACTTGCGCGCCGCCGTAGTACCTGCGGGCCTTCCAAGACTTGTGCACCCCTTCCTTTTTGGGCACCTTTCTGGCCCATTTCACCCCTCGTAAGCCTTTACACCGTTACTTTTCAAGATTTAGTCATCAAGACACTCTTCAAATCCATTTATGGCAAGATTTCTTGATTTGACTTCCTTATCTGAAAGGAATTCTGTGGAATATCTCTAAAAATCTAATGATTTAAATATCTTTATGTCACAAAATATGGAGAGTTCATTCATTCAACCTCATCCTTTAAGATGAGAGAATCCTTAACCTGGGTCTCCTTTTCAGGAATAATCCCCAGTCATAAGTCCTCTAATATGGGCATCCTCTTTAGGAGTAAACCCAAAGTCCCTTAATTTTTGGGCATCCTTCTTAGGAGTAAGCCCCAGATCCTCTAATTTGGGCTTCCTTTTTAGGAGTAAGCCACAAACCTTAATCCTTAACCTAGGCTTCCCTTTCAGGAATAAGTCCCAGTAATAAATCCCTTAACCTGGGCCTCCTTTTTAAGAGTAAGTCCCAGTCAAAATCCTGGGCTTCCTTTTCAGGAGTAAGCCCCAAGTCCCTTAATTTCTCTTAACCAGTCCTAATTTACGTTTGATCTAGGATTCCTTCTCATGAGTAAAACCCAATTATCAATACTCTCCTAATTTGGGTTTCCTTTTAAGGAATAAGTCCCAAGTTAGAGTATTCAAATCTCCATGAAGCACATATACCTTTATGGACCCTGTTCCTGGATTTTCTCTCTCAAGTAAATCCCAAACTTTATTTATCTCGGCAGTCATACATACATAAGCCCCACATTATATCTTATGATTGCATCTTTCATGGCACAATTGTCTAATTTTTACCAATACCTCTTTTTTTCTCACACCGAGCATGACTCAAGTGAGCTTAGAGTGTAAAAGTAATTGTGACATCCTTCTTTGATCCATCAATCATAAACATCATACTCCCTTATTCGAACTACCTGGGTTCTGATTCCTTTTCCAAAACAAAGGATACATAGGTAGCCCATCTATGGGTTCGATCCCAACTCTGAAATAATTCACATTTTTCTTGAATGCAATAAACTTCAAGTACACCACTGAGTGGCTTTAAAACCATCCTGGTCATCATAATGACCAAGAGACTTTTATAAATATTTTGAAGGATACCATTGACCAAGAATCTCTAAATAGATGTAGATGATTCTCTATTGATGAAGAACCTCGAATACATATAAAAGATTCTCAAAATTTCTTACATATTTAATCATTGATTTTTAAACTGAAGGAAAGCTCATTTTATACTTTGAAATATAATAAGGATTCAAGAACATAACTTAAATATATAAAGAGAGTCCCAGAATAGACAATAATTCCCCTCAAAAAGGTGTGATGAGTCCGTCCTCCCATCCTCTAGACCAATGAAAATTACTAAGCCTCATCAGTTCACAAACTAATGAAGCGCCTACCTTTGGAATGTAGGTCCAAGTGGATGTGGAATCATTGGATGTTTCCGGTTCTACGAACAAACCCGTTAGAAACTGATCGGAACGTTTGAATCTCCCATCCAAGAGGACATCCCCGAATTCCGAGGGAATCAATCCTCTAATGCGCAAAGGTGAACAGAGGGACAACACCAATGGTTTCTAAAATCAACATGAATATGATGTAGTGAAAAGAATGTGAATAAAAATACCAATAATTAGGTAATAATGGGGGTGGAATAATGATGGATGGTACCTATTGATAGTGTCCAAAACAGATCATATATATCGTGTGATCAGAAATAGGAACATCAAAAGGGAGCTAACCGCTGAAAAACGTTACTACACAAGACCTATCTTATAATTTCGTTTGAAATATTCGGTGTAGTTGTCTCAAAGAGGTATAAGATCTATCATGGGGAGAATCCATACCGTCTGAGGGTCCTTTCAGATGATAAAGATGATGGAAAACCTAACAAATATAGAAGTTATGTATTAAAACTTATGAAATCTTGTCCATGACGAATCTAACACTCTATGTACTAATCCAATGTGAATTTAAACATGTTGGTGAGACATAAAAAGGGTTAAAGGGACCAATTAAGGTTGCACAACATGAGGCGGTGAGTGGAGGAAAGAGAAATAATGGATTGATGATCCTGGTGCTAGATCAAAAGGCAAACAGTCTAGGAGTTCATACATATCTTATAAGAATGGGAATCAAGAAAAACATTGTTCTGAACATGCCATGTAGTTAAATGTCATCAGGTAAGAATGAATGATTTAGTGTTTTCTCAAGATATAAACATTAATGACATCACATAATAACCCGATGTGATTGATGACCAAGGATGTCCACATAGCACACTATTACTGATACAATGTGAGAAAATAGGCCAAGGGACTGGGATAAGGAATAAAGAAACCTAAGGCTGGACCTGAGGACAACATGTATGGTCATTCATACATATTTGATAGTGGTGTGTATTAGTCCATACATACTTCTCTAATTTCGTAAGGATGCGTGAAAATAAATGGGAGATTCCAGAAGGGATGTACATGTGATGGAAATTATAAACCTGATGTGAATGTGTACCAGAAACGTCTACCCGACACCATATGCTTCCAACTGAGTTCAGGCCAAGGGTTTATAAAGAAGGTAGGATTTTAGGTACCTTTATATAGACTTGATGAAAAAATTATTTTGAATTTCCATGTATCCCATAAGGGCGGGAATCAAGACATATATAGTTCTTGAAGGGATTGTTTTGCAGGTCTTCCCCTTGCACCAAAATAGTGGAATTTGATTAATCATGTTTTTTCTTTAGATTGGGTGTGTTTTTTGGAGTAATAGACCCAGAAAGGATAATATGGGCATTGTTGTAGGAATCAAGTCATATGTAGTCCATGACAAAAACAATATGGTTGACAGAGGAAAAACATGATTTCCTCTCAAGAGAGGACACAAAAATTTATTGTCGTTTTCATCATATGGCCATGATGACAATGTCACATTTTAATGTAGTATAACAGGACCATCCCATGAACATTAACATCATTCAGAAAAGGAAAATTAATTTAAATTCATGTTGGACCAGACAACATGGATTAACATCTTATGGTTTGGATGCATGGTGAAGAATTAGGTTCTAAAGAGAATGCATGTGGCATAATAAAACATACCAAATTTCATTAGGATGATGGAATTTCCACACCACACTGCACGAAATCCCAATGGGGGATCCTCAGGCCAAAGGGATATAAAATATTGTTGGACTAGGGGAATGGACCCTAATATTAAATTTTTTGGATGTCCTATTTATCCCATAATAATGGGAATAAATCCATTTATATTTAAAAAAATTTCATACAGATTAATTTCATGATTAAAGGATTAAGGAAAGGGGGATTCTCTAGTAGTATGGGCACATGGTATGACTATTGAAAATCCAGAGTGAACGAGGAAAATTAATGTCCGCACCTCACCACATGAATCCATTGAAACAGACTAAATCCATAAGTGGGGGGGTTAATATATATGGAGAAATTTGATTGGTTGGACCTGAAGATTGAATGTATGGGTGTTCATATTCATCCCATTTCATGGGAGGGGGGGAATCATGTCTTACATAGTTCATAAAATGTTGAGCAGTTTAATGTCTTGTAGTAAGGAGAGGGAATGGATAGATCTTTAGAGAGTTACATGACATGGGTAATGAAAAACCAATGAAAATGTGGAGAATTAATGACCCAAACATGCCACATACTCATGGGATAAAATTAGCCAAGAGGCCATGTGAATCCAAAGGCAACTAAAAACTGGGGTTGGACACGAAGATAAAATGTTCAGGTGTTCCTACGTATCCCATAATGATGTGAATCATGAAAAATGTAGTTACTGAGATTTTTTGTTGTTTATCATCATGTGATATGGATTATGGAGAACACAGTTTAAATTCAAAGAGCTCAGAATATAGATTTCTAGTTTCATGTCATGTGTGTGGGACATATGGGCCGAAAAAGGTGAATCACAACACCCGATATATGGGATTCCATGGGGATGGTGATAATGATTTAGGATAGGTGTTGACCATGTTTACAACATAGTATCCATCTCATGTGGCCTGGAATTGGGAAAAACAATTGAGCATCGACCGCTGACCATATTTTCAATGCGGGAGTTGTGTCATTTTGTCATTTGAGATCCTCCATAATGTTTGACCAAAACGGTATGGGAGGTAAGGTGGTGTGATATCATGCTCCATGGTTGTCCTTTCAGATGTGAATGGTGATTGAGTCCAAAATGATGATATGTCTAAAGCGTGGTGGTACACGTGTACATTAATGTATCGTGGGAAGGACGATGGAAATCTTAGTTTAAGGTCCTATAGCATAGACCATGTGGCATGTTTACCACGTCTTGTTTCTCATCGTGTCAGATGAATGGGATCTTAGTATAAGGTGTTAGAGATCAGACCATATATAGTTTTACATACTATAGGATAAGAATTCTTAACTTATGTAAAGTAATTCTTGGGTAATTTCGAATTTTTTGGAGGAGTGATGCACTCACCATTCATTGTGACCATGGAGTATGCACCATTCTGGTAAACCATGTGAATTATAAATGGTTCCTCCCATCAGGGATCCTAATTTGGTGGACTCATTCTGGATATCATTGGAGTTCTCAAGGACAATACCATGTTAGTTTGAACGAAGTAAAAGATAAGGAAACACTTATTGAAATCTATGGCTATATTGTTTTGGTGCCTCTTCATATTGGGAAAGGTAAGAATCATGTTATATTAGATGGATTATAATTGGAAAAGAAAATAATTTATATCTTTTTTTATGTCATATGATCATATAAGGATATCCAACGTGATAATAACTAAATCTCTATGGGTTGGACTACTTCTATTCGACACACCACTGAATTTGGTTTCACTTGGGTAGAATTATGAGTCTTCATTCAGTAAGACCAGGGAGCATTAGGGAGTTTTTGCGGCCAATGTATATTATTAAAACAAAAATTTTTTTGAACAATATTATAAAGGGTTTTATTGAATGCCACAATCTAACCATTTACTTTAACATCATATAGAGAAGTATGATTATAACAGATATTGTACTTGGCATACAATTTCATCAACTTAGATACCTAAAATATGGTGTTGTTATTCATTAGGATAGAATGTGGGACTCCAAATCATTATATGATACTAGATCTCACCAAATCAACAATACAAATTGCCTTGACTTCCTTGAGTGGCACACTCTCTACACACTTGAAAAATAAATCTATAGAGGTTAGGATGAACATACGTTGGGGAGTCCTTTATGATGGATTTTCTCCCACAACATCAAGTCCTCAGACCGCAAAGGTGCATAAGTACATGGTAGTATATAGAGGATTTAGAGGAAGATGAAAAAAATTAGCATAAATCTAGAAAACACGGACCCTATTGGAAAACATGATATATTCATGGTTCATGGTGGGCCACAAATATTCTAATCTTCTTATCTGATGAGTGAGTTTGGGCCATACATATTGATCCCGCATGAAATGGAATCTGTTTCCTGCATAACCAGAAAAATCTCATATATTTGAATGCAATGAAGGAGAATCCCATTAAACCCATGTCATTAGAGGATCTTCTCAAGACAAGGACCACTCTGGAGGGTGAACTTCACTATGTGTCAATGGACTCACACACATTAAGCTCGGACTACCAAGATATTACCATGGCGGGGATACTCGATAATGAAATTCATCCAATTAGGTGTATCTTCCAATGTTCTAGAAGGGTGAAATTGATGTTCTTATATGGAGGCAACGATGGTATGTTGTCTTACATTGTAGTTATCATCTCCATCATGGGTGATGGGAGAAATGGCCCATCGACGCGCCACATGGATAATAAAATCTTCCTGGTCAGGCCCTACAAGTTATAGTGCATTCATGACAAAGAAATCAGCTCAGTAATTCTGTGATAGAGGGACTTGAGTAACTTCTAGACGGGAAGGGAACAGAGCTATAATATAATGATTACACTCTAGAAATGGAATGATCTCTAACTTCCAAGTGATTTAATCACTGTATATATTCTTGATGATTAGTTAGGTGTCCCCATTCACATGTTTGTGGGGAATATCAATCTCTAGGGAATGTTCTATACCAGTGATTAGGTCTTAATACTCCACTTAATTTTTGGTTCATCATTCTAAAAACAAGGAAAAACATGGAAATACACCCTATGTAGGCATGGTGAACGTTTTCGATGCTTTCGCCGGGGCGCGCGCATCCGTCTGTGGAGGATGCGCAGCTGTTGCCCCGCATTCCCTCTTTCCAAGGGTGGGCGGCATTCTCTCCTTATTCAGGGACGTCATCTCCTGGATCGAAATCAGGATGATGGGATGTCGGTTCTTCCTTCCGTGGATTCCTCCTCTGAACTTGTCACCTAGTCCGGGTCTCCCTCATAGATTTAATACATTGTTCATGAAACTCTTCCTAGTTCCATGTTTTCATGGACACCGGTTAATTACACTGTTTCTGTCAGGACATTCCAAAGGGTCTGGTCAGGGCAACAACCTTCGGTTGGGGGAGAAGTCACGTCAAGGCATCAGTAGCATGTCTGAGCGCTGGGGAACTGGTGTGTCTTTATTTTGTCCCTTTTCATGGGGCTTCTCGAGGGCGTGGATTCTTGAGGAATCACACATCGAGCGCGGGGAATTATATGCCATAGGCATATACCTGAGGTTTTCCTCAGCTTCATATGTTTGACACAGGGTATGTCACATGTTTAATGTCCCGAAGAGATGGTTATGCCAAGGGCGTGCCATCAGAGGTTTTCCTCAGGAATCTCATGTTTATCACGAGGTAGGTCGCGAGTTTAACGTCCGGCAGAGACAGATCGGCCTAATACAAACACTATATGGAGTGGATCAGATTGATGAATTTCCCTTGAAGGGATACCGATATCGGGGCCAACCCATGGGCGGCTTCCTGAATGTTGTTAAGAGGAGCAGAAAGGCATGATCTCTCCAGGATATGGTGGTCCGGGTGAGAATTAGGGTGGATGATGGATGGATGGATGAAGTGGAGGGGGACTGAGATGGGACTATCGCAAGGGTGACAGTGATATTGTGCTTGAGCCTCGAAGAGACCTCCTACGTATCCCCATGGCAAGGAATCAATGTCTGTGTAGTTCAGGATGGTGCCGGCGAGCCAACGTGAAGGTGGACCTTAGCCCGATGGTCATCGTCAGCGAACCGACGTGAAGGTGAACCCGGGGGTCCACTGGTGGTGGGATTGAACCTCGTGGAGGCTTCCTACATACCATGCCTTTACATGGATCAAAGTCCTTGTAGTTCAGGTGGAATGTTTAATATAGTTTAACGTCTTGTGGGACAGGGGTGAACCGACGTGAATGAGTTCTTAACAACCGGGTGATGGGATTGAACCTCAGGGTGGCTTCCTACGTACCATGCCTTGACCTTGATCAAAGACCTCCTAGTTTACGTGGTGGTTTTCGTCAGTGAACTAACGTGAGTTAGGACCTTGGTCCGGATGGTGTGGGGCTTACACACTAGGCTGCCCAGGTGCTGGTGACCTAACGTGAAGAAGGTCGGAGTAACCAACAGGTTGTGGGCTTGAACCTCTGGAGGCCTCCTACGTACCATGCCTTGACATGGATCAAAGACCTCGTAGTTCAAATGGTTTTCATCAGCGAACCAACATGATGGTGAACCAAGGGGTCCATTGGTGGTGGGACTGAACCTCGTGAGGCTTCCTATGTACCATGCCTTGACATGGATCAAAGTCCTCGTAGTTCGAGAATGGAGGTGGGTTTCGGTGAACGAATGTGATGAAAGGACCTTGTTCTTATGGGATATGGTCTTCAACCTCAGGGAGGCTTCCTACGTACCATGCCTTGACATGGATCAAAGTCCTCATAGTTCAAATGGATGTGCAGTTTAACCTCATGCCGGACGACACATAGTTTAACGTCATGTTAGATGAGGTGTTGTCATGGCCAATTCTTACTCTAAGACCACGTGAGTCGTGCTCGGTGTGAGAAACAAGAGGCGGAAGAGACCTGATGATCACATCGCGAAGGGAGCATCCATGAGAAATGAAAAGGGGCTTACGCATTGGGCGGCCCATGGTGATGGGACTTACTCCAGGATGGAGGCCTGAAGTGCGACAAAGCGTGGTGGGAGAGCGATTTGGGACCAAAGATGGAAGGTGCCTCGTTCCATAACGTGTCCTCTACTGGCCTTGGCAGTGGGGAAGTACGGAGGTGCATGGGTTCTACCTTCCACAAGAGAGGCTTGGGGCTTATAACAGGGTGGTTACCCTTCTCCCGTGGACATACGCCGCTCCGATAAGGAGGATATCATCCCTAGTGGAGGGGTTGACCCCATCTTTGGGGAGACGAGCAGCGTTGGGAATGTTCGAGATGGGGAGGACCCTGCGTTTGAGGTGCAGGGTCAGATCACAGTTTAACGTCATGTGTTGAGGACGACGTGCTTGGTAGTTTAACGTCCTGCAGCTTGGATGAGGTGGGTTTACTCCACACCCCTAGGACATATATAACCTTTACCCTCTGTTCCTTGGGGGAGGGATGGTACTGGAAATGCCATGGTAAAGGGAGGTGCGGAGTGAACCATCGAGGGGTCCACGTTAGCATGTCTATGTGAAGAAGCAATATCCATTAGTGTGACTATGCGAAAAGGCATTAGGCGAAGCAACGCTATGGGTGGTTTTTCCATGAGATTTTCAAATCACATCGTGCAAACCTAGAGGGTCGCACTGGAAGAGGAATTGTCAAGCCAAGGAGTATGCTTCGCGAAGTGGAGTGCATCAGCCTTAGCATGGGGAAAGGGTGTGAATGGGAGGTGCTTCGCGAAGTGGAATAGTATTCGCGGAGCACTGCCTCACGAAGCAGAGCGGTCTCGCGAAGTAAGGTGCTGGGAAGCAGTGTGCATCGCGATGTACAAAGACCCCACCTTGTCATGTGGATCGCTAGTACAGGATGGGAATTTCGCGAAGCATAAACGCTCCACAGCTACCCAGGTTCCCATGGGAATTCCATTCCTTCGCGAATTCCCTTAGCCTTTGTGAAGGGAATCCCTCTCGGAATAGGGGCTCAAGACGAGAAAAGTCGAAGGCCTCTCGCGAAGTAGAAGTACCTCACGGAGCTCATGATTCCCAGGGGCGAAGGGTGTTTCACAATTCAGGAGATGAGAAGCCGAAAGGTCGGATCCTCTCCTTTCTGTACTCAAGGGGAACCAAGTATTTATAGGAAAGGGGCGCCGTGAAGTAGAACTCACATAGCGCGAAGGGGTGGTGGGTGCTTCCCGTCGGGCTCCCGTACGTCAGGGTGTTCGCGGAGCGTTCCTACCTCACAGTCTTCATGGCGGGCTCACGAACGTCAGGTAGTTCGTGGAGCATTACCGCCTCCTGTGCTCCGTGGCGGCCGCGATGCTCGGGGGGTCCTTCGTGGTGGATCTTCGTGAGATAGCATGCAGGGATTCTTTTTCGTCCCTTCTTTTCTTGCAATATTTTGGCATCAAAAAATTCCCCCCCCCCCTCATACTTGGAGCCGCAGAGAGATGAAGGGTCGAAGTCTGAGGTAAAATTGCCAAAATGATCGGCGGTTCGCGATGCGTCCCCACAAAGGGGCACACGGGGCTGTCGGGGGCCACATGGTCCGGACGCGCTGCGATGCTTCACGCGGGCGGGACGCGCCGCGAAGCTCTAGGGTCGCCGCCTATAAATAGAGTGGATGACCTCTCTTTTTTACTCTCGCGACCTTTGTCCTCTTACGCTATCTACATCGCAAAGATCTGTGTCTTCCGCGTCCTCTCTCTGCGAATCGAGCTTCGTGGCGTATCGCGAGTCTCCGACTCCGCAACCACGCCAAGCGAACTTCTTTTTGCTGGCCTAGGCCAGACTCCGCGGCTTGGTTTTTCACCCAAGCTTCGCGTGGAATCTTTGTGAGCATGCTTCGTGATCCAGTCTGAAAAAATCATTTTCTGAGTGCCGAAACCGAAATGGCCCATCGAGAGGCTGTATTGGGGGTCCTTGCAGGCGCCGCCCGGAGGGATGAGATGGCTAACTGTCTGGGCCTAGGGGAGATGGTCTGAAGCCACCAGACCATACTTCTTTGACAGAACTACTATCAGAGTGTCATAAGAACTATCTGCAGTGCAAGAAGATGCCCTTGTATGGCTTTGGGCTGAGGGATGATGTCTTCATCCCTGAGGCGAGTAGGGACGAACTAGCTTGCTGGTTCAGGAGCACGCCATGTTAGCGCCAGTGGTTCAGGGCGGCCGATGGTCATGCACGGGAGGACATCACACCTGTCACCACCGACTGTCTCTACAACCATGTGAACAGTATTGACAGGAAACCACTACAACCAGAGACGTCCCCTCATCTATACTGTACCATGCTGAAGGCAACTTTGTAGGATTTGAAGAAGGGGTGGTCCGATGAGTGGGACCTGCGCTAGGGCGGCAACTTCACCAATGACTGGGCATGGTCCTACTGGGTAGGCTCTTCATGTTAAGAGTTTGGGGCTGAGTTGAGGAGAGTGGGTTTGTATGAGGCGGCATGGGCCTCCCAATTCCACATTTACCAACCAAAATAGGCATTGCTGGAGCTGCTGAGCAGATGGTTTTCTAGGACCAATACATTTCACCTGCACCATGGGGAGGTGGGTATCAGCCTGTGGGATGTCCACCAAATTGCAGGGGTTCCGATCTTGGGGGCCATGTATAATGAGTTCCTCCCCATTATGAGCGCGTGGGAGGATACGGAGCAGATGACGCGAATGGCGTCGGCGCTGATGGATCCGGTCCCTAGAGAGGACAGGGAGGCAGTGAGGGATGTCCACTTCAAGAAGTGGTTCGAGCGGTTCCTGAACTTCCCGGAGAATCGAGAGTTTCCTCCGAGGCCTCGAGCTTGTCTGAAGGCGGCTCAACGGGGAAAGGAGCACTCATATTGGAAGGTCTTGGAGGAAAGCCAATGGATGACTTGGGTTTTCAGTGTCAGCACTGAACAACAGCCGATATCCTGGCTGGCGGCGTTCATCACGGCCCTTATCTGCGGTTGGATCCTACCGGTGAGGGATACCAGCATGGGGGTGCGGCCCAGCTCGTTTATCATGGCATCAGTGCTGGCCATGGGGCAGCGGGTCAATCTGGGGATTCCAATGCTCACCAAGCTGTACAGGATGTTGCAGCTCATTAGAGAGGGAAAGAAGCCGCCAAGGATATGCGGGCCCATCCACCATCGATATGGGTGGATTGCGGTGCACATCAGGGGGATTTGTGAGTACCCAAACCCCATCTCGCCGCCGGGATCAAACTTATTCCCCTCCATTCTGAATGTTCCCAGGATCTTCCCATTCAAAATAACCCTACTGATGGTGTTCAACCGGGTGTGGAGGGCGGATGAGTTTAACTTCCACCCATTTCCATTGCTGAAGGGGATACTCACTTACGACAGGTAGGGAACGGAAGAGCACCGGGCTTATCTCTAGGACTTTCGAGGCAGAGTTTTGGTGGCACGAGTGGATCGTGAGCCGCTCTGGGAACAATACACCCCGCATCGGTTTGCGAGGCACTTCCAGTGCCTCCAGCGGCTGACCCCGCAGGTCTACTAGGAGGTGCATCATGAGGAGCACCCATGTGTGATGAGGCAGCTGTGGCTCAGGTTCAAACGAGGTGACGGGAAGATGCGAATTTCTTTGCCTCCATCCACCAACGCTTTTGGATTGGTGAGGGAGTATGCCATTAACTTGGAGGCTGCTTATCCAGGGGAGATGTTGAGGCAGCCAACTATTTGGGTTGGTGACGGTGGGCCTCCTCTATCCCGAGGTCGGGGTCGGAGGGCAGTAAGGGCCTCTCGCGGTGGCGGAGAAAATATGGTGGAGATACCCGCACCAGGCGAGGGTGTGGAAGCACCGGGAGATTCAGTGATTCCGGAAGAGTAGGGACATCTCGAGGGGCTTCCACCGAGGGGATTTTGTAGGATATCCACTCAGGCTCCAGGGAAGCGGTTGTGTCATATGGACATGGAAGAGGTTGCGGTCTTCCCGGAGGCCTGGGACATTTGGGATGTCAACCATCAATTCCTCAGTCCACCTGAGATATGGGTTCACTTGAATCTCCTTGGGATGGAGTTACCAGGCATAGGCTGAGTTTGGGCTGGTTTCACGGCGTCTCCGGTGGAGGTGGGGAAATACATGGACGAGCTGGAGGACTACGTTCACTCCAGTGGTGTCCCACGCCCAATGAAAGACTGGGTGAGGGTACTGATGGATCGAACGGTCCCCCCCACAGCTGTTAGAACTCGATAAGAGGGAGCGCTTCCCACTTCCGGAAGAATCAGAGGACACCTCTCAGGAGGATGAGGCTGGCAGAGGGAGCCTGTTGGAGGATGGCGAAGTTGGAGACCAAGACTCAGATTCTGATGATTTCGTAGAGGCTCTCGAGGTAGCATTCCGATCTTCATTCCATATCGTCATTTCTTGAGCCATCCCGGATTTCTCACCAATGTTTGAACCATGCAAGAGGAACTTGTACGCAGGCCTCGCTCTCTCCCCTTGGCGGGTGACGATGCAGGATTTTCAGAACCCGCGCCTATGGCTGCGTCCAGTTCTGCGTCTGGTGGGGCCAGAGCACCCGAGGTGGCTCCTCAAGAATCTCTAGACCTTCCAACAGTATATGGAGGGCCACGTCTCGGGGTCCCATCAGCATCAACTCAAGAGCATCACCAGGAGATCGATCTCCATAAGTTTCCACTATTGGAGTCATTGTTGTCTTATGTAGATTGTGCCAACTAATGTTTGTGTCCCTCTCTGTCGTACAGTTCTTCAACTGTCATGGGTTGATGCTGCAAGGCTGGTCGGGATGTCTGGCAGCATGCCTCCTAGGGGAATGCTGGTGATAGTGGAGATAGTCCCCGCATCTCCCTGAGCTGCAACAGACACTATCACTGGCAGGGCCACCGTCAAGGTCGTGCGTGAAGTTATTGAGGTGGAGTTTGTTGACGAGGATCAGTCGGCCGACCCAAGTCTCGTCATGCCTACTCCGATGCCAGATGTCGTGCCAGATTCAACACCAGATGCAGATCCTGCCGAGAAATTCCTACGGGCTTATCCTGCATACGAGCCTGCCAATCGCGCAGACTGGGATGAAAGGGCCTCCGATGAGGAGGACATCAGCATGGTCTGACGCCGATCATGGAAGATAATCACGTACTTCATCACGGACACCCACCAAACACTATGGATGAACTAAATGGTCAGGATTCGCTCGCGGATGCGTGAACTGTGCGCTGGGGGAGTGGATGCCCAACGTCCTCATGTGCTCATCCGAGATCTCAAGGCCGAGCAGATCTGGGAGTATGATTGTGGGATCAGCGTGGGCTGGAAGCATAAGTAGGAGACCAACATCAAGAATATCTAGGAGGCTTAAATCAAGGTCCAACAGATGCAGACCCAAGAAGATGGGCACTTAGCCTCCCTTAATGCACAATCTGAGCTGATCTCACGGTTGAAGGCCCAGCTGGCAGAAGCAGAAGTGCATATGAGGCGGGCTCCTGAAAAGATGGTTGCCATTCAGGCTGGCGTAGAGAGGGCCAGAGCCAAGGCTGACGAACTGCGCCCCGCCACTGCTGAGGAGGAGCAGGAGCTGAGTCAGTGGCAACAAGTCTTGGATGCTACAAGCCGAAGGGTGGCGGAGCTGCAACGTTCTTTTGACGTGGTCAAGCCGTCCATGGGGGGAGTCGACTCCTGGGTATTGTAACAAATTACAAACCTTTTAATGGTACTTTCACACTTCATTTTTGTTTAATACCGTAGAACGCATGATTCCCAATGTATGCATCGGTTCATTACATACCTACAATGTTGGAGGGACATCCAATGATAATTCTCCAAGCCTACGTGGGTCATGCCCGATGTGAGAAACAGGAGATAGTGGCCTCATCGTCCAGCCTGAAATGGGAATGGAAAACAAGCTTTGGGCATCTGGGGTTTGGATAACCAGTCAGGATTTCTGGAAGGTGGGGGAGGCATGGCTGGAGAAGGAGGTTCTCAGAATAGCCGAATTAACGTTTCTTTAACATGCTCTTATGCACGAACGGTGCAATGCCAGGGGCACTGAAATTGGTCCGAATAGATAGAAATGGGAAGTGAGGATCACGATGTCCAAGATTCGGAACACCATGGGGATGGTGTGAAAATAAAAGACAATATTTAACCGTGGCATAGAAACGATGTCCTTACTGCGTTATCTAGAAATGGGGACAACAAATGAGGGTTGGCCATTGACCATGTTCGAAACACGGGACCGGGTCACAAATGTTGTTGGTCAATACTTCGGGACGTTGGCCGAGGAGAGTTGGCGGACCCTAGTTCAAGCATCTATACTATTAGGGGGTCCATTAAGACACAACCAGTCTTCCAGAACATTGCCCCAGGACGGTAGGTGAGCCGATATGGCATGGGACCAGGTTGTTAGGGGGTCTTTTTAGTCATGAAAGGGGACAAGGGTCCGAATAAGGGGTATGAAAAGTGTGAAATATGGAGCAATGGTTAGTCCGAACAGAATCCAACACTCAGGTAGTTACACCCCCGTGGTGGGAGTACGCTAGATGGGCACATTGGTTTGGTTATGGATCCTTCCTTCTTTGGGATAGGGCCTCTCTAGCGTGGGGTCCAGCTAGGGGGGCGGAAAGGGGAAGGATAAGATTAATGATTCCTATGGGATGGACCCTAGGAAAAATACCAGGGTTTCACTACATATCCCATGAGGATGGGAATCAAGCCATATGTAGTTCTGGAGAAGAATGGATAGGAAAATGCATATGGGCTGGACCCTAGTCAAAATACCAGGGTGTCTCTACATATCCCATGAGGATGGGAATAAATCCATACATAGTTCTGGAGATTCATTTTAACATCATGCGGGATGATGAGAATCCTGGTCGTGTTGGTAAACATCCTGCCAAAACTACTAACCCCACGTGACTCATGCTCGGTGTGGGAAACAAGAAGTAGTGGTGGGACTTTCCCGAAACAGAAATGGGCAGGTTAGGGTGAATGGATGCTCATTGAATACCGGCCCCATGATAGTAAAACGCCCATGTGGCCCACTTAGAAGCGCAAAGAGATAGAGCCGAATATGTTGGAATTCCACTTGAACATGAGGATGTGGATATGTGTGAATTGCGACACTCGAGATTTGGATCACAATGACGGTGGCATGACGATAGAGGATAACTGTTAACCATGACGGAAAAGTAGCATTCATATCATGTTAGCCTAGAATGGGGGCAGACAAATGAGGGTTGACCGTTGACCATGTTTGAAACATGGGGCCATGTCGCAAATGTTGTCAGAGATCCTTAGGGACATTGGCCTGAGACGATAGGGGAGCCCTTAAGCCCAACTTCCATGGAGAGCCCTTAAGCCTATCATCCATGTCGTCTGAGGGTCCTTTTGGATGTGGAAGAGGATGAGGATCCAAATAGTGAGCCCACGAAGCTTAGTCATGGGACGAGGGGAATGTCCCCATGAAAATCCCACACTTTTGGCTCTTTATCAAAACACATCTGAGTACGACAATGAGACATATTAGAGAGAGGGAGAAGAGTCATTTCCAACAGGGAGATCTTAGTTTAGGGTCGTAGAATTCGGACCATGAATGGGTAAGGGGAACAGGGGACGCATGGCAAGGTGGTTACAAAACCCGACGTGAATGAGGACCTAAGCCTTACTTACCATGTGTTCTCTGGGGAAATGCTCGAGTCGAGGGACCGAACATGAATGTTAGGTTGGGCATGCGGGGAAGTGCCCGGGAACTCTTACGTATCACATGAGGATGATAATCAAGGCATACGTAGTTCTCAAGGTGTGTCACGGTAAGGTATCAGTGCCAGGGGAAAACGGAAGTGTGGGCGTGGCCCTTGCACTGAAAGAAGCGGAATTTGATAAATCTTGTTTGTCCATTAAGGTGAGTGGTTTTTTTGTGAAGCGACAGGACTAGGGTAGCAGGCCCTGCTGTCTCCACATGAATCAAGCTGTGATAGGCATTGAAAAATGACATGGCACGTGACCAATACCCAACATGATTTCATCTACAAAGAGGTTATCACAATGCAGTGCCATTTTTAGTCGTGCATCCAGGACGATAATGTCACAGTTTAGGGTCGTGTGACAGGACCAAGAATGCATTTTAACGTCATGCAGCGCAGACGTAGCAGAGACGATGCTAGGTGGGGAATGTGTATGGTGTCACACGACATAACCGACATGAATGGGGAGATAATCCCACCTTATACCGTACACAGTCCCGAGAGAGGAACTTCAGGCAGAGGGGCCCACATAGAAGTGAAAGGTAACGGGGGATGGATGAGCTACCAGATGAACTGGACCCAAAAACGAGATGTTCGGGCGGTCCTACGTATCCCATGAGGATGTGAGTTCTGGCTGAGTGTAGTTACAAGGAAATCTTAGTTTACAATGTTAGAGCGCGGACCATGTGTGGGTGTCAACTTTCTAGTTAAGTACAGACATCAACACGATCCCTAAGCCCACGTGAGTTAATCTCGGTGTGGGAAACAAGGGGGGAATATCCTTATCGCAATACCCGAAACATCCCATTAGGGCCAGTCGATGAAGAGAAACTAAGGACACCTTTGACATGGCTTTGTTCTCCCAACGCGCAGACGTGCACGGAGGAATTGTACCAACAGTTCCGAAACTCTACTTGGTAATGATGAGACTGGAGAAGGATGTGAATCGTGTAACCGAAATTTTGGGCTTAATGGGGTTGGCATGGTGATAGAGGATAACTGTTAACCATGGAAGAAAAAACAGTTTCCATATCGCGTTAGCCTGAGGTGGGAACAACAAACAAGCATCGACCTCTGACCATATTCGCAACGCGGGATTTTTTTATCAATTTGTTGTCCGAAACCCTCGAGGGCGTTGGACCATAACAGTAGGAGAGCCCTTGGGCATAGTATCTAGTCCATTCATGGGGGTCCCTCCGGGTGTGAAAGATGATGGAAGCCCTGATGAAGGGACACACAAAGCCTGGAAAGAGGGTGCGGACTTGTCCGTGTAAAGTCTGGCATTCCAGGTAATAAACTGGAGTACCCTTAGGCACATTGGTGAACCGTCAGAAAGGGTCGATGAAACAGCTCGATAATGAGAGGCACATGGCGTGGTTATTACAAGACCGACGTGAATGAGGACATAATCCCATACCATGCCATATAATCCCCTCGTGGAGGAACGGTAGACCAAGGGGACAAGCTGGGATGAAAATTCCCTAGAGATGGGGATGGACCTGAAGCCTAGACATTCAAGTGATCCTACTTATCCCATGAGGATGGGAATCAAGACACACGTAGTTCTCTAGGTCCAGTTTAACGTCATGCAGGATGAGGAGGGGAGTAATATACCCCCAAACAAGG
Source organism: Viscum album (assembly GCA_963277665.1). Taxonomy (NCBI): domain Eukaryota; kingdom Viridiplantae; phylum Streptophyta; class Magnoliopsida; order Santalales; family Viscaceae; genus Viscum; species Viscum album. The sequence continues at coordinate 1,355,233,952 of OY728158.1, read as the reverse complement.
GAGGTGTACAGTAGGGTGAATAAACTGATGTGAATGAGGACATAATACCACACCACACCATACATTCCCATAAGAGAGGACCTGGGTCAGGGGCCCGAAAAGGCCAAGGGGCCTGATTGTTAGGCATTGGTCAGGAAGGCATGACCTGCTTGTAGTTTAACGTCTTGCAGTAAGGAGGAGGGTCATGGGCCCGGAGAGGCCGAGGGGCCTGAAGCTAATCCTCGGTCAGGATGGCCTGCCCAATTTTCAGTTTAACGTCTTGCAATGAGGACGGGGAAATAGATAAGTATATCTCCTCCGAGGAGGTGTATGACACGGCGAGTAACCCGACGCGAAATAGGATGTAATACTACACCACCCCGTATGTCTTGACCCAAGGGGATGATTTTGGATTATTGGATGGGCCAACAGATGAAATGTATGGTTGTTCCTAAGTATCCTTTTAAGATGGGAATCAAGCCATACATAGTTCTTGAAGGCCATGTAGTTTAACGTCATGTGGTGAGGACGTGGAAGGATAGAGAAATGGGATTGGGCACATGGTGTGACCGTTATAATCCCCGTATGAGTGGGGCTACGGAAGCCTACTCCACATCATGCGGGGACCCTATGAGGAAACTATGCCCAGGGGATAGTCAAAGAGAAGAGTTTGGGGCTGGGCTCAAGACAAGACATCTAAGAATTCCTACATATCCTATTAGGATGGGAATCAAGCCATATGTAGTTCTAGAAGCGCAGTTTAATGTCATGCGGAATGAGAGGCACATCTCATCTAGGGATATGTACGATATGGCGAGTAATCCGACGTGAATGGGGATGTAGTCCCACACCAAATCGTACAATCATAAAAGAGAGTGAGTCGGGGAAAACCATGGGGCCTGAGGCTGAGCCGCGGTCAGGGAGACCTAACCGGCTTGTAGTTTAACGTCCTATAGTAAGGAAGGGGAGAGAGACCTTTGTTTAAGGTCATAGATCTTAGACCATTTTGCAGTTTATTGTCTTGAAGGATGAGGATGCAGTTTAAGGTCGTGCAGGACCGTCTTTCCCTAGGAAATGTACTGCTTGAGGAACTTGGAATTTGTGGGAGGAGTTATGGGAACACCATTTGTGGTCTCCAAGGAGTATGATCCATTGGGGTAAACCTTGTGGATGACGTAAGGTCCTTCCCATTTGGGCTCTAGCTTGGGTGGTTTCCTACCAGGGATCACTGGCGCTCGAAGGACCAAAACCAGATCACCCTGTAGAAAAGAGCGAAGTTGAACCTTCTTGTTGAAGGCCCTTTCCATCTTATTCTGATGTCTTTCCAGATTGTGCAGGGCGTGAAGCCTGTTCTCGTCCCTTGCTTCCAATTCAGCTAGGCGGATTTTGGCCACCTCATCTAGCACTTGCTGGTCATAGACTGCAGTGCGTAACAATGGAAGCTGGATCTCAATATGTAGGATGACCTTAGCCCCATACACTAGGGAATATGGGGTCACCCGGGTGGAATTATGAGTCGTCGTCCGATAAGCCCAAAGGGTGTTGGGGAGCTTGTCTAGCCAACTTTTCTTGTTCTGACCAACTATTTTCTGCAGAATGTTAGAGAAGGTTTTGTTGAATGCCTCGATCTGTCTGTTTTCCTGTGCGTGATAGCGGGAGGTATGGTTTGAACAGATATTGTACTTGGCATACAGTTTTTTCAGCTCAACTGCTTGGAAGCCGGTGTCGTTATCGGTGAGGATAGCGTGAGGGACCCCAAACCGGTGGATGATATTATAGCTCACAAAGTCGACGATGGAATGGGACTTGAACTCTTTGAGTGGATCTTCCTCTGCCCACTTGGAGAAGAAATCGGTAGTAGTTAGGATGAACCTACACTGGCGAGCTCTTGCTGGTGGATATGGTCCCACTACATCAAGTCCCCACACTGCAAATGGCCATGATTACCTGGTCGAGTGGTGGGGTTCTGGTGGCCTATGCAGGAAGTTGGCATGAACTTGGCATGCGTGGAATCTCTTGGAAAACTCGATACAATCATGGATCATAGAGGGCCAGAAGTACCCCAACCTCCGGATTTGATGGGACATCTTTGGCCTAGCTTGATGGGCACCATAGGAACCGGCCTGAACCTCTTGCATAACCTGAGAAATCTCGACTCCTTGAATGCAACGGAGGAGAATGCCATCAAAGCTCCACCTATAGAGGATCTACACAAGACTGGGACCACTTTGGAGGGTATATTGCAGCGTGCAGTGTCGGATTCGCTAGCGCTCAACCCGATCATCCGGGATGCAATCATTTTGGGGATACTCGACAAAAGGTGACCTCTAGTCGGGAGTGGCTTCAACCACTGTGTCTGACGAACCCAGAACCCCTAACGTAGAGGGTCCGATGGTGATATGACTTACCCGCATGTCGTCATTGTCCTCTTGGGTGACGGGGGCAATGAATCTCTAGTGTGCCACATGTATGATCAAATCATCTTGCTCAAGTTCTACGAGTGATGCAGCTAATCCATCCAAAGCGTCATCTCGACCGTTCTCTGACCGAGGGACATGGGTGCCCCCTGGCCGAGAGGAGAACTGGGCCATTAGGCGGAGGGTGAACTCTGGAAATTGCACAAGCTCCAGCTTCCTGAGGACATAATCGCCATTGACCTACATGATTACCATATCGGAATATCCTTTCACATTTAGATGGGGCACGTCGATCTCGAGGGCCAACTCGAGGCCGCCGATGAGAGCCTGGTACTCTACATCGTTGTTGGTACAGCCTTCTGACAACAGGAACAAGTATGGTTGGATGAATTGCACCGGGGTGATGAAGTTGATAAACATACCCACTCTTTTGAGCTTAGGATCGTTGAGCCTCCTACCAGTGAGGCTCCGGGAGGCATCGTCGAAGTGAATTTGCCAACATGAGACGGGACAATCGACTAAGAGGATCGTCTCATCAGGAAAATCCAGGTCCAGGGATTGATCCGTGGAGGTTGGATGAGTGGCTAAAAAGTCTTCCAACTCCTATCCCTTAATGGCCTTCTAAGGTATGACCCTGATATAAAACTGCTGGAGGATCACCTCCCACCGTACTAGTCGGCCATTCAACCTAGGGCGATTTAGGATGTACTTCAGTGGGTCTACCCGAGAGACCAATATTACCTTATAGTGCGGCAGGTAATGCCGCAACTTCTGTACGGAAAAAAAGAGCGCATGGAAGCCCTTTTCGATAGGGGAGTATCTGATCTCCGTATCGAGAAGCATGCGGCTGAGATAGTAGAGACTATTCTCCGCACCCTCATTATTCTTCTGGGCGAGAAGTGCACCGAGGGATCATTCCAGGGCAGTCACGTAAAGGACCAGCGGCTTTCCGGAGACGAGTGGAATCAAAACCGGAGGTTGTATCAGGTACTTCTTGATTTCATAGAAGTCGGTTCGACACTCTTCATCCCATTAATAGGCATCACCTTCTTCATGAGCCGGGAAAAAGGGCATACACTTTCCGGCCAGATTCGCGATGAACCGGCGTATATAGGATAAGTGGCCTTGGAGACCTCGATGTTCCAGAATATTGCTCGGGGGAAGCATTTGGCTGATGGCCTTGATCTTCTCTGGATTGATCTCAATGTTGCGGCATCTAACAACAAAGCCAAGAAACTTCCCAGAGGTGACCTCGAAGGCACACTTTAAAGGATTCATCTTCAGGTGGTGGGAACGGAGTATACCGAACACTTTTTCAAGGTCTTTGAGATGTTCCTAGTGCTGGCATGATTTGACCACTAGGTCATCCACGTAGAATTCCACCCGCGTCCCGAGAATCGGCCTGAATATGTGATGCATGGCCCTCTGATAAGTGGCACCTGCATTTTTCAGGCCGAAGGGAATAACCTGGTAACAAAATGTACCTTGGGGATCCCTGAAGGAAGTGGACTCCTCGTCATCGGGGGCCATTCGAAACTGGTTGTACCCAAAATAACCATCCATGAAAGAGAGAGCTTGGAACCCGGCCATGGCATCAATTAATAACTCGGTCACCTAGAGGAGAAATTCATCCTTTGGGCAGCGGCGATTGCGGTCACAGAAGCCGATCCAGACCCTGATCTGCCCATTCTTCTTCCTGACTGGCACAATCTTGGCAAGCCACTTGGGGTACTGGACTTCCTTGATTAATTTGGCTTTGATAAGCTTGTCAACATCAGCCTCAACCATAGCACCGTGAGAAGGGTTCATCTTTCTCAGAGGCTGCTTAAACCCGCGATGGATTGACGGGAGGCCCAGGTGGTGAACGAATACCTGGGGATCTAGTCTTGGAATCTCATTGTAACTCTAGGAAAATACATCACAGCGTTGCTTGACAAAGTCTACGTACCTCTTCTGCTCCTCAGGGGACATGGCTACACTGATCAATGTGGGTCTCGGATCTGCCTCGCTACCAGGGTTCACCTGTACCAGTTCATCAACCGTGGTACATACGCCTTCCTCAAAGGCAGGGCAAGCATCATTCAAATCTTCATCTCCACCCGTGGAGGGGTTTCCCGCAAAGGGGGCATCTCCTGGGCTATCAAACCCTGACGTGCAGCTGGTGCTAGCTTGGGAAGTAGTTGTCATCATATTAGGAGACCCACTCGCAATTGAGACCATAGCAATGAAGGAAGTCGATCCTATCCCATCTGGCCTTCGGCCTAAGGGGCCACGTTTGATGACATCAATGTAGTGGTGATGCGTCGGCCTGAGTCAGTTGATTGCAGCCTGGTGGAAGATACATGTATGTCATACTTCCATTGTCATAAGCTTGACATTCTGGTACCACACAGGGGTAGGGGGATCCGGGATCCCCTGAGCCTGGTTGGTGTAGGAGTACGAGGTGATTTTCCCTCATTTCTTGGACATGGGAACACGCCATCCTTGCGTACGCGAAACAACAAAACACTGCACCATGTCTGGGGTCGTGGCCTCTAATCGATGGATCGAGAAGATGTTGGCGTCATCCAGTCCTACCCATGGATCACTTGCGACTGGGGTGGGTTCATCCTCACTTACTAGGACTTTCTTATCCTTTATCTTGTAATAATAGGCATCTAGATAGCGGGATTCACAAGAGGCGAAAGGAGACGCATCTCCTTGGAGCACACATACTCGACCATTGAGGGAGGATTTGAGGCATTGGTGATATGAAGAAGGGACCGCTGCGTGCATATGGATCCATTTCCTACCCATAAATGTGTTGTAGGAAGTGTCTTGAGAAACAACAATGAACTCGGTGCTGGCAATTAGGCTGCCGAACTGGGACTTCAGGCGGATCTTGTCGACTGGGAATTTCACGATCCTGTCGAATATCTGGATTCTAAGGTCAGAGGGTGTCAAATCATCTTCAGACAGACCTAGCTTTTGCAGTGTCCGAGTCGGGATTAGTTTGATCCCGGAACCCGTGTCAATGAGGTAGCGGCGAACTTCCATGCCATTGAAGTGGTCAGTGATGTATAGTGGGCGAATATTCCCATGTATGGTAGGGTCTTCATCTTCACCGTAGAATGAGATAACTACCTGGCATTCGGCGTTCTCAATTGCCTCGGCATTGAAGGCTTCCGTAGCTGCTCCCTCCGTCTCAAACTGAAGGGGGATTTTTAGGGCCTCAAAAAGTACTCCACGCATTTCAGACGATAGGCAAAGGGCCTCAAGGATAGAAAGCCTTGCTGGAATACCGGCCAGGTGCTTCAAGAGATCATACTTTCGTGCCATGCGCGAGCCTCTGCTTACAGGAGGTTGTTCTTCAAGTGGAGGCATAGTGGGTCCTTCCGGTTGAACCGGCGGTTGACTAGTACTGGGTACATCCCGCTGCCTACTAGTTGAAGCCTGGAGAGTAGTTGCCGGATTGGGGTCAGACAGTGGAGATTGGCCTGTAGCCGGGCAAGACTCACTATGATATGGACGAGGCCCCTCTTCCTCATCAAGTAGCACAAACGGCGGTGGAGGTAGAACTGAGGGCATAAGATGAGGTTGCATGTGCTGAGCACTATGCTGAGCCTGATGTCTGGTATTAGTAGCATTCACGACCTGACTGAAAGTTCCTACTAACGTGCCTTGACGACCGGCGTGGTTGTGGTTCTGCTGACGATGACGTCAGTTGGAAATGTTGGGGAGGATCGCCTTGAATTCTCACTCGTCAGGAATCATATAGGTCTTTACCAACTCCACAGTGTTATCCAAAGTGTACCCTTGGATGTCACTCGACGATTCATCCATCAGTGGGCAGATTCTGCGAGGAATCCCGTTTCAGGGGGCATAAAGTTGCCAAGAGTGCGAGATGAAGACGGTAGTGGTGGAGCGCGTTGCTTCTTCCTGCGTCTTCGTTGCATGCCATTTTGGGAATAGTTCGGCTGTGAAGACAATAAAGAGGTACTGGCTACTTACACCGAAGGCTCCGGCTGATTCAGGCATTCCCGAATGATACCATGGGCACAACGACGGTTTTTCGAGCCATCTAGTCATCGTATTTCTGTGACCCACGGCTGGGATCCTGCTGCCACTCGCCTTCGCTGTCGCTACCGATCTATGACCCTACAAAGACACCCACTACTTGTGCCAGTGCCGGGCCCAACCTGATTATGTTGTTGTCGACCTGGTCTTGAATCCAGTCTTTAAACATATATAATTGCTTGAGGGTGTGCCCCAGAATCTGATGATAGGGACAGTAGTTGGGGTGATCGGTGAGATTTTCCTCTGCCGACCTTCTTCACTCAGGTAGGCACACAATCCCTTGCTCTAGAGCACTTAGGAAGTATCCATGGACCAGATTTTCGTTGAACGAATAGTTCTGGTTCCTTCTTTCAGGATAGGGGGCCCTGGGGCCCTGGCCTTGACGAGGGGCCGTAGGGGCCTGCCGAGGAGGATACGCCTGATTGTCTCGCCTAGGTGGTTGTGGCGCATTGCGCGGGGGAACCTGTCGATTCTGAGGCGGTCGCTGCTGGGCAGGAGCCTGTGCTTGAGGTGGAGGACCTCTGCGGGGTTGCGGGGCCGATTCCGCTGGCAGTAATTCCATTTGCCTAGGGGATTATATTTGTGCCACCGTGGCGGGTTCGACATTGGCATCCCTCCTGGCTGGGATCACAGGGGGAAGCAAACATGCCTGACTAGCCTGTTGCATAGCCTCCTCGAGGTGATGTACCATATCTGAGAAATCCAGGAACCCTCCAGGGTAGTTCTAGGTGATCAGGGAAGGAACTAGCTCCGTTTTAACGTTCCCTACACACATCATCAGTAATTGATCCTGATTCAGCGGCATGTCGATGGAGTATGTAAGTCCCTTCCACCGGGCGATGAAGTCCGCGACTCGCTCATCAGGCCTTTGTTTGCACTTGAAGAGGTCTGTGATGCTGGTCTTTCGCGTGGTGGAGCTGAACTGGTATAGGAACTGCCTGCGGAGATCCTCCCAACCGGTCACCGATCCGATAGGGAGCTGGCTGTACTAGATGAATGTGGGGCCCTCCAATGTTTTTACAAAACATCGAAGCTTGGCGGCTTCTTTCTAGGTCGGAGTCCCCCGCATGGGGCCACACCTGGAAGAAAAGTGGGCCAAGTGCTGTGGCAGGTCCCTTGTCCCGTTGAAGGGCGAGAAAGTAGGGCTCCCAAAACCCGGGGGTGCGGGCATGTCATCCACCCATGCGGGATATGGCATGCCCTCTGGTGGGGCTACCACCTACCACATTTCCAACGCTTCGAGTCGGGAAATGATTGACGCTATAAGATCATCCGGGTGGGAGTCCCTCTCTTGACGGGGATCCCTAATCACAAGTGCATTGCCAAGTTCGTCGACATGGTATATGGCTTCAGTAGCTCATGGAGCGACTGGAAGAATGGCCTGCGGGGCGGCTTGGGGAACCCAGGCTAGATTCGTCAGGTTTCCCCGTTGTTCAAGAGGGTTTGGAAAGACGTATCACGCCCTCTTTCCGTGAGTTCCAACTTCTTCCCTATCTGCGGAAGTAGCATGATTAGGGTTGCCCAGAGGCATCTCGCAGGAGGGGAATTTTTCCTGCCCCTACTGGCCTAACTTGGGATTACCATAGTCGGGGCGTCGCTCTGCAGCGCGCTCGGCCAGGAGTTCGTCAACCGGCCTCTTCTGCTCAGCAAGCTACTGGAGTAACGCGGCCTTCTCAGGATCTTATTCCATCTTCTGCACAGAGGTGGACAGGTCGGAGTGCTTGACAGTTCCGACTTTCTATTTACCCTTACCAGCATTCCGACTGAGTACCAGCGACTCAGTGGGTACAGGGAGGCCTAGAAGGTTCCACTGCTGACGGGTAACCCTCCCTGATGGGTCCAGCAATGGTGGTACTCCCTCGGGGGTAAGTCTCCATCGAGAAATTCAATCTCTTCTTCCTTGTCCACTACGTCAGCCATGTGTACCGCGACCCCTCTCGGGGGCATGTCCTCAATGTCGCATAACGAATCGGGCTGCCTTAAGATCGGGCTGAAGAGGAGAGCGGCATAGTGTCCCCAGCCATGGACTTGCACATGGGGGTAGCTTCCATGATGACTCTGTGGAGTACTTTGAAACTCTGAAGGCATTTCCATTAAAGGGTTCTCTGACGGCTAGGTGACTCCGGGTGCTGGGCCACAGGAAGTGCGGCCAAATCGATCAGGCGGCATTGCTCGTCGATTTTTTCAAAGTGTTCTCTACTATTGGGGTACATCAACCGCTCATAATGAAGGTGGAAGTGTGTCTCCAATAGGTTTCAATAGAAGCACCCCACTTCCACTGGGGTAAGGGGCTCTAGTGCGCAAAAGTTCGGCGCTGCCGTCGGCCAGAACTTCTCCGAGAAGTGATCCGCTATGAGAATTCTCTAGAAGATCCTGGGTTCAGACTCAGGGTCTGGCCTCATATTTCCCCACTCGTCAATAGGAGTCAGCTGAGGTACTGGTAGCGGTACAGAGGTGGACTGCTGGGACAGTAAACCTGGCGATGGAGAATACGGTGAACGGGCTGAGTGGCCGCCGAATTCTGGGCCATCCTCTGAAGAGTGAGGTGACCTGACCACAATATCACGATATGATGGGCTGGTAGCCACAACTTTTGGCGCCGGAATTGTGGTTTCCAGCAATAGGTCATGTCGTTGCTACACCTCCGTTGTTCCCCAAAATAGCCCTCTGTGATCTCTAGTAGGGGTAGAGGGCGCTTCTGGTGATGACAGTGGTGATTGCGCCATCCGGACCTGCGGAATTTCAACAATTTATTCCTCCTAGATGTACCTACAGAGGGAGGTGGGAATCTAGTGGACCTCGCATTATTGGAGGATGATGCTGACGTGCCTAGTTCCTGCCCCAGTCCATGACATGGAGGATCGGGGAGAAGGGTCCATCGTTGAGTCGCATTCCACTTCAGAATCTGAGAAACGGGCAGGTTTGATCTCAACCCGGGCCTTCCCATGACTCTTCTTGTGGCGGTGATGACCCTCTCTCCTACCCGTCGATGGCTTTTCGGGACAAGGTTAATCCTCAACATGTGGTCTTGGGGCGGCGCTGACGGCATGTCGGAGGGGGTTCCCTCTTGAGATAACTGGGGTGCGAGGGGCACCAGGGAAAATGTCAAAGGTTACATTGGGAGGGCCTCCATGGACAACACCTATATGGGCGGAACCTCTATTGGAACCGACAAGAACATGGGGAGGACCTCCATGGTCGATGCGGGCGGGGCGAGGCTGACCTTCACTCCTCGAGTTTCCAGGGTGAGGAGGACCTTTTACAGTTGCAGAGAGGATGTAGGGAGGACCCCACATTGTATGGGGATCTGATGAGCAGTGCCTTCACATCGACTGTTGGGTGCAGGAGGAGGGACTCCAAAACCTGTATGGTGGGCGCGGGAATGGTTTCCGCGCCGAGCGTCACTGCTGCGGGGTAGGTATACCTTTGAGATAGGGGTAGCACGAGGAATACCTTCGTGACGAGCATGGGAGTGGGGAAGGCCCACACTCTGTGGAATAGTGGTATGGGGAGACCCTCCGTACGGGGTGACATTAATGCGAATTGGTTTGGGGCGATCACCACTCAGGCCTGCAACCCCGAGGGCCAACCCGACTTGCCCATGGGGAAGTTGGAGCCTCGGTCCTGGTCGGGTGAAGGAGTTCCCCTGCTCAGTGTGTGTAGGGACTCCATGATGCACGTCGGCGGTGGCTCGGACCACAGTAGCTGTGGATGTCAATGCTCGTTGATGAGCATCCTCAACTCGGGCCCAATGCTGACGTTGAGTTAGACAAGCTGATGCAGGTGGTGCAGGGGCATAGCCTACCTGTTTTTCTGGCGAAGATGGTTGGCGGAGATAACGCATCCGGATGGGAGCCCTTGGCTGGAGCCCCTAGATTGGGACTCTAAGCAGGCCGAGTCGGACATCACCCGCCTCATCAGTGTAAGGAGAGAAGTCATCAAGGAGTTCTGTGGATAGGCTCCTGAAACGATTGAACGTTGGGGGTGGGGATCAGTGGCTCCTAGCGCGGCCTTTGAGGGTGGCGTTGACGGCGGGGACTAGATGCCTCCAGGTCGAGGTGGGCCATATCCCATGTTGGGATGACCCCTTCCTCCTCGTACCTGCATACAAGGTTATTGATCACCCTTCACTGGATGATCTCTGATGAGGAGAGGGAGCATGGGTGCCCCGTATTCAAGGATGTAGAGGACGTCGTGGCGGCAGCGGAGCCATGCGGGGTGCTTGTTCCGGTATTGCTCCCGCCCCTGCGTAGGCGAGCGAGCGGTGATCGTGTCTCCATAGCAGCAACCTGGTTCCTGGGAAATGGAGAGATCAACTCATCAGCACTACGAGGAAAAGGATTCACAACCAGTGCCCCATCATCATTCCATTCTCCACATCAGTAAGAGGGATCCATGCCAACACTTTGTAGAATGTAATACCCCACGTTCTACTGCCCCAACTTCCGGTGACTTTCACGCCAGGCCCGCTATTTTCTTGGCGGGACCTGGTGCTGGATATCTGGATCCGGTGACACATTAGTCTACTGGTGTCTCGAACGCTACTAATCCCCACATTGAAGAGAATAATTTCGATTTTGGTTCACCATTTCTATTTCTGACGCTTTCTGCGGGGCGCGTGCATCCGTCTGTGGAGGACGCACAGCTGTTGCCTCACACTCACACATTCCAAGGGCGGGCGGAATTCGCTCCTTATTCAGGAAAGTTAGCTCCTTGATTGAAATCTAGATGATGGGATGTCGGGTTCTTCCTTCTGTGTATTCCTCCACGTAACTCGTCACCTAGTCTGGGTCTCCCTCATAGATTTAATACGTTGTTCGTGAAACGTTTCCCAGTGCCATGTTTCCATGGACGCCGGTTAATTACACAGCTTCTGTCAGGACATTCCAAATGGTCTGGTCAGGGAAGAAACCTTCGGATGAGGGAGTAGTCATGTCGAGGCATCAATAGAGTGTCTGAGCACTGGGGAACTGGCATGTCTATCTTTTGTCCCTTTTCATGGGGCTTCTCGAGGGCATGGAAGCCTGAGGTATCCCACATCGAGCATGGGGAATTATATTCCATAGGAATATATCTAAGGTTTTCCTCAGCTTCCTATGTTTGACACAGGGTATGCCACAGGTTTAACGTCCAGCGGAGACGGTTACGCCAAGGGCGTGCCATCCGAGGTTTTCCTCAGGCATATCATGTTTATCACGAGGTAGGTCGCAAGTTTAACGTCCGGCGAAGACGGATCGACCTGATCAAAACACTAGATGGAGTGGATGAGATTGATGAATTTCCCATGAAGGGATGCCGATATCGGGGACAACCTGTGGGTGGCTTCTTGAATGTTGTGAAGAGGAGCAGAATGGAATGATCTCTCCGGGATATGGCGATCCGGGTGAGAATCAGGGTGGATGATGGATTGATGGATGATGCAGAGGGGGACTGATATGGGACTATCGCAAGGGAGATAGTTATATTGGTCTTGAGCCTCGAAGAGACCTCCTCCATATCCCCGTGGTAAGGAATAAAATTCCACGTAGTTCGGGATAGTGCTGGTGAGCCGACTTGGTGGTGGACCTTGGCCCGATGGGAATCGTCAGTGAACCGACTTGAAGGTGAACCCAGGGGTCCACTGGTGGTGGGCTTGAACCTCGTGGAGGCTTCCTACGTACCATGCCTTGACATGGATCAAAGTCCACGTAGATCAGGTGGAATGTAGAATATAGTTTAACGTCATGCAGGACGGGGGTGAACAGACGTGAATGAGGTTGGAACCACTGGGTGATGGGCTTGAACCTCATGAAGGCTTCCTACGTACCATGCCATGACATGGATCAAAGACATTGTAGTTCACGTGGTGGTTTTCATCAGCGTACCGATGTGAGTGAGGAACTTGGTCCGGATGGTGCGGGGCTTACAAATTAGGTTGCCCAGGTGCTAGTGACCTGACGTGAATAAGGTTGGAGTGACCAACAGGTGGTGGGATTGACCCTCTTGAAGGCCTCCTACATACCATGCCTTGACTTGGATCAAAGACCTCTTAGTTCAAAGGGACTTCGTCGGTGAACCGACGCGAAGGTGAACCCGGGGGTCCATTGGTGGTGGTCTTGAAACTTGTGAGGATTCCTACGTATCATGCCTTGACATGAATCAATTTCCTCATAGTTCGGGAATGGCGGTGGGTGTCAGCGATCCGACGTGAATAAAGGACCTTGGTCTGATGAGAGATGGGCTTGAACCTCAGGGAGGCTTCCTACGTACCATGCCTTGACATGGATCAAAGTCCTCGTAGTTCAAATGGATGTACAGTTTAACGTCATGTCGGACGACACACAGTTTAACGTCATGCTGGATGAGGTGTTGTCATGGACAATTCTTACTCTAGGCCCACGTGAGTTGTGCTCGGTGTGAGAAACAAGAGGTGGAAGAGACCTGACGATCATGTCGCGAAGGGTGTGTCTGTGAGAAACAAAAAGGGGCTTACGCATTGGGCGGCCCATGGTGCTGGGACTTACTCTAGGATGGAGGCCCAAAGTGTGACAAAGCACGGTAGGAGAGGGATTTGGGACCAAATATGGAAGGTGACTCATTCCCTATCGCGTCCTCTACAGGCTTTGGCAGTGGGGAACTAAGGAGGTGCATGGGTGCTACCTTCCGCAAGAGAGGCTTGGGGCTTATACCAGGGTGGTTGGCCTTCTCCCGTGGACATATGCCGCTCCGATAAAGAGGATATCAACCCTTGTGGAGTGGGTGGCCCCATCTCTGTGGAGACGAGCAGCGTAGGGAATCTCCAAGATGGGGGGGGCCCTACGTTCGAGGTGCGGGGTCAGATCATGGTTTAACGTCATGTGTTGAGGATGAGGTGCTTGGAAGTTTAACGTCTTGCATCTTGGATGAGGTGGGTTTACTCCACACCCCTATGACTTATATAATCAGTACCATCTGTTCCTTGGGGGGGGAAGGAACTGTCAAGGCCATGGTAAAGGCGGGTCACGGAGCGAACCATCGAGGGGTCCACATTAGCATGGATATGCGTAGAAGAAATAATCGTTAGCGTGTCTATCCGAAGAAACATTAGGCGAAGCAAAGCTATGGGTGGTGTTGTCCATTGGATTTTGAAATCACATCATGCAAACCTGGAGGGTCGCACAGGAAGAGAAATTGCCAAGACAAGGAGTATGCTTCGCGAAGTGGAGTGCCTCAGCCTTAACATGGGGCATGTGTGTGAATGGGAGGTGCTTCGCAAAGTGGAATAGTATTCGTGGAGCACTTCCTCGCGAAGCAGAGGGGCCTCGTGAAGAAAGGTGCTGGGAAGCAGTGTGCTTCATGATGTACAACAGCCCCGCCTTGGAATGTGAATCACTAGTACAGGATGTGTGTTTCGCGAAGCATAAACACTCTACGGCTACCTGAGTTCCCTTGGGAATCCCCTTCCTTCGTGAATGACCTTAGGCTTCGCGAAGGTAATCCCTCTCAGAAGAGGGTCTTAAGACAAGACAAGGAGAATGCATCTCGCGAAGTAGATTTACCTCGCGGAGCCCATGATTCCCGGGGTCGAAGAGTGCCCCGCGATTCAGGAGATGAAAAGATGAAAGGTCAGATCACCTCCGTTATAGACTCAAGGGGAACCCAGTATTTACAGGAAAGGGGCGCCGTGAAGTAGAACTCACGTAGATCGATGGGGCGGTGGGTGCTTCGCAGAGGGCTCGCGAACGTTAGGGCGTTCGCGGAGCGTTCCAACCTCACGGTATTCGCGGCGGTGGCGCGAACGTCAGGGTGTTCATGGAGCGTTCCCGCCTCACGCTCTTCGCCGAGGGCTCACGAACGTCAGGGAATTCTTGGAGCTTTACGGCCTCCTGTGCTCCGCAGCGGCCGAAATGCTCGGGGGGTCCTTCACGGTGGAGCTTCGTGAGATAGCTTGCGGGGATTCTTTTTCATCTCTTCTTTTAGTGCTATATTTTGGCATCAACAGTGAACACAACACCTAGACCCACCCTATTAAGTCTGAGATCAGTGATCATTCTAGAATTTGGATAGCACGAAGCACCATATAAGTGAATCTTCATACATAGAATGACTTGATCCACCTATAGAATTTCCTCATCTGGAATGTCAAGATCTAGAGACATCTCTTTAGGGGTTGTATGGGTGACAATAGTGTCTTCTAATTTATATCTGATGATATCCTTTTGGGAGAAAAAACGACGTCCAACAATTGAAGGATAACATCTCAATTAGCTGGATGACATGCCAACATGGGGTCTTTTGGAATATACTTCAACAGATCCACATGGGACCCTTTCTATATCTCATAGTGTAGAAATTTGTGTCTCATTTTCTACACAATGAATTTTATCTCAAGGAAGCTCTTCTCAATAAATGAATATATGGTCTCTATATAGAGTATCATTTTGTTGATAAAGTATAAACTATTCTATATTCCATAATATTTTTTCGTGGGTGACAAGGGTGTCAAGGGACCATTACAAAGCTATCACTTAGAGGACAAGAAGAATTCTATGAATAGGAAGCTTCAAAACTATGCGCTATAACAAGTACTTCATGATTCCCTTAAATTAAATTTACAACTCCTCATCCCAATAATATTTGTCACCATATTTATGATCAAGGAAAAGGGTATAAACATTTCAGCTAAATTTTTGATTAATCATCATATGTATGATAATTGTCCACGAAAGCCTCTGTGCTTCCGAAGATTGCTCGGATGATAAAATTGTCTGATATACCTTATCTTATTTGGATTGATCTTAATTCCTCGATATCTAATACCAATGCCATGAAACGTTTTAGAGGTGACCCTAAAAAAACACTTCAAGGGGATCATCTACATTTGGCAGGAATGGAGGATGCCAAACACATTATAATATCCCTATGATGGTCTTCACGCTAGCGAGATTTATCTACTACATCTACCACATAACATTAAACTAATTTTTAAAATATAATCTTAAATATGTGGTACATAGAACACTGATAATTGGAAACTATATTCATTGGAAGGAAAAGCATTGATAAGTAGCAGAAAGTAACTTATGATGCCCAGAATGCAGTATACTCTTCATCAATGGGGGAAATTATGATTTGATTAAATTTGGAATACACATACATGAATGAAATTTCCAGAAACCCAGTGGATGTGTCAATCAATTGTTCTATAATATAAAAACTAGAATCATCATTTGAACTGTGTCAGTTGATATACTAAAAGTTGATGTAGACTCTGAGCTATCCTCTCTTCTTCCTAATGGGCACAATGTTATCTAACCACCATGGGTACCAGACCACCTATGAAAAATTTGTATTTGATGAGCTTATCAACCTTGATCTTGAATGTGGAACCATGAGAGGGGTGTATCTTTCAGAGATTCTATTTAAACCCGAAATTGTTTATCATGAGAACAAGTGAGTGGAATGCAACATGAGAATCCAGTTCGATAATCTCACTGTAGCTCCTTGAAAATAAATCTCGATTATAATTCAATAAATTCACATATAACTGATTCTCTATTGGAAAAATGGTTGGGATTATCATTGATGGCTTCAGGTCTGCCTCAGTGTCTCTGTTCACTTGTACTAGCTTGTCGATCGTAGTGGAGATTCCCTCTTAGAATGTGGGAGGAGAATAATCCAAATCCTTTTCATCATCCATGAAGAGATAATCATTAATGTAAGATCTCATAACATTATTTAAGGTATGGATCATTATTTTCTGGAGTATTTGAGGAAAATTGAAGTTATGTGAAATTTTCAATGTACTCACCCTGTACAATTGAGTACAATCCATGTACCTGGTTTCCGTCTGTAGTCGTGTACTGACCGTGTAACAGTTGAGTACATGGTCATGTAATGGACATGTACGTGGTCATGTGGGTGTCCTAGAAGACCACCTAATGTGGTGTCCAGTTGAGGCTAGTACACATCAATTACATATAATGAACACTACATGTACTTTTATTTTTAATTGACGAATCAGTGCAGTGTGGCGTCTTATCCCTAGAATCCACATCTTCGCCCCTCGATTCATACAAGAGAGTGATGAACGGATGGAGAAATTATAGACCCTCTTGTTTTATCTTTTGACCTAATATTTAGACACCTCTTATTTAGTTAGATTCCTTTTGGTTAGTCCACTCTTCCCCAAGAGCCTTGAATCCTAATTTATCTTCTCTCATGGGTATTTAAATGACGATCTTTCTCCATCATTTTATAGATCTACATTATTCTATACTGATTTAAGAGAGGACGTTCAAGAGTGTTCACCATATGGAATCATGGTTGGGGGTTGTACCTTATGATTATTTTCAATAGATTATATATTCTTTATGTATCGAATACCGATTTTGGGGGCATTGCATTTTTTTTGAATTAGACCATATTTATTACCTGCTATGGTTTTATTATTGAGAAAGCAGTTAGTGCTTGAGAATATGGTTTTATTCATTTTTATGGGACATGTCGTAGGAGAGTTCCCTTGATTGACTATGTATGTTTGTTCAGTTAATGTCTCTTATGAGTAATACCTTTCTTCCATGCCTTGAATTGTTAGGTTGGTGTTTGATTTATTATATGAATTTCATGTGTGGTTCTTGTGAATGTAATGCTTGTATTAGTTATAGATTACATGTTGTACCATGTTTTTATATGAACATTTTTTTCCAATGGACTATGAGAATCTTGGACTATAAAAATTATGGAGGTTTCCATTTTTATTACACATGACTATGAGATCCTTTTTATAGACTTTGACCTAGGAGGTATTGACCGTGAGAGCTACCCGGAATTTGTTTACGATTATTAATTCAATGATGACCCGGGGGGCATCGACCAAGAAAGCTACTCGGAGATTGATTCTAATTTATTGAATCTATGTTTACCCAGGTGTATTGATTGTGAGATCTACCCAGAAGGTCGTTGTAGATGATTAGTGCTATGTAAAACAAAATGGGATAGATTGTGAGAGCTTTCCTATATTGTTTTTTATGAATGACTGAAATATTGTTACAATCCTTCCATACCAAAGCACAATTTCTGACCCGGTTTTACTTGATTATTTAGATGGTCTTCTGAGATTTCTATTTATTACCATTACATAGGGGATACAGAGCTTATGCTAGATTCCATGGTTTACATGATTCTACTAAAGAATAATAAATGTAAATTAATGAAATTGAAAACTGTAGGATTGTTTATATTTGAGTATCTCATAGATTATTACATCATTTAGGCATATTTCCTAAATATATATTCACTGAATGTTATGAATATATCATTTTGTGGTTACCCACTAGGATTCGTATCACACCTGGTCATTGTCATTCTTTTAGACCCAAACAGATTATATGGTTGCGGGTATAGATAAGGTCAAGCTACCTTCTTCATCGAGTACTTGATTACTATCATAGCAAGATAGCAGGGGACCAAGTTGAGGCTTATGATGATATTGGTATATACTGTTTACTTTATTCTAGTTTTGTTATTTAGTTTCCAGCAATGTGACTTATTTGGATGCTTTCTTATACACATGAGACATGCATCATTTATATATGTTGTAGTTGTTGTATTACTATCAGTCTTCCAATGTTTTCTTCTGTAGTATTTTATTACTACTTATACTATTGTTTACTATTTTTATTCCACTTTTTATACTTTTCCAATGATGGAATAGTTTTCCCATTATCACACTTTGGCCCCTACTTCTAGTCGGCAGCTGCTAGAATTTGGGGAAATGGGCTTGAGGTGTTGTGACCAACTGGGATTGGGGCACATTTAGGCAGCACCTGAGACCATGATGTTACAAATTTTTATGAAAGGTGTTTCTTTTATTCATTGTATTACAATTTGGAGCCTAAAAATACAGATTATAAGGAATATTTAGTTTGTAATAAGTTTTTCTAGTGAGTAGCTAACTTTTGTACTTGGAAAATCCAAGTTACATCAAATATTTCAATTTTCTAGTTTTATTAATTTTTAAATGTGATTATATTTCTCCATTGTGTGAAACCTGTGTTTTTGGTGTCATTATTTATATAATTGGGGTTCTATTTTTGTTTAAACCCTATTAGATGAGGGTATTCCATCTCATGCTTCCTATAGGAACTAGATAGAGATCACATGACATGCATTCTTATTATGCCATTTAGTATGCAGTACTGATTTAATGTTGTTTTGATTAATTTTTTCCCAAATATGTATATTGTTCTGATATATGTCCTTATAGAATACCTGATATTTTGAAAAGGTATTCGAATATGTACTGTTTCGTTTGGATGGATGCCAAACATTGGTCTGTGAGGTGTTATGGTCCCTCTTGGATAGGAATTTTTGGGATCACGATTGATATTTACATTAACGTTTTCATGTTATGATATGAATAAAAGATTTCAAACATTGATTATAGAGATTATGGGATCTCACATGTTGAGAATTTTCATTCATTGGAAAAACGATTATGTTTAAAAGGGTTCTAGAGACGTTTCAAAGGCATACTATCCAGAAACCTAGAAAAGAAGGTGTGTGGTTTTATAAACACATGAAATGTGTTCTTATGTTCTGGAAGAAAAAAATTTTCTTATGCACATAGCATGTATAGTATATACTAGTTGCATATTATTCAATTGTGTGAATAACTATGTGATAAGAAACAAGATCTTTATGAAAATTTAGTAGAACATGTCGTGTACTGGGAGTACATTTCATGTTGTAGACAACAGGTATCTGGGCCTATGACTAATGAAATGGGTGCGTGAAATTCTTATGGTACATTCCATGAATAGATTTTACATACCGTGTGGTGATTGACCATGAATCTAGCTATGTAACTAACGACATGGGTGGATAGAACATATGTATTAGAAGTTCTGTTAGGGGTGAACACGTTGTGATGTTTTACACTATGAGAAACCATATAGATCTAGCTATGTGGGGGAAAACCTATGTTTTTGAGTCTTGTTAAGGAAATGGTCTGTAGATTAAGTATAACGTGGGTAGTTTTTTATAGATAGAACCTATTTCAGTATGGCTGTGTAGAAATACATATCCAGGATGGATGACTTGAGTACATTATGTGTTTTGGGATGGCACATTGTGTACATTTGATATTTCCATGCCTAGGTAGGCAGGGGGGTACACGCCTATGTAAGATATTGAGTGTACATTCCATATATGAGTTCTACATATTGTGAAGTATTGTTTTGTATCTTTTGAGGGTATGTTATTACTTTATTCCCCGATGTTAGTTTTGGACCCACGAGTCGTCCTTTTTGAGTAGTTTTCCTCCTAGATTGAGATGGTGGAACCTGTTCAACATTCTAAGGACTCATAATAGTTGTCTTTGGGAGTGAGACCAATGGTTAAATGATTGGTTGGGCGTTTGGTCAAACCTATGTGAGACATTTGATATGAGATGTGTTGTGAGATATCTCTAATGAATTTTTTCTTTTGAAGATGTTTCCCATGTGAGATATACCTTCTAGCCTAAAATGTCATAAGACTTGTTTCTTCTATGGATTCCCAAGTTGGATACCTTGTGTCTATACTATTTTGGGGATCCCTCTTGTTGGATTCCCTTGATTTTTATCTTTCAAATATTTCTTGTAGGATTCTTCTTCATGAGTGCTTTGGAATGTGATTTTATTATAACAAACATCTTATGTGTTCATGTTTCATGTGGTTATAATATTTCTATTAGGTAGGCTTTTGAAGACCCTTGATTTTTTAACAAGATCCTTTTGTGTTTTTTGTTGTTGTTAATAATATCCTTGTTGTTTGTGATTGAATTTTAGAGTTGTTAAATGTTTTAATGGGAATTTGGTGATACGTGTCTATTTTACACTCAGATATTTAGATAATTTAGTTTACCAGGGTATTTTGAGCATAGTGAATGTATTTTATGTAACATTGTATTGGATGTAGACTCTTATGCTTTATAGGGTTCTATACCATGGTAGTTATCACTCTTAGACCTTTTTGTCTTATTTTTATTTGAGTGAGTTTGACTTTGTTGCGTATAGGTGTCTTTTTCCTTGGTAGGACATATGGTTTTAAATGTTATCTTTTTTCATAGGTGTGTTCATTGTTCCATGAATATTGATGTGGGAACAATGTTGGGGATCCCTCGGTTCTCCATGTTAGAAATTCCTTGAAAAAGGTCACTTGTTAATAAGTCATGTAAAACTCCCTTTTCATTAGTGATCAATGACATGGTACACCATCAACCATGATAATGGTTCTATAGTTGAGATGATTTTGAGCTAGTTCTTATTTGGTCCATCTGGTACTAGGATAGATAGGGTGGATAGCCTATGCGTTGTACCCCAGAATGTGTCATTGATATTCTAAACTCGGGGTAGTGTATGTCGAAATACATGATACCTATTGTGTATTAAATGTTTAAATGAGAAGTTTTTTTTTTAATATAGTTGAGACATGAGATGTTGTTTATGTTCTTGGGTTATCTCTAGTACAAAGTGATGTAAGAGTTATGGATCATTTTTCATCCCACCACTCTTGGGGACCTTCTGGGAAATGGGTGTCCTGACACTGTGGTTAGTTTATCTTAATGGCATCATGCCATGTGATGTAGCGCACTAATCCTAGGTCAGATAAGGAAACTTGTGCATTTATGTTGCTTCTGAACTAGCTCTTTTAAGGGAATGTAGTCCTTCTTGATGTATAATACACTCTTAGGTAGGGATCTCCATGTCAGTTTTGTTTCATGTGTGTTCTCTTTAGGTAGCAAGAACACAACAAATGATCGTTCCAAAATAGTGGGGTTTTACATGAATTCCATTGCAGCTTGTGATTCTTTTTTCATGTTGGTGCATGTTAGGAAGCTCAAGATTATAGCGATAGTTTAAATGAATATGTGGCATAATGTAAAGCATATTTTCCTCTAGGAGGTAAACCCTTAGTTATTCTGCAATTCATTTTTAGTAATATTTCAAATCCTCTAAGTGTTCCATTTGTTAATAGGTGACCATTTCCCCTATCACGAAGTCATCATGGGTGCACTAAAAGAGCATTGGCTATAATCCGTTCTATATTTGGAAGTCTTTGGATGGGTTCATAATATCATTCTGGGTTATGCATCAGAAGAGTGGTTTTCGTATTGTCTTGATTTATCTAGAGTGATAGTTTGGTTTCTATGCAAAACCCCCTGGATAGACTCTTGACTCCTACTACGTCCATGAAGTGACCACCAGGTGGATGTAGTTATGATTACAATAATTTTTCTTATGTGGAATCTTGGGATTCACACCAAATTCACATGTGTACAAGGATTTTAAACTACCTTGTTGATTTTATTAGACTTCAGGTTGATTCATCTGATGTTATCTCAGACTTTTAATTGGGATCATACGGTATTATTAAAGAAGTAGTAATTTGAGTGGGATGGATTTGGAATTACATTTTTTCTCATGAGTTGGAATGAACATTTATTGATCTAGGGATGGGGTGACTTAGGATCCTCACCAATAGAAATGAGTGGGCTTCGTTGAATAGGTTTGTTGGGAGCATGTAGTGCCTTGGGAAAAGGCTTTCTATTTATGTTTCAATGAGTCAAATTTTTGAGCCTGTTGTTTCTAATATAGGCCATCTTGTGATCGTTCGACTCATTTTCATTATTGTTCCATTATTATGGTTCATGTGATCCAGTTTGAACAACCCCTCTATTTATGGGTGTTGCATTGTGAACGTCTACAATGTCTTCTAGGGAATGATTGTGTGACCCGTTTTTCTTATGTGATCTTAGGTTCAATATTTCCATACGTTGAGGCCACAATTATGAATTTAGTTGTGTTAATTTTCACCCAATTAAATGAATGAAAACTAGTAGCATCAATAGAATGCTTAGGGGCATGCTTTGTAGACATTTTAACAAATTTGAGTTATTATGGTAATGGTACCGTATGAGTTAATACCAATAGGATCATTAAGGTTTCACTTTTCATGTTGATTAAGGAAGTATTTGGTGTTGCGGAGATTGGATGGTTGTACATATGAGATATTGTATGTTTTCATGGATTTCAACACTCTATCATTTCAGATAGGGTCGCTAAATTTACTTCTTATGTCTGGAAGGGACTACATATGTATTTTGTACACATGTACTTCTTAGTACAACTTACCATCCCCATACAGATGTCCAGTTCGATGGAATGATCAGGTTTTAAAGGACATGGTTTGAGCATCCATCCTAAATTTTCGGGGCACATGGGAGAGATACATACCCCTTGTGGATGTTTCCTGCAATAACAATTTTTAAACAATAATTTAGATGGAACCTTATAAGGATCTATACGGTAGGCCATGCTAATCACCCCTATGTTGGCTAGATGTAAGAGAGGTAGCTATAATGGACCTCATCTTGACTAGGAGTCAACACAGAATGAAGAGTTGATTAAGAAGGGGATTTATACTACACTGTCTATGGATAAATCTTATGCTGATTGACGGAGACGACCTCTAGAGTGTGAGGGCAGATATCATGTTTTCTTTTGTGTTTCACCCAAGTTAGGATAAAAGAGGATTATGAGACATGGGATGCTTTCAACAGTATACGTCGAACCATTTGAGGATTTGGAGGGAGTTGGGACAATTTTTTAATAGTTGAAGCTACCTCAAAGGTATTGGTTATTCATGACATCATTCAAGTTTCTTAGCTACAACATTACAATTCAGACTCATCCCATTTTTTTCAACTCTAAGAGTTTGACGTAGAGGGGGGTGCATCTTTCATGGATCACACTATCTGGATTCTGGATCACAGCATGATGGATCTCCATGGCCAGTCTATTACTCTGGTATGGGTGTTATAGAAGCAAATATGGGTACATCATCAGATTTGGTAGAGGTAGGACGATGTATGATCTTAGTGGGTAGAGTTGTTTGAATTTTTTTATTTATCATATTTAGGAGGGAAATTAGAGGGTCTATTTTGTTAAGTGGGGTTTTTTGTAATAACCTAGAACATCATCTCCTGTATGGATCATTATTTTGGGTTTATTTTGAGGGAAAAGGAAGAAATGAGAAATTTTGTTTGTACACATCGTGTACCTCATTGTAGTATGTAATCACGTGTTGGTCATGTAATAGCAGATTACATGGCCATGTGGGAGACCCGGAAGACCACCAAATATAGGGCCCAGTTGAGGCTACTACATGGTGTGTACATTTAATAAACACGAAATATAAATTTATATTTAACTGGAAAATTGGAGCGGGGTCATGGCTTATGACCAGAAACCACTTCGTCTCCCCTCGGTTTGTATGGGTGTGTGACGAACGACTGAGGAATATTGAGAACCTCCCATTTCTTCATTCAACCTCTGATTGAGACGTGTCCAGATGCATTGGATTCCCAATGGTGGTTTATCTCTTCCCCTAGAGGCTTTTTTCTTGATATCTCTCCTATCACTGGTATTTTAAGAATGATTATTTTCCACGTTTTTGTAGATCTACTTCATTCTAGGACAATTCAAGGGTCGGCGTTCAAGAGTGTTCATCTTATGACTTCATGGTAGGTTTTATGGTCCATTATTCAATTATCATCTGATTGAATATGATTTAAATATAGAATACAATATTTTGGGTATTGAGTTTTTGGAATTTGAAATGTTTTGATATCCTCAATGAATTTTTGATTGAGAGAAGGGAACGTAAATGTGCATAAGGTTTTACACCATGTTATGGGACACCTCGTGGGTGTGTTCTCTTGATTGATTGGTTATGGACGTTTGGCCTAGGTTTCCTATAAAGAATAAACATTTTATGGTATGTATAAATTAAATACATACTATTAAAAAAATATTTCATAAATCATTTAGTTTATTTGATAAAAAACATGGTTATAACCTACCAACTATACATAAAATTGTCACTTTTTTTTCAATTTTGAAAAAAAGATATACAATGTTACGATCAGGGATATATTAGGAATCTTAGAAAATAAACATAATTTTTAGTGAATAGTAACATACCCTTATGAATTGTTACACACCCTTATGAATAGTAACATACAGTTTTGAATATTAATATGACCATTATGAATGGTAACCATACTCACATAAGTATAAATAAATTTAGGGACCTTTAATATTAAGATGAATATTTTATGTGTTGGTAATTTTCGATTAAAAAATAAATTTAATTAGTAATTTAATTTATCATTTTCAAAAAATATTAATGAAAAATTGAGTTCATTTTTGAATTCTATACATCAAAAATTTGTTAAGGTGATGTTTTGGGATTTTTTATGAAATACGTGAATTTTTGGTGAATATTGAAATATGATAAATGCTAAATACCTATTTTTCTACATCATAAGTGATGCAGGGCTGATTTAATACAACATTATTATAACTAACATGACATTAAAACTATTTTTTATCTTATGAATCATGAAATTTCCTAGCCATGAGCAAAAATATATAAATAATGACTAAAATAATGTAAAATCCTTCATCTCATCCACTATATAAACCACCCATCACCCCTATTCCTCCCACACCTCTCAAGCATCATGTCATTCATAAATTCTAATAAAATATCACTATATTTTCCTACCCCATGTCCATGACCTTTTTATCTCACTGAAATTCCAAAAAAATGGCCTTATAGAGATTCTCAAGGAGGAGTACTCAAGAGGTGAACCTCTCTTCGATTTTCATTCAAATTATTTTACAAGGTCCATTTTGTTAGCACCCTCTACTCAACTACCATCTTCCAAATGATATTATAATTACATTACCATAAATGTAATTCAATATTATTATTATAATGGAATAATTCATCATCATATTTATTTTTCCCCACCTCTTACACTAAAAATGAAAATACCACCAGGGATCTATTAATTTATCACATTCAAGGGAAAAAAGATTTCAATTTTTGTTAATATATTAAACATTGGTCATGAAACTAGTATAGTGGTCGAAAAATATTATGATATAGTAATATCACCATATGAAATTCTCGGTAATCCTTACACACCCATAATAAAAAATAATAATACAAAACAAGTTTTTTATGCACACAATCGTTATGTAAATCAAGTTATTTTTAATTAACCATTTACTAATGAGTCATCCTCATATTATATAACCCAAAATCATTATATGATAATTTATATATCATTTATGTGACTAAAAATATATATTACCAATTATTTAGGTTTTAACACATTTCAATCAAACTTCCATTCATGAATACATGTAATCTGATAATGAAAACCGATGAAGAAAATGCTTCCAAAACAATAAACTTGAACCTCTTAAACCCATAAAAATGGGAATTAATGAACATAATATGGCTATAATAAACCAACTAATTTTTTATGAGGTTATGTAATTATTAATTAATGTAGTTAAATTTTATTATTCAGGTCATTAATATCTATTGAGAGTACAATCAGGCATAATGTATGGGTTCCTTTCTCTCACATTAATTCAGAAATTCATCAGATATTGTGTGCTTATATATATAATTAATAATGAGGGGGTATATTTTAACAACTCCCCCATACATCCCTTATAATATATATATTATGGGACACCCTTTTCCTCTCCTTAATCCCTAACAGGAACACTTGTTACCATGGCGAAATATTGGTACATGGTTTCTTATCTCACATTTATTTCCCTGGGATTTCAATTATTTTCCACTTATTTCTTGTAGGAGGTATATGTGTACTTAAGTTTGATGTTTAATATCATGATTCAATTTATTCTCAAGATATTATGTAATTAATTTTTTGATTATTGTTTTTTGGTCACATGATTTAATTGATTACAATGTGGTATTGGACTTTGTCTCAATTGCCATATCTTTGAGACCTACTTGGTATTGTTCACCTAATATATCTTATTGGTTTATCTAATGAACATTTGAGAAAAAATTTCATTAGAAATTATAATTTTAGTAAATATCCATATTTTATCATAGGGATATGATTATTTCCTTAAGCTGTATTATCTACATTATATTGATATTGAGAAGGAATATTGTAATTGCATTGAATGAACGTATAAATATTTATTTGGACTTGAAGTGATGGGTGGGGCCAGATATAGCCTCTTAATGAATCGATAGGTATCATGTGACAAATCCATTGGTGACAAACCCTTTGGGTTTGATTCTAAAAATCCGACAGGTTTCTACCCACATACATAAATCATCTCAATGGTATAGTTGTATAAATTGATTGATACATGATGTGCAATTAATAATCATTCCCTATATTCATTCTCTGTTATTACTATCCAAGAGCTTTTCACTATGAAATAATTTATGGATGAAGTTTCGTTCTCAGTTAATTAATGGAATGTGTTTTTTGTTTATTCAACATGCCATATTTATTATGCCAGTTTGTTTATGATTCAGAAATTATTGATTCATCGTTTTGTGATTTGTAACCCTTGCTAGGAATTTGAGCTCACCCCTTTAGTTTTTTTTACCATCAATAGGTTATGAAGACAATACCATTTATTTAGTTTTATTGGGTGTAGTTTTTCAGTTGTTGTTAGGTATTGTATTTTTGTTTCCATTCTTAATGTAATTTGAGTTAAATCTATGTATCTAGTTTCTTCAAGTCTACTAAACTGATCATTCCTTTTGGATTTCATTCCTCTTAATCATGCCAATGTAATAAGTAATGCATTGACTCCATCTAAAGGGATCGATGTCTTACAACTGGTATCTGATGAAGTTTATTAGAAAACATGGAAACTATATTAGAAAACATAGATGAGGGAACAACGCCCTATTGTATTATTTGAATTTAAATATACAATAACGTCTTGTAATTTTGGTAAGGAATATATTATGTGAGTCTTTATAATAAATACATCCTTTTATGGATACAAACTGGTAGAGGTGGATCTGCGACCGATGTACCTATGAGTGAAAACTCTGACAAGGTGCTTTGGACATGAAACATGGTATCATGGTACACAAAAACGTTTCTTTCTACACTCTTGGTTTGAAATTCTTGTGGTATATTCTTAGAATAATTCACATTTTCTATAAAATATATTATGAATGTTTTTAATTTAATTTTTCCTTAGAGAAACCATGTTTATGATATTAGCTATGCATATAATTTTGATTCATGTTATGTAATTTTCAAATTGAGATTATAAATTATGATTCAAAAACTAATATTTGGTAGGTCACTATTTTTGAAATGGTTCCAATTGGAAGAAGGGGAATCAATACGAGGGGACAATGTAGGGATTTTCCCACTAAGAATATCAATACAGTCAATGTTGGAGAGTATCAGGTCATGAATGTATTGGGATAACTCTCACAGGTCGTGACGAATAAAAATTCTACACCTTTGTTGGATATTTTCAAGTAGTATATTCCCCCATCTTTTAGGGTGACTACTAATCCTATGGTAGCTGAGAAGTGGATCATGTCCCTTGAAAATATATTGACGACATTAAGATGAAATGGAAATGAAAAGGTAGTGATGGTAGTATATTTCCTGAAGGGAGAAGCTGATCAATGGTGGTCCTTGATCCAAAATACCATGAAGGAAGATGATATATAAGTTATGGAATAGATGATGTTTAAGGAAATTTTCTTTGAAAAATACTTCACTTGTTAGAGAATAACTGAAATGAAGAGTAAATCCCTTGTTTTAATTAAAATCGAAGAAGATAGTGTTGTAGATTTTGAGTATACAATCATAGGACTCGCCTATTATTCCATAGATTATGTACATGACTCGAAAGGAAATATTGATTATTTCTTTGATGGTTTTAAGCAATGTATTCGAAGGGAACTTGCTTCTCAAACCATTTCTTCATATGATGGAGTTATATTATTTGATATGAAAACAAACAGATAGTTTTCTTGGTAAAATTTGTTCATGGGATACCATGATAAGAATAGGTACTCTGATAACCATGGAAAAGGTGATGTTACAATGATGAAATTGGGAAAAAAGAAATTACCATTTTGTGAGAACTGTGGAAAGAATCATCATGAGAAATTCTTGAATGGCGTGGAAGTCTGCTATATGTGTGGAGAAAGGGTTCATTGATTTAATGAATAAAAGAGAAAGAAACATGTAAATGATGCTCAATACTACGATTTTAGAGAGATGGGACACTATGGAAATGAGTGTCCAAAGTGCCAACAAAAAATTCCTCAAAAAATTCCATGAGAGAAGTGGAATGCTTTTGAGATTACAATGGAAGAGGTCACATTTATTTATGATGTGGTGTGTAACGTCCTAGTTCTGAAAGCCACCCAGAGGTGTCCCTTACCTAGTTGGTCACATGGCTTCAAGTGCATTTCTCCAAATGTCAGAGGCTACCGACTAGCAGTGAGGGCGTTGGGTGTGATAGTGGGGAAACTATTCCCTCATTGGAAGTGTACACAATAGAAGTAAACAAATACATACCATAGAGGAAGCAGTAAATATCCATGAATAGTAAACTGAGGAAGACTGAATTAATAAACCACTGTAACACACACACACACACAGATATATATATATATTGATACCGGATATATATGTGTATGAAAGTAGTAAAAAAGTCAAAATTATGGAAATAAAAATAGTACTAATCCAAAGTACAAAATAAATAGATAAACAGCTCCTCAGAATTGCAATACTAAGCTCTGTCCCATGCTCCCCAGCTCCCTAGCAAGTCAAGTACCTGAAGTTGAAGGGATATTTCCCTTATATATACCTGCAAAATTATAATATGTTTGGGATCGAATGCATAACCTGAACAGGGTGTGAGACTATATCCTAGTAGGCAACCACCAAAAGATCTATGCCTAACAATCAGTGAATATATGGCGGTTAATGTAGAAGAAACTAGTATGCATGATAGAAATCAGAAGTAAATAATCCACAGTTTCAACATCAATCAACCGCTAATCAAACAGCTAAGCACAAATAGGTAACCCTATGGGATGTACTCATAGCCATCCCCTCTGGTCCAACTTGACATGTACAAGCCACCTTCTGGGTACTATACTCATCCTAACCCTTGTGGTTCGGTAAATAAAGACTCTGTCAATAAGCACTCATATTCAAACCCCCTTTATAGTCTATGGTTGTTAGGAACTCCTTGAGAAAGTCGTCACAATGAATTCCCTTTATAGCCCCAAGGTCATGGACTCTCTGAGGAAGCTCACTCGGTCAATTACTATTATATCATAGGTCGTTCAAAGACTATTTGAGGACACACTCACCCAAAATTCCACTTATAGTATACAGTAGTTAAAAATCATTCAAAGACTCTCTCAGGAAGCTCACTCGGTCAATTTCCCTTATAGTCTAAAGTGCTCAAAAACTCTCCGAGGAAGCTTACTCAGTCAATTCCCACTTATAGTCTACTACACCAGGTTCTCACGGCCCTGTGTAGGTCAAAGAGAAAAACAATACAATATGGGAAATTTAAACCTGCATAACTAATTGGATAAATAGTCTACATCATATCAAGAATGTAAAAAAACAAACTCTCCATCCTATAACAACATGCATAGAAAACAGGCAAGGCATCCTAAGGCTACGCAGGACCAATCGGTCATAAATAGAACATGTGTTGGAAAAATACATCCAATCATGAAAAAACACCCTACTCATACCCAAATAACCTCTACAAATTCATACAAGCATGGTAGTCAAACAACAGGGGTAAAACAGTAAACACGCAATACCTCGTTCAAGGGTATTGGTGGAATTTTCCCATAATACTCAAGGAAATGGAACAGAAAGGCACCAAACACCTACCTTGGCATTATGAGATCAGTATATGTAAACCTAGAAACTTGATTCACCCTATAATGAAGAAGATATACAAAAACTTATCAAAAGTTCAACCCACGATAACTTGAGAAAGAGGAGAATCATGAAATGAGGCTCAAGGAGAAGACATAACTCACTGATACGATTCCAACACAACCGATAGTGTTAAATTCAAGGGACGGAGGAACGCTCGGGGGTTCATCGAAGATCCACTTCTGTACGGAGCTCTTGATCGAACATGACCTAAAATATGAGAGTTATGGTGATTAGACGCAACCCCTGTGCGTTTAATGAAAAAAAACTACAGGGCATGGACTTTTGAATTACACAGCATGTACTTGTCGTTTCCTTACTCCACTTTAAGCGGCCTCCAAGTCACTCCCACATGGTCGTCTGTGAGGATACTACATGGCCTTCTATAGAAATGAAGTACACGGTGTGTACTCATAATGTACAGGGCATGTATCTAAAAAATTTCTAGAATTTCCTCTATCTTTTCAAAAATGACCAGAAAAGGAAAAAAAATACATGAAAAAAAAAGATCCAAGTTCTTACAAACAACACCCCTTAAATAAATTCGTCCCTGAATTTTTCTAGAATGATGTAGAAGGAGAAACCCCAAACAGTTCTAGCCACTGTGCTCGTACCTCGAATTCCCTTTCCCAAGAATCGTCATGTACTCACCCGTGCTACCATAGGACTCGTACCATAGGAACATAACAACCATGGAGAACCTTTGTACTACGATAAAAAATATATATAGGATGATCCTCGAATGACGCATCCAGTTTGATATCAACCTCCTTAGGTTGAAAGACATGGGATGGGTCTGAAAAGTAACATCGGAGCTGAGAAATGTGAAAATCCTCATGAAATGCCCTATACATCTCAAGTAACTACAACCGATAGGCAACCAGACCAACTCTCTCCATCAACTCAAACGGCCCGACATACCTCGGTGAATGCTAACCCTATCTTCTAATCCTCCTATTTCCCAACCTCATGGTGACATGTAGGAAAACCAGATCCCCAGCCTTGAAATCCATTGATTGTCTCCGCTGATTAGCATAAGACTTCTGTCGAGACTGTGCAGTAGCCATCTTCTTCACAATCATCTCTATCTGTTATGTGGTCTCCTGGATAGGACAAGGTCCTAATAAAACTACCTCTCCTGCCTCCATCCAACCTAAGGGTGATCGGAAAGGCCTACGTACAAAGCCTCATAAGGTTCCATATGAAGAGTTTCATTAAAACTATTTTTGTAGGAGAACTCCACAAGAGGTAAAACCTTCTCCAAAGAAGCTCCAAAATCCAGAATGCAAAGCCCAGAGGATGTCCTCAAGCACCTGAATCATATGCTCAGAATGGCCATCTGTATGGGGATGGAAAGCTACACTCAAATGTACCTGTGTACCCGACACCTTCTGAATCTCCTACCATACCCGAGAAGTAAAATGAGCATCCCTGTCTGAAATAATGGAGTGTGGAACTCCACCCAGGAGTACAATATCTCGGATGTACAACCGTCCAAGATCATCAAAACTGAAGGTATCCTAAATCAGAATGAAGTGAGAATCCTTTGTGAGTTTTTCAACGACAACCCATACTGCATCATTCCCTTGAGGCGACCTCAGCAAACTGGTCACGAAATCCATCATGAGGTCATCCCACTTCCACTCGAGAATGGGTAACTTCTGCAAAATCCTTACTGGCCGATGATGCTCTACCTTCACCTGATGAAAAGTGGAACACCTCATGTTGAAACCAGAAATGTCCCTCTTCATACATGGCCACAAATACTGATGTTGTAGATCATGATACATCTTGGTGATGCCAGAGTGAACTACCCAAACCAAGGAATGAAAGTCCTGCATCAGCTCCTCACATATGTATGTTGGCACCCATACACGCCCTAGATATGCAAGACCTTATCCTTTCCTATGGTCCATATTGGAATAGGGTCCTCTCCTGATACATTCTTTATTAGGACTAAGCCATCAGAATCTGATAGCTTCCTCATTCGAAGTTGATCATGAAGAGTAGAGGTAACATATACAGATGATAGAAAAGTATGTACCTGTCTTTCGTGAACCTCCAAATGCATTATAGATAACATAACCATAAGCTTCCACTCATAGATGGCCTCCTGAAATGCTTGTATCTGAGTCCTCCTTCTCAATGAATCAGCCACTATGTTTCCTTTCCCAATCATACCGGGAAGCTAGAAATCGAAGGACTGAAGGTACTCATCCCACCTTCACTACCTCAAATATAGATCACGTTGATGGAATATTTACTTGAGACACTTTTGGTCGAAAAAAACCACAAAATGATCTCCCAGCAGATAATGTCTCCAACAACGTTAGGTATGGACAACAACGGCCAACTCGAGATCATGTGTCCGGTAATCCTCTCATGTGGCCTCAACTATTGAGACTCGTATGCCACAACTCCATCACCTTACATAAGCATAGCTCCCAGCCTGATACCTGAAGCATCACAGTAAACAATATAGATCTTTCATAGATCTAGAAAGACTAGTATAGACCTTGAAGTTGACCTCCCCTTCAGCTACTGAAAGGCTGACACACAAGAATCTAACCACAAAAACTTTTCACCCTTCTAAGTCAGACCCGTTAGTGGTGCTTATAAGCATTAAAAGTCTTGTATGAAGCGTCTATAGTATCCAGAAATCCCCAGAAAACATTGTAAGTCAAATACGTATTTGGCTGCTCCTAGGAAATAACTTCTCTCATTTTATCTAGGTCGACTGATACTCCTATCTCAGAGATCACATGACCAAATAAGTGAATATGATCCATCTAAAAGTGGAATTTTGTGAGCTTAGAATTTAACGGATGCTATCAAATTATACTCAAAACAATCTCAAGACATGTAGCATGGTCGTGTCAAGTGTGAGAGTACACCAAGATATTGTCTACGAAGACAACCATGAAGGAATACAAGTATGGATAGAACACATTGTTCATCAGTGCCATGAAAACTGTAGGGGTGTTCGTGAGACCGAATGACATAACCATATATTCATATAAACCATACCTTCTCCAAAAGGCTGTGAGAGGAATATCAGTTGGTCTAACACACAACTGATGATAACCGGACCTCAACTAAATCTTTGAGAATACTATGGGTCCTCGAAGATGGTCAAAGATATCATCAATTCTTGGTAAACGATATTGGTTCTTGATTTTCAATAGGTTTAACTTCCGATAATCCACACAAAGCCTAAGGTTACTAATGTTATTAATATTTTCATGACTTATTATATTCCCCCTTTACTTATTTTATATGAAATGTGCATAATTTGTGTGAAATATTAATGTTTTAATATTAAGTATAATATTTGAGCATTTTTAGAAGTAGTCAAATTGAGTCAGTTTAATGTTTTAATTATAACTATCACTATACTGATCCAAATTTTGTGGTTCTTGTTTTTTAGGATTCAACTTTCAATATACAACATTTTATTAGAAGGAACCATGATCCAATTCTGCCATTTGAAGGGTCATATGGTCCTCACAAACAAGACCAAAGAATCTGTGAAGAAACTAGACTATTCATGAAGATTGATTTACTGGGCTCAATATAGAAGTTCAAAAACCTTAAATATCCACCATAATTCGGGGGCCACTACATGTCATCTTGGATAAAAATATCATGGCCCAAATCCAAGTACAAGGGGCCCAAATGAATCTTTGAAATCCAGCCCACCATTCTGGCCGAGAATGAAAATCAGTATAGTATGCATGACATAACTCCTGATGTAATCATCCAAGCGAGCTGAGATTTTTCAGTGTGAAAGAGGGGACGTAGTTGGCCGACTTTGTTCAAGAAACCATTCGGATTTGAAGGCATATTAATATTCAAAAACCCTTTCACATTATGGACTTCAAAAAGACTGGATTGAAATGGACAGTTTATGTTTGTTTATTCAACCGGCCATAACGTTTTATCCTTAGGTCCAAATGACTCCAAATGTTGAGAGTAGTCGGCAAACATTATTCCCTACAACTTTGAAAAATACGATATTCGAAGAGTCGGCTGTCTGAATTGCCAAATTGGCGATGCAAGTGGACGGACAGATTGGGAATGCAAACAGTCCACTCCTTGGGCTATAAATACTCTCTCCTTCTCTCCTTGAGAGGGGTTGGCATTTCAGAAGAGAGGAGATCATATTGGCACGACCAAAGCTTTGCCAAAGGCTTGAGAGGACCTGCCAAACTAAAGTTTTCACTTGAGAGACCTTTCCTCCTATCTTTCATTTCACTTAATTTTGTGTTCTTCATTTTTGTAATCTTGTAATTCTCTTTCTTTGTAATTCTGTTTTAATGCAAGTTACTTCTTCAATATCTCTTATTCTCTTCCACCTTCTGTATTTTAATATTAATGTTCTTAAAATATTTTAAATTCAGTTCAATCCCCTTCCCTTCTTTAGCTTCCTCATTCAATCGAAAGTTCGTTTTTAATTATCATCATTGTTCGTGTGTGTGTGTCGACGTACCACTCTTTTCTTATCCCTTTCTTTTTCTTCTCTTATTAATTTATAATCATAATCATTATAACCAGATTATTAATCACCCAAATGGCTGAGTAAATCTCTCATTGGGGTGAGTTATAATTTAGGTATGTTAAGTGATTGAGAGCTTCTGCTCGACGAATATTCTTTGAATTAACATTGTGTATGTTGGACTTAACATGTCATGGATTAATGACTTGTTTTGTTTATCATGTGGTTTCCATGGATTATTGGAACCATAAATACACAACCATAAATAAGATCTGATTGAGATTATAACCTTATGTTAAGTTAAGTCTTTGTTTAAAGCCTTAACACTTAAGAATTATAATCAACATCATCTTGTGACATGGGTGTTAATTTAAATGCAATATAAAGCAAAGCTCGAGGATATCACAAGCTTAACTAACCTAATGATGAACTCACCCCAATCTTTATCAATTTGGTAAATCAAACATCATCCATAAATCATTTCAATTAAGCTCTGCAAACAAACCCCCCTAATCAAAATACAATCAACTAAAAACAAACGACTACTACAAAGTATCATCGCCGAGGATTCGACCCGAGTGCTGCTATACACATTAGCAGAGCACCGGAACCTTGAACGGTCGATAGGAGACAATCGGCCACACTTTCAAATGGCGCCGTTGCCGGGGATGGTGCTTTAAGTAGTCATTAGTTTCTGGTTATTGTCAAGAAAACACAAAAAAAAACAAATTTTAAAAAAAAATTGAAAAAAAAACACAAAGAAAAACCCGTCTTCTC
Source organism: Viscum album (assembly GCA_963277665.1). NCBI lineage: Eukaryota > Viridiplantae > Streptophyta > Magnoliopsida > Santalales > Viscaceae > Viscum > Viscum album. The sequence continues at coordinate 1,355,198,419 of OY728158.1, read as the reverse complement.
ATAAAAATCATAAACTGAAAAAATACAAAGAAAAACCCATCTTCCTCTTTCTTCCAAAATCTCTTTGAATGCCCCGTAGCCTTCCAAACAATCCCTCGGATTTGTTTGACCCTGAAATTGAGCGAACACTTCGCCAACTTAGGAGGAACATAAGAGATACTCAAATAATTCAAGAACCAGTCCTCATTCAACCAATTGAATTAGATATGGCCAATCCTAGGGAACAAACATTGAAAGAACTTGATGCCCCTGATATGAATTACCAACCTCTTGATATTAAATATCCAAACATAGAGGCTGACTTCGAACTCAAGTCGGGTTTGATTCATCTTCTTCCTCGTTTCTATGGTCTAGCTTGTGAGGATCCTCATCTTCACCTCAAAGAGTTCCAAGTGGTCTGCTCAACCATGAAACCTCAAGGGGTTTCTGAAGAACAAATCATGCTTAGAGCTTTCCCCTTTTCCCTAGCGGATTCTGCCAAGTCTTGGCTCTACTACCTCCCACCTGGTTCCATAAACTCATGGGTTGACATGAAGAGACTTTTCCTTGAGAAGTTCTTTCCCGCTTCCCGAACAGCTTCTATCCGAAAGGAAATAACCGGCATCCATCAATTCCCTAATGAATCACTCCATGAGTATTGGGAGAGGTTCAAAAAGCTTGTGGCAACTTGTCCACACCATTAAATCCCTGACCAACTCCTGATCCAATACTTCTATGAGGCGTTATTGGCTATGGAGCGAACTCTCATTGATGCCGCAAGTGGCGGTGCTCTTGTTGACAAAACTCCGGCAGCTGCAAGAGATCTCATAAGTAACATGGCTTTAAACATGCAGCAATTCCATACTCGAGCACATGCTCAAGTGAAACAAGCCCAAGAGAATCAATCCATAGAGCCCAACAAGATGACTGAGTGGATGAGTGAACTTACAGGTCTTGTGCGTCAACTAGTGGTGGCTACCAAAGCCCCAACCTCATCTTCTCCACATTCACTATTCCCTGGACCTATCAAGAATTGTGGAATCTGCAACTCTCCATCTCATCCGACTGACACATGTCCACAACTTCAAGATGATCCATCTGATTCATCTAGTCCAATGGAGCTCAATGCGGCATATGCTCAGCGAAACTTCAACCCTCAACAATCAGGTCAGTTTGTTAGAAACTTCAACCAACCCCACTCTGAGCCCTTCTCTTCTACCTTTAACCCACCTCTGAGGTATGGTAATCCCATTTCTCATCCTCCTCAGTTCCCTCATAAAAATCCAAAGCAGTTCCAATATGGTCAAAGTGGTGGTAACATCCATCAACCTTATCCTTTTGTTCCTCAACCCCAAAGGAACAATCCTCCTCCTGGATTCCACTATCCTAACGAGCCTTCTCAATTCCCCACCCAATACAATCCCTTTCCTAAGAACCAAAATCAAGGCCAACCCAATTTGGGACAAGCCTCTTCTTCAAAACAACCATGGGAAAGTGCTGTAGAAGATCTTGATTCCTTCACCCGTTCTAGCCTCAAGAACATTGAAAACCAAATAGGTCAACTTGCATCCCACCTTAGCCAGCAGCAACCATACAATTCATCCCAACTCCCAGCTCAACCATTACCCAACCCTAAGGGTAATGTAAGTGCTATTGCACTTAGATCGGGAAAGCAAATTGCTATTCCCCATGCTGATTGCTCTACCTCCCCTATCTATGTTGATCTAGAAAATGAAAAGAACAAAAAGCGGGAAAAGGAACTTGAATCCACTCTTTCACCTCCTTCCATTCCTCTAAGGAATCCAATTCCTTTTCCTCAAGCCATCTCCAAGCCTAAGAAGTCCTTTGAACCTGATCCTGAAATGCTTGACATGTTTAGACGTGTTGAAGTGAACATCCCCCTCTTAGATGCCATCAAACAAATCCCTAAGTATGCCAAGTTTCTTAAGGAATTGTGCACCCATAAGAGGCAACTTAGTAACATTGAAAATGTTTCAAACCAACAGTACATTCCCATGAAGTGCAAATATCCAGGGAACTTCACGGTTCCATGCCAAATTGGAAGTTCCAACTTTGATGATGCACTCATAGACCTAGGGGCCTCAATTAATGTAATGCCCAAATCCATATTCTCCAACCTTGGTCTATGTCCCTTGCACCCAACGGGTATTGTCATTCAATTAGCCAATCGAAGCACTGCCAGTCCTGAGGGGATAATTGAGGATGTTCTTGTTCGGGTCAATGATCTTATCTTCCCAGCTGATTTCTATGTCCTTGACATGGAAGGTGAGACGACCTCTTCTCGATCTCCCCTAATTCTAGGAAGACCATTCCTCATGACTGCGAGAACCAAGATTGATGTCCACTCAGGCATCTTATCCATGGAATTCGGTGACCAACTGGTCAAGTTCAACATTTTCCCAGCCATGCGATACCCATCTGAGGATCACTCTGCATTCTCAATCCATGCTTTTGAGGACACTTCTAAGATTCAATCGAACCCCAATCCACTATGTTCTTCATGTTCTAATGATAAAGGATCTTGTGAAATCTGCACCATGATTAACAAAGTCATAAATGGTGAAGTTGATGTGGACCTCTCATTCATAGACTCCATCAATCTAGAGGAACTTGAAAACTCTCTTGAATCCCACATCAACTCTGATCTCTACTGCTCCACCTTGGACAGTGTTGAGGAAACTGATCGAAACCCATCTATAATCCCTTCTCCTACTCCTAACATGTCTATCTCTCCAATCAAGGCTGAAACTGATCTAAAACGACTTCCTTCACACCTCAAGTATGCATTCCTTTTCCATGATCCCTCCTACCCTGTCATTATCTCTGCTTCACTTTCTGAAACTGAGGAGTCCCAACTTGTTCAAGTGTTAGAGGAAAACAAAAATGCCTTAGGATGGACCCTAGAGGATATTCCAGGAATCAACCCTGCCCTTTGCATGCATCACATCCATCTAGAGGAATCATCCAAACCAATTAGGCAACCTCAAAGAAGACTCAATCCACTCATACTTGAGGTAGTTAGGGAAGAGATTACCAAGCATCTTCAAGCTGGTATTATCTACCCAATTTCTGATAGTGAATGGGTTAGTCCAATTCAAGTCGTTCCTAAGAAGGGCGGGATAACAGTTGTCACAAATGAACATGGAGAAGTGGTCACAACTCGAGTGAAAAACAAATGGCATGTGAGCATCGATAATCGCAAATTGAATGCTGAAACACGAAAAGATCACTACCCACTTCCTTTACTTGACCAAATGCTTGAGAGATTGGCCGGAAAGTCACACTATTGCTTTCTTGATGGTTACACCGGCTACTTCCAAATTCCAATCGCACATCAAGACCAAGAAAAGACCACATTCACTTGCCCCTTTGGAACCTATGCCTATAGGCGAATGCCTTTTGGCCTTTGTAATGCTCCTGCAACATTCCAGCGGTGTATGATGAGTATCTTTTATGAATTCATTGAGAATTGCATGGAGGTCTTCATGGATGACTTTACCATTTATGGCGAGTCATTTGAATCTTGCTTACATTCACTCTCTTTGGTTCTTCAAATGTGTGTCAAGTGCAACCTTGTGCTGAATTTTGAAAAATGTAACTTTATGGTTTCAAATGGGATTGTTCTAGGGAACATAATTTCTCAAGAGGGTATCCAAGTTGATCCAGCCAAAATTGTGGTGATCCAATCACTTCCTGAACCCAAATCAGTTCGAGACATTCGGTCCTTCCTTGGTCATGCCGGTTTCTATCGGCGATTCATTCAGAACTTCAGCAAGATTTCCCTCCCACTCACTCGTTTACTTCAAAATGATGTCACATTCAATTTTGATGAGGTTTGCAAGAGATCCTTCATTGAACTCAAATCTGCTCTCACATCTGCTCCAATAATCCAACCCCCAGATTGGTCCTTACTATTTGAATTGATGTGTGATGCTTCTGATAGGGCCATTGGGGATGTTCTTGGTCAAAGAAGAGAAAACATTCATCATGTCATCTTTTATGCCTCAAAAACATTGGATGAAACTCAATCACACTACACTGTGACTGAAAAAGAAATTTTAGCTGTGGTTTTTGCCTTGGATAAATTCCGGCCCTATCTCTTAGGTGCCAAAATCATCATCTTCACGGACCACTCAGCATTAAAGTTCTTACTTAAGAAAAGTGATTCCAAACCAAGGCTAATAAGATGGATTTTAATGCTCCAAGAGTTTGACCTTGTGATAAAAGATAAACCTGGAAAAGAAAACCCTGTGGCTGACCACCTGAGTAGAATTTCTAATTCTTCTCATTCTGAAATAATTGATCCTGAATTTCCAACTGAACACCTCTCATCTCTCACTCCAAAGTTACCATGGTATGCCCTAATTGTCAATTACATGGTTTCTGGTGTTTTCCCTGAATATTTTTCAAAAGAACAAAAAGAAAAGATGAAAAGTGATTCAAAGCATTATTTTTGGGAAGATAATAAACTTTGGAAAACTGGGGATGACATGGTAATTAGGAGATGTGTTGATGAAACTGAACAATCCTCCATCTTGGAATTCTGCCACTCAATGCCTGGAGGTGGCGACTTTAGACCAAAAAGGACTTCTCGAAAGGTTCTAGATTCTGGATTCTTTTGGCCTTCACTCTTCAAGGACTCACACGAGTTCTGTCAATCATGTCCCACTTGCCAAAAAGTTTGGCACAATTTCTAAAAGAAACGAAATGCCTCAAAAGCCATTAATCTTCTGTGAGCTTTTCGATGTTTGGGGCATCGATTTCATGGGACCTTTTCCCCCTTCCAATGGATTATCCTACATTCTCCTTGCTGTTGACTATGTTTCTAGGTGGGTCAAGGCCAAACCCACTAGGAAAGACGATGCTCAAACTGTGAGTGAGTTCCTCAAAACCAATATATTCCATCGATTCGGAACACCACGTGCTTTGATAAGTGACTTAGGAACTCATTTCTGTAATAGAACCATGGAGTCAATTTTGAAAAAGAATGGTGTTGTACAAAAAACATCCACTGCATATCACCCTCAAAAAAATGGAATGGCTAAACTTTCTAACAGAGAAGTGAAAAGAGTTCTTGAAAGAATTGTTAATCCCACAAGAAAAGACTGGCCCGATAGACTTGGTGAAGCACTCTGGGCCTATCGAACAGCCTATAAGACACCCATTGGGATGTCTCCATTTAGTCTAGTTTTTGGTAAAGCCTGTCATTTACCAGTTGAAATCCAACATAAGTCATTTTGGGCTTTCAAAACTTGTAATTTAGATTGTGAAAAATCTGGTGAAGAAAGATTGTTGCAGTTGACTGAATTGGAGGAGCTTCGACTCGATTCGTATGAGAACTCCATTCTCTAAAAAGAAAAGGCAAAGTCACTCCATGAAAAGCACATTATTCGAAAGGTATTTCATGAAGGTGAAAAGGTAATTCTCTTCAATTCTCGATTTCGACTTCACCCAGGTAAGCTCAATTCTCGTTGGGATGGACCTTTTATTATTACTAATGTTTACCCATTTGGTGCAGTGCAAGTCGAAGACCCTTCTTCAAAAAGAACATTCACGGTAAATGGACACCGGTTAAAGCATCACCATGAGAGGCCATTCACATCAGGTTCCACATCGACTTCCATTGACCCACCACTAGATGGAAATGGCGACCCACCAAATCCAAACCAGGGGGCACCTCTTTCCCTTTAACTCTCTCTCTATCTCTTCCTCTCTCAACCTCTTTCTTCTTCTTCCTTGCTCTTTCATTTTGTTACCACTTTATTCATCAAACCCTTTCTTTTTATCTTTCTTGTGTGGGTGTGTATTTTAAAAAAAAACCTTAAAAACTAAAAAAACAAAAAACACAATTACTTAAAAAAAATTTACAAAAAAAGAGTCATGCTTACTCACCATCTAGTTTTGAAATTTTTTCCAACCATTTTGGGGAGTCAAAGGCTTGTTTTAAACTCAAATATATTGAATTTTTATCTCAAACTTGGGTAAACAATTTTGTGTCAATAACAAACATTTTGAATGAACAATTTTTGGTGGAAAATGATTCTCCCCTACCGTGAGGAATAACATTAGCCTTCATGCCAAGGTCATCTATGGCCATATTTTTCATTGTGTGTCTTCACCACTGATTGTGAGTCTTGAGTTTGTGGACCTTCGAGCTTAATTTCCATCTTTTGTGTGCATTAATATGATAGAGGCATTTTCTAAGCCACATGAAAATCAGAATAGACAAATAGCCTCCCGTTACCCTTACATTGATCCTACTTTTTAAAGCCCCTTTGAGCCTATGAAAACCTTTCTTTTGATAGCCACATTACAAGCCTAATACCTTGTCCCACCCAACATCTTCATGGATTTTCATTGTACAATTTATTGAAATTTATGTGTGGGGGGAATGGACTTCATTTTTGGGCGTACTTTCATTGATTTCCAATGTGTCATCATATGCTTGAGGGCAAGCATCCATTCAAGTGTGGGGGAGAGGTTGTAATTCTGTGAGCTTTGGGGTGTATATGTGTAATTGTCATTTGTACAAAAGTCATTGAAAAGTGTTCAAAAAAAAATGAAAAAAATTTATATTAAAAAAATGATGAAAAAAAGGAATGGGTTGTGTTTTGGGTGGGTCAAAAATCATTCATCATCAACCTTTGATCATGTTATAACTACTAAAATTAGTTCCATGAGAAGATCAAACATGGGTTGGGAGATGACTGTGAGACTTGTTTCAAGCACAACTTTCGAAAAAAAAGAGCAAAAAGAAAAAGAAAAAAAAGAACACTTGAATCTTTTTGTATTGTGTAATTATTGGAAGTCTTCCATGTTGTACATATTCCATCATCTCACCCTATTCCATTTTCTATCTCCCTCACTTTTCTTTCATCACACATTCATTCCCTTGTAAATATGTGTTTCTATTTCCTTTCAAATCTAATTTCAAAAAAAATGTGCATTGATTTTTCCATGTTGGTGTTTTTAACCCCTATTTTCCTTTGGACATTATATACCTACCGTCCCATAGCCACTGAAAAACCCCTTAAAAGACCTCTGGATTCTTGTACACATTAGATTTGGGAATGGAAGCTGAGAGCTCTTAAAAACTCTTGATTTTCACTTTTTGTTGGTGAATGAGTGAACCACCTAAAATACATTTTTATCATCTTGAGAGGAGTAAGTTTTGAGTGCCTACATTTTCTAATTCAAACCTTGAACATGAAAAAATGAATTGTTTCTGATGCATTATTGTGAACCAAATTTGTGATGGAATTCAATATGGATGAGTGAAATAGTCTAAACCTCCCCTGATTGGAGAAAACAAAATTTTTATATTTGTTGGTGAGTGAAAATGATTTTGTCATGTTTTTATATTTGTTGCACATGAGGACACGCGCAAATCTAAGTGTGGGGGAGTTGATGTTATTAATATTTTCATGACTTATTATATTCCCCCTTTACTTATTTTATATGAAATGTGCATAATTTGTGTGAAATATTAATGTTTTAATATTAAGTATAATATTTGAGCATTTTTAGAAGTAGTCAAATTGAGTCAGTTTAATGTTTTAATTATAACTATCACTATACTGATCCGAATTGTGTGGTTCTTCTTTTTTAGGGTTCTCATTTCAATATACAACATTTCATTAGAAGGAACCATGATCCAATTCTGCCATTTGAAGGGTCATATGGTCCTCACAAACAAGACCAAAGAATCTTTGAAGAAACTGGACTATTCATGCAGATTGATTTACTGGGCTCAATCTAGAAGTTCAAAAACCTTAACTCTCCACCATAATTCGGGGGACACTACATGTCATCTTGGATAAAAATTTCATGGCCCAAATCCAAGTACAATGGGCCCAAATGAATCATTGAAGTCCAGCCCACCATTCTGGCCGAGAATGAAAATCAGTATAGTATGCATGACATATCTCCTGATGTAATCCTCCAAGAGAGCTGAGATTTTGCAGTGTGAAAGAGGGGATGTAGGCGGACGACTTTGTTGAAGAAACCATTCGGATTTGAAGGCATCTTAATATTAAAAAACTCTTTCACATTATAGACTTCAAAAAGACTGGATTGAAATGGACAGTTTATGTTTGTTTATTCAACCGGCCATAACGTTTTATCCTTAAGTCCAAATGACTCCAAATTTTGAGAGTAGTCGGCCAACATTATTTCCTACAACTTCTAAGAAGAAGATATGTGAATATTCGGCTGTCTGAATTGCCAAATTGGCGATGCAAGTGGAGGGACAGATTGGGAATGCAAACAGTCCACTCCTTGGGCTATAAATACTCTCTCCTTCTCTTTTTGAGATGGGTTGGAATTTCAGAAGAGAGGAGATCATATTGGCACGAACAAAGCTTTTCCAAAGGCTTGGGAGGACCTGAAAAACTCATGTTTTCACTTGAGAGACCTTTCCTCCTCTCTTTCTTTTCACTTACTTTTGTGTTCTTCATTTTTGTAATCTTGTAATTCTCTTTCTTTGTAATTCTGTTTTAATGCAAGTTACTTCTTCAATATCTCTTATTCTCTTCCACCTTCTGTATTTTAATATTAATTTTCTTAAAATAGTTTAAATTCAGTTCAATCCCCTTCCCTTCTTTTGCTTCCTCATTCAATCGAAAGTTCGTTTTTAATTATCATCATTGTTCGTGTGTGTGTGTCGACGTACCACTCTTTTCTTATCCCTTTCTTTTTCTTCTCTTATTAATTTATAATCATAATCATTATAACCAGATTATTAATCTCCCAAATGTCTGAGTAAATCTCTAATTGGGGTGAGTTATAATTTAGGTATGTTAAGTGATTGAGAGCTTCTGCTCGATGAATATTCTTTGAATTAACATTGTGTATGTTGGACTTAACATGTCATGGATTAATGACTTGTTTTGTTTAACATGTGGTTTCCATGGATTATTGGAACCATAAATACACAACCACAAATAAGATCTGATTTAGATTATAACCTTAAGTTAAGTTAAGTCTTGGTTTAAAGCCTTAACACTTAAGAATTCTAATCAACATCATCTTGTGACATGGGTGATAATTTAAATGCAATATAAAGAAAAGCTTGAGGATATCACAAGATTAACTAACCTAATGATGAACTCACCCCAATCTTTATCAATTTGGTAAATCAAACATCATCCATAAATCATTTCAATTAAGCTCTGCAAACAAACCCCCCTAATCAAAATACAATCAACTAAAAACAAACGACTACTACAAAGTATCATCGCCGGGGATTCGACCCGAGTGCTGCTATACACATTAGCAGAGCACCGGAACCTTGAACGGTCGATAGGCGACAATCGGCCGCACTTTCAGTTACCATCTTCCTTCTTCACAAATAGGACTGGCGATTCCCAAGAAAATGTACTCAGTCAAATGAAACCCTTTGCCTATAACTCCTTCAACTGATTCACGAGCTCCTGCAACTCTGGTGTAGCCATTTAATAAGGAGGAATGGACACCGGTTCCGCTCCTGGAATGACATCAATAGAGATTTATACCTCACACTCTGGAGGAAAACCTCAAAAGTCTTCTTGAAAGACATCCCTGAAATGATCCACCAATGGAGAATAGTATAACTGAGAAGTCCCCAGATCATTAAGATATAAACTAGAAATTTGGGTTGTAAATCCTCCTAACCCATGATGATCTGGACCTACTCTTCTCTCATGGACATCCCACTCTCCCTTATAAAGATATTATATTCCCTCTGGTGATGTGAAAGTCACAATGCGGAAATAAAATTTGAAGACTTCCTGGAAAAGATCCATCTAGTCCATTCTAAGAATGACATCATCGCCTGTCATCTCTTGGAAATAGAGGTACCATAAAAAGTTACTCCCACAAACCATTAGAGGGCACTCTTGACACTGACGTAAAATCCCCATTCTAGTCCCCAACAGAGTTTCTAGTGTCTAGATATCAACAAAAGAGAGGATATATTGCCAAAGTATTTCCAAAACATCAACAGATATAAAGCTATGGGAAGCCCCTATATCAAAAATTGTATAAGATAACTCTGAGGCAACTAGGATCGTACCATGAACTGTAGAAGGTCCAGGACTCTACTCCTATTAGGTCTTCTCTACTGCAAAAGTTTGGCCTGCACCGCGGCCCTCTCACCCTACCTGACCACTCTGAGCTGATCCACCCTCTTGTCAATGACAATTGGACAATTGGTTACCTCGGCCACGACTTCCACCTCATCCGGAATGGTCGGAAGAACTCTAGTTCCCTGACTGCTGAGAAAATGGTGGTGATACTTCTAAATATGGAGTCATAGAAGAACCCCAGTCACCAGCTTCTAGATCAAAGATCTGACAGAAACACTAAAGTTGACCCATCTTGCAGCATGATCTTAACTCCAACGGGTCTCTCGGGCAATGTAGCCTCATATACATTCTCCTCCCACACTGGTAGCATACCACCTAGATACCAGAAGATGCATCCTGATTATTATGATCTCCTCATGAAATCTCTATGAGTTGCTTCCTCCTATCTGTAGGAGGAATACTAACTCTGGATGTCGAATCGCCCTAGCTCATAGATCCATAATCATTCAGAATAAGCTCCGTAATCAGTGCCTGGTTGACAATAGATGATATCTAAGTCAATCTGGTGATGTTCACCTATGATCGGATGTCGTGCCTCATACCATCCTCAATCATTTATGCAATGAATAACTCATCACCTCATTGAATAGGCATGAAACACTGCAATTCTATGAATCATGATGAATATTCTATAACAGAAAGATTACCCTACTCCAGACTCATGAACTCTCAGGCTCGATCAGTCCTCATGATCTTCATAATGAAGTAATCATATAAGATTCCCCGAAACTCATCCAAATCCATATTCTGCTAGCATCCCACCTATGAGATCACATACCTACACCTATTGGTGGGTTCTTGAGGCACGTAGGTAGAGAGATTAACCCTCTTCTCTAGAGGTATCTCCAGATGATCGAAAATCATCAGTGTGGCTTCTAGCCATGACTCGACAGCATGAGGTTATCCATCCTCTAAGAACGTGGGAGGATGCTACTACTGAAAGACCTGCGACAAATCTTTCATCAATGGCATAGGAGCCGCCGCTCCCTGAAAGGTCTCTATCATCCTAAAAAAACTCTCCCTGAATGGTGCGTTAGAACCTATGTCTCGTACAATAGCCATGGTCAAGGATGGCACAACTGGAGGATCCACTGGGAGTCCCTGACAAACCATGTCCGGTGTCTGATCACCTCCTGGAAACTGTCGTACGAACAGAGGACGTCTCGGTGGCATGACTTTGCATGGTCAAGAGAAAACATTAAAATTATATTATCAAGGACTATAAACTAGAAGCATAAAAATTGTACATGATAAAGAAAGACGTCAAGATTTAAAAAACACGACTAAATGGTGTGTACAATTCCCACCCACTGTGTTCCCTTGTGTCATTTACATGGGCATGTACTCCTGCCTAAACAGGTCGTGTAACACCCCATACACACCGTGTGTTGTCTTAAAACATGGCGTGTACTTGAATCCTCTTCCCCTACAAGAGTCCTTATACATGGTCATGCCACATAGCTATCCCAAGTCAAGCCTACACGACATGTTCAAGGTAGACGCGATGTGTTCATGAAATGCTTCACCTGATTCATGTTGTTAGTGACATGACCTTGCATAAGATCACACTACACGACATGTTCCATATGGACACGACATGTTCATGAAAGGATATCATTGAACCGTGTTGTTAGTGACATGGATGGGTACCTCAGTCAGACTACATGGCAGGATTCATACTAAAACGGCATGTATAGATTAAGGTTTATCCTTCCATGTTTTTAGTTACACGAGCGGACACAGGACCAACACTACATGTTGTGTTCAACTGGTACACGACATGTTCTCAAGAGACATTCCTCATCCCGTGTATCTTCCCACATGGCCGATGATTCAGTTGGATATTACACAACATGTACATAAATTACACGCTGTGTATTTAAGAAAACATGTTTCTTCCCGAACAGAAGAACTCATCGCATGTTGTCGAAACTACACGGTGTGTATTCTGGGTTTTTTCCGAACAGTAAGCCTCAAAAACTATTCCAGTGCTCAGAAAACAATGAAACAAATATAAAATTTCCAAATTCTGATCCGTGAGGGCCTATACTCCCTGTGAATCAAATTTTTGAATCTTACACATGTTATAACAAGAAAAAAGTGAAATGATCTACCAAATTACGGTCCATGTGTGCCAATAACATCTCAAGAACAATTTTTTTGGCATTCATTCAAACAAAACCTTACACAAACAATACCCTATCAAATAAAAGGAATTATTATCATGGAATCTATCACAACAACATGCATATTCTACAAAACATCTATCCCAAAAACAAGAAATCGCTAATGGACCCTAAATGGCATGGAATGAATGATTGACATGTTATTTCAAACAAGTTACTATATGATGTATGAGACGGAATACCCCCATATCATTAGGATTTGATAGAAATAAGACCTCAACAACATCAACAAAAATAGCACAAATCATGTCAATCAATCAAGGTGATATAAAATCAAATATAAACTTGGAAAAACCGAAAATGGAAATAAACGATGTAGGATGGCTTTTCCCTGTACACAAGTTAGTCACTCCTAGGCACAAATCATTAGCAAGTACCATTTCCTTCATATCCCTGGCCAATGGCACCAAACAGTAAGCCAAGATAAATGATTTCCTCTGATACAACTTTGTAATGTCTAGGTTCTAGAAGCCACACAGAGGTGCCCTGTACCTGGTAGGTCAAATTGCCTCAAGAGAACTTCCAAAAACACTAGAGGCTGCCGACTAGCAGTAAGGGCTTTGGGTGTGATAGTGGGGAAACTATTCTCTCATTGGAAGAGTACACAACAGAAGAAAACAAATACATACTATAGTGGAAGCAGTAAATATCCAACAATGGTAAACAATGGAATATTGGAATAATAAACAACTGGAACACACACACATACACATATATAATGATGCATGATACATATATGAAGAAAAGCAGCCAAACAAGTCCCAATACTGGAAATACAAATAGTAATATGAAAAAGTAAAAATGTAAAAGATAACCAAATCTTCCTCTTCACAAGCCTAATCTTTGTCCCATGCTCTCCAGCTCCATAGAAATTTAAGTCCCTATAGTATAAGGAAACTTTCCCTTATCTATAACTGCATCAATATAATCTATTTGGGCCCAAAAGCATGACCCAAACAAGGTGTGAGACTAAATACTAGTAGGAAACCACCCAAAGATATGTTCCTATCAATCAGTGAATATATGGAAGGTAAAGTATAGAAATTAGTATGCAGGAATGTACTCAGTAGTAAACAATCAATAGTTTCAACATCAAGCAACACCTAATCAAACAACTAAGCACAAACAGATAACCATCTAGTAAGTACTCACAACCATCACCGTTGGTCCTACCTAACAAGTACAATCCACCCTCTGGGTAGTACACTCGGCCTAACCCCTTTGGTTCAGTATATAAATACTCTTAGAGGAAGATCTCACAGTAAATTCCCCTTATAGTCTAAGGTAGTCAAGAACTCCCTAATGAAGCACTGACAGTCAATTCCATTTATATCCAAGGTCGTTTAAAGACACTCTGAGTATGCACTGAACTTTAATTCCTCTTATAGTATGAAGGAGTTCAAAATAATTCAGTGACTCTCTGAGGAAGCTCACCCTATCAATTACCCTTATAGTCTAAAGTGCTCAATGACACTTTGAGGATGATTACTCGGTCAATTCCCCATATATTCCACTACACCAGGTTCTTATGGCCCTGTGTATGTCAATGAGCATAGCAATATAATATGGCCAATGTTAACCTACAGAACTAGTCAGATAAATAGTCTACAACATATCAAGCCTGTCAGAAAAAAAACTCTCCATCCTACAGCAATAGGCATGGAAAACAGGCAAGGCAGCCAAAGGCTACGCAGGACCATACAGTCATAAACAGAACATGTATTGGAAAAATACATCCAATCATGTAAAATTTTATAATATAAAAGCAATAATGTTTTGTTGAATTGAGAATGTTTATCTGATCATGTTGACATAATAAAGTATGACATATTTCGATTTCAATGGGGTAGAAATCGTGATACCTTATAGGTGTATGGGGATTTGGGATAACCCCAGACTGATTTATTGTAGGAATACAAGGTGATATTTCAGCATTCGTTAGTCATGAGAATGTGATTCCCTATCATCTGAAATGCAACAAAGCATTGACCCATGCCATGGGATGGGGCCACTAATTGGGAAATAGATAGGTTATAGGCATCATCCATGCCTGTCCATGGGTTATCCATAATAGATGACTGTTGAACCTCATCATAATTTACCAAAAAATCCTTTTTCCAGTTTGTCTCAACATCCATGTAGTGGGATTAACAAGAGGTAAAGGCAGACACATCCACATTGATTACACTTACTCAACCATTAATGGAGTACTTATGGTATTAGTGATATGAGGATAGGACATCTGTATTCAGGTAGAGCCATGGTCTACCCAATAATGCATTTTAATAAACATTCTGTGAGATAGCAATAAAATTAGTACTTGAAATTATGCCACATAATTGGGTTTTGAGGCATGTCATTATAACCATTTCATACTCCAACCTCTCATAACCATGAAACATCCTATCATAGGGACTCAAATCAAATTTTGACAACCCCATCTTTAGAAGTGTTGTGGTCGGGATTAGATTGTTATTAGTGACCATGTCAATAAGAAGGCGGAAATCATCCACGCCATTGAACTGTCCAATGATGTACATTTGGTGGTTATGCCCAAATATTGAATAACATTAATGTTCTCTAGATAATGAACTGATGTCATGACACTCTGATTCTTTGACTTCATCATCATGTAAGGCTTCTATGGTTATGACATCTATTTCAAATCGGAGGGGGTTTCTTAAATATTCTATGATGGATTGATGAATAACCTTTGATAATCGTAGATCCTTGAGGATTGAGTTTCCTGAAGTAATTATAAAGTGTCTATTGTGTACATCATACATCCATAATAGTAATAAAAATCAGCTTCTAGGGGTCGCTCAACAATGAGAGATACGATGGGAGCTTCTAGTCGAACCAACAGATTCCAACTTATGTTGTGTATGTCCCATTTCTCACTAGTCGAACTATGTAGAGTGGCCTGCAGATGATGTCCAGATGATTGAAATCCATCCACTACAGAACGTGGATTATTATAGAATGTTCATGGTGGCTCAACCTAATCAAGCTATACAAAATGTTGACAGGGTGTATCTAACAATAATATAAGAAAATATTTTTCATGTTGAGCTCTATGATGGGACTTCATTGTGGTCTTCATGGAATGCACAACATGGATGTATGCACAATTTATTACATTCTAATGATTCAAATACCCATGGTTTCATTAACACTGGCATTGACCATAGATTTCAAGAGGGTTCACATGGAATTCTTCACCATTGGAAACCGTGTAAGGGTTTATCATTTCATTGGTATTGACATTAGTGTACTCTTTATCGTGACATGAAAAATCCTCTAACGGTTGGCAGATTCTGGGTTGAATCCCGATCTCTGGGGGAATGAAATCTCTGAGAGTATGTAATAGGTTAGTCGTAGGTGTTGTGCTTTATTTTCCCTTACACCATCGGTATTTATTTCCATGGGAGGACGAAGGATAATATATTGATATAGAGGTAGTATCCAAGGGAAGTGTATATAATTCTAAAGGTCATTCCAATTTAAAATTGCACATATAATACCACGAGCATAGGTTACTATCTTGCGAGCCATCTTGTTTTCCTATTTATTAGACATGTGGTCAGAAATCTACTTACATTCACCATTGTTTTAACTTTCATGCTTTATAAACACACATGAAACCTCTTCAGGGGATGTACCCAATCTTACTATGTTGTTATTGACCTGTTCATGGATCCAGTCTTTAAAATTATACCACATTCTGAGGGTGTTCCCATGGAACTAGTGATAGGGGCATTAATTTTGGTGATCAGCGAGATCTGCCTCTTAAAGGCTCTTTTTTTCTAGAATATATAGGGTTCCCTTGTCCAAGGTACTTCAAAAATACCTGGGAACATCTTCCTCATTAAATGAGTATGTCTGGATCCTATGATCTAGTAAAGGAGCTGTTGGATACAGGTCCTAACGAGTGGATAGTGGAACCTGTCAAGGATATCGAACCTAATTATTTCATCTAGGTGGTGGTGGTGAACTACGTACTGGATCCTACAAATTCGGAGGTGGGATTTTAAAATCTAGACTCTTCTCTTGAGGTTTTTTTCCTTTTAATATCTTTGGAGTAGTCTCTTCTAGTAACAATTCCAACTTCCTAGGGGCCTCTATTTGTGCTACAGTGGTAGTCTCAACATTTCCGACTATTCTAGCTTGAGCTATAACAGGCCATAGATGTGCCTGCATGGCATATATCAAGGATTATTCTTAATGTTTTTCATTTTTAGTGAAACCCCATATCCTATCTTAGATGTTTTGAGTGATGAGAGAATTCACCAGTTTGAACTTCACATTACCCACACACATCATTAGTAGTTGATCCTAGTTTAGAGGAATATAGATTGAATATGTGAGGCCCTTAAACATGGCTAAAAAGTATTTTAATCACTCATATGGCCTTATTATTCACATGAAGGGACTTTTGAAGCTATTCTTCTGTGTGGTGCAACTGAACTAGTAGAGAAACTGTCTTTGAAGATCCTCCCAATCATCTATTGACCCAATGAGTAACAAGTTGTACCGAACAAATGAGGTCCCTCGTATGGTATGTACAAAAAATAAGTGTGTAGTTGCCTCCATCTATACTTGAGTTCCTAGAAAGGTTCCATGCCTCAAAATAAAGTTTGACAGATGCTACAGAGGACCGTATGTCCTATTAAAGGGCGAGATGATAGGATTTCTAAACGTGGTTCTGCTGACACTTCATCACCCATTCTTGTTATAGCTTCCCATCAAGCGTTATTTCCACCTGTAATGTTTCCTGATCCTCAATGTGGGAAATAAGTGCTACCATTTGATAATATGGACAATGATTTATTTCTTGACAAGGGTTGCGGACAACCAATGCATTGGAAGGTACTTCATTATTGTAAGAGGGTCCATTAGCTCAAGTGGCGACTGGAGTAATTACCTGGGGATCATGGGGAATAAATAGTGGGGTGACTAGTGGGACTTATGGAGTAGCTGGGAGAACCCGAGCCAGGTCCTAAGGATGGTTGTCTCTGAACTCATGTGGATTTTGTGATGCAGACCTGGGGATTTTTTCATAAACATTGTCATTCATCCATTCAAGTTTGGTGGGGTTATTTTCATCACATGGAGGAAACTCACTGTGTGAAAGATGAACCTTCCCATGATGCACTATTCGAGGGTTAGCATAATCATGTCATCGTTTCATGATGCACTTTGCGATGAGCTCTTCAACCATCATTTATGTTCACAAATCTATTGATGCAAGGATGCATTTTTAGGTTCATCTTCTGTATTTTTTACTAATCCAAATGAGTCAGAAGGTTTGAGAGTCTAAATTTTGGGGTTTCCCTTGTTGGGGTCCCAATCGAGATGCAATGTCTTAGAAGGTGAAAGATGGATGAGTAATGATCTTTGATGGTGAGTATGGACACCTACATGGTTTGTGAGTGTTACACTACCTGAGAGGGATGTTCCTGTTCTCCATGAGAGGTTCCAGTTCATCCATCATGGTATATCTCATGAAAGTGAATATTTACTATGAAGAAATAAGGAGGCATATACATGATATCAACCTAATAACTTGGCTATCACATGATAAGACTAAAATGTAGTGCAACATACTACCCCCAGCGAATGATCTGCACTACGGGTGAATCCTCCATGATAACTTATTAGAGAATAGTGAAGCAATGAACACATTATTACCTGAGGTTCTGATGATAACCATGTGATGCAGGGTGCTGAGAAATATGGAATGTAGACAAATCAATTAAGAGACTCTGCTAGCCAATGTCTTTGAGGTTTTGTTGGAGTTTTTGGTTGGAAAATAGTTAGTGATGAATATGGAAATAAATTTTCCCAATGGTTCTGTGAATGCACATAACATTGTCCTGGGTAGGGGACTCTGAAATGTTGATTTTTGTAATATCAATTGTCTATAACATCTTTGCTACATGGTACAATGTGGGGATTCTCCCAAACATCTTGCCTCAAAATAAGGATCTGGCCTTTGAAACCCCCATTCATTGACCACGGTATGTTGAGGGACCAACAATGGAATTGATGTGGACTGTTTGAATAGTAGTCTAGTTAGTTGGGATTACGTAGCAATATCTGACAAACTGATGCATCTTTGGATGCTCCCAAGAGAATGCACTGATTGCACCATCATTTCCATTTATGAATCCCTAATTACAACTGTTTCATATACAGGTGATGCTGTCATTTTTGGTGGATAACAATATTGTTAATCCTCTATTGGTCTGCAAGACAACTCATTGTGATCTCTTGTTGAGGAAGAGAATGATCTTGTTGATGATATGGGGGATATCATGAACAAGCCAAACAAAGGGTCCAAATCATCTTCTTCATGTATGTATCTTAGGAGGGATACAATGATATAGTGTGCATCACTCTCTTGGAGGGTGAGGTTGATATGACTTGTTCCTTCCATAGCCCCTGACATAGAGGTTTGGAGTGAATGTTTCAACATTGAATCACAATACGCTTGAGAATCTGAAAAGTGAACGGGGTTGATTACAGTTTGAGACTTCTCCATATTCTTCCTCTTATGGCGACGACCTTCCCTCCTACCCCCAAATGGTTCTTCAGGGAACTGTATAAGATTAACGTACGTAGTACCTCTAATTAGATTGGTGCTGAAGTGGTGAGGACCTCTATTCATACAAACTGTGGTGCAAGGTGTACCGAGGAAAATGTCAAATGGAACGAAGGCAGGACCTCCATGGTCGAGGGTGATGGAGCGGGGAGGGCCTCCCCTTGAGCTAGAATTCACAAGGGGAGGACATCCATGGTAACCATCCATAGCATAGGAAGGAATTCCACATCATCCACCACTATTATTTTTTATATAAGGAGGGCCTTCATACTGACCATACATGATATGGAAAAGACCCTTTTAATGATCATTGATGAAGAAGGGAGGTCCCACACTAGAGTTAGTGAGAACACTGTGAGGACCTCCCTGCCGGTATGTAATCAGATAAGGAGGATCCACACATTGATAATCGGTTAGGAAAGGAAAATTTTGATACTTTACACCAAGTGCATGGGGGGACCCTGATGTTAAGTGTTATCAAGATGGTTAGGCCCTCTACTTGGTCTAATGATGGTGGCATGTTGAGGATGTAACACCCCAAGCTTCTACGATATGCTTATCTTTCAATAATGCAATAGTGTGTGTTGTACGCAACATCGAGTTCTAACACACCACAACCAATCAAACTAGTCGTAATAAATAGTAATACCTACTTTTTAAAATTTATAAATTTTATTTTTCAAAATGGACTTCATTTTTGGATTCGGAATATCTATGTTAGCCTATGGTTAATTTTTGGTATTTTTCTAAAAAACCTCATTTTTTGATGAATAGTGAAACAACTAGGTGGTAGTTAAAAAACTGAATTTTTCATAAAACATAATTTTTCTGCTTCTGTTAGTGAAATTTCAAAAATCCGAGAAACACGGTTAATATCAAGGAGTAAAATTTGGTTCAATGAGATGAAAATAATTTTTGATGAATAGTAACTTTTTACTTTTATTTACCACGGTTAAAAGTAAATAGGGTAATTAAGGGTAAAAATGATATTAATATTACCCTAACACATGTCATATTTCTATTAGACAAGTGTATCTCGACCAAAAACAACCTTAGGAATAAAATATTATCATTTAGGTCCACTTGGATTAGATTAGGACATTTATTATTATTTAATTCAAAGAAGAGTTAAAAGAGTTAAAATCAATGTTTATTGAATAAAATATTTTTAATATAGAATTATACCTAATATAAATACGATTGTCAATATTCATTATAAAACTAAAACGATTTCCTACATAATGGTATTTTATTTATAAATTTTAGACATAAAATAATTTAATTTATGTATGACACAATGGTGATGCAGTAATTACCAAAATAGTGAAAAGTTAATATAATTGATATTATAAATACCCAAATAAATATCATTTGAGACTTTTTATCAATTAAAATAATTTTATAGGTTAATATGACATGTTAGGAATGATTTAATTAACCATTTTCTAAGTAATCAATCTGTTATGATTTAAAAAAAATCAATATCCAAATAGTGTCAAAATTGACATAAAAGTGTTTTTAAAACAAATATTATATTTGTAATTGATATTATATTCTTAAAAATATAAGGATCGGCCAAGAGACTTATATCATGATAGGTGTATCATTAATGGACCACTTTGGGGTCTCGTGGAGGTATATAGTATGTTTATTAACTATATAATATAAAAATACAAAGTGACATGGTAAGTGTCAAACTAATTAACTAAGAGTTAAAACTAAAAGATAAGGTTAATATAATGACCCAAACCTATCTAAATTCTATTTGTTGAGTGGTTTTCGACCCATACCCACATTAACATTTAAATAATCTACTTTTGAGCTATAATAAACCGAATATTAATTTATTATAAAATAATATTTCTAGCTTTTCCAAAGGTGCCCCTCACCCCTCTTATAAAAGGGCACCCCCTATCATTAATTCACACCTTCAAAGCCATTTTTCTCAGCCATACTCTGACCAAAAACTCTCTCAACTTCCCTCACTTTAGCATATAGGCCTTAATTTATTCATAAAGCCAACCTAAGGAGCCCATTTGATCAAATCAAAAGGAAGAACCTGAAGAGGAGGTAATGTTTTCACCACCCTCTTTCAAGATCCTTTCTTCTTCAACTTCTTCTATCATTGTTATTACCATTATAAAATAATAAATCCAGTATATTATATATACTCTTATGTTATTATAAACATGGTACAACCATATTTCACTATTCTATCCATCCTTTGAATGACATGTCACCATACCTGCGTACATACGGCTTACCGTCTCCACGTCGTGGCGTAATTGTTATTCAAAACATTATTATTTGGATGGTTATAATAATGATGTTTAATTCATGTAAATAATAAATATAACATGACAATGATTCTATATATATGATATAACAAACAATTAAATATTATTTTAATATCAAAAGAATGATATTGTCGCTCATGGGTACGTACGGACTACTGTCTCCACGAACGCGATGAGATTTATTCTCCATCGTATACATTCAAGTCTAATTCTCATTTGAAGATTAATAATAATGATTAAGGTCATAATATCATTCGGGATATTAATAAGATTCAATCTATCCATAACAAACATGGATTACAGAATAAAACATATAAAAGAAAATGAGTAAGTTAACACATGAAACGACGATAATTCTATGGTATTATTAACAAAGAAATGTTAAAAGATCATATATGATATCATATTAATGTAAATTTTTCTTGTTTAATTTAATAACAATTATTTCACCATTATACATGAGGTTAACCTACCCCCAACCAAGGAAAAGTATAAGGTAAGGATTTATTTCACAATCTCTTCATTATCCGAGGTTGTTTATACGTGATTATCTATTGGGACCTCTTTATCATCTACATCCATGTTTCTTAAAAATGTATTTCAAATCATTATTACTATTTTGAAGACTATGGAATAAATTCATATATACCATTTTTTAATTTTTATAATAAGTTTATAAAGGAATCATTCTGTCGTTTTCCAAACAATGTTATTTTTAACCTATTCGACAGAATTAAGGTAAGAATGTTTTTTAACATATACGGAGGGTGCGGCTATTTTAGGCCATTATAAAATCGTTGAAGCTTCCCTTTAAATCTTATAATAATATTTTCAAATAAAATGTTTTATTTTATAAATATATGACCCATAAATGATATCAAAATAAAAAGAGATAATTCTCTAAAAAGAGTTTTCATTTCATCTATGTCAACATCCTTTGATGGATTTTATTCTTATTTGAAGTTGATTTATTATAATACAAAACTTCAATATTTTATTGAAGGTCTTGTGATATGTTTGACTGTGGAGGTGTTATTTTTATACCATTCATGGTTTATGGATAAATTATTTACATCTCGTATTCTAGTTTTAATACGAATGATTATGTTATGTTTAATCCTTTTCATATGAGAATGCATTGGACTTAATATGTGACGGGTGGAGCCCGCTATAGCTTCTCGATGCATCGGTAGGTCACATGAGACAATCTAGGGTCTTGGCACCAGGCCTTGACACAATATTATTTTTAGTCTTCGCACGAGGCCTTAGCTATGTGGTTATGATAGTCTAGCATTATGCATTCTATCATTATGAAAGTGGTTATTGATATTGCATGTGAATATTCGATTAGTAGAATATACATGTGAATACGTAAATGACATTATTTCATTTTATTGTTTTCCATACTATGTTGATGTTCAAGTATAAAAGGCTTTTGTTTTAGTTATACGTTGCCTTAAATGTTTATTCTTATTTATGAAATTTTCCGCTATATTGTTATCCTTACTGGGCATTAGAGCTCACCACTTTTCTATGTTTTATTTTTCCCAGGATGTGAAGAAGTAAATTATGAATGACCTGCAGGGATAGTATGGGGGGATAAGAGTGTATACTATGGAGACTATGTTGTTGTAGTTTTCATTTTTATGATGTAATGTAAAAAATTATGAATATATCTAGTGTTTACAAGGCTTCTAAACTAATCAGTCTTTCAAGATTTGATCTTTCTTGTGATCAGGGAAATGTTATGTAATAATGAACCGACTCTGGGTTACTGGGGTCGGGGAGATATAGATGGTATTAGTGGAAGTTTAGTCCAAACCTTGGAAGTTAGATTTAGATAAACTCTAATTTGAGCACATAGATATAAGATGGACTTTGAGGATTAGTATAGAAGAACATCCTAGAATTTGGTATTGTAGAGATTTTGTGAGTTTTCCGAGAAATACATCCTTGTCTGGATACGAGTAGGTAGAGGTGGCTCTGCACAGATGTACCTAGGGTTAAAACCTGAAAACACCGCTTTGAGCTAGACTCGAATGGGTACTGGTGCATGACAATGGGCCTTTTTGCACTCTTGGTTACGACACTACCATGGGATATGCTTAGGATAACTCTCATTTTCATTACAAATCATTATGAAGGGTTTATGAGTATATACTTTCTCTAAGAAAACATTTTTATGATTATGGATTATATCCATAAATAGTTCAATTTATGTTAAGTGTTTTATAAGTATGGAATTATGTATTTTGATTCATAAAATGATCCAGTTTATGCCATTGTTTAGAAATGTCACCTAGTGGAAGAAATGGGAACCGTATCAATGCACACACTCCATGCAGGGATTGAACTCCTGCTCAAGATAATAATAGTGGAGCTGGTGATGCAACTGGTGCTGATCAACTAATCACCATACTGGGACAACTCACTCAGGTTATGAATAATAGCCTTACCCATATAGAGCACCCTGATCCACAGCGTGGAGGATCAATGTTAGATCGCTTCATGAGGCAACAACCACCAACATTCGATGGGAGTACAAATCCATTGGTAGCTGAGAAATGGATAAGTTCCCTAGAGAAAATATTTCAGGCTTTGGGAAGTAGTGAAAGGGAAAAATTTATCATAGCAGTTTACCGCCTCACTGGAGATGCTGCTCAATGGTGGTCATTGATTCAAAACATGAAGGAAGATTATGAAGTATCAAATATGGAATGGAGGGAGTTCAAAGATCTGTTTTTAGAAAAATAATTTCCTCGTGACCCTCGAGGAGATATGGAAAGGCAATTTATGAGTTTGAGACAAAAGGAGGATGAGAATGTCGCAATGTATGAGGCTAACTTTAGAAGGTTAGCAAGGTATGCTGGAGATTATATATGTAACCCAAGAAGTAAGATTGATCGTTTCTTTGATGGGTTAAAACCATTTCTCCTTCGAGCATTAGTCTCACAATCCTTCTCGTCGTACAAAGACATTGTCTCATGTGCTATCAAGACAGAGAAATAATTCTCTAAGTCATATGACTTTAAAGAAAAGCAAGAGAAGAAGGGATCTGCTGATCAATCTGGGAATGGAAATATGGGGAATAAGGGAATGGTTTAATATCCATCCTATGGTAAATGTGGGAAGAAACACCCCGGTACTTGCTTGAAGGAAATGGGTGTCTGTTACAAGTGTGGTGAAAAGGCCACCAAACTCTTGATTGCAAAGGGAATAAGGAAGCTACAGATGTTTAGTGATACAATTGCAGGGAGATGGGAAATTATGCAGATGAATTTCCCAAGCGTCAATGGAACTTACCTCAGAAAAGGCCAAGGGATCAAGGATAAGCTTATGCTATCACAACTGCTAAGTTAGAAGCTCCGACAGAGGTGGTGTCAGGTAATTTAATGGTTTCCTCAAGTTTAGAAAATGCATTATTTGATTCTGGATCATCACATTGTTTCATATCTTCCCAGTTTGCTAAGAAAATTAGATATTTCCAATTTTAATTAACAAGGGGGTTGTCAGTTAAAACTCATAAGGGAACTATCATTACAACAATGTTTTCTAAATCAGTCCCCATTAGAGCGCATAAATGTTCTTTATCTGCTGATCTCATCGTCATACCTATGATTGAGTTTGATATAATACTCGGTATGGACTGGCTTTTGGACCATGATGTGAAGATTTATTGTAAGAAGAATGAGGTTACGATTTTTGATGATGATGATAAGGAACACTTTATCCTTAGAGTAGAATCATCACCACCTATTTCTTATCTATATCCACCTCCAGTAGCTCAACTAAATTCAATTATTGGGGAGGAAGAGGATGAAATTATAGTGGGTGAGGAAAGGAATGTTCAAATAGAGTATTTACCTGTTGTGAAAGAATATGTAGATGTGCTTTCGGAAGATTTAACTAGACATCCTCCAGAACGAGAAGTTGAGTTTTCCATTGATTTAATACCGGGATCAAGGCCTATATCGAAGACCCCTTATAGAATGGACACTATATAATTAGTTGAACTAAAGAAACAACTAGAGAAATTGAGTAATAAGGGATTTATTCTCCCAAGTGTTTCTCCATGGGGAGCCCCTGTTCTTTTTGTTAAAAAGAAAGATGGATCTATGAGGTTATGTATCGACTATAGGGAGATCAATGCTATAACAATGAAGAAAAAGTATCCCCTACCTCACATTGATGATTTATTTGTCCAACTGCATGGTTCTCAATACTTTTCAAAGATTGACCTTCGATCTGGATACCATCAGTTGTGTGTGAAGAAGGAAGACATTCCAAAGACAGCATTTTGAACCAGGTACGAGCATTATGAGTTTACAGTAATGCCTTTTGGATTGAATAATGCACCCTCTGTATTCGTGGATCTGATGAATAGAGTTTTCAAGGAATATCTTGATGAATTTGTGGTGGTATTTATTAATGATATCTTGGTATACTCCAAAATCTACGATGATCATGAAAATCACTTGCGCATTATCTTGAAGACTCTGAGAAGACATGAATCATATGGGATGTTTAGCAATTGTGAATTCTGGCTTCAGGAGAATTCTTTTCTTGTCCATATTGTCTCTAAATATGGAATCTCTGTTGATCCTTCTATGACCAAGGAAATCCAAGAATGGCCTGCACCGATTAGTATAACTGAGGTACGTAGTTTTATTGGTTTAGCTGGTTATTATCGACGTTTCGTCCAGAATTTTGCCTGGTTGGCTAACCCATTAACAAAGCTCACACATAAAGGGGTTGAATTTGTTTGGAAAAAAGAGTGTGAATAATGTTTTGAAGAACTGAAGATAATATTAGTCAATTCTTATATATTGACTCTACCATCAGGGAATTATGGGTTCGTTATTTATAGTGATGCATCGAAGAAAGGACTTGGTTGTATCCTTATGCAAAATGATAGGGTTATTGCATATGCATCACGACAGTTGAAATTTCATGAAAAAAACTATCCCACTCATGATTTTGAGTTAGCATCTATGATTTTCACTTTGAAGATATGGAGGCACTACCTCTATGGTGAAAAATGTGAGATTTATACTGATCACAAGAGTTTGAAGTATATTTTCTCATCAAAAGAACTCAACATGATGCAAAGGAGATGGATTGAATTACTCAAGGATTATTATTGCACGATACACTACCACCCGGGGAAAGCAAACAAGGTGGAAGATGCTTTGAGTAGAAAAGATCATGGTGTTTTGAACAATATGAGAATTGAAAGGGATCCAATTTTCATGGATCTAGTGAAGATGGACATGGGAATAACCATGGAAGGTGAAACATCCGTTCTTTTTCAAATGGTTGCCAAAACATATTTAATAGAAAGTATTAAGAGTTATCAGACCAATGATGAAGAATTTCAGAAGAAGATTAAAGCTGTGAATGATGGGAGATTGAGAGACTTTCTGTATGAAGAAGGAATTTTAAAACTCGGTAAGAGGCTTTGTGTTCCCGATATACCTAGTCTAAAAACGGAATTGTTGGATGATGCTCATAGTTCCAATTTCTCTATACACCCTGGGAGAACCAAAATATATAGAGATTTGAAGGAAGATTTTTGGTGGGACAACATGAATAGAGAGATTGCCGATTTTTTGTCAAGATGTATGGTTTGTCAACAAGTTAATGCTGGAAGCAAACAAACTGGTGGGGTATTCCAACCTCTTCCCATACCTGAGTGGAAATGGGATAATATCATGATGGACTTTGTCATGGGACTACCAAAGACTCCTAGAAGGAATGATGAATGATGGGTTAGTGTTGATCATCTTACCATGTCATCACATTTTATTGCTATAAGAGAAGATCTACCACTGGAATGTCTAGCAAGACTATATATTGATAAAGTTGTGAGACTTCATGGAGTAACCCTACCGATTGTTTCTGATCGTGATCCCCATTTTACTTCAATATCATGGAAAAGTCATCAGAAATCCATGGATACTGAACTTTATTTGAGCACTGCCTACCACCCTCAAACAAATGGAAAATCATAACAAACTATTCAAACCTTAGAAGACATGTTGAGATCCTGCTCAGGTGACTTTCAGGGTATGTGGGATCAATATTTACCTCTGGTATAATTTTCCTATAACAATAGCTTCCATTCGAGTATTCATATGGCACCATATGAAGCATTATATGGAATGAGAATTCTCACACCAACCTGTTGGGATGAATTTGGTGAAGGAAAACTGGTTGGCCCAGAACTGGTGGAGGAAATGATAGAAAAGGTGAAGGTAATCCAAAACCATATCAAAGTAGCTAAAATTAGGCAAAAGAGATATGCTGATAATCAAAGGAAGGATTTGGAATTTCTAGTCGGTGATCATGTTTTCCTGAAGGTATCTCCATGGAAGGGAGTCATAAGTTTTGGTAAGAAATGTAAAATGAGTCCCAGGTACATCGGACCTTTCGAAATTCTAGAACTAATTGGGGCTGTAGCTTACCGTTTGACACTGCCGCCAAATCTCTCCAAAGTTCACGATGCGTTCCACTTATCACTATTGAGGAAATACATGCCTGACCCAACTCATGTACTCACCTATGAGAAATTTTAACTGGAACCCGAACTTTCTTATTGCGAAGATCCCGTCAAGATTCTTGATACGAGAGAACAAGTACTGAGAAACCGGACGACTGGTCTGGTAAAAGTTTAGTGGACAAACCATAAGATAGAAGAGACAATGTGGGAACCCAAGGAACATATGATGAAGAACCACCCGAGTCTCTTCATACGGTAGTATTCTAGAAATTTCGAGGATGAAATTATTTGAAGGAGGGGAGAATGTAACACCCCAAGCTTCTACGGTATGCTTCTCTTTGAATAAGGCAATAGCGTGTGTTGTACGCAAATCGAGTTCTAACACACCACAACCAATCAAACTAGCTGTTATGAAGAGCAATACCCACTTTTTGAAATTTATAAATTTTATTTTTCAAAATGGACTTCATTTTTGGATTCAGAATATCGAAATTAGCCTAGGTTGAATTTTTGGTATTTTTCAGAAAAACGTCATTTTTTGATGAATAGTGAAACCACTAGGTGGTAGTTAAAAAAACTAAATTTTTCATAAACATAATTTTACCTCTTCTGTGAGTGGAATTTCAAAAATCTGAGACACACGGTTAATATCAAGGTGTAAAATGTGGTTCAATGAGATGAAAATAATTTTTGGTAAATAGTAACTTTTTACTTTTATTTACCACAGTTAAAAGTAAATATGGTAATTAAGGGTAAAAATGATATTAATATTACCCTAACACATGTAATAATTCTATTTGAAAATTGTATCTCGACCAAAAAAACCTTAGGAATAAAATATTGTCATTTAGGTCCACTTGGATTAGATTAGGACATTTATGATTATTTAATTCAATGAAGAGTTAAAAGAGTTAAAATCAATGTTTATTTACTAAATAATTTTTACTATAGGGTTATAAAAAAGATAAATACGATTGTAAATATTCATTATAAAGATAAAAAGATTTACTACATAATGGTATTTTATTTATAAATTTTAGACATTAGAAAATGTAATTTATTTATGACACAATGGTGATGAAATAATTACCATAATAGTGAAACATAAAAATAATTGATATTATAAATATCCAAATAAATATAATTTTAGACTTTTTATGAGTTACACTAATTTTCTAGGTTAATATGACATCTTAGAAATGATGTAATTACCTTTTTTTAAGTAATCATTCTGTTATGATTTTCACAAAAATCAATTTTCCAAATAGTGTCAAAATTGACATAAAAGAGTTTTTAAAACAAATATTATATTATTAATTTATATTCAATTCCTAAAAATCTAAGGATCAGCCAAGAGACTTATATCATGATAGTTGTATCATTAATGGACAACTTGGGGCTATATTGGAGGTATATAGTAAGTATATTAACTATATAATAAAAAAATACAAATTGACATGGTAAGTGTCAAACTAATTAACTAAGACTTAAAACTAAAAGATAAGGTTAATATAATGACCCAAACCTGTCTAAATTCTATTGGTTGAGTGGTTTGTGATGCATCCCGACATTAACCTATGGATAATCCACTTTTGAGTCATTAGAAACCGAATATGAATATATTATAATATAATATTTCTAGCTTTTCTAAAGGTTCCCCTCACCCCTCTTATAAAAGGGAACTCCCCCTTCTAATTAATTTACACCATCAAAGACATTTGGCTCGGCCAATCTCTGCCCAAATACTCTATAAACTTCCTTCAATTCATCCTAGAGGCCTTCCTTTATTCATAAATCCATCCTAAGGATCCCTTTTTGATCAAATCAAAAGGAATAACCCGAAGAGGAGGTAATGTTTGACCACCCTCTTTCAAGTTCCTTTCTTCTTCAACTTATTCTATATTTGTTATTACCATTCTAAAATAATAACTCCAGTATATTATATATAATTTTATGTTATTATAAACATGGTACAACCATATTTCAGTATTCTATCCATCATTTTAATGACATGTCACCATACGTGTGTACGTATGGCTTACCGTCTCCACGTCGTGGTGCAATTGTTATTCAAAACATTATTATTTGGATGGTTATAATAATGATGTGTAATTCATGTAAATAGTAAATATAACATGATAATGATTCTGTATATATGATATACCATAAAATTTAATATTATTTTTATATCAAAAGAATGATATTGTCGCTCGTGCGTATGTATGGACTTCCGTCTGCACGAACACGACGAGATTCATTCTCCATCGTATCCATTCATGTCTAATTCTCATTTGAAGATTAATAATAATGACTAAGGACTTAATATCATTCTGGATATGAATAAGATTAAATCTATCCATAACAAACAAATATTACATAACAAAACATATAAAAGAAAATGAGTAAGTTAACACCCGAAACGACGTTAATTCTATGATATTATTAACAAAGCAATTTTAAAAGATCATATATGATATAATATTAATGTATATGATTCTTTTATAATTTAATAACAATTATTTCACCATTATACAAGAGGTTAATCTACCCCCAACCAAGGAAAAGTACTAGGTAAGGGTTTATTTCACAATCTCTTCATTATCCGAGGTTGTTTATACGTGATTATCTACTGGGACCTCTTTATCATCCAAATCCATGTTTCTTAAAAATATATTTCGAATCATTATTACTATTTTAAAGACTATAATATAAATTCATTTATAACCTTGTTGACGTTTTATAATAATTTTATAAAGGAATCGTTCTGTCTTTTTCCAAACAAAGTCCTTTTTATCCTTTTTGACAGAATTAAGGTAAGAATTTTTTTAACTTATATGGCGGGTGTGGCTATTTTCTGCCGTTATAAAATCGTCGAAGCTACCCTTACAAGATTATATGAATATTTTCAAAGAAAATGTTTTATTTTATAAACATATGACTCTTAAATTATTTCAATATAGAAAGAGATATTTCTCTAAAAAGAGTTTTGATTTCATCAATGTCAACATCCTTTGATGGATTTTATGCTTATTTGATGTTGATTTATTATAATACAAATCTTCTATATTGTATTGAAGGTTTTGTGATATGTTTTACTGTGGAAGTGTTATTTTAATACCATTAATGGTTTATGGATGAAGTATTTTAATTTCGTATGCCAGTTTTAATACGAATGTTTATGTTATGTTTAAACCTTTTCATATGGGAATGCATTGGATATAATATGTGGTGGGTGGAGCTCGCTATAGCTCCTTGATGCATCAATAGGTCTCATGAGACACACTAGTGTCTTGGAACAAGGGCTTGACAAAATCTTATTTGTAGTCTTTAAACGAGGCCTTGGCTATGTGTATGATAGTCTGGCATTATGCATTCCATCATTATGAAAGTGGTTATTGATATTGCATGTGAATATTCAATTAGTAGAATATCCATGCGAATAAATAATGAAATTATTTCATTTTATTTTTTCCATACTATGTTTAAGTTCAAGTTTAAAAGTATTTTGTTTTAGTTATACATTGCTTTAAATGTTTATTCTTATTTATGAAAGTTTCTGCTATTTTGTTATCCTTACTGGGAATTTGAGCTCACCCCATTTCTATGTTTTATTTTTCCTAAGATTTGAAGAAGTAAATCATGATTGACCTGCAGGGATAGTATGGGGGTATAAGATTGTAGACTACGAAGACTATGTTGTTGTAGTTTTCATTTTTATGATGTAATGTAAAACTTTATGAATATATCTAGTGTTTCCAAGGCTACTAAACTAATCGGTCTTTCGAGATTTGATCTTTCTTGTGATCATGTCAATGTTATGTAATAATTCAACGACTCTGGGTAAATGGGGTCGGGGCATTACACAGGAACTCCATGATGGATTCGGGAGTAGGTAGGACCTGAACTATGACAAATGATGGTAAGAGGAGGACCTCCATTTAGAATTAAATCATCATGGGTTAGACCACGTTGGTTTCCGCTTATAACGATGAATGGAGGATTCATCACGAACTACTTTTAGGTTTTCTTGTACCACCATCTTGACCAATAATGGATGAAATCCTACTCCTGTATAGGGATATTACACTTTTCTTCAACAAAAATTGGGGTCCAATAGCATGATTCAGTTGTGTATTGGGCAATAGATGTTTTAGAAGATGATTCCAACAATGGGCGTCTTCCTGAGATTATACTAGAAATTCACATCGGGATAGCTGTGGTGGTTGTGTAGGTTTATGGACCACCTTCTCCTGGTCTATGGGACCAGCAGGAGAAGATTATGTGGTCGAGTGGGATCCCTCATTGGGGGATCCCTAGCTGATGTCATAACTGGGAGTTCTTTTACATCCCATACATCATCAGCTGTAGTGATTAAGTCATATGAACTCTCCAGGGAGAGGTTCCTCAATCTATTATAGAATGTAATGGGGAGCAGTGAATCCCTATAAGGCCCCTAGGGGAGGTGGATTTTATAGGGAATAGAGGCCTCTAGATATTGATGGTTCATATCCCTTGTCAATATAACCCATCCATTTCACATTTATGGTCAATGGTGTTAATCAACCTCCGTGGAATAAATTTGGAGGGTGATATGGGGAATGGACGCCCGACAGCTATGGTCGCAGATGTTGTCAAAGAAGAAATGATGACTTATGGAACTACTGTGTTGGAATTTTCCATACCCATGAATTCACAGGTGGGATGTGATCAATTTCATGTATCATTATCTTGGGTCCAGCTAAGAATGAAAATAATACCATCAGTATAGAGAGTAGGAATATGATGCCTAGTTACCCAGTGTTGTTCAATCTTCGATGGATGGATATAAAAATCCATGCTAACAACATCTAAGTCCATGTTTCCCAATGATTTACTACCCCAAATCCTGGTTATTTTCACGCCAATCCCACCATTTTCTTGGCGGAACCTAACAATGGATAATTTTATCTGGTGACACGCTTATCTGATTTTTCCAAGAACTATATCAATCCCCATATTGATGAGAATAATTTAATTCTGGGTTCACAATTTATATTTCCAACACTTTCACCAGGGAACACATATCCGTTTGTTGAGGACGATTGACAGATCGTTGTTGCATCACATTCCAATATGCCAGTGGTGGGTGTCATTCATCACTTCTTCAGATATTTTTTCACATTTATTGAAATAAGATGAAGGAATGTCGACCTCTCCATGTGGGTATTTCTCCTCGAAATTTGTTCCTGATATGAGACTCCATTAATGATTAAGAAGCTGTTTGTAAAACTCGTACAAGTTCTATATCTCTATGGATGTTAGTTAATTGCATTGCTTATATTATGAAATTCCACGTGGTCAAGTCGGGATACCATCCTTCTTTTTGGGGAGTAATCACTTAGGGAATTGTTGGAGTTTTTAGATGCTGAAACACTGGTACACCCCTATTTGTTTCCCTTATGATAGGTTTTATCAGTGGACCATAAGATTGAGTCATCCCACATCAAATGCAGGGAATTATATACTAGAGGGATGTCTCTGAGGATTTCTTTGGATTCCCATGTTTAACATGGGGTGTTCCACGAGTTTAACATGTAATGATGATAGATCAACCTGATGGAAACATTGACTATAGTGGATCAGATGTGTATATCCCTAGGTGGGAACACATGGAAGGTCTATAGATGGGTGAATCAATACACCCAATGAGGACAGATCTGAAGTGGTGTTTCCTATAGAGGGAATGTATCACATCTTGATGTCGGATCTAGAAACCTCAAAGGGAGGATCTGTAAATGATTGGGTCCCAAAACAATTGGACATAAAGGTTTATGATTGGATAGGATTTAACCTCCGAGAGTCTTCTTATGTACCCTAAATAGAATATAGATATCAACACCAACATTGTTTTAGTGGATGAATCATGGTATCAAGGTGTCAACAATTGACAAAAAATCGAAGACATGATGGGGATTACATGTGATTAGCGAACCGATAGATATAATGAGCTATGAGATTAATGGGTCTTATACATGTTTATCTGCATAAATTTATAGAATGATTTAACCATGATGTCGTGGAATGGGAAAAGTTATGCAGGATATGGATGATGTTTTGAAGGATGGAATGAATAGGGATGTAAATAAGATCCGATGTAGAGGTAACCGTGTTTGGTTGGAACCTCAATGAGGATTCGTATGTATCTATCTGGTAGGGAATCAATGTCCAAATAGTACTAAAATGGGGTGACGAGTCACTTGAGGAGGTAGCTCATGAGAATGGATGCATGGATAGGACATGAATGAAGTAGAACCTCTAGATTCGTGCATGACCTTCCAAAAACCCAAAGTTTCATGGGAGAGACTAGGATAGGACATGAGTGATGGTCTTGAACCACATGGAGGCTTTCTACATACCTTTTTGAAAAGGGGAAATGATCAACGTCCTCATAGTTCAGGAATGGAGCATGGAATCAGGGTGTATGCAAAGAATAGAAAACCAGAGACATGATGAGGATTTCCCATGGTAAGAGGCCCATCCCAAGGAGGACACTCTTAGTTTGAGGAGTATGGATTGAGTGTGGGGATTATGCATGGTTAGCTACCAGAGATCTAGTCTGACACCACTATGGGGTGGACCAAGGATGTATGTCCCTACAAAGGGGACACCGATGTTTATCAGGGTTTATTGTCGGAACACTGGTAGGCTTCCAACATACCATATATAGAAGGTAGGGATCAATACCCACATAGTTTGAATGCATACAGTTTAGCATCATACTGAAAAATGGGAATACATTTTAACATCATGCGGGATGATAATGAACTTATATGAAGAAAATCATGATAGATGGGTCATGGGATTTATCTTTATAGGGGATTCCTACTTAATTCAAATGAAAAGGGAAACGATCAAAGTCCACGTTGTTTGGTTGAGAAGGACTTGGGGATTACACACTATGGTGGCCTATATAGTATTTCATGGTCTATTCTTACTCTCAACCCACATGAGTAATGCATGTTGTGTGAAACAAGTGGCAATAATGACCTGGTGATCGCAATGCGAAAGGTACGTCTGTGAGAAATAAAGTAGGTATTATGCATGATTAGTAGACCAAGGGGAATCAATTGGGTGACTACTCATATAGGTAGGCCTGAGTACGGATCTATCTGTACGAGGAGTATATGAACACCGTACATGGAGCAACCTAAAAAAGTTGGGTTGGGGATTATTCATATATTGCATGAGGAGTAGATAAAAATAATGTGTAGATGTGGAGGGCATTGAAAGGGTTTTGGTTCCTATCCCCTTCACATCCCTCTCGAGGATCGTCACATATTAAATGATCACAGTTGAACATCATGTGTCCCAAAAATAGTATCATGGTAGTTTAACCTCCAACAGCTTGGATAATGAGGATTCACTTCTCACCCCTAGAACATACATATGTAGTGCACTTTAAACCCTTGGGGATGGTATGAAACAAGAAACTTCATAGGTTTATAGGGGTATGTAGTAATTCATTGAGGGGATCATGTTATCATTACATCATGGAGAGAAATATCCCATAGATTGTAATTTTGTAGTTCATTGAAATATGTGATCTAGTTCTAAAAGTCACTAATTCTAGGCAGTTTCCATTGGAATTATTCATGGAACTAGAAACTCCCTATAGTAATTTATCCAAAAGGGACCTACATTCCCAAGGCAGGTGTTCATTATGATTGAAAATGATGATACATAGGAAAATGCATTGGTCAAGAGGATGGGAGGTTAGAATCATAAATCCATTTTGGGGGAATTATTCCTCATTTCGGGACTTTCTTTATAAATTTAAGATACTATCATGAATCCTTATTAATTCACCAATTATAAAATAATTTTCTATTAGAATTTTCAATCACTTATAAACATGTTTAAAATTTAGAATCATCAATATGTATTCATGGTTCTTCATTAATGGATATATTTGTATGTATTAGAGGTTCCCTATCAATGGTATCCTCTAATTTACTATTTAGAGATTCATTTAATCATATTAATGATGATACAATTTTTGAATCCACTTAGTGTGGAAATCTATAATTTTGGTCATATAAGGAGATGAATGTTAGTATTGATACTGGGATCATACCCATGAAATGGACCACCTCTGTATCCATTTGAAAGGAATCAAAACCCTCATAAATAGGTTCCTATTTATGGGACACATCATACTTTTTATTTTCATGTGATAAGGACCTATCTGTACAGTTAAATTTCATGTGGTATGGATATCTATTTGAAATGATGGTAGATAATTTTTGGTGTAGGACTTATGCCTATGCTTCCCATGGAAGAGGGAAAGAATATGGGTTTCCAAGTATGATTAGACCCTGTTAAGAATATGGACCAATGATAAAAAGGTTTATTTGAAGTGTTTGGTTTGATCATCAAGGAGGCTTCCAATGTATCCAATGTGAATGGGAAACAAATCCCCTATAGTTTGATAAATATCAAAGGATAGTGTAGTCCATTTGGAAAATTGGGTTTTGGGTTACTTCCTGAAAAACATGCCTTGATGATTTTGGGGGTTTAATTGGGTGTTTCTTCTTAAGGAGTATTCCTATATTAAAATATTTAATTTTACATTCCTAAAGAGGATATCTAATGCACTCAGTCCCTGAGAAGTATTCTTACATAACCCATTTATGGTGGGAATTAGAGTTCTTGTAGTTCATTATGTCGTGAAAATGTAGTGACCATGAAAATTATATAAGCCCAAATGATCAATGCCCCATATGAGAAACAAGAGGATGTCAAATATTCAACAAAGGCACCAAAAAATTTCCTCCTCCATTGGTTGAAGAAGCCGCATCTACAATGGCAACGGTGGACAAGGGCGAGGTGATGAACCTTCCCTCTATTATCATTACATTGGAAAAGGGTCCATTGGAAGGATGAAGGGATGATGGTATGGGGCTTAAACCAGGATGGCTTCCCAAAAACTGATCCTTGTAGGGGATAGAGACTTTTCTGTTGGACGGAAAATCATACTTTAATAGTACCTTCACTATGAGTTACCCAAGGTTTCGGTTCATTGATATGGGAGAGGTCGATACTGAAACCGTAATACTCTATATAAAGATGTTCCTAGAAATATTAATGGGAGAAAAAACCATGTGACTGTGGCTATAAAAACCCATTTACACTCCATGTATCCTAACCCCATTGTGAAAAAATATGGGAAACCTCTGATTGTTAATATACAATCCCATATTGGAGACATTTAGATATGACATTCCCAATGGTTGGATAAGTCATAAGGTTTTGATGAAGGTAAAAATTGAATCCCTTTCAGAAAAAGGAACCATTGAAGAATAATTATATCAATGAATAGATTTGAAGAGGTATGTATGGATTCTATACTGATGAGAGTAGGTGAAACAAAGAGGGGAACCCAAGTAGGGTGAAATGTACTAGTACGGGAGAAAAAGTAGGCTTTGGAAACCTGATTTTCACTTTAGCAATGATCAACCAAAACATTATTACTTGGGGGAGAATTGACTAAACAATTCAATAGTTTTTGAATGTATTCCTAGAAGTGGGCCGCTCTAGTTCTTGTGAATGGAATAGGTGGCGTACAAGTGTTTCTGATTTATGGAGGTGGGGCGATTTAGGTGCGCAAGTGTTATGGAGTTCAAACACTAAAATGACTTATTTTATTTGTTCTTCTTTCAATTCCTCCTATTTAGGTGATAATTAACTACATTGAATGTTTTAGTAGACTTAGGAGAAGCAAAAGGGCAACCAGAGAATCAATTGAGGTTCAGAGAAATTTATTCATACATTTGAAGGACCCAAGGGTATAATTATATGAAAAACAGTACCATGGGAGAAATGAAATTGGGCACCCAAGTAGAGTGTGCAATAGATGGGGGTACACACGTAGGTTTCATGCTGACGACCTCTTGGCTGACTAGGTCGACCCAAAGCCCATGCCTTCGAAAATTTTGATTTTCTTTCGGTGTTTTCCACAATTTTTTCTAAGGTATTTCCCTTTGTCATTATTCATTATACATTGTGATGAAATAGAGTGTCAAAAAAAGAACCAGCTCAAAATTGGATCTGGAACTAAAAGAGGATCCTATACTGAATTAATGTAATGAAAGAGAAAAAAGAGGGTACTAGGGTGAAAATTTGTTAATGTGAAATGAAACTAGTCGTGCAAGCTGGTAGCATGAAGGATTCTAGCATGTAGGGTTACATGAATCACTTATATATACTGGCTCCAATTCCAGGAAAATTTTCAGCCTCTTAGAATTTTAGCCCTTGGCGCATAAGACCTTCTTCACTCGAACACTTTTAATTTCTCCTTGCTTCTTTGGTATGATTTTATTTGCATGATATATCTAGGGCGCCACACTTTCATGCTAGCTTATACTTGCGCATCAGCTAACATTTTCACGCCTATTGTTATACTTGTGCATCTTACTTAATTTTCTAGTTTATGTCAATTATATTGTCAAACAT
This sequence comes from Viscum album, assembly GCA_963277665.1. Lineage (NCBI taxonomy): Eukaryota > Viridiplantae > Streptophyta > Magnoliopsida > Santalales > Viscaceae > Viscum > Viscum album. The sequence continues at coordinate 1,355,160,218 of OY728158.1, read as the reverse complement.
CAGGAATGAATCATCTTAAAAGATGATTTTTGATCTTTATGAAGGTTAAATAACACCCAACAAAATTTTATTTGCTGATGAACTAGCTAGTAAGAGGATTGATGACATGATTAATGTCATTAGTCATGACTAATTTGATGTATGTGACCCCACCCTAACAGAAATAGAAAAATATCAGAATAAATATCACATTAACATCCCATGAAGAAATTATTTTCCCCTATATAGATATGGAAATCTATAGGATGTAAACATTCCATACTCCATGAACTATGCCTTACATTATTGGTTTCAAGATTATACCATCTTATCATCTGCCAACGTTTTTGTTGTCGGCTCATTTTTTAATGCTGGGATAGTAGGGAATGTCCATATCATGCAACATAGATAGTGTGATTCTTATTTAAAAGCACACCTAACCGATCTCAAGCCGCACTATTATTTGTACATCTTTTAAAATTCATAGATGGATCAATCAAAAGGATGGAATAAAAATTGAAATTTATGCCTAGGAGGAGGGTTAAAATAGGGATGGATGTGGGCATACTATGTGCCAAGGCTTTTAGAGAATTTACAATTGATATAAAAGGTGTTAGGATTTATGAGGCCGTCTGGGTTTGGAAAACCAATATGTACAAGAATGATGATATCATGTCACAATTACTATGCCAATGGATCCAAGAATTTATCTACATTCAATTAACACATTGAGAGGTAGGAATAAAATTATGCGACGTATAAGAAATATTTAGAGCTCCAATCATTGGAGTTATGTACAATGATGTTGGACTCCTCATGTTTTAATCATGTTTTAATGATAAAAAATTGTTACTCTAGTTTAATATTTCTCATATAATGTTTAGATGTGATTGGATTCTTTGTTATTCAAATAAATGCTCTCAAGATCTTTATTCCTTTAAATCATGAGTATTTATTATACACTATAATTATCTTTTCTCTATAATGATTTCATTTCTTAATGATTAAGTCTAATTCATTCTATGAATATCACTGCTTATGTCTATATATAGATATTTGGCTATGTCTGAGAAACCGTGACCCAAACACCATGACCATAAACCATGACCCAGACACCGTGACAAGAAAATGTGATCCATAAACTATGACCCATACACCTTGACAAGACATCAGGACCCAAAAATTATAACCCAGACACTGTGACCCAGACACCACGACAAGACACTGTGACTGAGACACCATTACTAGACACCTTGACCAGACACTATGACCCAAAAACCATGACCAGAATCCTTGACCCAGACACTATGACCAGAAATTGTAACCAGTTCCAGATCTATTGATGTTTGTGACACTGGTTCCTTTCTAGGACATTGTTCCATGTTTGTAAAAGGACCATACACCGTGATCTTGAAACTGAATCTGTGATACTGGTTCCGTATCTTTGTACAGCTATTCCATAATGATTATCTCACCGCTTAAAGGAAAAGAAGAATAAAACGTTTCATGATGACACCATTTCCATGTGACAAGGTTTCAAGATAGACTATGACAAAGTTATTTAATATATTTATTTCGTTTTCAATTTAATTTCTTACAATCATATTTGAGTCTTTTAGATTCACTAACATAATTATTATTTGTTTGTAGATGTGTCACCTAACCGTATGAGGTATGAGTTAAAAAATACAAGCATCATGTCGACTTCGACACTTGCAAACCAAGAATATAAAGAAAAGTGTGGCCATAAAAAATGTGGTTTAAGAGAAGCATACATGTGAACAATAGCAAAAAAGATTTGATACCAATATAAAGATACATCGGAAGAACTCAGGATGCATTTATTAATCTAAAAGGTAGTATATCATTGATCAGATTCAAGAGAATCTTTTCAATATAAAATCCACGAAGAACACGAGCCAGATCTAACAATAAACTAAAGCTCCAGATTTGTGATACATTGTTTCTTTCAAGAGGAATCAATAATATAATATGATTAATCCTAGAAATATAGATATGTATAGAATAACCGTCAAAGAACTTATAACCTTATCTCGTCATCTTTGCTCTGCTTTTTATTTTTATTAGCATTGGATAAGTGTGTGTGTGTTTTTATTAAAAAAAACATTGTCTCCAGCAGTAAACTAAATGATACTAGATATCCTTCCTCTCATATCTTTTTACACTTTTTTATTCCACATATAAGTGTGGATGTGGTCTATGTGTGACCTGGTAGTTTTAACCCATGTAGAACTGTGGAAGTGGTCATGTGACCTAGACAGTTATGTGCATTATTTTTACCCCGATCCAGTGTGTGGATCAATTTTATTAATATAAACTACATGGTTGAAGTTGACTAGTAAGTGAAGTTTATTTGGTCTCGTATTGAGACAGAACCACTTGTTTTATATCCGTTGTGTAGTTTAATTTATTTTTCTATATTTTAATGATAATTTTAGAAATCTCTAGATTAATATTTATAAATAATCTTGTATAGAAGTTATAATTGTTTTTCCTTTTTGAATAGATTCAAATTTAATATCGACAACTGATATTGAGATTAATGAGAATTAATTAATCTTATGAGAAGTTATTTGAATATTCAAACTCTCATAACCATATTACCATGATTAAATGGTCTATATTTATTTTTATTGGGGAACCTTTTAAGAAAACTATTCAAATTGAAATTTTTATAGATAAAAAATTCAGCCCCCACTTGAGTACTGTACTCCGACCATCATTTGGTATCCATGATGTGGTTTTTCCTATTAAGGCTCTATTTCTGAAACTATTAAACTATGATTTTAGTTGTACATTAAAGATATGTATATTTTTGTTATTTCATAATTTATGTCTCTTTCAAATTATTTCATTATTAAGAATAATAGACTAGAAGGTGATGAAACAAGTAGGCACCATTCATTAATGGATCAAATTATTCCTAAAAGAAAATGAAAATAAAAATGCATTTACAAAGTATGGTTCTAGAAATTTGGTCTTCAACTATAGATGTGTTTATGATAAATTCTACTGAAATAATAAAATGGGGTGACCCAACCAAGATAGCGTAAAATAACATTTTCAAATCCATGAATCCTTTATATTACTCTTTATGAGATGAAATTTTTTACAGAATTTCTACATGTAAAACTACCCATGAAACTTTGGATACATTGTTTGTTTCACATGAAGTAACTTCTAGTGTGAAAGATATGAGACGTAATATTTAAAAATTAAATATGATAACATTAATATTTTACCTGATGAGCCTATTTATAACATTTATCTCTGGTTCAACCAAATATTCAACATAATGATTTCTCTTGGAAGAGAAGTTTCTATAAAAGAAAAAATCATGAGGATTCTTAGATTCCTACCTGATAGATGTAGAGGAACCTCAATCCTTATTAGAGATTCATGTGAAATCAACATGCTACCTATAAAAAAACTCATTTTTAATCTAATAATGTATCCAAATGAGTTGATTTTCAAAAAGGGAGAGGAGGATAATCCCAAATAAAAATCCGTTGCAATTAAGACCACCACCTCTAATTACAGAAAAAGGAAAATTATAAGCCTCTGTAGAATTTTCTAGTAGTGAAAAATAATCACCTAGTAGTGATGAGGATATGGCTCAATTTTCTATAAGGTATAAGTTCTTTTACAAGAAGATGAAACTTTTCAGAAACCCTAACTTCAAGGGTAGATTTGATCAAAAAGGAAGTCGGAAGAATGATTTGAAATGAAATGACATGTCTGATGAAATAGTATGTTATGAATGTCATCATAAGGGTAATATAATGTATGAATGTACCAATATCACATATAAAATGAAATATAAGTACAATGATAAAAAATATAAAAAGGAAGTGGATGAAATCTGGATTGCATCTGAGGATAGTTCAAGTAACATAGAATCTTCACATCATGAACAGGGATAAAAGACAATATGCATTTTATGAAAAGTAACCTTTGAGGTAACACTATATCCTCCTATACACAATTCCTATTATTCTAGATATGAAAGTGATTCTAAAAATATATATAAACATGAAATATTTGAGTACTTTAATATTCATGAAGAGACATTTAATGATCTAAAAATAAATATAAGTGTTTAATGAAAAAATTTGATACTACCTCAACTATTAAATCTAAACATATGGTATAAAGTGAAAAAAGTGTTCAATTAATAAAAAAGAAGAATGATATAATGTTATCAAATGAGAAATTGAAAAATGAACTTGAATTTTTAACTAATGGTAATGATAGATTAATAAAAATTATAGACAAATAGATTCCCACTAAATATACTTCTTGTATTTGCTATCAACATTGTAAAAAAGTTTGATGAACTAAATTTGTTTCTAAATCTTGGACATACAACTTTACTCCGAGTTCTGGAAATCATTCATCTAGTTCAATTTATCATAAAATCTCTACTGTTTCCTGATTATATAGGAAAAATAGATTTTATTTTTCAATAACATTACATAATTCTTATAAGAAACCCAAATTGATGATATGGGTTCCTAAAGAACTAGTCACTAATATTACTGGACCCAAACAAAAAAGGGTACCAATGTATGATTTTTTTGAATATTTTGTAGGAAAACGAATTAAAGAGCTCCTGTAAAATCTTATGGTACTAGGATAGTGGGTTTTCAAGGCATATGATAGGAGAAAATTAATTCTTCGAGAACATAATAAAACTTGATGGTGTACATTTCACCTTTAGTGAAAATACCAACAAATAAATCATTGACCATGGAAAAATCTGTAACTATATCTCAGTTTTAATTTCCAATGAACATTTTTTGGAGGTATTGAAATATAATATGCTTAGTATCTCACAACTATCTGATGATTTATTTCATGTTAAATTTAAAAATTATTCTTTCTATATTTTTAATTGAAAAAATGAATTAGTGTTTCTTACATTGAAATATGAACATGTATACTCTGTTAACATAGATTTTTTAGATTCTTAAAATTATACATGATTATGTTTATTTAATAAAGAGTTGTGGCTTTGTAATAGGAGACCAGGACACTATAATATTAAATAATTTTGAAAGCTTACTAGATAAAGTTTAGTCAATGTTCTACCCAAAATTGAGTCAAAATGATAAAGGGTGTAATCCTTTTCAAAAGAAAAAGGAACACAATATTTCCTTCATTCCAATGAATGAAGTGTCAAATTATCAAACTCTAAAAATGGTTCACCTCGATTTGTAGGGAACATCTAGAGTTTTTAGTTTATATGGAATGCACTAGGTTTATGTTCTTATAGATGACATTTCCAGATATATTGTATTTTATTTTTCTCTCAAAAATGGGATGCCTGCTCTCATTTCCTCAAATATGATAATTATGTTGAAAATTTAAGTGGATTTGGAATGAAATCCATAAGAAATTATCATGGCAATGAGTTTGAAAATCAATAATTTGAATCCTTTTTATCACAAAATTACTATAGTCATAAATTTTCATCCCCTATAACAAGTCAACAAAATAGAGTTTTAGAACGAAAAAATAGAACCTTGAAAGAGATTTTAAGAAAAATTCTTAGTGAATATGACTTAAATATTTATTTTTGGGCCAAATAATTAAATAAAACATGATATATTTTTAATAGAGTGATTTAAAACCCATTATTAATAGAATTCCAAAGAGTTATGGAAAAATAGAGAACCCATTTTATGCTATTTAAATGTTTTTGGTTGCAATGTTTATTTCATTAATACTAAAGAAAATCTTGAAAAATATTCATACAAGAGTGATAAAGGAATATTTCTAGGAGATTATATCTCAAGTAAAGCCTACAGAGTGCTTAATAGAAGTAAATGTGTGGAAGAATCTGTCCATGTAATGTTTCATGAGACATATCCAAATGATCCTAAGGCAACTCTAGATAACCTATAGGATGATGTGTAAAATCTTGAAATCAATTAAAAATCCCATAACCATCCTATAAGGGAGTCTATGAAAACATATTGTTCTGGAAATGTTTCTGATTCGAGAAATAATGAATATGAACCAACTGTTGATGAATTGTAAAACACAAGTACATCTTTCTATATAGCTTTTATAACCCTTATGAACCACCCTTTAGATGTTGTTATAAGGGATTTAGATAACGTAACTCAAAACTGATATTCTCTTAGAAATCATGTTGATCATAATGTTTTCCTGTCACAACTTGTACCTAAAAACATGAATGATGCTATCAATGTTGAAATTTGGGTGATGGCTATGCAAGAAGGTCATAATCAGTTTGAAAGGATCAATATTTGGAAACATGTTTACAAACCCAAAGACACATTTACCATAGGATCTAATTGGGTATTTAGAAATAAGGTAGATGAAACTGGTAACATAGATAAAATGGATAGATTTGTTTCACAAGGATGTTTCAAGAAGAAGGAATTGACTTTGAGAAAAAACCTATGCAACAATAGCTAGCCTTGAATCCATCCAAATTATGACTACTTATACTGCACATATAAATTTCAAACTATTTCAAATGGATTTTAATAGTGAATTCCTAAGATGGTATATAGCTGAGGATTTTATTAATTAGAAACTAGATGGTTTTAAAAATACTCCTTTTCCAAATCATGTTTTGAAATTATCAAAAGAATTTTATGGATTAAAACATGCTCCAAGAGCCTAGTATGACAGATTAAGTACTTTTCTTATTTTTAATGGTTTTGAAAAAGGAATAGACTATCCTAACCTTTTTATAAAATGAATTTCAAGTGATTTTTTTGTAGTAAAAATTTATATAGATGATATTATCTTTGCATCTTTAAAAAAATTATGTATTTAAATTTCTAAAATGATGTAAAACGAATTAGAAACGAGTTTAATGGGTGAACTACAATTCATTTGTTGATTTAAAATCTTTCAAAATATTGATGGTATTATTTTTAATCAAATAAAATTTAGTAGAGATATTCTAAAATGTTTGGGTTTGGATTGCACTAAAAGTAGTGACACTCCAATGATAACTACTTGTTTATTGGATCTTGATGAAGATAGAAAATATATTGATCAAACCACTTAGAGAGGAATGGCTGAAAGTATCCTCTACATAACAGTTATACATCCTGACATTTTTTAGTGAAGTTATGTATGATCATTTTCAAGAAAACCCTATGGAATCTCATTTAAATTCTATTAAGATAATATTAAAATACCACAATCATGCACCTAATCTAGGAATATTATATCATAGAGGAAAATAATTTTATTTAGTTAGCTATTATGATTCTTATTTCAGTGGTTTAATTAAGATAGAAAGGGGAACTCTGGAAAATGTCACTTTTAGTCATGTCACAAGTATCATGGTTTAGAAAGAAACAAAAAATTGTTGCATTATCGACTACTAAAGATGATTACATAGCTGCTGGTAGTTGATTTGAAAAACTTTTGTTGATGAAACATACATTACTAGAGTATAGATAACAATTCAATAATGTACATATAAATTGTGACAATACAAGTGCTATTAACATCTCAAAAAATCATGTTCCACACTCTAGGACCAATCATATTGATGTAGGATATCAATTATTGATATTCCTTTATAAAAATGTGATATCACTATTGAATTTATTGGAAATGAATATAATCTCAATATATATTCACCAAACCAATAAATTATGAATGAATATATTGCATCATACATGAATTGGGAATGATAATTCTTAAGTAGTATGTGTACTATTTCAAAACTTATTGTTTCACTGTTTACAGGTCACAAGTCACTATCATAATATTACTGTCTAAATATTACAGTTATGTAGTTTACTGCCTTAATGTTGATATCTCATGTTTATGGTCTCACTGTGAAAACCATTTATGCTCTCACAATGAAAACATGTTATGATCTCTCCATGAAAATATGTTCCAGTTTATCCGTAAAAACATTTTTTTCGTTTCATGTACGTATTATAACACACATCACTTTGAATGATTATTTTATTCTTTTACATTCCCTAGATTTTATATTTGTGAGGATCGATATCCCCAAATGATAAAAATGAAAAAAACACTCTTTTCTTCACCCATGTTATCTTCTCTCAAACCGTAATCCCTTCTCCAACCCTTCAGCTCTCTCTCTCTCTCTCTATATATATATATCTCTCTCTGTATCTCAAACCATCATTGAATACTTAGGATGAAGCGAAAATATTATTCAAATCCTATGAATCTTAGATCTTAGACGAAAATGAAATGAGCACTGAAGATAGTACCCGATGGTCTTTTGAATCTGAACATTGTCAATAGAATACTGGAACCTAAAATGTAATTATACCATATGAGGATGCTTTTAAGTAAGTCTCTAGTGTTAAAATTACTAAAAGAGTAGGGATGTATGGATTGGATCATAATAGAGACAAGACCAATTTACCCAAATCTATTTTATCAGTTTTATCAGTTTTTTCAACTCATATTTAATACAAAATATAGTTTTGTTGTAATAAGATGGATCAATGGGAAAATATTTACCATTTCATCTAGGTTATGGGATTCTTGCCTAAGGATACTAGTGGATGGAATTTTTTTGACTAACAGAGTCCTCCTCCTCCTCCATGTGAGATCTTGGTTTTAGAAGAATCCATTGGAAGCTTGATTGGTAATGAAACAAAGAGAAGGTCTATTTCTACTGAGCTAGATGGTAAACCCAGATTATTATTTAAGTTTGTTCAGAATCTAATTAGTCCAAGAAAATGATAATTTTCTACACTCAAGTATGAGGATGTATTTTTTATACATCTTATGAAGAATGGAAACAAGATTAACCTATGTATGTATGTTATACTTTATATGAGTGAGTTGATAAAGACAACCTTAAAATAACCCTCCTTGTTCTATTCAAGTTTAATCTCTTATATGATTCATGATAAAGGGATGTTTGGACTAGATGATGATGTCATTTTGGAATATGAATTTTTTATCCCATTGTTTATAGTCAAAATAATGAAAATCTGTTGGAATATATGGAGAAAATCATAGATGGATGATAATGATAGGGTTTATGAAATGATAAATCTTGTTGATCATTCTTCCCGACCAAATAACAACTTTGATCAAGGTAGGGAATCAGAGAAATTGTTTATTTTCCTATTAAGGAGGATGAAGAAGAGGTTGTTTCACTTTTAAGGGGACTATCTTGGATATGGATAATAATGTACCTGTTACTCAAGTCATTGTTGAGAAGGATGTACCTATTCTTGAGGAAACTGTTGTTATTGTATATGAAAATTCTTCAAGAGTAGAATAAGTGGTTAATGTAAAAGAAGTGTTTTTCTCAAAGAGAAACTAGAAGAATATATTTCTCTTGATACGTAAGCTGTTTTTGAGTAACACTACGAGGAAAAAACTATTCCTATGGAAATCCCATTTGCTGAGGATAGAATGGAGTGAACCTTTTAGTTGGCTAGAAAAGTCATAGGTGAATCTATTAAGGATGAAATTGTAGAAATAGATCAAAGAAATGAATCTGTTATTCATAAGAGAGATGCAATTATTGAGGGGGAGATGCACCATAATATGGAATGTTTTGAAATTCCTAAACTGGTTGATCAAATATCTGTGGATGCATGGTATAAATTCCCTATCTACATTGATTTGAATGATTCTGAAGAAGCCTTAGATAAAAGAATAGTTTCATCAACTGTGTTTCAATTAAAAAAGGTCTCAATTATGGATGTTATATTTGAAAATAAACTTCAGCTGGTCTCATATCCTATTCTATAACCTTTACAGTAACCTTCTACCATAGCGAGTAAGGTTGATTTGAAAGAATTTGGATCTAATTAATTAGCTAGAGATTAAATTCTCATGAAAACTAAAAGTTATCCTATAAAAAACCTAACTAAAAGAGATGATTCCATATTGTTATTAGATATTGTATGAAAAATTCATCCAAAAATGGATCATGAAATTCAAGAGTTCAGAATTGAGAACAATCAGCTGGGTGATGAAGTGAAGTCTCTCAGTGCTATATTTGATGATACGAAGAGAGTGTTGAAATCATGAATAGATCATGTAGGTCATCCTTTTGAGGATGTTAATGGTTAGATTCCATAGTTTGTGGTCTCTCTAATCCAACCTGTCCTATCTTCTTTATCCGACATGGTGGCTGAATGAAAGACGAAAATAGTTCAAAAAATGTGTGAGCTTGTTATTGGTCTCATCAAGCTAAATGATGATTATAAGGGATATCTCTAGAATGTTCTGAATCAATGTAACAACATTACATCAGCTGTTATAGCCTCTATTGCATCTAGACAATCATCTCAACCCTCCATTGACAGTGATCTACTCAGAACGGTTTTTAAGGAAGAACTTCAATCACTGCTAAGTGGTTTTGAAAAACAGTTTCTCTCTGTGGTTGTCCTGAATATTGATAGTGTTATTGATTTTTTAATAATTAATTACATTTTTTCCAATGATTCTTAAGACGAAATTACTAAGAAGGTGGATTTCTACATCAATAAAATTTTCTATAAAATTGATATAACAATCCATTTCATGTACCTTGTAGAAAATCTTAAAATACCACCTATCACTCAAGCGTTCAAAACACAAGTTCAAAAGTTGAAAGATTTCACTCCTTTGTTGGAAATGTTCATGGAGAAGAAAGATGAATTTGATGAATAGATGTAGTTTGGTTATCATATTATTTCTAACTTCATCAAGTTATTGAGGCCTTGTCTACATGTGTAGTGCACTGCTGTTGTGGCTCTTGTAGCTTTACCCTTGCGGCCTGGTTTGCATCTTTCCTCATTGAGTTCCTTTTCCTCTACCTATATGAATGTCTCTTAATCTCTGTGTTAGATTAGACCTATCATCCATGACCAAAAATTACCATAGTCGTTGAACAAGCCTACCTTGTCCAATCTTGTTTTTGAAGGACTATGTCTTATTTATCCTACAGTTTGTTCACTCCCTTCTTCATATTCTACCTATACTACTGTGGATTCTCCTAATTCTACAGTTGATGGAATAAAGAAGGCATCAATTTTCTAAGAATGGTCAAATCTTTATTTTGATAGGGATATTTTTATATATTTTTGTCTACTATTTGTAATTACACATCTATCTCCATCTAATCCACTCTGAACTCTTATTTTCTATTCTCTTATTTACTTTTGGACAATTCTTGATAATCCCAAATAGTGGTGATACAAGTACACTATGGGACACATAGCCTACTATGAATAGATATCACACTCATATAATTTGGGATCATATAAAAGGGGGAGATTTTTGGACTCCTCATGTTTTAATCATCACAAATTGTTACTCATATTTAATATACCTCATATCATGTATAGTGGTGCTTGGTTTCTTTGTGATTCAAATAAATTCAATTAAGATCATGATTCATTTAAATAATGACTGACTATTATAAACTATATTTAACACTGGTCTATAATGATTTCTTTTATGAGTGATTAAGTCTAATTCAGTATGTGAATATCACTACTCATATCAATATAAAAATATTTGCCTATTTTTGAGAAACTATGACCAAGATACCATGACCAAAAACCATGACCTTGACACTGATACCCACACACCGTGACAAGACACCCTGACCCAGATACTGTGACCCAGACACCGTGACACATACATTGATACTAGACATAGTGACACAAGCACTATGGCCAAACATCCAGATTAGAAACCATGGAGAAACACTGTGACCGAGACACCATGACCAGACACCATAAACTATTATTGATTTTTTGAATTCTGTGATAGCAGTTCCTAGCTAGGACACTATTCAAAGTTTGTAAATGAACTAGGCATCATGACCCAAACACTGCATATGTTCTAGCAGTTCTTGATTTCTATACAACTATGTCACCATTACATTATCAACAATAAAAGGAAAAGAAAAAGATATTTTTTAGGACAGAATTTCCAGGTGACACCATTTCAAGACAGACTGTGACACCTTTTGTTAATCTGTAGTTTTTTTCAATTTATTTTATAACGGTCATATTTGTGTTCTAAAATACACTAACATAATATTTTTTTTTTCATGACACCTCACAGTACAAAGTACACAGTTCCAAATAAATGTAACCTATCAGTTTCAACACATGCACTCCAATAATAAAAATAAAAATGTGGCCATGAAGAAAAAGAAGTGGAAGAGAATCAGACATGCAGTCAATCATAAAAGATAAGAAATATAAGCAAGAATATACATCTATAAAACTTACGAAGCATTCACAAATCCAAAATTTGGGATATTATTTACAGAGTCAAGAACATATTCCCAATACACACTCTTAGAAGAACACAAGGAAGATCTAACTTGAAACCATAGCACTAGACATGAAATACACTTTTTCTCACAAGAGGACATGATAATTTCATCTACATCATCCTTCAATTCCAATGATGTATATAATAATACTCAGAACACTTTAACCATATCTCATAATCTTTTCATTTTGGTGCATCATTTTTATCATTCAGGTAGTTTGTGTGTGTTTGTATTAAAATACACACTATCTGTTACACTAAACTGAAGGATACAATATATCCTTCCTCTCAAATCTTTTTACTCTAGTTTAATCCCATGTATAAGTGTAGAAGAGGCCCATGTGTGTCCTGGTAGTTTATACCCATGCACAATTGTGGAAGATCTCATGTGACCTGTATAGTAATGTGTACTGTTGTTTACACCGATCCAGGTCATGGATCGGGATTCTTAATATAAACTGCTTGGTGGAAGGTGATTACCAAGTGGAGTTGGTTAGGTCTTGGTTTCAGACTAAACCACATGATTTATATCCAATGTATTTTTTGAATTTAGTTTTTTTACTACATAATTCATAAATCAGTAGATTTAACTTGATTGTTAACCTGGTATAGATGTAATAATTGTTTAGCCTCATTACAATAGCTTAAAAAGTAATATCAATAACTAATATTGAGATTACTGAGAATTAATCAATCTTATGAGATGTTATTTGAATAGTCAAACATTCATAATGGTATTACCTTTATTAATTGGGATGTATTTATTTTTAGTGGGGATCCTTTTAAGAAAAAATTTCATATAATTTTTTTTATAGATACTCAATTCCCCCCCCCCCCCCAAGAAATCTACTATGACCAAGAGATGAGTTTATTTTTCCAAATGTGAGATTGAATTACTTGGAGAAGACAATAGCTTTGTTTCATGAGTTGACGAAACAAATTTAACAAACTCATGAACATGAACAGCATGATATCCCATACAAGAAGGGATATTCATCCTGAGGAATGGAAGGAAATATTAAGGGATGGTAATAAGTAAAAGGATCCAACCACTGCGTGTCTCACGAGCTGGCCAAAGGATTTTTCGCCAATGTAGGAGAATGGAGTGTTTAAATTGTTGGTATATGAAGTAAATTCAAGGAATCCTATGAAGACACGTTTGGAAGGTCTTCTATCCATGAAGCAAGTTGTGTACTTATTAATAGTATGAGATTCAAAAGGAGGCGTGATCCAAGAAGTATTGTAATCATGGCCATGCTGTCTGATAGATGTATGGTAGGTTTGGAAACTACAATTTTGGATTAAATCCATAGGATTTTCTACATATTTATATATGGAAGTCCCTTTTTAGGATAACAGGAGCATTCCTGGTATTTTGGGGATGGATCGCTACTTAATTTAGAACTTATTCTATAAAAAGTGGGGTATAGGCCTTTAAAATTTTCTTCTGACAATCTATTCAGGCTTTCTCTGGTATTTCAAACATGTATATGGAAGCTTATGATATCAAGGGAATGATGAGTATTTATAAGGAAATTCATTTCATCCCTAATGGGAAACCTCCTATGGGGTGATTTTTTGATGATGTGATGGCTAGTTTAGAGTTTAGGGAATACATGCTAGTTGCAGAGATGGCGTATTGGCCACTAGGATCGCTGAGGAAATCATATTGGAGGTCTATAATCCTTATATATTTTTGCGTCAATTCAAATTTCTACAACATATTACTATATCCCCATATGCATGTCAGATTAGAGGAACATTCGAGGTTTGCCCAAAAATTATGGTTACTGACGTCTGTAGAGAAGACAGGGAAAGCATTCAATTTACATGCTGCTGTTGGAGTAAGTAGATTAACTAACTTATATGAAAAAAACATGGTTCATGTATTACACTAAGAGGTATTAAACCTTGTTGTCCCTAGAGTGGGGGTAAAGAGAATTAGTAGGAGGGATCTCCTTTGTTTTGAAGGTTACTTTTTCTCATTAGGGGATGACTCATTAGAGTCAGAGGGTGCAGGTAAAGAGGCTCCAAATTCACCAAAGGGACCTCATGGTAGATATAATCAACTTGCCAGAGTTAAGAGAGAGAGTCCATCAATCCATACTGATGTTGTAATAAGGAGATATAGTCACCCTCAATCCGAATATAGACAACCGCCATTCTCTCATCCCACATCTATTACTATAAGAGTAGTGAAGGAACTTAAATCCAAGGAAGCATGATCCTCTTCACAACCCTGTGACATATATTCTGAATATATACGACCAAAGGCTTCACAAACATGGAAAAGTTTATACTTTTATCCTAAAACCATGAGTTTGGATCATCGTGAAGGGACGCATATTCTGAGAGTAGGGGATCTACGGGCCTCTTTTTAATTTCTATTTAAGGACAATCCAAATGAAGTGAGTATATACATACGGGAATGGGAAATGCTCATATATGAAACCAATGAATCAATTCCCACCATAAAGAGGGTGAAGTAAATGATAGATCTTGGTACCAATGAATGGATTCATCCTTCATTGGATAAAGAATTACGTGATTTTATTGATCTTGAAGATGTATGTTTTATTCACATTCTCTTCGGCATTAAAAAGTGAATTTATTCAATCTATTGTTACTCTGGGGAAATATAATCTTAACTTATATATGGTAAATGTATAATCAACTGATGTTCCCTCGCCACAATATATTCTTGGAGGCACTGCTCTAGAAGCTACCTGATTACCCTGTAGATCTGAAGAAATATATCCCGGTGCACAGGCCATAGAGGATGAGATGGGAAGGTTATTGTGGCCTCCAATACCTGTATTTGGATATTATGATGCAATTCATCCTAATACGAAGAAGAAAAAAACCCATCATATAATGAAATCCATTGTTAAATTCTATCTCATTAGTGGTAATCCTTCCACATAATCATTAATTTTAGTCTTTATTCATGAAAAAGTGTGTAAAATTCTTTGAATTACAGGGGATTATATTGTTTAATCCTTAAAAATAACATACCAACATGCTTCAAGGAACCATAGAGGGTGATTTAGAACCATCACAAATTCATTCTAATCTGGTGGTTCCTAAAGTGGAATTGAGGCCAATGGAACCAACATCTATTCCTAGCACCACTCATGTTCGTACTATTAGAGGATTGGTAGATTCTGGTAAATGAAAAATACATTATAAGACATACAACATAACCAAAAATGGATGTCCATATTGTGATACCTTAGGTTCACCACATGAAACAGTTCATCTGGAAGAAATAGAAGTTGTCCCCACAACTGTTGCAAAGGATGCTATTTGGGGTCAAATGTTGTTAGATGAAGGTTGTGAGACAAATACACCAAGTTCTCCCACATATGATTCTAAACTACGATATGATATATCATTGGATGATATGATGAACCTTGGAATTTCATTTGAAGAAGTATTAAAACATGGTAATATACCAAATTGTTTCTTATATTTTTATGTTCTTTGTATAGGGACAACTAGACATGAGTTTTCATTAGTTGTCCTATTAATCATTTTATGATTAAATTTGTAACCATGGTTAGTTGAAATATGCAGTTCCATTTAATGAAACTATTATCGTGATGATTCTTGAAGGAAGAATTGATATTAATTTTTGTCACATCATTGTGGAGACATTGGGTCAGTTGAATTTTGAAACATAAAATCTTCATGAGATTCATTCTAAGGATCATGAGCTAATTGATGATAGCACACTCTACCTAGATATATAAAACAAAACTATCAAAAAATAGAATATTGGGGAGGAGTCCTCCTCAAGCCATTGACCTAATGTTAGGTAAGAGATACTGATATTGTGATTGTACTCATTTTTTTTATCCCTTGAAGCTAACCGTATCCATAAATTTTAATTTACCATTTAGGACTATCAAATTCAATGGCTAGGCCCGAGGTGAAGCCTCTACATCAACCCAAACATTACTTGATGGTGAAGCAACCATTTACCAGAAAGGAGCATAACATGGCACTTCATTGAGTTCATTAATCCAAGAATACAACCCTCTTAGTGATAATGACTCTGAATCATACACAGAAAAATAAATGTCTCTTCAACATTCATGGTAGAACACAGGGAAGAATATAAGGAAGATTATATATGCGATTACCCTTAAGGAACCAACTTTATGATTTTCGTAACTCATATATCAATTTATCACACTGATATTTTGATGTTTTAAATACCATGAAATTCATACTATGTTGAAAGAGATTATTCAAAGAAGGAATCCAGAGAAAAATCTTCAGCAATACATGATAAAATATAAACTTTTGATTAAACCCAATAAATTACAAGTGGATTTGTCCCAATCTGAGCCTAATAATATAGAAATATTGAAGTCACTGAATAAGAAAATCAAAAGAAATATTGTTCAATAGTTGCATCTACAACAAGAATTAGATATCATCACAGGGGGGATTGACCAACTTCATATATCATTAGATGAAGTCTTGAAGGATGGTGCAAAATCCATTGCGGATGCTAAAGATGCCCTTCATCTTGTTGAAGAGAGTGGAGCTGGTCAACTAAACGAGCTTCAAATGGCAGTTAATGGGGCTCCAAAGGCTTTGAATAAAAGGAGGCATTATGTATAATTTTTTTTGTGATTTCTGATAATAAAGACTCTAATTTGTGGATCATCCTCTGTGAAAGGTTTTTCATAAATGTAATTTATTTTTTATTCAATAATCTTTTTTTTCATTCATTCTAGCTTCTTTTGATTTCATAAACCATTGGGCCTAGTAATAAAAGATTGATTACTTCTAGAGTTATATGGTTTACCCCACAAACTATGTATATCATGACAATTTTTTCTCAATATTACGTAAATCATACAAAATGTACTTTTAGTTAGCTGGGAATCAAATTTAGTTCAGTGTTCCCTTTGTGGGTCATCAATCTATTGAGTACCACATCTCCTGTTGTTGGTAGTTTAGTGTCATTCATTTTGGACTATAAAGGAATAATGTTTAACGTAAAATAGCTTTGACCATATATTTTGAAATTAGATCCCAAACCAGACTCAGTGGATAAAAATTTCTTTAGTATTATTTAAATATTTAGAAGGTGAATATGAAGCAATCAATTTTATGGTCAGAAAATTTGAAACCTGTATCAACATAAAGGGATTCTCCTCCATGAATGAAGTTACCATTATTTGACAAATTTATTACGGGAGTTGTGTTATGCAGTGAAAACTAGGGCAAATAATGCATAGCCAAATATTGGCATCTTTTGATTGACTTGTCTGTTATGGTGAAATATTTTATGTAAGGCCACCTAAGGGAACATAATTCATATTCAAGAAAAATAGATCTTATAAATTTAACATTTTACTTCTGATAGACAATGGAAAATACGATTTGGGTGACTCATGACCACAGTGGGTTGTTTTTCCAAGGAAAAGAATAATAAGAATAAAGGGACATATTAAGCCAACATATATAATGAATAGAAAATCCATTTCTATAAAAATTTGGTGTATGAGGAGTGGTTAAAATTAATCAGAAAGGATAAATTACGATATCATTTTGTGCATTTTTAAGTCATGTTGTGAGGACATTGTGCTGCCTAGTTTTAAGTCATGTAGTGAGGACACCGTACTGTACAGATTTAAGTAATGCAGTGAACTACATTGTAGTACACATTTTTATTACATGTAATGAAGACACTATACTGTGTGGTTTTATGTCTTTCAACAAGGACATTGAACTATTTAGTTTCATTTCATGATGTGAGGAAATTGTACTATGCATTTTTATGTAATGCAGTTAGGACATTGTACTGTATAGTTTTAAGTCATGCGGTGGGGACATTATGTGGCTTTATGTTATGGAATTTTTCTTTGACCATAGGTGTGAGACTCTCCCAATTTCTTTATAATTTTTTGGAAAAATACTACAATATTCAGGTATGGATGGGAAAATATTAAATTGTGATTTGGGGATAGTTTGATCGGAAAAATGATACGGGAAAAGGGATAAAATAATTAGAGGAAGTCTCTACCAGGAATGATGTTACCATTATTTAAAAAAACCATTATTGTGGTTGTGTTTTGTAGGGAAAACTAGGTCGTATGATGCATAACCATATAATAGATGCTTTTGACTAATAGGCCTGTTATGTAGGCAAATTTTAAAGAAGGACACCTAAGGGAACATACTGAAAATTATTGATAAGATCTCTCATAAGATTTACATTATATTGTTAAAATCCAAAGAATGTTTATTGAGATTGATATTTTCCAAATCATAGAGTTTGGATTATGACAAAATTTACATGAATATGGATAGTGTATTTCCTATCATGATTTCCAATGAACCATAGGAATATGTTTTCTATTATGGTCTAAACCAAACCCTGAGAGTATGGTGTTTTTAGATATAGGTCATTAAAATAGGACGAAAAATAGAAATTGTATATGATTTCTAGTCAAGTGATCCAAGGTTATTTCATATTTCTTTGAACACATGGAGATATCAATGTGAAAACCATGGTATTGAATACTTTCATATTGAGAGAATGATAATGGGACAAATACACTGGAATGATTGTTTTTAAAATAAAGATTCTTGTATATTGTTTTCAATGTTTGAAGGGGGAAAAGATATTATAACCAATAATGAAATTACCATCATTGGACTAACCTATTAGGGTTAATGTATTAGGTAGGGACATCATGGGAATATGTTGCATATCCAAATAATGCCATTTTTGACTGAAAGAATTTTTATGTAGGTATCTTATGCTAGGCCGCCTAAGGGAACATACTACATAGTCAAAAAAAGATCTCTTCGATATCAGAGAATAATGTCAAATAAAATAATAAAAAATATTATGAATATATGAAAATATTTAAGATTATGAGTGTGAAATATTTAAGGGGGTAATTCCAAAAGCATGTGGGAAATATTTGGATCAATATTTTCTTTGAGTTTGAAGTCCATTACATAAATCTGTCTTATATGTAAAAAACAGAGAATTTCTTTGTTTCCATTGATTTAATATTATGATGTGATGTTTTAAATCATGTTGTGAGTACATTGTACTGTGGAGTATTGAGTAATTCAGTGAGTACATTGATAACCCCAAAAGGAATTGAGACACCTTATTTATATAGAGAACCCTTTTACCAAATTCCTAAGTCCATGTGAACTATGCTCGGTGTGGGAAACAAGGAGCAGTAAAAGGTTTCTTCAGTAAAAAAAGGCAATATAAGTAAAGAATATAGGTATTATGATTATGTAATGAATAATCCAATGCATAGGACATGTGGCTCACTACATATATCATTGTGGAATGAATCAAGCCAAATGTTTTTCATGGATTTCCATGCAGTTTAACATCATGTGGTAAGGATGAAGATGGACCGATGTGAAAATAATGAAATGTTGTAGCAGGACTAAGGGATAAAACCCAAGTGTCACTACATGTTTTATTACGGGGAAAATCAAACCACACATAGTTCTTTAAACATTCCTTATGCGGGTTTGATTATTATATAAATAAAAAAATGGTGTTTTTTATATATTGTGGTTGGGACAATGATTGGAGATCTAGTCATCTATATGTGTCTCATAGAGATGCCCGAATGGCCTAAATCCCTTCATTTGTTATTTTTATTTTGCATAATCTCCCTTTTAAGGGTTGACGGGGAACCCGTACATGACCCGTAGGCCCAAGGCACGAGGCCCGACGGACCCACAATACATGAACCGAAGGCCAAGAGGCATACCATGCTCATTACATGACACGTAGGGCCAACCCATTAGAACTGCCCCTCCCCAGCTTCTGCGTCATTGATTAGCTAGCTCCCCACCTTCCATTGCTGACCGACTAGCATTACCCCATAAAAGTTGCACGGTGCCTGGTCCTGATGGTGGCTAGCATACCCTCTAATTCTTCCAATCTGGTTATCTCTACTTCTGATGGCCGCTACTCTTGTCTCTCTGAACCTCTTTTGGGTCATGTACTGTGCGAACTAGGCTACTCCATGGCCTCTGTGGCCCGAATCCCGTATGGCCCGAATACCATTGATGACCCAAAGGGCCTTGACACCTGTAGACCCAAACCGATTTCCTGATGGCCCAAATCAGTTGATTAGTTTTAACTGTTACAGTACCAATCAATAACTGCTACACTACTACTACAATACCTGTGAATTCTCTTCCACTTAGTTTTGAACATGGGTCTCTTGGATGCGAATAAGGTGCCCTTACCACTAAGGTATGGGATCATTGGCCATAGATTGGAGAATCAATCCATACGTACTTCGTGAAACTAAAATAAGAAACAAAATGGAATAAGAAAACACCATGTATCATAATGGAACACTCTATATAGATCTGATTCATATACATGGGGAAAAAACCAAAATAAAAAATTTGTGGTTGTGTGCAGCTGGGCCAGAGATTGGAGATCTAGGAATCTCTATGTATCACACATGAATGAGAATATAGTCGTACATAGTTCTTGAAACAAGGACCCTCTGCATATTTGGCTCATATATAGGGAAGAGAAAGACTCATGTTCCACTAAGGGTTAGCAATGATGTCAATTATTCTTGCTTATTGAAGCTACTAACATCTAGAAGGGATATGTTAGCCGTACATTTTAATGTCATGTAACAAGGATAAATGATGTCATGCAGTTTAACATTATGAAACAAAGAAACGATTCTACACATTTTATCGTCATGTAGCATGGACATTTATGATTGTCATGCAATTTAATGTATTGTGTCAATTACATTGTCTTTTACAGATTAATTTTTTCTAGTAAGGACATAACATTTCAATTACACAATGAATTTCTTCCAGAATCATAAATTGGTTGGAGTTTTAATATGCTATCCAACCATTTATATTAAGGAATAATCACCATTTGAGTTGATCTTATATACGGAATAAGTTCCTTCCCACACTGGCTCAAGATCTGGAGTTTTTTTTCCAGATATCATTTGAGTCCTAAGGACCAATACCAATTCTCCTTGAAAGAATGATAATACACAAACATTCTTGTTAAATGATCATACTATTATATTCTAATATACTTCTAAATGGTACAATGTATGAAATATGTTTTCTTCTAATCGTTCCAACTCATCAAAAAATTTCTCAGACCTCTCATCTGTATAAAACTAGTCACATATTTCAACTCTAAGTGAAGGCAATTTAATTTAATTTGGGAAAATTACTTTTGTTCTGTACACCAATGAATATGGGGTTTCCTGGGTTGCAGTATAGTTAGAAGTCTGATAACTCATAAATAATGAAAAATCATACCAGGACCATATTTCTTATCTTTATCCACCATCTTCTAGAGTATATTTGATAGATACTTATTGAAAGCCTCTATCTATCCATTGGTCCCCAAATGATAGCGATATGAATGGTTGGATTTGATATTGTGATCTTGATATAAATTATTTACATCAACAAAAATGAAATTGGTTCCATTGTCTCTCAATATATTTTGTGGGACACCAAATATAGTGATGATGTTAGTTTTGAAAAAACCATCAATGCTTTTGGATCTGACTTCTTTGATAAGAATTATCTCATCCCATGGAAAGAAGATGTCAATTGAAGTAAAGATATACTTGAACTTCTTAGCCATAGCTAGAGGATAAGGTCCTACTAAATATTTTCCCCATGTGGAAAATGGCCAAGAGTAATTAGCTTTATGTAGAAACTCTGGAGGATGATGAATTAATTTGGCATGCACTTGACATGGATGACATTTCTTGGTGAAATCTATGAAATCCTCTATTATTGAAGGCCAAAAGTATTAGAGCCTTTAGATTTGACCAGAAAGCGTTATCCCAAACCGGTGAGAACCAAAAGCTCATAAATGTACATCTTTCATAACAATTGTACTTTTTTTCTCCATCAATACACCTAAAGATGATTCCATCAATTCCTTGTTAGTATAGGAACTTTTGGTGATTCGGGATATCATAAAGGGTGAAACTGGCCACTTGTCATTGCAATAGTTCTTTTTTAGCCCTATTTATTCTAAGTACACCATTTGGAATGTAATCCATGATGGTTGTTATTTATCTTGTGGTATGAAAATATGGCTAAAGATTGGGCTAATTTCATTAATTCCATCCATTATAATTTGAACGAAGGGTGAGACCACACGACTATGTGCAATGAGGATTATTGTATCATCCAAATTTGGATCTTCCATGGTTGTATCTGCATTAGCCAATACATCATATTGGGGATTTGGTGATTGAGAAACATAGGAAAATTTTTTCTTTGAGGTAAACTCATCTATTAACCATATGATGTAATAAAACAAATGGATTATCTCTTCTTTTCTGATGGAATAATCTTGATGGATTTGTTTGATTACCAACTCAGAATCACCTTTTAAATTTATGTGGTTCACTTGTACTTGAAGATCCTATTCTATAACTATAACAAGATCCTGATATTCTTCTTCATTTTTGTCACCAAAATCTAAAAACATGAAGGAATAAAGAAACACTACCTTTTCTGGGGACATACAAATAATTCCCAACCCAACATTCATGATTTTAGGATTTTCCATTCTCTTCACAGTTAACATTTTAAGGCACCATCAAATTGAATTTCCCATGTTTGGGAACTATCTTGAATATATAAGACCTCTTCATAATGATGTTTAGTATTCGATGATGTCACTCTCGTAGATGGGTTTTTTATCAAGGAAGTCGTCCAGAGAATGACCCTTTATTAGCATTTGAGGTACAAATTGGATAACAATTGGTTGAAAAATAAATTCCCAAAAAGACAAAAAACCAATAACCATAGAACAACATGGGATAAATTGGAGTGGGTCATTACGAGAAACCAATTTGACCATATGATGTTGCAGGTAGTGCCTAAATTTCTGAACATCAAAGATTAGTTTCAGGAACACTTTTCAATACTCGAATACCATGTTTCTACATCAATACAAGTTTGAATGAGATAGTAAAATTTGTTTTCAATCCAAGCATCATTATTCTAGGTATGTAATGAAACCAGTGATTTCTATCAAGATGTCACATAGAGAACACGTTTTCTTTGTTAAACAGGTGACATTAATACTGGTGGACTCAAGAGATATTTTGTGGGGTATTCCAATTGCCTCTTGACAGTATTAATTCCATTTATAGGTGAATCCATTCATCATTAATCTGGAAAAGTATAGACACTTTCGTGCCAAATCGGTGATAAATAGCCGAATATAGGCCATGATTCCATAGAGTCCTCTTAATTCATTCAAATTTTGAGGAGGTGTCATTCTAAGGATTTATTTTTTTTCTCAGGATCAACTTTGAAACCACGATGGCATACAGCGAAGATGAGCAACTTCCCTGATGTTACCTCACAAACACATTTCAAGGGGTTTACCTTAAAATTTTGTTGCTGATGTTTTTTTAATGTGGTCTCCAATTAGATCCAGTGATCAGAAAATTGTTTGGATTTAACTACCAAATCATCCACATAACCTTCGAAAAATTTCCCTAGGAAGGGTTTGAAGATATGTTTCATGGAATGTCAATACATTGCACATACATTCTTTAAGATAGTGGGAATTATCTGAATGAAAAAACCACCTTGATGGGATCTAAAGGATATTTATTCTTATTCTACTAGGGCTATGTGTATTTTATTATACCCAGACTAATCATCTAAAAAGGAAATATCTTCATATCTAGATGTTGCATCAATTAAAAGCTCTGTGATCAGAACTGAAAAGTCTTCTTTAGGGGAATGGTAGATAAGATATCTCAAATCAATTAAAACAATTATTTTCCCATTCTTCTTTTTCACTGGGACAATGTTGTCAACCCATTTGGGATATTGAACCTCCCGGAAAAAGTTATCCTTTATAAGATTGTCTAATTCAGCTTCAATTTTTGAGGCATGAGTTGGGTGTGTTCTTCTTACTGCCTACTTGAATCCTTGATGTTCAACTGGAAATCCCAAATGATGAGAAGAATCATTGGTATTATGTTTTAGAAATTGTGTATAAATAATAAAGAAAATATATCTCGATGTTTCTTTAGAAATTAATTATACACTTCTTTCTTTTTAGAAATCATGGATTCAATAATTAGAGTGGGGCGTGGATATTCTTATGTACCAAGATTTATTTCTCTAAGCACATACATAGTGGTAGAGACAACTTCCTCATTTTTTGGGGGAGCACACCTGATATCTTCATCTTCATTATCTTCATTACATGTTACTTATTCTGTTTATACTAGCATATTGGATGACAAAGAAAAATGTCTAGTGTTAGGGGCATAGTCACTATTTGAACATCCTAAATAAGTTTCCACCATTTTTGACCTTACTGATGATGAAGGGCGTTATTTGGGTATTAAAGAAGAGATGATGGATTGGTTATCAACATCCTTGTATTCCTCTAGTATGTTGACCATATTCTTCTAATCTGATTAACGAAGTATATAATTGATGACGTTCACTGGATGAAATGAAGACATTTATATTTAATCTTTCACCACTACTCAGTGAATCAATAATTTTTCCATGCTGTCAGGATTGATTACCACAATTGACATAATAGAAGTTAGTGGTAGAATGATTGGATTTGGGTTTACCATTTCATTTTGACAGATATGTGACACATAATTTTTTACCGAAATGTATTAGTGGGTTTGTTGGGATCTTTTCCAATCCATTCATAGCATTGATTCTCATTACCTCCTTTTTTATATATCTCGTTCCCTTTGTGTGATAAAATTATTCCTCAATGAATTGAGATTCACACATTTGAATGAAGCCTAGTCATCATACAATGTCTTTATTTGACCATTGATCCAAATCATTAGACATTGGCTGTATGACGTAGGTATGGCCGCATGTTTATGGGGCCAAGGCCTTATAAGAAGAATGTTGAAGGATGTGTCCTCAGGGAAAACCATGAAATCTGAATTAGACACAAGATGTCTGAACAGATTTCTGAGTGTAATCTCACCAAGAGGTTATTGATCATTGTTGTCATATCCTTGCAACATTAAAGTAGAAAAGGCTAAGTTAGATTCAGTGAGGCCCAATCGATGAAGTGTATGAATAGGAATGAGGTTGACTCCCGAGCAATTATCAACGATGGGTCATCAGATTTATATGTTGTTAACCCTTCCAAGTAGATACAAGTGCCTATTGTGTCCATGTACAACATCATCTTCATCCTCATCTGTAAAAGATATAACTTCTTGACATTATACAAAATCATTCTCTATACGGTACTCCTCAGCAGCAGAAACTTCAATTTCAAACTCTTGAAGACTTGAAAATTCCTCAATAAGTGCTTCTCAAAGATATTTTGACATATTTAAGGCATCTAAAATTGACATCATGGCTGGTAAATGGGGTAGATATTTCAAAACATCATAATTTTGTTTTTTATGTTAGCATTTCCTATAATGGAGATGTGGGTTTTCATGTACCTTTAATGTTGATGTTCCTAATGTAGATGTACTCTATGTCGGGGAATATGTTGGAAAAACTCATGGAATTGGAAAATTAGTCTGACTAAGTCTATATATCTACTGATAGTACGATGGTGTAACCTATAATCAATCCTCCAAAATATTCATGTTAGGATCAAACCTGTCATGCCTGGAATAATCTCCTTGTTTTTGTTGATCCTACTGAAGGGCTCTCCCATGAGAATCCACCGCATATACGGTTCGACCAAGAGTATATTTGAAATAGGGGATTATAGAATACCCACTTTTTCATGTGTATCCTCAACTATGGCCTCTTCCTTTGGTTCTCCAGTTAGATATAGGGATCTCAGCCTAATTAAAATCAGAATCACCATTGGCATAAGAATCCATTATGTTTATAACATTGACTAAACCAAAGATCAATTATTCATCTGATGAACATTATGTATGAAATGATGACTCAGATTGTGCTGTGTGGTGGGGAAGTGCTCATGATTTTGAAATATATGGCATGCCATATTCTACAGTCAATGACATCTTTGTCCATGACACAATCTTGTCTTCTTCTAATGACTCTTTATTCATTTTAACCACATTTCTTCTTTGAGGAATGACCTTTAGAGGAATAATTACATAATGAAGGTGCTATTTCTATGGAGGAAGTAGTATGAGAAATAATCGGTAGAATCTACTATGTTTATATAAGGTCATGCATTTGGTTGATCATTTTACTAGTCATCCAAATATTATATTTCTGTGCATTTTTACTTCTGACTTCATGCATTGACCTTCTTCATCTAGAACAGTAGTATTAACACAGGTTACATTGGATGAAGATCTTTTTAGTTTTAATTTTTCAAAGTCTACTATTTTTTCAGGTGGTCTTTGAAAACAATACACTCTGAAATGGGATGCCCCAATATCTAGTGAAAGGGAAAATAATTAAAAAGATATTCATCTCCTTCATTGTTTGGTTTCTTCTTCCTTGGAAACAAAACCAAATTGTTTTCTAGATCTAAAATAAAGAAACTGGGATCCTAATCTTTTTAGAAAGAATATAATTCATTCTTTAACTCCCCAAATTGTTTCTTCCTTTGATCTATTTTATTATTTCTAATAGGTATTCATTACTACTGATTCTCGGGAGGAGTATCCCTTATATATGGTGAAGGTTTTGATGTGGAATTAAGTATATGTTCTTTCTTTACTGTTACTGTATAAAAAACTTATTTCCATATTCACCTTCCTAAAGCTGATGGAATTACATGAGGTTTATCTTTAGATTCCATAATAGAGTGTTTTTTATGTTGATTAATTGATGAAATATCTCGATACCCTCCAATGTAATTATTAAGGATGTGTGTTCTGTGTTACTCATCATGCATACTTCTTACACAAATTTTCAGAAACTCATTTTTGGTTGATCCTCATTTATATAATACATTAATCTATTCCATTGATCAATGAAATATGAAACTCTTTTATTTTCCCTTTATTTTAAATATTTTAGATAAAAAACTATTGTATTCTGTAGCATTGATCTGAATTAAATATATAATTTTTAACTGAGATCTTCCCATCTAGTTATTGATCAAGTTTGAAAACTTGTATACCATACAAAATCTGTTCCATGTAATGATTGCACAAAACACCAGAGCTTTACTGCTTATTTTTTTTGAGGATCCCACATCATGGGATAACAATAAGAGAAAAATGTGTTAGACATTGTTACAGATATCCTGAAACATTTATGACTGGGAATATGGTACTCAAAAACATTGGTGGGGGAAGAATTAGATCCAACCATTCAGGGTAAGCATTCTTTTCCGACTGAAATATTTCACATCATTCTTCCATAGCTTCCAGTCAAGTTTATAATGCCTCAAATCTGTTCATAAGAACTTGCGGAATATCTATATGAGTTGGGATCTATGCAGGTACATCAGATCAATCTTGAACTGTTGAAACGACCCGAAAATGATGTTGTGGTGGTGCTGGTATTTTCCTTGGATAAATCATGTGAACATGCCTATAGGTTGTGTTTGATCCATCCCTATATGCATACCCAATGGAGGAAATTTATTATCTACATCGTTAGTTACCACAAGTCCACTTTGTTGAGGAGATCCTAAAGTATTTTCATTATTTTGGATCTTCTTGAGAAGTACTTGTAGTACAAATAATGCTTTAAATAAAGTCTGAATTGAGTCTTTTCCACCCTTTAATTTCCTTTTATTATTGTGAAAATTATTATTTATGTGAATTAGATTGATCTTCTCAAGTGGAAAAGGGAGTTTAAATATGAATTTTTCTATTCCCCTACATCGACACCTTTCGGAGTGGAAAGTGTTAGTTATTTGAGGGAATACCTAGATTCTGGGTAAGCATATTATTTCAGGTTTTCACCCCTCTATCATTTTCTTCATTGTGTAAAATTTTATGGTTATGAACATCAACTTCTAATTTCCCTGAGATGGGTTCATTTTCTGGTTGATCTTCTACTTCGGTGTTAATTTCATTTACTGACACATAATAAATTGATTTAATTTTGATAGTATCTTTGTATGATTTTATACTTGTATAGCTTCCAAGAGAATCCGATCTCTTAAATTTTGGATTATCAAGAATATATTGTTTGGGAGATACCAGAATGTAATCTTTGGATAGTTTAATTGTGCGCTCTTTTTGTGGATTCTTCCCTAATTGGGAGAAAACATACATTCTTTGAGTAGGGGATTGTAGATGTGAAAATCCCACAACCCTTTAGGTCGGGGCTATTCATATTCTTCATCTTCAATGCATTGATAAATGTTTAATGAATTCGATGGTGGAATAAAATTAGCCTCATCCCTGTAATCTGAGGAGGTTATTGAACTACTATGTCTGAGATTTGTACAACTTCTCTTCTTATTTTGTGATTTTGTTTGAACATTATATGGTTGCATTGTCTGACAACCACACAAATCGCCTAATTTTGATGATAACGGTGTTATTTCAGATATTTTTTTTATCTGATGGCTGAAATCTTTTTACCAGGAGGCCTTCTCAATATACTCAAATTCATGATTCGAAAGGTACTAAAAAACATGTTTTCTTTGAGCCTAACTTTGAAGGGAGATAGTCATGGCTTGTTCTGGATCATAAATTTCATTACAAACAAAAGTTGTTGATTATTTCCAACTGTGGTAAATAACAATAAATGAGACAAATTTTGAGGTATTTTATGATTCAGGAGTGCAGTGAAATGAAATGCTTAATGTGCACCCCATCAACTGATACAAACACCAGATGGGGTTCTAAAAATTAACTGGTGTAGCCTCTTTGGAGCATTGATGCATGCATAATGAAGGGTTATCATCTTCTTTTAAACCATTGGATATTAGGAAACCGAGAGATATTCCAAGTCAATTTGTCATTGAAACCCTTATATTATCATTACATGATTTTGATAATAATCATATGGTAATACATTGGTTTTCAAATGATGAATATTCTTCCCTATGTTTAGGCGTACATCATGAATGAAATATTCTTCCATCAATTCTGGAAAGTAATATTGATAATTTTCCAAATTCCATAACATGAATGTTGTTTATACATTAGCAAATTGTTTTCTAAAGTTTAATATATCTTAATCATCATTCACTAGAGGATTCTCTACTTGGTATATCCAATGTGGGTGCTTCTTGATTTTTTGTAAACAATGGAGCCAGTTGCTTTTACTTCTGTTGTATTTTAAGACAAGTTACTCAAGGAAGGTTCATAAAATAATCATTACCTTATGATGTATTTTTTTAGAAAGTATTTAACCTATTAATGATAAGACATTAGACGTGACTGTATTTTTGTAAGAAAGTGCCTCGAGGTAAGAGGGATTTCTCATTACTAAATTTTCAATTATGGAATTATTCTATAAGTGAAAAAAAATCTACTAGGGAGAGAACTTTCACAGTAAATTCCACCGTGGGGAGGAACACTATGGTGGATTATAGAAAGTGATAAATCAACTTGTTCTTTGGTCTACTGGCCATATGGAGGATTATTGTGTCTATCATATAGAGATAAAATCATTGGACTAATCGAATTTTCTTGACGCATGAATTCATAATGAAGTGTCTGATGAAGAACTTCAGAATTACTGCTACCACTCCCATAATTTCGTAATGAGATGGAAGGACCATCAGATAGAATAGATAAATTTCTGAGGGCTTCCTGAACTCCCGCATTAAGTGGTGTCAAATTGCAGCTTGAATCATGATTTTACAACTGCATTTGGTGAGATTTCATCTTAAATGTTCTCTTTCACATATTTGGGGACACTTTTTGGAGAAGTGGTTATCATTGGATGGATTATGTACCTACCTTAGAGTGGTCACTAGAACAGATTGATTACGTCCCATTGGAAATGGTGTATGTTCCTGATCCTATTGCATGCATGATATGGGATGTATACACCATGACCCTCCTGGATTGGAAAAGAGGTGGGTATCTACTCTAGGATGGCATTTGGATATGTCATCCTAGGTTTGGGGATAGATTTATGTGTATATTACCCTGGTACTACTTATGTTGTTGTTATAATATTTAGGCATGCTTCCAGAATATGTGCAGGAATTTGTTTCTTCCCTTACACCACTGATAAAAAAATGTTTGGTAACATAAGTGGATGGAACGAGTATATAAATATATTTCATATCAGTAGTAGGTGTATGAGCCTACTCTATTTATATTTTTCCTATCAATTAGTATTTATAGTAATCATATATGGGGTAGAAAGTTGATTCTACCCTATAAGTGTCGTCAGAGATTTCTGAATGACTTATCTGGGTACTCTTAAATGAGAATATTGGAAAAATTGATGAATGTTAGTAGGTGCATGTGCATGCTGGTTATTTTACATCAAGCATGGTTGGAAAACTTCTTTCAATACTGATATATGAGACTGATGGTATAATTCGTTATTATGAGCCGATGTATGTTCATGATTATTATTTTGCACCACATTGTATTGGAGGGATTATTTATATACAGTCAGGCAAGCCTGTTGATTGGATGATAATTTTTAAACAGGTGGATCTGCCAATTGATGGTACTCCACCAGATTTTTCTAGAGGTATTGGTGGTTTTCTCACATACGAGTATGATGGGACTCAGAATTAGGATGGACACGTGAATGTTCTCACTCTTTGTTTTCCATCATGATATGATGATGTAGATATCCAAAGGGGAAGAGGTGATAAAGCGCTCACTATGGGTAGGATGGTATCCTTGATGGTTTGTCTTGCATGACTGGGTCTGAGGGACGTGGGCCAAAAGACCAAGGGCAACACCACAATCATATTGGTGTCTCACTACAATGAGATTCTATATGAATAAATTGTTGGTTGGGGTCCTTTTTAAGGACCCCTACATCCCTGAATTGAGGCCCTAGACGACCGCTTGTTCCACCAACCTACAATAAAGGTGATACTGGTTATTGTGTTCTAGGGATATGGACATGAAATAGTTGAAGACTGTGGTTGGAATCATCTTCTTCTTGATCATCAATTGTCGTTTGCTGCACAATAGAGGATTGTTATTAATCTGGAGAGCCTGTCAAGCATTCTACAATGATGGGACTGAACCTTGCTAATGGTACTCCTTTACTAGCACATTGGATACCCATCATTGAAGTCACGAGGTGGGTGATGGAATCCTTCCCATAGATGAGGATAGATCATGAGTAGTGGTCATGATGTTCATAGATGTCATCCTGAAGAAATTCATTTTCGGACTGAAGGGAGTTCGGATAAAAAACAATGAAAAAAAATAAACTACATTAAAGAAACATCTATTAGATAGATACATTCACGATTTATTCCATTCTCTAACCTTCCTTTATCAATTGATAGGGACCTGATAGGTGGGTAACAATATTAGCATTGTTAAGGATTCACGTCAGGTTCACCATTTTAGTTTTGTAGTTCCTTGAAACGTGTGTTCTATTTATAAGAATCAATTCTTCTTGGTAGTTTCAATTGATCCATTCATGGAATAGGAAACTACCAACAGTTCTTTATCCAAAAGGTACCAACATTTCCAAGGCAGGAATTTGTTTTGTTTTAACCTTACGATACATAGGAACATGTATTGGTTGGGAGAAGGGGAGGTTATATTCATCACACACTTTTGGAGGGAATTATTTCCATCTTCGGGACCCACTTTATAAATATAACATATTTTTATGAATCCATTTTAATTCACCATGTATAACATATATTTCCCTTATAATATTCAATCACTTAATAACATTTGTAAAATTATGATTCATCAACATGTATTAAAGGTTCTTCATTAATCGAGATATATGTATGTATTCGATGTTCCTCATCAATGGTATCCTCTCATATATGATTTAGAGATTCTTTTAACCATCTTTTTTATGATACTAGTTTTTTTGACACATAGTGGGGAACTCAATAATTTTTTATCATCTAGAGAGAGGATGAATTTTTGGATATTTGGATCATACCCAAGAAATAGGCTACATAGGTATCCTTGTGAACGTAATTAAAACCCTCATTGTTTGGTGCTTCTTAATAGGACACATCATACATTTTATGGTCATGTGATAAGTACATAGACGTACAGTTTACTGTCATTTAGTATGAACATCTAGGAGAAAGGTTGTTTGTCAAATACTCGTATGATATTTATGCCTATGTATCCCTATGAACATGGGTTTCCAGGTAATATTAGACCCTATTATAAATATGACCCCAGGTGAACCGGGTTGCTTTGAAGTGTTGGCTATGAACCTCAAGGAGGCTTCCTACGTATACCATGGGGATGTGAATAAAATCCCACGTAGTTTGATAAAGGATAGTGTAGTCCTTTGAGAAAAAAGGGTTTCGGCATAATTCCTAAAAAGAATGCATTAATTACTTGGGGGTTTAATTTGGGGATAATTTCTAAAGATGATTCCTAGATTAAAATAATTAATGTTGGATTATTGAAAAAGTTATCCAGTGAGCTCAGGAATCAAGAACGCTACCTACATATCCTATTTATGGGGAAATCAAAGTTCTAATAGTTAATTATGACATGAAAATGTTGTGACCATGAAAAATATCTATGAGCATGTGATTTATGCTCGGTGTGAGAAACAAGAAGACGTCAGATACTCAAAAAAGGCACCCACACTTTTCCTCCTCCACTGGTTGAAGAGGGCGTGCCTATGGCAGAGATGGTGGATGAGGTAATGGTGATGAGCCTTCCCTCTGTTCTATTTACGTTGGAAAATCATATAATGAAATGAATATGGGATTAAGGTTAAAAACATACACCATGATTGAATCCCTAAAATAGATCCTGGTCGGGGAGGGAGACTTTTCCATTGAATGGAAACACATGTGTGAACTCTACCTTCCATACCAGTGACTGGCAGTTACAGGTCTTTGAGAAGGGATAGTTTGAGACCCAAAATCCAATCCTACATACTAGGAAATTCCCAAAACAATTAATCAGAGAATGTTCCATGTGAATGTCTATATACAACCCCAAAATCACTCGATGAATCTTAACCCCATTGAAAAACAAATCTGGGAAACTTCTGATTGTGGATATAAAAATCCTAATAGGAGACAAACATTTTTACCTTTCCCAATGGTTTGATATGTCAGGAGGTTTTCATGGAGGTATCAATTGAATCCATTTTATACAAGGGAGCCAATGAAGAAGATTCCTTTACATGAATGGCTTTGAAGAGGTCTTGATGGATTGTATACATAAGAGAGTAGGTGAATCAAAGAGGGAAACCAAATTAGGTATCACTGCGCATGTATGGGTGTAAAATTAGGATTGGGAAACCTGATGTTCACGTAAGCAACAAACAACCTATTAAATAATACTTGGGTGATACTTTACTCAATCCTTCAAGAGTATTCATAGGTATTCCTAGAAGTGGGTCACTCATGATTAAGTTAAAGGAATAAGAGGCGTGAAAGTGTTTCTGATTTATTGAGGTTGGGAACTTTTTGAATGTAAGGGTTATGGATTTCATACAGTAAAAAGACATAAGTAAAATTATCCTACTTAAATTCTTCCACTTTATTTGATAAAGAACTACACTGAATGTTACAGAGGACTTAAGAGAAGAACTAGGGTGATCAGAGTAGCAATTGGTATTCATGGATTTTATTCCATACAAATGAAGGCCCCAAGGTTTTATTTATTAGCCTAAATAGAACCTTGTGGAAATGAAATTGGTCATGCATTTAGGTTTCACGACAGATAGGGGCAGGCATGTAGGTTGTGCACTGACGTCCTCTTGCACTGACTTGGGCACCCAAACCTCATGCCTTTGGAAATTTCAATTTTCTTCATCTGTTTCACCATATTTTTTCTAAGGTATTTCCCGGTCAATGTTCTTTAGACTATGTGACATAAAATCATGTCAACACATGACTATGCAATGAATCGTGAGGCAGAGAAATTCAACATGGATCACTGCTCGAGGAACATTGAAGTCACATTGCAGAAGCTTAGATGGCCACACAAAAGAGGGTTTTATGAAGGAAGAGGCCTCAAATAGAGGGTATTTGAAAAAAAAGGGTTTTACAAAGGACATGGGGTCTTAGATAATGTATCCTTTCATATATCATGGGCATGATAAGAACATGGATTCTTAGATCATAAAGACTCATAGTGCATAGGGCTCATAGAAATTAGGGTCTCTAAGAGACGAAGGCTTGCAAAGGATTGGGATTTTTAGATAACATGTTTCGTATAGGATAGGGCTTCACAGATCAATGGGCTCATAGAGGATAGGTAATCATAAAGGAGAGAGCATCATGAAGCATAGTGACTCAGCCAAAGCATGGGGTTCAATTGGGCTTGGAGGGTGCTACACTAATACTAGGTGCTTCATGAAGTTCTGAGTACCATAAGTGGCATCCTTCGATTGTGATGTCTCATAGGCTTCACGAATGTCATACCTCATTGAAGACGATGTAATTTTGAGCTAAGGGAACAAGGTTTCACATTGCTCAAGTACCACAGATGATTAATTTTTCTACTGTTTTGCAGATCAAAGGGTGTATTTAGATTAGGGAATTTTGAATGTGAAATGTGGGTGTCATGACCCTTTGGAGTGGGGGGAGAAGCCTATTTATATGTAGTGGGTGGAAGAACAAAACTCTATTGGCATGCCACGACGAAACCTTTGCTTTACCACTTGAGGTATATTTCATCATGCTTTTTAGATTCATGAAGATTACCATCATCCCCTCCATGATGCAGAGGATTCTTTCATTCCCTATGTGAAGGTTGTAGATGCTTCTGTCAAGTTCATAGGACTAGTATAGGAAACATTCCTTCACTCCATAGTGTAGGGAGTTCCGTCTATTTTTTCAAAATCATAGAGGCATCCATATATTTTTCCCTATGGTGTTCGTACAGACAACCAGGATCATTTCACAGGCAGATGTGATGGTGGGATTTGTGATGTTTCATTGTGAAGAATCCCATTTTGTGACATTTTTAGTGTTCATTGCTAATTTTTCCAAGACCCATATTTTTGTGCCAATAACCATGGATTTTCAGGTTTTTTGAGATAAGTGTAATATCATTGGATATTATAAAAATGAAAAAAATAATAATTTCATAATAAATGGTTATTTAATAATTATCCATTGATCCATATATTTTGACATTGTGATATCTTTACTACTATACATTTTGTTGTGATTTAAATGTTGTAATTATTATATATGTCTAGTTATCCTAGTTTATATTCCAACACTATTATATATCATTTTACTCAATGATACGTGTTGAAATTCATATATATAGGGATATGCCTCGAGACACATGATGAAATGATTATATAATGTGTTGTTCTCTGAGACAAATAATGATATTTTTTTATATTGGGATATTCCCGAGGAGACATGGTAAAATTATTATATAATGGGACTGGACCTGAAACATGATGAAGTTATTATATTCTTGGCTCAGTCCCAATTATATGTTGAAGTACATATTTAGAGGGTTCTTACATAGATTGTGTGATTTATAACATTGATATAAGGTTATGGTAGGGATGGTTTTTATACATGGTTAGAGTGTTTTTCTCATGGATACAAGGAAGGATATGTTTTTCCATGATTATATGGTTTTAGATGTTATAATTGTGATACATGATTAGAGATATTCTATCATGGTGTCGAAACATGTTGATTTTGTATTAAATTAATTATATAATTAATTAATACACATGTTTATTGAGTTATTTAATATTATTTATACCTGAATGGTTATATTTATACAATTTTGTTTTATCTCACTATGTTATAATCACACTGTATTCGGTCCATCATTTTTACCCAACAATATTATATGGACTCAAGTATGGACAAGGGAAAATGACCTTGTTATTGATTGTTTTGTGGTGGGATGTTCTAGATTATAAAGGTTGGACCAAAAAGGGGTTTGATACTGGGGTTTGGTGTCTATATATATTACTGTAATATTCCATTACATTTATTTATTCTATAATTACATTTAGTTAGATTCCATCATTTCATTACATTATTCCTTTATTATTTATTGAATTATTTAGTTATATTTTATAGTTGGTTTTCTTCTCTATTATATTGTATCCATTATTTAATCACTCTCATATTTATTTATTATTCATATTGATTGTTAAACTATTTTGTACCTCTATAACTTGGAGGTTTATTCTCCCCACTATAAATTGCATACCCGTATTGTTATTCAATAGTATCTGTCATACAGGGAGTTGTGAAAGAGGTATCGTAACCAATCTATTTTGGCAACGTGAGATATTTCTGGATCAGGGGATGTTAAAATGTGGTTTTAGTGGGTTATATTATCATTTTTATGGATTTACTATTTGGTAACGGTTGAAAAGAAAATGGGATTTGTCATTAATTTTTTAGTGAGATTGTGCATGATAGTTTCTAATCCATGCATTGGGAAAATCCGAGTTCCCTGGGGTGGATGGTTGTTTATACTATTTTATTGTTACATTGGATGTTATTTTACCTTATGTGATTCACATACTATTTGGGGTTATTATTTGATGTTGTTATTGGTTCTATAAATTTATACTTATGTCCTGGTATGTCAAGTGATGAGTATGCATGCATGAAAAAAGGATCATATGGATATATTGACAAGAATTGTTCATCATAGGCATATATTTTCTACATGCCATTTGTACTTCCATGATGAACTAAGATATATGATATGTGTAATATCTTATAAATTAAATGAAAACCTATTATGTCATGATAAAACATTTTTAATCCATTATTTAGGAGATCAGGACTAAATGTTTCTCATTTGATATCACCAATTTAGGAAGACCATTTTATAGACAGTGTTTTAAATAGTGTGACTGTGTTGTAGAAAAAATGTGTCCTCATAATATTTTTGTTAAGAATTTGGTGTGTTGAAATCATTACTCCTATAAGGAAATTGGTCTAGATATTATTGTAGTTGGTGACAATAATTTGGATGTTTGGCTTCACAATAGCATCCTGAGGGTCATGAGACCCCTAGAGTGAGAGACTATTCACACCATTCCCTTGATGTTTGAGATGATGAAAGTGTTCCAGCTACATCATCCTCCCTTATTATCTAGGGAGGGAGGCCCCTAGGAAGATGAGTTTTTGATTTATTCTATCTAGATGATAATTATTCATCTTTATATACCCATGTATAAGAGTGTGATTCATACTACAAATATGCTTCTTGGACCAACCAATTGTAGGTTTGATATTGTCGAGCATGAAGGAAAAAAATATAAATTTTATAGGAAGGAATTTGAGATGAACATAATGTGACACATAAATATTGATTCATTAATTTATGAGAATGACCGTGATTTATTACTCCAGCTAGAGGAGTTAATGTTAGTGATAGAGTATGGTAAATGTTTCACTGACCAATATTCCATTGGACCATATATTCCAGCTATCGCGATATTCAGGGTGAGAGTTTTTTAGGACGACCTTCTCTATGAGATTAGATCATAGGTGAATGTTTTTTGTATGAGTAATTTTTATATTTGATGAAACAGGAACTCGTTTTGGAGGGAAAATGAGAGGCTTCCTGAGAATCGCATAGTTGGTATTCGTATGAAATACCAGGATTACTTATTCTCGGTATAAAAGTGTCACAATAACAGTTATCTCCATGCCAACATGGAATAAAGTAGTTAGAAAAGTGGAAATCCATATCATGATCATGTTGTACTATAGTGATATGAGTGTGGTAAGATGGGACATAACCATCCCCATTTTCTATAAACCACTTATGGGATATATGTAGAAGTTTTGAAGGGTCGTGTAGAATAAGATCAGTGTTAGAGGAACATGAAATGAAATGAAGTCTATGATGTAATCAACCACTCTATCATAGGTAGGTAGATAGTGTTCTATAATGAATTATATTTGATCATAGTGATGTTGTAAACCAATAAGAATTTCCATTAAAATAATTGGTTATATATTTGGAGAGTTAGAATGGATCCTAGGGTTAAGGCTATGGGTTGTAGTTTCTTATTCAGAGTACTTGATATATGTTAGATGCAAGAAAATGTACTAAAACATGAATGATTCTAGTATCATATACACATATTTTTTCATTATAGAGGAGCATCATGATCCTTTTTTTCCTCTATCCCTCTTTATTAATGATATGACCTTGTATAATGAATGATTGGATTATGTTTTGGATATTGACACACCGTTGAGAGTGTGATCAAATAATATGAAACATTTAAATGGATGTTCATTAGAGAATGGTGGTTATAGTATCTTTTATGAGATTTGGATTATGTAAATTATAGGATTATATTTTATTCATGGTATTTGTTGGATGGATCTATAATTGGATAATGTCATGTTTTATGAGAGGTTATGTACCCTTACATCTCTAGAAATATGTATCTATTCTATGCAAGGAAAGTTGGATCTTTAGGCTGGTCATGGAAAACCAACTTAGTGATTATTTGATTATCTCATGGATCAGATATTCAACCATTCTCTATTGGATATTGGAAATAAATAAGATTTTTTATTCACATGGTAACTTATTCTTATGATATTTTTCCTTATCAATTATATATATTACTATATGTGCGAGGGATATAGTTTGTGATCAAGTCGTTTCAAGGATAAGATCTAGTTTCTATCTCACATTATTGAATAGAAGTAGGTGATAGACTTGTGTTTAAAGTCCAGTTGGAAGTTCATGAAGATACTGGATTCACATAGCCTAGTAAATATCCATGGGGTTCTCCAGTTCTCTTCACCATGATGGCTAATAGTTCTTCATGGTTAAATTGGGATTATCATATTTTGAACTAGACAACCGTCAATAATTTGTTTGATCTTCTCCATATCAGAAATCTCTTCGATTAGTAGTGAGGCTATAATATCTTCATAAACATTGATCTGTGATAAGAATACCATATCCTGAATTGGAGACCTGCAGACATACCTCCGACTACTTTTAGGATCATGTATGGATAGCATAAACTATTAGTTATGATTTTTTCAATGAACAGAGCACTAGATGAATTCCCAACCCTGATGAATATGATCATTATTGTTTTTATGAACCATTTTTTTTATTTTTTCCCTGATATTTTAGTGAAATTATAATAATCATATGATCATGCCAATCATCCTTACATAATCCAATGTTCATTGTGAGAACATTGTATTTATGAAAATCTACCTAAATGTAGATTCTGGATTGATATAGTGCACTTTTTGACCTTTTTATTTTATACATAGGTTGTGTCAATGGACCTAAAGAATGTTTCACTCTTGGTATCATTGGTGTAGTACAAGAATTTATTTGATATTTGGAGATTTCTGGGTTTATATGGTTTTATCGATGCTTTATCCTAGTGTTCTCCCTCCTATCATCATCGATGTGTAGGATAACAAAGAAAGGGTGCATTCTGTTTGGTATGATGCAGTTGAGGGAGGTTTTAAGGAGTTTAAAGGCATGTTTACCTGGGAAACTATTATTAGATTACTTATGAAGGGAAAATAATATATCATGTATCATGAGTAATCAATTATTAGACATAGAGTAGTTTCGAGGTAGGAGGATCATATAGTTTCTTATGGATCTGTATAGATGAAACCATATGATATGAGTGACCATAATCATGAACTAGGATTAGAAAAATTCGTACAATTCTTGAGATGGAAGGGGAATTATATAATAGGTGATTTGTTTTTGGTAAACACATACCATTAGAGTTGTAGGTAATCTTGTCTCAGTTATACCGGAACCTTTGGAAAAGGTGGTGGGTAATGTATCCATATCCTTTAGTCAAATATTGGAATAATACACCAATAAATTAAATCTTTATTGGTGATTATTTGATGTTAAATATGAATATAGATGAATTATTGGGGTCATGTAATCAGTGGTATGTGTTCTATCATTTTTTAGATAGGCATCTTGATGTTCAGGAGTCTCAGGGACGTGTCACTCCGACATCATCCTCTGTAAATGTTGTGCTTTTGTAATGGATCAAAATAAAGTATTTATTATTCTAAATGGCTTAATTCTAATAGAAAACATATACGGTTTGGAGAAACCAATAATACGGTCCCCTGGAAGTAGAAATTCATATCTTTTTGTGGCCAATTATTAGTTTCGATGGCCATACATAGCCAACAGAGGAAATATTTTCATGTTTCTTTATGGGAGGTTTGTTAAAGTATGAAAATTATGTATTGTGATATATGTAGAAAGTACTGGTGTTCCAGAGTGGGGAAGGAGATAATATGAAATTTGTAATGATTTTTAAATTGGTAGAATATGAATTTTGAGGAACAGAGGTAATATTGTATTTTTCACACTTTTGACATACCTAAGTAGAAATGGGATGATGTCACTATTGCTATTGTAATAGTATTACCTACTGGAACCTATATGAATGATTTTTTATGAGAGGTTGTCGATCCACTGATGTAGGAAACCCACATTTTTCCTGTTAGGAAGACATTCAATGATGATGATGATATGGGTATTTTTAACATGTGTGAGGTAGCTCAACTGAATGGTGTTCCATGGTTTTTCATTTTATAAATAGATCCATGTTTCAAATTTCATTTCTAGTAGGGTCTTCATTAGGATTCAGGATCACATTTTCATTTGACTATAATACATTATCCTCATTCTAATGATCAATATTAGTGGTAAATTCAGGTTCTGTAGTATATGTTATAAGCATGTGTTCTGGATTTCACTGGTTCATTGGTGAACATTTTTGAATTCATAGTTCTTTCATATATTAATATCTTTTATGCTATATTTGATATGAAACATTTTGTGGATTTGTATGGAAGTTCATGATGTTATATTATTTGTTCATTGTATTCATGTTAGTGTATGCTTTTTGGACCTAGTATCATAAAGAATATGTTTTAATCGGTTACACATATCAAGAACTGGTTACTAACCACATAGAGTAAGAATAAATACTATACTATCCATTAAAAATTACCTAAGGATTGTGATTTTGGACAACATGTTTTGCTCCGGGTGTCCCCTCAGGGGTTAAAATGGTGTATCTTAATATAGGAAATTCTAGTTCCCATGTTCTTCATGTTGTATGAGATAATGGATAGATTTGTTCCAGTGAATTATATATTAGGACATCCATAGTACTTTTGTTTTGTGAGTGATGCATTTAAAATGTTTCAGATTTAGAGATATTATCGAGACCCTTCTCATGTGATATAAGTTGGAGACATTGAGAAATGTCATATTTCATCATTTGATTGAATTTTGTTACGGGTTATGGATCATTGGGAGAGATATATCTAAGCTATTAATATACCAATTTTCCAACATTAGATTGATCATGGGAGATTTTAGGAGGAGAAATTGGATATGGAGTCTGATGTGTGAGAACAGTGGCTAGTCATGTGATCTTGGACCCCACAGTTAAGAATAGAGTAGCATGAGTGTGTGCTTTTATATGTTGGGGAGTTTATAATTGTAGACGCCGGAAAAGTCCGTTGTTCCCAAAGGAAGCTCCGGATGTGGAAAGCGAGGTCATATTTGGAGTCGGAAGCATGTTTCGGAAGGCCCGGAGGCCTTGCGCGGAATTTTGGAGACCCGCGCGCAAAGTTGACGAGCTGCGCGCAAACCTCCCTGGATGCGCGCAATGCGCTGGGCCGGCGCGCAATTTTGCGTGCTCGCGGCCCGCGCAACTCCCCTTGCGCGCCGGGCCCGATTCCGCGCCCGCGAGGAGAATTCCGCGCCCGCGAACAGGATTCCGCGCCCGAGGTTGCCTATAAATATAAGGCGACCCCTGACGTTTTGAAGGTTGCCGGAAGTCGAAAGGTCTCTCGTGCGCGCAATCCAACCCCTTCCGCGCGCAATGCCGATCTTCAGGTAACCTCCTTTCTTTCGCGCAAGAAAGCCTTGGGGTTTGCCTTCGCGCGCAATCCCTTTGACCCCTTTCCTTTGAATAAATCTTCACCCAAAGGCATTCGCGCGCAAAAGAAGCCTCTTGCGCCCAATTCCCCCGGGGTGCGCACAAACCAGCCCGATTGCGCGCACCCCCCCTTTCAAAGTGGCCATTCGTTAAAGAATGAGTCGTTGCCCCCGCACACTATTCGAAGCCTGGTGCGCGCAATCTCTATCTTCCGCGCGCAAAGCGCTGGCTAAATTGCGCGCGAGCCCGCCCATTTGCGCGCCGACCCACGGTATTGCGCGCCAAGCTCCTCTTTTGCGCGCAATCCGCCGGGGTCGCCCCCTTTGACCCCCTGAGGGTACCTGCCGGCGTGGCGCCCGATGATCCTCATCCCGGGTGCCCGCACCGTGCGTTGTCTACCCGTGCGGCCCTCCAGGCTTGCGCGAAGTGACACGGACCCCTTGGTGGCGCCATCTTCGTCCAAGCTACAAGACGTTAAACTGTTCAACATTCGTCCAACATGACGTTAAACTGTACTTCGTCCAAGCTACAAGACGTTAAACTGTTCAGCATTCGTCCAACATGACGTTAAACTATACTTCGTCCAAGCTACAAGACGTTAAACTGTTCAGCATTCGTCCAACATGACGTTAAACTGTACTTTGTCCGCGCGACAAGACGTTAAACTGCCAAGCATCTTCGTCCAACACGACGTTAAACTGTACTTCGTCCGCGCGGCAAGACGTTAAACTGCCAAGTGATTCGTCCAACATGACGTTAAACTGCATTCATCCTCAACACACGACGTTAAACTGTACTTCGTCCGGCAAGACATTAAACCGTCCGTTTCGTCCTCAACACACGACGTTAAACTGTACTTCGTCCGGCAAGACGTTAAACCGTCCGCTTCATCCGATCCCGTGCCTCGCACGCAGGGTCCCCCTCCCGGTTTGGATGTGGCCCCCACCCGCTCGTCTCTGCAGGGATGTCGGGGTTGGAGTGGCCTTCTCCCACGGGGGTAGGGTATTACAAACCCCTAGTTCCTTGTGGGGGACTGCGCATGTGTATCTCCATCGTGCTTCCCCACTGCCGAAGCCAGTAGAGGGCGTGACAGGGATCGAGGTCTCTCACCTTCGGCCCAAGTCCCTCTCCAAC
Source organism: Viscum album (assembly GCA_963277665.1). NCBI lineage: Eukaryota > Viridiplantae > Streptophyta > Magnoliopsida > Santalales > Viscaceae > Viscum > Viscum album. Next base: position 1,355,116,832 of record OY728158.1, on the reverse strand, counting down.
TGAGCTTTGCCGCATCCGGGCTGCCTCAGTGCGTAAGTCCTTACCGAACGAACTACGTGGACTTTGATCCCTGTCTCCTAAACAGGGTACGTAGGAAGCCTCTCCGAGGTTCAAGCCCACCACCTGGTCGTCCCGGTCGTATTCACGTCGGTTCGTCCATCAGTGGACCCCTCCTGGGTTCACACTTGCGTCGATTCACCTATGAATCTGCCCCTGTGGGAGACTGCACGTGTGTATCTCAATTTTGCTTCCCCATTGCATTTTTTCGATCCAACATCCAGCATGACGTGAAACTGTGATCCACCCGGCCGTTCCATCCCCCTCTGTGCGAGGTGGTTCGGTTCAATCCTTCTCCAGGCAGCCTCGACCTCCTTGTGAGTCGGCTTGCCAACGTCCAGCATGACGTGAAACTGTGATCCACCCGGCCGTTCCATCCCCCTCTGTGCGAGGTGGTTCGGTTCAATCCTCCGCTCGGAAGCCTCGACCTCTTCGTGAGTCGGCTTGCCGACGTCCAGCATGACGTTAAACTGTATATCCGAACTACGCTGACTTTGATCCGTGCCAATGCGCGGTACGTAGGAAGCCCCTACGGGGTCCAAGCTCTTCACTCCATCATCCATCCTGACCCTTACCCGGGCCGCCACACCCCGGTGGGGTCATTCCATTTCATTCCACTCCACTTCACTCGAGAAGCCGCCCATGTGCTGGCCCCAGCGTCGGAGGTTCCCCGCAAGGGGTTCTTTCATCTGATCCACTTCTCGTGTTGATCAGTCCGATGCCGTCCCCGCTGGACGTTAAACTCACGGCATACCCCGTGTTAAACATGGGAAGCTGAGGAAAACCTCAGGCAACACAGTTCCCCGTACCCAGCATGGGATGCCTCAGGCCATCGCGCCTTCGAGAAGCCCTATTAGGGGTGGAAGGCAGACATGCAGAGTCGCAGTCCCCGAAACCCAGAGCCACCCGGTCTCCTCACCGCAGGTTGCTGCCCCGACCAGACGCCTTGGAGCGTTTGGGCGGAGGCAGCGTAATTAACCGGTGTCCATGAAGATATTGCGCCGGGAACGAGATTCACGAACATTCTTAAATCTATGAGGGAGACCCGGATTAGGCGACGAGTTCCGAGGAGACGTCCACGGAAGGAGGAGCCGACATCCCATCATCCCGGTTTCGATCAAGGAGCAGACGCCCCTGAACAAGGGACGGATGCCGCCCGCCTTTGGAAAGCGGGACTGCGGGGCCACAAGCCGCGCGCCCATCCCCTCGGGTCGACGGGCGCACGCGCGAACGCGTCCTGGCGGAACAGCGTCGGAATAGAAACCCAACGCACATCCGCACCGAAACAGAAAAATGTTGAACCCGATGTGAATCTCTTCTCCTCAATACGAAGTCCGATTGCTTTCAGAGGTGTTGGAAGACCAGCATGCTGCTCGACCGAGCATTCAGTTTTTACCCGGCAGGTGCTGGGGAAGGGAAATCGGGCACTCCGTCTCACGACGTCGACGGCCTGGGTTCCCCCCATGGAAAGCGTCGTGGCACTAATGGTTGGTAGTCGATTCCTTTTCCTGTCAGTTTTAATGGGTTTTTATCCATGCTTTCAGGAATCAAGTCGCCCAATCCAGTGCCCGATCGCCACCCGCCCACTGGTGCAGGGGTAGGGGAAACACCGACGCGGCTACTCCGCGCGGTCCCGCCCGTTCCACAGCCGTCCCAGCAGCCGCACCTGCGGGGAAACCACGCCCTCTCTCCCCCTCGGAGGTCATCCAGAGAAGGGTGATCAACCATTTGGTGCAGAGATATGAGGAAGAGGGAGTCATCCCCACTAGGGACATGGCTCGCCTAGACCTCGAGGAAGCTGTACCTCGCCACCAACGCCGCCCCAGAGGGCCGCGCAGGGAGGCACCGCTGCCTACCTTGATGTCCAACCGCTTCGGGAGTTTATCCCCGGAACGCTCCGACAGCTCCTTCCCCTATGCGGATGAGGTGGAAGATGCCCGGGACCTCCCTATCCGGGATTCGCTCCAGGGATCCGCGATAAGGGCTCCTGTCAGGCCACGACAACATCGCCGCCAGGCCTCTCAAGTCGAAGAACGGGCTCTCCACCTGCCCGCGCCGCTCATCCCGACTCATCTGTCCCGACGCCAACGTCGGGCACGAGCAGTAGAGGGTGCCCACCTCGGGGCCCTAGAAACAGCGGCCGCGTTAGCTCAAGCCACTGCTGGCTCCAGTCACCAGGCCCCTGCGCATCCTGAGCAGGGGCACTTCTATGACCAACCCGGATCGAGACCCCGACCGCCCCAAAGGCAGGTTGGGTTGACTCTCCCGGTTGCTGGTATAGGCAATCGCCACCGCGGACCACCTCGCGGTAACGCTATTCACCAACAGGGGCTACTCCGTGTGGCCAATCCAAGAGGCATGGGTCATCCCACCTTCCGATCCAGGCCCGGAGGCCTGCCCGGAAGCATCTCTCCCCGCGTCCCCTTTGATATCTGTCCCGGTGCTCCTCGCACCTTGGTTTCTAGTCCTCTTGGCCCCAACACCGGTGCGGCCAGAGGACGCCAGGATAGAGATCAGCCATGCCCCGAAGAACCACCCAGGGGCAGGAGGGCGAGGCGTCGATGCCAAGGGAAGAATGTTACGGAATTCCAGACAGAGATCCGACCGGTTCGTTTCTCTGATACAGAGGCGGAGTATGATTCGGCGACGGAGCCCTCCCCCCGATCCCGCCAGTTAGGGGCAGGGGTAGGAATGCGGCACGTTACCCTCGTACTTCCCGAGAGCGAGATCGATATGATCCCCGCTTCTCTCCGAAGGTATATCCGGAGTAGCGAGGGCCTGGTAGGCCCCCAAGGATCAAGCTTGCGGTTGGTACCGGCCCCTCCGGAAGCACCTTCTGCCTCGATCGGAGAAGCCGGAGACTTTTTCTGGGGACCGACGGTCGAACCACGATCTAGTGCAGCCTCGGCGAGCAACGACGCTACGACAGGATGTTCGCTCGCCAGCCCATCCTATCGTGATGTGGTAGCTGGGGCACCGCCACCCTCAGAGGGCGGCCCGGGATATGGAGGCCAATCGGCCTGCTCGCCGTATTCACCGCCGACCAGCCCGTCGGCCCGACGGCCCGCTTCGGCACCACTGCCGGTTCCCCGTCCATTCCCAGTCGTTGAAGAGGACCGAGGAGACCTGGGTCCCGAGTTTGAGTCGTGGAGCTTCTGGACCGTCCTTGCAGAGGGCCACTTCCCTGAGAAGTTTTGGCCAGTCGCAGGACCAGACTTTGATGCACTCGAATCACTCACCCCGGATGAGTTCGAATGCTTCCGCCGAACTCTCCGGGAGACTCACTCCCGTCTTCACCGCCTACAAATGCCATATCCCGGGAGTCAAGCACACCTGGAGGATATTGGTGAGCAGTGCCGTCAAATTGACCTGGCCACGCTCCCCGCGGTTCGGCACCCCGGGTCATTTGAGCACCATGAGGCCCTCCGACAACGATGCGTTGAGTGTTTTCAAGTACTCCTCAAGGTTATCGAGGGAGCCACCCCCCACGTGTATATCCATGGATGGGGGCAGTACGCTGCCCTACGCTTCAGTGCGATTCGCCGACAGCCCGATTCACTGGGTAGCCCTGAGGGTACATCCCCAGGGACGGAAACGGTCAATATGGATGACCTGTCGGGGGAGGGGAACGGCTTGGAACTTCTCGACGGGGCTCTCCCCCCGAAGACAAGCCGTTGTTGGATCCATCGGTGAGAGTTACTCGTCACCAGAGGAACCTCCTGGGTCTCCCCACGCCCACTGAAGCACTGACGTTGAGCCGAAACGTCAGCAAAGGTAAAGACCACGGTGGGGCTATAAAGCCCGCCGACCCATCTGCCTCCACGCAGAGGGCAGAGGAGGATCCCGAGAAGGCTATGCTACGTCAACAGCTCGACGAGCAGAAGAAGCTGGTTGACCAGCTCCTCGCCGAGCGCGCTGCAGAGCAGCGGCCTGACTACGGTGATCCTAGGCCAGGACAGCAGGGATAGGAACAACCACCCCTCGATGAGGCTCTCCCGGGCAACCGTGATTACGCCGTGTTCGCCGACAGGGGAGAGGCCATTGCCTATGGCAAGAGGGTGCGGTATGTTTCACCGCACCCTCCCGAGCGGCGTGACTACCTGAGAGACCCCGCTCGGATTCCTCCCGCTGCCCCAAGGGCCGCTCCACCCGCCATCCCACGAGCTGCCGAGTTTGACGACCCGGTCGACGACCCGATTGAAGGGCCATGCAATGCGCTCGTGGTTAGAGATCCCTGCCAGGACTGGAACCCATGTCCGGACGATCCGATGGTGGCACTCATCGCCCGCTTGGAAGCCTTGGAGACTCGGCAAGTGGCGATCCCACCGGACGGCAAGCCATACCCAGCATGGGTGGATGACATGCCGGCACCTCCGGGATTTGGGAATCCCACTTTCGCCCCCTTCAACGGGACTGAAGATCCGCCACAGCATGTGGCCCATTTCAACTCGAGGTGCGGGCCTATGTTGGGAACTCCGGCGCAGCAAGAGGCCACTAATCTTCGCTGCTTTGTCCAGACGCTGGAAGGGCCAGCATTTGTCTGGTACAGCCAGCTCCTCGTCGGGTCGATAACTAGATGGGAGGACCTTCGTAGACAATTCCTCTACCAGTTCAGTTCCACGACCCGGAAGAAGAGTTTCGCAGACCTCTTCAAGTGCAAGCAGAGGCCTGATGAGCGAGTCGCGGACTTCGTCGCCCGATGGAAGGGTCTCACGTATTCCCTTGACATGCCATTGACTCAGGAGCAGTTGCTGACAATGTGCGTCGGGAACGTCAAGACCGAGCTGGTCCCTTCCTTGATCACTCAGAATTATCCCGGAGGGAGATCGCTGCTCGTCGGTAAGTAATCTCACCACGGTTGCCCCTATGCCCGGAGCCCCGAGTACCCCAGATATGGCAGTCGAACCAGCCCCTGATTGGAGGACACCTTTTGTTGAGTACCTCCAACATGGCATTCTCCCATCTGATCGAGCCGAGCGCGAGCGAGTTCGACGCCGCGCATCGCAGTTTGCCCTCCAGAGCAGTCCCGGCCTGGAGAAGATCCTCTACAGACGCGGATTTGATGGTGTTCTCCTCCGTTGCCTTCAGGGAGTTGAGATCCCACGAGTCATGCAAGAGGTTAATGCTGGTTCATGCGGTGCCCATCAGACTGGGCCGAAGCTGTCCCACCAGATTCGGAGGTTGGGATACTTCTGGCCCTCCATGATCAATGACTGCATCGAGAATGCCAGGAGGTGCCATGCGTGCCAGGTTCATGCGAACTTTGTGCATCGGCCGCCAGAGCCTCTCCATACCACCAGGTATTCTTGGCCCTTTGCAGTCTGGGGGATGGACGTTGTGGGACCTTACCCGCCGGCGACGGCTCGCCAGTGCCGGTTCATTCTGACCGCCACGGACTTCTTCTCCAAATGGGCAGAGGCCATTCTGCTCAGAGAGGTCAAATCCTGTTCGATCGCTGACTTCGTGACCTCCAACATCATTTATCGATTTGGAGTGCCTCACGCTATCCTCACGGATAACGGAGCCAATTTCCGAGCAGCCGAGTTGAAGAAGTTGTACGCCAAGTACAACATTCGCTTGAACCATACATCTCGCTATCATGCGCAGGTGAATGGACAGATCGAGGCGTTTAACAAAACCCTCTCTAACATTCTGCAAAAGATGGTTGGTCAGAACAAGAAGAGTTGGCCGGACAAGATCCCCAACGCCCTCTGGGCTTATCGGACGATGACTCGCAATTCAACCCAGAGGACCCCTTATTCCCTGGTGTGTGGAGCTGAGGCCGTCCTGCCCATCGAGATCCAGTTACCTTCCTTGAGCACTGCGGTCTACGACAAGCAAGCACCGGACAGAGCTGCTGAAGCCCGTCTAGTCGAGTTGGAAGCACTGGATGAGAATAAACTGTGCGCTTTGCACAACTTGGAGAGGCATCAAAGCAGAATGTCTCGAGCTTTCAATAAGAAGGTTCGCCTCCGCTCCTTCCTGCAGGGTGACCTGGTATTAGCCCTGAGAGCACCGATGATCCCCGGCAGGAAGCCACCCAAGTTGGAGCCCAAGTGGGAGGGACCTTTTGTCGTCCACAGGGTCTATCCCAATGGCGCGTACTCCCTAGCAACTATGGATGGTGAGCGTGTCACTCCTCCCACCAACGCTAGTTTCCTCAAGCAGTACTTTTCATGAGTGCAATTCGTCCAAGATACAAGACGTTAAACTGTTCAGCATTCGTCCAACATGACGTTAAACTATACCACGTCCGCGCTGCAAGACGTTAAACTGCCAAGCATCTTCATCCTGCATGACGCTAAACTGCACCACGTCTGAGCTACAAGACGTTAAACTATTCAGCATTTTTCCTGCATGACGTTAAACTTCACTTCAAGAACTACGTGCGGCTTGATTCCCATCCTTATGGGATACGTAGGACCGCCTGAACATTCATGTTTCAGGCCCAGCCCCATCCTTCGGGAATTTCCATCCCATCTCGGGCCCTTGGCCCAGTTTCCTTTGGGTATGCGGCGTATGGTGTGAACGTGGGGCTATGCCCTCATTCACGTCGGTTTTCTCGGCACGCTGTACGCCCCCCACGTTTGGGGATGCCTTCTGCTCCCCCCTTTCTCTTTTCGTCCTGCATGATGTTAAACTGCACTTCAAGAACTACGTGCGGCTTGATTCCCATCCTAATGGGATACGTAGGACCGCCTGGACATTCATGTTTCAGGCCCAGCCCCATTTCCCGGGAATCTCTATCCCGCGTTGCGCCTCTAGCCCAAGTTCCCCTCCTTTTTGTGCGAGGCATATGGCATGAGCGGGGGATTATGTCCTCATTCACGCCGGTCTACTGGCCGCGCTGTACGCCTCCCCCGTGTGTGGGACTACCTCACACCCCTCATCGTCCTGCATGACGTTAAACTGCCTCTCAAGAACTACGTGGGGCTTGATTCCCATCCTTATGGGATACGTAGGACCGCCTGGACGCTTGTGTTTCAGGTCCAGCCCCGTCTCTTGGTTGATCACGGGGATCTTCCGTCTTTTGGTTGCTCTCAGGGTGAGCCCTCCGACCCTTTCCGGTGATCTGTTAACATGTTTTGGGTACTTCAGTCTATGACCCGTGGTGTCGGATTCAATCCCGACAAGTCATGTGTTGCTTGTCGGGCCTCGCGCTTCCTCTTGTTCGAGCCTTCACTCAAAGGGATCCTCGTTAGCGGTTTGGGTACGATGCCTCAGTGCTCTCCTACCGCTCCGGGTCAATTTACCGGCGGGTCCTGGGCCGCAAATCGATATGAATCCTGCGCTTGAGCGGTTGATGCTCGTTTTCTTGCCCTATCCTAGGCTGACGTGATCGGATGTTGTGTTGCGAATATGGTCAGCGACATCCTTGATCGCCATGTCGACTCTTTCAGGCTCTGAACATTGGTTGCGCAGTTCTCATCACAATCCGCTTTCGTGCGTTGTAGTGGAATCTCGACACTCTCTTCATACTGACCTTCAGTACACCTTTACACGTTAGGCAGACCAACCAGGCTAATGGTGTCTTTCGAGGCTCCCACGATCTGAGCACCAAGGATATATGCTGATGTCCTCCCTAAGGGCCATGTGTAGCTGGACCCTCGTCCCCATAAGGAGGAAGGAGTCGCCCGAACATTCTCATTCTGGGCCCAGTATAGCTAGAGGCTAGCATCTCTGCCCCTCGGGTGATGGACATACGCAGGCCCCTATCCCAGGATCCTTATCCTGGAATCGTGCGTGACTGCAGGGCTGGGTATGTTCCCACCTCCGCTGGGTCTGCCATATCGCGATAAGCGGATTCCTCCATGGTCTTACCACACGATCGTAAACTGTGATCGTCTTGGCCGCCCGATGAGAAACGGCACTTCATTGTGATGTTCTCTTCAGAGAACACTCACATTGGGCGCTGGTTAATAACCACGCCATTCATCAATGCCTTTCATGGCTTGATTATTGCGGCGACGCTAGGGATTTCTTAATCACAGGCTTGTCGCTGCACAAAGAAAAACCATCCACCTTTAAGGACAAACAAGAAATATCAAATGCCGCTTCTTCTGTGTGCGAGGGTCAGACCCGCACCCCTCCCAGCGCTGGTGCCCGATTGTGTTGCGCCGCGCTTCAAGAACTACGTGTGGCTTGATTCCCATCCTTATGGGATACATAGGAATGCCCGGATGTTTGAAACTTCGGGTCCAGCCCCCACCTCTTAAAGATTCCCCCTTCTCTGGGGAATCTGCCGCCTTCGGGTCACCCTCAAGGCGTGTCCCTCGACCCCTTGCAGTGGTCCACCGGTGTCAAGAGTACTCTGGTTTATTGCCAGGAAGGGTCAGGTTCAGCTTGGTCAGGTTTCTTCCGCTTTTCAGGCTTCGTGCTCCCTTTCATTCGGACCCATCGCCTACGCCCTGGGTGGAGCCCCCGTGAGCGGTCTGGACACAATGCCTCAGTGCTCTCCCACCGACTCGGGCTGGTGCCCCCAAGGGCCTCGGGTAGCAAATCGATATGAATCCTGCGCTTGAGCGGTTGATGCTCGTTTGCTGCCTCATTCCATCAACGGTCAGTGCGATATTGATGCTGCTTTTCCGCCACGGTCGGCAGTACTCCCATATCGTTACGCCGGTGCCCCCAGTCCTTGAGTGAATGGCCGCATGATTCACATTACGTTTTCCACCTCCCATTCTGACCAGGCGAAACCTCGACACTCTTGACACTATCCCTCAGTGCATCTTCGCATATCCATGGGATAGGACCACGATGTGGCGTACTTTGAGGTTCCTATGGTCTGAGCGCTAAGACTTTAAACTAAGATCTGCCCCTATGGTCCGAGCTCTAAGACCTTAAACTAAGATATACCCCTATGGTCCGAGCTCTACGACTTTAAACTAAGATCTCCCCAAACGGGGTTCTACGTCCCGCATGACGTTAAAACTGCACTTTCAGAACTACGTGTGGCTTGATCTCCAGCCTGATGGAGTATGTAGGAATGCCCGGGCATCTCGACTCGGGTCCAGCCTCAGGGATCGCTAAGTCACGCCCCTCCTCGTCGCCGGCTGTCTGGCCTGGCTTCTGGTAGAGTGGTGCAGTTGTGATATTCTCCCCAATCCAGCTCGGGATGCCCCATTGCAATGATGGGAAGCGACAGTTTCCTCGTTAAAGAGGTTCTGTCTGAGAATTGGGGTGATTCACGGTCAGATTAGTGCATCCGCCTAATACACTTTCCCCACGGTGGCGCAATTTTGAGAGCGTTAGATTCTGTCCGAACAAATCGTCACTTCGCCCCACGCTTCGCATGCCCTGTTGATCTGGATTTCCACCCTTGTGCCTGAAGGAACCCCCAAAGCGGCATTGATGATGGCATGTGATCCGCCTCCTGCAATATGAATGATGACCTTCGGTCCGTCTATTGCGGTTGTATGGTCGATTGATCCATTGTCCGCTTGCCGTCTTGGGCATTTCCTGGAAGGCCGACCATTGTGGATTTCTGAATTCGGGACATGCGATTCACCCTTTCTCATTTTCCTATGTTCGGATAAAATCTCAACGCCCCTAGCGTTGTCCCGCTCGTGTGTCGGAACAAGTTGGGGGGATGATACATTGATTAGGCTTGAGGTCTCCTTTCCTAGGAATGACCTCCCTCTTTTCTCTAGAAATCCAGGCCCAATTGTGGATGCCTGAAGCTTGGTTAACGCTCCCGCGAGACAATGAATTGTGGTTGAGCATGTTAATCCAAAATATGAAGATAAATATATTGGTTCATACAAATGGATCGAAATATTGAGTAGCGGAAGAAAATGTTCTGGGAGTGGCAAAAACAAAGCCCCTAGGGATTAACGTGCTGAATAAGTCTTTCTAACGCCGCTACCCTTTGGCTGGCGACCTCCAGAGCTGCTTCTCGCTCTCTGCGTGCCCTCTCCTCGTCGGCGGTCGCAGCACGCAGTTCGTCGATTCTGGCCTATGCACGCTCCCGCTCGACTTGAAGTGTGACCATCTGTTGGCCCGCCTCCGTCAGCTGTACCTGGGCGTCAATCAGCTGGGCCATTAGTTGCTCCACAAGCTCAGTGCACGTTGCGACGAAGGCCTCCTTCTCTGCCGCCTGCCCTTCGAGACGCCGGACATCCTGCTCCGCCTCGAGGAGCGCCCGCTTGTTCTCCGACACGTCCTGACATTGTGCGACGTCGGCACGCCGGCGGCTCTCGCGCATCTTTTCGGCCATGAAATCACGGACCGTCAGATGGAGGCGTTGAGCATCAGCTCCCCCGGCACACAGGAAGCGCAACTAGGTTTGAAGGGATCCCATGCGCCCCAGCCACTCCGATGGGTCTCGCTTGAGGAAGCGCTGGATGCACTTCCACCCCCTGCGGCGCGTTATCCGGCTCTCCTCGACCGCCTCCGCGTCTGAGTCGTCCATCTCCTCAGGGTCGGCAGGCCGGTAGTCAGGGAAGGCAGCCAGCAGGTCTGCTGCAGGGTCTGCCCCTGGGATGTCGTCATGGGGGATAGGTTCCCCAACATCTGGGCGACCTTCTTCTCTCGCCCCAGCGGCGTTGACACCCTCGTCAGCCCCCGAACTCTCTCCGATGTCAGCACCGCCGGCGTCCGCAGCCCCCTGATCAGCAGTTGGTGGGGCCGGCTCGGTGTGGGAAGTCTGTTCCGGAGTAGGCGGCATGTCTGCCACCGGTCCACTCATGGATGGCCCGGGTTCGGCAGCCCGACGAGCCTCCAGTGTTGAGATCACTGCGCAAGGCATGCCATGGTTAGTCACGGATCGTCAACGGCAAGCACCAGTAGTAAAGTAAGGAGGCTTACAGGAATTCAGAGCGTCATCTTCCGCTGTCCCGGCCGCCGCAGGAACAATTGCAGCAGGGGACCCTTCCACGCTTGTCCATTCAATGATGGGTGTCTGGCCCCCGCCTTGTCCTGCTGGCGCCTCTCCTACTCCTACTGAGGATGCCTGACCGACATCCACGCACTCCTGATAAAGGTGGAGAAATGGGTTAGAAGCTGCATAAGAGAATGGATGAAGCAGGTTGAGTAGGGATAGAAGCGGACCTCGAGGAGATCAGTGATATCGATATTGCCAGAGCCGGCCACCTCGCCGCTCTCCCGCGGGCTCCCCTGATGGGACCTTCCCTCGGAGCCTTCATCCTCCCCCGTCTCCTCCTCTTCCTCGGAGTCGTCGTTGCTGTCATCTTCCTCCGGCGGCATCTGTTTTGGAGCAGGCTCTAGACCGAGCATCACCTTCACCAGAAGGGACGGCTCTGCACGCTGGCCACGTTGGCGCGCGTACTCGTCCATGGCCGTCAGATACGCATACTGCTGGTTGAAGTTCACCCTATCGGCGATCTGGAGCCGCCCGTCCTCTGGCAGATGGATCCATTCCCTGAGTATCTTTCGCCAGATGGCTTCGGTCCTCAGTGACTGCCGTAGGGTCATCCAGGCCGACCACAGCGCCGGGAAGACTGCATCGTGGGAGGGTTCGAGCAGACGCCTTACCTGCTTCCCGGGCCGCTCCCCGACCGCCACATGTGCCCCCTCTCCGGGCACTGAAGTCGTGGCGGCAGTTTGCGATGTGCCTGCCGCCGAAGTCCCTGCCCGCGCCGGCTCCGCTGCTTGGCGCGCCTCCGTTCTCCCCCGTGTGGCGGCGCCTCGCCTCCTTCCTTGACGCTCGGTCTCCGCACGGGTGACCTCGAGCCGCCGAACTGGCATCCGTAGAAGCCCCTCGGGGTACGCGATGGCCCAGTGTTCGGCGTACTCGGTTGCCAAGCCTGCGTCAACCCCGGTAGGAGGGAGAGTGATGACGTCGCCAGAGCCGAAAGCGGCTAACATCAGCCACATCTGGCGAAGGACGCCAGGGTTCGTCTCCTCCCGGACAGCAGTGAATACCCTCTTCGGCATCCGTTGAAGGCACCCGAACTGCCTGGAGAACCGGGTTGGCACGTAGGGCTCGCAGATCACCTTCCTGTCGATCCGAGCCACGAGCACCCCGCCCCGCATGTTCAGGAAGTACTCGTGCTGCTCCAGCGGACCCTGCCCATTGTCGATCATCTGGCCAACGGGAGTGGGGAACAGGCTGAAGTTGAAATTGGCATGATTGCCAATCCGAATCCTCACGCCCTCCTCATTTAGGGTCATCGGAGCGACCCCCGCAATGTTCAGCTGGGAGGGTCGCAGGCCGTTGCCCGGAGGAATGATGGCGTTCGGAAACGTGTACCCACCAAGGTGAGCAGCCACCCAGGCGTGGAAGAATTGGAAGGGCCCACAGATCCTTCGTGGCGACCCCCTCGCGAGATGCGTCCCAGGATGGCATACAGCTTAGCCAGCACTGGGACCCCGAGGTTGTATCTTTTATTGGCAGCCATGGCGCCCGCCATCGCCAGTGTCGCCGGGCGGACACCCATTCTCGCGTCCCGCACCGGCAGAAGCCACCCACTCAGAAAGGCAGCCAGGAATGCCGTGTACCAGACATTTGGGTCCCGGGCCTCGATGACGTGGTACCCCCATGAGCAGTAGTCGCCCGTCTCCAGGACCCGCCAGTACGACCCGTTCCAGCTCCTCTGAGCCGCGGTCGGGCATCGCTTCCCCCTTCCTGGCATCTTGACCGCTGGGTCATGCTCCAAGAACTGGCTGAACCACTCCTTGTAGGCTATGTCCTTCTGGAAGTCCTTGATCCCGAGCCGCTGCGTAGCCAGGTGAAGTAGATGCCATGTCAGAATGGGAGTCTGTGACCTGTCTTCCCAGGTGTTCTTCGGAGGCAGGAACTCATCGTACTGGTAACCCTCCAGTGGGATGCCTCTGATGCAGTGGATGTCCCAGAGACTGATGTCGACCTCCCCATGGTGAAGATGGAAGGTGTTGGTATCCGGGGACCAGCGGGTGAACAGTTCCGGCCCGAGCTCGGACTTCTGGTAGAAGTGGAACTGCGACGTCCACACCGCCGCAAACATGACGATGTACCGCAGCTCCTCCGCGAAGTGATCGCAAGTGTGGCGTACCCAGAACGCCCAGGCCCACTCACTGGTGAAATTTCCCCCAGACCGCAAGTCCCAGTCCTTCAGCCAGCCGTTGGTGTCGTCAGTGACACTCTGGCGATATGTTCTCGAGTAGAGGGCTGGAGAGTTCTCTGCAGTAGGCTCACTCCCGACGATGGTTCACGTCCTCGGGTTCAGGACATAGACATCTAAGTGTCTGGTCTCCCTGACAGGATGCCCATTGTTGGTGATGTTATAGCGGGGAAGCTCATCCTCCCGAGTCACCCAGGTCCGTGGCGCATCAATCTCGAACCCTGGCACCGGAACCTCATCTAGGATGCCAATGTTCCAGAGCGGCAGGTTGTCCGACAGCGGATATGTCTTCTGGGCCGGCGTCAGCAAGTCGAACAAGGATTGATTATTGGAAACAATCTCATTGGCTCCGTAGACCTCCTCGTTCGTCGCCATCTCAGCTCTGCGAGTGGCGGCATCCCCCTCATTTCCTTGATTCGCGGCCATCTTAGAAGCTTCGGGAGTCGTGCGGGATAAGGGATGAAGCGTGCAGAATCGGAAGAGGCTGGTAGAGAAGTTTGAGAGTTGGCGCGCAATCCTAGTGGACAACGCGTAATCGGGAAGTCTGTCACGTAAAACCCCGGGTGTTTGCGCAAAATCAGGCCGAAATCCGGAGAGGTTTGCGCGACGAACGGGTGAATTCCGCGCCGGAAAGGGCAATTTCGCGCACGAGAGCTCGAATGCTTATCGCGCGGAAGGCCGGTGTACGGTGCGAGGGACCCAGGCCCCTATTAATAGGCAAGGCCGGGAGTCCGCGCTGCGCGGAAAGCGCTTTGCACGACCGCACCGGTGAATTTCGCGCCCGACGCCCTTTTTCGCGCGCCACAGTCCCGCGCCACCTAGGACTTCGGCATTCCGGCGTCTCCCTCAGAACCCGATCGTTGCGACCTCTCGCCGATCAGATTCCGAGGGGGGGCTTTTGTAGACGCCGGAAAAGACCGTTGTTCCCAAACGAAGCTCCGGATGCGGAAAGAGATGTCATATTTGGAGTCGGAAGCATGTTTCGGAGGGCCCGGAAGCCTTGCGCGGAATTTTGGAGACCCGCGCGCAAAGTTGACGAGCCGCGTGCAAACCTCCCGGGATGCGCGCAATGCGCTGGGCCGGCACGCAATTTTGCGCGCCCACGGCCCGCGCAACTCCCCTTGCGCGTCGGGCCCGATTCCGCGCCCGCGAAGAGAATTCCGCGCCCGCGAACCGGATTCCGCGCCCGAGGTTGCCTATAAATATAAGGCGACCCTCGACGTTTTGAAGGTTGCCGGAAGTCGAAAGGTCTCTCGTGCGCGCAATCCAACCCCTTCCGCGCGCAATGCCGATCTTCAGGTAACCTCCTTTCTTTCGCGCAAGAAAGCCTTGGGGTTCGCCTTCGCGCGCAATCCCTTTGGCCCCTTTCCATTGAATAAATCTTCACCCAAAGGCATTCGCGCGCAAAAGAAGCCTCTTGCGTGAAATTGCCCCCGAGGTGCGCGAAAATCCAGCCCGATTGCGCGCACCCCCCCTTTCAAAGTGGCCATTCGTTAAAGAATGATCTGTTGCCCCTGCGCGCTATCCGAAGGCCGGTGCGCGCAATCTCTATCTTCTGCGCGCAAAGCGGTGGCTCAATTGCGCGCCAGCCCTCCCATTTGCACGCCGACCCTCGGTATTGCGCGCCAAGCTCCTCTTTTGCGCGCAATCTACCGGGGTCGCCCCCTTTGACCCCCTGAGGGTACCCGCCGGTGTGGCGCCCGATGATCCTCATCCTGGGTGCCCGCACCGTGCGTTGTCTTCACGTGCGGCCCTCCAGGCTTGCGCGAAGTGACACGGACCCCATGGCGGCGCCATCTTTGTCCAAGCTACAAGACGTTAAACTGTTCAGCATTCGTCCAACATGACGTTAAACTGTACTTAGTCCAAGCTACAAGACGTTAAACTGTTCAGCATTCGTCCAACATGACGTTAAACTGTACTTCGTCTAAGCTACAAGACGTTAAACTGTTCAGCATTCGTCCAACATGACGTTAAACTGTACTTCATCCGGGCGACAAGACGTTAAACTACCAAGCATCTTCGTCCAACACGACGTTAAACTGTACTTCGTCCGCCCGGCAAGACGTTAAACTGCCAAGTGTTTCGTCCAACATGACGTTAAACTGCATTCATCCTCAACACAAGACGTTAAACTGTATTCGTCCGGCAAGACGTTAAACCGTCCGTTTCGTCCTCAACACACGATGTTAAACTGTACTTCGTCCAGCAAGACGTTAAATCGTCCGCTTCATCCGATCCCGTGCCTCGCACGCAGGGTCCCCCTCCCGGTTTGGATGTGGCCCCCACCCGCTCGTCTCTGCAGGGATGTCGGGGTTGGAGTGGCCTTCGCCCACGGGGGTAGGGTATTACAAACCCCTAGTTCCTTGTGGGGGACTGCGCATGTGTATCTCCATCGTGCTTACCCACTGCCGAAGCCAGTAGAGGGCGTGACAGGGATTGAGGTCTTTCACCTTTGGCCCAAGTCCCTCTCCAACTGAGCTTTGCCGCATCCGGGTTGCCTCAGTGCGTAAGTCCTGACCGAATGAACTACGTGGAATTTAATCCCTGTCTCCTAAACAGGGTACGTAGGAAGCCTCTCCAAGGTTCAAGCCCACCACCTGGTCGTCCCGGTCGTATTCACGTCGGTTCGTCCATCAGTGGACCCCTCCTGGGTTCACACTTGCGTCGATTCACCTATGAATCTGCCCCTGTGGGAGAATGCACGTGTGTATCTCCATTGTGCTTCCCCACTGCATTTTTTCGATCCAACGTCCAGCATGACGTGAAACTGTGATCCACCCGGCCGTTCCATCCCCTTCTGTGGGAGGTGGTTCAGTTCAATCCTTCTCCAGGGAGCCTCGACCTCCTTGTGAGTCGGCTTGCCAACGTCCAGCATGACGTGAAACTGTGATCCACCCGGCCGTTCCATCCCCCTCTGTGCGAGGTGGTTCGGTTCAATCCTCCGCCCGGCACCCTCGACCTCTTCGTGAGTCGGCTTGCCGACATCCAGCATGACGTTAAACTGTATATCCGAACTATGCTGACTTTGATCCGTGCCAATGTGCGGTACGTAGGAAGCCCCTACGGGGTCCAAGCTCTTCACTCCATCATCCATCCTGACCCTTACCCGGGCCGCCACATCCCGGTGGGGTCATGCCATTTCATTCCACTCCACTTCACTCGGGAAGCCGCCCATGTGTTGGACCCAGCGTTAGAGGTTCCCCGCAAGGGGTTCTGTCATCTGATCCACTTCTCGTGTTGATCAGTCCGATGCCGTCCCCACTGGACGTTAAACTCGCGGCATACCCCGTGTTAAACATGGGAAGCTGAGGAAAACCTCAGGCAACGCAGTTCCCCGTACCCGGCATGGGATGCCTCAGGCCATCGCGCCTTTGAGAAGCCCTATTAGGGGCGGAAGGCAGACATGCAGAGTCGCAGTCCCCGACACCCAGAGCCACCAGGTCTCCTCACCGCAGGTTGCTGCCCCGACCAGACTCCTTGGAGCGTCTGGGCGGAGGCAGCGTAATTAACCGGTGTCCATGAAGATATGGCGCTGGGAACGAGATTCACGAACATTCTTAAATCTATGGGGGAGACCCGGATTAGGCGACGAGTTCCGAGGAGACGTCCACGGAAGGAGGAGCCGACATCCCATCATCCCGGTTTCGATCAAGGAGCAGACGCCCCTGAACAAGGGACGGATGCCGCCCGCCTTTGGAAAGCGGGACTGCGGGGCCACAAGCCGCACGCCCATCCCCTCGGGTCGACGGGCGCACGCGCGAACGCATCCTGGTGGAACAGCGTCGGAACAGAAACCCGGCGCACATCCGCACCGAAACAATAATATCCCACCTTTTTCTAGGTATGGCCCTCCTCATGATTTTCATTTTATCCATAGTGTCCATGTACTTTTAAAAGATAGATATTATTTATTAGGGAAAATAAAATCATGTTCAGGGATATATGTATACTTGTGTTCGTTAAATCTGGTTATAAATTGGTATGGTGTTTCCATGTGTAAGCCTTAAATTAGTTTTGGTTGTTGTAATGAAATTTCATGGAAACCACATTTCATGTTAATGAAATCACAAATAAATTTATTGCATGTCTTTTAATGTCACATTAATGTTAATACTAAATAAAAAAATGGATTTTTCAAAGTATCCAACATTAAAATTACATCAAATGTAATTATATTATAAATTAGTTAATCCCCTGACCGGCTATATTTAAGATTTTATGCGGTTGAATTATTTTCATATATCGCATGAAATTTCTTCAACATGGCCTTGAGGAACCATCCATGTGATTTTGGATAATCTACCTTTATTGATGACATCCAAATAATGTATTAGTTAGATGGATCCTTCTTTGATAATTATCACCTTCTTTTTCATGGGTGTTCACTATTAGAAGCTTTGTTTGATCTTTGGTTAATGGTAGGTGGACTAAAATATAACCCCATGCTCTGAAATATATTTTTTAATTGACATATTACAATTTCAAAAACATTGAATTCAGTATAATTAATTAAATGATAAACTAGACTATTCTGTGGAGTCTCTTTGGATATTATTTTCTATGAAGTGGTTTTTGGATATTGTTTGGGAGAGGAATCAGATTATTATAAAGGACTTTTTTAATGAATTAATATGTGTTTATATTTGATTATGGTTTGAGTGTTTACATTATATAAATTATCCTTGTGTTGGATTTTTTATCGAGAAAAGTATACTTTCATTGTTTATGACCAAATTAGGTTTTTAATGTGTAATTTAATGATTAAAGGTAATTTCCATAATTAACCATTTATCCCAATGTAATGGTATAGTTATATACTCTCATTAAAGACTTTTTATTTGATTTTAAATGTACAAATGCTTATATATGTGTCATTGGTCTAATTTTAATGTTGAAATACTTATTTATTGGTATATTCTCAATTTCATGATGATATTCATATATATCAGGATATTTTGGGAGACACATGATGAAATTGTGAAATAATGGTATATTCCCTCACACATGCTGAAGTAATTATACACCTTGGATGTCCCTGATAAATTGTTAAATTCTTAAGAACTGGGATCAGCCCTGATTAAATGTTGAATTGATTATATAGCATATTTGGACCCAAATTGTGTGATTTGTAGCATAGTTATAAGGTTATTGTTGGAAAGGTTGTGAGACATGATCATAGACACACATGCATGACATCATGGAATGCTTTGAATTATCTAGGTTATATTCTTATAGATGTCATGGTTGTGAGACATCCTCAGTGAAAATCCTACATGGTTGTGAAGCCTATTGATATGTTATTAATTTACTTGATTAATTAAGTAATTATTAAATTTATTGCATTATGTCTTAAAATTCACATCACACTTTTAAAATTCTTATATAGTGGAGTTGAACTAATATTTTATAGTCCCACCATATTCAGGCTGCCGTTTTGTGCCCAATATGATTACATGGATACAAAATTTTAAAATAGGAAAAAACATTTCTATTGATTTTTTATATATTAGATGGGTTATAGTTTGCAGGTGTGTGCGGCGTGTTTTTTTGGGACTAGAGACTGTTGAGTCATTATTTGATTCTAATAAAATTTTAATTTATTTCTTATAACATGATATTTAGTTACATTCGATCAGGTCATTACATTATTTATTTATTATTAATTATATTATTTTGTTAGAAATTATTTCTGCAATATGAAATTTATTTATTATTATTCATATTGAATGTTATACTATGTTATTTCTCTGTAATCAAGGTTATATCCTCCCAAAAATTCTTATATCAACCCCACTACTTGTAGGTTTTCATTGGCACATAATGAGGCATGAATGAGGTAACATAAGCAACCCATTTTAGACATGTGAGAGAGTGTCAGGTTGTGTGACTTTACGTGGCTTCCTAGATCCCTCCCTCCCTTGTAAATATAGTTCGATGATACAATTGATACTCTCTCTTCTGTTTATACATAAATGGATATGTGAAAACATTCTCCCATTATATGGATCTCATGACACTTTGGATGCTATTATGATGTTGAAAATCTATAAAATCCTGTGGAGCTATAGGAATCTCTTTTTCATAAATGATGGGGTGAAAAAATTTCACCTATCCTAATACTAAATTTGATGACATTGAGGAGAAATTTTATCAACATGAAAAAAAATTATTTAGAACACTAAATTAAAAATCTAAAACATCAATAGGTGAAAACAACTAGAAACAACTATGTCATGGTCTCTCTAAAAATGGTTTTTAGGTGACTTAGCATGATGTAAATATTTATTCAAATACTAATTTAATATCACCATTATATCATTTCACTTTTCATATAAGAAAATATATAGCATATTATAAATATGTTCATATCAATAAAAATTCTTTTTTATATATATATCCTTATATGCATATCACAGTATATGAAAACATGTCTCAGTCAACAATTGGCCATAGTGAATAATATATAGAAACAATATCCTTACACAAAATGTGAATCAACCAATTTGAAATATCATCAACCATAAATATTGTACATCATAAAATAAAATATGATCCATGGGAAATATTAATTTCCTCTGTACATGGTATAACTACTCCAATTCTGCAACACTTTACCATGTCTGGGATAATCCTAGTTTCATTTTTACAGTTCGAAAAATTTAACAAAAAATGGAAAACAAAATCAATGATTCAATAATTTTTTTTATCTTCTCTAGATCTGGAACTCTCTCATATGGCCAAGTCAGAATGGTTTCATGAGCTCAATTAGGACTCCCCATATACCATACATTACTGAATAGTTGTGAGGGTGTTTAGGTCATAATAGGGAAACTATGCCTCATTTTAATGTTTTTAAGTACATCAAAAATAAACAATATAAAAATAACCAAATAAAGGAAAATTGAAGAAAGAATACATCATGAAACTATAAGATAAAATAAGAAATTGTAAACCATATATTAAATAATCATGTATAGTAAGGAGGGAATGTATCTATTTTTAAATTTATATAATAAAAATAAAAGGCCATGCTGACGTATATAATTCAGGAAGACCTCATCCTCTAAACCCACATCGGTCCCATATATATGAACCAACTAATCCATTAATAAAGAAAAATCAATTACAAGTTAATGTTCCTTTGTAAAAAGATACATCAATGTATCATATTTGGGTACTAAAAAATTACCCAGATATGGTGTGGGAAAAAATTAGTAGGATGGATCCACTATGTGAAAACCAAACCACACTGATAATAATTCCATGCATTTAAGTGATAAATTGGTGAATTATTTTCTAATTTAATATTATATATCTAATAGTGAACTATATTTAGATCCATTTTCTATTATGTATTATCTTATAACATAACCGTGAAATGAAAACCAAAAACCAATTTTACATTAACATAAACTTGAAAAAAACTCAAACAAAAAATCCCATTTGATAGAAGCCATATGTAAATGAATTTCATCATAAATGAAAAATCACACAATATTATAATTTCAAAAAAAGAGAGACTGAGTTCTCTATCTATAAATATAAATATAACCTGGATAATCCATATAATAATTATAGAATTGTGGGTCCAATTCCCCAATATAATAATTTTAGATAATTAGGAAAATCTGTATAATAAGTATATCATAAGCTCAAAAAGTCCTCTAGATAATAATTTAGACATAAATCTCATAAATAGATATAACTATAAGTGTAACACAAAAAAAATAACAATCCAGAATGTATGGTACATAGGAATACAAATTTTCATTAAATTACATTCCATTTATCAAATGAGGTCTTTAATGACTAACATGATCATCTACACAACCATGTCATATAAGGTTTCACCATCCCTTCCGAAAAATCAAATAATGAATTCTTATTTGGTCATTGAATCAAATGACAATCTCCAGTGGTCCCATGATAGGATAAAAATGCAGTAATCCATTACACAATTCATTATTATTCAATATTAGCCTCTCTCTATGGGTATCTTCAAGCTAGATTGAAACACCATGGGATATAAGGGGATGTAATGAATAGTCCAACACATGATTCTACTTCTCTCATTATTCATTTATTTAATATGAATTTTATTTTAGTGCAATTTGAAAATTTTGAATACGCATTATGAATGGATAAAAGACTATATGGTTTGGTTTAATACTATATTCCTTCTACATAAAATCAAAATATGCTTCCATCATGCAACAAAAAAATTAAGGAAGACACATATTATTTCTTGAATAACATGATCACACAAGATCAAGATCAACCGCTATTTCAATAAAGGTCAAATGATCACACCATGATAATGAGGAACATGGAGAAGTGTGGGATGTGAAAAAACCATAGAACGACACAACGATTTATCTATTTATTTTGATTTCCGTAATGGAAGAATCATTTCAAAATTTCCTAGAAATATTTTTGGACTAAAGGACATAGGGAAACACATGAAAGAAGAATGAATCATAATATCATCATTTTCCTAAAGCAATTGATAATAAAAAATTCATTATGTGTTATCCTCTCATGTGCTGTATTTACGAAATTTAGTTTTACACTAAAAAAATATCACCTCAGGCTAAAATAACCACACATAATCATAGAACGAGATGGAAGAGTTTGACAAAATGTATTGATTTCACATAATTATCATATTTCATGACATATTACTAGATATAGTTACATGCCGAGTATCATATACTCAATGTGTCACTATCGTATATAGATCAGCTATCCTTTATTCTACGGAAGATACCAAATCACCACTGATACAATCCACACTCATTATAAATCCTTATATACCCATTTATCACATTTATATGTTGACTCTATTAGTTAATACAAATAGAGATCCCTATATTTTAGGTAATTTTCTGAATAAAAATTTTTATAGCTGAAAATGAAATTTCCTATGTGGGTTTAAAAATGAAAGATAATCCAAAATATGTATTTGAAAAAAAAATTCATAGTGGGAAGTACCTAAAAAAGAAGGTATCATAAATATTTATAAACTACCTATGAGTGATATTATATAATTAAATTTAATTATTCATTAAATCATAATATAAATTTGAATCCCACCATTTTAAATTGTTATTTTTGACAACATTAAAAAATCCATAATTGGTTAATTTAATCAAATTTCATTCATTGGGGATCTTTCTAAATTTATCACCTATATCATTATTATTTGGTGTATAAATTTAATTTGAGTCCAATTTACAAAATAACTTTTGAAATTAATGTGGTTTAAAAATATATACTATTATCCCTCCTATATAATCTTTGGACGAAATTTTCACCAAAAATTATAAAACTCAATCATTTCTATGAAGAGAAAATCATAATTAGATTTTATTAAGTAAAATTATTTATAGAGTACACAAAAATACATCCTTCTGGGGAGACTACATTTTGTTTGTGGTTTTGGAAAAAATACACCTTAGAGTAATCACCTAGACAATGATTTGCTAGTATTTATCCTAATCAACACTCTTATGAAAGATGAATGGGGCTATTACTTCACACATACATAGAAAATAAGGAGGCATATGCTTTGGAATATTGGCACACTATTTTTGAACTATGATGATTTTTTTAGTCCATTTCCATGGTCTCTATCAAATGAAAGTTATTTGATCAATTTAAAATCATTCACTTATAACTTATCAAATTATTTTTTACCCAAACCATGATATTTATATATTATGAGTGGTTATAGTTATATTGATGAACCATAATTTCATTGATGTTTATTAATGTTTCCCTATTATAAATCTAAATTTTTCTATGGGGATGTATTTTAATTTTTTATTTCACATTATAAAAATATACACGCTTTAATTATTTATGTGGTTTGTTAGGAAATCATATAAACATACATGATAAAATCTAATGATAAATAAATTTCTTGTAATTAGGTTATGGGTAGAAATAAAATTTTATAGTCCTATGTAGAAAAAAATTCACATTAGACATAATAAGTTGTGTTTAGTTTGATACATCACCATATAATATGATAGTGTTTTTGAAATTGACATTGAGCACATTTGTTTATTTATTATAGTATGAATTCTATCAGTAAGAGTTAATGGATAATTTTTAACAATTGTTTCATTTATTTATAGACATATAGTAATCCCTCAGTGCCAATGGATTATGGAATCATGTTTTTTAATTATTGATTCCACATCACTTATGCCATGATTATGTTTTTTAAATTTCACATTATGATATAAATTACATATAAATGATATCAACCTTGTTTTTTCCCTTTACATTGATTTTGTGAGAATGAATATGTATAGTTTTCAATGATATAATGGATGTGATAATAATGATATAAAAATATTTTAATGTTGGGTCATATTTTTTTAAATGTAATATATGAATGTATCCAGTCATTAATGAATTATCAATGGTTAAATCCATAATAAGAACATTTAATATGTACCAGTTAAAAAAATATAACAACCATAATTAGTTTTGTTCATTCCCATATAATACATATAGTATTAGAGAGGATATGATTTTTTAAATGAAATAGATACATGAAACAGTTGGAGATATTCAGTATAATAGGCTTGTTCTCGTTTTTGAGAAATAATACATCACATTTTTTCATATAAAAATAATAATAACACTATAAATTGTATTTTTGTACAATTAGTATACTCAAAACCTTTTTTTAATCTCATATTTTTATGATTAATTAAAGTGATATAAAACATTCCATTGAGTAGATAGATCCAAATCCACTAATCCCATTTCAGTCATTAGCATTATGTGAAAAAAAGGTTGATGTATGATACACTTCTAACCTGATTGTTATGAGAGAATTAATATGTTTGGTAAGAATTATTCTCAATGAAATAAAAGAAAATATAAATATGGGGAGACTTATGGGGATAGATTCCATAGGGCATTCCCACCAATAAAAGATTGAGAGGGTAAAACTGTGGGTATTAAGAATATACATGAGAAAATTAGAGTGTAAGATGTTTTATTATTACGTCAATATAAATAATTGTATGGGAGTTTATGAATATATTGAGGAAGACTATTGAACACGTTTTAAGTGAATACTTCCCCACTATATCATACAGACCGAAGGGAAACATATTATTGTTGACAATGGACCATGTATTCCAATAACATTTGTAATAATGTTTTTGATGAATGTCCTCTTGTGAATGTACCATGGATGAGAGGTGGGGAATTATAAAACTATTTTATCTATGTAGGTAATCCCCTATTGATACGGATGATTAATTTTGAAACTAAAACCCTCAGGAAAAATTGTGAATATTAAGTGGATATACTCAATGAGTGGGCCAAGAATCCTTTCTATATAATTTTATGAGTTGAGAATATTTTTATGTGAACTAGTAAAAATGGATTTTGAACTAATAAAAGACATTTGGTAACATTAAAAAATTATATTTCATATCATTAAGTCAATCATTAATACAATATAATTTACATTCTTCAAGATCAAGCTATGAGGTTCTATAGTTTTAATTGATTTCAGCATGGGAATATGGTATATGATAAATATTGTACAGGAAAGAGAAAAACTCAAAAACTAATAACACATTACAGTGTTGATAAAAATGATCGCAATGGTTATAGGGATATATTTCATGGTCATAATTCAAAAACAATAATGTTGAAATTATTTCCCTGGATTTGAATGAAACATCTCCAATATGAAATTAAATGCCTGATAGATGAGAAAATATACTCTTGATAGATTAAAGCTGTCTTATTTCATTATCATTTAACATAAGTTGGAGCTATGTATATAAAATTGGTGTGTAATTAACCTTATTTGAATAAGTGACCAAATAACCCAATAGAGAACCACTAAATAGTTGTAAGATATTTCTGTGTTATAAAAACTCTACTATAGAAAAATTCCAATTAATAATTTTAATTCCTAGTCAAAACTATGTAGTTTAACATAGTATCATAATGAAACTATGATATTAAGATACAATTCATATAGTAAAGACTAATAGTGGAAAATGATAAAAGTGTTCTGATGTAATGTATTCTTCAACTAGTGTATTATTCATGAATAAAAATAATATTCAAAAAAATGGTAACCCATATATGGTATATTCATTTCCAATTTTAAGTATATAAATTAAAAAATATAGTAATTTTGATGATTGGGTGAGTTGGGTTTCATTTTTATAGGCCACCATGTTAGTGTTTTCAACCATAAGAGACATTAAGCCTCTTACCTAAGGTAATTTACTTTCATTTTAGTCGGACTATTGAGGACTATATATTATTGTAAAACAACATTAACATGGAGTATTTTTATTATAATGTGTAATTATATTTATAATATTATTCATCATGTTAAATTTCATAAGGATTAAACAAAAAGTGGGTTGTTTTATATATAAATTGGTCTATACATACATAACATTATATACAAATTCATCACTCTAATTTGAACAAAGTGCATTGAAAATGGATCATTTATTAAGGTTATGTTGTGTTTGTTCAAGTGTGACTAAGATGTATAGGCAAGACTTGTTCCTCATGTAATATGTATTAATTTGTGATCATGGATGTCAACCAATTTTTGAGGTCTAACATATTTCTTGGTCAGAACAAACTAGACATGAATTTTATATCCCCTTTCTAAAATAGTAATTTTTTAGGGTGGGAATTCTTGATGGTGGTAAACAACACTATAAAACATCACGATACATAGGCTAAATGTTAAATTAAATTTATGATTGTATATACTTGAAAATTTCCATATAGATTCATCATATCATTCATTCATATAGGGGTAATGAGACACTAAAATGATTTTCATTGTCTAAATACATGTTGAATATGATGATCATATTATAGTAGAGAGGGGACTCAAACATATCATACATATATATTACATTATTTGAGATGAAAAATATATAATTTTTTTACGAAACCCATTTAAGGACCATTAAAGATTTTTTTATTTGGATACTAGATTATTTTGAGTCTTGTTTTGGAAAATATCATCAATATATCCCACAATTTTATTCTCACATAGTAAACTTCTTAGACATTTCCAATATAAAATATGTCTACAAAACCGGGTGAGATGATATAAAGGAAATGGTGTATTGAGATGCTTAGTTATGGAAATCAAAATAAAAATTAAAAAATGACCGTAATTTAGCATATGTTTAGAATAACTATGTTAGAACATGATAATAAATTTTGAAAATCATACATAATAATGAAAAAATAATGAATAATTAATCATTTCATGAGACATTTACAAAAAAATACATAGGTCATAGGTTGTCAGAATCATCAATAAACAAAATTATCTATGAGAATATGTCATAAAAAATACACAATTTTATGACCTAGACGTATGAATAGAATATTATTTCCATATATTAGTGTCATACACATGACAATCATGGTAGATTGCGTTCAATCCTAGTTATATCACTTATATATTCACAGTTCACACTAAATACTATTTTGCTGGGTGTATTTAATTAATAAATATGTATCAATCCCATTATAGTGATATTATATCATTATTTATCAATATTTACTCAAATAATTGGGTTGATATATAATTCTACAGGATAAAACTATTTTATATCTATATTTTGATTTATTTTTAAATATTAACTCAGTGGATACTAATTTATTAAAATGAGTTTCATGGATTATATTGATGTACTATGTATTCTTTTGGAGGAAAAGATTTGGAATATTAACAAGAAAAACATGAAATATTGAGGAACAATAAGGAACCTAAATCCTTTTCATGAATTGGTGATATGAAATAGATGAACATCAATAGTAATACATCGTCGATTTTTTATGACAAAGCAAATAAGACATGATCCAAATGCATTAAACAAGTCATGATTTTAGAAAAAGAATTAATTATGCAACATGTAAATGTCCAAGATTATTTATGTTATAAAAAATTTGTAAATTTACCATGCATGAACCATTTACAAGTTGTGAGAAGATGAAAAACAACCTAAATTGAAGATGGCTTGTGTCACACAATAAAATTGATGTGTCTCACCCTGAATCTTCTTAAAATTTTCTATATAGTTTTTCACATCATGCAGCATTTTGTGATGATTTTGGGTCCCTAACCTAACACGTCATATTATATTTACATGACGAGTCATTTCATATAGAATTAAAAAACATATATTTTCATCATATCTATGAATGCGACCTTACATTTGATGGTAAGATTGGACATTTCAGGTTATCTATGATCTGGGAGATCATGTGATGATGTCATAGATTATATTTTTGGGTTCCAACTAAGAGAATAAGCATTACATTCAATGCATATAGCACGACCACTGGGATGATTTCATAGGTTTCAGACCCACTATTCATCATAGATCAATTTTTATGGATATTTTTATTTTCCTTCAACTATATAATAATGAATTAATTCTAGTTTTTTTACATTATATTTATTTTTTTCATTACATTTCTAATTCATTCATCGTTTTCATCATTCTTCTTTATATCTCTAATAAATTTATTATTTAATTGTATTCATACATGTAAAATTTTGATTTTCATTATATTTAGTGGTTTAGTCAATATGTGAAGCATTCCATTTATTCATCTTCTTTTTATAAATTTTTTCATGTTCGGTTAATCCTATTAGGTTTATGGGTTGACTACATGGGGTTTTGTGGCTAAAAAATTCTATGAATTGGACCTTTTTATCCATATATATAGTTATTATGTTAGAAACAAATATTCATTAAATTATTAAGCACAACCTTGATCATTGTAGGTTCACTTGAAAAAATCTTGTCGAATTTGATTTGAGAATGCTTTTAACATTAGCCTATGAATTATTCATTATAGAAGATATGTCTAATAAATATTGATTGTTAGTTATAGCTCATCCAAGTTATTATTAAAGTGTAGTTGGAGCCAATTGGAATAACTTAGACCAATTGGTGAATGTTTCAATGATTTGTATCATATGATATATGTATATCCCATGGTAGATTTCCGGTTTCATTTTTCTGATAACATGTTGTTGACACTAATAAATTCATTATTACTTCCTAAATTTTTTATATAATTTTTTTATTTTAATTATATTAATAAAATCACTAGAAATTGGAGTGAACTGACTATTTCATAAAATATTTGTGATGCCTTCCCCGATCTATACATGTATACTATGTAAATCCACATTACTGTACCTTTTCAGTTATTTTGGATTTGGAAGAAATAAATATCTAATTTTAATTTTCCTATAGATTTAATTATTTATTATGGATTATTCAAGTATTTGAGACATTAATGGGGCAGAGTGGATCATTATAGTGTCTTTGAAATTAGTCTCTTAGGTTGAAGTAATATTTATCGATTTTTTATTTAATAATTTTATATTATAATTTGTTTGAATCATTTTAGTTTTTCTTATTTTATGTGCCAATAAGATTTTGTAATTATGTAGGATGGATTATCAAACCAATTTTTTTTTATTCCTCACAACCAGATAACATCAAATTTCAAGAGTATTATAATACATGTGCATCACCCATTTGAGAATTATTATCACAAAAATATGATGACCAGAATGAGTCATATTTTTATTGATTTGAAAAATTCGGGAATCATGATTTGAATGTCATACATCAACAAGAAAATGGAGTAGATATTTACTATAAAGTCTACAAATGTGATTATTGTATTGATAATCAATTATTTGAATGACTAACAAGACTACTCAGACAATATGTTTTTGTTATGGAAGAAAGAATGTATTAATATGGGGATAAGATCATTTAATTTAAAAAAAATTAAACTATATTTTTTAAATAAATTATTAATTTAAAGTATTTTTTTAAAAGACTTCAGATACATTATAATACATATATTGGTTAGTTGGAATAAAAATAAGATCATGTGGAGGAATATCAAACATTTAATAATAAAAAAATAAGGAGGATGATATCAAGGAAAAATTCATGGAGCATGTTGAGACCTCTAAAACTGATGAACCTATATAATATGATGAAAATGTGTCAAAAAAGGATGAGCACATTATATTAAAACAAAAATACTAGTAATATCATTGAGAATACCTTTTTTATCATCGTGCAGAAGTGGAATGGAATATAATGGAAATTTAGGATTTGTTGTATAATGAGGAATAATAAAATGTAATGGAAGATGAACCAATGAACAAATTTTTAGTTGAAGTAATATAATCAATGGAAGTATAATAATTTGTGGAATATGATTTTCATTGGTAATTATTCAACCCCACTGGTATTATTATTACTAAAGACAAATGAGACTCCCTACCACACATTTCAAAAGAAGAGGAGAACATGTATGATCCAATTAGAGAAGTAATTATAGAATAATAAGAAATTGAATATATCTTATAAGAAATAGTGATGGATTAAAACTATATAATCTTGTCATATTTGGATTTAATTGTATTTTTACTAAATTACCCTAAATTTAAAACAAACCACAATCACTATTTATGATAAATCAATATAGGAGGATGAACAAGATAAACCCATATTCACAACGACATTAGATGTGTGTATATCGATGGAGGTTTTCTCTATATCATGTTCCTATTATAAAATAAATGTAAAAGGCATGATACTGACAAAATATTAGTGATATCAAGATGAAACAATTATTATAAAAAGTAATTCCTAGAATGTATATTAATATAATTTTAATAGTTTAAATAAATATATATGTGGATGGCCACTTTATTTTTTGGACCAAATTTTTTAATCTTATAATAATTAATTTACTTTCACATTACATTTTTAATTTATGACCTTATAATCAATAAGAAAGAATCAAATTAAGCTGTAAAAAACATGAGTAATGCATCAAAATACTTAATTGGAAGGGGTTACATTTATACTTGTTTTTATTTGTTTATTCCCTATTATTTTTCAATATGATTTTGAAATTAAAAAAATATAACCGAATTGCTTAATTAAATGAATTTAATCCGATTCATCAACATGAATTACTTATTTTTTTGTCTATAATCAATTAACTAATATGAATCTTCACTGAGGAGACTTATGTGGACATAAATGAATTATTTGAATATAATTCTAATAAATGTAGAACATATAAATTGATATAATAAAATTTAAGTTCATACATAAATTTGAGATATTAAAAAAAAGATGTTTTATATTATCAATTTCTGTTATATAGATTCATAGAAGATTCCATGAGTAAAATGATTGTTTATTTTTATACCATGACATAATTGAGATACATTTGAGACCCATTCCAAAGTGTATTTTTGAAAAAATCATTTCTAATTTTTTTAATGATCGTGTTGCTAGGGTGAATCATGGGTCATGTAAACCTTCTAGAAAATTCATTGATATCTTCTCAAATTTGACAATGAAAATAATTTACGTTTTAAATGATTGATATAATTTTTATCACTCCATTTATCCTGATAACAACCTACACATAAAACCTTATTTATCTCACACAATCCTTGGATGAACTCAGTAAAATTAATCCATGTTATTAGAAATTATTCTCATTTTTACCGAGCTCTTTCTATTTTACATAATATTCAATTTAATGAATGTGAGGTTGGGGATGTAAAATATGGATATGAGATATTTTCTAGAGATGTAACTTTAAGGATTTTCCAAGTGGTTTTTGAGAGTCTTCAAGATTTCATTAATTACACTATTGTTTATCAAAAGTTCTGTTAAAAATATGTATATAATGAAAAAATAGAATTTGTTCAGGTATGAAAAGTATAACACTTCTTTTAACAATGATATGATGGTCATATTTTGTTTAGTGGTGGATGTGAGACATATAATATGAAAAAAAATTGAAAAAAATAAACAATGGTTTGTGAATAGGGATAATCAAAAATTGAAATATCTAGAAAAATTTGTTATATCAGACATGGTTAGTTAGTCGAATTTAGCTTCATTCCAAATATTAACATTAATAAATAATATAATAAAAATTTAATAACCTAGATCTTATTTTTAGTTATGGAAATTTTGTTGGGGTTTTTTAAGAAAAAGTAATGAAAGAGGATTGTATATGTACATCTCGTGTACTTTTGAGTGAATGTTGTGTACCTAGCTTGCAATGTACATCCACAGTTTGACTGTGTAATGGATGATTACTTTGCAATTTGGTGACCTATCAGACAATCTTACGTTATGGGTTAGCTGATTCTACTACAATACATGTAGTAATAATGAAATAATTATGTACATTAATTTTTATTTTATATATTGGAACCGGGTCACACCTTATATACAAAAGACCTTATTTTTTTCATGTGTCCTACATTAGTGCTCTGTAACAAAAAACAATGTTTGGTCACTTGATTCTCTATTTGAGCTCTGATTAAGACATCACCAGGTTCATTGGATTCCCACTAGTGAGTTATCGATGTATCTTGACCCCTTCTCCATGATTCATCATCTCTTGTGATTTATTAAAGGTTGGGTTTTTTTCACAATTTTGTAGTTTTACACCGATCTAGGACGATTCAAAGATCGATGTTAATGTATATCAATTATATGAAATCGAGGTAAGTGTTTTGTGCCTTTAGAATTTTTTCATTGAATTATATATGCTAATTTTTTTCATGCCAACATTTTCAAAATTGTGTGATTTTGGAATTAAACCCATTATTACATTCTTTTGTTTGTTTGTTTGATAAAGTTTTATTGCTTATGAGAATGGTCTGATACCATTTCTAAGTTACACACTGTCATTGTGTTTACCTTATTTTATTGTTTATGGAAATTTAGAAAAGGTTTCTTATGAGAGGTAACTTATTTTAAATGCCTTGTCTGGTTAAGATGGAGTTTGATTGATTATATGAAATGCCTATGATATGCGTTGGGAATGCTTAGCCATGTAGTTGTTTTAGAGTTCCTGAAATTATATGACATAATATGCTATTTATTTTCCTAATGGGCCATGATAACATTGGACCAAGTGGACTAGTGGGAATTCTATATTATTTTTCCAATGGACCGTGAGAGACATGAACCAAGAAAGCTGTGGGGACATCTAGATTGATTACACTGGACCATGAGAGTCTTGGTGATCATTAACCAAAGGGGTTAGAACATGATAAAATTCCAATAGGGTTATTATTAAAAGATTCCATGCTATGTAGGACCAAAGGGGTAACAATGTGAGATAATTCCTATAGGGTCATTTGTGAATAGTTGAATGATTTTGATGCATCTGGCATGGAAATGCATAATCTTGGATTCTGTCTTCCTTGATTGTTTAGATAGTCTTATGAGATGCCTATTTTTGTTACCTTAAATGGGGGATATAGAGCATAGGCTAGATCGTAGTGTTACCTGATTAAACGGATTTATAATAAATGATAAATGAATAGATTTTGAAACTATAGGATTGTTTACATATGATTACTTCCTAGATTATAGATTCATTCTTTCATATTACCTCGATTATATATTATCTGAATGTTAGGTACAAAACTTTTTGTGGTTTCCTACTGGGATTCTTCTCAAACCCTTTTTGGTTCATTCTTTTTGACCCAAACATATTATATTATTCATTTTATAGATAAGGTACAGTTCCCTTCTTAATTTGGTACTTTATTGTAGTTGGTGGTGGAGAGCTAGGGACCGATATGAGGATTTTGATGCTGTTAGAGTTCACTTATTATTTCCTTATTTTGGATATTATTTATTTTTCCATATTTGTTACTTGTTTTTTCGTCTTTCATATGTACTTATGACATGCATCTTTTATCTATATATTTTCCCCATTTATTATTACTATCAGTATTTTGCTATTTACTTCTGTTGTATGCTATTATGGATTACATTGTTGTTTTATTGTTAATTTTTGGGTGTATACATTGCTAACAAGGCAATAGATTTCACATTATTAGTCTTCTCCCCTCGCTGTTAGTTGGTAGCCTCTAGATCACAGGGAATTGTTCATGAGGTCATGTGACCCACTAGGCATGGGGCCCCTTGGGTAGCACCCATATCCGGGATGTTATAAAAAAATGATCAAAAGTAGAGGATGAATTCCTATTATGATTACATTTTATGTGATCCTCTATATTTCATATTGGGGAGCATGAATGTGGGAATTAATTTATCTAGGATCATGTAATTGAACTTTTATATTGAATATCAATAATTATTGATTAGAAGATAGCATCCATCATGATCCTAGTTAAATTTTCCAAATTTATTCTTACCTACCCTCATTCTCAAAGTAATTTGATCCTAATATCAAACCCCACATGATAATTTTTTATATATTCCATAATGGGTTTCACAAAGTTTATTGAATTAAATTTTATGCTTAAGATCATGTACTTTACGTATGAGAATAAATCAAATAACATTATTACAATTGGTCACCAGTGGAATTTTAAATGATGACGTAAATCTCAAATTTCATTGATTTTGATGAAAGAATGAAAACTATGTGTGGAAAGGTAAATATTTATTCAATTTAAATATATATATGACACATAATTTTTTGGATTCATTAGTTTGATTGAATTATTATTCAAAATATCCATTTTAAAAAAATTATTAGCTTTAAAATTTGAGAACCCAGTTGTTAATTATTGGAACTTTTATTTTTCCATATAGAGGTTCTTCTCAAGGATGATAAAATTTTTGAGTGTGGGGTGTTTAAATTTATTATATATATATATTCATAAATTCATCTTGAAAAATAAAATTATAAATTAATTTTATCCCATATAAAAATTAAAATGGAAAAGTAATGTGGATGAATGATTTTAGACCCATAGATAGGTGAATGGATTATAAAATTCATTATAAAATGAAGGGTAACTATAATTTTAGTAGATTTTTTAAAATATTGGAAAGAAAATAATAAATAAACACAATTAAGGAATAATGGAAAGATAGTTCAAGGTGAATTTCAGGGTATAAGAGGAAATAATCCTCGGTAAAACTTAGGATAGACCTATGGAATTGGATGGAAATTTGTGGAATACTTAAAAAAAAATTGTTCAAACAAATTGGATATTCCTACAATACAAATATACACTATTCCGATTACAGATATATTACTACATGAAATATGATTATATTCTCTATAGAATGTGTCACATGGTAATGGTCATAGGTTTATAAAATCCAATTGGGAAATATTTTTTAAATGTCACATCCTACGCTCGTGGATGTTCAAGCAAATGATGAAAAATTATTTATAACTAATTTAATATTCATAAGTTTACTAAAATATAAATCATGGATTTAATGGACATAGAATCAACATTGATCTCTAGAAATAACCTTATCTTTATCTTTTTTCCACTAAATAAATGATTAATGATATAGAAATAGATTCCATGCTAGATATGATGAATAAAAAATTCAACATAAAGCAATCAAAAATTGAATATTTCAGAATGTAATGAAATAATAATTTGAATAAAGAAAAAATGAAGTATTTTAAAAGTAAATTCTTAATGAGAATGTGAATTATTAAAAATAAATTATATTTTTATTAAAATATAACTAATATTATATTGTATGATGAATAAAATGAAAAATTGAAAAAAATAAAGCTATAAAGAATGAAGTGTCAAAACACTAGGGAATCCTCTCTGTGGTTGTAACTCAAGAATGAAATATTATTCACAATTTCTTTCTTTTAAACTGAATATATATGATATGATGACATATCATGATCTGATAGGTCAAATATGGCCTTAAATAGTTGATCCATTCAAAATATGGTTTGTCTATATCATTGACAATGAAATAAATTTTTTTATTATGTTTGATGCTTAAATATAATGTATATCCTACATGATGTGTAATGATATAAAATTGAAAAATTCATAGGATGAACCACAATATGAAAAAATACTAAAAATTGTTTGGATATTTCATTGAAATACACATATGTATCACATTAGAAAACTAAAGTCTTAAATCCACACCTATTTTCTTCTTCTCATGACCTATATATGGTTCACATATTGTACATTTACAATTATTGTATAATGAAAATGACATGTATCTTTAACATCTAGAGTAAAAAACTATTATTTTTCACCACTATTCAGTTTTATGCATCTGGAACCCCTCTTGTTCTCTTTTTAATCAGTAATCAACCTTCTATTCTTCAACATTTCTCTTTTTTCATTCAACACTGCTTCGTGACTTGTCTTGATGTTCCTTTATGTATCTTCATATGTGATGTTTTCCTTAGTATAAAACTATATTTCAATCCTATATATGAATATTAAATACATCAATATTATCCATAAAACAAAAAAATAATAGATTTATATTCAATATATTCACTTAAAAACACCCATAATTATATAGATATAAAATAGAGTGATCCCAATTCCCACCCACAAAAAAAGAATAACATAAATATGCATGACCTAAAATCATTAGACATGCATAATATCAAAATATAAATACATGTTTAATGAAAATATTTTACAAAACAATTGAGCATGTCCTCATAGAATATACTTTTGAATATAAACATGTTTCTAAATGGTTTCATCATAAAATAATTAACTGATGGAAAAAAATTATATTTACTGAATCGTCCTTGAATTATCATAATCATTAATAATCTAAGATGTTAATGTAAATTGTATAATTATATAATATATCTAGTGAGTAATTTCAATCCTAGAGGGATGTTGATATTGATGAAAATATCATTAAATTATCATTGAAATCATTCATTGAAAATATCAAAAAATTCATTTTATTTGGATATAATTTTACCTAAAAAATATTGAATCTTTGAAAAATTAATTTCATTAAAAATTAAAAAGGAAACATGAAATAGAATAATCAATGTAAATAATTATACTGATGGATGTAAAAAACATTCCAAATTAGAGAAATAATTATTCATCAGAACTTTATCAAATGTAAGAAATAAAATTCTCATAATCCTTATTGAATGATATCATTTAAAAACACTAAAAAAACTAATAGGTTTTGAAATTTACATTTTATAAAAAATTTATGTATTGGTGAAAATAATATAAAACAAAATTTGAGATAATGGATACAAAAGGAAAACATTGATAATAAAATTAAAATTAGGTAGTATTTTTCATAAAATCACTATCTCGATCATTTTATTTACCAAAAAGATGAAAATTGAACTAATTTAAAAAAACTCACATGTAAAATTATGTTAATATAATATATGGGGTTTAATATA
Organism: Viscum album; assembly: GCA_963277665.1. Lineage (NCBI taxonomy): Eukaryota > Viridiplantae > Streptophyta > Magnoliopsida > Santalales > Viscaceae > Viscum > Viscum album. The sequence continues at coordinate 1,355,080,443 of OY728158.1, read as the reverse complement.
TTACACACATATAATTTATTTGAACCTAAATTTCGAATAGGAAATTCCATAAACAAATCAGAATGAAACATAAATTGCATACCTCAAGTCCTTCCTTGCCTAATATGATTTCAAATATGAATAATTTTAAAAATTATTTTTTATAAATATATTTTCTAAAAATAATTATACAAAACATTATATATTTAATTTTATAATTTTATAAATATTAAATTTTTACAGTTTGAATAATTCATTCATTTAAATACATTTTCATTTAAGAACTGATCTGCTTTTTATTTATGTTTCTAGACATTAGTTCTAGTACATAGACCTTGGTAATTATTAAACATATTTAGAATCATAATATATAAAATTGTAAAAAAAATTTTAACCATGTATAATTTTAAAATAATTCATATAATTTAGGGACGAAAATTATTCACATCACTTTGTAGAGATAATAGTCCGTATATGCACATGAGTAATGATTCAAATTTTAAATATACTATAAAAAATAAATGAAAACTACAATTCAACATTATATGAACAATATTGTATGAGTAATATAATATATTATCTTTAAATATTTCATTCTTACCATTAATGTATATAGAAAACTAAAAATGAATCAGGATGCATTGTGGAGATGGAAGTCTACATATACATGTGAGAAAAGTTGACATTTAACATCATATAGAAATGTAAAAATGAAAATTTAAATATTTATTATAAAATTAATATATATTTATGAAATATCATATATAAAAGCTAAATAAATCATAATAACCATCTATAAATTATTTTTATGAATACTAAATCATATTTCTATGTGTGGGAGGTGGTATACATGTACACCAGTGCAATACTTTCATTACTAATTTGAATAAAAGGATGTGAAAATGGTTTCTACATCATCAAAATGATTATTAGTTATATTAATAATAAACAAATAATTATTATATAATGGTAAAAATTATTTAATAAGACTTCTAATTAATAAATATAATTAAATATTCTATGTAATGTGTTATAGAACTTCATTATGAAATATCATTTATAAAAACTTATGTCTCCAATGGATGATATACTAATATAAATAGGGCCATTTGGATATGGAACGTATTGTAAGAAAGGATTAATTATATAATTAAATGATATATAATAGTTATGAATTGTTAGGATTATAGGATATATGGTTTCATTTTATAAGGAAAACTGTAGTCTCCCGTGTAATGATTCAAAATATTAAAATATATTAGTACCAAACTCATCCCAAATGGATATAATTATTCCTCGGAGAGAATTTAAGATGATATATATCCTAAATATAAGTAAAAAATAGGATTTAGCCATGTTATTAGATCATTTTAACCATTATCTTTAATATTTAGTGTCTCATTATCCCCTATTATCATTTAAAATTATAATAAATTGTTAGCTTGAATAATATTCATAATGTCAAAAACAGTACATAAAAAATATAATATCAATTATTTTGATTATATATTATAACTATTTTTATCAAATTCATTATATTTATGTGGTAGATATTCATTAAAAAATATTCCATAAAAATGAGAAGAAAACCCAATTTCCATACAAAAAATTGGAAGTATGAAGTTGTTATTATAAGAAATTTAAGAATAATATAACTTAAAATTACATTAATTGGGTTATTTTTAATCAAAAATATCAACTCTAATTTCAAAATAATTACATATACATAAATTATGTCTTTAAGTAAATGAATGGAAGTGAAATTATTTTATAATGTCATAAAATTATCATTATTCATTAAAAATATTAATATTTAAAAAACATCAAATAATTTCTCCTTAAGATAACTTTAATATGATAAAATAAAAAATTCTATGTTATTTATAAAATAAATTTTTTAAAAGATTAATAAATTAAATATAATATCTGTGCATAAAATGCAAGAAAATCTATTTTTTAAGAAAATGTGTTTTAAAAGCATAAAATGACGTCACTCGCATTTTAATACTAATAACAAACATTAAATGAAAGTATAAAAATTTTATATAAAAAATTAACTATAAATTTCATTTTTATTCAAAAAAATAGTAATTAATTTAATTTATTAAGATAAAAATCCATTTTAAACATACATATGCTTTCTAAAAAAACATATCAATTTTCCATAAAAGGATTTAACATTTTTTTCAAAAATATTGAAAAACAATGAATTAATTTCATAACATTATAAAAATAATTTTTTAAAATATTATTTAGTCATTATAATTCCCCATAATACAATATATTGAGTATTTTTTTCAAATTAAATTATAATAAATCAATAATGTATAACTTTTTTCAAAATCAGTGTAGTGCGTAAAGATGGATATTAAATATAATCTATTTAAATAGAGTAAAATATATATTAAAATATAAAGGGGTTATAAGTGAGGGTCATGAGAAATTATAAAAGAATAACTCACTATCACTTGATAAGGGAATCAATCAACATTTAGTTCTTAAGTGTGGTGTAGTATGACACCAATAACATGTGGGGAACACTCTCAGGATAATGCCAATGATAACTCACATTTTAATGTTCTATAATATTTAATATGATACATAGCTCTAAAATAAGTTGATAGTATTTATTTGATATTGTTTATATATACATTTTCATGTAAAAAATGATTTTTAAGGTTTATGGTTATGTAGTCAAACATATGAGGAGTGATGTTATATAAAGCACAAAAAGTAACAAAAAACCAGATGTGAATGGAGTGTTTTGTATTATATAGATAAATAAATTGTGGATGTACATACTTCATGTTCATGATTAATGAAATATATGTATTTTTACTAAATAGTGTATTTCAACTCATACCTTAAAATTAGAGGGATTTCCTATAATGAATTAAATTTAATTGAATATTATTTATTAATTGGTGGATCCAATCAAAATATAAACAACCCCAAAACATAATCAAAATATTTTATGATCATGATACATGGAATATAATATAGGTGTGTAGGTTATTTTATGACATCAACTATAAATTAATACTTCAATGAATAAAGTCTTCAGGGGCATGGTGCCAGAACAATTTGAACACAAAGTGTGGAATAAAATTTAATGTCATGAATCATGGACCATAGTTGGAGTTGTCCTATTATTATCATCTAGAATTTGAAAAAAGGGATATATGTTTTTAAACATGATGTGTATCAATAAAATAAGAAAAAACACTACCAAATCCTTTAATCCCATGTGATTTCCCATCATTATTCGACATAAAGATTAGAGAAGGCTAAAAATGTTACAAGGGAGTTCACAATTAGATCAAGAGAATTTTCACCCAATTGACACAATATCCACAAGTATAAAATTGATAAAAATAGTGATTCTAGTTTGAGATGATATTAAATAATGACTATATTTAATGATATTTTGGGATATATAATGAATTAATATCGAGGAATAATAATTATACAAGTATAACATAGGGTGAATAAATTAAATTGAATCCCTTGGGATTTGAACCAAATAGAGGAGTGCTAGGCTGGATGAGGATGATTGTTAACCAAGTCATCAAAATTATTGTTCCACTACCATAATGATAGGGATAGGGGAAAGTAAAATTTTGTTGAGACCCTAACCATATGCTAAAAACACATGAATATTCATGTTTTAATGAAAAAAAATATTTGATGTGTCTTCAATATTGAATGTAGGAGATTAATGTGTTGGTAAAACTCCTCAGGATGTCCATTCATACATATATTACTCATAAAGACCCATATTAAATAAAACCCTATGCTTAAGTAATATTTGAAGATGTTTTATAGGTATTACTAAACACTCAAACACAAACACTCATCTATAATGAGCATATCGCTAGTGTTTATAAGGAATGTGAGTGTAAACCCACCCAGTAAGGGTTTTACCCAATTGATGTCATGTAAGAGAGATAAACACATTATTAGGGTACTAAACATGATTATATAGGGAGGAAGTTGGATGAGAAAAGTATATAATAGTTTCTTGGCCCATTAAGCCTGTTTAAGAATCTATATTTATCCGATGGAGTGTGAATCAAGCCATTCATTATTATATTTAATTTCGTAGTTAGTAGAAAAAAAGGGGTGGTTATCCTAATAGGTGGGGATAATTAAATAATATATAGTTTTATATTCATATATAAATATGATAACAATGTTTTTTATGGTCATTAATCTTGGAACAATATATTTTACTTTATCTTTATATAGGATTCACATTTATCTTTTACTTTATCACTTTATAGTATATATGAAAAGTCACATTATATAAGGTTATGGATCTGGGACCATAAACAGTGAAATTTAGTAGTATGAATCAAGGACCATATCAAACCAATTTATATTCATAAGTAAACGAATTGTTCAATGGATTTCAATTTTATTCATCCTTATCTTGTTAATTCTTAGTTTAGCATACATCTATAGGGATATTTATTTTGCAGTTTAATGACAATCTGTGATGTCGATTTTGTACATAGTTTCACATCAAGTAGGAATACTATTATAACTAACCTAATGTTTATGAAATAATAATTTTATATTATTATCATTGATGGAGGTTTAAATAATAAAACACAAAATGATTAAAATGATTACACATCCATATACTTTTTTTATGGAAAACGTTCCCTCAAACATGGCCCCTATCATTACAATATGTAGAATAGGTATAATTATAATTATTAGTGCTAGCACTGAGTCTCACTATTATAAGGTGGGAATGTGGAAAATTACTCAAAATGATATGGACACACCATTTAAAAAGAACTCAAAGATATGAAACCCATGGATAATGTTTTGTTAAAGGACCTATATGAGAGATATATGGTCCTAGGTCCTTATATCTAATAACATATTATCAATGAAGAATATACATAATTTCCAAAACATTACATCAATGGCCAACATTGAATCTATTCTATATAATAGGGAGTAAGTGGTTTATGGTTATAGGTCTTAGTCATTTCCCAATATCAGCAAAAATCATTGGATATCACGTATTGTCAAATAATCATGTTTTTTCCACTATCATCTACTGAAAAATAGTTATAATTGTTGACCATGTTAATATCTCTATTTTATGACTCACAGTTTCATAATGATTGGTCATACATTATGTTTTACTTCCCATAAAGAAAATCTATCTCAAAATCTGGGATGTTATCTCAATAATACATGAGAATAGTGTAATGAATTCTAATCATATTATTGATGTGGGATTTCCTAACTTCAATAGTGTTTTTTTTCATTTCCATTTGTCAAATTTCATCATCATATAATGAAAAAAAAATTCAAGGTATTTATGATAAACATTATCTATTTTTTGTCTCTAATGCATAATGACTCATGATATAATGCTTCAATATTTCAATGTGATAGGGATTTTTGGTATCACGGAATTTTTATAGTCATCGATTCATATGTTGAAATTAATAGGACATGCATAACCATTTATAGTTTTTCACATTGATTCCACGACCATTATTGGAGAAAATATCATAATCATTATAGATAATGAGGGAGAATCTGTAAGAACCTTTATCTTCTTTTCAGGTATGTTTTTATTTATTCTGGAGGTTTTGAGAAAGTAGGAGTCTCTAGAAATTTATGAATTACATGTCATGTTCTTTATGAGTACACACTGAGTATTCAGTTACCATGGGTATCCGTGTTCTAGCCGTGTAGTGGCCTTGAACACCTCCATGTGGGATGACCTGGAATCCGCCTAATGTGTAGTACGGAAACGGGATGTACATGCCATGTACATCAAAAATATATGATGTGTATTTTTTTTTCTCAAACTCACCAGGGTCACGTCTTATGGGAAAACCATCTCTTTCTCAACCTATTTTGTCTGAGAGCGCCGAGAAGCCGCATATCTTTGACGAGCCCCCGACCGAGCGTCCTTCCTCAAAATGAAGCACGGATGGTTGTGTTCGAATAACATCAATGAGTTCTCCCCTCTCTTAGAGCATCATATATTGTATTCTCCTCTCTAATGAGATATCAATGATTGATATTTTTGGACATTTTTGTAGATATTCTGCTTTCTAAGGAGATTTAAACTTCAAGGTTCACATATAGCGATCTCCTAACCCAGAGGTAGGTGTTTTGTGCCTTTCTGTTGAAAGTCTTTGAGTCTTATGTGAGAATTTTCCAAATACCCAGGAAACAGGTATTGCATGTTTTCTGTTTTATCCTGATAGATTATCTACTATGATTTTATGCTATAATATATGATATTTCATTTTGAATTGGGTGTATTTCTATGATTTGGATGTATTTCCTTGGCATGTTTTTCCTGTTTTGACATTTGGGTCTAGTCACCTATTAGGCTACTATTTACTTTCCCATGCTTAGTATTGTAGGATGGTGTGACTTCTGTTCTGACATGCGGATATGTTGTATAATGATATCCAAGTAGTTCTTGATGTTTACATTGGCCGATATGTGATTCTATATTTGTTGATTTACATAGGACCGTGAGAAGCTAGTGTAGTAGACCATAAGGAGAATGGACGTAAGGGCTTCTCCAGACTGCCTTTTATATTATTGTGATGAGAGACCACATGGGTAATTAATGTGGAGTGCTTCCTCATAGAGTCTGTAGTTCCTCGATGTGGGCCACAGAGGTAATGTGACGTATGTGCTTCTTTAGAGAGCCTATAGTACCGACATGATACTATAAGGGGAATTGACGGTGAGTGATTGCTCAGAGAGTCTATACATTAGCTGAACCAGAGGGGTGAGACTGTGTGTGCTTCCAAGAGGCTTTCTTGTACTTGTTAGGTATGACCAGAGGGGTTAGAATGAGTGTTCTTCTCAGAGGGTTACCTATTGTGTTTTCCTTCTTGTTTTTTTCATGATATTCAGACTGTGGATTGTTTATTATCGAGTACCTTCCTTTTTATTCCTTTACTTTTACCTTCCATATACTCACTGACTGTTAAGCATAGGTCTTGTGGTGGTTTCCTACTGGGAATCGTCTCACACCCTGTTTGGGCTGCCCTTTTTTGCCCAAACATATTTTATTATCGCAGGTATAGACAAGGGTAAGAACACTTCTACCTCAGGTAATTGATTGCATTGGAGCTGGAGAGCATGTGACCAAGTTGAGGCTTTTGATGCAGAGGAGTTACTTACGTGTTTGAATTTTGTAATATGTCTTAGTACTGTAGTCGGCATTGTTTCTGGTTTGGCTGCTTTCCTAGACATATATGTATCATGCATCATTATATATATATATTCTCCAGTTGTTTCTTTATCATTCATCCAGTTTTACTATTGTTTGGTATTATTACTACTTTTTCTATTGTACATATGTTTACTTCTACTGTGTACTCTGCCAGTGAGGTCACAGTTTCCCCACTATCACACTCAAAGCCATCGCTTCTAGTCGGTAGCCTCTGGCGTTCGGGGAAATTCACTTGGGGCCATGTGACCAACCGGGTACGGGGTTCCTCTAGGTGGCTTCCTGAACCGGGATGTTTCAATGTGGTATCAGAGGATCTTTTTTTCTTGACATACTATTTAGATCATTTAATCAGGGATAGGAAAGAATAGGTACTTAGTAATAAGTTGTGCCCGAGAGTAGCTAACCCATGTACATGGAAATCCCAATCTACCGCGTTAATTGAAATTTTATTCTAGTTTTCCAATTATTACAGTTGATTTGATTTCACCTTGAGTGATTCACATGATTTATGCTATTATTGTTGATGTCATTTGGTTCTCTTTTTTATGCAACTTGATGAAATGAGGGTATTCCATCCCATACCTCATATAGGAACTTTCTAGAAATCACATGTCAGACATTTTTCCATGCCATCTAGGATGAATTAGTAATTTCATGTTGTTGTGATAGATTATGTGTAAAATATGCATTTTTTGTGATAGTTTCACTTAAAAAATATCTACTATTTGATAGTGTATTGATTTTTGCAGAGATTTGTTTGAATGGACACCAAGCTTTGGTTCTTTGGGTGTTATGGGGCCTCATGGACTGTAATTAGGTGAATTATTACATTGTTGGCCATGTTATAATGTGTACAAGATGCCAAACATTGATTCTCCGTGTAGTGTGAGTCGTGTGTTAGGTCGTGTCACTTACAACACATGCCATGTGAAGCATGTCTAGTACACATTGTTTCTATCATGAACATGTCGTGTAGTGTTGTCTTAGGAGAGCTGTGTGGTGTAACCGTGTAGAAGGACTCGGGTAGGGGAAGATGATTCAAGTACATTCCATGTGTTAAGACAACAGTTCGTGTGTTTGGGGTGATATATGATGATTTTAGGAAGGAGTACGCGCCCATATAAATGACTTAAGGGAACACGTCGTGTAATAAATGTACACGCTGTGTAGTCATGTTCTGTAAAACATGAATGCTTTATTTCTCATGTTCCCTTCATACACTCCTTCTTTTCAATCCATGATCATCCTGATCTAAGGTGTGTTCTTGATGTTGATGAGTCACGCCACCGAGATGTCCTCCAGTTGTATGCCAGATGCCAAGCGGTGATTAGACACCGGACATGCTTGATCAGGGACCACCTGCAGATCCCCCAGTTGTGCCGCCCTTGGTACCAACCATTGTACCTGAAATAGGGAAAATGAACAGTTCAGGGAGGTCTTTCTGTGGATGATTTGGATCTTTCAAGTGGCACAACCTCCTGCCCCGTCTATGGCCAATTTCACGAAGGTCTTCCAGAAACGTCATCCTTCTACATTTTCAGGGGAAGGAGGACCTCCGGCAACAGAGTCATAGACAGAAGCCATGATAACGATCTTTGAGAATCTAGATACACATCCATAGTTCAAGGTCAATCTCTCTACCTATATGCTTCGGGACTCTTCCATGAGGTGGTGGGGTGTGATCTCACAGGCGGGACACCAGCAAGTTATGGCGCGAGATGAGTTTCAATGCAACTTCTTTGACTACTTCTATCCAAAGAAATTGAGGGATGATTGAGCCTGAGAGTTTATGAGTATAGACCAGGGTACACTTTCTGTTTTTTGAGTATTCCTCCGCTTTACCGAGCTACAACACTTCACACCTATTTCAGGAGGTGATCAGTTATTCGTGGCAATGAAGTTCGAGGATGGTCTGAGGCACGACATTTGATCATAGGTGAACATCTTCTGTTTGACTTCTATCACTTCTATCGTCAACCAGGAGCTAATCACAGAGCACAACCTGAGGGATTCCAGAGTTGTGAGCCTGGGTGGATCAGCATCTGGAGTTATCATCCCTCCCACTGACAGTAGGAAGAGCCATAGGGAGTCTTCACGTAGTGATCCAAAGAGGCGAGACACTTATTCTAGTTTCCAGGTGAGGGGCTACCAGTGTGGGATGAGTGGGAATACGAGGGTACATATCCCAAGGGACCCATTGGATTGCAGATCATGAGGAAAGTTGGGACACCATCAGCACTTCTATCATATCATCTCACCAACAGCTAGTGACATTGGTTCTTCTATGACTCCTAATTCAGGAGTAGCACCACTATTTTCTCACCAGTTAGGGAACTGGTTTTCTTCTGGCCATTCTGGCTGAGATGGAGGACATGGCCGTAGTGGTCAGTCGCCGATATTTCAGCGACAATAGAGTGGATCAACTAAGAGTTGTCAGGAAGGGTCACAAGGCCATAAAGAAGGTTATACTTTTTTAGTGCAGCGGACCTCGCAGGAGCAGGATCCTAGACCATATTCATTCTGAGGTACGCTCATAGATTCCTCAGTTTTAGCTTCCGCACTTTTCATTACATGGGATTCCCATAGTTCTATATATGTTGCGGTGGTGGAGAGCCTTCAGATCTGCATCTTTTTATCTGCTGACATCCTGACACTAGACACTACGTTGGGGACTAGAATGTTGAGTGTACGTCAGTTTAAGGAGTGTACTCTAGAGGTTCAATAGAAAAGTCAACCTCGTTCTCTAGAGGAAAAACAAAAAAGTCCTCTAGAAAGACATATCTGAAACGATCTACTACTGAAGGAATGCTTAACTGTGAAGTCCTCTGGTCATCCAGTTATTGACTAGAAATATGGGTTGTAACTCCTCAATTCCCTAGATGCTCTTGACCCTCTCTTCTTTCTAGGACATCCCACTCACTCTTATGAAGAAATAATATTCCCTCTAGTGATATGAAACACACCATGTGGCGATAATAGTCGACAACTTCTTGGAAGGGAACTGACCAGAACATTCAGAGATTGATATCATAGCCTATCATCTCTAGAGGTTAGTGGGTGTCACTTTTTATGGGATCACTATGTCCTAGAGATGATAGGCTATGATATCAGTCTCTGAATGTTCTGGTTAGTTCTATTCCAGGAAGTTGTCGACTATTATCGCCACAGGGTGAGTTTCATATCACGAGAGGGAATATCTTTTCTTCATAAGAGTGAGTGGGATGTCCCAGAAAGAAGAGAGCGTCAAGAGAATATAGGGAATTGAGGAGTTACAACCCATATTGCTAGTCAATAACTGGATGACCCGAGGACATCACAGTTATGCTTTCTTTCAGTAGTAGATCATTTCAGATATGTCCTTCTAGAGGACTTTTTCGTTTTTACTCTAGAGCATGAGGTAGAAATTTCTATTGAGCTTGCTCTAGGAGTGGAACTAGTGTCCATTCCTCCTAACATGATGGCTAAACCAGAGTTACAAGAACTCAAGAAGCAGTTGGAAGAGTTGCAGGCAAAGGGTTTCATCATACCCTGTACATCCCCTTGGGGTTTTGATGTCTTGTTTGCAAAGAAGGAAGACAGTACCCTCAAGCATTGTGTGGAGTATCGGAAGATGAACTAGTTGATGGTGAAGAACCGATATCCCTTGCCAAGGATTTATGATCTCTTTGATCAGCTTCAAGATGCCGGCGTATTCTCAAAGATTTACTTGAGGTCTGGTTATCATCAGTTGTGCATTAGACCATCTGATATACATCTTATAGCCTTCTAGAGTAGGTATGGTCTATTTATGTACTTGGTTATGTTGTTCGGTCTCACGAACGCGCATGTAGTTTTCATGGAACTGATGAACCATGGGTTCCATCCATACTTGGATTCATTCATTGTGGAATTCATGGATGATATCTGGGTGTACTCTCACACTCGACACGACCAATCTACCCTTCTTGATATCATTCTGAGTACACTAAGGGAGCATAAGTTATATGCTAAGACCTCAAAGTTCAATTTTTGGATGGATAATATTCACATCAAAGGTCATATTATCTCAGAGGTAGGAGTATCAGTAGTCCCAGAGAAACTGAGAGATTTAGTCTCCTGGGAGAATCCAAGGAACGTCTTTGAGGTGAGGAGCATTCTAGGACTGGCTGGATACTATATAAATTTCATACGGGACTTTTCAGGCTTAGCAGCACCTCTGACAGGTCTGACTAGGAAGGGTGTGAAGTTTGTGAGGTCAGATTCTTGTGTGTCATCCTTTCAAGAGAAGAAGGGAAGGTTGACTTCAGCACTGATAATAGTCTTTCCAGAGTTACGAAATAGCTATACTGTTTACTATGATTCATCAAGTATCGGATTGGGAGCCATGCTTTTGAAGGGAGATGGAGTCGTTGCATACGGGTCTCGACAGTTGAGGCCAAATGAGAGGAATTACCCGACACATGATCTGGAGTTAGCAGTTATTGTTCATGCCCTACACTGTTGGATATATTATCTTATGGGAGTGCATTTTGTGATTTTCACCGACCACAAAAGTCTCAAGTACATATTTACTCAGTGTGATCTGAATTTGAGACAGCACAGGTGGGTTTGAGTTCCTACAGACCATCAACTCTGAGCTTTCCTATACGTCGGGGATGGGAAACAAAGTAGCTGATGTGTTGAGAAGGAGGACTAAGATACATGTAGTTCAGTATTCTAGTAGCGAGTGGATGCTTATGGAACTATTCTTTGAGATTCATTTGAAGGTGCACGACAGAGGGGGAAATACTTTTCTATCTTCTATAGATGTTACCTCTACTCTTCTTGATCGAGTTTGATTGAGGTGGCTATCAGATTATGAAGTCCTAGTCTTAATGGGGAGTGTGTCAGGAGAAGACCCTATTCCGGGATGGACCATATGCGAGGATGAGATCTTATGTTTCTAGGAGTGTGTATTGGTTCTTGCAATTATATGCAAGGAGCTGATGCGGGATATTTATTCCTCAGTTTGGGAAATTCATCCATGCATCAACAAGATGTATCGTGATCTAAACCATCATTATTGGTGGAAAGGTATGATAAGGGATTTTTCTTGTTTCTTTATGAGATGTTCCACTTGTCATCAAGTGAAGGCGGAGCATCAATGACCAACATGACTTTTACCGCTATTACACATTCCCGAGTGGATGTGGAATGATGTTTTTATGGACATCATCACTAGTTTTCCGAGGTCACCTTGAGGGAATGACGCAGTTTCGGTTGTCATTGACAGTCTCACGAAGGTTGTTCACTTATTCTAATCAAGGAGACCTTCTGTGTTGATGAGATAGGACGGTTTTACATCCCTGATATTGTACGACTGCATGGAGTTCTACACTCCATAGTTTCAGATAGGGATGCTCATTTTACCTCTCGGGTTTGGAAAGGTCTTCAGAAGGCCTTGGGTACAAAGGTACTTTTCAGTAAAACTTACCACCCCCTGACAGATTGTCAGTCTGAGCATATATTCAGGTACTTGAGGACATTCTACTAGCACACATCTTGGATTTTGGAGGTTCTTGGGGGAATCATACACCTCTTGTGGAGTTTTCCTACTACAATAATTTTCAAGAAACTATTCATATGGCACAGTATGAGGCTTTGTATGGTATTCCATGTAGTCCACCCTTATGTTCAATGGAGGCAGGAGAAGATGCAATGCTGGGACCTCATCATTTCCAGGAGACCACGGAGTGGATAGAGATGATTCAGAAGAGGTTGGCTACTACACAGTCTTGAAAAAAGTGTTATGCTGATCAGCGGATACGCCCTCTATAGTTCAAGGTCAGGGGTCAGGTTTTCCTATGTGGTACACCGAGGTTGGGACACAAGAGGATTATGATAATGGGTAATATTTTGCAATGGTACGTCGGGCAATTTTAGTTTTTGTAGAGAGTTGGGCAGGTGGCCTATCGGTTGCAATTACCTCAGAGGTACTGGGCCATGCACGACGTTTTCCACATTTCTCATCTTCGACATTACTTTTCATACCTGTGTCATGTTTTCCGACCAATGTAGGTTGAGTTAGAAGTGGAAACATCATTCGAGGAGCACCCTATTCAGATTTTTGATCGATGTACGAAGGTTCTCCATGGACGGTATGTTCTTCTAGTACGGGTGCTATGGTAGCACGGGAGAGTACCGGACGAGACTTGGGAGAGGGAGGCCGATGTACTATCACAATGGTCAGAGTTTTTCCTGGTTTCTTCTACTACGCCTCCTTGCTAGTGAAATCCAGGGATGAATTTCATTATGTGGAGAAGTTTGTATGAACTCAGATCTTCTTTTCACGTATGTTTTTCTTTTTTCTGATGTTTTTGATAAAAGAAGAGTTTCTTGAATTTTTTGAAGTACACGACGTGTACATTATGAGTTCAAACTGTGTACTCAGTTATCATGGGTACCCATGTGCTAGTTGTGTAGCGGCCTTGCACATGACCATGCGTGGTGAAATGGAGGCCACCTAGTGCAGAGTACTGAAATGGCGAGTACACGCCATGTATTTTCTTTTTTATTTCATTAAACCTGTCGGGTTCACGTCTTACCGAAAAAACCATCTCCCTCTCAACAAAGTTCATCCAAGATCTCCATGCAGCTATGGATCATTGACGTGCTTCCAGCCGAGAGTCCATCCTATGAATCAAACACTGATGGTTGTGTTGGAATCACATCAGTGAGTTCTATCTTCTCCTAGAGCATCATCTTCTGTGTTCTCGTCTCTCGTGAGATATTGTGGGTTGAACCTTTTAGACGTTTTTTTCGATCTTCAATGTTCTAAGGAGATTAAAACTTTGAATTTCACATATAGAGATCTCCTAACCATGAGGTAGGTGGTTTGTTCCTTTCAATTGGTAGTCTTTGAGTCTTCTGTGCGAATTTTCCCAATACCCATGAAAGTTGTATTACGTGTTTTCCATTTTATCCCTATAGTTTGTCTTATATACTTATATGCTTGATTATATGATATTTTATTGTGAATAGGGTGAATTGATGTGCTTTGGATGTATTTCCCATGCATGTTTTTACTTATTTGACCTTGGGGTCTAGTTTCCTGTTAGGCTGCTGTTTACTTTCTGATTCCTAGTTTTGTAGGATGGTGTGACTATTTTTATGACATGCTGATGTGTTGTATAATGATATCCTAGAAGTCCATGAGTTTTAATTTGGGCAATACACGATGCTATACTTGTTGATTTACACACGTCCATGAGAACCTAGTGCAGTAGACCATATGAAGAATTGATGTAAGGGCTTCTCCAGAGTGTCTTTTATTATATTACGATGGGAGACCATTGGGGGGATTGACATTGAGTTCTTCCTCAGAGATTCTATAGTTCCTCGATGTGGGCCATAGAGGTAATATGATGTAAGTGCTTCCTAGAACGCCTTTAGTATCGACACGAGACTATAGGGTGAATTGACAGTGAGTGGTTCCTTAGAGAGTATATACTTTAGCTGAACTAGAGGGGTGAGGCTTTGTGTGCTACAAATTGGGTTTCTGGTACTTGTTAGGTAGGAACAGAGGGGTAATACTGAGTGTGATTCATAGAGGGTTACATGGTATCTTTTCCTTCTTGTTTTGTTGCTGCTTGATATTCAAACTGTGGATTGTTTATTGTTGAGTATCTTCCTGTTTATTATTTCCTATACTTTTACCTACCATATACTCACTAACTGTTAGGCATGGATCCAGTGGTAGTTGGATACTAGGTTTCATCTCACACCCTGTTTGGGCTACTATTTTGGGCCCAAATAGATTATATTATTGCAGGCATAAACAAGGGCAAGCGCCCTTCTACCTTAGTTACTTTATTGCATCGAAGATGGAGATCATGGGACCAAGCTGAGGCTTGCGATGCTGAGGAGTTGCCTACCTTTTTTCCTTCTGTACTTTGGTTTAGTACTGTATTCATCATTATTATTGGTTTGGATGATTTCTTAGAAATATATGTATTATGCATCATTATATATATATATGCTCTAGTTGTTTCTTTATCAGTCTTCCGATGTTACTATTGTTTGATATTATTACTACTTTATCTATTGTATATTTGTTTACATCCACTGTGTACTCTTCCAGTGAGGTCATAGTTTCCCCATTATCACACCCAAGGTCCTCACTTCTAGTCGGAAGCCTCTGGCGTTTGGAGAAATACGCTTGAGGCCATGTGACCAACCGAGTACGGGGCGCCTCTGGGTGGCTTCCGGAATAGGGATGTTACAGAATAAATCTCAAATGCCGGGACATACATAACTCACCAGTCAACTAATTAATATAATGTGGTATTTAATTTTTTAGACTATAATCTATAAGGATTTCATCTAATCTATCCTGAGGGAGGACCGACTATTATATGGGGCTATCCCATTGGGTAAATTTCATCTCAAACTAGTGATTTTTTAATGCTCATCATGGTCAGATAGTATAGTGTATTGTCATTGTATCTATATTAGAGGAGTCATGAAAAAAAATTCTTATTCTACCTTTGGTTTATCTGAGCGACCTTACCGATATGGGATAAAATAATTATTACTTACCTTATATCTTTTCACAATCAAAAATACATTGGAAATAGCATTGTAGAGTTCTCTATGGATCCCTAAATCCTTTGAATTCATCTAATTGAGGGATGAATCTTTGTATATCAGATCATTAAATTGAACATTAGACGATCATTTTGAATAAGATACAATTTTATCTTTTGGAAATTGATCCATAAACACATTTGATTTCTCTTAAAAATTATCTTGATAATATTTACCGATAGCACGGTAATGAAAAATGTTCATAAAAGGAATATAAAACAAAACTTTTAAAAAAACATCACACCATTAATCATAACATTGTGATAAATACTAGTTATGGGGGCCTATAATATAGCATCAATTATAGTTAAAAATATTCATTTGATGAAAAATAGTTACATGAGGGACTTGCATATAGTTTGAATAATACTCAAGGGCATACTCTATTATGCATTTGTCACATAGCTGCCTCTAATTTAGATATTTCAATAAATCATCAATCTGAATCAAACAAAAACTAATTACTAAATTGGTGGAGAAATTGGTCCAATATTTTATGTTACCATATAATGGACTATCCAAATAAGTTTGTTTTTCTTCCATGAAATATAACTATTCAAGTCCAATGATAAAATTTTTATAGATTTAAATGATGTCAAAGTACTAATATGTTATCACTCACATTGAAAATTATTTAACCAATATAGGATGACTAAATATATACTTTAGAAGGAAATTTTTTTAGATCATATAGATGTCATGATTGTGAAAATAGTTACATAGTTACTTCAACACTAAAATATAGTAATGACAGTCCTTGTTAATAAGTGAGTGCCTTATATTAGTTTGATGATGAATCTAAATTATATAATATGTATTTTTTTTATCAATTTACATTAAATATTAGATATTAGCACATTAGGGTGATTTTAAAAGCTAGTAACACAAAATAAAAAAATATTATCTTTGACAAGAGGCAACAAAACTAGAGGAAAATGAAGAAATTACATAATGACATTGAACAAAACCTTAATAATATTCACAAATGTATGATATTCCATTCCCCATCAAGGTATATTATTTCCTTCAAAAGTTTGAATTAAATTTATTTTATTTACATAATGTGAATAGATTCCTTGAAAATAAACAGGGGTCCTGGGGGATGAACAAAAATATTTTCTTTTATTGTATTTTTAATTATCTCAGTTACCTAATATCATACAATATTTACATTAAATTTCCCAATGGTAAACATGAATGGACACCTCGTGGTATTCATACTGTGGTGGTGGTAATATGGATCCACGTAAATTTTATTAATATCATTAATCCATTAATTTAATTATAATGATATTACCATTAATTCATTCAAGAAGAAATATATTATTATTTATAGAAGATGATTGAAAACATAATTCATATCTATTTTATATATATCTTCATTGTTATTAATGTTAAAAAGGAATTGTATGGTGCATTAGGTTAAATGAAATTCCCAAAAATTAGTATTTATTCATTATTTATTTCCTTAAAAAAATTATAATATGTATAATATCAATTCATGATGTAATTTCCTAAAATAGTATGATACCATTTATATTAATTGCATTGACATGTACAAGGAATTAAGCCTCTACATAGTTAATGATGTGATATATGAATACTCTAAAAAATGATCTATGTATTATTCATCTAGACAGGAAAAGTTTTTCCAAAAATATACTTATATTTATTTACCCCAAATAAGTATTCATATATATTTTATGATCCTTAACATAATCCCCAGAACCACTGGGGGAAATAAATTTTTTGGGGCCTTTCTGAATATGTAGTGAATGAGATAGACACTATGAAAGTATGCAATAATTTGAGGATTATGAAATGAAATATACTCATATTTAATTTATGATATGAAAATACATTTTAAAAATGATATTTTTGGTTTTTTCTAACCTGAATATATAAGGTCCATGATACATGTCGGCATCAGATCCTTTCCATTATCAATGAATGTAACGCCCCAACAATAGATTCCCAAACTCAGTGTATTATTTTAATACATTGGAATGATTACAAGGAATCATGTCCTGAATGACCGATCAATTTAGCATTCTTTTAAAATACATTACACGCATGAACGTTACATTACCCATTATCATACAAAAAAAAAATAATTTTTTGAGAATTCTATTGTTCCCTTAGCTTAACCCCGCTTCTCAAACATAAAACACTTCTTGGGATCCTTGGAAAATAAAACATAAGGGGTGAGCTCAAATTCTCAGTAAGGATTACAATATAGCAGAAAATTTCATAAATAAGCATAAAAATTTAAGGCAATGTATAAAATTAAAACAAAAGAATTTTCAACATAAACATCATCATAATATGGAAAATATAAATCAAAATAATTCCATTTACTTACTCACATGGATTTTCTACCAGTCGAATAATGACATGCAATATCAATAGTCACATTCACAATGATGGAATGCATAATGGAAGACTTTCATAACCACATATTCAATGCCTTGTTCCAAGACTACAAATATGATTTTGTCAAGGCCTTGTGCCAAGAAACTAGTTTGTCTCGTGAGACACACCGACTCATCGATGAGCTATAGCGAGCTCTACCCATTACTTACTAAGTCCAATGCGTTCCTCATATAAAAAGGTTTAAACATATCATAGATATTCATATTAAAACTAACATATGAAATGTCTATAATTTATCCATAAACCATGAATGGTATAAAAATAACACATACACAGTAAAAAATATCACAATAACATCAATTCAATATGGATGATTTGTATCATAATAAATAAACATCAAACAAGTTTAAAATCCATCAAATGATGTTGACATAAGTTAAAATGATTTGTAAAACTCTTTGACAGAAATATCCCTTTTCATGTAAACATTTAAAAGTGACACAATTTAGAAAGGAAGAAATCTAAAGACATTTTTGAATCAAAGTGTCCCATACAAATTTGAATCTTTTTAAGGGAATTGAAATTTTAAAAACATTCAAGTCCATATAGGTAAATCCTTAAAAACCATTTTGAAAACGTGGACATTAATGAGAATGATTTAGAGGAATAAATATATAAATCATTTAAAATGATGTTTTAGTAAAAAGTACCTTAAAATAATCCCTTTGAAAACTCTTTCATGAAACTTTTACATGGATAATAAATATGTCATATTAGATACTTACGTAAAAATAACCTCAGATAATAAAGAGATTTTGAAATTAACCCTTACCTTGCACTTTCCTTTGGTCATGGGTACGTTTAAACTCTTGTACAATCACCATATTATGTTATTAAATTATAAGAAAATCATACTAATATTTATTATATCAATCATTATTCATTTATTACTTTATACTACCCATTTAATAATGATTTCCATGTTAAATTAACATTTCGGGTAATAATCGCTTTCTTTATCGTACGTGTTGTAACTTGTTATTATTGATCGTGTCATTTTGAAAGTGATTTAAATACATCCATAATATAAAACATTATTTATATATAATATATTTTTAGAATATAAATATGTATAATAGACATATATATGAAATTAAAAACACCGTTTATGGAGACGGTAGTCCGTACATACGCATAAACTCTGTTTCTGTTTTCATTTCGTATTCCACAAATCATGGTGAATAAGATATATGTAAGTACATAAATACATATATATATATATATCCAGTATCATTATAATTTCATATATTATATACTTATTATTAATATATATATTTATAATCTTCGATGAAAGGTGAACGTGGATATGAACCTAATCGCATCGTGGAGACTGTAATTCGTACGTATGCACGAGTGAAAATATCATTATTTTGATATTAAAATAATATATAATTGGATTTAATATCATATATACAGAATCATTATCATGTTATATTTATTATTAATTCCATTTACACATCTTCATTATACCCATCCAAATAATAATGTATTGAATAACAATTACACCACGCCGTGGGGACGGTAAGCCGTACGTACGCACGTATGGTGACATGTCATTCAATGGATAGATAGAATAGTGAATATGGTTGTACCATATTTATAATAGCATCAAAGTATATATAATATAATTGAGTTATTATTTTAGAATGGAAACAAAAAAGAAAGAGGAACTGGAAGAGGAAAAAAACTTGAAATTGGTGATGAAATATTTACCTTTTCTTCAGGGTCTTCCTTTTGATTTGACAAAAATGGCTCCATTGGATGTTTTTATGACTAAATTAAGGCCTTTAGGATGAATTTAAGACAAATTATAGAGTATTTGTGAATATGTTGGCCCAGAAAAATGGCTTTGAAGGTGTGAATTTGAGAGAAGGGGAAGTGCTCTTTTATAAGAGGAGTGGGGGCACTTTAGAAAAAGATTATAGTATTAATTTATTACACAATCATATTATGTTTATATTTTCTCTAAAAAAATTTAATTCAAGAATTAGGTGGGTGTGGGTCTAAATCCCATCAACCAATAGGTTTTAGGCAAGTATAGGTTAAAATTTTAACCTTCTCTTTTAGATTTAACTCTTGGATAAATATTTTAACTTTTACCTTCTCTTTTTGTATTCTTAAACTATATGGTTAATAAAAATAAACTAAACATCCAAGAGAAGACCATGTGGTTCATTAATGACACATAAAATAGTATTTAATCCCTATGGACTAACCATATATTTTTAAGAATACAATAACAATTATTAATATAATATTTGTTTGAAAAACTCTTTTATGTCAATTTTGACACTATTTGGTATTTTGTTTTTTCTAAATTCATATTAACATAATTACCTCGAAATAAATTTATTTAATCAACCCTAAAATCTAATATTAACCTATAAAATTATAGAAATTCATAAAAAATCTCAAATTACATTTATTTGGGTATTTATAATATCAATTATTATAATATCTCATTAAGAATGTAATTACTCCATCATCATTGTGTCAAAAATAAATTAAATTATTTAATGTCTAAAAAATATAAATAAAATAAAATTAAATAGTAGATATTGTTATATTTATAATGAATATTTATATTTTAATTTATATTATGTGAAATCCTATATTAAAAATGGTTTAGTTAATAATGTTTGAATTTTACACTTTTAACTCCTCTTTGAATTAAATAATAATAAATGTCCTAATCTAATCCAAGAGGACCTAAAGGATCATATATTATTCCAATGGTTTGTTTTGGTCGAATTAAACTTATCCAATAGAATTAGGATATGTGTTAGGGTAATTATGATTTCATTTTTACCCTTATTTACCCTATTTATATGTAAACGTTGTAAATAAAACTCAAAAGATATTATTCACCAAAAATTATTTTCATCTTATTGAACCAGATTTTACTTATATATATAATCCGCGTCTCTTAGAGTTTTTAAATTAATCTCATAGAAGTGGTAAATTTATGTTTTAGGAAAATTTGAAAATGGTCCTAGGAGGTGGGTAAAAGGAGGTAACATGTTCGATAAAATTTTATAAATCTAATTTTATTATAAAATGAAACCAATGAATTACATTTAACTTATATAGGTATATATATATTTATTTATATAAAACAATACTAAATGAAAAAATTAATTATTTAAATAAAATATCGGTTTTAAATAATAACACAGTGTTTTTCACAATTCATCAAAAATTGAATGTTTTTCGAAAAATACCAAAATATTAACCTAAGGTAATTTTGATATTCTAAATTCAAAAATGAAGTCCATTTTACCATATTCAAGATATATAAGCTTCATTTATTTATTTAAAATTAATTCCTGGTGACAAAACCAAACGGGAATTTTTCAAGTAATAATAACTATCAAAGGATTGACAATTGTTTATTTCCAATTTCAATGTGAAATTACATAGAATGACCATAATTGGATTAAATGGTAAAAATATAATCTATTTATAGTTTCAAAGAATTAAAATTTATAATTTAACACTATAATTTTTTTTATTAAAATAGTTGTTTTCATTTAAAATATAGTATTTTTCACTATTCATTCATATATTAGAGTTGTTAGAAAAACACCAAAAAATTAATGAAACAAAATTATTATGTTCCAATTCTAAGGAAGATGTTTATTTTGTAAAATTTAATATATAAGATTTTAAATTGTTTTATTTAAATACGGTGCTCCATTAAAATGCGGTAAAATTGAATTTTTTTGAAAACTACTTTTATCTGAAAAAATTTTATTTGTTCTTACATTATCTCTAGAAAACTCAAAATATGGATTCTAAAATTAAAAATAATTATATAAAATCAAAAATTTTGTTAATACCTTTCATAACCACTTTTGAATGGCTAGTTTGGTAAGTCATGTTGCGCTAAAACTCAGTGTTGTGTGTAGTGCAAGTTATTGAATTACTTTGAATAAATAACGTACTATGAAATATTTGGCTGTTACATTTTTCCCTAAGTCAATAAATTGCTTCCTCAAAATTTAAAAAAAATAGAAAATAAAAGGTTAAAAATAGAAAATATCTTTTTGGGAAAACTCACATCAGAAATTTGGTTAATAAAATTTAGTCTTAATAGGAGGTAAAGGGGAACGAAAAAGTCACCACCAAATTATGATATCGATTATGAGATAATTGGTGGAAAATATAGACACATAATTGGAGATAAAACAAAAATATTTATAGGGAGTGATTGAGGTCATCAGTCATAAACAATTATATAATTGAGGGCCCTAAATCCATAAATATATAATGATTTAAAATTTCATCGGTTCCAAAAACATAAGATTTTAGGATAACACATTTTTAGTTTTAATATCCCTTAAATAATGTTTAACAGTTATGTTCATCATAGAAAAATAGGAGAAATAAAAAATATATTCTTGACAAGTAGAGTTCTATCATATATCTAATTTCTACCACAAACTCAACTTTCACTCTAAAATATATTAGAACATAAAAAAATATTATATGTATCATATCTGTATATGGTTCCAAAAAATTGAATTTATAATTCATTTACCAGACCTTTTAAGAAAACTACATTATTCAATAAATGACATCACGTGGGCCAATGGTAGGTGATACTCATTTTTTTCCTTCGGTTGCTGGTTCATGTCTCGTGGAATTGCCGGACGCGATGGGTTGCCGCCCGACCTCTCGGTTGTCCTTTTTATGGTAATCCAAAAATAGCTCAAACAAGACTTATCCCTAATACATTTTTACAAACTCAATGTCCAAAATTTATAAGTAATGTAAACATTATGAAGATCCTTTTTTCCACATAATAACATGTGAACAAATTCATCATATATTCTTTTAAAACAATGCAACATCTTGAATTTCTATAAAACCTTATTGATTACGTTAATTCTCCCTTATCATTTATATAATACTGGATATATTCCTTATATCCAAATTTTTTAATATTCTATCAATGATGAAATAAACAAACCATTATTCAGTTCCAAAGAAGTCAATAATATCCTATATATATTATCCAAATCAAACATCTCTTATTCCAAAATCACTACCTCGTTATCAAGACCATATTAAGGATTACCTTTCCTTCAACCATTTATTTTCCAAAATGGGTATCTAACTATTATGTCAATTTTCTTAGAACTATATAATATTAGATCCTCAATAAAATAGTACTGTAGTACAATCCTTATTTATGTCTATTATTCTTATAACTAGTATATTGTTGATACAACACACAAAAGAAATAATTCTATAATAGAAACATAAGAACAATAGTCATTCCTTTTCATTTGAGGTAGTATCATAACTTTAAGATTTTATAATAGCATCATTTGAGGTATACTATGATGATTGGGATGTTGATTCACAAAGTCTCCCAATGCCTTGTAGATGAAGCATTTTACATTTAAACCCTTTTTTACCCTTGAAATCACGTACTTGGTGTCCCTTTCCCCACACTTATAAGAAACACCCATTCCATTAAAGCATTTACCAAGGTGATTTCTTCCACAGTTATCACATATGGGAAAGTCCTTCTTTTCCCTCTTCCCTTTATCCATTTTTATCGCTTCCATTATTTTATTCTCTTGCTTCCCTTCAAAGCCATAGGACTCAAAGAATTTTTTTACATATCTTATTAACACATGATAATATTTACTCATATGTTGAGAATACATGGGAGAATATATCCATTCTAAATGTTGGATTTATACTGTGAATGATACAATCCTTCTTACTCTTTGGATTATATTTATTGCTAGAGTTCACATTCCATCTATAGGGTGCCATTTCTAAAAAATTGCATACACTAGGTTAGTATATGAATCACAATGAATAATTCCAAACTTGTAAAATACCTAACATAAATTTAACATATTATGGACATAATCCATAAGAATAAATAGTTTTTCTTTTAGGAAGTATTTACTTCTAAATCCTTCATTATGACTTGTAATGAAAATGTGAATTTTCCAAAACATGTCCCCTGGGAGTGTCGTAATAAATAGTGCAGCAAGGCTCGTTGTCGTGCCCTAGTTCACGTTAGAGTCTAGATTAAAGTGTTGTTTTTGGGTTTTACCCCTAGGTACATCTATGCCAGAGCCGCCATTACCTACTCATATGCAGACAGGAATGTATTTCTTGGAAAACTCACAAAATCTCTATAGCACCATAACGACGGAATGCATAATGCAAGAATTTCAGAACCACATAGTCAATGATTTATTCCAAAACTACAAAAAATATTTTTTCAAGGCATTGTGCCAAGACAGAAGCTTGTCTCATGAGACCTACCAACACATCGGGTAGTTATAGCGGGCTCCACCCATCAATTACTATGTCAAATGAATTCCTCATATGAAAAGGGTTTAAATAACATAAACATTCATATTAAAACTAGCATACAAAATGTCTATACTTTATCCATAAACCATGAATTGTATAAAAATAACACATCCAGAATCAAACATATCTCAAACAATTCAATAAAATATGGAAGATTGGCATCATAGTAAATCAACTTCAAACAAGTTTAAAATCCATCAAATGATGTTTACATAGATGAAAATGATTTGTAAAACTCTTTGAGAGAAATATCAATTTTTCAAGAAAACTTTTAAAATTCACAAAATTTAGAAAGGAAGAAATTTAAATACATTTTTGAATAAAATTTTCCCATACAGATTTTAATCTTTTTAAAGAAATTAAAATTCTAAAAACATTCATGTCCATATAGATAAATCCCTAAAACCCATTTTGAAAACATTGACATTAATGAGAATGATTTAGAGGAATAAATATTTAAAACATTTAAAATGATGTTTTAGTATAAAGTACCTTTACATAATCCCTTTGAAAACTCTTTCATGAAACATGGAAATGGATAATAAATATTTCCCATTAGATACATACCTAAAAACATCCTCAGATAACAAAGAGATTGTGAAATTAAACCTTACCTTACAGTTTCCATTGGTCATGTGTACTTTTAACCACATGTATAATGACCATTTTATGTTATTAAATTATACTAGAACCATATTCATATTTATTATATCATTAATTATTCACTAATTACATTATACTACCAATTTAATAATGATTTCCATTTAAATTAACATTCCAGGTTATAATCTCTTTTTTTTATCACACGTGATTTAACTTATTATTCTTGATCGTATCATGTAGATAATTATTTATATACTTCTAAAATGTAAATTTGACTTATATATCATATATATATTGAATATAAATTTGTATCATAGATATATATATGAAATTCAAAACTCTATTTATAGGGACGGTAGTCCGTACGTACGCATAAACGTTGTTTCTGTTTTCATATCGTATTGAATGGATCTAGGTGAATACGATATATGTATGTCCATAAATACATATATATATATATATATATATCCAGTATCATTATTATGTCATATATTATATACTTAATAGTAATATATATTTTTATAATCATCGATGAATGGTGAATGTAAAAAATTAATCTCATCGTGTCGTGGAGATGATAATCCGTACGTACACACGAGTGACAATATCATTGTTTTGATATTAGAATAGTATATAATTGGATGTTATATCATATATACAGAATAATAATCATGTTATATTTATTATTTATGTCAATTACACATCATTATTATACCCATCCAAATAATAATGTATTGAATAAAAATTACACCACAACGTGGAGACGGTAAACCATACATACACAGGTATGGTGGCATGTCATTCAAAGGATAGATAAAACCATGAATATGGTTGTACCATATATATAATAGCATCAAAGAATGTAGAAGATACTTGAGTTATTATTTTAGAATGGAAACAACAAAAAAATAGTAAGTGGAAGAAGAAAAGAACATGAAAGAGGTAATGAAATATTTAAATCTTCTTCGGGTTCTTCTTTTTGATTTGATCAAGAGGGATCCTTATTTGGCTTACTGAATAAAGTAAGTCATCTAGGATGAAGGTAATAAAGTTGAGTGGGTATTAGGGGAGAGTTTTGTTGAGACAAATGGCTTTGAAGGTGTGAATTTGAGAGAAGGGGAAGTTCCATTTTATAAGAGGGGTGAGGGTTGATCGCATTATCGAGCGTGTCAAATTAGTTGTTTAATTTTGACTAGATTTTCTAATGTATAGCAGAAACCCTACGCCGTCTATCGACGGAGCCTCAGATCATTAATTTAAAAATATGGATTTGATTATGAATGTATAAGTTTAATTAGGTTTTGGAAAACTTATGGGTTTGATTATTAAAGATGAAAATAGAAAATGAAAGCGATAAAACAATGTAGAGATTACCAGAATTAATTAAGCGTGATTACCCCGGGGTACTCTCATGATTTTTATCCTTCATCGCTTCATGATATAGGGTTATGATATTTTAATCCATAGTTTGGTACACCTATAACCTGAATGTTACCGAGTTTATACTAGGATACATCCTAGCGTTCTGTCGAAAACACACAATGATTCACCGGACACCGCTGATGATTGGGTGATTTGTGTTTGACTTCATAACCAAACTCACCATGGAAACACAAGAAGAAATCGATTCGCTATCCAGGTTTGTATGTTATTTCTTTTTGATACCCTAACATAAGTATTCATGGCCTTGACAGTGCTTATGTGAGTTCAATTGATTTATAAGAACCACACAAACACCGCAATTGAAAGGGGGAAAAGGAAGTGGAGAAGGGTGTGTGAAACACCACATGAATGGGTACCCCCAAACATGATCATATGAGTTGAGCATGACATAACAGTACATAAATCAATAAAATTAAAATATATGATGAAGAAAAAAAACATACAACCTAGAATTAAAAATATAAATCAATTTAATACAAATATGAAGCACGGGATAACATCATGTTCCTCCCTGGGTGATCACAATGAGTTTAGAAACCCATGGGAGAGGAGGAAGAGAATGATGTTGGGGTATAACTTCCAATAGCCTCCATAACTCCTAGGAATGTTGAGAATACTCCTTGGGGACTCCAAAATGGCAGTACCTTGCCTCCTGGCTCAACACACAAATGGGGTTCCCAAGGTGTCTTTTTATAGCCAAAATAGAAAGTGGTTTTGGGCACCAAGATTTTGATAAACTAATTGTAGAAATGTTTTCAGCTATTATACAGTCGGATAACCATTATGAAAAAACTGGAATGTTGTATCCCCCTTATTATCTATCACCACCGAAGGTTTGGGACAATTTGGACAAATACATCTTGAGATATTGATAAAATACTGAACGCTGCTTTTGACTTTTTGCACATTAGTTGGCTTGGACAGATCAGTTCAGATTGGCACCGTAGAAACTGAATCAGGATTGGGTTATTTGATAAGAAATGTCAACTATTAAATTTTGGACTGGACCAAAAAATTTCATCCCTTTTGGAAGCACAGATTTTTCGTACTATTCAAAAAAGGGGATAGATGTCCATGGGATGCCCTGCAGTTTGGCCCATTTCTCTTCTGGATAATCTTAGGGCCTCCAAATCATCTTTACCTTCAATAAAATTATCAAAAAAAGTAGCATTTCCATTTATAACACAATATAATTCAATAAAACATGAAGTTAATTATGTTATTATATTTGGAATTTATAATACAAATTCAGTTTAATATAATGGTGTAAGGGTGAAAATGACACAGTGAATCATGGTACGATCACACCCCCACACCTAAACATTTGAACTCCTCGGAAAAGTAACATATCAAAATTTAATGATGCATATATATATATATATATATATATATATATATATCCATCATCATGAAGATTTAACATTTGAGGAAATTTTAATTCACCAAAGTAATGATATCAATGCACGAACCGTGCCAAGGAGTTCTATCCAGTGAAAATGGAAAAAGATATCTCATAAATCATATCACAATAAAATTCATAGAGATTCATGACACCAACATGAGTAAGAAATTAAAAAGTTTACCATTCCATAAACTCTCCATTGGTGTGTATGAAAACCATTCCATGTAATTTTCTCTACTTTCTATCAAATAAATATAGATTCTTTTATCATTATTTAGGATTAAATGATTTTTCACCGAACCTGTCCTACATCCTTTGCAATCATATTTCAAGACCCACTCACTTAAGCATTCCCAGAAGTCAAACCTTAAGCTCCCGACCTAGATATCCACATATGTTTCACATTTCATAACTCCCCTCATTTAATATATGTTGTTTTTGAAGTTTAATTTGGAACAAATCTCACACTCATCTCTCATCCCGTGTTTGATCTCCTCAGGATAGCAATTCCCATAGTTATAACAAGATTAAAGGTTGAGGAGGAGTGGTTTTTGACCTTCCCAAGACACAAACGACTTTTTTTGAGGGCATACAACAGTCGGACATTAGGTA
Source organism: Viscum album (assembly GCA_963277665.1). Classification (NCBI taxonomy): domain Eukaryota; kingdom Viridiplantae; phylum Streptophyta; class Magnoliopsida; order Santalales; family Viscaceae; genus Viscum; species Viscum album. The sequence goes on along the minus strand of OY728158.1, from coordinate 1,355,051,788 downwards.
CTCATGCATAGGTCAATCCGGTACAATAATAAAAAATATCTGATACGGAACGAACGTATGGAAATATCATTTAATGCTGAAAAATATTATCCCAACATATATTTACCTTATATTAAGTAAGAAATATTCACACATTGTGCTTTGGTGAAAACAATTATGGAGATATCAGTGACATATTTTTCCCAAAAACTACTCACAAAAGGGGCATCAATCATCTCAAAGGTTTCACATAGTTACGACCATTTATATCATTGATAGAAAACCAATTCACTAAAAAAAATCACGCCCTGATGTTAAATTCAAAAAAATATTATTCCTAGCCATCATTATGGTATTTTCACATTCCCCCTTTTATGGTCACCAAATCACCAATCTTCGAAATTATTGATGGGGAAAAATGAAAATACCATAAAAAAGGCTAAAAAGAGATGAATGTAGAAAACGATGAAAATTACTAACTAACCTTGGAATATATCCACCCCCAAACCTCGAATATGTAGTGTCCTCACTGAAATAATTGAGATTGTGAGAAGGAAGGAAAAACCTAGGGTGTTTTATTGGTATGATGCGTCGAGTAGGTGGATTTCCTCCACCAAATTCTTCAGAAAATACTTATAGAAGTGTTTAAGTCATTGCCAATTGACGGTAAGACTTCGTCCACTCTGCTCATGCAAAACCCGTATTGCACCAAAAGTGTAAACATTGGTAATAATATAAGGACCGAGCCATTGGGAACGAAGCTTACCTGGGTGGATCTTAAGCCTGCAATTGTACATGAGAACCTTCTCACCAATATGGATCTTCCACTAGTGAATCGTTCTATCATTAATAGCATTTTTCTTCTCCTTATAGATCCAGGAGTCTTCATATGCATCACGTTAAATCTCTTCCAACTCTTGAATTTCCATATTTCTTTGCTCACGTGGAGCTGAAAGGTTCATATTACATTGTTTAACAGCCCAATATGCATGGTTCTCTACCTCCACTGGGAGGTGACAATACTTTCCAAAAACAATTCTGTATGGTAACATTCCTATTGGGGTTTTAAAAGCTGTATGGTAATCCCAAAGTGCATCATCCAAGCGCAAACTCGAATCTTTCCTATTGGGTTGTATAGTTTTTCCAGGATTTGTTTAACTTCACAATTTTATATTTCTTATTGTCCATTAGTTTGGGGGTGATGTGAAGTGGAGACATTATGATCAACACCATACATATGAAAAAAAATTCATGTTGCGATTGTAAAAATGTGAACCCTGATCACTAATGATGAATCTGGGAAAACCAAACCTACAGAAAATTTGGGACCTCACAAAATCAAAAACCACTCAAGAGTCATCGGTCCTGATGGCCTTTTCTTGCACCCATTTAGATACATTGTTTACAGCCAATAATAATTACACAAATCCAAAAGAATTTGGAAAGGGCCCCATGAAGTCAATGCCCCATGCATCGAAGATCTCACAAAATAACATGGGCTATTGGGGAATTTCATTCCTCTTGGAGATATTCCCAGTGAATTGACAATGAATACAAGACTTCCAAAATATATGGGCATCCCTATAAAAATGATTCCAATAAATTCTTGAGTCACGGACCTTTCGTGCTGTATGTTGAGAGCCAAAGTGGCCCCTATAGAATAAAGTGTGGAAGAAGGATAAAACTGAGGTGAACTCATGGTTAGGGACACACCGACGAACTACTAGGTCACTACAAATTCTCCACAAGTATGGGTCATCCCAAATGTACCAATGAGACTCATGCTTAAGTATCTGGGATTGTGCAATGCTAAAATCATTGGGGACCCTAGATATTGCTAGAAAATTCAAAATGTCTGCATACCAAGGGGTAAGGTCCACAATATCACAAAGGTTCTCATGAGGGAAGAAATCTCTAATTGGTAGGAGTGAGTCAACATGATGGTCCAATGGTGGGGAAATAATAATAATGTGTCCACCTACCACATTCTTCACTCATATCTTATATCTAATCTCAAGGTCAAACTCTTGGTGGAGAAGCATCAACCGAATGAGGCGGGGCTCGACTTCAGGTTTCTTTAGGAGGAAATGGAGGGCATCATGATCAGAGAAGACAATGATTTTTTACCCGAGAAGATATGAACGGATTGATTCCAAGTAAATAACAGTAGAACGATGTTCTTTTTAGTTGGTTTTTAAGTTTACCTGGGCAGGGTCAAGGGTACACGAGTATACGCAATGACATGATGAGCCTTCTCAACTCTTTGTGATAAAATCACCCCAACTAAAAATTTATAGGTATCACACATAAGCTCGAAGGGGAGATCCCACCATGGTGTTTGGATGATGGGAAGTGATGTGAGACTCTTTTTTAGTGAATTTAATGCATCCTCACATTTTTTATCTAACACAAACTCGAAATCTTTTTGCTATAACTGGGACAATGGAAGTGAAATCTTACTAATGTTTTTATCAAATCAGCGTTAAAAACCAGCATGACCAAAGAAATATCTCACCTCATGAACACATTTTGGATATTGATGGGTTGAAATGATTTCAATTTTAGATTTATCTACTCGAATTCACTTTTTTTAAATTACATTCCTAAGAACTATCCCCCGCTCAATCATTAAATGGCATTTCTCATAATTTAAAACAATTAATTTTTTAATGCAGCGACGGAGGAAAGAACCTAGGTGTTCCAAAAATTCTTCAGAAGAAGTTCCATATACCATGAAATAATCCATAAAGACTTCTATACAACTCTCATGGTACTCAAAAAAATACTCTACACTCATCGCAGAAAAGTACCAAGAGCATTACATAGATCGAATGGAATCCACCTACATGAAAATGTGCCAAATGGATAGGTAAATTTTTTCTTTTCTTGGTCATCAGGGGCTATATAAATTTGGAAATAACCCAAATATCCATCAAGGAACCAATAAGTGGACCTACCAGACAACTGTTCTAACATTTGGTCAAGAAAGGTACTGGAAAGTTGTCCTTCCGCATTGCATGATTCTGTCGACGGTAGTCAATACAGACTTGCCATCTATTTTGCACACTTTTTGGAAGCAATTAATTCTTTTAATTCAAAAAAACTGTTATTCCTACTTTTTGAGGCACAATTTTCACTAGGCTAAACCATTTACGATCAGATATTGGATAAATGATCCCCACAGCAAGTTATTTACTGACTTCAAATTTTACCACTTCAAGGAGAGTAGGATTAAACCGGCGTTGAGATTTTTTATGGGATTAGCATCATCATCCAAATATATACGGTGCATACAAATAGATGGAAAAATCCTGGGAATATCAGACAATGTACATCCTATTAAATTTTTACACTCTCTCAAAAGATTGAGCAATTTTGATTCCTATTGTGGAGAGAGGTTATTGGAAATAATGACAGGCAGTTGGTCGATACACTCAAGATATGCATATTTTAAATTAAAAGGATGTTGTTTATGTTCCAACAGTGGTGGTTTCTGGATTGAGGGAGGGGATTTAGGGTGAGTGAGGTCCATTAAACTATCTATCAGCTCATGTTTATTCTCTAAAAATAGAGAATCTATAGAAATGAGATTTGAAGAATCGTCGAAGGTCATGGGTACCTCAGAATGAACACACTCATCAATTAAAGAATAAAATTTATACTTTTCAGAACCCACAGAACACTCAAAACATGAATCAAAACAAAAATCATCCAATGGTGATGAAAAAAAATGAATCAGAGTTTGGGTTGAGGAGAGAATGGTGTGTGTGTGCATTGTTTGAGAGCACTTTCATCGAATAGACAGGAAGAGTGGATTGATCTTAAACAAGGTGTTTTATAGCCTCAAGAATGTTAAAAATTACCTTTTATCCTCTGAATTCCATGGACAATGTACTATTGTGAATGTTGATGATCGTCTTTGCTGTTTTGTGGAATGGCCTCCCAAGTATGAGAGGAGCATGTCCTTGGGTTTGGGTATCTTCCGTCTCAAGAATGTAAAACTCAGTGGGGAAGATGAGATTCTTCACTCTAACAAGGAAATCCTTAGTCACACCTTTTGGATGTGTTGTACTCCAGTTGGAAAGTTGCACGCTAATTCTTATTGGTTGATGCTCTCCAACCTGTAGAGAAGTATACACAGAGTGAGGCATTACATTAATGGAAGCACCTAAATCTAGCATAGAATCAGAAATGAAGGTCTCCCCTATGGTTCACGGTATCGTGAATATTCCTGGATCCTTGCATTTGGTTGGAATTTTTGGTTGAATCAAGGCCGAGACATTCCAACCCAAGTTGACTCTTTCATTCCCCTTCAGCCTTCGTCTATGGGTACAATGTTCTTTAAGAAATTTGGCATAACGGGGAATTTTCATGACTACATACAATAAAGGAATATTAACTTTAACATTTTTAAATGTAACCATTATCTCATTATCAATATCATTATCACAATTTTCCCTAGATTTAGATAGTCTTTGTGGGAAAGGAAGAGGAATATATTGTTCATTTGAATCATCAATGATAATTTGATTGCCCTTTTTATTTTGTTTTTAATTACATGAAATTTTTTGGGGTTGGGAAGGAGTGTTTTCAAGAGGGGGACATAACTGTTTCATATAATCAGTAGAAGCATAAGCTTCTATACCACTACGAAGTGTAATTACAAACACATTACCTTTGTCATTCAGATTAGTAATGGTTTGGGATGGTGGTTGTCTAGACCCTTGCATCTTAAGCTCACCAATGGTGTTCTAAAATTGTCCCACTTGAGTTCATAGGTCTTGAATTGCCGATTGTGTAGTCTGTTTGAACTAGAGGTTCTTAGATTCCATTTTCTTCACCATATCCTTGAGGATTGGTTCAGATTTGAGAGGAGGATGATTTTTTTTAGATGTTTATGGATATGAAGGTTGCATGCCCTAGCCATATTGACACCATTTCTGCTTTGGGTAGTGTGAGTTTACTCCTTGTCAGTATGGGGGTTGTGCTATCCACCCAGGGTTTGGATTTGGCATGAATTGTTCTTTCTTGAAGGGAGGTGCTTGTTGGAATGGATGCCCTGAGAACACAGTTGGACATGACTGAAATGAATCTTGAATATGTGGAACTAGTCAGAAAAAATGATTGTTATCCGAACAAATACCACAATTTAATGTAATAGAAGTAGAGTCTGAGTTAACTTGAGCATGATCTAATTACCTTCGTTGGGTATGCATCTCATTATGTTTAGTGTCAACCTTTTTTTCTAGGGCTGAATGACTTACCTCATGAACTCCTCAGGTTGGTGTAATTGCTCGTGTACCAAATTGTTGTGCATTTTGAGCCATGTTTTCTATTAAGTCACGGGTGGTGGAAGGAGTTTTATCAACTAGGCCACCACCAACTGTAACATCAATCATTCCACTATCCATGGGAATAAGTCCCTCATAGAAGTATTGGATTAATAGTTGTTCACTAATCTGGTGGTGGGGGCAGGTTGAGAAAAGTCTTTTGAATCTCTCCCAATATTCAGGAAGGGTCTCTCCTTGTGATTGCCAAATTCCATATATTTCTTTTCAAATTGAATCAGTTCAGGAGACGGGGAAGAACTTCTCTAGAAAAAAGTCTTTTAGGTCATTCCAGCACCCAATTGTGGTAGGTAAATAGTATATCCAATCATTGGCTACACCATACAGGGAGAAAAGGAAGGCCCTAAACTTAATTAGGTCCCCAGATGCATTTTGGGGTTTCATGGTGGAGCAGAATATATGAAACTCTTTAAGATGTTTGTGAGGGTCCTCACTGGAAAGACCATTGAATTTAGGAATAAGGTGTATGACACTTAATCTCAGCTCAATGTTGGCTGCTTCCTTGGGATATTGGATGTACGGATGTTGGTACTCCACATCAGGGGTGGTCAGTTCTTTTAATGTTACATTATTTGCATATATGTTTTCTTGGTTTTGATTGGGTTCAATTTTGAATTGGTTTAGAACCACTAGAGGTTCCAAAAGGGTTTCCTCAATGTTATTTGATTGACCTTCTCTAGATGCCTTCATTTTTGTGTGAAGGGACTTTTCAATTTTAGGTTCAAATTCAAGTACTGTTTCTTTACCAGATCGGGTCATGGAAATAATTTGTGATGTTTTTTTATGAATATGGATAAATTCAATTAATATGGTGGAAAAGATAATATAATATTATAATACATAATTATAGAGAAGGAGAAGGATAATAAGAGAGAGAGGGAGAGAAAGAACACACCAAAAACTACCAAAAATAAAGACAAAACCCAAAACATAAACAATAAAATGGGGGGGGGGGGTATTTAAAAGAGTGATAATTAATAAGTGAAAGAAATAAATAAAAGTAAGTAAAGAAAAATATGATCTTGTATCCCTGGAAGAGGCGCCAAAATTTAGTCGCATTGTCAAGCACGTCAAATTAGTTGTTTAATTTTGACTAGAATTTCTACAGTATAGTAGCAACCCTAGGACGTCTCTCGATGGAGCCTCAGATAAAAATTTAAAAATAGGGTTTTTATTATGAATTTAGTAGGTGAATTATGTTTTGGAAAACATTGGGGATTGATGATTAAAGATGAAAATAGAAAATGAAAGTGATAAAACAATGTAGAGATTAACAGAATTAATTAAGCGTGATCAACTCAGGGTTCTCTCATGAGGTTTATCCTTCATCGCTTAATGATATAGGGTTATTATCTTCTATTAACAAGTTTATAACACATAGAACCAGAATTTTACGGAGTTTATACTAGGATACCTCCTAGGGTTCAGTCGAAAACACACAATGAATCACCGTACACCGCCGATGATTGGGTGATTTGTGTTTGATTTCATAACCAAAACTCACCAAGGAAACACATGAAGAACTCGATGCGCTGTCCAGGTTTGTATATTATTTCTTTAAGATTCCATTAAATAAGTTTTCATGTCCTTGAAAATTCTTATGTGAGTTCAATTGGCCAACATGAACCACACAAACACCGCAATTGATAGGGGGAAAAGGAAGTTGTGAACAGTGTGTGAAACATCACCTGAATGGTACCCCCAAACATGATCATATGAGTTGAAAATGACATACCAGTAAATAACTCAATAAAATTAAAATATCTCATGATTAAAAAGAAAATAAAATCTTGAATTAAAAAGATCATTCAATATAATACAAAAATGAAGCTTGAGATTTCATCATGTTCCTCCTCGGGTGATCACAAGGAGATTAGAAACCCTTGAGAGAGGAGGAAGAGAAAGATGTTGGTGTAGAACTTCCCATAGCCTCCAAAACTCTTAGGTATGTTGAGAAGACTGCTTGAAAACTCAAAAATGGTATCACCTTGCCTCTTGGCCGATCTTACAAATGGGGTACCAAAGGTGTCTTTTTATAGCCAAAATGGGAAGTGGTTTTGGGTACCCAGATTTTGATAAACCACTTGGAGAAAGGTGTTAGGCTATTAGACAACTGGATCACCCTTTTTAAAAAATTGGAATGTTGTATCCCCATGTCTTAGATATCACCACAAAAAGTGTTTCACTATTTGGACAAATACATCTCGAGATATTGATAAAATACAAGACACCACTTTTGACTTTGGGCACATTCAGTGGCTTGGACAGATCAGTTCAGATGGGCACAATAGAAACTAAGTAAGGATTGATTTCTTTGATATGAAATGTAGCCTATCCAATTTTGGACTGGCCCGAAAAATTTCAGCCAATTTGGAACCACATATTTTGCATAATATTAAAAATAGTGGACATATGTCCATGGGATGACATGCAGTTTGGCCCATTTCACTTTTGGATAATATTCGGGCCTAGAATTCATAATTACCTTCAATAAAATTATCAAAACAAGTAACATTTCTATTTTAAACAAAAAATAATTGAATAAAATGTGAATTGAATTGTGTTATTATATTTTGAATTTAGAATAAAAATCCAGTTTAATATAATTGTTTAAAGGTGAAAATGACATAGCGAATCGAGGTACGATCAATGGGCACCTTAGGAAAAGATTAATGTATTAATTTATTATACAATCATATTAGGTTTATAATGGCTTAAACATAATTTAATTCGAGACTATGGTGGTTATGGGTTGACCTCCTCTCAACCAATAGGTTTTAGAGAAGTTAAGGTTACAAATTTAACCTTATCCTTTAGATTTAATTCTTAGATAAATAGTTTAACTCTTACCGTGTCTTCCTGTATTCTTACACAATATGGTTAATAAAAATACTCTAAACTTCCAAGTGAAACCCCAGTGGTATATTAATGACAAATATAATAGTATTTAAGCCCTTTGGCCGAACATTTGATTTTTAGGAATAAAATACCAAATAATAATATAATATTTGTATAAAAAACACTTTTATGTCAATTTTGAAAGTATTTGGTATTTTGTTTTTTCTAAATTTATAAAAAAATTAATAAATATAAAACAATTCATATAATCACCCCTAACATGTCATATTAACCTAAAAAATTAGTGGAATTCATAAAAAGTCTCAAATTACATTTATTTGGGTATTTATAATATCAATTATTTTAATATTTCATTAATAAGGTAATTACTGCATCATCATTGTGTCATAAATAAATTAAATTATTTAATGTCTAAAAATGATAAATAAAATACCATTATGAGTTAAACATTTTTATATTTCTAATGAAGATTTATAGTTAAATGTATATTATGTGTAAAACTATATTAGAAATGGTTTAGTTATTAAACTTTGAATTTAACACTTTTAACTCATCTTTGAATTAAAAAATAATAAATGTCTTAATCTAATTATAGTTGACCTAAAGGATCATATTTTATTCATAAGTTGGTTTTCTAAAGAATTACACTTATCCAATAGAATTAGTATATGTGTTAGGGTAATTATGATATCAGTTTTACCCTTAATTACCCTATTTACTTTTAACTATGGTAAATAAAAGGCAAAAGTAACTATTCACCCAAAATTATTTTCATCTTATTGAACAAAATTTACTTACTGATATCAACCGGGTCTCTTAGATTTTTAAAATTTAACTCAATGAAGCTGTAAAATTTTGTTTTATGCAAATTTGCAAATGCTCATAGGAGGTGGCTAAAAGACGGTAAAATGTTCGATAAAATTTTATACATCTAATTTTTTTATAAAATGACTCCAATGAAAAAAATTGAAATCAGATAGGTATTATATATATATATAGATATAATAAATTTATATTAAATAAATAATTATCTAAATAAAAAGACGGTTCTAAATAATTACAGTGTTTTTCTCTATTCATCAAAAATTAAAAGTGTTCAGAAAAATAACAAAATTGTAACATAAGATAATTTTGATATTCTCAATTAAAGATGAATTCTACTTTACCATATTAAAGAAATAGATTCTTCATTTATTAATTTAATATTAATTCCCGTTGTCAATACCAAAAGGGTATTATTTAAGAAATAATAACTATCAAAAGATTGACAGTTGGTTATGTCCAATTTCATTGTGAAATTACATACAATAACTATAATTGGATTAGATGGTAAAAATATAATATATTTATACCTTCAAACCATATAAATTTATAATTTAGCACTAAAAATTATTTTTATTTAAAAAGTTGTTTTCAGTTAAAATATAGTATTTTCACTATTCACCCAAATATGAAAGTTATCAAAAAAACACGAAAAATTTATTGAAACTAAATTCATATTTCCCGATTCTAAATAAGAAGTTTATTTTGTCAAATTTAATATATAAAAGTTTCCAATATTGGATTTAAAGAGGGTTCTTCATCAAAAGGCAGTAAAATAGGTTTTTTTAAAAAAATTCTTCTTTTATTTGAAGAAAATGAATTTATTCATAAATTATTCTAAGAAACTAACAATATGGCTTCTAAAATTATAAGGATTATTTGAAGTTCAAAATTATGTTAATACCATTCATAATTTCTATTGAACGGCTAGTTTGGTATGTTATGGTATGCTAGAACTCAGTGTTGCGTGTAGTGAATGTTATTGAATTACTTTGATGAATTAATGCACTATGAAATCATGGGGTGTTACAATGTTTACCTATATTATCTCATAAATGATGGTGAGACTCGAAATTTTATGGACATAGAATATTCATAAACTTCACTAGCATTAAAATCATGATAAATGGTTGTAGGAGATTAGTCATTAACAACTGCTGACCAAGGTGTGGCATCATCTTTATGTTTAGTGCAATTATTTTCAAAATCATACTCATGCGCTATTTCCAGAGAAACCCATTATATCAGAGGATGTAGCTTATATCTTACATTATCATTGAAACTATGACCCACCCATGATAACATGTAATTTAAAATAAATCAACTATAAATATTTCAATCATACCAAGATATAAAATTGTTGGATACACATACTTATTGAAAGATGTTAGACCATCATGTTGTTAAAAGCATGTAATTTTTATGCTTCAAATGTTCGTTACCTATGTAATAATAAGAGTGGATTTATAGCGACCCTGGATTAGCATACATGGATATTATATCATTTTAGATTAATATTTAGTACATTTCAAAAAATACATGACTAAGGAATATGAAAGTTTAGTGTATATAGACACCATGAAATGTGTTGCATGAACTTCTCTTCAATTGAATATGTATTTCCATGTACAACGACTGAAAATTTTGTTCAACTGGGCTCGAAAAGTTTATGGTGTGACTCTGAATTTTTCATGGTGGCCAGCGTCTTTAGGGAAGGAACCTACCTGATGGACTGGGGCCATATCCTAGCATTGATCACATGTAGAGGGGTGGGGGTGCACCCCCAGCGGTATGGATCAATTATGTTGTCTATGAACCCAAAGAGGTGCCCAAGGTACCTACATTCAAACACCAGTGTGCCACCATGTTGGAGGATAATGAAACTATTATTTTTGCTATGTCTTCCAAGAGGCACTCTAGTTAGTAAAATATCAGGTCGTGGACAAGTCTACTTGGGTGCCACCTATCCGGCACTCAACCAATTGGACACCACAAAGTTGGCATGCAACCCACTTCCGTGCCCAATTTCATTTCACCCAAGGTCCTATTTTTTCCTATAAATAGACACATGGGGCCATCTTTTGTACGGATGAATTTCCTTGAAGCCTGATTGTAGCTCTAGTCAGCCTAGTGGTCCTCCTAATTCCTCCAAAACATTCTGGATTGTTATTTAACACCTCTGTAGGAGGAATTGATGGAGCATCATAGGACTTAAATCTTATTATTGTTTAAAATCTGTATCCCTTTTGCGGCTAATGTGACCAATCTCTCTAAAATTAAAAACACTTGGGAGCCACTTATTCCATTTATAGGAACTTGGGAACCCCACTTCTAGGATCACTTTTTAATACTACTGATGAATTGAGAAATTTATCACACAAGTATTACCATACAGGTTGTTCATTGCATAAGTGAATATCCGGTCTCCCAAGCCTAATTGCGTGCCCATACATGTGCACCCTAATATACTTGGGATCCCAACATTGATTAGCTTACTCTCTTATGTTAATAATCCATCAGGCCCTCTCCAAACAAATCAATGGAATGGATTCTTCTTCATCTGATCCCTTGTTTGAAAGGCATTATTTTGCGACCTCCACCCAAACCACCTAACACATTTCACATTTGGGAAAGGAAAATCATCGTCTCTCCTATTTGGGTTTGTATATCCATGGTCAGGGGTTTCAAACATATGTTTCAAAATGATTTTTGTATTCATGGAGTGTTTGTGTGTTTGAATATCAACAGTTACATGGACCTTTATCTGAGAAACAATGCAGGTATGTTCCTAGTTTTGAGAATAATGGATTGGGTCTGAACCTCTCCTCTATCAAAGAGAATGAACCTCAGATTTATAGTAGGGAAGGTACAGTTCACACCTACTTTTCTTTTTGAACAAAGAATAAGTCTCCCTCCCTTAGGAGGATCAAATTTACGGAATCCATACTTGTTTAAGCTAGAAACCATCACCCCGTCTTCATTTCATTAGAACCTTTTCCAATGTATAGAACACTAAGGGAAGGCTTGTCGCCTCGCCCTCATCCACCCTGGCCATCATAGGAATGCCCTCTTCCACTAGAAGTATAGGAAAAGTGTCGGAGCCTTTGTTGAATATTTGACGTCCTCTTGTTTCTCACACTGACCATGAATCACTTGTACTTATATATTTTTCATGGTCGTAACAGTTTCCCAACACTCTTGAGCTACGTGAACTCTGATTCCTATTCAAATCTGGATACATTGGAAGCCTTCATTAGGGCTCGATCTCATTTTATATCCTCTTCTGGAATCCAACATTAATTTCCATAATCTGGACATCCTCATTAGGAAGAAGCCCTAAATTAGACCCTGAAATCTTCAAGGAATCCTTTTCATGATGTAATCCCAAACACATTTCTCTCAAAAGACTATACTCTCTTATGAGACTCAATGAGCTTTGTGGTTTTTGATTCCCATCCACATGAGATATACAGGAACCATCCTTAAGGTTCAAAACCAACACATCAAATCAACCATGTTCTCCTTGATCCATATTCCCAACATGGTCTTTTCTTACATGGAAACACATATTCTCTCCATGTTCCTTGGAATGATTGGGCATAAGTCACACATCAAACAATGACAAAGAACCTTTCTCTTAATGTACATACAACATGACATTAAACTGCATGGATATGTCCTTATCACATAACCATAAAAGGTAAGACGTGTCACATTAATCAGAACTGAACTATGACGATTCTGATTCAACTCTCAAGGATACGTAGCTATCCCATTTCATGGGTACGATCCCAATATCAAAAAAACCCTTTATCTCCCTGGATGACAATATACAATAGAGTGCCCACTATGTTGAATTAAAACTAGTTCCATCATAACGATGATTAAAAGAATCACAAAATATTACTTTAGAGGATACCATTGATTGAGAACCTGGAATACATAGAGATATATCTATTTATGAAGAACCGTGAATACATACGGATGATTCTAAATTTCACACATGTAAATAAGTTGTTTCAAATTCAAAGGGAAACATATGTTATACACGGATAATAAATAAGGATTCATCAAAATATATTAAATTTACAATGAGAGTTCCGAAGTAGACAATAATTCCTCCCAAAAGGTGTGATGAGTCCAACCTCCCATCCTCTCGACCAATGCACGTTGCTATGTATCATAATGTTTCAATATTAAGAACACCTAACATTGGAAAGTACGTAAATTTGGGATAAATAACTTCATGAAGATACCATTTACATGAATAAATCTAGTGTAAACCACCTATAAGTAGTGATTATTAAAACTAGAATACATGTTTCGAGGAACTACAAAACAATAATGGTGATCCCGACTTGAATCATTAACCATGTTAATAATGTTTCCCACCTATGAGGACAAAATAAATTTATAAAAGAAGGTGAGACAGAGGAATCAATCATGTATGTATCCTTCTTAATTAATTTTCTTTAATGGATTTTATGGTTCTATCCCACTTTTTCCCATTATTCCCATCAGTTTAAAATGGATTACTTCAAGACAACATCTGTGAAATTCCCGACCACTTCTCTACCTGAATCGTCATCCACTGTATGGATTCCATAACCCACCTAGTGTCTTCATTGATTGGAATCTAATGTGATGGTATGGGAGTACCATCAGCACAGTATAATCCAAACCATGGAGGCTGCCCTACATGCTATCTATGTCAATAAAAATCCTCGATCCTCCGGCCAATGACCGATGACCAAGAAACAGACTATTCCAACCAGTGTTTGCAACCGTTTCAGGTCCTTATCCCTAATATTAAACAACATGTCCCTCCCATAATATAGTTTGGTGGATCAAAAGGTTACTAAGGGGCTCAATTCAAGGATTCAGGGGTGCTTCACGAGGACTCCCAACAACAGTCGCCGCCAGCAGAATCGTGTAGTAGTGAACCACTAACGTGATGGGGGTGTTTCTTCTAGATATTTGGACTAGGTCTCTCAGAAACAGGCTCAGAATTTGAACTAACTGAGAATATTTCCATTCAATATGGAGTATATTCTTACTATTACACCCTCTGGATAATTCCATCATCCTAACATGATGGAGAACAAAGAATGAGCACATACAACAGTCCGTCATAATTCTACTTCCCAACTGACTCATCTGGTAGCAACCCAAAAATCATGCCAGATAAATCCGGTGGAGTACTGTGAACATTAATGTACACTTGTATACAAATTTCCAACCTGTCAGTATGCTATTATTAATGTGTTTAAAGAATCCTCCCAAACAAATGTGGTGGAAATGGGTAAACAGGAACATACACCTACTTAAAATCAACAATTTTGTAATCAATCTTGTCTACCAGTATTAAGGAAGTCCATCAACCATACATGAAGGGAAAAACCCTATAGGAACATACACATGTAATTATTCATCAAGCCTTCTGACAGTATCGTTAGGCAGCACCTGGAAAATTATGTCAGAATGCTCTGATGAAAAATCTAGGTTAGACCCAACTCTCTTCCCCTGTACATGAGTAAAATTAATCCCCATTGACGGGGAAATGAGGATAGGAGTAGGCACATACACCAACTCTAAATACGGAATGGATGTATATTTGTGTTCCAGCTGGTGATGTCACCAACAACATCTTATCAATAATGAAATGGCATACACAAATTCTTAGCCATATTTTGGAAGAATGAAATAATATTAAAACCACTACATCTTCAGTACTATGGGAACAAACACATAATTCTATCCCCACACCAGGGAATACACATCGACATGCCATCCTAGAGTAGATACACACCTCTATTCCAGTCCAGGAGGGTCATGGGTCATAATAACCCATATCATATGGACTATAGGACCAAGAATATACACCTTTTCCAATTGTATGTAATTGGTCCATTCTACTGACCACTCCAAGGCATGCACATACAACTACCCCTGATAACCACTTATCCCTTAAAGTGGCCCCAACTAAGTGTAAGAGGCCATCCAAGAAGAAGTCTCACCAAACATGGTTGGAGAATCAATATTCAAGCTGCAATCTAACTCCACATAATGATAGAGTTCTTAATGACCTCATAAATTTATCTATTTTTGCTCAATATCCTACACTCTCATAACCAAATTCCAGGGGTAGTAGTAGTAATTATGAGGTTCTCCATCAAACACTTCATCATGAAGTCTTGATTCATGAATATTAGGTCAATCTAGAGACCTTATCTTCATATGATTTCTACAAAAACCATCCATGTGGCTAGAAGACCAATGAGAATGAATATATTCTCTTTCTATAATCTACCATGGTAGTCCTCCTCATGATGGAATTAGATGCGACAGTCCAATCCGTAGTAGTAATTTTCATTTTCAAGATAATTCTATAATTGATAATGTAGTAATGATAAATCCCTCTTATCTCGAGCCACAATCCAATAAAAGGCCAGTAATGTCTAATGCATTGTCATTAAAATGTGAAATACCTTCTCAAAAAGAAGGCATCTTAAGGGATTGATAATTTTTGAACCACCTTTGGGTCATTTGTCTTATTATATAGAGTGACCACTTTGGTCAGACCAAGGTTAGAAAATTCTAGTGAATGATGGTGATGATATGTTAAACATGAGAAAACAATTGGCTAAAGGTGAAATTCCATCAATATTTTGGCCTTTGGTAAAATACTCAATATAACATTCCATAATTGATGGTATATGATTTCATTCATTATATCTACATCAACATATGGAATACTATTAGAAATTTGAAAACCAAAATATCATTGTATGATGAATATCAAAATCATGTAAAGGTAATAGAAAGGTTTAACACCAAATTGACATGGCATATCTCTATGTATTCCAACATCTAAAAGTTGAAAAGAAGCATAGAAACCTTTAACATGCATGCCTTAATGATTTAAAGAGGTACGTCAGTTAAATTTTGGTTCCCCATATAATGTATGTATCAGAGGATAGGGTGAACATGGGGAATTTCATTTCAATGAACTCTAGAATAAGAAATTCCCACCAAAAGTGGTCTCATGAAATATTATTTCTCATGTCCAGCTACAATCAACATGTTTTTTATGTAATCAAATACATGCTCAATAACATGACTCAAATAGCTCTCATCTGATTCATGCCAAAAGAAAACAAGTTGTTGAGTTCTTTTTCATCATGAATATGAGAATCTTGAGAAGTCCTCCATCTTAGAGGATGTCACTAATTAGATAACACATATGTTTGATATAGAACATCAATCATCTAAAGAAGGTGTTTAGAGTGGTTTTCAGATATTGAACCATACTAATGTCTGAACTAAAATTCACAAAATAAAAAGAGAATCTGCACAAATCTCATCTATAGCAGTTCAAAAGACACCTGAGCTTGAATGACTAGGGAATCATTTAATTCAATCTTAAAATTCAATCATCAATGCACAATGGTTTGATGAAAAAGAACATGAAAATCCCCAGCCTATTGAGATGAGGGATATTTGACATCTATACTCACCTCCTCAATGGAAGACAGTTTTCTCCTGATTAGGGAAGAAGACACAAAGATAGAGCACAACTAAACTATATGAGGATTCCCTTTGGGTTAATATCCATAAATCAGATCCTGAGAATCAATCATATATATGAGCAGAATTTCATGGAACATACTGATGGGGACAAAATTACAATGATACTGAAATAATTCTATCAATGAATTATGCAATAATGAATATTACTTTGACCATTTCAAAATATACATTATAAAATGATTCTTTCTCAATGTAATATGAATATGAAGTTCATATCCATAATACGGTACACACTAAACCAAATAAAAATGGTGTACGTACTCGAAATCAGAAGCTTACTCAGAATCTAGGTATTCCATCAAATAACAAAATCCCATCCCTCCAAGAGGCATATAATAAGGGGAAGGTTAAAGGTTATATTGATTATATCTTTTCTACTAGAGAAGTATAATCTATTTCATTTGAAGAGAGATTTTCAAAACAAGAAGAGGATATGAAAGTGTTGAAAAGTGTCAATATAGAGTTACTTTGATGTAGAAATTCTACTAGTTGTGCTCCCCAGGTAGATCCTCAACATGCACATCTTGTAGAAGTTCCTTAGCAAAGAAGATTTGTGGTAACAATAGACAAGGTTATGGAATTACCTCCATTGGGTACACAGCTAAGGCAGGTTTAATCAAATCCTTATTGGCATGTTCATGTGGGTTATCCAAGGAAAATACTAGCAGCACCACTAGTGTTTTTTCGGTCATTTCTCCAATTCATGCTCCCAATGCTGTACCTATATAGGTCGCAACTCATTCTGATATTCCCCATGTTCTTATGAACCTAATTGAAGCATTAAAAACTCAATTAGATGTTATGGAAGAACGACGTGTGCATGTTCATACAGAAAAGAAATCTAACCCTGAATGGGTGGATGTGATTTTTCCTCCACCTAATTTTGTGAATACTAAATTCCCAATCATTAATGGTTCGATAGATCCGGAACAACACTTAACACATTTCATTTATCATTCTAACCCCATGATGGGAAATACTCAACAACAAGACGCTATAAAGGTTAGGTGTGTTTTATGTTCATTACAAGGACCTTATTTATTGTGGTGTATATGTATGAAATCTTCACAATGTACTAGATGGAAAGATCTCCATTGGAAATTTATTCACCAATTCAGATCAACCCTACCAAATACAACAATTTTTTAGCATAAAAATTGAAAAAATGGAATGTGAAAGGGTTTTGGATTTCATTTATCGATTGATAGGATTAACATATTCCTTAAATCTGTAACTCCCTCTAGATGATTTGGTGTCAATTTGTGTGGATAATAAGCATGATGAGATACACACACCATGGATCCCCATGAAATACATATGTGGGTTTTGAGACCTAGCTTGAATTGCTCAAAAGATAGTTAATTACATTATGGAAACTAAGGATAAAACCCATGTAATTCAATCAGCTCTAGGAAGGAGAATAAGAAAATCATAGGCTTCTACAGTTACAATTAATAATGAACCCATACCTTCATCCACTTCAAAACCTTCATTGTATCGAAGGGATCCACCTAAAGAGAGTCAGCATCAATGACCACCTCGTCAATATATTCAAAGTGATCAAAGGGGAAAATTTTTTAGTAATTAATGAAAAATTCTTATTCCTTTTAAAAAGGACATGTTCTCAATTACATCATATCATCTCAGGAAAATAATTTGGTTTAGGTGCAACGACTGAAAAAACCAAACAATGAATCAAATGAAGATCTTCAAAACTATTTCCCCTTTCCCTAGATGTTAAGGCATCCCATTTAAGAGTTATTTTTTCAAGGAACTCCTAAAAATATTGGTTAACTCTGGAAAATTAAAGCTAAAATGTTTTTCAGTCCAGTAGCTTGTGTTACTACTACTGATCTAGAGGATGAAGGTGAATGGTATGAAGTCAAAAGTAAAAATGTACAAAAATATGATGATTGGAGGATCTTCCAAATGATCAACCAAAATCAAGCCGTTTTACAAAAATAGTGGGATCTATTGATTGTGCCTCCTTATAATACCTCCACAAAATAACCATCTTCATCAAAATATCAGTCATCCAAAGGTCAATCCTCAAAGATTCAATGTGATCAGAATGATAAATAGTAATCATAGGAAGACGAGCACATGTAAAAGAAAACAATTTTTCTTTGACTCTAGAATATTTCAGTCCACCTAATAAAAAATAAAGGGTGCTTCCCCCACCCACAAATGGAACTTCCAAAACCAGAATTTTAGGAAGAATATTCATAAAATGAAATATTGATCTTTGGTTTAGTCAATATTATACACATAACGAGTCCCCATGCCAATGGTGATTCTGGTTATAATGAGTTTTAGTTCCTGGTATCTAACTGGGGAACCAGAAGAAGATTCCATGGTCTAGGATATAGGAGAAGACATGGGAATTATAAAATCCACTATATTAACTATACCTCTACTCGAACTGTATATTCAGAAGAAACTCATGGGAGAGCCCTTGATTGAGCTAAAAAGGAACAAGGATATTTCTCCACACATGAAAGATTCCGTCATGAAATTCCCATTTTTGAGGACCTTTTGGAGTTTAAATCTTACTCTTAGAAGATAGATAGACCTAGTCAGTCTAATCTTCCAAAGATAGGAGTATTTCATGTTTCTACTCTGACACTGGGTATATCTATAGCATGAGCATAAAATCCCAAGTTACCCGCAAAACCACATCTCAATGCAGGGAAATGCAGACCCCTAGAGAAAAATTATCATGTTTTGAAATATCTGGACCATGTACCGGCCACGTTTTCAATCCTATAATCCTTGAATATGTCAATAGATCTTAGAGAAACACTTATTGAGTCTTTGTCAACTCCTCAAGAGATTAAAATAGAAGTTTCTACTGCTGAGGTTTACTCTATAGAGAATGATCCAATAGAATTTCATGTAGTTATATCATTTATGAATGAATATGAAGATGATGTTGTACATAGACATATCCTCCCCATGTATCAATATGTAAAGGTCAATGACATAGAAATCCAACGAGCCCTCATTGATATTGGCTCAGGAGTCAATATCATTCCCATTTGTAAACTTAGTCGATTGGGTCTCACTAAATTTTACTTCTCTCCTCCAACATTAATTTTTTAAGGATATAAAAATAATGAGGAAGAACCTATGGGTAATATTATACTCATGAACTCAGTTTGGGATATTGTGTCTAATTCAGATTTAATGGTTGTTCTTCATGACACAGCCTTCAACATTCTTCTTTTATGGCCTTGGATACATCAACATGTGACCATACATTCTTCATACCACCAATGTCTCATGTACTCTTTCAGCGGTAAAATATATACATTGTATGTGGACAAGGATCCATTTATAATGTTTGAATCTCAATACATTGAGGAAGAATTTTAACACACAAATGGATTAAGGTCCATGGAAAATGTGGTAACCAGAATTAATGATTCAAATGGCATGGAAAATATTCCAGCAAACCCATTATTACATTTGAGCACAAATTATGTGTTACCAATAAATTAAATTCAAATGGGAAATGAAAATCCAAGAATTATTCTAAAAAAATCCATAATGTCAGTTGTGAAAATCGAGCCATATTTCATGGGATAAATTTTTGATTCACCAAGAAGTGGTGAATTCTTAAATGTAAATTTCTTCATTTCAACCACTGAACATTATCAAGTTTCTACTTCGTCAATAAGAATAGAAAAATTTGTAGCAATTCAAGAGGAAGATAAGGATCCTGTGTCTTAATCCATCATCTCATTTTTATTACCCCATGAAGATTCTTCATCATTTGTAGTGTAATTAATGGGGGCCTATACTTCAAGATGTTCAAATACAGAATCCTCACCAAAATCTAGAATTTTTGCTGCGTCATCTACAATGCATGTAGAAATAGAATAAGTGATGCATAAGGAAGTGTATGAAGGAGAAAAAGATATCAGGGATGCTCCTCCATCATTTGAGGAAGGTGTCTCTACCACTGTGGAAGAGCTCATAGAAATAAATCTGGGTAGAGAAGAAGATCCATGCCCCACTCAAATAAGTGTGGAAATGACTTCTTAGGAAAAAGGGGTTTTTAATTCATTTCTAAAGAAGCAACGAAATATATTTACATATATTAATACAGAAATTCTCAGACATAATCCCAATGTATCCACTCGTTATTTGGGTTTTATAGTAGAACATCGAGGATTCAAGTAGGTAGCAAATTGAACACACCAAACTCATGCCTCAAAAATTGAAACTGATGTTGATAAAATTATAATGGATAACCAGGTCAAGGATTATCGATATCCAAAATGTCTATCCAACATTTTACCATTGAAAAATAATAATGGAAAATTCATATTTTTCATTGATTTGAGAGATCTATATGAAATTTTCCAAAAAAGGTCTTTCCAATTCCAATAATAGGGCTTTTAATTTATGAAAATACTGGCTATGAATCCCTTTCCATCATGGATGGATACTCTAGGAATAATAAAATCCATATAGCCCCATTTGATGAAGAATATAAATACTTCATAGCCCAGGAATGGGTGTCCTTCTATTGGGTAATACCCTTTTTTATATATAATGTTGGTGCAATGTATCAATGTTCCATGAACCTTATCATCAATCCCTTGTTCGATAAATTTGTTGAATGTTATATAGATGATGTGGTGGTAAAATATAGATGATGATCCAATCATATGGATGATCTAGAGACCACATTCAGTGAACATCAACAATAGAATTTGATAATGAACCCCTTGAAATGTTCTTTTGGGGTAACCTAAATAATGATTATCTGCTTCGTTTTATGCTATCGTGGTATCGATGGTTTTCCAAAGAAAAAACATCAATCCTTGGCATGTCACCTCTATGAAATTTGAAAAAATTAAGAGGCATACAATGAATCTTGGCCAATATTTGACACATTAACATCAATTTTTCAAGCATGTGTTTTACATTCACCAGATTAATGAATAATGGAGTCACCTATCGGTTGTCTAATGTAAGGTCCCAGTTCTGAAAGCCACCCAGAGGCACCCCATACCTAGTTGGTCACATGGCCTCAAGCACATTTCTCCAAACGCCAGAGGCTACCGACTAGAAGCGAGGGACTTGGATGTGATAGTCAGGAAACTATGCCCTCATTGGCAGAGTACACTGCTGAAGAAGTATAAACATACAATAGCAGACACAGTAAATAACCAACAATAATAACATCAGAAGACTAAATCAAAAAATTGGAACAAATATGCATATATGGATGATGCAAGATAAAACTCTAAGAAAGCATCCAAACAAGTCACAATGCTGAAACACCATAGTACCAAAGCAAATACAAAAGAAAATTAAACATCTCCTTAGCATCACAAGCCAAAGCTCGATCCCATGCTCTCCGTCTCCAAGCAATCAAGTTCCAGAAGTCGAAGGGCGCTTTCCCTTGTCTACACCTGGAATAATATGGTATGCTAGGGCCCAAAAACATGGCCCAAATAGAGCATGAGATAAAATCCCAGTATGCAACTGCCTGAAGATATATGTCTAACAGTCAGTGAGTATATGGCAGGTAAAAGTACACTAAGCAGTAAACTGCAACAGCAAAGAAGTATGCAGTAAACAGTAAGCAGTAAAACAAGATGACACATAGCAGCAATCAATCCACAACCAAACAACAGAAAAAATAGCTAAAAGCCTGATACCCTCTAGGAAGTACTCGCAACCATCCTCTCTAGTCCGATACATGAAGTACCACAACCCTCTTGGAAGTGAACTCAGCCTAACCCCTCTGGCTTTTTCATACATATTTATGAGACTCTCTTGGGAAGCTCACTCTGTCAATTCCCCTTATAGTCTTGGTTATTTAGGGACTCTCATGAGGAAGATCATGTGGTTTATCCCTCTTATCCTCAAGGTCTAGAGACTCTCTGAGGAAGCTATCCCAGTCAATTACTCCTATTGCCTTAGGTATATGACATACTCTCTGAGGAAGCTCACTCGGTCAATTCCTCCTCAAGCCTGGGGAGGTTCTTAAAGAGATTCAAACATGGTAAGACTCTCTGAGGAACTTCACTTGGTCTACCCTCCTGTAGTCTATAAAATCAAAGACTCCCTAGGAGCTCACTCGGTCTATCCCCTCTATAGTCTGTAATATCTAAGACTCTCTGGGAAGCTCACATGGTCTATCCCTTATAGTCTATAGCACCAGGTTCCCATATCCCCGTGCCAGTCAGTTCATAGAAATGCTATAAGGCCAATGTACACCTATAGATCTACTTGGTTAGCCAAGGTACACCTATAGAGCTTCTTATCTAAACAGTCCACAAGGAAACAAGCACATCATGAGTATCACTTCAACCTATAACCGCAAGGCAATAAACAGGGTAGCAGCCAAAGGAAACGAGACCAAATGGGTCGTAAGTAGAACAAAGAAAGGGAAAATACATCCAAGCTCAACAAATTATCCTCTAACATGGTCCAATAACATCTACACAAGCATACAAGCAAAACAGGAAAACAAAAGGGAAAAGTAGTAAACACGCAATACCCCGTTCATGGGTATTGGTGAAAATTTGCACATAAAACTCAGAGACATTGAAAAATAAGGCACAAAACACCTTCCTCAATCCTAGTAGATCGATATACATGAACCAAGATTGCTAATTCCCCCTATAATGTCATAGATCAGTGAAAAAACACAAAATTTTCAACCTTAGATATCATGAGTAAGAGGAAGAAACGGAAAATAAGGCTCAGGAAGAAAGAAGAACTCACCGCTGCGCTTCCAACGAAATCGACCATCCTCGAATCGGATAACGGACCATGAGGTGGGAGCTTGGGGAAGATCCGGTCGTACAGGTCGCTCATGGATGAACCAGAACTAAAAGAAGTTTAATATGGTGATTATGCGCGACCCCAGTCCGTTCAGTGAAAAAAAAGTACACGACGTGTATTTTTAAAGTACATGGGGTGTAGTGGGTTTTTCCATACTCCGCCAAAATCTGCCTCCACATCACCCCTACACACCATGTGTGTCGCCCGGGCGCGACCAGCACACGGCTTCGAGCCGGAGAGGAGTACACGACGTGCACTTAGAAAGTACATGGCGTGTACTTCAAAATTTTCCAGAAACTCCATTTTTCTTAAAAACTCTAGAAAAGGGAAAAAAGCGTACCTGAAACGAAGATCTGGGTTCGTAAAAACTTCCCCCCTTAATGAAATTTGTCCCCAAATTTCCCTAGATGGGCGTAGAGGAAGAAACCTTGACTAGCTCTGGCCCCTGTGATCGATCCTCAGCCTCCTTCTACAAAGTCTCTTCCTGTACTCGCATGTACTGCCATATCACTCGTACTAGAGGAACAGAACGGCCTCAGAGAACCTTTGTACATCAATGGAAAATCTGGATAGGATGCTCTTCATACGATGCATCTGCTTCGAGCTCAAACTCCTTAGGCAGAAAGACATGAGATGTGTCTAAAAAGTAACGTCGGAGCTGAGAGACGTGGAAGACGTCATGCATGGCCTGGTACCCTTGAGGTAGCTGCAACCGATATGCAACATGCCCAAATCTTTCCAAAACCTCAAACGGTCCGACGTACCATGGTGAAAGCATACCTTGTCTCTGAATCCTCTTGTGTCACAACCTCAGCGCGACACGCAAGAAAACCTAATCCTCGACCTCGAACTCTAAAGGTCGTCTCCACTAATCAGCATAAGACTTCTGTCGAGACTGTGCTATAGCCATCATCTTCCGAATCAACTCTATCTGCTCTAAGGTCTCCTGAACAATACGAGGTCCTAGAAAAGCTAACTCTCTTGCCTCTAGCCAGCATAAGGGTGATCGGAATGTCATACCGTATAGAGCCTTGTATGGTTCCATCTGAATGGTCACCTGAAAACTGTTTTTGTAGGCGAACTCCACAAGAGGTATATGCTTTTACCAAGAACAACCAAAGTCTAAAATGAAAGATCAGAGCATATCCTCAAGAACCTGGATCGTGCGCTCGGACAGGCCATCAGTTTAGGGATGGCATGTTGTACTCAAAATTACATGTGTACCCAAAGCATTATGAACTTCTTGCTAGAACTGAGAGGTGAAGCACGCATCCCTGTCTGAAATAATGGAGTGAGGAACTCCATGTAGGCATAAAATCTCCCAGATGTATAGTCGTCCCAGATCATCAACACTGATGGTTTCCTAGATCGGTAAGAAGTGCGCAACCTTCGTAATCCTATCAATGAGAACCCAAACAACATCACTTACCCGATGTGATCTCAAAAACCTGGTCACGAATTCCATCACTAAATCGTTCCACTTCCACTCCAGAATGGTTAGCTATTGTAAAAGCCATTCTGGTCGCTGATGCTCTTCTTTCATCTGTAGACAAGTAGAACATCTAATGACAAAACCAGCAGCATATTTCTTCATACCTAGCCACCAGTACTGGAAATGAAGATCTCGATACATCTTGGTGATGCCAGGATGAAATTACCAAATTGAGGAATGGAAATCCCTCATCAGCTCCTCGCGTATGTCTACGGGAACCCATAAACATCCCTAGAAACACAAGATCTCATCCTCGCCCACTGTACATCTTGGAAGAGGGTCCCCTCCTGACACACTCTCTAGAAGGACTAATGCCTCTGAATCTGATAGCTGCCTCATTCATACCCGATCAATAATTGAAGAGGTAACAACCACAGAAGATAGGACAGTCTGTCTCTGCCTATCGTTCACCTCCAGATGAATCTCAGATAATAGAGCCATAAGCTGCCACTCATTGAAGGCCTCCTGAACTGCATGAATTTGGGTTCGTCTTCTCAACACATCTGCCACGGTATTGCCCATTCCCGACTTATAGGCGAACACTATGTGAAAGGACTGAAGATACTTGACCCACCTGCACTATCTCATATTACGATCACGTTGAGTGAAAATATACTTGAGACTCTTGTGGTCCGTGAAAACCACAAAGTGCTCTCCCTTAATATAGTGTCTCCAACAGCGTAAGGCATGAACAACTACAGCCAACTCTAGATCATGAGTAGGATTATTCCTCTCGTGTGGCCTCAACTACTAAGACCCATTCACAACAACTCCATATCCATGAATGATCATAACTCCTAGACTGATACTTGAAGCGTCACAGTAAACAATGTAGCCCTTTCTCGGCTCAGGAAAGACTAGTATCGGTGTAGGCGTCAACCTCCCTTTCATCTCTTGAAAGGCTGAATCACAATAATCTAACCATAAAAACATCACCCCCTTCTTGGTTGGACCTGTCAATGGGGCTTCTAGGCATGAGAAGTCCTTAATGAAGCGTTTGTAGTATCCGACCATCCCTAGTAAACTCCTCACCTAAAAGACGTTCTTTGGCTGCTCCAAGGAAACTACAGCTCTCACTTTATCTGGGTCCACTGACACTCCTGTCTCGGAGATAACATGACCGAGGAAGTGAATGTGATCCATCCAAAAGTGGCACTTTGAGAGTTTAGAATTAAACCAATGTTCTCTCAGGGTACTCATAACGATATCAGGATGTGTGGCATGGTTGTGTCAGGTGTGAGAGTACACCAAGATATCGTCCTTGAAGACCACGACAAAAGAGTCCATGTACAGATGGAACAAATGGTTCATCATTTCCATGAAGACTGTAGGAGCATTCGTAAGACGGAATGACATGACTGTATATTCGTAAAGACCATACCTGCTCCCGAAATCTATCAGAGGTATATCTAATGGTCTAACATGAAACTGATGATAACTGGACCTCAAGTCGATCTTCAAGAACACTGGGGATCCTCGAAGCTGATCAAAGAGATCATCGATCCTCAGCAGGGGATATCGATTCTTGACCGTCAACAAGTTTAGCTTCAGATAATCCACAGAAAGCCGAAGGGTACCGTCTGCCTTCTTCGCAAACAGGATAGGAGAACCCCACGGAGAAGTGCTGGGTCGGATGAAACCCTTTTCCTGCAACACCTCCAACTGGTTCTTGAGCTCCTGCAACTCAGGTGTAGCCATCCTATAGGTAGGAATAGACACAGGTGCCACTCCTAGAACGTGCTCAATTGAGAAGTATACCTCACGCTCTGGAGGTAAACATGAAAATTCCTCTCGAAAGACATCCCTGAAAAGATCCACCACTGGAGGAATGTCTAACTGGGAAGTCACTTGGTCATCTAGATAAAGACTAGAAATATGGGCTGTAACTTCTCCTATCCCAGGATGCTCTGGTCTAGCTCTACCCACATGGACATCCCACTCGCCTCTATGAAGGAAGGATCTGCCCTCTGGTGATATGAAACCCACCCTACGACGATAGTAATCGATGACCGCCTGTAAGGGAACCAACCAGTCCATACTGAGAATGACGTCATAGCCCGTAATCTCTAGGAAATAGAGGTCACATAAGAAATGACACCCTTCAACCATGAGAGGGCACTCTATGCACTAACATATGCTAGATGTCTTCTTTCCCAACAGTGTGTCAAGAGTCAACAAGTCGACAGACGAAATGATAGAGAGCCCAAGGCTCTCCATGACAGAAATAGAGATAAAGCCATGGGAATCACCAGTACAGAAAAGAACATAATATAAAAGTGAGGCTACTAAGATCGTACCTCGAACTATAGAAGGGTCGGGAACCTACTCTTAATAGATCCGCTCCACGGTGAATGTCTGGCCTACACCGCGGCCCTGCGCCCCTGGCTGACCGCTCTGAGCTAATCCACTCTACTGTAATTGATGACCTACTGACTGACCACCACAGCCGCGACCTCCTCCTCGACATGTATGGTCGAAAGAGTTCCAGTTCCCTGACTAGTGGGAAACTGGTGAAGCATCACTAGAATTCGGGGTCATAGAGAAACCCCTACAACTGGATGAAGGTGAGAAGATGTGACAGAAACAATGTAGATGGCCCATCTTCCCGCCAGAACGGCACTCCATCAGATCCCTCTAGAACTAAGGCCTAGTATGCCCGCTCATACCGCACTTGTTGCATAAAATCTGGCTACCAGAAGATGAATTCCACGACCCTTGATCTCCTCGAGAAGAATCTCTACGACGCTTCCTACTGCCCATAGGAGGAACACCGGCACTAGATGATGAACCACCAAAGCTCACTGCTCCAGAATCTCTCAGATTGAGCTTAGTGATTAGCACCTGGTTGATGATAGAGGATATCGAATTCAACTAGAAGATATTCACCTAGGAACGGATCTCCTGCCTGAGAATGTCCCCGAACATCCTAGAAAGGAACAACTCATCACCTGTTGGGATCGGTGTGAAACTCTATAGCTTAGTGAAGTGAGACGAGAACTCCATAACAGAGAGAGTACCCTGCTGCAGACTCATGAACTCATGGGCTCGATCGGCCCTCAGGGTCTTTGGATAGAAGTACTCATAGATGGTGTTTCTAAACTCATCCCAATACATATCATGTTGATGCCCTGATCGTGAGATCACCTCCCACCACCTCTTGGCGGTGTCCCAGAGCATATAAGTAGCCAGGTTTACCCTTTTTTCGGAGGGATCTATAGGTGCTCAAATATGGTCAGTGTGGCCTCTATCCATGACTCTGCAGCCTGATGTCCTCCATCCCCTTAAAAAGTAGGAGGATGCTACTGCTGGAAAACCCGCAACAACTCATCCATAGACAGGGCAGGAGGAGGCGCTCCCTGGAAGGTATGCATAATCCACATAATGTCCTCCCTGATCTATGCCTCGGCACCTGCAACGGGTATGACAGCCGATGCCAAGGCTGGCTCGACTAGGGGATTGGTAGGAAGTCCCGGATCAGCCATATCAGGTGTCTGATCACTGCCTGACGACAGACGTAAAACAGGAGGACGTCTCGGAGGCATCACTCTGAAAGATCAAAAGTATACCTTAGATCAAAAACAAGGTAAAAGAACACAAGATTACAAAACAGGAGCAAGGGGAAGAAACTATAAAGTTTTACAAAACACGACTACACGACGTGTATAAATACTACATGGTGTGTCTACTAAATCCATTAACATGGGCGTGTACCCCTACACGACAGGTCATGTAACACCTCAAACTACATGGAGTGTTGACACAACACATGGCGTGTAATTGAAAACTATTCCCCTCCATGAGTATCCTTAAACGACTAACTCACACGGTTCAAACTAACCACATACTACAAGGCATGTTCCCTAGGGAAACGACGTGTACTAGACACTTACTCGGTGGCCCATGTTGTTGGATACACGACCGTCTACACGGATGGACTTTATATGGAATGTTCCGAACAAACACAGCGTGTGTAGGAGAAGGTGAAACCGTCCCGTGTTGTTCGTGACATGGTTGGGTACCTAGGAAAGACTACATGGCGTGTTCTCAGAGCAACACAACATGTCTAAGAGAACGTAACAACGACCCTTGTTGTTCATGACACGGTCGGGTACCTGAACATAACTACACGACATGTTCTAAAAACAATACAGAAGTTTCTACTTGTGCTTCCCCGACCCATGTTGTTAGTGACATGGCCAAGTACACAGCTCTAAACTACACAACGTGTTCCTGAAGGTATTTCTACAACAGCTTTTCCCTGCTCACACAGTCAGTGACATGGTCTAAAAACTACATGGCGTGTAATCCCAAAGTACATGCCGTTTATTCTAGATTATTCTGGGTAGTAGCTCAGAAACTACACAGAAGCCTAGAAAACACAGAAACAAGGCAAAGTGGAGCCAAATTCCGATCCGTGAGGTCCCATACTCTCAGCGAATCAATGCTTGGCATCTCCCACAATCATCAACAAGGGAAAACTGGGTCATGATACACCAATTTCTGGTTCAAGAGGGGCCATAACACCTCAAGAATCAAAATTTGGAATTCATTTAATCAAAGTACAATACAAACAATTCTCTAACAAGCAGCAGATATTCTATAAAGCATCTCTCACAAAATCACGCATAATCTTCACAAGGTCTATAACAACAGCATGCAATTGCTAATGCACCCTAAATGGAATGGAAAGAATGCTTGAAATGCGATTTCTACAAGTGCCTATATGATGAATGAGATGGAATACCCTCATATCATTGGGTTGTGACAGAAAGAGAACAGTAATATCAAAACAATGACAGTACAAATCATATGAATCACTCTAGGTGAAATCGTATCTACTGAAAAATCTCAAAACCAGAAAACTGCAATAAACGAGGTAGTATGGGTTTTCCCTGTACACGGGTTATCTACTCCCGAGCACAAATTATTACCATGTACCAAATCCGTACTATCCCTGGGTAAAGTCTCCAAATATTAATGCAAGAGAAAAGAATTCCTTTTATACCACTTTGTAACATCCCGGTTCCGGAAGCCACCTAGAGGTGCCCCGTACCTGGTTGGTCACATGGCCTCAAGCGTATTTCCCCAAATGCCAGAGGCTGTAGACTAGCATCGATGCCCTTGGGTGTGATAGTGGGGAAAATATTCCCTCATTGGCAGAGTACATAGTAGAGTAAGAATAAACATACAATAGTGGAAGCAGTAAATCACCAACAATTATAATAGTGGAAGACTAAATCAACAAACTGGAATAAATATGCATATATGGAATGATGCAAGATACAACTCTAGGAAATCAGCCAAACATGTCACAATGCTGAAACACCACAGTACCAAAGCAAATATAAAAGAAAAGTAAACAGCTTCTTAGCATCGCGAGCCAATGCTCGGTCCCATGCTATCCTGCTCCAAGAAATCAAGATCTAGAATTCGAAGGGCAATTTCCCTTGTATACACCTACAAAAACATAGTTTTCTTGGTCCCAAAAAAAAATGGCACAAAACAGGTGTGAGATAAAATCCCAACAAGAAACCACCCAAAGATCTGTGCCTAATAATCAATGAGTATATGGCAGGTAAAAGAACACTAAGCAGTAAACTGCAACAGCAAAGCAGTAGGCAGTAAATAGTAAGCAGTAAAACAGGATGATACATAGAAGCAACCAATCCACAAAAAAACAATAGAATAAACATCTAAAGGCTGGAAACCCGCTGGGAAGTACTCACATCCATCCCATGTGGTCCTATCCATGAAGTACCACAACCCTCTGGGCAGTGCACTCAGCCTAACCCCTTTGGCTTGGTCATACGAATTAATGAGACTCTCTGGGGAAGCTCACTCTGTCAATTCCCATTATATTCTTGGGTAGTCAGGGACACTCATGAGGAAGATGGCGCTGTCTAACCCTCTTAGCCCCAACATCTAGAGACTCTCTAAGGAAGCTATCTTGGTCAATTCCTCCTATAGCCTCAGGTATACCACAAACTCTCCGAGGAAGCTCACTCTGTCAATTCCTCCTCTATCCTAGAAAGGTTCTTAAAGAGATTCATACAAGGTAAGTCTCTCTAAGTAAGCTCACTCGGTCTACCCTCACGTAGTATATAAAATAAAAGACTCTCTGGGAGCTCACTCAGTCCATCCCCTCAGTAGTCTGTAATATCTAAGATTCTCTGGGAAGCTCAGTCGGTCTATCCCTTATAGTATATAGCTCCAGGTTCCCTCAGCCCCGTGCCAGTCAGTGCATATCAATTCTATAAGGACAATATAAACCTATCGAGCTACATGGTTAACATAAGTAAACCTATATATCTACTTAGCTAAACAGTCTACAAGGGATAAAGCACGTCATGAGTTTCACTTCAACCTATAACCACAAGGCATGAAACAGGGTAGCATCCAAAGGAAACGAGATCAAAAGGGTCATAAAGAGAACAAAGTAAGGGAAAATACATCCAAGCACTACAAATTATCCTATAAAATGGTCCAATTACATCTACACAAGAATACAAGCCAGTCAGTAAAACAACAAGGTCAAAAAGGTAAACACGCAGTACCCCTTCACGGGTATTGGTGAAAATTCACACATAAAACTCAGAGACATTGAACGATAAGGCAGAAACCACCTACCTCAATCCTAGGAGATCAATATAGTTGAACCATGATGGATAATTCCCCCTTTAAAATCTTAGATCTGAGAAAATGCACACAACGTTCAACCTTAGATATCTTGAGGAAGAGGAAGAATTGGAAAACAAGGCTCAAGCAGAACAAAGAACTCACTGTTGTGCTTCCAACGCAACCAACCATGCTCGAATCGGAGAACGGATGGAGAGGCGGGAGCTCAGGGGAATATCTAGCCGTAAGGGTCGCTCTCGGATGAACCAGACCTAGAAGAAGGTGAATATGGTGATTAGGCATGACCACGATCCATTTTGTAAAAAAAAGACAAGTACACAGTGTGTATTTTTAAAGTACACGGCGTGTAGTGGGTTTTTTCGTACTCAGCCAAAATCGGCATCCACGTCACCCCTACACACTGTGTGTGTGGGCCGGGCACGACCATCACATGGAGTGTACATAGAAAGTACACGGTTTGTACTTCGAAATTTTACAAAAACTCCATTTTTCTTAAAAACTCCAAAAAAAGGAAAAGCGTACCTGAAACTAAGATCCAAGTTTTTACAACTAATGGATACTAAGAAGACTTCTATACTATCAAGAAATATCTATTGAGTCCACTAGTATTAATTCCACCTATTAAAGAATACCACTTTTTATCTATGTGAATGCATTAGAGTGATCACTAGGTGCCTTCTAAGCCTAGAAGAAGGATGTTGTGAATGAAAATTACTTTTACTATATCAGTTAATCTATGAATAATGCAGAAACTCATTATTCATGTATTAAAAATTACCTCATAGCATTAATACTTGGAATTTAGAAATTGAGCCACTACCTACAACATCATAAGGGACTATTAGTGTCTATCAATAACCCACTCAAATTTATCCTTAGTTGTCCTATTTTTACAAGGCATCTAGAATTGTGGGGATTTTTTTTGCAATAGTTTGTTATCCAGTTAGTGACTCAGAATAAAATAAAGGGCCATTCTCGGGATGACTTACTTACGGAGCACCTATTGGATGAATATACATCATTGACTACTAAACATCATGATGAAGTAGTTTTCTCTATTGTATATTGTTTACAAAGATGGGAAATGTACTTTGATGGTGCCTCCAGTATTCCAACATGAATGAGAAGGGAAAACAAAAATATCAAAAAAGTTGGTATAGGAATTGTACTTATCTCCACCGAAAGGGAACATTTTTCCTTATTCATTCTCATTTTCAGAAGGATGTACCAATATTGGTGCTGGATATAAAGCTCTCGTCATGGGCTTGGAATTGTAACTTCAGGTGCAAGTGAATCACTTAATAGTTGAAGGTGATTCAGAATTAGTAATTAAATAATTAATTGGGGAATATTCAATTAGAAAAGAAGATGTAATATCATTGTGTGATTACATACGAGGTTTAATATATGAACTTCCTTCAGATACGAAATTATGTTATGTCCTATGATAACAAAATTACAAAGATGATGCACTGGCTAATATAGCTACAGCCTTGGAAGATCCTAATCGAGATGAGATAGTCATCACCATATCCCATCTTCATATTGTCTCACATATTTTTCAATCTAGAAAGAATGAAATTAATGAAATTAGCCTTATTTCTAAGATATAAGGTCATACAATGGGATGGAGTAATCCCATCATGGAATACCTTCAAAATTGAGTACTTCCAGCAGATCGGGATGAAAAAATATGATGATGAGTGGCCAATTTTACTCTTTATGATGGTCGGAATCACCAGAAGATTCTCTACAAACATGTTTTTGATGGAATCCTCTTCATGTGAATTGATAGTGATGCAACTCTATTTGTCATTAAATAAGAACATTCCAGATCTTGTGGTTCTCACGAGTATGGGAATAGGATTTCAGATCAAATCTTATAGCTTCGATAATTTTGTCCTTCAATAATGCATGATTGCATAGATTTCACTAGGAGATGTCATCCCTTCTAAGTGCATGCCAACTCCATTAATCAACCCCCACTATTGTTACGTACAACTAAATATTAATGTCCATTTTCCACATGGGGAATAGATATAGTAGGGCCTTATCCTCTAGCCACGACTATAGAGATCATGCATTTTCTTAATTTTACTGACTTTTTCTCCAAATAGGATGAGACAATACCTCTCAATGAAAATGGAGCCTAAAACATTGTTAGTTTTGTAAAAATTAACACCATAACTAGATTTGGCGTCCCTATTACTATATTGATAAACAATGGAACCAATTTTTGTTTTGTTGAGGTTAAGAAGTTATATTTGGAGATTAATATCAAATCCAACCATTCATCTTGCTATCAGCCAATGACTAATGGAAGGATAGAGGATTTCAATAAAACCCTATCAAATATGCTCTAGAAGATAGTTGATAAAGATAAGAAATATTGGAATCATATTATTCTTCATGATTTAGTGGATTATCAGACTATTACCCATACTGCCACCCAGGAACCATTATTCATTGGTGTGTGGGACATATGCAGTTTTTTCGAATTGAAATTCAATTACCTTCACTCAGAGTTACCATATGTGATAAGTTTTCAATAGACGAGTGGTATAAAAAATGTTTTTGTGAGCTTGAATTATTAGAAGGAAAAGTATTGCATATGTTGAATCATTTATAAGTATATCAGAATAGAATAGCAAAAGAATTTATCATGAAATTTTGCCTCCACTCATTCCTTCATTGAGAATTCGTATTGGTCCGCAGGACTCTAATGATACTTTGAATTAATCCTCCAAATTGTGATCCAAAGTGGGAAGGACCTTATTCCATATATAATTTATAATCCAATTGACCTTATGCCTCATTCTTAATGGATTTCAACCGTAATCCAACTCTAACAAATGTGTTATTCATGAAAATAATTTGTGTGAAATTGCACATATTGTCGACGCAGTAAGACTCATAACTGCATAGCCCACATATGCAAATTGTAAGACTCTAAACTGTACAGTACATGGTCCTTGATGCAAGATTTTAAATGACATAAAAACAATAAGCATCCATGGTCATGAAAATAAAATGTGTAGAATCTATTTTCATTTTGCACAATGTTAAACTTCATGGTGTCGTCTGTCTCCATTACACGACATAAAACTATTTGGATAACGTCTCCTATAATTGACATTAAGAGATTCCATATGAAAGCATCATTGATATCATTGGTACTTCATAGAGTAACATGAGTTATTTTCTAACCTATGTCATAATTATATCTTTATAGGGATCATATTTAATGAACTATGTGTGTCTTGATTCTCATTCTCAATGAGATACGTAGAGACGCTTGGATCTCTAAAAATTGTCCCACCCGCAATCAAAAAATTTTATATTTCCTTTTATTATTATGTTTACGAATCAGATCTTTATAGAGTTTTCCTTTAAGGTATATTGTTTGATATTTATACCATTTTGTGTATTCAGTTTAACCATTATTCCAAAATGTGTCAAAAACCCATGTCTCCCATATCAATCTCAAATTTTGTGGGAAATTAATGTTTAATGAACTACGAATGGATTGATTCACAACTATAAAAGACACGTATATATGCCCAAATCTCTAATCATGGGCCCATCCATGATATATAAAATAAAAATACCCCATTTCTAATTTTTATATAAAAATATAAACCTACCGAGAGAATGTCTAAAGAACAACGTATGGATTGATTATGGCCCCCAACAAGATACGTAGTGACACTTGGGTTTTATCCCATTATCCAGTTACAATATATATTTCTTTTCAAATCGGTTCATCTTCATCCTTACTACATGACGTTAAGCTGTAAGGAAATCTATTACCCCTATTAATGACTTGTGCAACCTTTTTGTTACAAAAGAATCCCTTACCGCTCCTTGTTTCCCACAATGAGAATAACTCATGGGGTTTTAGGAATTTGATAAAAGGATTCTCTGTATAATTAATTTGTATTATTTTCTTATGGGGTTAATGATATACTCAATGCCTGAATTAAAACTATATAGTATAACATACTTACATAATGACTTCAATTTCCATAGTACAATGTCCTCGAAACATGACTCTAAACTGCATAGAATAATATTCATTCTAATGAAATAAATAATGTCTCCATTTTTACAAATGAGTCAGATTATGGTAAAAAACAACAAACCCATAGACAATATTAATCCAAATATTTATCTTGTTCATTGATCATAACCCCCTTCCATATTTCACACTCTTAAAAATGAATATTTCCATACCCTCATAATCTATCCTATGATTTCTCGTGACAGAGGTTATAATATATGAGTACTCGTTTTACTAACTACGTAGTACATTCCCTTCGGTGGCCTTGCATAAAATTTTCCTACATAACAGTGTTTTCAGTAAAAAGATTCCACAATTTGGATTTGCAGCATATTCCCTAGTTGGCCCTGCATTAATACATCCCCCTAACATGATTTCTAAATGATGATAATTTAATTCTTGGTTATAATGTCTTTATCACCTTCAAACATTGATGACAATATACAAGAATCTATATTTTGAAATAGTCATTCATTTATATTTGTATCATTATCATAATATTGATCCAAAATCCTTCAAGATTAGGGTTTACACATATCTCTCTCCATGAGTCCAATGTAATATAAAATAACCTTGGATGACATGACCACATATCATATATTGTTTCCATTTCTGCCCTTGTCTTATGACCTAAATCTAAAACACCATACATTCTATATTTGTGTCAGACCTTCATAAAAATCTTATTCCTCGGATTCTTCCAAAAACATGATTGGAAATACTTTATCCATATTAAGGTAATTTTCATTATAAACCCAACTCTATGCTTCATAAAATATGAATCTTCAAAAACATTCTTTATCTTTAAGTAATTGAAAGGAAAACTTCTGAGGGCTCTTTTTAGTGACTATGTAGTATGTGCCCCTTGGTGGCCTTGAATAAAATTAGCATACAAAACACGAATGACAGTCAAAAGATTATACTATATGGTTTTTCAACATATTCACTTGTTATCCATGCATAACAAAACCCCCATAACTAGTTTATCAAATAATGGTAACTTTTTTCTTGGAAAAGACATATCTAATGCCTTTATCTATATTCCTATGTCATTCTTCAATCTAGAAATTCCCAAATCATAGTTTACAATCTTCCTTTTCGTATCTAAATATGGTAGTATGTTTCCATACAAATTATCATGAAATTTGGAGAATCTAATACCTTTGGTAAAATTAAAATAAAATAATTTAAATATATACAATGTACTCACTACATGACTTAAAGCAGCACAGTACAATGTCCTCACTACATGACTTAAAACTGCATAGTATAATGTCCTCACTTAATGACATAAAACATCAAAATATGATATCATAAATTCCACTTTATGATTAATTTTATCCATTCCTCATACACCAAATTTTAATTGAAATGGTTTTCTTATTCATGAAATATGTCGGCATAAAATATCCCGTTATTCATAAAATTCCATTCCTTGGAAAAAACAACTACTATTTTCTTGTGTCACCCAAATATTATTTTCCCTTATCTATCACAAGTAAGATGCTAAATTCCTTGTATTTGTTTTGCTTGACTATGTAGCACATTCCCATAGGTGGCCTTGCATGAATCTTTTATACATAGTGGCCATGTCAATCCAAAGATTCCACTGTTTGGCTATGCAACATTTTTCCATGTTGGCCCTACATAAAAAAACTCCTATAACGAGTTTGTCAAAAAATGGTAACTTAATTCTTGTAAGATACTCACTTTATGTTGATATACGTTTTAAATATAGTGACCATAAAAATCATGGCTCAAGATTCCCCTTGGTTATATTTTAAAAATATTAATGCATTTCATAGCCTCTGATTCTTTTTAAGGTCTAATTTCAAAATTTATGGTCAAATCTATTCTACCATAAACATTTTCCCATTACAGTCCAACATGCATGACATTAAACTACCAAAAACCAGGAATTTGGGACTCACCAAACTAAAACCCCACAAAGGTAACTCTAAACCAAAGTCGAGTCCTAGCACACTAGATGTAATTTTTTTAAAATTTTAGTAATATTGTAATATAAAACCAAATGAAAAGATAAAGAGTTTGGGGGGATTCCCATGTAACCCAAGTAAAAGTAAAAATATTCTCCCTAGGCTCCACAGATTAAAAAATTTAGAGGATCCTTCCAAACATGACGTAGATTTTAATGAAATCAGATGATGTCGGAATGTGTCAAAGTTCCCAGCATTTACCTTAGAACAAGATTATATTCGTTTCAAATGAATCAAATTAAATGGGGGATTTTTTAGAAAACATGAAAAGTGTTTCATGCACTTCCCCCACAATTGACGATGTATTTCCATTATCGTGACTCAAAATTTCCTCAACCAGGCTCAAAACATTTGTAGTGTGACTTTTCATTTTTCATGGGGGTTAGTGATGGTTGGGAAGGCAACATATTTAAGGGATTGGACCGCAGCCCAACCCCGATCCCAAGATGGGGGGTGGGGGCATAACCCCCGTAGTATGGATCAATTATATTGGCTATGTTCCCAAATAGGAACCCATGATACCTAAACTCAAAAACCTATGCGCCACCCTACTAGAGGAGAATTGAATTATTATTTTTGAAAAGTCCTCAAAGAGGCTCTCTAGTAAGGCCAAATCACTAGCGGCACACAAGACAAATTGGGTTCCACCCATTTGGACTGTAGCCCATTTAATGCCAAAATGTTGATGATAAACCCACCTAGACACACAATTTCATTTCTCCCATGGTCCTATTTGTTCCTATAAATAGACCCAAGGGGCCATCATTTGTGTTGATGAATTTTTGTGAAGCCTATTTGATGCTCTGGCCTCCCTAGTGCATCACTAAAGTCCACTAAAACATTCAAGGTAGTTTTTTATCAAGTGAAGCAGAGGAATTGAAGGAGGATCATAGGACATAAGTCCTTCTAGTGTTGAAAATCCATAACACATGCATGCTTAAAGCAACCAACTTCTTTAAAATCAGAAACAATTGTGTTCCACTTATTCCTTTTATAGGAAGTTGTGAACCACACTTCCGTGATCACCTATAAATACCCTGTAAGTCTTAAGCCAAGTCTCTACCATGAATTACCATACAGGGTGTTCATCACTTAAGTGAATATCAGGTCACCCAAGCCTAATTTCATGACCATACATGTGCACCCTTATCAACATTGGAGCCCCACTTTGATTAACATAATAAATTTAGTCTATAAGCCATCAATCCCACTCTAAATACATCCATGGTAAGGCTTATTCTTTATTGGGTCCTTCGTATGAAAGGAATTTTCCTGAGACCTCCACCAAAACAACCTTACATATACACCCATTTGTAAAGGCACATCAGCATGCCTCCAATTTGAGTTTGTATATCCACAGTTAGAGGATTCCATAATTTGTATCAGAATGGGGTTAGGATTAAAGGATTGTATCTAGGTTTTTATATCCACAGTCACATGGAACTTTCTTCTAAGAATTTTGTTGGGAATTTATCGGGTTTGAGTATAAGGGTTTGGGTACTGACCTCCCCCTTCTAATATAGATGGAACACAAAATTTCTTGTAGGGAAGGTGTGTTTCACACCAACTTTTCCTATGGAACATACTAGTTGTCTCCCTTTTCTACAAGAATAATTTTAGGGTATCCATTAAAGTGTAATCCCCTGACCTTCATGCCTTATTCCATTAATTAGTCCATTTTTCAAATGTATAGAGAACTGAGGGAAGGATCGTTTCTTCTCCCTCATCCACCATGGCCATTGTAAGTGTTCCTTATTCCACTAGAAAAAGATGAAATGTGTTTTTAGTTTTTTGAATATTTTACATCATCTTGTTTCTCACACTGATCATGACTCTCATGGGCTTGTAGATTTTTCATGGTTGCAACAGTTTCCCAACACTCTTGAATTATGAGAACACTGATTCTTGTTCAAACCAGGATACATAGGATGCATTCCTCAGGTGTCAAGCTCATTAGATATCCTCTTCAAGAATCCAATAAAAATTTCCTTACTATGGGAATCCCCCTTATGAATAAACCCCTAATTAAACTCAATAAATCATCATGACATCCATTTCAAGAACTAATCCCAAACTTATTTCTATTAAAAAACTGTAAACTTCTATGAGACTCATAGAACTATGTGGGCTTTAATTCACATCCACATGGGATATATAGGAAGCCTCCTTGAGGATCAAACCCAACACTTCTAATCAACCATGTTATCCTTGGACCATATTCCAAATAGGGTCTAATCTTACATGTAAACCTATATTCATTCAAAGTTCCTTTGGAAACATTGTCATAAGTCCCGACTTAAAATTATACTAATCACCTTTCTCTTTGATATCCATACCACATGACATTATAATTTATGACTAGGTCTGTATCGTGGAACCATAAAAGGTATGATGTGTCCCAATAAGTGGAATAGAACTATGAGGGTTCTGATTCCTTTCACAAGGATACGCAGGTAGCCCATTTCCTGGGTACTATCCCAATATAAAAACAATACTACCTCTCCCTGGATGATAATAAATTTCAGAGTGCCCCCTATGTGTCTTAAAAACTAGTATCATCATTACAATTATTAAAAGAATCAATAAATAGTATATAATAAGATATATTTTAAATAGAACCATGAATACATATTGATATCTCCATTAATAAAGAGCCTTTAATACATGTTGATGATTCTAAATTTTACCCATGTTAATAAGTGATTGAAAATTAAAAGGGAAAATTATCGTATAATAGGTGAATTAATAAATAATAATTAAAATATTTTAAATTTAAAAAGAGTATCATGGAGTAAAAAATAATTCCCCCTAAACAGTTGTGATTAGTCGGACCTCCCATCCTCTCAACCTATGAAAATTCTAAAGTATCATAATGTTTAAACGTAAGAAAAGTCTGCCTTTGGAAAGAAGGTCAATTTAAAATTTATATTGGTTACATGCTTCTAGTTCCATGAATAAATCCAATGGAAACCGCCAAGAAGTAGTGATTCTTAAAATGAGAATACATGTTTCGGGGAACTATGAAATAGTGTATTTGAAAACATGGAATAAAACATTCTATCAATGGGAGGATGGTGGTTTCGAGGTGTCGTCGGAGTCTGTGTGAACTCGGACCTCACCAATGGTCTCCCTATTTTCTGATCCTGCCCTAGGTGTGTTGCGGCTTCGTGTACCATGGAGCTCCTCTTTGTGTTCCTTCTGTGGTGGATTCGGAGGGAGCTATGGGTTGAGGTGGGGTTTTCATCCAGCGATGGTCCAACATTTGGGTTGCAAGCTCATGGAAGGGCATGAAGCTTCCTCTACTTGTGATAATTCAGAATTTTTGGTCTATGTGGAGTTTTTTTATGATGGATTTGTGCGATGGTGATGATTGGATTCGTGGATTTGAATTTGTGATTTTTTCTTGTATTTGGGTTAGTTTTATTCTTGACTTGACCAAGTGATTCTTCTCCTTGGTGTGAATGTTGATTGACTGTGGCCTACTGTTCAAGGGTTTCTGATTCTAGATTTTTCTCAAATACTACCTCAGATGAGGTTTGTGCTCCGGAGGGGTCTTTAATTTTTTTGATATGGTTCATTGAATTTCAGACCGTTGGGGTACGGTTCGATGTCTCAAGTCTTTAAAGTCATGTTTCGTGGTTTCTCACTTTTTCAATAAAAGTGTTTCCTTAATAAAAAAATTAATTATAAGTCAGTATAATATTGTGAACAGTTATATAGAAAACAAAATCACTCATTAAGTTAAGTCCATGAAATGATTCCCTCACATCAACGTATAGACATGAAACTAGGTCCATTCATAACATTGTGAATGTGTAATCAAGTATACACATAACCTTATGGACATGAAACTAAGTCCATGAATAACATTTTGAAAATTTAATTATTTTAACTCCTATATTTTTAAAAGTGTAATAATTTTATGAAAAAAACATTAAAAAATGAAACCATGTCCATGGATAATTTTGTGAACACACAATATGGTTTAATAGTAACATTGTGAACATTTAATCAGGTTCATGCATAAACTTATGGAAATTCATCTAGATAAATTAATAACATTATGAACATTTAATATGGTTCATTAATGAAAATGTGAACATTAAATCAGGTTCACACATAACATATATAATTTTGATTCTTTTGTCGATACATAATACATTTAAGAGAGATATAGATCTCAACCATCTCAAAATAACCTCATTTATACGTGTTCCATAAAATAAACCATTCATCATATTTCGACCTCTATAAATAAATAATATTTCAAAGCATTAAAACATTAGGAATTAAATTAAATTGGTATCATTAACATTTCATAAAATCATTAAATATTATGAGAAATAGGTTTCCAAATCACTTTATGAAATAATTTCTCATGAAAAAAGAGGGTTTCAAAAGCATATAACTCGTGGATGAGAATTTGGTTTCATTAATATCATGAAATTAAATCATAAACCATTCAAAGAATGGACATATGTGGAAACATTATATCATGTCATATAAAGTCATGCGTAAAATCAATGAATTTTTTTTAGATGTAAAAGATTTTATAATATCATTTGAAAACATTCATAGTGGAAAATATAAAATTTTCATTGAAATAAAAAATTTTAAAAAAATAACTACATTTGATAATGATTTCATATAAAATAAAAATTAAACTTTTAAAATAAATCATTGAAATTATTTTGGTAACCATTCTCATTGAATAAAAAAAATTATGTATGAAAATTAATATCACATTTCTTAAACATAAAGCATTCATGAAAACATTTTTCAATGAAAATATATTTGAAATATATAAATTTAAACATAAAAAAAAAATTCTGTGAAAATGGTCATCCATGATAATTTAAAAACATTTTATTACACATTTTTGAAAACATAGTTTTTGAAATAAAATATATTTCATACTGAAGCGATAAATATGGTAAAATTTTATTAAAATCAGTTTCTTAATTATGTTAAATTAAAAAAGTGGAAACTCTATAATAATAAATGGTTATATATTAAATAAATATATTATAATGTGTCTATTTTTTATTCTTCAGATATAGATCAAAATATTCCACAAAGTAATGGATAAACATAAACAATCATGAAAACCAATGACATTGTTTCAATAAACACTTATCACTTGAAATCATGGGACCATACTCTAAATGTAATAAAATTAAATTAAATAATGCATAAAATTTCATGATAATAATGATATTAATGAGATAACATGTTAAATTTATATATGTAAAACTTGAAAATAAAATTTAGTATATAATCAGTCATGGGTCTCAAAGAATGAAATTTCATACAAAACTATTTACCGATTAGTTAATATTAAAACAGAAACCCAATGAAATTAAGAAAATAAAATGGATATTTATGTTATCCTAATTTTCATTATGATAATAATAAAATTGAACAATGGGTAATATACCCACCACAAAAAAAAATTATTCGGTGGTGGATAAATCATGTATCTCATCGAATAAAAATGGAGATAAAATCCCCTTGCCTTGTGTATTGACTCTCTTCATAATCATGAAAGAATAATATATAACAAATGAATTTTTATTATAGACAATTTAATGAATAAATTATTATATATAATATCATATCTGGTTAGATTAATACACTATATTACCCACTTTTTAACAATCATATTTTATGGTTTCTATTTAGTTAATATTCATTTCGTTCTTCACATGTGTATTAATTTTCCATATCATTAGTCCAGATAATTATATCATGATTTTTCAGAGTTCAGAAAATGATATTACTTCAATTTATATAAATTATATATAAATTGTAATAATCTATAGAATATATATGAATGAATTGGAAGACACCATTCATGGAAATGGTAAACTGTATATATACATGAATGATGTATCCATTTTTATATAAGTTTTGAAATATTGAAAGAAATATATATTTAATTTTATAGATATGAATTTATATCATGATTAATCTGTTATTATTATAACATATATATCATATAAGTTCACTAAATCCTTTTTTAATATATTCCATGTATTGTGTGAGTGAATAACATCGCTTTGAGGGGTGGTAGTCCATAGTTCCTTAAATGAAATTATCTTATTTACACCAAATAGAAAGAAAAAAAGGCAGTAGTTATAAAAGAAATATCGAATAAAGAATAAATAACAAGTAAGATACATGAAATATATAAATATATAGTCTATCACATCTTTTACCACGAGAGGCATTAGAGGAAAAATGAACAATCATCATTTAATGAGGTCGTAGTTCAAAGTACTCATATATTGTATTTTCATTACCCCTTAAATTAAAATGAGTAGGTGTAGGTAGATCCCATTTCTTAAAAAATTAATGTTATATAAATGATATTGGGTTTTTATACTAGAATGAAATAAATACGATGGATGGGATTGAGAAAGGAAATAACATAACGGAGTTTGAGAGAATTTGTTACCTCTTAATTGAAAAACACCTTTTGTTTTGTTCCAAACAGACACATTGGAAAATTTTCGGCCAAAAGGGAGGCCTCATGAAAGAAGTTTGTTATTTTATTAACTAGATTGGTCAGATATGTTTCGAGCCTATGTGATTTTAGATCATTAATTAATAGGGAATGGTTGTGGTCTTTTGAAGGGAAGGGAAAGATAAGACTTAAAATTTTTAAAAACATGTTATTAATATCAATGATTTTACATAAAAATTCCATAAGATTAAATAAACTCTATAATTTAATTTTAATGGACTAATAATATCATTTAAATGTGTTTTAGATATTTTTTTTGGTCATTTTGGGTCTTTAATTTATGGTTTCATAATTTATTAACCTATTTTGTCAACATTGATAATAATTCTAATCACATTCTATAATAATTTTGATCAATAATATGATTACCTTATTATAAATTACGATTTATGATGATCTAAATTCATAAATCCATTTTTTTAATATTCTAAAAAAAATGTGATATAAATTAATTTAAAAGTAATCCCACCTATGGGACGACATTATTGTTTTTTAATATAAAAATTCCAAAAAGTGTGGAATGTTTTATACCCAATTTCAATGTTAAATTTATTCCATTTATATATAGTGGATTACATGATAAATATA
This sequence comes from Viscum album, assembly GCA_963277665.1. Classification (NCBI taxonomy): domain Eukaryota; kingdom Viridiplantae; phylum Streptophyta; class Magnoliopsida; order Santalales; family Viscaceae; genus Viscum; species Viscum album. The sequence continues at coordinate 1,355,007,084 of OY728158.1, read as the reverse complement.
TGGTCAAATTTGATGTTTAAACCAAATTTTAATAAAATTGAACCATATAAATAAATTTGATGAAATTGAAGTGATGAATTAAAATCCAGTATTTTTCATTATTCATACAAAAAATATTTTTCTCAAAATAAAAAAAAAATCACACTATATAAATTTTTAAATTATTATTTTAGAATTTATTTTTTTAGAAAATTATATTTAAAAAATTTCATAAAATAAATTTCAATTTTTGATATAGAGGGATATAAAAATTTATTGGAAAAATTAGTATTTTAAAACAAATAGACAATTTACCAAAAAACTATATCATTTATTTTGAATAAATATAATATAAAAAACATTTTAAAATTAATTATTACAATTAATATTGATATTATTAACCACTAGGTTATAATTATATTGTTAAAATAATTATAACAATAATATTATTTTTTATAGAAACTCAGTGTTGCGTGTAACATACATCAGGTCGGTCTAGCTTGTAATTTACTCCATGTTTATTTTCCTTGTAACATATTTCAAGTCGGTGTTATGTGAAAAGAGTTTTCTACTAACTTATTTAATAAAAGAACATATTTTTAGGGTTTCTTTAAATTAAATATATCACAATATTAAATTATTTTGAATGCAATATTTCAAAAAATCTAGGGGTGTCACATTCTACCCCCTTAAAATAAATTTCTCCCACAAAATTATCCTATGTTATCAGAGAATTTATATGTAAATGTTAACATCATAGAAATCCACATAATAAAAATAAATAATAACACATCATTTAAATTAGGAATATAGCAAATATTACAGTTTCATTATGTAATATATAATTTGGTTTCTACTAAGGAGAACATAGATGGAAAGAGAAAACAATGACATAGAATTGAAATCTAGACATCATGTTATGATGAAATGTGATAAAGAAAATAGTTAAGAGAAAGTTAAAAATCACAAAATCTACCCATTTATAATGATCTATGGGGCATTTGGATACATAAAAAACAAATGTACTATGAAAACCTATTCAGTTTCATGATTATTTCCCTATATTTGGTGAATTTTCATAGAATGATATAATTACTTGATTTTATTATGTTTCATATGCAGAATATCTCCCATTGGTTGTGCCATGATATATTTACACTTCTTCTATTACAGTAAGAAATGAGTGAGAATTTTGATTTCATTCTTGTAGTACTAACGAATCATGTGACCCATGAAAAGTCATTTCATCTATCATCAGTTACCATAAACTCCAATAGGTTATCCTAAATTCATTATTCCTCATATAGTTATATATTGTAATAAATTAAGAAATATAATTGTGTGCCTACAAAATTAGACAAATTGTTATGCATATAATGATTAAAAAATATAATTCACTTTTTCATTCTTATATATGATCTTAACTTACACTGGAAACATTTTATTGGATACATGGGTTTATCCTTGCACCTATAGAACATCAAATGTGATATTATTATTTGAAAATCCATATACATGGATATAATAACAAAAAATCTTATAATGGTTGATCAAAAGATTATCATAGTGACTATTCATTCAAAATAAAACATAAACATCCCAACTAAGGGTTGAATAAATATGTTTCCCCTAATTTTCATTATTCAATTCATCCATAGTGATTACATAGGAATTCCATTAAAAATTTTATTCATGTATTTTTGTGTCTTATAATCAATATCAGCCCTTGGAATGGCGAGTTTATTATCATTATTCCTAAACAACATGCACTTGAAACATTGATGTGTGGATGGTTCATTTTTCGTGCCTTTTCTCCCCTAATTTAATTGAATTTCCTCTTCTCATCACTACTACATTTATTTACTATATGGTTTGGATTCCTAAAATTAATACAAATTCATTGTTCCTTCTAGGAACTCTCTTATGTTCTCTTTCCCACATTTATGACATGTAGGTTTTTGAATATTTTTCATCCCTGGTGGGTGTTTTGATTCCATATTAAACTCTATAATGATATTTTTGTTAAAATCAGAGATTGATACATAAATCCATCCTCAATTAATATTTTATTTCAAAATTCACTATCTGTTCATAAGTAGAAAATTATCTTATAAACAAATCTCATATGATACATGTATTTAATCCATGGAACATCTTATCAACCTTGCATTTGTGTTGGATGATAATACCAAAAGGGTACATCACTAGTATTTTGAAATTATCCCCATATGTACCGAAAGGTTCATCATATTTTTTTCATCAACTCGAGGAACTCCAATTCCACCTACATACAATTAATATGAGTAAAGTTATTATTAAAGAATAATTCTTTAACACATCACAATACAAGGATTTCAATTTATCTTCCTTCATCAACATCATCATTAGTGTCCACCACTAGATTGGTTCATCTTTTAATTGATAAATAGTCTAAATGAATTTTCATTATCTAAACAAAGGATAATAGAGAATATATTATCAGTGGTATTGATCTACTGTTTAGAGTCAAGTGGATCTAGATACCCACTAAAATAATATGGATTTTCCTCAAAAATGAAATAAAATAACTTTTTCCCACCTTTTCTTGTTTGGATGTTCAGCATGATTTATAGATAAATAATTTTTTGACAATATAGAAATAGTATTTTATGTTATGTCCCTCATATAATTAAAATCATCATGATTACAATTTTCACATTTTCCTTTAGAGCCTCTATTAACATGGTTCATTTGGTTTCCATCCATTAAATAAAACAATTAATACGTAAATAGTGATCTTAATAAGGATGGACATAAACATGAAGTGTTACATAATAGATTCCCAAATATGGGAACCCATCTTAATCTATAAACCATAGGTTTATCCTATGTTATTATTAGCCATGATATAATTCAATCATTCATGATGGTCTGTTAATATCTTTTTAATCTTCCTATATGGTCCCCCTATTGTGTCAAACCAGGTGTGCATCAAATCCTATTTCAATATACGGGATTATCCAGAGTTAGGCCCAAAATATCTTTTTAGAGATTTAACTTATATATATATATATTCTAAACCCAAATTCTCTTGTATTATCAGGATAGGGGTGTATTTCTTGGATGCCACTCACTATATCATTTACAAAAATAAACGGACATTTTTCCTAAACATTAACTCTTACTAATAATTATCCTTAGAGAAATCCCTATACATATCCTTATAAATATACATATGGATATCAATAATGGTTTCTCAAGGTAGTTTAATAATGTTTATGAAACCATTAATTTGAGACCAACTATAGAGACCCCAATATAGCATACATTAATATGACATATTTTTTTATTAGTATTCAGAACATTAAAAAAATCAATGTCTAGGGATAGTAATATTTTAGTATATTTAGAATCATAGAAATAGAATCTTATATCCTAGATAATTTTCTTCCAAACATCCTACGATGAAATCTACCTTTAGTACATTAATGTAAAACCATTTTACATCACATTGGGAAAGAAATTATAATAAATGTGTGAGATCATATGCTAAGTAAGGGGAAATAAATGAAATGAGTTTTCATTAAATTAAAAAAGGTACGAAACGTAAGCATAACATTTTTACCCTAAAGGTTAGTGTGTAACCCTTATTTTTGAAAATTAAATAAAAGACCAGAGGAAGGATGGGGTTATACAAGAACCCAATCCCTAATGTTAAGGAGAAAAATGAAATTAATAACTCAAAATTCAATTTCATGTGGATGGAAAATATTATAATCACCAAACATGTCAGAATCATAATCCAAGAGTAGATGAGATCTAGTTATTAATATATGGATTCAAATATTATTAGTCATTATTCAGTCTTTATTTCCTAGGATGAATAGGTTGAAAGCCTTCATCATCCAAAACAACATTTTTTAATTTTTACTATACCGAAATATATGTTGATATTTTGGGAATCATCATCAAAATTCCATTTTAAGATCATACATTCCATATTAAATAATTTAATAAAAATTATAAGTTCTTAAGACATGGATCATAAAATAATTACGACAATACGTACTGAAAATATAAATTAGTAACAATATATGAAATATATTGAATGTGCTTGATTTTATAACATTGTGAAAAAGTATAACTAGAAACATGATCAATCATCATGTTATAGACATGAAATTAGGCCCCTGAATCAATATATGGAAATTATAGAAAGTCTAAAAATTACATTTTAAACGTGTAATCATGTTCACTCATAATCATTTGGAAATGAAAGTACGTCGATGCATAACATTTTCAACATGTATTCATGTTCTCTCACATCATTTTGAGTACGTGATCAGTTTAACCTATAATTTTATGGACATGAAACCCAGTCTATGCATAATATTGTGAACATGAAAATGGTTAACTCCTAGTATTGGGAACATGTAATTATGTTCATATAAAAGCATATGAAATGCATGTAGGTGCATCAAAAACATTGTTAACATGTAATCCGTTTCATGAATGATATTTTGAACATGAAATAAAGTTAACACATAAAATATGTAATAATTAGTCATCCATTGTTTCCAAGTACATTATTAGTCGATATAGGTACCTCTCATCTAATAAAAACACCATTTATACATGTTCCAAAAAAATAAAACATTCATCATATCATGGCCCATAAAAAGGAATTGGTGTGTAAAAAAATAAATCATAATTGATGAAATTAATTGGGTATCATTATTATTTAAAAAATATTAAACAATAAAGTAGATAGGTTTTTTAATAACTTTATAAGAGAATAACCCTTTAAAATAATTTTGTTTAAAAATCATATAACTCATATAAGAGAAATGTGATTCATAAACATCATTATACTAATGTATAAACCATTAATATAAATAATATCAATGGAAAAATTAGATTACTTTTTAAATGTTTATTATTAACATCAATGAATGTCACTAAATGTTGAAAATAATTTCAAAATATCATTTCAAATCATTCAATGAAGAAACTATATTTTCTTCATTGAAAAAAAATTATTTTTTGAAAAATAATACTTTGAATACCATTTACATGAAAAAAACATGAAAACATATAAATAACTCATTGAAATCATTTTGAAAAAAATTTTAATTGAAAACATGTAATGAACGCTTTAGAAGTTGTATTCAAACTCTTTAACAGAAATCATTCTTGAAAATATTTTAGTTGAAAATAAACTTGAAAGATTATAAAAGAAACATTGATAATAATAATAAAATTAAAGTTTTTTTCTTGAAAATGGTCATGAGGTGCCATTTTATAAAATTTTGAAGACATTTTTGAAAACATGGTTTTTAAAATAAAACCAATTTTTGACTAAAGAGGGAAATATGGTCAAATATTAATGATACTATTTTATTTATTATATTATGTACCAAAGAGTGGAAAATGGTATCAATAAATAGATATATCATGAAAAATAGAGGATAATGAAACTCGTGAGGGTTAAAGATATATGAATGATTTGATTTCTTCACAAAAAGCTTCAACAAAAATACTCATGAAAGGAAATGAGACTGTTTCAATAGACTCTTATCACTTGGTAACTTGTAATCATACTCTCTATATATGAAAATGAAAATTACATGAAAAATAAAATATAAATTAAATAGTTATAGTCATGATATAAAATGTCAAATGGATGTATATAAAACATTAAAAATAAATTTAATGTATAATAAAACATGTATATCAAGGAATGTAAATTGATAGAAAATTATTTTACTGATTTACTAACTTGAGAAACATAAAGGCCATGAAATAAATATAATATAATGGATTTTAAATACCCATAAAATTAATTATAATAATCAAATAATACATTCATATTTATAAATACCATGCAAAAGTAATGGGAAGTGAATAAATAATTTATCCTCCCAAAATAAAAAGTGAGAGGAAATCCACATACACCGTTTCATGACTGTCATCATACTCATACAACAATCCTCTATAATAAATGAATTTTTATTGAAAATATTTATCATAATTATATTCCTACATATAATTCCGTATATATTATTATTAATACATTATATTACCCACTTGTTAACCATCCCCTATTATGGATTCTCTTCCTATAATATTCACATTGTTCTTTATAGGTGCTGTAATTTCTTATATATTTGTTCCATATACATGTATAATAGATTAAATGCTATAAGACATGATATAAATATCATTTATATAAATTTTATATATTTTATATTAATCTATATAGTATATATCTACAAAATGGAATGCATCTTTCATGGAGACTGTAATCTATACGTATATGTGAATACATTTTCTGTTTTTATTATCATAATAATTCAAAGAAACAAATCACATAAAAGAATCGATATAGTTATATATATAATTATTATCATACAATTATTATATCATATATATCATATAATATCACTTAGTCAATCCATATCACATTCTATGTATTGTATGAATGAATCACATTTCATTGATGGGGCGGTAGTTCACATTTCCTCAAATGAAATTTTCACATTTACATCTAATTGAAATTACAATGTTATATATTATAAAAGGATAAAATAATATTGAAGAGATAATTATTATTTTATATGTCATATATAATAATATTTTCCTTCATAACATCCATTATGAGAGGTGGTAAATGAAAAAAGAATAGTCATTATTTAGTGAGGTGGTAGTTTACCATAAACATAAATAGTGTGTTTCTTACACATGGGAAGGATGTGTTAGTAATTTTAGGTAAAGTTATTACAATAAAAAATACTTGTATATTTAGTATACATGGTTTTTTACAAAAAATCAATAAATAGAATTGTGGGGTAGAGAATGGAAATAATGTGTTTGAGAAAAGGTGTTACATCTTAATCCAGTGTCTAATATTGGTTTTTTCCAAAAATATTATTTGCAATTATTTTAGTCTAATGGGAGGAATTAGGGATGAAGGTATGTATATTGGAAAGTGATTTTGTAAGACATTGTTCAATCTTAATTGTCTTTAGGGTTATAAAGAATATAGATTTGTGGTGGCCTTTTATAGCAAAGGGAAATGACACACATGGAATTTTTAAAAACATGTTAGGTGAACCCAGTTTTTTTGGAAAACTATAAGACAAGTAAAACCAAAAAAACACAATAATATAATGTTAATGGATGAATAATGTCTAGAATATGGTTTTTTTGACATGTTTCTGTGTTTTTTGGTTGTTAAATGTAATGATAAGTATATTAATAACCTATGTTTTCTTTTATAAATTATTATTAATTTTAATTACATTTACTAATATTTATGTTAAAAATTAATTTTAGATTTATAAAGGTTATGATTTATGATTCTACCAAATATAGAAACAATTTTTCATGTTTATAATCACTAAAGTGGTATAAAATAACTGATGAGACGTCACTATGGGTTTTTTATGTAAAAAAATTTAAATGGTTTCTATGATTTTATATCCAATCTTATTGTAAAATTATTTCCAATCATTTAAATTAGATTAACTGAAAAAATAATATTTAATTAAACATTAAAAAATGTTAAAATATAATATATCCTTATAAATAAATTACATGAAAAATATGTTTTGAGTTAAAATCCTGTATTTTTTACCCTTCCTAAAAAAATTAAGTTTCTATGAAATATCCAAAAAATAATATCCTAATCCTTATTTTGAAATATTAAATTTTAGAAAGAAATGTATTTTATCAAATTAATTTTTTTTTATGTTTTTCAATTTAAATTTATTATTTTTCATAGGAGTAAATTAAATAGAAGTTTATTTGGGTTATTATTATTTTTAAATCTTATAGGGACTTGATAAAAAAATTTAAATGCTTCATTACCAATAAAAACATTATATACAATTTTTAAAGTAGTTATTACAATGTAAATTATTTTTTTAACAACTATGTTATATTTATCTACATAAAATAATTATAGCAATAATATGTTATTTCAAATTAACTCAATGTTGCTTGTAACGTATGTCATGTAGGTTCTTATTGTAACATACATCAAATCGGTGTTGCGTGTAACACAAGCCTAGTTGATATGAAATGTAATATATACCAAGATGGATTCAGGTGATTGTAATAATTTTCATAGGGATTTAACATAAAAAATACATTTTATTGTTATATGAAATCAAAAATATCAAAATATTAATTTAATTAATAAAATTATAAAAATTTCTAGGTGTTACATTCTAACACCCCTAAAAATGTATTTCACCATCGAAAATCATCTTCACTACAAAATTATTAATACATGATAATTTCATTTAATGAAAAAATCATCATAAAAATGAGTATGAAAACATCCAATAAAAATGGAATGTTGGAAACATTATTGTTACCCAATATAATATATAATTTTGTTTCAACATAAGAGAACATATGAGTAAAGAAAAAACATGGATATGGATGAGAAATATAGCCATTTTTTTAGATGTGGAGTGATAGAAAACATGATTAGGAGAATGCTAACAATCATAAATCCATAAATCTATGAGGACGTATGGGTCCATTTGATTCATTGAAAATGAATGTCCTAGGGTAAACATTTCAATTTCATGATTATTTCTCTAATGTTGAATAATTTTCATTACAATCTACAGAAACTTGATTTTAATCCATATCATATGAAAACTTTTACAAATTGTTGGTGCCTTGGTAGATTTAAACTTCATATTAAAACCGAATAATGGAGTATGATAATTATCTCATTCCTAAAGTAAAAACAGATCATGAGATCCATTATAAGTAATCTCATCTAACTTCAGTTACCATCAACCCAAACATCTTCTCCAATTTTCCTGATTCTCCATGTGGTGAGGGAATACATTATTCTAAAAAAAATATTTGAAATTTGACTTAATTATTCATTAAATAGTTAACATTATAATCGTTACAAAATATAATTTACCCTTTAGTCAGTAAATATAATATTGTTTTAATTAAAATTTGTGATAATGGAAACATGGGTTATACGATGCACCTCTAGAAAAATAAATTTTATCTTATTATTCCAAAATCTATACAGAAGGATATAATCAAAGGAAAAGTCACTAAAGGATAAAAAATATGATTATCTTTGGGATTATTCATATGAAATAAAATATTAAATTCCTAACTATAGGGGAAGGATATGTTTTCCCCTAATTTTTATTATTTAATTTATCCACTTATAATGTAAATTCCTTCCCTATGAAATTTTTTCATAGAGGTTTTTGGGGCTTATTATTTATATTATCCCTTGGAATGGGTAATTTATTTTCATAAGTTTGAAAAACCATTCACATGAAAAACAAAATTGTGGGTGGTTTATTGTTTTGATTTTCTATGTTATTTTAATAGTCCTTATCACATAATCAATATTATAATGAGTCAATTGGAGATTAATCCATGAAAAAAACTCTGACACAAGCATTATGTAAGAAAAATATGCATTTTTGTTATGATGATGAGAAAACTACACGAATGTGAAGACAATAACATCCTTGAAAGGCGTTGAAAGAAATATTTGATGAGAGAATAATTAATGTGGTATATTGTAATTAATTTATTATTTGGTAATTTTTATTTATCATTCGATGATTCTTATACTCTCCCTTATCATAATCATTAATAAGTACGGTTGTTGATTCTAGAAAACTCATTATGTTCACAATTTTTAGAGTATCCGATTCTAGAAGTCATTGATCCATGATAAATGAAAATATTTCACTAAAAATCATCAACACTATTATTCCTTATTAAAAAATTATGGTGTAAAATGTACACTTTTGTTATTAAAACATCATATTCCAAATAGATTTAGATGGTGTTCTAGGTTCCACTTTCTTATTTTTTACTACATGATATGCCTGACACATGGCCTTATATTTTTTCAGTAAAAATGGTTTTTTTAATTATTTATTAACATCATAATGGTTCTACTAAATTGGTAAGATCACATTGAAGATTGATATCTATGATATAAAAAAATTGATGTTATTAGGAATATTACACTATAATTTTAGGGGTATACCGATTAACACAAATGACCATACAGTGACATAAGTATTTTATGGTCTCGTATGTTATGTAGATGATGAATGACTAGTATCTACTAAACATAATTTAATTAAAATTTAGTGGTTAATTATATTATTCATATATTTATGCCAAATTTTTTAACTTATATGGTAGGTTGTGGAGTCATGTAGAAATATTCTTTTTTAAGATAACATTATTGTTAATAATTTATAGATAATTGTCTTCATGTATTATAATAATAAATAAAATCTTCAAGGGTATCAACCTAGATATTATACATTTTATAAGGATGTTTTCTCCTTACCCACTATCACTTTAAGATGTCATAAGGAATAACTTTCATTATAAATTATATCTCCCAACAAATATCCTACATTCATGATCAAATTTATAAAATCATTCTAGTTTCTTTTATCAGAATATCTTTCTAATGTATTAATAGGTGTAGAGCCTCATAAAAAAATCATGGGATTTAATTATATTAATATGAACTAATATATTGGTTGGTAATTAATTTTTCATGAATGGATAAGGATGATTCATTCAATCCTTAGATGGTTTTAATGTTGATTCCCTAACATGAGTGGAGGATCTTACCACATGGGATTATTATTGATTAATGTATTGATTAATAATACAATGAAATTTAGTTATTGATCATTGATCACGATAATCAAAAAATTTATGTAAATTTATTTTAGTGATGTATTATCATTAAATTACATCATATTTATCTTTTGAAGGTGAATGTCTACACATGACATCTTATGAATGGTGAAAATTTTTCACTATATCTGGATATGGCATATATAGAAGTAAATAGCTTGGGAGAACTCATTCATTAATGATATTTCCACATAGCCTATGGATGATGATTTACTTATTATGGTAATTCTAGTAAAAATCTTATGTATTACTAATCAGTTTAATATTATAATTGTATTTATCCAAAAAATATTGAAGATAAACCCAAGGATATGATTTTATTGGAATTTTAAATCCATATACATCTACTGTACAAGTGATATTATTTTTACTCACCCCTATATTTGACCATATGTTGAAATATTTGTGTGATATTATGCCCTATGGGGAATGTTTTAGGGGTTTTAAAATCTTATTGGATGATGTGTTATATTTTATGTTTTGATAAGGTATGCTATATAATATTATTTGTGCATTATAAGGAGGAGGTATTGGGTGATACCATTATTTGTTCCATTTATGAAATATTGAATTTGTTGATCTCTAGGGTTTTATTTATAGAATATTCCATAATAATCCATTTAAATTGGTATTGAATGAATCTCATACTAAATCTTCTTAAATAACATCACCAAGAATGGTCCCATGTGATGTTAGATGTAAAGGTTATATGTTAACCACTTCAATTTGAAATTATTTTGGAAAACCATTCTCTTCCCAACTATATTTTATTATAGTGGTCAGTGAATCAATTGTTATGTATATTAGAGATGATTTTTTAGATGAATTAGCCGTAGAAGTTCACATAAATGTTTATATGTACAAGTTTAATATTGATATATCAAAAAATTGTAGGGATTTTGTGATTATGGGATGTGAAAAATAGATTGGATATCTCATACTTTACTTGGTATCCATTCAACCTGAACAACCTGGAGGTAAAATTGGAAACAAATTATTATAATTCACTAATATTGTTGAATGTTTTGAATCATAAGATATAAAACATAGTTAATGGATGAGTAAGATCCAGTAATACTGATGTTGCTTCCAATCAAGTTATTCCATGTTTGTCTATATGTATATATATATATGGTTTGTTATAAGAGAAATAAATCAGGGAATGATTGTGTGAATCAGATTAAATTTTAACCTAATTTATTACTAAACTAAGGATACAGAGTAGACTATATCCATTTCTTTATGTAATTGATCCTTAAGAAATCACTCCATGGGAAATAATGTAAAATTCCATGGATAATATTACAAAAAATATTTCACCCTATAAGGATGTGTAGAACCACCTAATTATTTCAAAATCAAATATACAATTGATATCAGATCAAATACATATATACAGGGGACTATAGGGTTATCACTATCACCCATCATATCAGGGTACTACAAATAGTGGATCTCATTAATGATCTAATTTATGTTTAAAATATCGTTGATAAAATTCACTACCTAACCATCTTCCTTAGTTTTGAAAATTTAATAAATTACATGAGATGATTCATCTAATTCATTATCTTTATCAGGATTCTTGAGAAGATTCCATTGATGTGGTATAACAATATGATTAATAGATCCAATGGCCTATATTTGTTTATTGTTTTGAAAACCAACATGATATATACTATATTAATTTGAATTCTCTTATGGTAGATTGTAGACACGCACCTCATCCCCAACATCACGATTGAGATCAACAATGTAATTGATGTTGTTGATAATAATCATAATGGTAGAAATGATAGAGTGTTTTTGACTTCATCGAGAATACTTGTAGAAGGGATCTTCCATCATTGTTGGAGGGGATTGAAGTTTTTTGTTTTATTCTATCCCTAAACACTAATTTGAATGTTGTCACATTCCATCATAATGGAAAAGTTCATCACTATATTTATATTAACATAGTTTCACTGTAATCTATAGGGATACTTATATAAATTATTATTCATTTACACTAGAGGAAAATAATTGAAATATTTTATGAAACATTTCTCAAAATCACCCCAAGATAAATAATATTTTTTAATTTGTCATCTTATTGATACATGTGTAGTTTATTGTCACTTATTAATTTTTGGGTAGATATGATTTTTTATTTTTAGTCAAAATATATTTTATAATTAAGTTCAAGCTTATAGGTTTCATGAAAATAATATGAAACTAGTAATTGGATGTGATTTCCCATAGTCCACCAATATCTTTATATTCTAGGATGGCCTTTATAATCATCTCCCCCAAATAATTCAATGGGATAAATATTTTTTAGGATGATATTCTAAATTCCATCTCTCGTCCAGAAACTAGGGATAATGGGAAATCACACTGAACCCGTTCCTCTAGTAAAATGAGGAATTATATAGAGGAAATTCCTGATACATCACCACACCTTTATATGATGTATGGTCTTTAAACTATTTTATATGATTCAGTTCATCAAGATGTAGTGGGTTGGAAAAATAATTTTCGACATTAATGTGATCCAATAAAGACCTAGAAAACTCCATTAATTCAACTATGTAGTTTGACAGAATATATGCTTACATTAGTAGGGATAGTTGAACTATATGAAAATAGATGGAAGGTAGGATGTTTTCCATATATATGTCTATGTAGATAGAAATATATATCTTGTATACCTAAAATATATGAAGGCTCATCCATGTTTGACTAGTTCACAAACTTAATTGTTGTAGTTGAGGTAGATAAATATATTAAGATTCATATGTAACTTATGATTCTAGAATATTCGGGAAAATATGGGCTTCATTATCCATACCATAATTCAAGGCCTCATTATGAGATCTTTGATAATAGACATTCGTGGATTTTTATAGAGCTCTACCGAAAGTAGTTTTGGTGAAATGGGAAGGAACTATATATAATGTGATAATACCAATTCCATGGGAGCTACATATGGTATATAAATATTTTAGTATGGCGAGGACCCCTAAAATTGTTCGCAAGGGTGAATTATGTTATAAGAGTGGAAGTAGATGTTTTCATGAGTGGATTGGGTCTCTATCATTCTACCATGATAGAAAATCCAAATTCTATAGGGATGATGAATGGTGGATAACAAATTTTGATAGGGGCCATATGAGATTTCTAATATATGTTATATTAGGAAGGGTTGGTGGAATTCCCAAGACATATGAAATGTATAGTTGGGACAAATTTATATGACATTGGGGAAAATTCAACTTGTTCCTCTTCTAGTGGTGTCAACATGTGCTTGGAGTAATATTTGATGGTGGGAAGCCTCCTAAGAGGCTCCAATGAGGTGTTTTATTTCCACATCATGATCATCCCCTATATCCTTAAAAAAATTTCAAGGTTTTTAAAGTTTTTTTATAGGGAGACATGCACAACTATAGGATGTGGTAATGAGGGTGGGGTAACCCCCAATATTGTCACTATTGGATGTATCATTAGTATGGTTCAATATATTTTAGGCCCTCAAAATCCATTTCTCTATTGATAATGACTTCTAGCTACTCATAATAACATAAATTTATTTTAATACACGTTATTTTCTGTGTACCAACATTGATATGGGTTGATAATACCCAAGATCATTTGGGGAAATGTGTTCTAACACATTGTAACTATTGTAAGAGATTATCCCATTTTCTAATCTCTTACCACTAAAAAACTAATAATAGAATAGGGAACCATACAGAGAATGGCTGGTTAATATAAATTTTTAGAACACATGTGACTCTAACTATGAGGAAATTTATGATTATAATTATCAACAATAATCACGAGGTGAGATATTTAGGATGATTCTAAATCCCCCCAAATCGAAATTCTACACATTATAGGAGATGAAGGTCTTGACAAAGGTTCAACATTCCTTTTTCTTCATCCTCTATTGGGACCATTATTTTCTTGTAATGGAATCCGTGTAATTTTTTCATTCCATGACCCATATTTTCCAATTTTGAAATTCTATAAATGTTTTAATTAATATGATTGATGTTGTGACAAACATTTTCTATATAGGTTTATGGTTTATTATCCAATCAAATCAATGATTGATTAAAAAAACTAATTCATTAGATTTAGTATCCTTCCCAATTTTTGATATTATTATAAATCCTATCTATTGTCCAATAATTATTTTTATATTGGATAATTACCCCACTTGGTACCTTTGTTAGGTGAACACATCCTATAAGCCAGTATGAGTCTTTGATCATCATATGGAATAATTTTTTACATTGTGAAGTAATTAATATATTGAACAATTTAGGCCATGATTGTATAATATGTTCTTATTACATAGAGTATTAGATTCACGAGCCAAAGTATGTTATGATCATCATAAAGGTAAATGTATTATATTTTCATAAGGCATCCTAATAATGATACCTATGTAAACACTAGCTCATCACCCAGTGAAACTAATCTATTTGATAAGAGTCATCATGTGTTCTCCTAAAACTTTTTGATTCTTAGTCTCATAACCTATAGAGGGAAAGAATATTCATTTATAGTTACATTGTTTCTTTACTCTCATATAAAAATTCTTAACATTAATTTCTAATTTGAAATCCAGTTCTCATTAAATGTTGAATGAACATGGGAGTTTTTTAATAAAATGTTATTATTACAATTTTGTATTGATCTTATTATTATCACATTATTCATCATATTCTCATCATAGGAATCCTCATGACTTAATCACACCTAATAAGGATATATATTATTTAAAAAAATTATGTTTGAAAATACCATATACACATAACTTAGGATTCATGAGATCACTATATAAGTAATATCATTCTCATCACATGAGTATGGTAGAAATGTTTTTGAACTAAATAAAAGGGAAATGATTTATCATTCATGGAACAAATACATCATATGATTAACATAGATGGTAAATCGTGATCATCACATTTGAATCCATAGACTGATATCATATGGTTGATTTTCTATTTCTTGATATGGAGTCATCTAAGCCTTGTCACATATCACCCCACTATATTTTCACATATGATAAGACCACAGTTTGTAGTCCAGTTGAAATGGTTCAAATGTTTTCTCATCATGTATTGGTATTGTCAGATGATAATTCCCAATGGATATGTACACCAAAATTATATTAAGGAATTAGTGGGAATTTTTTTTATATAATAGGGTAACCATTTTTTTAAATTTACCTTGGTGACCAACCTAGGGGTTGGTGATATGTCTGTTAGGATCATGAAGGATTATCAATCCTCAAAGACAGTACACCCTGTGGGGATGATAGAATTGTGGGGTAGTTGTGATTCTAACTCAAGGAATAACCATATAGATCCTTTTTGAGAGTAGGGACCAAAACCATGTATATTGATATTACTATTCTATCCAAATTATATTGGACCATACCATCCATCTATAAGGATTTGTAGTAATGAATTTTTTTTGGTTAAATATTAAACAACAAGGGATTATGTGATTCTGATACATTTGAGTTCTTGAAAATTTGTAAATCACATCACACAGATCTAATTATAAATAAATGTGTAATCTTCAGTTTGTAACATAATATTTCCTATGTTTGTAATATATAGTCTCACTCTGTTAATTTTCTTCCACTTTGGACGTTCATGCTATTAAATGGATAACAATGAAGGGATGAATGGGGATTAAATCATATGATTCTTGTGGGATAATATGAATTGTTTTTTAGACTAAGATGGTTTCTATAATTGGTTCCATGAATTTTTATTACACCAAATTTGGGTATTATATAATTTTTGGGGTATGGTGAGTATAAGTTTGGATTATGAGTGTTGTATTTTAGAATTTTACCATTTTTATTGTGGAATTGATTTGGATGATTCCAATTCAACTTTTTTTTAAATGGTTTCTGGTATTATTGGTTCAATGAATGGTAGATAATAGGTTATTAGATTAATTATGACAAGATTTATGTAGACGTATTCATAAATAGGGACCATGAAACAAGTTCCACTAATTTATTATTTATAAGTATAACTATTGTAACATCATAAGTATATAAAGAATAATAAATTTTAATATTTAATAATATTTTTGAATTAAATATTAATTTTCAAATAGTGGTGATTTTATATTATATGGTGTTCATGAAAAGCAACTATTGGTTACTTTTATTTCTTCCATTTCACACAACATTGAGTTATACAGAAAAAATAATGTAATATTATTATTATTGTAAATGAGAGTTAATGCATTGTAATTATATTGGAAGCAATGAACATAACTAACTAATATTTTATTACACATGTTGGTTAATTTTTTTTACATTTTTTCAGTAAAATTTAGAGTCTTAAAATATGAATGAATCCAATATTGAGCATAAATACTCTAATATTAATTAAAAGGTTGATTTACATGATTTTGATGGAGAGCCTTTTTTAAATCTAGTTTTTTCACTTTTATATGATTTATTTGAAAAAATAAAATATTTCATTAGAATTGGGACCTCAAAATATACTTTGGATGAAATATTGGTATTTTTTTTTGATAAAGTTCAATTTTAATGAATAGTGAATAATATTTCATTTTAATTCAAAAATGCCTTTTAATCTAATTTATTTATTGGGTCAGAATATATTTTTTAATCAGTTTTAATGTGTAATTCGATTATATTTTTACCATTTAATCTAATTTTGTTCATTAGTTGTAATTGAAATTTGAAATTAAACCCAAAAAGCGCTTATATTGTGATAGGTATTAATTCTAAAAAAACATACTTTTTTGATTTGTCAATAGAAATTAATTTCTGCAACATCATTGTTTTGAATTTGGAAAATTGGATTCTATATTTGGAATCATGAGGTCAAAATTGTGTAAATAGTTAACGTTTATTTTTAGATATTATGAATAGTAACATCAACAAATATTTTATTTTCCATGGTTTAAAGTTAAATTTGGTATATAATGGTAATAAATAATATTATATTAATATTAAAAAACCCTAAAACATTTCCTGATACTATATGATGATAAATTTCCAATAATTGGTTTCTTTGGGTCGATTTTGGGACTCCATGGTGCCACATGTAAGTGAAATTGACATCTAATAAAATTTATTATAAAGTTAAGGAAAATGTAACATAAACATATATCTCTTAGTATAACAATTTTTATAATGGGTTATATAAGTGATATTTTTTACTATAAATATTAATTATAAGTACAAAAATATTTCCAACATCATGGTTTTTAATTTTTAATATTTAGATGTTAAATAAATAAATTTAATTATGACACAATGGTGATGTGGTAATTCATCCATTAATAAAAGAATCAAATAAATTATATTATTAATATTAAAATTAAATTATTTTAAAATCTTTTATTAAGTTCATGATTTTTATGGATAATAATGACTTGATATATTATAATTAATGATTATTGTTCAAGATAATTTTATTTTTATTGGTTTTTATAAATGTACTGATTTGAATAGTTTATAAATTGACATAAATGAGTTTTTAAAACGATTAAAATTTTATTAGATGGTAATATAAACCTAAAAATTTATTATTGGTCCAAATAAAATATATGATGTCAAAAATGTCATTAATGATCAATTTTGGATCTCTTGTAATTTTATTGTAAATATATAACAATATATTATGAATATATAAGAGGACATGGTAAAAGTTATATAAGATTAACAAAAGATAATTAAAAATGAAAAGGATTAAAAAATATAAAAAAACAATAAAATCCTTATTTGATGATTTTATTTAGACTAATATGAACCATATCATAGGATTAAATATGTTGTGGACCTTTTTAAACCGAAATTCATTTTATAAAAAAACAATACATTGAAAATTTCTAAAACAGACCCGCCTCCCTCTTATTAATGGTCACCAACTCTATCCCATTAATTTATCCTCTCAAGAACCCTAGATCATCAACCCTAAAATAAAATAATCTCCAAACATCCCCATATTCCACCTATAATCCTTCAATTTGGAATAAATAAATTTAATAAACCCTTATGGTTCAAACCCAAGACAGTTAACCGGATTAAAGGTAATTTATTCTCTCACGTGTTTTTTATTTTCGTTCTCCAACCAACTAAATTAAATTTAACCAATTATTTTATAATGAAACCAGTATATTCAATATACTAGGAAGTTTTTATGATATGTATTCAATCTAAAAATCCACACACCTCCATCTAATGGATACATACACACTGTTTCTTTGGATATCAAACTACTACCTCGAAAAATGATATTTGTTCAAATATATCTTTCTGCCTCTCATGGTGGCTATTATGATGGAAAAATATTTATATGGGATATATATTATATTTATATTTTATCTATTTTTCTGTATTTTTCATTTATATAATTCTTTTATGGTATCCATAATCATTAAATACCATAATTAAATTTGAGAAAGTACGGAATACAGCCCCCACAAAGTGATATGACTCAATCATTCTATATGTAGAATGTATAAAAGTTGGAGTTAAAGAAATTATATATGATATTATACTGGAATTATAATATAACTATGTATCTATATATTTTCATTCCATTAAAAATGAAATAGAAATTAAACTAGTGTTCATGTGTATGTATGACTTACTATCTACATGAACGGTGCATTTTATTTCTAATATCCAAATGTTATGTACTATTACAAATACATAAATATAAATATATATATAGAATATATATATGATATATATGTTATCTAAATAATTAATATCATTATGGATATAATTTACTTTTTGACAACATTGAAAACTTGTAATTATAAGAAGTTCATTTTTTACTCAACTAACAAATATCGACAAAAGGACCGTTATTAAATTAAATGAATATCTAATTTTTATAACATGGTAATAAGAGATGTAAAATAATAATAAACATGAAAAAAATTCTGAATCACGTAGAAAATGAATTTATTTTTTTTATTCATGAGATTAAATAACAAATGTGTCAAGTCTGACATGAGGTAAGTGACATTATCTCTATCTTCTTTCATTGAGGCATATTATGATTTATACACGACATGATTTTATATGGTGTATATAATCTTTTGACAATTCTTTTCATTCAAAGTGTATCTTTTTTATAGGTAGTTTCTTACTATACAACATAGGGAATGTTTTTTTAACATACGCGGTGACAATGACCTTTCCACCGCCACAAGCATTATTTTCATATTTGGCTTCCTTAACAAGCAGTACTATTTTTTAAAGGAAAATAAATACCATATACTCGTTTTATGCATTTTGGTATTGAAAATGGTTTTGAGAATAGATTGATTATTTCAATATATTGAAATTTTATATTGTGATTCCAATGTGGAAATGTTATATTTCATTTATGCTTGTTTATTTGTTAGGATTATGTTATGGTTCATGGGAATTGTTTACTCATACTGGTGGTTCCGTGATAAATCTAGGAAGCTTGAGCCTGGGATATCTCTACGTTGCATTCGGTATCATGACGGGGGTAAACATTAATGTTTCTACAAAGTGATTTAAGGAATACACTATAATGGGTATTCCTAACGTAACACAATACATTGATGTGAAAGCTACCACACAAGTATGCTACCGATTCCACAAGTTACCATTATGATATATGATTTCTATTTGATATTGATAATTCATATTATTTAATGAGGTATGTTAAATATCTTATGTTTTGTAAGTATTTATAAACTAATATTTTCTTTCTTTATTTTATAACCCTTACTGTGCTTTTAATGCTTATACCATGTTTTTTGAAACGTTTTTCACATTGTATAATGATGGGTAAGAGAAACAAATAATTCATGAAGATTTATATCAAGAGAAGATTTATTGTTTACTTTTTAGAGTTATTATTTTATGAAAAAAATGGATATTGAGTAGAAGTATCTACATGTAATATTCAAGATGTTTTGTAATTATTATGTACTGGTTATATATAACTCTACAAAAATAGAACCATAATTTTAACTCTTAATTTAATATAATATTTTGTAATGTTTAACGATGGGGACTTATAGTTGGAATCAGAGGTCAGTTTAGAAAAATTTGGGAGTTTGGATATTTTGAAATCAATATCCATAAATTAATTTATGGTATGATTGAAATGATGAAGTATTTAAAAATTACCATGTTAGTTTGCCTATGATATTTCTATGTTAAAAAATTGTTTTACATAGAGGAAACATGACTGTTATAATGGGATGACATTAAGAGGAAAACAACCTTCCATATCTGCAACATGAGATGGACGGAATCAGAATTGAATAGTTTTTTGCAGTGATGGCACAATTGAATTAGGATATAAATGGTGGTTTTATCCTTGCACAAGATCAGCAAGATCAACCACATAGGAACATGTTAGTATTAAATCATTTCATGAGAAAACAACCCCCATCATTCTGGGGATCATAAATCCTTGTGCTATATACTGGTTGGATTAAAGCACTGGAGATGATTTTGGATATCATGGGATGTTCAGAATACCGATAGGATAGTCTTTTTGTTTACTATTTTGAAGTTGAAGTCGATCAGTGGTACTCTATGGTGAAAAATATTTTGGGTTGTGAGGATATTTATGATCCATATTAGGATTAATTAAATGGTATGTTTCTTGAGAAATATTTTCAAAAGATGGTTTAATATATGTTCGAGACAAAAAATTATTTGAATTGAGGCAGGAGGATGACTCAGTGGCTACTTATGAATAAAAACTAAATCGATTGGTAAGTTATGATCCAAAATTAATACGAAATCGTGATAGTAAAATATATCATTTATACTCAAGAATAAATCCAATATATCGAAGGGATATAGCTTCTCGTG
This sequence comes from Viscum album, assembly GCA_963277665.1. Taxonomy (NCBI): domain Eukaryota; kingdom Viridiplantae; phylum Streptophyta; class Magnoliopsida; order Santalales; family Viscaceae; genus Viscum; species Viscum album. The sequence goes on along the minus strand of OY728158.1, from coordinate 1,354,985,531 downwards.
AGTTAAAATTTTAAAAAAAACATGCTCGATATGTGGGGAAGGTGGAAATGGAGTTTTCTAATGATCATGTGTTTTTTGATAAATATAATAATAAGAGGTCGCAGTAGCAGATGAATGGGATGAACTCTTCAAAAAATTATCAGGGTAAGAAACATATGATTACAGTTTCTGATAATTTTAGTAAAAACCATGATGGGGAATCTATTTTAAATTATAGTTAGTTCAACTGATGTGGTTAAATGGGATATAAGGCTTTCAATTTCACTGATAATAATTAGTGTAATGGAATGAAAAAAATCAGAATTATAGTTAATAAAATGTTTTATGTCCAATGAAATGGGTTTATATGAAAATGAGTGTCCAACGAAGAACTCGACTTAGGTAAAGAATTCAGACTATAAGAAGAATGGTGTGATGGAATCCTTTGGAACTATTTCAATAGATGTGGGGCCATCAAATAAATTAGTATCAGGTACATTATATATTCATTTAGATAATAACAATGTGTTGTTTGATTTGGGGTCTACACATTAATTCATTAATGAGAATTTTTCTAGTAAATTGGGACTTCTATCTCAATATATGAATCCTGAAAATATTCTAAAAACACTAGGAGAAAATTTTGATACAAAAAGAAATTATAAGTACCTTCATGTCCTCGTGTGCATAAAGAATCTACCTACAAACCAAAGGGGTTTTCCTCTAGTAGAGTTTGATGTTATTTTGGGTATGGATTGGATTTCTATTTAACATGATAAGATTTACTTCAAAGCTAAAGTTGATTCCTTTCATAAATAATATATTTTTTTGTACAAGAATGAACCATTAAATTGTATATCACCTACGGAAGATGAGAAACTAGAAAAATATAGAAATGTATGTTAAATTACACATATGTTTTAAACCAAAGGAAAAATTCAGATTAATGATGTGCTAGTGGTAAATGAGTATTTTGATGTTTTTCCTAATGAGTTTCATGATATAATAAATTATTGTAATGTTTAATTTACTTTTTTTACTTAGTTCCTAATGATAAGACAATTTCAAAACCACCTTACTTAATGGATCAAATTGAAAATTTAGAGTAAAATAAGAAATTACAAGAGTTAATAGATAAATGTTTCATTCAACATATCACATCACCATGGGGTGATATAGTCTTGTTTGTCAAAAAAAGATGGTTCAATGAGATTTTTCATTGATTATAAAGCATTGAATAACATCACTGATAAGAACAAGTATTTATTTCCTCATATCGATGATTTGATTAATCAGCTATAGGGAGTTTGTTTTTTTTAACAATGAATTGAGGTTAGGGTACCATCATTTGAATGTTAAGTAATAAGAATTTTGAATACCGAGTTTCGTAAAAGATATATAAATTATGGGTTTGTATTTATATTTTTTGGGTTAACCAATGAACTTGATGTATTCATGGAACTTATGAATTGAATTTTCAATGAGTTCTGAATAATTTGGTGGTTTTGTTTATTAAAGATATTTCGGTTTATTCTAAATGTAAAGTGTAACATGAAAGTCAGTTAAGGGTTTTCATTAAAACCATAAAATAAGAAACTATATGTGAAATTTAGTAAGAGTGAGTTTTGGTTACAAAAAATATCATTACCTGGTTAAAATGTTTTGTAAAATGGCATAACTGTTGATCTTTTTAAATCAAAAGTCATTGAAGAATGGACAAGACCCAAAAATATAACTACGATCCATAGTTTTTTGGTTTTAAATTTGTTATTACTATATTTTTACTGGAAATTTTACATGGTTATCTAGCCCACTGAATAAATTAACTCTAAAAGGATTTATGTTAATATGGACAAAATAATGTGATGGTTGTTTCTAGAAATTGAAATGAATATTGGCGAATGGTCTAGTCTTGGCACTGCCTTCAGAAATGGTGAGTTTTATTACCTACAACGATACTTCATTGAAAGGAAATGGTTGTGTACTAATGTAGAATGATCAGGTAATTTCATATGCTTTACACCATTTGAAACCTCATTAGTTAAATTACCCTATACATGATTTAGAATTAGATGCTATTTTTTTCTTTAATAATTTGGAGGCATCATCTGTATGAAGTAAAATATGAAATATATAATGACCAAAAAATTCTGATGTATATATTCACTCAAGAAATAATTGAACATGAGATATAGGAGATGGATGTAATTAATCAATTATTATGATTGGAAAATTCATTTATATCAAAAAAGGAAAATAATGTGGTTAATGGTTTGAGTCAAAATGTAAAGCTACATTAACTATGATACATTTGGAATAAGAATCATTGATTAACAATTAGATTAACTTTGGAAAAGAAGTTGTTAGTACATAACATTCCTCTGTGTTGTTTTAGGTGTCAGTGAAATCATCTATATCAGAGAGAATTACGAAAGTGCAGAAGGAACAGAGTGAGATGCAGAAAAATGAAGAGTTTGTTCATAAGGGTATGTTACCTAATTTTAATATTTATAGAGACATTGTTTTCAGGTTTGAAAAGATATTATTTGTGCCTTGTGATTCATAGTTTATGAATGAGTTGTTATGTGATGCTCATAGTTCTCTACTTTTAGTTCATACCAGTAGTACTAAGATGTACAAAGATATTTAGGAGTATTACTGGTGGGATGGAGTGAAAAGAGATATTTCTAAATTTACTGTGAATCATTTGAATTGTTAAATGGTTAAAAAATAGCACTAGTTAATGAAAGGTATGTTTCAGTATTTATCAGTGATAGAGTGGAAACGGGAAAATATATATATGGGCTTCTTTGTGGGATAACCAAATACATCTCGAGGTAATAATGCAATCCATGATATTTTTGGTCAATTGAATAAATCTTCTCATTCCCATTCTATTAGATATACTCTATCTCTAGATAAACATTATCTGTTGTATATTAATGAGATAGTAACATTTCATGGAGTTCCTCTCTCTATTGTATCCGGTAATGATCCCATGTTTACATATAACTTTTGTAAAGGCCTTTAGATGTCGTTGGGTACTGAATCAAATTTTAGTACAACACTTCTTCTACAATCAGATGGGCAGTCGAAAAAAACAATTATGATATTGGAAGATAAGTTATGTTCCTTCTTAATGGATTACTAGGGAAGTTGGGACCAACATAATTCTTTTGTTGAATTTCCGTATAAAAACAGTTTTAATTCTACTAATCACATTTCTCAATTTGTAGAATTATATGGAATGTGGTTTCAAAATCTATATTTTTGGGATGGATTAGGTTAAAGGAAGTTAATTGGTCTGGAATGTTTTGAAGATATGGTTGAGAGACGTCCATAGTGAGGCCCAAGGTGGCCAACCCATGGGCTTAGGCCAGTTCCCAATGGGGTAGAGGGGCCCACGAGTAGTTTTCTAGCCTATAGTGCATGTTGCCTTTCAATGAAATGACATTAGATGAGGTCTGGTGTTCGATTCCTGGTAGCCCTCTCTTGGAATAATTTCTACCTATCATATACCATTCATCTTTCCGGGTAATCTAGTGTCTCACCAGGTGGGAAGAATGGGCGCACGTCACCTGGATTATGGATTTATGTGTCGAACCATCACTGATCGAGGTGTCACCCCATGGGACGAACTGTCATCTCAGCTGAAAATGGATCCTTCCCAGTTGGGACTTCTCTGGATGACGTCGTCAAGGGAAGGGGGGTTCTCGAGTGTGGAGGGTTAAAAAAGGCCACTCTCAAGGATTCCCTTCGAATAAAGAAAATGTTTGGTTTATTCAGAAGCACATGATAACAGCTGAGATCAAGAAAAAATGTTACAAAGATAACTGGTGAAAGAATATTTTTTTCCTGGTATGTGATCATGTCTTTCTCAACATTTACCCTTGTAAAAGAGTGATGCGTTTTAGTAAGAAGGGTAAGATGAGTCAGATGTTCAATATAAACTATGAAATCATGGGTAATGTTAGATCAGTTGCAGATATTGTGGCTTTACTTCAATGTTTATCCAAGGTACATTTTTTTCATGTTTAAATGTTGAGAACGTATATGCTAGATCCATCCCAGGTTTTGAGTTTAGAGTTAGTTCAGTTGTAAGAAAATATTTCTTATAACGGACAAGTAGTTCAGATTCTTGACCATAGGGAGTAAGATTTGTGGAATAAGGTAATCCATCATGTTAAAGTTTTGAGTACATGATATATGGTATAAGAGGAAACATGGGAATATGAGAATGATATAAGAGGTAAATACCCCCATATATTAGATAAGTGAATAAAATTGTGAGGAAGCAATTTATAATAGGGGGAAGGATGTAACATACCAGGTAAAAAAAGAATATGAAATTGTCATATTCATTAATATTTTTGAATTAAATATTAACTTTACTTTAATAGGGATGCTATTTTTAAGGGAAGACCCAATACCCAATAATAATTTTCTTTGAAATCTTAAATTGCACAAAGCGTTGAGTTATATCGAAAAATAATATATTATTATTATTATTTTAAACAATAGTTAATGCATAGTCATTGTATTGGTAGGAATGAATAGAACATAATAAAATATAATTACATGTGTTTGTTTAATGTTGTTACATTTATCCAATAAATGTTATAGGATTAAAATATGAATGAATCTAATTTTAACCACGAATACTCTAATATTCGTTAAAAGGTCGATTTAGTACCTTTTGATATAGAACAATTATTAAATCTAGTTTTTGTCAATTTTATATGGTCTCTTTGAAAAAATATATATTTTCCTTTAGAATCAGGACATCAAAATTTACTTTGAATGAAAGTTTTGTATTTTTTTGATAATTTTATTTGTTAATAAATAGTGAAAAATACTGCATTTTAATTCAAAAACTACCTTTTAGTCTAATTTATTTGTATGCATATATTACCTTTATAATTGGTTTTAATGTTTAATTACATTATATTATTAAAATTTAGTCTAATTTTTGTCATTAAAGAAATTTCACTTTGAAATTGAACATAAACGAGTGTCAATCTTTTAATAGTTATTATTTTTTTAAAACATGCATTTTTGTTTTGACAATATGAATTAATTTTAAATTAATTTTTCAAACTTATGGGTTTTGAGTTTTGAATAATTGATTCCATATATTGAAACAAGAGGTAAAAATTGTGTAAATAGGTAACATTTATTTTTAGACATTATGTATAGTAACTTCAGTAAATATTTTTTTACCATGGTTAAAGGGTAAATCAGGTAAATAAGAGTAAAAAATTAATATAAAAACAATATTAAATTTCTCTAACACATGTTCTAATCCTATTTTATGATTCTTTTCCAACCATTTTATTCATTGGTTTGATTTTGGGACCCCATGGAGCCACTTGTAAGTGAAAATATTAAATTATAAAAATATTTTAAGGTTATGTAAAATGTACGATAAACATATATCTCTTAGTCAAACAAGCATATAATGGGTTATATATGTGATATTTTGGACTATAATGAGTCATTAGAAAGCTAAAAATATTTCATTCATCATGGTATTTTATTTATAATTTTTATACATTAAATAAATAAATTTTAATATGACACAGTGGTGATGCTGTGATTTCATAATTAATAAATGATCCAAATAAATGATATTATAAATATTAAAATAAATTTATTTTAATCCTTTTTATGAAATACACGAATTTTAGTGAAAATAATGAGTTATTATATTTGAATTAACGAATTTTTTCTGAAATAATATAATTTTTATCGATTTCAAAAAAATATTAATGTGAATTGTATATAAATTTACATAAATGAGTTTTTAAAACAATTAATATTTTATTAAATAATTATATAATCTGAAAAATATATGATTCATCCAATTCACATAAATGACATTAAAATTTTCATTAGTGATCCATATTGTGTTTCTTGTAATTTTATCGTCAATATATTAACCATATACTATTAATATATAAGAGGGCATCGTAGAAGTTAAATAAGATTATCAAAGGGTTAAATTTAAATGATAAGGGTTATAAAAATTTCCAAAACCTATCCAATTATTATTAGATGATTTTATTTCAACTTATATTAATCTTATATTATAATTAAATATGTGTTGGTATTTTGAAACCGAATATCTTTTTTTAATAAAATAATACATTCAAACAATCCTAAAGAGCCCCTCCCCCCTCTTATAAAAGGTCACCACCTCTAACCCATTACTAAAACCTATAAATCCCCTTGACTCATCCAACCTCTTCTCCAATAAACTCCAAAAATCCCTATATTCATAATTGAAGCCATTAATTGGGGATAAGGCAATTCAATAAATAAATATAATTTAAAACAAATGTTGATGACCGATTTAAAGGTAACATCTTCTCCCCAGTTCTATTCTTTTATTTTCCTTCTCCAACCACCTAAACACTTTTTTTCAATTATATTATAAAAACACAAGTAACCTAAATATACAAGGATTTTATTTATAAAAAGGATTCAAACTACACTACCTCACAACTCCATCTAATGGATATCAATATACTATTTATCTAGACAGCAAACTACTACCTTAAGAAACAATGATTATTTAGATATCTCTTATCGCCTCTCATGGTGGCCATTATGATGGAACTATATTTATATGTGATATATGTTATATTTATATTGTCTATCGGGTTTGGTATGTTTTATTTATATAAATCCTTTATGGTTTCAATAAATGGTATATTCCATTATTTAATTTGAAGAAGTGCGGACTACCGCCCCCTCAAAGTGATATGACTCGTTCATGCCATAGGTGGAACATATAAAGGATGGATATAATGTAATTATATATCATATTATAATGGAAATATAATATAAATATGTATCATTATGTTTTGAATCTATTAAATACATAATATAAATGAATGTTGTGTTCATGCGTACGTACGGGTTACGGTCTCCATGAACAGTTCTTTTCATTACTTATATCAAAATATTATGTACTGTGATAAATAAGAATTTATATAATGGATATATATGATATATATAATATCCTTACATGATAATAATTATGGATATAATCGACTTTTGACCACATAGACAACTTGAAATTATAAGATGTTCATTTTTTACTCAAGTACCTAATATCTACCAAATGATCATTATAAACATTAATTATTATATAATGTTTATAATGTGGTAACAAGTGATATAAAATAAATAATAATCTTGAAAAAGGTTCTGAAGAATGTATAAATTAGCATTAGTTTATAATTCAGGATATTAAATAACGAACGAGTCATGTGAGACCCTAGGTAAGGGACTTCATCTCAATCTCCTTTTGTTGAGGTGTTTTTGGATTTATACACAAATTAATTTTATATGGTATGTAAACTCCATGGAATATTTATTTCATTCAAAGGTAATAATCTTTCTATGAACCATTTTACTAAATTAAAAATGAAATCTTTCTTCTTATTGTACGTGGTGACAACAACCTTTCCACTACCACATGCATTATTTTGATATTTTGAATCCTTAACAAGCCAAAAATGTTTTTAAAAGGAAATTAAATAATGTTTACTCATTTTAAATATTTCTGTATTGAATGTGGTTTTGAGAATGGATTTATTATTTCAATATATTATGATGTTATATTGGTATTTTAATGTGGAAATCATATCATTTCTTTATTTTTGATCATGTGATGTGATTATGTTATGGTTTTTGGCCATTGTTTATGCATATATGAGGTTGAAATGTAAATGAAGGGAGGGTGAGCACGAGGTAGATCTCTAATTCATTGGATAAATTGATGGAGTTAAACGTTAATGATTATTTGAAGAGATTTAGGGAATATATTATGATGGGTATTCCAAACGTAACTCCCTACGTAGCTATGAAAGATACTAAAAAAGCATGTTATAAATAACAGAAGATACCTTTATGATTTATGATTTCTATGTGTTATTAAAAAATATTATGATTTCATGTGGTATATTAATGAGCTTATATTTTTTATGTTTTTATGGACTAATGTTTTATTTCTTTATTTTATAACCCTTATAATTTTTTTTCTCATCCCAGGTTTTTTGAAATGTTTTTCATAGAGTATAAGGAAGGGTAAGGGAGAGGAAATATTCATGATGATCTATATCATGAACAAAATTATTGTTTTATTTTAAGAGTTATTATTTTATGGAAGAATATTTACTAAGTAAAAGATACTACAAGTAATATTCAAGAAGTTTTGTAAACGTTTTAGCATAATTATCTAAAATTATAAACCTAAAAGGACCCAAAATGTTAATTCTTTATTTAACACAAGATTACATAATGTTTAAGTCTAGGATATTATAAATATATTTAGGGATGGTTGGGTATATGTGCCCTTATTTTGTATCAAAATAATGTTTGGTGGAAGGAGTAATAAGTTGAAAGAATCCAATATCTTTTTCATGAAACATTGGGGATTCATGAAACTATGAGTAATTTGATGCAGAAAAAAATTGAATATATTGAATCACATATATAAAATTAAATGTGTAATGTAGAATATCTCAAAACTTATTTTTAATAAAGCATGGGTTTCAATAATGATTTATACTCATAATGTATAGGAGTTTCATGAAATGTATCTCAAAAATAAAAAATTAATTTGAATGAAACAAGTATAGTAATTCTCATTAGATCCACATATGTGTAACTATATATCATTACATCATTAATTTATTTTTTTTAATCAACATTAGGTGTGGGAAGAGAGATTTGTAATGTGAATATAGTTGTCAAGATCCGTACAATGGGGAGTTAAATTTTTATTTATAGTATTTTACATCATAAAGGTAAATATGTAACCGTAGATGATAGGTCTCATGAATTTATTATATTCACTATAATTCATAGAAATACCATTTTCAGAATGTTTAAATATCTATATGATAATTATATGATTCATGAACTCCCACAATATCTCTTGTATTTTATTCAATCATTATATATTTCATGGATTATTACATTTTAATTGGATCTTTTCCCTAGAGAATATTTCTATGAATGAATAACAATGCTAAGAATGATCAAATTTTTCAAAATGTCCCCCAATGTTTCATTTAATGTTTTTTGGGGTGATTTTGAGTGTTAAAAAAACATACTGAACATGATTCATTAGGGTCAGTGTTTCTGAATCATACACATTTGTGGTGATGAGTTAATCCTTCCACAAAAGGCTATATTCTTTGTAACTATGAAGAATGATATGTGTACTCTAATGTAAATGAAACTTATGGGTTCCTCGTCATTCGCGAGAGTGTCATCATTTATGCTAGGCTCTCCATTTGTGGCTACTCATAGTGATTTAGCATTTCTATAATAGAATTTTTTTTGAGGAATGAATCATCCCTCAAAATGAATAATTGTAGTATGCAGACAACATAAAAATGTTTTGAAAGATATATGACATAATATTTTTGGGTATTTTTTATTATATAGTTTTTTCAAATTTTTTTTTATAATTTGAAATACCCAAATGATGTCATTTTAGTGAGCTAAATTCATTAGATATGTTTATTGTTGTATGAATTCATAAACGTATGATGTGGTTCATGAGGGAAATTTTCAATTAATGAATAATGTTGTTCTTGAGGGAGAATTCCATGAAGGATAGAGAGGATCATGAGGGTGGATTCTGTAAGGAAATAAATTGAAAATATGTTAATGATCATAAAGGATATGCCATCAATCGAGTGAAGGATGCCCCTAAAGTAGTAGAGGTTTTTTAGGCATCTTCCATCCCAGAAGAAATGTTTCTCTAATAAGAAAATGCCTTCCATGAAGCACTCACAACACATGACACGATGTTGTTCTCAGATGATGGAATAATTTTCATGGGGGGTGAAATGATGTTCAGGGAGGAACTAAAATTGTTTGAGAAATCAATTTCAACAAACATATGGTACACAAAATAAAGGATTTCATTTACAATGAAAAAACAAGACTTCATGACACACCAATATATGTGTGAAACAATTCTTAGAAGATTTAGAAGAACAATAGGAAATTTTATTAGAGTAGTTATAAAAAATCCATTAATATATAATAGAGCTTTAAAATTAGGATTTTTCATAAAATAATGTTGATATCGATACCACTCTTAAAATTATATGGGAAGTGGTCCTGGGAAAAGAGGTGATGTAGCCCAATCATTATTTTGGAATTGATCAATAGTGTATTTGGTATGTTAACATAGTGTCATTGGATGAACCTTCGATGATCCTCAGTGAGGGTGAAACATGTAAATTTTTTTCTTCCAATACATGTATTAATTTCTGTTCATAAATTGGAAAGGGGGAGAAGAATTTTTTTAAAGAATGAAATTGGATCATAAAGGGTTATTGTTTTTTTTCATACATTTGTTTACCCCCACCCCTATTACAATAGTTAACATAGATGGGATAACAATTTGTATCATAGTGATTGTTTAATATCATATATTTTCTCTCAATGGTTTCAATGGTTTTTTCAATCACAAAGGTATTCAAATCATTGATAGAAACTATTTTAAAATATAGATTAATTGGATGCATCACTACATATGATCATTATAATTGGATGTTTTTATAGCTACAATGCATGGAATTTATCCTTCAATTATAGTGGTGCATTATAATAGGAATACCACATATAATTAGATTCTCAAACCAAATGTAAAATTTATTTAGGGGGATCCAAATCACACACAATCTATAAGAAGTCTGTTTAATGTATTTCATCACATTTTATGAGGGTAAACTTAATAAATAATTATGTGGGTAACGAAAATGTCCAAGGAGAAATGTTTTAGCTTACATAGAACTTGTATGAGGTTCTCATAATACACCATAATGATTCCATTGATGCATTTATGAATAAGGTGAATGCTATTCAACATGAAATTTTTTGTCTTGAGGAAATTATTTAATATTTAATGTCGGTTAAGAATACATTGAGAAGATATCCATGTGGGTCTAATCTAAATTTTTCTGTATTGGATGAATCATATCCAGTGTATTAGACATTAGATCTTTTTTACAATACACTTGTTGCATATGAGATGATAAATATTGATAATGACTTAGTGGTAAAAGTTAACACATAATAATGTGTAACTCAAGGCCATGAAAAAGGTAACTATTGATGACGGGTAGGAATAATATGAAATAATTGAAGTCATGTAATTCCATTAATAAATCCTTCAAATATGAAAAGTAACATTCAAGTGAAAAATATCACTTTCATTCATTTGATGTATAACATTTTTAAATCATGCTGCAGGTTACCCCTAGAACATTAAATATGTAAGAACTCGGTTCTTGATTTTGAGGCACGAGATTTTTCTTTTCTCTTTTACTTAAGTGTTTTTGAGAAAATATGGAAAATGGAGAACATCCCAAATTTGTAAAGTACATACCGTGTACTTTGTCCACACACCGTGTACTTTTGGCAGTGTGGGATAGGTACACAGGTCGTGTGGCCATGTCTGTGATGAAGGGTGTATGAACCAAATACATGCCGTGTAGTAGTCCCATACACGCCGTGTAGTCAGTTGACAGCTGAATAGTAAGGCGGTGGCCACCTGTGCAACTGAACACGGTGTGTACTCGATAAGACACACCGTGTTCTCATGTCAACAGGTGAACATTGCCAACCTGGCGGGAAGCCGCCTGAGAAACAGTTAATAAATGGGGGGTACACGTCGTGCACTTGGAAGTACACGCCGTGTACTTTTTTTCCACTTAAAATGGGCAGTATCTTCCCCTGTTCACAGGGAAGGTTTAGAACCCGAGGAAGAAGCGGGAGGGGATGGCCGACCCTTTGACAGTCCTCCGGGTGTTCGTTTGCAATCTGTTTTCACCTCGGGCAATCTCGTTGGAACCGCACGGGGGAGCCCTCCACTCTCCTTAAGCCGTTCATACCAATTATTTCCTGAGGGAATGTTTTTTACGTTTGAATGGGTATTATTTTTCACCAGATCTACATTGTTCTTGGGTGTTTCTCGAATCGACGTTCTTGTATAACACAAGTTGGCGTATGAGGTAGGTGGCTTGGTGATAATTTTTGCAAATGTCGTGTGTTTTGTGCGTTTTTGTGCCACGAACCCATGTTGGGGTGTCGTGTGGCTGAGGCCATTGTTATATTAACCACATAGAATTGAATATGTGATTAATTATGATAATAAAATATTGGTTGGGATAAATTCTTGGATCCAAGACCATCCTGAGGGGTTCGTTCCTCTATTTTTATGTTTGTCCAGGATACCCGAGGGTATTCCATGTTTAAATTATGAATTACTTTTTTCATGGAGAGGAACTGAAATCAAATTGCATGTTTATATGTTGGGTAGGGCTCGGTTACTTATGCATGAGGATGGTGTTTTTATATAGCCTGAGGGCGTGACTTTATTAGCCTGAGGGAAATGTTCTATTTCCACCTGAGGGAAAACTTTTGTGCCTGAGGGCTTGACTTCTATGCCTGAGGGAAAACATTTCTACACCTGAGGGAAAATTCTGTTACGCATGAGGGCTATACCTGCGGGTGGGATTCTGCTTACCTGAGGGTAAGGTTTTTCTTGTCTAAGGACTTGGAAATTTTACATAGAAATGCACTGTGGTGATTTATAATATTTAATGGATTAAATTATTAATAAAATTGAAACTTAATTGTTAAGTTAGTTACTTTTCAGTACTTCTTACTTTATTTCATTTTACTATTGCACACTGTTGTTGCTTGTTTATACGTAGTTGGGCACGAGCCTTTGGTGGGTGCCTACTGAGATATATTTCTCACACCCTGTTTGGGTCATGCATTTCATCCCACACAGATTATGTTACTGCAGGTGTGGATAAGGGCAAGAGTCCCTATACAGGTAAATGATTGCTGTTGAGGAGTAGGAGAGCATGGGACCGATCCTAGCCTCGCGATGTCGATGCCAGTTGTTTAGCATTGTTTGGATGTACTCTGCTTATAGTTGTATTGTAGTGATGTATAACATGTTCTGTCTATTTTCTTAGAACTTGAGACTTGTAGCATCATTATTTATATATTGCTAGTTGTATCCACTGCTGTTGTTTATTTCAGTTGTGTATGGTTTATTTCATCCACTATCGTTGTATGTTTTGTTTTGTTTTCTGATGCGCTACTATTTGAAAAATGAGGGCATAGTTTCACCACAATTAGACCTAGCCCCTTGCTTCTAGTCGGAATCCTCTGGTGTTTGGGGAAATGCGCTTGACGTCACATGGCAAAGCGGGTTCGGGGAACCTGTTGAGTGGCACCAGGAACTAGGTCGTTACAAAGTGGTATCGGAGGAGGTTTCTTTTCATTGACTTACTATTTGGAATCGTAGTCAGGGATAGGATGAATGACCGATGGTAATAAGTTGTGTCTGGGAGTAGCTAACCCGTGTACAGGGAAAATCCAATTTACCTTGTATTTCAATCTTACTGATTTTGAAAGTTACATTTGATATGATTTCACTGTTGGGTGAAACACTTATATTGTGATGTTTATATTTTATCTATGGGTTCTATTTACATTGCAACCTGATGATATGTGGGTATTCCATCTCATGCATCATTTAGTCACATGTTAGAATCACATTCCATGCATAGTTTCCATTCCATGTCGGTGCATTCGAAAATTTCATGTTGTTGTCATAGTTGTTGTTCTAGCAAAGCATGATGTTTTGATAACAGCTTGATTAATACCTGCTGTTTGATAGGGTATTTTTGAGTGAGCATGTTTATAAAAGAATGGATTCCAAACATTGGTTTTTGGGGAGTATGGGCCCCTATTTACCAGAATTTGGTGTGTCATTGACTGTTTATTTTGTTATAACACAGATAAGCTATCAAACATTGATTTGTGGGGAGTAAGGGACCTCACAGATCGGAATTTGACACTTAGGTATTTTTTTCTGTGTTTTCTGGGTTCCGTGGAAGTTTCTAAGGCATACTGTCTAGAAACCCAGTATACACGCCGTGTAGTATTTTAAACACGTCGTGTGTGACCTTCTGTTTGGGAATAAAAATGAAATTTTTGAGTACATGCCGTATACAAAGAGTACACGCCGTGTAGTCTCTCCCCGTGTCACAAAACGTGTGGTCGGCGGCACAGGGAAGTAAAGAGCCTGGATAAAACACACTGTGTACCGAATGTACACACCGTGTAGTGTTCACCCAGAGTCCGGCCATGTAACTAACAACACTGGTTGATGTACACCTTTACAAAACAGGCCGTGTCAATGATGTACACGTCGTGTAGTGTGACCTGGGGACTCGGACATGTAACTAACAACACAGGTTGGTGTCACCTCTCCTTGAACACACCGTGTACCTGTGGGACATGCCGTGTAGTCTTTTCCGAGGACAGACCATGTGGAGTTACCCATGTGATGGGAGAATAGGGTGGTGTACACGCCATGTGCTGTTATAACACACTATGTAGTGCCAAGACGAGTAGTCAGCCGTGTCACAAACTACACAGGTATTTGTAAATAACACCATATCAACCGTGTAGATATTAAACACGTCGTGTAGTTTTGTTCAAACAGGAGTCTTGTGGCTTAGTCGTGCAGAAGGACCGAGCATGGGAAGGGGGGTCAATAACACACTGTGTAGTCAGCATACACGTCGTGTAGTCCTATTTTGCAAACTTTGAAGGCCTTCTTCCTCGTGTTTCCTTTTGTGTTTCTTTGTTTTCGGTCGTTGTTAAATTTGTTTTGAATGCGTGTTTTGACCTTGTATTGTCATGCCGCCTAGACGACCAGACGTTGTTCTCCAGGAGAGCGGTGATGACTATACTCCAAAGATGGTGGACCATGGCCTACTAGTTGATCCTCCAGCAGAGCCACATGCGGCACCGGCTGTTATACCAGACACAGGTGCAGAGGCGCTGTTCCGTGAAGGATTTATGTTGTTCATGTAACCTTTCAGGGAGAATAGAATGCTGCCACTTCAAAGGCTGAGCTGGCTCATATCTTCCAGTAGCAGCATATGCCTTTGTTTTCAAGGGATGGTGGACCACAGGCTGCTGAGTCTTGGTTGGGATCGATGTAGACTATTTTTGAGCATCTTGAGATGCCTCCAGGGCATAGGGTCAAGCTCTCTACATACATGCTAAGTGATTCCGCCAATAGGTGTTGGGATGTTACCACCCAATCAGAGCATCATAGAGACATGACATGTGAGACTTTTCTAGGCAGTCTTCTATGAATTCTTCTTTCCAGAGACGCTGAGAGAAGATAGAGCTCGAGAGTTCATGAATCTGCAGAAGGGTGCCATGTCGGTGATGAACTATTCTACTCGTTTCACCGAGCTTCAGTGTTTTTCACCAGTGATGGTGGGTGACGAGACATTGAGGGTCAGAATTTTTGAGGATGGTCTTCATTATGACATCCGAGCACTGGAAAATGTTTTCAGGATGTCTACAGTATATGCTATTGTGAATCAGGGACTGATTATAGAGAGGAACCTACGGGGATCGGGTGGTGTGGGCCAGGGATGTTCAGCACCAGTTACTGGTACTATTTATACTGCGAAGAGGAAGAGAAAAATGGACTTCTCTCCGGGTGACAATACTAGCCAGGAAGTTTCTTCAAGTGGCCCGATCAGGAGCCACTAGTGTGGTAGAGAGGGGAACAAGAGACAGAAGTGTTCACGAGACCCATTGGAGTGCCGAGCATGCAGCAAGATGGGTCATCTGCATCGCTTCTGCAGGGTGTTTCCATCAGTGGCCAATTAGAGGGGTTCTGTATAGACTTTGTGTGTGGGAGTAGGACAAGTGGCCTCTTACCATTCAAGAAACTGGAATACGTCTGGGCATGCAGGTAGAGATGGTTGTAGTGTCCAAGGTAGCCAGACACTAGGATCTCAGAGGCAGTAGGGCGGGACATCTCAGGGTAGCTAGCCTGTGTCGCAGGGCTACAGCACTGGGCAGGCATATGCAGTGCAATAGACCGAGCAGGAGCCGGATCCTGGACCTTCTACAGCCAGAGGTACTATCTTAGTAGCTTCTGTTTTATCTTTAGTACTTTTTGATATAGGTGATACACATAGTTTCATATCTGTACCTGTTTTAGAGAACCTTGGGCTCTATGTTTCAACTTTTTCTGATATCATGATGCTACACACTCTGTTGGGGACTAGAATGGATGGTGTCCGTCAGAGCAATGAGTGCCCCATTGAGGTTGTATGGTGTCACTTTCTTTGGGACCTCTATGTCTTAGAGATGACAATCTATGACGCCATTCTCAGAATGGACAAGTTGGTTCCCTTTCGAGCCTTTGTAGATTGCAATCGTCACAGGGTGAGTTTCATGTCACCAGAGAGTGGAGAGTTTCTATACAACGGTGAATGGGATGTTCAGGAAAGTCAAGCTGGACCAGAGCATCATGGGTAGGGTGGAGTCACAGCCCAGATTGCGAGTTTATATCTGGACGACCAGGGGACTTGTCAGACGGATTTCCCTCCAGTGGTTGAACGGTTCAGGGACGTCTTCCCGGACGACTTTTCAGGTCTTCCTCTGGAGGGAGAGGTGTATTTCTTTATTGAGCTTGTTCCAGGAGTAGAACTAGTGTTCATTACTCCTTATAGGATGGCTACACCTAATTTGCAGGAGCTCAAGAGGAAGTTATAGGGTTTAAAGGGAAAGGGTTTAATCTAACCCAGTACTTCTCCATGGTGTTCTCCTTTCCTTTTTGTGAAGAAGGGGGACGGTACCCTTAGACATTATGTGGATTATCGAAAGCAAAACCGGTTGATGGTTAAGAACTGATATCCCTTGCCAAGGATTGATGATCTTTTTGATCAACTATGTGGATCACAAGTGTTCTCGAAGATTGATTTGAGATCAGGATATCACCAACTACGCATTAGACCATATGATATACCTCCCACAGCTTTCATGAGCAGGTATGGTCTATATGAGTATACGGTTATGCTGTTCGGACTCACAAACGTGCCAGCAGTTTTCATGGCTCTGTTGAATCATGTGTTCCATCCTTATCTAGACTCTTTTGTGGTAGTATTCATGGAAGAAATCTTGGTGTACTCTCACACTCGACACGACCATGCCACCCATCTTGAGATCATATTGAGTACACTAAGAGAGCATTATCTATATGCTAAGATCTCAAAGTTCCACTTTTGGGAGGACCAGAAACACTTCTTGGGTTATATCATCTCAATGGTAGGAGTTGATGTGGACCCAGAGGAGGTGAGAGCAGTAGTTTCTGGGGAGAATCCAAAGAACATGTTTGAGATACGAAGATTCTTAGGGCTAGCTGGTTACTATAGACGCTTAATACAGGACTTCTCCCACTTAGCAGCACCGTTGACGGGTCTGACTAAGAAGGGTGTGATGTTCGTTTGGTCGGAAGCTTACGAGGAAGCCTTTCAAGACCTAAAATTAAGGTTGATATCAGCACTGATCCTGATACACCAAGAACAGGGGAAGAGCTATACAGTTTTCCGTGATGTATTAGGGTTTGGGTTGGGAGCAGTGTTGATGCAGGGCGATCGAGTAGTTGTGTACGGGTCTCGGCAGCTAAGGCCACATGAGAGGAATTACCCAACGTATGATCTCGAGTTGGCTACAAGTTTTTTTCATTGCACTATTGGAGACATTAACTATTGGGAGAACATTTTGTGGTCTTCACCGAACACAAAAGTCACAAGTACATTTTTACTCAGCATGAATTGAATCTGAGGCAAAGATGGTGGGTTGAATACCTTCAGTCATTTGATTTTGAGATTTCCAATACACCTGGTAATGTTAATGTAGTGGCTGATGCACAGAGTAGGAAGACTCAGATACAGGCAGTGCAGGAGGCCAGTGACGAGTGACTGCTCATGGATTTGTTCTCTGAGATGCATCTGGAGGTGCACGACAGTCATGGGCAGACTTATCATTCATCTTTAGCTGTGAATTCTACCCTCCTGGATATAGTGAGGATGAGACATATATCTGATTCAGAAGGCCTAGTTATACGGGAGTTAGTGGAAAGTGAGGACCATCCTCCTGGTTGCATGACAGGTGATGATGAGGTTCTGCATTTCCAGGGACGAGTATGGGTTCTAGGGGATATACGTGAGCAACTGATGCAGGAGATTCATGTATCATCATGGGAAGTTCATCCCAGGGTTACCATGATGTACTGTGACTTGAGACGTCAGTATTGGTGGTCGGGTCTGAAGATGGAAGTAGCTGGTAATGTTATGAGATGTTCCACCTGTCAGCAGGTGAAGGCGGAGCTTCAGAGTCCAGCTGGATTGTTACAGCAGTTACCCATTCTGGAGTGGAAATGGGATGATGTCACGATGGAATTTGTGACTGGATTACCGAGGTCACCTCTTGGAAATGATGTCATGTGGGTTTTCATGGACAGGCTCACGAAGGTAGCCCACTTTTTTCCGATCAAGGAGACATTCGGTGTTGATGGGATCGTAGTTCTTTATATCTGAGAGATCGTACGTCTTCATGGGGTCCCTCATTCTATCATTTCAGATAGGGACGCCTGTTTCACGTCTCGTTTCTAGAAGAGTATCCAGAGGGATCTAGGTACACAGGTGCTTCTGAGCACAACATACCACCCTCAGACAGATGGCTAGTCAAAGCGTACTATACAGGTGCTTGAGGACATGTTGCGTCCATGCGTCCAGGACTTTGGAGGCTCTTGGGAGAATCCTATTCCCCTAGTCGAGTTTGACTATAAAAATAGCATATAGAAAACTATTGAGATGGCACATTACGAGGCTTTATATGGTTGGCCATGCTGATCACCTTTTTTCTTGTTATAGGTAGGTGAGCTAGCTTTAGTAGGACTACATCTCGTGCAGGAGAGTTCTGAGCAGGTCCAGTTGGTTCAGAAGTGGATGGCTACCGCGCAGTCTCGTCAGAAATCTTATGCTGATCGCCGCAGATGACCTTTGGAGTTCGTGGTTAGGGATTAAGTTTTCTTACATGTTTCGCTGAGGTTGGGAAACAAGTTGATCAGGCGACCAGGTAAACATTCACCAAGGTATGTGGGTCCATTTGAGATTCTGGAGAGAGTCGGGATTGTTCATATCAGTTGCAGTTACCGCAGAGGTACTAGGACATGCACGACGTCTTCCATGTTTCTCAGTTGTGCCGTTATCATTCGAACCCATCTCACATTTTTTATCTAGAGGAGGTTGAGCTAGAGTTAGATGTGTCCTTTGAGGATAATCTGATTCGTATCATTGATAGGAGCACGATGGTTCTTCGAGGCTGGTCAGTTCCTCTCAAATGAGTGTTATGGTAGCATGGCCGAGTGTAGGACTAAACCTGGGAGCCGAAGACCGATGTTCGTGCTCATTGGTCGGAGTTATTCACGACTATATCTTCACCACATTTGGAAGGGAAATTCGGGGATGAATTTATTTAATGGGTGAAGTTTGTTAGAACCCGGTTCTTATTTTTGAGGTACGAGCTTCTTCTTTTCTCTTTTCCTTAAGTGTTTTTGAGAAAATATGGAAAATGGGGAAAATCCAAAATTTTGGAAAGTACACACCGTGTACTTTTTCCAAACATCATGTACATTCGGCCATGTGGGATGGTTACACAAGGCGTGTGGCCATGTCGGCGATGAAGGGTGTAGGAACCAACTACACACCGTGTAGTGGTCCCTTACACGCCATGTAGTCAGTCGACAGCCGAATAGTAAGGTGGTGGCCAGCTATGCGACTGAACACACTGTGTACTCGAGAAGACATGCCGTGTATTCATGTCGATAGGTGAACAGTGTCAGGCTGGCAGGAAGCCACCAGAGGAACAATTTAAAAATTTGGGGTACGAGCCGTGTACATGGAAGTAAATGCCGTGTACTTTTTTTTCGTTTAAAATGGGCAGTAGCCTCCCCTATTCAAAGGGAAGGGTTAGAAATGGAGGAAGGAGTAGGAGGGGATGACCGAAACTTTGAAGATCTGTCGGGTGTTCGTCTGGAATCCGTTTCCGCCTCAGACGATCTCCTTGGAACCGCACGGGTAAGCCTTCTGCTCTCCTTAAGCCGTTCATACAAATTCTTTCCCAAGGGAATGTTATTTACGTTTGAATGGGTTTTATTCTTCATCAGATCTATGTCATTCTCGGGCGTTTCTGGAACTGGCGTTTGTGTATAACATACGTTGGCTTATAAGGTTGGTGGATTGGTGTTAATTTT
Source organism: Viscum album (assembly GCA_963277665.1). Lineage (NCBI taxonomy): Eukaryota > Viridiplantae > Streptophyta > Magnoliopsida > Santalales > Viscaceae > Viscum > Viscum album. The sequence goes on along the minus strand of OY728158.1, from coordinate 1,354,965,364 downwards.
TCCAACTTCCATGTGTTTTGTGCATTTTTGTCCCACGAACCCATATTGGGGTGTTGTGTGGCTGAGGCCATTGCAATATTAACCACCTAGAATTGAATAGGTTATTAATTATGATAATAAAATGTTGGTTGGAATCAATGTTTGGATTCAGGACCATCTTGAGGGGTGAGTTCCTATCTTTTTCCATTTGGCTAGGATACCCGAGGGTATGAACTTTTTAAATTTTGCATTACTTTTGCCTTGAGAGGAATTGTATTGAAATTGCATGTTTATATGTTGGGCATGGATCGGTTACTTATGCCTGTGGGTGGTGTTTTTCTATAGCCTGAGGGTGTGACTGTATTAGCCTGAGGGCGATGTTCTATTTCCACCTGAGGGCATTCTTTTGTGCCTGAGGGCCTGACTTCTGTGCCTGAGGGTGAAACTTCCTACACCTGGGGGCAAATTATGTTATGCCTAAGGGCTATACTTGAAGGTGGGATTATTCTTACCTGAGGGTAAGGTTTTTCTTGTCTGAGGACGTGGACTGTTTACTTAGAAATTCACTATGTTGATTTCTAATATTTAATAGATTAAATGAATAATAAAATGTCAATTTAATTGTTAAGTTAGTTACTTTTTAGTACTGCTTACTTTATTCTATTTTACTATTGCACACTCTTGTTTCATACTTACACGCAGTTGGGCACAGGCCTTTGGTGGGTGCCTACTGAGATATATTTCTCACACCCTATTTGGGTCACGCTTTTTGGCCCATACAGATTATGTTGCTACAGGTGTGGATAGGGGCAAGAGTCCCTATACAGGCACATGATTGTTGTTGAGGAGTAGGAGGGCATGGGACCGAGCCTAGGCTCACGATGATGCTGCTAGATATTTTGCTTTTTTTCGTTGTACTCTACTTTCGGTTATACTGTAGTGATGTATAACATGTTCTGGCTATTTTCTTATAACTTGAGACATGTAGCATCATTATTTATATACTGTTGGTTGTATACACTACTGTTGTTTATTTCGGTTGTTTATTGTTTATTGATTCCACTGTCGTTGTATGTTTTTTTGTATTCTGTTGTGCTACACTTTGAAAAATGAGGGCATAGTTTCCCGACTATCAGACCTGGGCCCTCGCTTCTAGTCAGTAGCCTCATGTGTTTAGGTAAATGTTCTTGAGGTCATGTGGCAAACCGGGTTCGGGGCACCCATTGAGTGGCACTTGGAACCGGGTCGTTACAAAATAATATGATGAAGATGATGTTGAAATTCCCACGAAAAGGCTCCATCCAATGTCAATGTGATGTGAAATTTTAAAATAATTTTTTTTTCCAAAATTAAGAATCTCATTTCATAAAAATATTAATTTTCAGAAGAATAAATGGTTGTTGATATGGAGGAAAAAAATTATAAAGAATAATTAAAAAAAATATTTGATATATAGGTGAACCTTGAATCTTCTCCTAAGGATTTTATTTAGATCCAAAAAAATAAAACATAGTATTTTGTTATTCAAAAACATTATATGAAAAATAAGATACAATAGTCATATGATGTTAAATAATAATTTCAAAATAATATATCATTAATTATAAAGAATTCCTAAATGGTTTGTGAGTAAAAGTTGAAATCCAATGATTGGAAATGTGTGGTTTTAGTTTTCATGGATAAAACAAAATATAAATTAAAAATTATCAATAAACATGAATAGGATTTCATGACCATACAATGAAATGGTGATGACTAAGAATATCACTTAACACAAGTTTTGATATTGGGATAGCAGATCAAATACGTGACAAAAAAGAGGGATGTGAAGCATAATGATCTAGAAAAACATTACCTATAGTCAAATAAATATAATGTGGAAATTATGGGGCTTTCTCGTAAACATAAATATGTGAGTTTTTATGTAACCCCATAAGCCCTCACTCTTATGTTGGATGTAATTTATGTAAAAATAAGAATCATAAGAATAAAAAGTCCCAGTGAGGAACTGAACATACAATAATATACTAGAATATACCTTGTATAAGTTGGTATTGTGGTGTAAATATGGTATATTATCCAAATGTATTTTCTATAGAGAAATCGTTTTTAAGTGAATGTAACCAATATAAGCAGTTGTAGAATGATCATTATTGATAGAGATCATTTGATTTTCCCTATTTTGGTTGAAAATGATTCAGACACATGGAATGATATTTTTATATCACTACAGATGAGGAATGTATCAAAAAAGATTGAATTTTTAGATAAAAAGTAGATGAATGTGTCATTATATGAGATAAAAATGAAAAATAAAATTTTATCTCTAGAAAAAGAATCTAGTCCATCATACTCAAATAGAGACCATGATTATCAATATATAATAGGTATGAAGTCCCTAAATGGATAAAATGAAAAATATAGGAAAATGTAGTACTTGTGGATACTTACTTTAAAGGATCCGATCGTTATGGAGTATAATTACAAGATATTGGATGCACATCCAAAATAGAAAGTTATAAGAATCTTGTTACCATAATTAAATACGAATAGGAAAGTATTTTAATTTTTTTTAAGGATTATGGAATGAATATTGTTGTATTATTAAATTTCAGATTAGTTGAAAAAGAAAATAGACGTGATGATGTCTTGGTTGTTAAAGGGCTCAATCACAAAATTCTAAGAATCATTCATCTATGTGACTCTGGGAATGGTATATGATTTAATAATAAGATGATTATCATCAAGGGAATATATGGTGCTATTATTTTATTGGGTAAAATAAAAATGGGTAATCTCTACAATGTTAGTGGTTACGAAGATAAGTGAGTAATATATAGGGAGGAGGAAAAGAAGATGTGCCATAAATGGATTGACCATCAATTCTATCCATCTATGGATGATTTGGTAAATGTAAAATCCTAAAATATTCCATAGTTTAATCAGTCTTCAATTAAGGTACTTGTATTGTTACAATTTAATAAAATTTTAATTTTGGTTTTTCTTGAGGTGTGATTGAGTGAAATTTAAGAAAATTGTGAGAAAAGGGGTTGTTCGTGTATGGCACAAAATCATAGAATATCATTATCCCTGCCCAAGGAACTATAGACCCATGAACTATCAGGGTTCTCATGGTTGGCACATAGTTGTAAAAACCAGGTACCCTGAAAAGTAAAACAGTGAACCCCAAATATTTATGGTCCATGGTTCACGCACGGTTTGGAGAAACATAACGCTCATTCCATGAAAACTGTGTGTAGTCATTTTAATTTATCGAAAATTGGTTTTAAAATTAATTGGATCATCGAAACATATCCCATTCAACCCACGCAAGGAATAACACATTTTTTTTATGATTTCACAACATTCTAGTGGGATTTCATGTCTATCTGACCTCTTGTATTCCTGTATAAAATCCCATATCAATGATCTTCCCCTCTCTCAGTTTGTGGATAGAATCTCATTGTTTTTTAATAATCCTCACAGGACCCCTCTTTATTTTTATATATTGAATATTTCAATTTTTCATGATATATATCTGTATTTAATGAATATTTGTCTTGATTATTTTATATTTATATAAATCTAAGAGGCCGCATTTTGTTTAATATTTATTTTGGGTTATAGATCTTAATTAGATTTACATCATTGTGTAGACCAATTTTTTTATTTCCATTGAGAGTATATTAATCAATGGTTTTATGTAGGCTGTATTATATTAAATTCCCATAGTTGCGATTTAAATATTAATTTTCATGTTTTAGGATTTCTAATATTATTTAGAAATTCAAATGCCAAAATTATTTAGTTATTGTGGATAATTAATTAAATGATTTATTATAGAAAATGATCATTAATTTGAGACTTAATCATAATATTAAATGGGCTTCCATTTTAATTATTAACTAGGATTAATTTATGTAGTTTAGAGTTAGACCATTAAGTTAATTTTTTTTGGGTAATGCCTCAGTCAAAGACCGAAGCACCATTTATTAATTAAAGAAACAACAGTTTACATAAGACAAAAGGATGGGATTTTATTACAATCTCTTTCAAAGAGGTGAAGTAAATCAGCTGGCAGCACATCCATCCAAATCATGCTCTGGTGGACACCCCCATAATATGTTGAGATAAATTGTTTGATATAATTATTTGATGAATTAATTATTAAATTCGAATATATATTTGTCTCGATAATTAATTATATATTTATTATAAAATATTAATGTCATTAGTTGAGATAATTAATGATATATTAATTATGGAAAATTAGATTTATATTGATGAGATAATTAAATTTAAAAATAATAACGCAATATTGAATAGTTTTATTTGAAATGACTAACTGATGAATTAATTAAAATATTTTTCATACATAATTAAGTGGGGAATTAATTGTGTGTAATTTTGTAATAAACTATCTAATGATTTTTTTAATGTTATTGGTGATGAATAATTAACAGATAAAAAATTATTTGTAAAATAATAAAAACATGGTCATTCTATTATGACATGTATGAATGGAAACCTGGTAATTCTCTTATGATTAATGGAATGAGAATATTGTCATTAAATTAAAATGTATACATGTTAACATGGAAATTATACTTATGAGTAAAATAATGGTAACATGATCATTCTATTGATAAGTATGAAGTGTAACATTGTTGACATACTTATGAATGTTAATATTAGTAATGTTTGAAAATGAGTGTGAATTGAGAAATGTTTATAAAATTACTCTGATATATGGCCTAACATGATAATTTTTTTGGATCCAACATGTGTCAAATCAAGTATTGGGATATAATGTCACATTATAATAAATTGAGATATAACTTTAGTAAAATTTGGTATTAAAACATGTTATTACCTGAGAAAAAATTTGGGGTTCGTCCTGAGCCTAGGATAATATTTTTGTACTTGTGCCTTTAAGAATCTTAGAGTTAATGTAGTTAAATCAAGATTAAATTAAAATATAATTAATATATATTTATGATTTTTACTTATATCATTATAGATTTGAAAATAGTATTATCTGACTATATATTGTTTTATTAAATGTTGGTGGTGACCAAATGGGAAGTACTGACACCCTAATTGAGAAGTTTGTTTCGTACCAAATCTAAATTTATTATATTAATATATTTTAAAAGAAAATTCCATTTGTAAGATGGATATTTGGGGATGAATCATTGATAAGGGAACCATATACTGTTTAGGGACCACATTGGAGTCTTTGGTTTATTTATTTTCTGTTTCTATTTTGGAAACCTAAGAATTACATTAAAAGAAATTATTCTACTTTTTTCGGATATAGAATTTTAATAATTTGTAATTTGAGATATTTTTTTTTGTTTATTATTATAGATTTCATCCTCTATTATCAATTCAATTTTTGAGGGTGTATTACTCTTATATGATAGGGTAGAGTATCTGTATGATTCACTTATCAGGACATCACTACTAGTCAGCTGCATCTAGAGTATGATGAGGCACGAATGGGCTCATGTGACCAATCCACTCATGGAACTAGTCAGTTGCACCCACGCGAAGAAATTACAGTGCTCTTTCAAAGAGTCAGTTTTCATTTATTCATAATTTGAATTAATATTTGTTAAAGTTTTATAAGAGGATTCAAAGAGTTGTCACCTGGTAATGAGCTATTACATGGGAGTTGGAAACCCAATAATGGGGGAAAATTCAAGTACACATGGTGGGAATTATTGTTATTTTTTATGATCTCACGTTAATATTATTCAACCTTTGGTGAAAAACAAGTTGTGTGGCGTTATTTTTTTGTTGATATTTTCACATAAATGAAATGTTTCCTTGTATGTCATGAATTTTGATTCTCGATTCATCATTCTAAGAACTCAAGAAAATTTTATGACATGCATCATTCTAGGAATTCATGTGAAAATGGGTATTTGGTATGTTGTTGAACATAAATTGTTTTACTTTATTTTGATATTCAATTGAAATTCTTTCAAATTTCTATTTCATAAAATTAAAATGATGTAAAATGAGAATAAATGGTTTTCTAAATGAGAAAAATTATAGTAGAATTTGTTTACACATGTTACCCAAGACCTAGGTGTGTGATGGTTAAGGGTACTTTTAGTGCCTCAATAATGACTACATGACAATATTTATGGGAATGAATTATAATAACATGTAACGATTGTTCTTTTTTGTGTAAATGTGTCAATTTTTTTAACATGTCCTAAGATGTCTATTTTTAATTTTATATAGTATACCTCTATGATGACTTGCGTTATAGGATGACATAGGGGAATGGAAAGGAATAATCCTCCAGTGATGAAACTTGAGGCACATATAGTACTAGGTGAGGAAGTAGGGGAGAGGTTTTGGGATTATTTTTCTTGTTTCACGCATATTATGGAATGTGACCTAGCACGGGTTGAGAAGGTAATGTATTTCATGAGGAGGGAGTTTCAACAGAATCCCCATCTAACATTTACTGTATAGGGAGGACCTGAATGAGTTGTTATATTGGTTGAGTCCATTAACATGATGCATTACCAAATAGAGACTCTAATTGAGATAATGGTTAATATGGTTTCTTTTATGATATGATGATCGACAAAGTGTAAGTGGGGAATTCAAGCGTGAACTGTATAAACATTGGCATTGTTTTAGAATGACTTCTTGGATATTTTCATCGAGAAGTTATACCCGTGGTCATTGAGATAGGAGAAAGCATTAGAGATCATGTGGATAACTGATGGAGTAATGTTTGTTATAAACAATTATAAATGATTTAAATACATATAGTGATTTTTTCAATCATTGATAAGGGACATGACATCTACAGTGAGACACTTAGAGGATGGAATTTGGTGTTATGTTAAATGTCTAGTCAGCCTTTTTCAATTAAAGAATTATGTTGAAGAGGTGGATCAGGCTATCATATTTTAGGGGAACCTGGATGTATATTCTAGTAAAAGACATATAATTAATCTTTGATGATAATGTTTTGTGACTTCAATGAGTAGAAAGCACTATTATGAGAACAATTGTCTATGAAATAGAAAACTGTGTTATCGGTCATGAGGGCTAGTAGTATACGGCTTTACTAGAGTACTTATTAATCATTGGGGTAAGCTATGAAAAAATCATCAACACTATTACTGAAATAATTTCGATTTAAGATCTTGTAGAATTATAGGAAATGTAATGATGTTTTTTTGGTCAAAACGACATGTGGTTAGTGATGGAGGAGATAAAAAAGAGTTAGAGTTTAGGAAATGTGATTTTCCACACCATATCAAACTAGAAGCTGGATTTCTATAGTCCAAACATGTAAATTTGTGGATGTGGTACATCTGTTAATGAACACCATTATCAGTAGTTATTTTCAGCTGAGGGGAGTCTGAAGACACCACAATGATGAGGTGAAATATAGTTTCATGTCCTGTAGCCTACACTTGTGGATAGAAAAGTTGTTCTATCAATATTGGGTGGTAATATTATTATTTTTTACACACTATCTAGACCCATATATTAAAAGGGATCATATAATAACATTATATCCTAAAAACCTGCTAATTGTTTGAGAATGGTGGTGCATTTTGTGGTGGATGTAATAACTATTGATACACGATCAGTGGTATGATCTAGAGACAAATGTTTATGCAAGGAATTTTCTTTTGATGTAACGTAGTATCATTTTCTGCGTGATCATTATATCCTTTAAATTTTAGGCTTCGACATGATAATGGGTATGGACTGTCTAGTGGAATATCGATCCCACATATATTTTTACAAGAGGACATTGTCATTTATGTATTCTAAGGAAGTCCAGTTTATTCATCATGGTGTGTTGTATTTCTAGGATGTCCAAGGAGATAGAATTACATTGCAACTGGGAAATCTCACAGCCTAGGTTTCTAGTGGTTTTCTAGATGATGATGTTATAAATCATGATATTATTTAATCCTAGTGAAAAATTATTAGGATATGTTTCATTGAGACTTATTATGGCTACCATAAGAGAGAGATGTGGAATCCAAAATTGGGATAATATCGGGGGATGATCCAGCTTTTTTTCTATAATAAAAATGGCACTAAAAGATCATCAAGAGCTCAACACATAAATGGAGATGTTTGAGGATAATAGGTTTATCCATAAGAGTACATAACCATGGGGATCATCTATGTTTTTTACATAGAGGGATGTTGGGATCTTTCACTTGTAATTCAAATAACGGATGTAGAACAAGATGTCAGTGATGAATCAGTATCCTTTTCTGTGTATCAAGATACTTATTTACCATTTTAGAGGAGCTTTCATGTTCTTGAAGATGAACTTGAGAGAAAACAATCATAACCTATGAGTTCGGACTTCTAATATATCGATGAATGCTTTCATAAAAATCTAAAAACATAATGATTTCATTTTAGTTCTTTTTTTCTTGAAAAAATCATCAGTAATGTTTTTGGCCCTAATGAATATAATATTACACCCATTCTAGGATTAGTTCATTTTATTATTAGTGGGTTACATATATTTGTACAACAAGACTAATGATGATGATGCCAAAAATCATGACATCGTCTTGATTTCACTGAGAGAGCATCTCGTTTACACTAATCTATCTAATTCATAGTTTTAGATAAACCAGGTACACCAATTGGGGAACATTTTCTAAGAGGAATGTGTGTAAGAATATTAGGATATGGTTTAGGTAGTGGATTTAGTGGAGTATCCCAAGAATGTTTTTTCTGTCCATAATAGTGTAGGGTAGGCTAGATATTATCATATATTCATCTAGTACTTTCCATGTTTGGTAGTTCAGAATACATTCTTGAATTAGAAAGGGATAAAGATTCAATGTTCAGAAACTTATGATAATTCCTTCAAGGATTGGAAGAAGGTTTTGAATTTCAAAATTATCTTGATCCAACCCATTTCAGGTGAGGTGTAAAAAGTGTATTGGGAGGCCTCTAGGATTATACTTGGAGCGGTGTTGATGCACGAAGATAGAGTTGTGGTGTATGGGTCTGGGAAACTGAGTCCAAATTAATGAAATTACCCTATGCATGACCTTGATCTATTGTCTGGGTTTTATGATCTATTGTGACTTCATCATTATTTTTTGGGTGATTATATTATTGTTCTTGTTTATCATAATATCTTATTGTATATCTTTTCATAGAAATATTTGAATAATTGACAATATAGGCGACTGAAATATATTCAATAACATGGAAGGGTGATAGTGTTTTTATTCCGTGTAAGGGGAATAGTGTGGCAAACTCTTTGAGCAGGAAAGAACCGTCACAAGCTATTCGAAATTCTAGTTCTGAGTAGAAGATGATGACTTTTTCTGGATGAGATGCATGTGTTGATTCACGATAGTCAATAGTGGATGGATACCATATCATTTTAGTGCATTTGATAATTTTTATCCAAATTATAGACAATAAATATCAAAATATGAAATTCCCGGCAATGAGAAAATGTCTTGATGTTGATGATTGGTTTCCATACGTAAAAAAGTAGATAACATGGTTCATAACACAATGCTTCAATTATCCACAGGTAAAGGTTGATTATCTATAGCCTAGTGGTTTTCTACTGCTATTGCACATTTTGTAATGGATGTAGGATGAAATGAAAAGAGATTTTGTGGTGGGTCTCATGATGATTCCATTGAAGAATGAATCTATCTGTTTTGTTGTGTGTTGAATGATGAATGTAGTGTATTTATAACCTATACGAGAGAAAATTATAGTATAGATATTGGGAGAGCTATATTTTCATGAGACGGTTCATATTATTGGGGTACCATAGAGAGTAGTTTCATATCATGAGTCACATTTGACATCATAATTATAAAAGGGACTGAAAAAAAGAACAAAGTATATAGTTATTATTGAGTATGTCTTTTCACCCCTATATATATGGTCATTTAGAGAACACAATAGAGGTGCATGAAGATATGCTATGAGCTTGTGTTCTCGAATCTAGTGGATGATGTGGATCTTAAGATTGTTACATCCTTTAAGAAGAATAAATATGTGTGTTAGATTATAGAGATATTGTGTTGTGGGGAAATACCATAATGATAGTTCATGTATTATGGAAATAGGGACATGAAAAAGATGAATGTTTATAAAGGGATAAATTATAAGATTTCAATAGCCTAGTCATTTTGGCTCAAAATCATATAGAATCATTAGAGTAAAACACATGGATGAGTTGTTATATGGGGGATATTGCAATATCATTAACTTTTCTAGAGTCGAATCGAGCATGGATTCATGTACATTTTTTATTTATGTACGCTTAGATTGGTGTTTACCATGGAGCATGTTTTGATGAAAATATTGAAACATGGGATAAAATGGGTTGTGAATGATGAAAATATGGTTAGAAGAATTTTTTCACTCAAACATAACAACTATGCTCCCATTAAAATGAGGGTTCACATGGCTGGAACACTGTTTGAAAAACTGTGCACCCTAGAAAATACCATGGACCCCATATAAAATGGTTTTATATATTTCATGATGTTAGGGTAATATATATATCCATGCTTAGGAAACCATACACATTAATTTTAATTGCATGATAATTATTTTTTAAATTCAATGGACCACCTAAACATACCAAATTCTAGAAAAACATATACCAACACATTTTTAGACGACTTTAGATCCTTTCAGAGGGATTCCTAGGTCCTTTTACCACTTTTCATCTTGATTCAAAACACATATTGAAGATCTAGTCCTTTACAGGTATGTGGATCAAATGTAATTGTTTTCTATATCATCATTCAAAGATCTCTATTTTTTAGGGATCTTTTTTTTCTATATCTAGATGTATATTTTATAAAAATATATCTAGGCATGTGGATTTGTATATATATAAATGATATTTTTTTTTCATGATTTAGGGATACAGATATGGATCCAATCTATGATGTTCTACTAGAATATATTTTTGGGTTATTTGTGGGCATTTACTATTGAACTGTTTGAGGTAGGTAGTATATTATGAAATCAACATAGTCAAAATTTATATATATACTCTCACATTTTATGATTTCTAAAATTACTTTACAGTTTGAGAATTCAATTTATTTAGTTGTTGTTGAAAATTGATTAATAGGCTAATTATTGTCAATGATGGTTAATTGGGGAGTTAATCATGGGATTAATGGGTTTTCCATTTTTATGATTAATTGGGGAATTAATTATGAGATTTAGGGGCTTCCAATTTAGATAATTAATTATAGGGATAATGATTAGCTTTTGGATATAAAATTTAGATAATTAATTGGGGCATTAATTTTGAGATGATGAGTGAATTAGTTTGATATATTTAATTAAAGATTTAAATAAAAAATTCAATGATATATGTGTAGATATAAGTAATGGTTGATTAATTATGATATATTTATCTCATGAGTTGATATAAGTAATGGTAGACTAATGATGTGAATTTTTAGGTACCGCATTGAGATAAGTAATCATGGAATTAATTAAGTAATATTGAAATGGACGAATTGAATGTTTTTTTGATGAAATAATTAATTGATCTGACATAAATAATTAATTGGGGAATTAATTAATGGGAATTTTGTGATTAACTAATTGATGAATTGGAAATTTTATTCATGATGATTAATTATATTTTTATTTAAATATGGGTAAAATAATGGTATCGTGGTAATTCTATTATGAATATTTTTAATGGAAATATGGTCATTCACTTCTATGTAATGGAATGGGAACATGGAATTTAAATTAAGAAAAATATATGTTAACAAGGAAAATATTATTATGAGCAAATGAATTGAAACACAATCATTCTATTGAGATGTAAGAATAAGGGCATGTGCATCTTACTTATTAATTTTAATACTGGTAATGTGAGGTTCTATGTGTGAGTTAGGAAATAGTAATAAAGGTACCATGAGATATGACCTAACATTATATTATCTCTATCTCAATAATGATTCAAATTTTGTATTGAGATATAATACCACCTTTTACTACGTAGATATCTTCCAAGAGTCATAGGAATTGTTAAAATTTTATATTATCTGTAGAACACTTTGGGTTCTATTATGATCTAATCCATTAATGTGGTACGAGTGTCCTCAGGAATCCCGGAGATAATGTGGTTGAATAAATATTGAATTGTTCGTGAATAACTGTTGATTTATGCATTATAAATATTTATTTATAGATTCACATAAACTATTATCTATCTATATATTGTTTTTTACATCGTTGGTTGTGGAATACTGAGTTGTACTCAAACCCTACTCACACAACATAATCAGTACCTGAATAGACTTTATTCAGGTTGGACATATTAATGGAAAACTCCAAGTGTTAGATGAATAGTTGGGGATGAATCTTGATTTCGGGAACGAAGCATAGTTTGGGGACTGCATGGGAGATGTTATTGTATATTTTTTTTGTTTTCAATTTCGAAACATCAAACATACATTTCATGGAATGATTCTATTTTAGTTGGATGATGTATTTAAATCATAGTTACTATAAGATATTTTTATTGTTAATTCTTATATAATTATTCAACGTTATTTATTTTTATTTTATATTTTTTATTAAAATGATTAATGTGGGTATAGTCCCACATGATTAATGTATCAAACCCTCTCTGGTTGTCAGCTGCCTTTGGCATACATGGAGGCACACCTCAGGTCATCTGACTAACCATATCTGGGGAATTAGCATGTGGATCTCTGGTGAGGATGTTACAAAAAATTTTAACAATCTCTAGAACCCCCAATATATCACATGATCATACTGCTATATGTGATTTTTTTAAAAAATAAATGATCACCAGGAAGTCTTATAAGGAATAATGGGAATTTTCAAACAGATTACTTGAATTTGTGCGTACAAATATATATATGGACCAATCTCACAAATTTCAATTGATGTGAAGATGTACTTAATTATTTTAATTAATTATTTCCCTAGTATGAGTTGAGTATATAAAATTTACCATAGGTACTATGGGTTCAATTTCATCAAACAATATATGTGAGTGTCTTATAGTATGCATGTATTGATGATTATGATGTTTTGAACTGAAATTGGTATGAAATTCAAAAACAGTCAGGTGGTAGATTATCTTGGGATACACACGACAAAAGAAGAAGTTACTGTAGTATGAACTAATAAAAAATTCAGTGGTTGAGTAGAGTAATTTGATCATCATCAATATTTCATGACCAAATCTAATTGAAAAGGTCTAATGAGAGTAACTTTAGATGGAAGTAGTCCTCACGTCGGTCAATATATCAAATAGGTCTTTGTTATGTCTAAAGGATCAAAAGATTACACATGAGATGTGGAATAGGATGAATCCAACATTGAAATACTATCGAATAATTAGATTTATTTTTTTCTAAATATGGATAAACCCATGATTTTTGAATCACAAGGTGATAAAGGGGATATTTCTTGGATTTTAAGGAATCATAAAAACCTGTAAATGATTAAAAAACAGTATTGGAAATGTAGCTGAAAAACATTGTGGTACAATATTGTAGAATGAACAAAATATAAAAATACAAAATGGAATTTTCCATGATGAATGTGATGAAAAGTTAAGTACCTTAGGGGAGTTGAAGTGAAAAATGTGGATTCTGAAGAATATACTAATACTAAGAAGGTGGAAGTCAAATCTATATATAAAAATTGATGTTTCAATATGAAATTTAAAAAACACATCATTGGTGATTAGGTTTTTTATGTTAAAGCATGAATAATAAAGTCATTATAGAAGGAATCATTCCCATATTAGAAAGGTACAATGTTTTTTCAATAATTATATGGAGTTGGGAAAATGGTTCTGGATAGAATGAATAGATTGATTGAAATGAGACGAATCAAATGTGAGATATTTTCTCAAGACCAAATGATAATAATTAATTTTAAACTAAATGAGTTTTTCATAAACAGATGAATGAATATTATGTAGTAAAAAAATTGAATAGTCTTCCATGGTTACTACTAGAGAGAGGGTATCGATGTTAATGAAATATTTTCATATGCTCTAAGTTTATATAAAATCTTATTATTCATGTCCATAAGGATGAAATGACCTTTAATTTTTTGAATATGGACATTTTTTCATCATTTCATAATGGCGTTCTAGAAAAAGAAGTTCATATTAAGAATCCAGATGGTATTCTCACTCATTACGATGAGTACATTATTTGGAGACATGGGCTTCGATGTGAGTTGAAGAAAACCCCTATGGAATTGTATTCAATACTACATCAATTTTTTCGAATATTTATTTTCATCATGGTTGAGTTTCTTGCAATCTCTATTTCAATAATGAGTTAATCAATGGAATAAGGTTCTGGTTTATATTTATGAACAAATATTAGCGGGATTTCATTAAGAATAATGAAAATACTTCACATTATATAGGAAAGGTTAATTTAAATTACAATTATAGATACACTAAAACAATTCCATGGTCTTTGGTGGAATAATAATGGAATGACACATTAATTCCTCAATATAAACACACAATGGATGTTTTGAGGAAATTTTGAATTGTTAATTTCATGTAAATTAAATTTCTGGAAGATGAAAATAGGAAACATTCATGTGATGATGAAGGAAACAAAATTATTATCATATAATACATTCAATTTATTGATTTTTGATTATATATTATAGCAATAAAGACCTTATATTTTTTCCCACATTCTAAGAAGTAAGGTATCAATGTAATCCTAAATAAATCCCCATAATTTATGTAAAAAATGGTAATTATTTTTTTCAAGGTAATGATGGATTTCAGTGTTTGGTATAGCGATAAACATAAACAAGTGTTACTGGGATATACAGATGAAAATTGTTCAAGATCAATATATGATTGAAAATCAAACTCAAGTGGTTCATTAAATCATTTAGGATTATGTGTTTATTGGATAATAATGAAAACATATTTCATTTCATCAAGCATCACAAAAGCATAATATGTTGCAGATAATCATGATTTCACACTTGTATTATGTATGAAATTTTAGCTTGATGCTATGAGAGTTTAAGTGATATCTCCGATCAAAAAACCATTCTGATAATTCTATTTCAATATATAATAGAAAAAAATATACTCCATGACTCTAGAACAAATAAAATTGAAATAAATTATCATTTTATGAAAGATATATTAAATAATTATCTTGTGATGTTTGATTATATAACTATAAAACTTTAGGTTTTAGTCATCCTAATGAATGCCTCACAGAAATATTAATTTTAGAGGAATCAACTTGATCATAGAGTTTGTTCAACACTCCATAGTTGATAACCTATGCATGTAGGACCTCCTCCCCCAAGGGTATGATTTTTTTAATGTAATGTTATAATTTATAATATTTACCCTCTTATAGACAACAATTAAGAACCTTATAGTTCACGGATAATGGAAGGGAAATTATTTTTATAATAGGGGAGAAAATGTATAAATCATTATATGGGGAGAACCTGATATGTAGTGCAATAAAGAACTATGAGATTTAAATCTGACGATGCTAAAGTAGATCGATCAAAGGATATATATCATGACAACATGAGTTTATTATAATGTAGTTGAGGGTTTTAGGAATGATGTAATAAATTGATAAACATTTCATACTACTATTTCTTCTCACGATAAGCATGACTCATTTAGAATTTGTGTGTGTGTTGGGTAAAATATCAAATTTCTATTTGAATTACAATAAGTGAATTTTGTTAAAATATTGAAGATTTTTTAACAATGTATCAAATTGTGAAAACTTGTCAGCAAACCCAAATGGGGAGATTTTTTTGAAATAATCCCTCAAGGAATCATCTTAGTATCTTTGGGGTGTATTTTTTTCTTGACTAATCAATATGACTACATTTTAGTATGGTAAGTGTTGTTGAATAATTTTTCTTTTGGGTGGAATAGTTTCCCAATCCATGAAATATTTTTTGGGCCTCAAAATTAGGAGATTGTTTATCAAAAAATAATTTTTATGTATAGTATGTACACTATGCTAACCACAATGAATGTTCGCGGACTTAAAATGAGATTAACATTCTAAAAAAGTTATAATTAATCCTTCTGCAATGTGTACTATGGTATGCATACCATGAAGCATATTATACGAAATGCATATCAACATCAGCCTATAAGAGGTTAGTTGTTTTGGGAGGATCATGGTTTCCTATAAAAAATCATTTGTTACTAGAGTTGGTGATTTAATACCATTGAATGTTTCTTTCTTAATTTGAATACATCGACCATCTGAGTGGATCAATGAGAATTGAAAAATGAAGGCAATGTATATAGTTCAGGTTGTACCTCATCAATGTTTTGGGAATCTTTGATTATTATGTTTTGGGTGGTGTATTTTCATATATAAGGGACCCTTGTCACATCATTCTCCAATGTGAAAATCATTAGATTAGATCATCACTATAATAATTTAATAAAGAAAAATGCGGTATTTGAGTAAACAATTCGGAGAAATATGGATGTTTTTTTATGGAAATGAAATCCACAGAGGATAAATAACATTAAATGGGACTACTCAATGAATGAATAAATCACGATGTAGGGGTTTTTCATGATGGACATTCCAAAACTGGTGTAAAAGAAGTTTGGGGTGCATTAGTGGTTTACAAGTCATTTGGCATTCAGTAAACAATGGCAGCTCGAGAAGAAAATGTTCTCTATGAAGCACTCTTAACAAGCAGTATAATGTAGTTCCTAGAATATTGAAGAAAATTTGTGGAGGGTGTAACAAATTTTGTAATCAAATTTAAATAATTCATTTATAAAATATCAGAAATCTTATAGTATACAGAAAATTGGATTTCATCTACCTGGTGACAACATGTCATTTTTGAACACTTATAAATGTGTACAAAAAATTGTTGTGATTCAGAATAACCTGATGTTATTTGGGAGGAGAAGTGATGAAACATGAGTTGATTGAGAAGTGATAATCAAAAAATTTATCGGTTATAATCTAGGAGGGGCCATGAGGCCCCTCCAAAAATTTTAGGGGATGTGATTTTGGAAATAGAAGTGATCAATCATGACCCATATTTTGGTAGTGAGCCTTAGTAGATTTGGTATATCGATACATTGTCCTTGTATGCTCCTTGGCTGAATCCATGTATGGGTGAAACATGTAATAATGATGTTTCTCATGCATGAAATCATTAATGATCATACATTTATATGGTAAAGGGATATATTGTTGTTTTATTTAACAATGAATCATAATATGAAGGGCTAGATATTTTAATATTTTATAATCATATTCCATACTCTCTAAGGTTATTTAACATAGTTGGGCTATCACACGTTATAAAAATATACCATTTTATTAGTTATAATATACTATTCCATTTAAATATTTAAATCCAACTCACCATTATCCACATCAAATAATTAATGCACATATAACCTGACTAAATCGAATATAAAGTTTATGTTGATGAAAAATTTAATTATAATAACTAATTAACTATATATATATATATATTTATCTTTTACCATTTCAATATGAAAACTATTATGAAATATTTGTCTTAATTATTGGATATAATTCATGGATGTCCATTTCTATCAATACAATGAATGTTCATGTTAATTTTTTATTTCTATTGATTAAAAAAAATCTATCATTTGTATCATTAAAACATTAAAAATTAAAGGATGGTTGTTTGTTGAAGTTCACATGATGAGCATGAGCTCTTCACCTAATATGATTTATGGGATATATTTACTCTAATTTACTAAAAAATTCAACATATTGAATCATATTTATTATTATAAAATTTAAGTTTCAATTTTATTAATATTTAAATTCACTATGTGGGATGGGGAGGGAGAGTTTTGTAATGTCACATATCGTTCACCTTGAAACACTTCTAGAAAGACATCAATATAAAAAAAATTTAATTTAACATTGTAAATGTAAACATTAATTAATCCTCAATGAATAAATGATAGATTGAAATTACAGATATACCCCTCAATGATTGATAAGTAGAAAATATATCACAAAAGATAATCAGTAGGTCTTGGTCCATTAAATGATAGACTATAACAACTAACACACGATTCATTATAGAAATAAAATTAGTTTTTACCATTATTGAAGAAAATAATAAACACCTACTGGTTTGGCACTACTGTAAACATGATTCCGTGAATAAGCATTTCTAATGATTTTACCCATGAATCATAATTTCTTGATAGTTTGAATAGGAATTTTAAATTTATATTCAATAAAATATCTTCTAAATCAATCATGTCAATACAAATTCCAAAAAATAATTAATTTAATATTTATTATATGTTTATTAAAAATAAATATAATAAATACCAATAATTTCATGTGAATGAAAAATATATTATTATTTAAGAAATACATTTTCTTCTTCAAAAAATTAATCCAGCCAAACAGAACAAAAATGGGGAGTAAATTGTTTCCTAAGTAAAATTAATATTATTAATATGTTTTCCATATATAAGGGTTCATTTTAAAATAGTAAAATATAGTTTAATAGGTGAAATAAACAATTTAATTACTCATCATCATAACAAGAGAATAAAAAATTCCAATATTAAATATAAATCACTAAATTTCATGACTACAAATTTCTGAAAATTTTTATAGATTTTTCCAAAATAAGAAACCATATAATGTAATGTATTTAAAATACTTTGATCATTCAAATATATTTTTGCAACTACAGATTGAGTCCCTAACCAGTCAATAATATTTTACTTGATAAAATATGTTTTTTCTTGATATTGGTGAAATAAAAAACCCATTTATCTCTAGACTTACTAAACTACACATCCATGAAAATAATAGAGGTATGTAAATAAGGTAAAAATTGAATAGATCATCCAACCATACATAAATATGAATATCAGAAATTCCTAGAATTGAAAAAAATTAATATTGGAAGAGAATAACTTCATTGGATTTAATGAATATATCATAATAAGGGATACACCAACTCTATACTTAACAGAATATTTTAGAAAATTAAAAAATTTATATGAGGATTAAAAAAACAAAAATATATAGATAGACTATTGGGTAATCATGAGGGGTAAATTCATACCAAACCACAATGGGAATGTCCCATACTATCATGATCCAAAAATACTACCTGAAGTCAATATATTAAAAAATAATCCATAAGCATTATTTTAGAAACCTCATGTATTAAAGGAATTAATTTCTTATAGAATTTTTGTAGCATCCCAGGAATCATGTAAAGACCTTTTTTTTATTTAAATAATCTTGGGGTTTTAGGTCTTTCGTGCTACACGAAAATAGAAAAACTACATGAAAAAATTAATTAATGTTACCAATATATTATATCAACTAAATTATAAGGAATAAATTTAATTATCTACTTTATAATAACTATATTAAAATTATAATTGAAAAATTACATTTTCTTCATTAAAAAATACCTTTTTAAAAAAATTACACTTTACCTAGGATAACATATAATGAAAATTTTTTATACAATCGCGAAGATATTTTATAATATTAATTCAAAAATTATAATAATTAGATTCAAAATATTTTAAAAGCCTCAAATTTTTGAAATAAAAATTATTATACGATGAGTACAGTTAATTATAGTAATAGTGGGGAAATGTTTATTTTCAAATAGTTGTTTAAGATTGTCCAATTTTTAGATAATAAATTTATTTTAAATAATTTGAAAGATAACACTAAATTTTTTAAAAACCCATATATAGATATATTAAACCACATTAAACTGTTAATAAATGAGTAATAATACTATGAAAACATATTATATAATAAATATATTTTTAGATATCTTAAATTTATTTAGATTTAGATTTTTATTTTTTCATATATGATATATTAAATAATTAAAAAAAACATACAATGGTAAAAAAGTAAAACCCAAAATAAAATAACTATAAATAACACTAATCATGCCTAAAAAATTATTTGAAACTTTATGGTTTATGATTTATCAAAATCATATAACCCCAAACTCCATTATATATCACATTTTGAACCATTGAACATTGAATACTGGAATTACATTATTGAAAAAATGGGTGTTAATTGGAGTAAAATTTTCAATTATTGTATAAAGGCGACACTTTAACCCATTAAAAGTTAAATATACAATTTACAATTTACTTGAACCCCATAATAAATAATAATTCCTAAACATACCTTTCATGAATAATTGTCATGGTCAACATAAGTTACCCAAAAAAAAAATTTCAAATGGGACGTTCGTGTTAATATACATGGTCTCAATGTGAGTATTAATTAGTTCATATCATTTTATTCATTATCACTCCTATACAAACATACCCTAGAAAATGTAATATAACAACCTTTGTAACATTAGTATACTTAATTATTATTTAATTAAATGGAAAACCCCTTATAAATCATTTCCATCCACATATAATATATATATATAATTGGTCATATATTTTGTGGGCTACCTCTTCCACCAGTGTTGCATTATTTTTTTCACCGCCACCACTTTACATATGTTTTAATAATGAAGTGGAAAAATAAATATGATATATATATATATATATTATAATTTTTAATATTAATATCCAAATTATAATCTCTTGTAATTCCCTCATATTTAATTGGAAATGAAACCACCAATAATGACATGTGAAGACTACAACCTCTATTAAGTAACCATCCTCATTATTCTTCATAGATCATTATTGTTTACTAAAATAAACTCACATTTTATTTAAAAAATTTAAATAATATTATTGTTATCTAAAATAATGATATTATTACAAAAAAAACCAACATTATCTTAATAATATATTAGATGTGTTGTCTTATCGATTTGATCAGTATAACTGACTAATTTAAATAAGTTATAAATATATATATTTGATGAAAATAATAATAGTAGTACTATCATAATTTTATGATAATAAAATGAAAATTATTTTTCATCTATATTTAGATATGTTATATTAGGTATTAAATGTATTATTAAAATAACATATTTGGTCGATGAAATTACAATAAATAGTCCAAGAATTATTCTATTTTCCCAAAACATAAATAACCAATATTTGAATGAGATAATATTTTTATAAATACATATATTATATATAATAAATTATGTGAAATTTTCTGGGAAATTTTTAGATAATATTGATTAATTGGAACCTATATTAATAAAATTAATGTACATAAAAATTAAAAATTTACAAATACTCGATTATAATAGTAATGTAAATTTAACTAACATTTTTATCCTAAATATTTAAAAGTGATTTATAGAAAAGGAAGTAAAATTAAGGATAGTTCATTAATTTTTAATTGATATGAGTATATTCTGTTATTTTATTGCTTGATTATGATCAACTATGTTTGAATTCATGGTATAATTTTAACATGAAAAATTGATGATTCACGGTGTCATACAATTTCAAAGTTTAATATTATTTTAATGATTTTTTAATCCTTTAAAAATTATATTATATATAATAGATCCTATATTTTAATGGGGAAATTTTTTATCATTATCAACAACCATATCATTTATCAAGTAGTTTCTAAAATAAATTTATAACATTATAAATACTAAACAATATTCTTACCAATGGATATATTAATTCAATGTATTGGTTTTTCCAATCAAAAATAAATTTATTACTGAAATAAAAAACATTTAGTTTTTAATATTACACATTTTTAGATCACATTTTTTATGAGATTTATCAATTTCAAAATTTCGCATGCATTCCTATTTTTAATAACTAGCGTAAATCCATTATAAAGAATTGTTTATTTTTATCGGTGTAGATGTTTTATCTTATTTTTTCCCATTTTTTTTGTTAAATTATTGGAAACAACATAAATTATATTTTTCATTATTATTCTCTTTCCCATGTTAAAATTGTTTTTAATGAATATTATTTCAAACATTTATAACTATTTTAATGGTTGTTCGAAAATGTTGGTTTTTTCACATCAATTTTTCTCCATGGATTGGCTACTATTATATTATGATTTGATTTCAAATAAATGTTATTAAGATATTATTCAATTTATAAAATCATTTTTTCGTTTATTTTTATTTCATAATTACATTATATTTTATGTTTTATTGATGTTTATGAAATCCATTTATTTTCCATATATTCCTTCTGATAATATAATTATTGATTTTATTGAACAAACATATAAAATAATCATGATAAAAGGTAATATATAACCCTAAAATGAATTAACATTTTAATGATATGTCATGAGATATTCATCCATGGAAACAAATAATTTATTCAAATTGAAATTTTAAAAATGATATTGGCCAAAATATTATGTGTGCATATGATTTTTTCTACAATGGTGTGGAAATAATTAATTTTTTCATAGTTTTTATCCAATGTTTATGGATGTCCAACAAATAGATGTTTTTTCATGTTATTATAAAATTATATAATGCCTTTGATTTTCAAGATAATTCATGATTTCATGTTTTGAATTATTTATAAAATATTATGAATTCTTATATCCTAGTTATAAGTTTATAAAAGTAATCTAAATTTGTACTAGAGTTTTTGATGTTGTTGTATTTGTTTTAAACCATTTATTTGCCTATGTGTTAAAAGTTATTTACCTCAACTATGATTAATGTATGTTTTTTCTTAATGATTAAAAAGTGTACTAGATATTCATGGTGGTAAAACAATTATTTATACATGTACCCATAATAGATGTTTTAGTAGTAGTTAGAATAGTGTATGAAAAAATATAAAGACAAATCAAGAGATTTACTTTATAATGATGAATTTCTATATTTATATATTAATAGTTGGGATTTATTAAAAATTATATTTCAATAGATAACAATATAAATATTGATAAGACAAAGAAGTTAGAGGCCAATTAAATGATGATAGAGTTAGTATTATATGGACATCCATAACAGATGATGAAAATAACGGACAAACCTATTCATTAGAATATGTGAATAAGTCGAGGTATGGTGAGAGTATAGTTCCCACCACTTGTGAAAATGTGTCGTGTAGGGGAGAAGTAGGTGAACACACCCCTTATAAGTGTGTGACGTTTACTTAGTCTCTAAATGAAATGTTTATCTGAGTAGTGGATAAAATCGAGTTTATTATTTTGTACTGAAAAGTGTAGTGAAAAATATATATGGGATTAGGTAAATGTTTAGTATTATTCATAATCAAAATGAGTTATGTTTGAAATCTGGATATTATAATTCTCATCATAAAATATTTAAAATTGAGTCTAATTTCATTTAGAACATGTTAACATAAAGATATTTATGATGATTAGTCTACTTGTAAAAATATAAACTAATTTTCATCTCCAGGGCAATTAATCAATATTAGGAACTCAAGATCATCATTCCCAAAATTCATGTGATATATGATTTTCATTCGGTATTATATTCTATGAAATATATTTTATGTTAATAATCAAAGAGTTAGTGATGATAAGTCATTCATTACAAAGCATGGTCATGTTTAGATATTACAAAGAGTGTGTTTTTTTTAAATATTACATGTACATGAGTTTAGTATCATGGAAGGAGGATACTAATACATAAAATATGAGTGAATTTGTTTTGGCATGACCATATTTTAGAGTATACAAGAAAATAATTATTATATAACAAATATATTACTAGATATAAATAATGTATTATCATGCTAGAGATTCCCAAAAAATGTGGTCAATAATCTCTACATGTTACATAAATGAGTACAAAATGATGTTTTCAGATATTTTTTAAATAATATGTTGAAAAATCACCCTTCTTTTATATATAAAACATTATATATAATTAATGTATGTAAATATTTTTGAACGATGATTTGTAATGATTACCATTACATTGTGAAAAAATCACTCACTCAATTTGATAATCTTGATTTTTTTCAATGTTGTATGATGAAAACAACCTCATTTAATCTATACATAAAAAAGAAAATATGTTATAACATAAATATATATTATTTATTTATAGTGAACATATATTATTATTATTTTCATAGTGATAAATATTAACAAAAAAGTTCTCTTAGTAATGTATATAGAAATTTTATACCAAACATTCATTTTTAGACGATCTATATGATATCTATAAAAATAGTACATTCCATGAGATACATGAAACTAGTTACATAAAATAGTTTTGATGAAAAAAGGATACTTTATATCACATGAGATAATAGAAAATTAGAATTTACTATAATTTGTTTTATTGTAGGGATCAAATTTTATAGAGTACGCTGTAATAATGTTATTCTTTAAATTCCAAAAAATGAATTTCAATTGAGTTATGAAATTATTTGAATATCATTAAATAATATTAAAATATAGTGATCATATTGATTATGATAATATATTTTTGATATTATTTTAAAAGTGATAACATTATATTATTTTCGTATTTATTAAACAAAATGAATTATCCTCATAAATAGATTCATAAAAGAGCCACATCTAGAATTGAAATTTCATATTTTATTTAAGTCAATTTTTATTTGGTGGTGTGATTATTTATTAATTTGGGAATTTATAAATTATTATGTCACTCAATTTTATATAATATTTTAGGGTGTATCCTCTTTTTAAAATAGTTTATAATTGAGGAATGGGGAGTCAACTTAATCAGAACAAGGAGTTTGATAAGATTGTGAACAAAACTTGTAATAATATTATCTCAAAGATATATTTTTTGAATTTAACTATCTATGAATAATAATGGATTAGATCCTTAAATAATGTAATATGTTTATATTTAAATATATATTATACAAAATACACAACTGATTCGCCCCCCCATCTTTCTGGGTCACCACCACCATAGGATATTTAATTAGCATGGGATGGTTTATTAACTCTTTCATGATCCCATTACTATTGATATTAAATAATCTAAATTCTTCTAATAATATATGTTTTCAAACATTTTATGAAATGAATAATAAAATTTTAAAGAATAATAGGTTTTCCCAAAACACTTCTCTTTTGTTTTTATGGTTAGCCGTGTGGAAGCATTAACATCTCTACCCATTATTGAGGATAATCCTATGAAATTTGATGATAATATAAATATATAATTAAGTGTAAAAAAATGAAAAAAATTTTCTTGGTTTATGAAGTACATTACTATACATTGGTTGTACATGATTTGAATGGGGAAATTTTTGACAAATAAGAATTTAGATAAAAAGGAATTATATATTTAAAATTGGTGAAATTGAAAAATTAGAGTAAAAAACATAAGTTAAAAAGACATGTGATTTATATATTATTTATTATTATATTACCTTATCCAATTATTTTTTCATTATTATTCATGTATGTGAGAAAAATATTGATGACACAATATTTTTCAAAAATTTATATGAGTAACACCGTTAATATTTTTTTTCTAAAGTGACATATTTAAAATATATTGAATATATTACCCTCATGGAATTATATAAAATTATTATTTATTTTAATATTTTTGTGACCGTATATTTCAAGTTGAATTTAAATGTTGAGAAAACATTTTTTCCATTATAAAGATCAAAATTAGAAATTATGACATTCTATACTTAGGTAAATATGACGATGGAAATTACGATAATGGTTAGAAAAAAATTATATCCCTTGTAACTACGTGAATTATGATGTTAAAAATTATGGTTAAAGTAAATATATAGACATATTGTAACAATAGTAATGAAATTTGAAATAATTACAAAAATAATTCCTAGAGGTATTATGATGATATATATTAAGATGATGAGAATCCATGGAAACATAAATCTTGAAAATGATCAAAAGTCTCATCAGTGTTTGATGGAATTAAATGAACTTCAATAATGTTTGTAGATGAATAGAAATTATGAAACACTTTTTTTAAACTAAATCATTTCTCCAATAAGAATATTAAACTAATTTAATTTATGAGGTTGAAAAATAGTTTGATACCACAAATACTGAATATGATGAATGTTAATGATCAAAATAAAACTACATGTTTTTGAATAAATTAGCACATTATATAGGTAATAACACAAATATCAAGGGGTGTGGATTCATTGAATTAAAAACAATAAATAGTTGATGTAAAGTATGAATGTCGAATGATAGAAGATTTTTACATATATGGTATCATATTTTACAAAATAATGGTGGCTAAAATGGATGAGATAGTAAATAATATTAATGAAAAAATTTCTTTGATTGAATAAGATCATTCAATGAAATATTTTTATTTTCCTAAATATTAGAATAAATTAATTAATATTAGAGAAAATTTTAATTACATTTTTATGTGTATTTTTAATTTTATAAAACTTGTGAAAATAGGGGTCCAATGTTTAATATTAAAACATCTGCCTATGATTTTTAAAATAAAATTGCTAACTCTTACAATAAAAGATCATAAATTATATTAGACTATTACAGTCTATGAATAAAATGAAGAAACTACCACCAAAATTAATGGATTAAAATACTTCTGTATAAATATGATATCACCCGGAGAATTGAAAACCACTATATAATTAATAAAAAAATAAAAAATATGCAACAAAACCCATTATCAGAATGATCGATATATAATTAGATTATATGTATAGGTTTTATTAGCTTTTTGGGACCAAATCTACTCACGGTGGTATAAAGGGACAATATCAAATATGATACATGATCAATGGAATGTTTATTTATAGATATGGATAATATATATTTAAATCAATCAATATAAGTTTAGTAATACATCTTGTCCATTTACATTGTTAAAATACGAATTCATATACGAAAGTTTATGTAGATGTGTTCAACAAGGGAATACTCTTGAGAAGTTTGGTACTATATTGCCTAGAAAAATAAAAATTGATAAGAAGTTACTGAGAATTCATAAGATTAATGAATAAAAATCATATTTATTCTAATATTAATTAAATAATATTTGTAGAACCAATTAGTGGGTTTCTGAGAGTGGATGTTCCTTTAACATGACTTTTGATAGATATTTTTAACGAAACATTTAGAACCGTGAAGCCATAACCTTGAATTTTTTAAATGATTTACCCAAAAATAAAATTTAATTTGATCCATAAAGATTAAATCACAAAATATAATGTATAATTGTGTCTTATTTGTTGATGAAATGAATCAAAACATACTAAAACCAAACTTCCACATTGTGATGATGTACATAAGTAAATATTGATCAATGATTCAAGATTCAGAAAAATTACAAAGGGTATAAGTATTATAAGTCAATGGATAGAAATAATTTTAGTCTAATCTAATTTTTTGAATCATAAAATTCATGTTACATGTGTTCCAATGCTTAAAACAACGTATGAAATTATAGCCAGATCATCACCAAAAATCTAGTATGTGTAATATTTTAATTTATGATATTATGTCAGATATTCTCAATAATAACGGAGAAACATAAAAAACATATTGAACATATAAAAAATTTAAAATTGATAAGATAAAAATAAAGTAATTTAAATTATATCTAATATACCACTTGATATTATTCCACTATCATATTTATTAAAATGAAAAAAATTAAAACAAATCTAATCGTAATTTTATTATATTCGTTGATTATTATATTTGTTTGAATATATTTATTTATAATAGAATATATTTTGTGGAAATGAAAAATATTAAAATAATTACTATAAAATACGATAGATATTTGGGTGTCTATGAAAATATAGTGAGATTAGATAATTTAATGGAGTTTAAATGTCATAATTTTGATATATGTCTTTCCAAACATGGAATCGTAATATAGTATAGGACATGAAATACTCCACAAAAAAAGGTACTGTTGAATGGAATACTATAAAAATAGTTTTGATTGATATGAAAATTATATATAAACACAAAAATAGAATGTATTTTTATATGGGGTTTTATGTATTTCTATACACATTATAATGGGAATATTCTTATACATAGGAGAAAAAATGATACATAATAAACGTGGTACACAATAAATCAAAATGTTAAACATTTCATTGATTTTACAATTGAATTTATTATTAAAATTTTGAACAACAATTTTTGAAAATTTTAAGGTAGATCTATGTAATGATTCAGATATTCATTGTTTTATTTTTATAAATTAACATGGATGATTATATTTCGAAGCCCTGAGACATTGTAAGAATATGAGGCCAGGTGATCCCTGACTTATACGGTGAAAATTGTTGTGTTTCTTATAATTCTTATGGATATTTATTTCTTTAAATTTTAATAACATATAAATGTATACTAAGATAAAAAATATGAAGGAACTGTTGCATTTAGAGCATCAACATTTCTATAGGAGGGTCCTAACAACAACCAGTAAGGGATGAAAATGAATGTTTAAAATTAGACGTAACCATCATTAAAATATTTTCATAAATTTTTTTACTAAAAAAATTGGAGTTTTTCTTTTTAATGAATCCTTTGTTAAGAATTCATGGTCATCACCATAATATGGGATTTCATTTTAGATGTGCTAGGAAACTCTCTCAATGAATAATGTCAATGAATTGAGGATCAATGATGACACAGACCTATATTTATCATCAATGACTAATCCAAAAATATGGTTTGATCTCCTCTTGATTTTCCTTCCCAATTCATAGATTCAAATGATGAAAATAAACCAACCCATGAACATGTTGAACCATTATTCATATAATATTGTGGGGTGGAAAAATTAGTTTGGGGTTTAAAAAAGGTGATAGTTTTTGGTGATTATCTATTGTTGTTATTTTTTAATCCTTCTAAAATGAACAAATCATGGTCGATAGGAACATGTCTGAGTTCTTTTCTTAGGCGTTCATTGTTCCTCTTTTATACCATAAAACTCTCAGGTTCTTTTCATGTTATTTTCATTTTCTTCTACTTCCTTGATGACCACTGAAACCTTATGTGAGAAATGTGTATCGAGGACCAATTATTTAATGAAACAATGGAGGTATGATAGTAGTGGAAGGAAGCTGGGGTGAAAGGAAGAAGTGGCTTCAACCGATTTAGGTGGAGTGTGGCAGGGAAAGGCCACCAGAGAAGCAGCCCTTGGTTGTAGAATAATTGGCCTAAAAGAGAGGTTGGACTAGGTGAAGCACGATAGAATGGATGATGATATGATGGCTGGGGGAGGCAGCGATTGGATGTGGACATGGTTGGCCTATGTTGGAATGTACACATGGTGGTGGAGGCCACTAGCGGCAGCCATGGGCTAAGACAATAGGAAGAGGTGGCACTTGTACATGGCTTGAAGCCATGGGGAGTGGAGTCGGTGAGCACATGGGGATCCATTCACCAGCATGGTTTGATGTGGCTGGCAAGTGGTCAGGGAAGACCAAAGAGGGGTGCAACTAGGGTGGACCGCATCCGTCAGAGAAAACTAGCCTGACACTCTATGTGGAGTAGATAAGAAAGGTATATTCGATGTTCCAATGGGATGAGCCTAGTAGGAAGAGACAGTTAGTGCCGAGACGAACAAGGTATGGATGGTTCGGGTCTTCCATCTCGTGTCAAACATGGACTAGACCCTGGTCGGACCTTCTCATAAAAATATATGTATCATTTAGACCATGTTTCCGTTTGATGTGTCCTTTGAAGAGTTGTGACCCTTTTTATTTGAATGAAATTTTGAACTAATCAATGTGAGTTTTATGGATGTTGGGTTATGAACAAATGGATTGAGTTATAGGTTCTCCCGGTATAAGCGTTCTACTTCTGGAATCCCATGGATGGATGTGACTATGTATCATGGTGACTGCATGACTTTGGGGATGCACACCCATCGACACTCCTTGTAGCATCGACACTTCGTGCACCATCTACGCTCCTTGTTCAATCAATTCTTCGTCTTCCATTAATGCTCTGTGAGACATCAATGCTCCATGGGCCATTGACGCTCTATGTGACATCGACACTCTAGGTACCATAGACACAACATGCACCATCGATGATCTATATGCCATAAATTCTCTGTGCACAATAAAAAAATACAGTTTCATTGAGACTGAGTCATCTATGGAGTTCAATGGAAAATCCCTCTATTAATGCATTAGGAATTTACCAATATTAGATAACTGTATTGACTATACATTTTATGTTTACTTTGTAGTGTATTTCGTGTGTTTTCTTTTTTGGTATACAATGTGAACTTCATAGTAATATTATCAATATGGATTTTTGAGGGACCTTCTGAGTACTGTTTTACTCACCCATGTGCGGTCCTTTCTCGTACATTTAATGTCTATTATAGACCATCGATCCTTTGATGGAGTTCTAGGTGGACTGGGACAAGGATTATAGGGCTTCAGACAACATACGTACAACAACCATTCCTGTAGGATCTTCTACGGAAGAGATTCTTGAACATTTACAAACAAATTGGAATAATTTTCATTTAGTTGGGTTTTTACATAGTAATGTTTACATTACAATTTTTAAATTATTTACTATTTGGTTAGTATCTTAGTGTATGCATGAATTATTTATTTAGTGTTTTTTACATATCAGAATTTATTTCTTGAAGATGTTTCCATGTGTATAAGAACCTAAGAAAATGCCACACATTTGTGGGATATTCTATTTAGTTGTTAGTCACTAGGCCTAGGCATATCAGAGGCAGGCATGGTGTAGTACAAAAATTGACCCTTCTAGGACTGGTAGTGATAGAGTGGTGTCAATGGTGATTAGTTATAACTAAAAAAATAGAAGCCTATGATATTGGTTTGGGGAAACCATTTTATGTGTATCGAGTTAGGAATTCAGGATAGGGAATCTAGTGTTAGTGAGGATGCTGACGTATAAAAACAGAAGGACTCTAGAGACTTTCATTTCAAAATGGAATATTAAAGGAGTAATCATAGGGAAAATAAACTTTACATGATTCATAAATGATTTTTAGTGTTTTTAAATGTCCTTATTGAATTAACTCACCAGGTATAATCTATTCATTGTGTTATATTGTGATCTATTTTCAAATACCACAAGGTAGAAAACCATCTAGGATTCAAATATATGATCACGAGTATGATCCTCATAGTGATGAGGCATCAATATAGGGACCAATACCATAGATATCATCTCTTGGGGGTGTATCAGAGATTCCACCACTAAAAGTGTACCAGTTACTACCTATGCTACCAATTAAGGAATTGTGCAGGCTGAGTGTGTAATGAGTTCTAGAGGAAGTGAACCCCCATGTTTAGGGAAGAGGTAGAGACCTAGGTGACTAAGGATTTTATAGAGGAATTTACTCCTGCCTTCCTCCTTATGAGGATGCCTTTTAAACAGAATGATGTTCTGGTCTCGAGTATTATTTAGGAATCAGTAGGGTGACATTGAATCTTGTTGATTCAGATGCATGATGAGAGGACTCACTCTAGGGAATATATATTGAACCTATTCAAGGAAGAGTTATTTTTGACAAAATTATGCTTAGTGAACATATAGGTTATCCTATATCTATAGAATGGAATTAAGATAGTAGTGGATTACTCTGTGATATTTACATATCATTATCTCTACTCCATATATTTGGTACACCACTTGTTCTTCAGCTAGCATACATTCAAGTTTTGAATACACTATGATAACCGGATATCCATGATATCACTTAACATACCAACATATTTTGTGATGATGGAGTGATTCCTGTTAGTCGAGAGCTTTCTAGCAGAGTAGACGCCAGAAGTGGGATCTACAACTAGGCACTATAGTCTTCAGAAATAGGTAGTTATCAATAGTCATAGGGAACCAAGATGTTCATTATCTCTAGAGGATGAAACTAGGATAAGGTATTTATGGATTAGGGCTCCCAGGGCATAGAGGGTATGCTGAAGGACTTGTTGTGTTACTTGTGTGGTTGTCAGGGACTTCTGGCTTGAGATTTTCCAACTCAACCTGTAGATAGTCAGAACACACTCAATATACCACTGAGGAAGAAGGAGTAAGATATTTTGAGAGGTATTCAGGGTACTGGGTATTGAAGAGGAGCAGGTAGAGATGTAGGTGGTGGGATGAGGTTCTATATACCACCACCACCTCCTGGTTGTCCTCCATAGGCACATGGATCTAGAGGATAATGATGAGTCCATATTCTAGAAATAGATTCTTATAACCTCGATTCTCTGTAGATGATTATAGGTATAATTTTTTTCCATTATTGTAATGATAAATTTTTGTTAGACATTGGTGTTAGACACTCTTTTATCACTATGAACATTTTTCGAGACTCAGAGATTCTATTGGTACTGCTGAAGAAATCCATAGGCATAGAGACTTCGACTGTGCAAAATTCGATGATCACACACCTGTCCTGATAGTGTTACCTAACAATAGGAGGTGAGTGTTTTAGTTGGAAAATCATTGTTGTAACGTCAAGGCCTTAAAATAAAATATATGGCATGGAATGGCTATTTGTAGTTCATAAAAATATTGGCTATTTTAGTTGTAGAGTGTGGTGTGTCTGTGGAGATGGGACCATGTTTTCCATTATTTGGGAAAGTGAAACAAATACTGGGTACGATAGACATACTCATAGAAGGATTCATCCAATTACTCATAAGATGGCTAGCATGAGCCTTGGTAATGTGGATGAGATGAGTCCTCAGTTTCATTCCTTATTAGTAGATTATGAATATGTCAATCCTAAGGATGTACATGGATTACATCCCCATTGGGATGTAGAAATCAACATTGACCTATACACTAAGATGACAATGATATCTACAGAAACATTATGGATGGATCCTGTATAGCTTCAGGAGTAGACAGTATAACTGGAAGAATTGAAAAGGAAGGGATTTGGGATACATAGTGTTTCACCGTGGTCACCCCCAAGTTTATTTTCCAAAAAGGTAGATGATATATTGATGCTATGTGTGGACTTATATCACCTAAATCAGGTGAATATATATTGTACATGTATCCACTATCATGTATTTATGAACTATTTGATCATCTGAATGGAGTGAGGTGGTTCTCAAAGATATTCCATAGATCTAGATATCTCCAGCTTTATGTATAGGATGAGGATATACCAAAGACTTCATTCAGATTTCTATACCCCCAATATGAGTACATATTGATTCTTTTTGGAATTACTAATTACCCATAAGTGTTTTTGGGACTTTTTAACATGATCAGCCAGCCGTACATAGATGGGTTCATGGTTGTCATAATTAATGACATCATGGTGTAGTCAATGTCAAAGGGGGAGAACATGAATCACTTGAGGATGGTCCTTGAAACATGGGAATTCTTAGAAGTTTCAGTTATATATTTTGGAGGTCCACTTTTTAAGACATATCATTTGAGTGTCTAGAGTTATTGGATACCTGTGAAATATCATGGTGATGCTTTATTAGGATCCACCAGGAGAGTTACCGAGGTTCAGAGTTTCATGGGTTTGGTTGTATATTATTGGAGGATTGTACTTGAATTTTCTAGAGTGAAATCACCCTCGATAGAATTGACATGAAAAGATTTACCCTTCATGTGGAATTAAGAGATCCGTGAGATTTTTCAATAGCTAAGGGAGAGGTTGATGAGCCCTCCAATCTTGAGATTTCTTGACGATTATTTTGGGTACATTTTTTTATGATCCATCATAGACCAGTCTTAGAACTGTCTAGATATAGTAGAAAGTGGTTATTTCTTATGTTCCATGGAAGTTTAGACCACATTAACATAACTATGTAAAATATGATCTTGAGCTTGTAGAATTAATCTTCACATTGATGATGTGGTGATACTACAAAATGGGAGAGTATTTTACATTCTAATATGACCACAAGAGTTTCATGAATATATTCTCCCAGAAAAATATGAGATTGAGATAGAAAAGATGGCATAAGTTCCATATGGATTATGAATTTGAAATTTTTTATACATCATGGGAAGGAGAATATAGTGGCAGACACTCTCAATAAGAGATCCATGATGCATTTTTTAAGTGAGGAATTATAGTAAATGGTCACATTACAAATATCCATTGTATATATAGATGAATAATATTACCTCTAGTTGATGGTTTTCTACCCTCCACTCTTATAGTGAAATAGGGAGGCATAACTTGATGAAATTGAATATGATACTTGACATGATCATTTCTCCATGGGGAATAAACCAAATGTATATTCTATAGTGGGGTAGAACATTTTACTTTTTGAAGGTATAAAAGATGTACCAATGGAGTTTTGGGAGTAGGTTATGAGGGTTCTCTACACATACTCTTTGTTTGTACATTTTAGTGTATCAAATATGTTCCAGGACCTCCAATGTCAGTTTTGGTGGATGGGGATGAAGGAGGAAGTTGCAGATCTCATTTCTTAATGTCTCACACTGTAGCATGTGATGTCTAAGAACAAAGATCCAGTTGGAATGACCCATCCACTAGAGGTTCCATATTGGAAGTGGAATGAGATATCGATGTACTTCGTGATGGGTTTATCGCACATGTCCAGGGGGGCTCAACACCATTGATATATCATTGAAAAACTCACCAAGTCATCCAATTTCCTACCAATCAATAAGAATAGTTCATTAATGATATTGGGAAACCTCTATATGTAGTGGATTTTTCAACTTCACGGATTAAAATCTATGGTCACTTCAGATCATGATGCGCATTTCACATCGCAGTAGTAGAAGGGATTGAAGGATGAATTATAGAATTATTTTCAATTGAGACGGACGTTTCATCCCCAGATAGATTCCCATATGCGGTGGTCTATCATTGTTCATGAGGACATGATGCGTAATTGAATCGTATACATTGGCCGTTGTTGGGAGGATAATATACAACTGGTGGAGTTTGAGTACAACAATCAGTATCACTCCACCATTGGTTTGGATCCATTTCAGCCCTTGTATGAGTGACCATGTTGGTCACCACTTTGCTGGACATGCCCAGTGGAGTTGACACAAAATGTTCTAATGATTTTATGGGCTTCCAATGAGAAGGTTGAGATCATCTAGAGGTAGATAAAGACTATAATGTGTTGGTAAAAGTCATATGATGACAAGAGATGGAGGCCAATGAAGTTCATATAGGGAAACTATGTGTTCTTTAAGGTCTCGCATCGATGGGGATTGTATAGATTTGGTCGAGGAGAAACATAATATCCGAGATACATCAAACATTTCTAGATTATAGGTAGAGATGTTGAGGTGGCATACTACCTAGACCTACCCCCATAATTTCACTATGATATTGAGGAATTAAATGCACCATAGATGATTAGGTATGTGCATGATCCACCGCACGTCATTGACTAGGTGAGATAGACAAGATTATGAGGAGACTTTTTTGGAGTACCCTATGCAGATCGAGGATCAACAGGAGAAGATCCTTCATGGTTCGTCGATTCCTCTATTGTTAATTTGATAGAATCAAGTTAATATCTATTATTGAACATGGTATTGGGAGTCTTATATTCAATATCAATACCTTCATCTTATATTGAGTAGCCCATTTTTTAGATTTTAAGGACCTAAATCCCTAATGTGGAGAGATTGTAAGGACTCAGATTTTCATTGTTATTATTTCTATAAATTAATTTGGAATATTCTGAGACCAGGCACTAAGATTGCATGAGATTCTAAGGCTCGATGTTCCCAAAATGATACGGTGAATAATGTTATGTTTTTAATAATGTTTTGTGGGAATGTTATTATTTAAATGTTATTAAATTCAAATGGGGTTCCCTTTTTATAAATATGAGGGAAGCATTTCATTCAAATGAAGGACATTACTTTAGGTGGGTCTAAACATCGACCTGTGTGGGTTGACTGGAAATGCCATAGAATGAACATAACCTTCATTAAAATATTTCATTAAAAAATATTTTATTATATATAGAATTGTTTTTTCATTTTAAAGAAACAACATTTAGGATGTTAAGTTTTTCACCATTACCCTATAATTCCACTATGTTGTGGAAGAAAAATCTCATGATGAAGAACATCAACAGATCTATGATCAACGATGAAACATACCACCACTCTTCACCAATTATTAATCAAACCATGAGGTAGGGAATTTAATATATTCAGGATTTTCCCCTTCATTCATCGTTTCAAGAACTGAATGAAGGCAAGGTAGTGATTAGTGTGATATGTGGCTTGTCCCTTATTGTAGAATTAATAAAATGTTGCAGAGTTTATAAAAGGAGACAAATAATTGTGATTATCTATTCCAATTCTTGGTAAAACGTTCTAACATGAAATGATCAAGGCCTACATGAATAAGTCCATGGTTATCTCTTAGGGAATTCTCTATTCCTTTTCTCTCCCATCATCCTATCACATTCTTCACATGTTGTTCATGTGTTATTTTCCTTCTACCGGGATGTTTGGAACCATATGCGAGCAATCCTAGTCAAGGAACAATTATACTACGGTACAATAGAGGGTAGATGGTAGTACATGGTGGGGGTGTTTGGTAGGTGTGTCTCTGGCCTGTTCTGGAGAAGCGTAGTATGGTAAGGCCACCATTGGGGAAACCAGCGGTGTAGGTGTCACCAGCTCGATAAGGTAGGTTGGGCCCGGTAGAGTGAAATAAGAAGAGATGCTGGAAGGCTGACCAATAGTAAAACAAGCAGGATGATGTTTAGAAAGGAAAATGTTGGAGGGAGAGCTCAGTAGTGGAGCCTATTATTGGTGACCTGGGGCCACAAATGAGGTTGCAATGGTGGTAGTATGATGTGGCTCAAAGCCACGTGGAGCATAGGCGGTGTGTTCATGGGGGGCCATGGTCGAGAAGGGTGCTACGCAGTATCCACATGGTCAGGGTGGTCCACATGGACCAAGGGCATAGCCAGGGTGTGCCAAATCTTCTATAGTAAACCAACCCGCATTGTTAGCCTTATCGGGTCATGCTGGCCCAGCTGGTCGTGCCAGTTTAGGGCGGGCCGAAATGGGTCGAGCTATGTCGGGATGGTTGAGTTGTGTCGGGAAGTTTTTAGCATGTAGAATCATTCCTGGACCAGAATCAATTTGGACCTTCTCAGAAAACAGATGCATTACATTCAAACTGTGTGTCTGTTTGATGTCGTGTTTGCGGCATTTGAACCTTAATGAAGAGACATTCATTTTGAGAAACTCTATGTTAGTTTTTGTGTATGTTGTTTTAGGACCTATCGGTAAGAGGAATAACTTATCCCTGTAAAAGAAAATTATGAGTAGAATCCTATGTTTTTATTTGACTTTGTGACCTATTGACTAAATGACATGGGTGCGACATGACATATCGACACTCCATGTGCCTTAAATTATCTATGTTCCATCAAATCTCTATTCTCTATCAACGATCATTACACCGTCGACACACCAAATTCCATCATTGCACTGGCCTCCATCGACAATCTGAGTTCCTTCAATGCTCTATGATCATTTAATTCTTCATGCTTCATCAACACTATATGTGCCATCAAAACTTCTAGTTCTTGGATTCTGAGATTTATACGGAATAAAATTTAAAATACATCTCTTTAGGATTTAGATGTGTACATGTGTTAGATGACCATATTGATTATAAATCATGTCATTCCATAATTGTGTAATTCATGTGTTTCCTTTGAGGTATACTTTATTTTTTTAGTGGTATTACCTTATTGGTTTTGGGGTTCCCTACTAAGTATTGTTTACTCACCCCTACACCGAAATTTCACACAAATATCGTGTCTTGTGAAAATGATCATTAATTTGATAGGGTAATACGTGTACAAGGACCATGTGGTTCTCAGAGTGATGAGACATGCAAGGTTTGCTCACACAGCTTCAGAAAACTAATCTATACCTACCATTCAGGTAAGAATATCTACAGAATAGTTTTATGAACTTGTGAATTCCACTGGAAGGAATTATCCTTTTGTGAGGTTGTATTCAAGACTTATTTACATTTTATTTTCATAATTTCTTACACTATGGTCCGTATCTTAGTGTATGCATGTATTTTTAACTTAGTGTTTTTACATTACATAAATTTTTTCATGGATATGTTTTATGTGTGTATTAGGAAAATAACTCCCATTTGTAGGATATTACGACTCAGTGCTAGTCACCAGCCACTGGCCCATTAGTGGAACGCTTGGGGTAGTCATGGAATAGGGACTTATGAGGAGGTTAAAAACATTCTAATTAATTAAAATTCATGTGATACCAATACAATATTTATTCCTATATATGTTGAATACACACATTTATATTCTAGTTGATTATGGATAGGTTAAAATTATAGAAACAAAATTACATATTAGATATAAATTATCAATTATATTTGAAATATTATGATGAATATTTCATTCATAGGAATATATATATAATAATGACCATGATACTAAAGGGAATCCAATAACTATTATAATTGATTTGTTACACCAAATTTATGATGATAAAGATTTTGTAAATGATTTCAAATGGAATAAATGACTGAAAAAATATTATTGAATAAAACATTTAATTAGAAATCAACTGGGTTCAATAAAAACTAGAAGGATGATTATTTTTAAAAATAAAAGTACACTCCATTCCAAAATTCAACCTCATATTGATACATAATAAGTTAATCTTTGTGATTGGATAAAATCTATGAATTAATAACATGATATGATTAATATAGGAACAAAGTATTATACTATAAGAAGACCTAAAAATAGAAAATTTAATTGGAAGCTTTTTTGTTTTAAAAAAAAGATAATTAATAGGGTTTTTCATTCTGGGAATAATGATACAATAGTATGAAAATGTTATCCTCAATTTAAAGTAATTTACATATATGTAACAAATGAACCAATATAATATTTGGTGACTATAAGATTTTTCATTGTATTTGATGAACACAAATATAACAATGTTTATCTAATGAAATAGATATGCGGATTTCATAATGGTAATCAAGATGATGATATTTATATTGAAAAACACAACGGTTTCATCTAAAGTAATGGTGGAAGCATGGAATACATAATAATGATTTATTTTTTTGGAATGAAAATAGATCATTGAAATTTTCATAATGATTTTGATGGTCTTATATGGGTTATAAAGTTTAAAAAAGATAATGTTCATTGTAACCATAATTTGAGAGAGTTCTCTAATTTTAAAGTCATTTTAATTTTATATGTGAATGAAATCATATATTCATAAGATATGTAGTGCCTATATAATGATTTTTATAAGTATATTCAAATGTGTTTTGAGATATCAATGATATTTGAAATTAAGTACATAATATTATTTTTTGATGGTAATAAACCTTGTAATAGATATCTATCTCACAAAATTCTAGTTAGTTTCTCTATACCTGGGTAATGGCAAAGTCAAATACTATTAATCTTTATGTTTAATCCGAACTAGGTTTTGATAGAATGAAGATTTGAGATTTCTTGACTAGAAATAATTTTTAAGAGATATTGT
Source organism: Viscum album (assembly GCA_963277665.1). Lineage (NCBI taxonomy): Eukaryota > Viridiplantae > Streptophyta > Magnoliopsida > Santalales > Viscaceae > Viscum > Viscum album. The sequence goes on along the minus strand of OY728158.1, from coordinate 1,354,925,864 downwards.
ATGACATATATGACTAATAAAGAAATTGATACGTATAAATAATTTTGTAACTTAGTGCACATGGTTTAAAGATGATCCTAACATCTCCCATATGTAAACAGTTAAGATAATCTTGGGATATAAAAATAATATATGAATCCTGTGCTGATAGAAAAATAAATTTAATAACTAATCCTTTTAGTATTCACATATAAAAAATTTGTTGGTTAATTTAATAATAGAAGATCACATTTTAGTAATATTTTTTAGGGATATATCTTATGTTATTTGGTAGAACCAAAAAAATCAGTGATACTGAGTACATAAAAAGAAGATTATATACCAGCTACAAGGTGTTTTACATATATTAATAGATACTTGTACATATAAAATATTAATTATGTGAGAAATAAAAAAAATTCACGTGATAATAAAATATTTATTCAGTTTTCAAAAAAAATATTAGACATTAAATATCATTACATATTAAAATTTGGTATCATTTTGCCAATGAAAAGTCTTATAATTAATATATCAATATATAATAAAATTATTTAATAATTAGATCGAATATATTATCATTATATTATTTAAAATATAATTTTTGTGTAATTTAGTTAGAATTATCATCATCAGCCTTTTTCTCTCAGTTGATTAATAATACGTACGTCCGAACTAGGATTTGGATTCTATAGAAAAATAGGGTAAAAATATAAACATATATATATCTAGGGGTCTTGAAGTTATATTATTTTATGAATATAGTGTAATGGATTCTGTAATTAGGTGTCTCATAATGTCCACTAATTGGGGGGTATGAGTCTATGTTACCTTCCCATTAATTTTTTTTCCAATTATAGATGAAATGTTTTAAAAAATAAATACTTATTATTAATTTTACGGGATCCATATTTTTCTTTTTAGAATTGATTTTTTTAATTTCTAATGATACGTTTTTTATTGTTAATAAATTATATAAAAACACCCCATGGGGATATATTGGAGAATTATTTGTTTATTGGTGATGCATTTTTATTATAAAAGAAATTGATTAACAAGTTTTGGAGGTCTTATTGTTAGTTTTTATGATTATGGATTTATAATGTAAGTTTAATACATTATTTAGATATTTATTTAGATGAAAAAATTATTGATTATGATATCATAATTATTAATTTATTTACAATATTGATGAGAGGAATATGAAATAAAAAATAAATAACCTTAGAATGAATTTATTCGATGTTATTTCACATTTAGTACACTATTTGTTGGATTAAAAAATTATTAGAAAATGATAGCAACTAATGTCTAGTCAGGTTGACCACACATATGAGAGGTTAGATCAATGATATGGAATAAAACCTAAATATTATAGTCATAGTAAATGAGAAAAATGTTTTCCAGGCCAACACACATAAATGTGTCAAGATGCCTATACATTATGAGTCTTGGTAAGTTCATGTTTTGTCATGAATTCCAAATGTGGCATGTATTGGAAATGTAGGTGCACAATCCCCAAATAAGTTAATGAACTATATCTAGGTTTCAAAACCAGTTCTTACTCAATTATTACATGCAAAAAGGTATATTATTAAGTAGTTGGAATATAAGAAAATAACCAATGTGGGACATTGATTATATAGATACAATTATTCCTCTTAATTAGTTGAAGATAAAATAGGGATCTTTTGAACTCTTATATCTAGCTTATTAGATCATGGAAAAGTTATTTTTGAACCTTTCCAAACCAAGTATCTCTATGACGGTACATATTATTATTGAATGACCATACAATTTTAATTTTCTAGGTGTGGGTCAACTATTATGAACTCTTGATGTTCATATTGATCATGATTTAAGTTTACATTGTTAATGAATAATTTTATTCGTTTTTGAATACTTATTAATTGGATAAAATATGGTTTTATTTTGTGATTAATTCATTCAACTTAATAATCATGTTTGTATTATAATATGATGTTGTATTTGTTATTTTAGTATACACTAAAATCTTGTATCATAAAAAGAGGAACCTAATCTGTGATGTATGACCATAATATGTTTAGGTGAAAAAATATTATATAAATTCCATGATCGCTATTTGTACATAAGAATCCATATCATAGAATTAATTTAAACCTATAATGTCATTAATGGTATTTAATAGGAAATAGAACCTATCTATAAATAAAATACACAAGACTGTGAAAAGGTGTGATGAGTTTTTTAATAGAAGAAAATGATACATTATTCTGATTTGTTAAGAGAATTATCATATATTATATATAATTGAATGAAAAATATGATCTATGATGCATTGTGATTGCCAAATAATTGTATAACGGCCTCTCACTCAATCAAATATGATTTATTTTCCCAAATACATAATGAGGAACATTGAATCAATTTATATAAATTCAACGAATGAACATTTATACAATATATATGTAACTAGTTAGAAATTAATGTGAACATATATTAATCTCTTTGATTTTATAATGAATATGAACATTAATCATATACACCTAGTAACATGAAAAAGCAATCATACCATGTATTTTTTCATAGTGCATTATATTCATGAAGTGTCCAAAAATATTACATGCAAATACATGCATTAAAATAGATTTATAAACCCATGTTATGTGTATAATGAGAATGAAACATAGAATTATTAAATAGATGAACATAAAATAAAATTAATTATAATTTGATATGTGTAATATTTTAAAATAAAATAACAACATTAAACATTCTCATAATTTTAATTCATCATAATTAAACGATGTTTAATTGAGTTTTTGAAATTTTTACACATTCATTAAATTATACGATAAGATATTTATCATGTTGGTCATTATTATGGGATATCAATTTATTTTATTAAATGATGAAATAAATTTTTTTATATTATTATGTATTAAAAATAAATTCCATCGTTAATTGTTGTTGGAGTGACCATTATATATAAGTGATCTATCTCATATTTTTCATGATGAATTTTGAATCAGGTAATGGAATTATATTGCTCTAATTGAACAATATATATCATAGTATAACTCTATAATATTTAGGATTGTATTGTGTAACTACTTATGATTTTATTTTAGAATCTATGTTTAGGGAATATAACTAAAAATAGAATTTAAAATGCCAAAAAATATGTCAAAATACATAAAAATATGTTTTCCATAATATATGTATCTTAAAATTTCAAAATATGTATTTTTAATCATATAATAGGATATCATAATAACCAACCAACATAAGATAATATCAAATTATTGTAAATTTCTAAATGTTACTATTTATTCGAACCCCCCCCCCCCCAACATCACAGATGTGAAACTATAAGGACCCGACCTTATTATATACATAATCTTGAATTTAGTCATGAAAAAACAACCTCTTACATTGGGGATATTTTAATTTTTAGATCTCTGGATAATTGAGACAATACATTCATAACATTACACATTATTATAGAGTGGATACCATAAAAACAGTTTCCATTTTTTTCAATGTATAAAACATTGAAACATATAAATGACTCCATCAAAATTATTCAACATTTGACATGGAATAATTCATTATCCTAAACATCAATTAACATGTGAAAATCATTTAAAAATATGGGATGAGCACAAAATCTCTATATGGATGAAAATTAATGAAATAACACATTATTCCATGAATACTCATAATGATTGAAAGCAATTTCAAAAAAACATGCTGGTAACCCTTATATATACTTACATTATGTAATATGAGATTTACACAAGTTCCAATCAAAACATGAGAATATAAATATAATTGTAAAGGTGTCTTAGGGAATTAGTTACATAAATTTTTAACCCTCATGACTACCTTATAATTTTTAACCTTCATGGCTACCTTACAATTTGTGTAACAATCACAGTTACGCACTGAGTAACCATAAAGCCGAACACCAACATACACTTACCCAATGCATCAGAGGGAAATAAAGGTCACAAAATAAATCATAAACAATTAAAATAAACTAGAACATAATCATACAACATGAATAAAATCATAAAAATATTTCTTTTGAACTTTTTAAAATAGAATTTTAAAAGATGATTTTAAAAGGAAATCATATTATCAATATCATATAATTGAAGTGAAACATAATAGAGTGAATGGAATATGTATATAAAATGTAAATACACCTAATTCAACATTATATAATCAAAACCCATCACATAATCAATTTTTAATACCACATAAAAATGAAGTATAAGGTTAACTCAATGAATGAAAATCAGGTTAACAATTCCCTAACCTTGGGTTTTTCTTACTTAAAACTTGTTTGAAACTCTTGTATAATTGTTAAATGAGTGTTATATGTATTTTTCAGAAACATTTTCATGTTTATAACATCTTATTTTTTCATTTAATAACATCATTTTACCCTTTAATTGTTATTATTTTTGTCCTTGAACGGTTTTTGGGTGACTTCTCTACATGATTTCCATGATTTGATCATGGTGGATGTTCTTGTTGATGATATGTGAAAATATAGAATTGGAATGGAGAATTATTTACATATTTTTAGTAGCATAAATTATACCGTTTATCATTTTTTAGTTCTCACATTAGGATGATTCATATGTTAAAACATTAATGATTTTCGTTTAGATCATTTTAGTGGTTCTTTGATAATAACGACCTCATTTTGTTTTATAAATTAAAACCATGTTTACAAAAGAATTACAGAACCATTGATGAGACATAATAAATATATTATAACATTTTTCAACTATAAAAATGGATTCATGTTCATACGTGATGGAATTAATTCTAATTGAAATAACATCGTCCACGATGTCGGTAATTTGACACATCACGGACAATGCTTTTAATTCCTTGAACAAGTGGGAGAGGAGAAAATGAATGATGTTGAATTGTACATGAACATGAAAAAATCCAGAAAATAAAAGATTGCGGAGCTTTAATTCCTCTTGTTTAAGAGTAGGTGAGGAAAGATGAATAAAATAAAGGAATTTGGAAATACAAGAAAACATCAGAAATTTCTCACAAAAATTCAGCAGCCTAACATCGTCTCTTAAAATTTCATAAAAATAGTGTGATGAGAGAAAGTGGATATCTCATCATAAATACATAATATATATATTTAGTGGGGATATGGAATTAAATATCCCAACATAATCAGAATGGATAGGAAGAGAATAACATAAAAAAAGAAAAGAATGAAAATAAAAGAGGATGTTTAACTTTTGATCTCTTCTCCTTGAGATCCTTCTTATGGGCTTTGGTTTTGATCTTTTGGTGAGACGAGAAGCTATAGGACGTGGGGAAGTGACATGGAAGGATTATGTGGAAGAACGTAGTCATGGATTAAGACTTGATATGTGTTGTAAGAATAGGGGAGCGAGGGTGGTATTTATAGTGGAGGAGAGGGGGTATATTTCATTATTTTATTCATTATTATAATATTTTTTCCCAATATTATAAATAGTCGTAGTTTATGTGTCTAAAAATTGTAATAATGGTATGCGAGTTCGATAAAAGTGTCCTTTCAACACTTATTATGTCATAAATAGTGTATTTTACTAATAATTTGATTATACTGTATTTTATAGTATTTCATTATTCATCAAAAATTCAAGAATTTCTGAAAAATACCAAAAATTTAACCAAACCATATATTGACGTGTAGAATTCAAAAATGAAGTCCATTCTTTGAATCTAAATTTTTAAATATTACTCTTCTAATTTTTAAATAAAATCATACTTAATTCAAAAATTAAAATTTCAAATTCTATAACTACTTTTATATCACGATGAAAAAATAATTAGATGTTATTATCTTAAAGTAGTAAGAAAATAAAATAATTACAATATTTATTATTCATTCGGGTCACATTACTATTCATGTCACTATTTATAAGGGTATGTTACTAATCAAAAAAAAAACAAGTTGGATTCATCAGACTGCAAATAACTTACTAAACACATTTGTAGATGATCGTTTCTTGAAATTCAAAATATAGATGTGGAAAAATTATGATTAAAGGATAGATATAAATATCAAATAAAAACAATGTTCCATGCATTTATATTTATTTTTAGAAAAACATGGGATGTTAAATTATCCCCACCTTCTGGAAATTGAGTCCTCACAATTTTATTTACTTATTAAACAACTCAGGGTAATTTTCCCTCATAGAATTTTAAGACTCCCATGTTTCTTCTTCAACCATCTTGTCCCTCCACAAATCCTTTACCTGGTGGATTACCTTATTTCAAAATACATGTTCCCATTAATCAAGAATCTGAACTGTATTCTCTTCATAAGAAGCTTTTCTTCCAGCTGAACTGCTTCTGGGCTCAAAACATGTGATGAATCTGGCACATCCTTTCTCAACATCAAAACATGAAAAACATTGTGTACCTGAGACAATCTTGGGGGAAAAGCTATGCAGTATGCCGCAGTTCCCACTTTCGTCATGATTTTTTAAAGACTAATGAACCATGGACTTTTCTTCCATTTCTTATCAAAACACATCAAATTTTTTCAAGGATAGATACTAAGGAAAACATAGTCACCTACCTCAAAGATAAGTATTTCCTTCTATTATCTGCATAACGTTTCTTCCGACTCTTTGTTTTATTCATGTGCTGTTGAATCATCCTCACTTTATCAGCTACATCCTCCATAATTTCTAGCCCCCTCAACTTTCTGTCACTGACTTCATCCCAAAATGCTGGATTCTGACACTGTATTCTGTAAAAATCCTCAAAAGGTGCCATCTGAATACTGGAAGGAAAACAGTTATTATAAAAAAACTCAACAAAATAAAGATTTTGATCCCAACTTCCCACATAGACCATTGAACATGCTAGAATCATATCATCCCACATCCGAATCATTCATTCTGACTGCCCAACTGATAGGGGACAAAAATCTATACTGAAATTTAACTTTGTGCCAAACGTCTTCTGAAGTCCCTTCCAAAATATAGAAGTGAAACATGGATCTAGATCAGATAAAATGGAAAGAGGAACTTAATTTAACCTAAAAATATACTTGAGGTATAATCTAGAAAGCTGATCCAATTATATCGTACCTCGAATAGAAAGAAACTGTTCAGATTTGGTCAGGCGATAAAAAATAACTCAAATCACAATGATACCTTGATAAGTCAGTGGATGTCCCACCATAATGTATATAGATACATTCTCACATTTCCACTCTAGCACTGGAAAAGGATGAATCACCCCCTGCAGTAACTACCTCTCTTCTTTAACCTATTGACATGTCAAACATCTAATGGTAAAATCAACAATATTTCTTTTCATTCCATCCCACCAATAATAAACTCGATTGTCCCTACACATATTTTTACTAACAGAATGAACTGAAAATGGAGAACTATGATCTTCACCCAACAAATCGTTCTTCAACTGAGGATCACTAGGAACATAAAAAAATTTTCCAAATCTTTACACAGAATCTTTATCAAGGTTAAATTCTGAAAACTTAGCAATTTTAATCAATTAGACCTTTTTATGTAGCTCATGGTTTTCCTTCTATGATCGCTTAATTATATCTGACAACGAAGACTACACTGAAACCTGAAACAAAATAGATTTATTCCAGGCACCAAAAACATATAAGAAAAAAAATCATCAAATCATTAATCAAGGTATCATGTTCCAAATTTAATATGGTTAATGATGCATGACGTTTCTAACTCAAGGCATCTGCCACTATGTTTTATTTTCCCTGATGGTAATTGATCATGCAATAATAATCCTTTATTAATTCAATCGGACTTCTATGACACATGTTTAATTCCTTCTGAGTGAATATATACCTCAGATCTTTTTGGTAGAAATATATTAGACATTTGGTTTCGTATAAATGATGCCTCCAAATTTTCAATGAAAAAACCACAACTACTAATTCCAAATCATGTGAGGGATAATTTAACTCATGTGGTTTTAGTTGACTTGAATCATATGCTCTCACCTGATCAATCTTCATCAAAACACAACCATGTCCCTTCAACAAAGCATCACTGTAGATGAAAAAATCACCATTCCAAGATGGTAAGGCCAAAAATTGATCATTCACCAATCTCTTCTTGAGTTCCTGAAAACAAATATCACTTTATTATATCCAAAAAAAATTAACCCATTAGATGGGTTAACAGAGTTATCCGTCTATATAACATAGTAATGTTCCTAAATAATGTTAGTAATAACCTTTTAATCCATGAAAACTATGAATATCTGTAACATTTTTCGGTCATGGTCATTCATCGACCACTTTTTTTTCAGAACAACTGTTATTCCGTCCTTATTTACAATGTGGAGAAGAAAAAAAATATTTCTACCAAAAATCAAAGTTGCGTAATTTTAAATATAGTTTATTTTCTTTTAAGGTTTGTAAAACTACCCTTAGATGTTTTTCATACTCCCCATTATTTTTAGAAAATACCAGAATGACATCAATAAATACAACGAAAAACTTATCCCAGAACTCTGGAAATACAATATTCATATTATTAATGATTACATCAAGTGCATTAGTTAATCCAACTGGCATAACTACCAATTCATAATAACCATATCTTGTATGAAAGGTTGTTTTCAAGATGTCATCATCATTTATCTTTAGCTGATGGTATCCATATCTCAAGCCAATCGTGGAAAAGTACTGAGCTCCCTAGGGCTGATCACGAAATTCATCGATATGAGGAAAAGGATACTTGTTTTTAATAGTGATATTATACAATTTGCTATAATCAATTCAATGTCTCATGGAACCATCTTTTATTTTAATAAACAATATAGGGGATCCCCGTGGTGAAGTGATAGGAAGAATGTATACTTTATCAAGAAAATAATGTTACTGATTTTTCAATTCAAGAAGTTATATTTGATCTATACGATATGAGGGTATTGAAATTTGATTAGCAATAGGAACTAAGTCCATTGTGAATTTTACTTCCCAATCATGTATTCCACTGGGTAACTCATCAGGAAAAACATCAATTTATTCATTTACCACCGATACATCATTCATATAAATAGTTCCCTTGTGATTGACAATATGAGCAAGATAAATTTTATTTACATCTTTCAATATTTTCATAGCTTCCTGATATCATATAAATTGTATGGGTTCGTTCTTGTATACAAACAGAAAATCATTATGAAAAACTACTTGTTTAGATCTATAATAAATCTTTTTAGGATAAACAGAAAGACAATCCATTCCCAAAATAACATAAAACTCGACTATGGGTAAAACAACAAGGTTTGCAGGTAAATTCTTTCCACATATCACAATAGAAGGATTCTTATAATTCCTCATTACAATAATAATTCTTCTTGGTTTTTCAAAAAAATGTTCAGGTCTCATTTTTTGAGGTGATATTTCTAATTAACTAGAAAATATATTAGAGATAAAAAAATTTGTAGACCCTATATAAAACAAAAATTTAGAAAAATCTGAGTAAACAAACACAGTACTTGATACAACTACAATGGATAGCCTGAAATCTACTAACGTAGTCGCAAAGGATCTCACTACACCTTTCTACTTGTAGTCTAGCTTCTTTGCATCATTTGGATCTCTCTTTGGTAGGAATTTTCATAATGACACATTTCACCACATTTAAAACAATTTATGATCTGATTATCTTGATTAGTCTTAGCATCATTTTCATTGCAATCTCAGGCCATATGTCCAAACATACCAAATTAAAAAAACATCCCATTTTTCTAAGACAATCCCAAGGGTGTCTCATGCCACACTTTTCAAAAACTGGAAATTGGATTTTCTTACCATCATATTTCTTTTGTTGATTCTTCCCCATCACTTTCCATATAGTCCACTTATTCTCCTTATTTCGAAAATGATAATGACCATCAAAAACTCCATCTCTATCCTCTCATCACATCAGACAAGTTTCTCATATCTTTTGAATCCACGGGGGGCCAACATCCTTCAATACCTTGGATTTAGTCCCTAGTAAGGGTGGTTGATTTTTCTATGAAGATCCAGAATAATATTTGGAGCATACCTCGCCAGTAGTGTGAAGTTATCTTCACACACAACCTCGTGTATCTTCCTCCTTCTATTTTAAATCATGGAATTTCATCTGCATCATAAGTTGCACCACCATCGAAAAATATTTGTATGGAAAAAACATTTAAATTCATCCAACTCTAAATAAGAAAAATCCTCTCTATCCCGGATATTCCTTATCATTGACCACCACTAATCAGCTTCTCATTCACAAAAATAAATTTCAATACTTATCTTTTGATTGTCTGAACATCCCATAACATCGAATATCTTTTCACGTGATTTTATCCATCCTTCAGCTACTACTAGGTCATAAGATCTATTTAAATCAAGAGGGTGTTGTATAATAGAATGATCCACAACTGTCATGATCAGTTGGGGTAACTCTATTTGTTCTCATTCATGTATTATACCACAATTTATTTCCTGTGTTAGCTGACCCGTTACTGTCACAAACATCTCGGTTCCAATCACTACAATTTCGGTCTATAGATCCGGAAGGATTTCATTCTGTCGGTGTATGTCTTCTTCGTCATCCATGTTCCTTCTGTAGATAACCATTTTAAACAAACATATTGTAGATGAATCAACATTGTAATCAATAAATTCTAAAACATATAGAGTAAAAATCATTTATTTTATTCTTTAATATCATCATAATCCCTAAATTTATTTAATCCATCCTCCGATACCAAATATAAGGACCTGACGTTATTATATACATAATCTTGAATTTATTTAAGAGAAAACATCCTATTAAATTGATGATCTGTTCATGTTTAGAGATTTAGTCAGTTGGTACGATACATTCATAACATTACACATTATTACAGAGTGGATACAATAAAAACAGTTTCAATTTTTTTCAAAGTCTAAAACATTAAAACATAAACATGACTCCTTGACAATTCTACCACATTTAACATGGATTAATTCTATTTAATACACATCCATTAACCTGTGAAAATAATTTATAAACCTGGGATGAGCACAAATTCTTGTTAAGGAATGGAAAATAAATAAAGAGCACATTAGTCCATGAATACTCATAATGTATGAAATAATTTTCAAAAAACATGATTGTATCCCATATATTTACTTAATTTTTGTGAAATGTTATTTACACAAGATCCAATTAAAACATGAGAACATAAATATAATAATAAATCTATCTTAGGGAATTACTTACATAACATTGTAACCCTCATGACTAACTTATAATTTGTAACCCATACAACTGCATTACAATTTTTTTAACCATTGAAGTTCAACATAGAGTAACCATACGTCCGACCTCCAACATACACATACCCAATGAATTGGAGGGAAATATAGGTCCCACCCTTCATCATAAACAATTTCCAAAAATAGAACATAATCCTACAACATGAATAATAGGATAAAAATAGTACATTTGATCTTTATAAAACAGAATTTTAATAGAGGATTTTAAAAGTAAAGCCAATTATAAATATCATATAATTGAGTTGAAACATAATAGAGTGGATATAATATGTATAAACATTATAAATAAACATCATTCAAGATTATATAACAAAAAACTATCACACAATCAATTTTTTATTCAAAAAACAATGAATTAGATGTTTACCCTAATGAATGTAAATCAGGTTAAGAATCCCCTTACCTCATGTTTGTCTTACATAAAACTTGTTTAAACATCCTGTATAATTCTTAAAAGAGTGTTATTGGTATTTCAATAAAACATTTTCATGTTTATAACATCTTATATGATCATTTAAGAACATCATTTCACCCTTTAATTGTTAGTATTTTTCCCCTTGCACTGTTTTTGGGTATGCTCTTTACATGATTTCCTAGTTTGGTTCATGATGGAAGTTCTTGTTGATTAGAAGTGAAAATATAGATTTGGAATCGTGTAGTATTTAAATATGTATAGTAACATAAATTTTACCATTTATCATTTTTAATTCTATCACATGGATGATTCATATGTTAAAACATTAATGATGTTCGTTTTGATCATTTTAGTGGTTTTTTGATAATAACGACATCATTTTGTTTTATAAATTAAAACCATGTGTATAAAACAATTCTAAAACCATTGATGAGACAAAATACGTATATTAAAACTTGTATCAACAATAAAAATGGATTCATGACCATACTTGAATGAATTGATGAAAATTGAAATCACAACATCCACAATGTCGGTAATTCGACACATCACGGACAATGCTTTTAATTCTTTGAACAAGTGCGATAGGAGAAAAATAATGATGATGAATTTTCCCTAAAAATTAGAAAATCCAAAATATAAAAATTTCTATAGCTTTCATGCCTCTTGTTTCAGAGGTGCGGAAGAAAGATTAATAAAAGACAGGAATCTTGAAATAAAATAAAATGTCTGAAATGTTTAACGAAAATTTGGCAGCCCAACGACATCTCTTAAAATTTAATAAAAATTGTTTGATGGGATATAGGGGATATGTAATCACACATAAACAATATAGACAGTAAGGGGAGATATGTAATTAAGTATCCCAAAATAATACAATGATAATGTAATTGAATATCATAAAATGAATGAAAAGAATGAAAATAAAAGATGATGATTCCCTCTTGATCTCTTCTCCTTGAAATACTTCTTAAGGGATTTGGTTTTGGCCATTGGGTGAAACCAGCAGCTATAGGACGTGGGGAAGATACTTGGGAGGAGTATTGGGCAGAATATAGACATGGATTAAGGCTTGATAGGTGTGGGGAGAAGAGGGGACTGCAGGTTGTATTTATAATGGAGGAGTGGGGGTATATTTCATTATTTTAATCATTATTATAATATTTTTTCCCAAGATTATGAATAGTATTAGTTCATGTTAACTCAAAAAGTAAAAATTCAATGTGAGTTAGAACCAAGTATCATTTAATCACATATGATGTCATAAATACTGTATTTTATTGATAATTTGATTATACGTTATTTTATCATATTTCACTATTCATCAAAAATTCATGAAATTTAGAAAAATTCCAAATATTTTCCCTAACCATATTTCAAAGTGTAGAATTCAAAAATGAAGTCCATTTTTTGAAACTAAATTTCTAAATATTAATAATTGAATTTTTAAATAAAATAATACTTAATTAAAAAATTAACAATTCTAATTCCATAACTACTTCTATATCACGATGAAAAATTAACCAATATATTATTATCTTAAATCATTAAGAAAATATAATAATAATAAAATTTACTATAAATTAGGGTAATATTTATATTCACATTAATATTCATAATAGTATGTTACCATTCACAAAAGTTTTTGGATTCCTCGAACTCCAAATAACTTGATGAACCCAATTGTAGATGAAATTTTATTGAAATTCAAAACATAGAAGTGGAAAAATTATGTTTAACAACTTATTATAAATATCTACTTAAAACAATGTTCCATGAATTTATATTTATATTTAGAAAAACATGGGGTGTTACAGCAACAATGCCCTGGGATATCCATAATATATGTTCTCATGAAATGTTAATAAAACATTTATCCCCTTCACATTTTCTTATTCAGTGTTATGATCTAAAACATTTTTATTTATCGCTCCCATAATATGAATTTGAGTTATAACAATTTTTATGATGGAATTCTTAATGTAATGATGATTAAAATATCATGTTATATTTCTAGATGTTGGTTCAGATGAAATTGATTAAGGAATGATGATGAAATATTTGATAAAATATTTTGTCAAAATATATAATAACCAAGACAATATTGATTAAGGTCTAATGACTATATTACTATTTATGATTTCTATTGTTAAAATTTTAAAATTAACCTAATATGTATCTTATGTTTTTTTATGGTAACATTAGTTGTTATTAAAGCATGTTTTAGTTATTTTTGGTTAATTATTTATTTATTTTTGGGAGTTAAAATGAAGTAAATTCAATGAAAATAAAATTCATATGTCTAATGTATTATTAATATTATCATAAAATATTTTAATATTTTAGAAACATTTAGAGTGTGCACTTTTTTTAATTATAACATTTTCTGGATACATGAAAATTAATTCACTTTTTGAATAGATGCACATATGTTAATCAACATGAATAATGATCACTTTTAGTCCATTCATTCTTTATAGTGGTGAATTAGGAGTGGGCATGATGATACCAATCAACAGAAACACCCCCATGGATATTCCTCAGTTATATCACATTCTCTTCACATACCATCATCATGTATTTGAATATATAACTTGTTCATTTTGAAATATATCATTCAAAAACTATGACAAAAAAATAAAAATTAATAGGTCAATGTATGTATATGATTTATTAAATCATTTTTTAAATGTGGTTACCATATATGTATATTCATTAATTTACGTATAATAATTCAGAATATTCAATTAGTTAGGATAATATAGGAACCCTAAAATAACAGATTTAATGGTTAGTGTGATGGAAACTATTGATATTTTTCCATTAGAAAACATTATGGGATTAAGAATATGATTAAAATCTCATGGAAATGTACTACAAAATATCTTTATCATTTATTATCAACAAAAATCATGTTGAACTCCAAAATTAAAAAATGGACTAAACAGCAAACTATCTATTCACTTTATAAGAATAATCATCCATTATTTATCCATTCTTTTAATAATCTATATAATGTGGACTGGGTTGGTGTTATAGAATTTATATATTCAATTATAGAAAGGTCATATTAAAAGAACGTTGTTCTTATCATTTATCTCTTAGATACAGAGGTTTACTAATGGTTGAAACATATTTGGAATAATATAATGATGTATGATGTAGAATTAGTTTAATATAATAATATCAAGATTATATTTTCCCAATATATAATCATTATAATATTAAACTATTTTTTTGTAATTATACGAGTTTATGAAAGATAAGGATAAATAAATTGGATTATTGGATGAAAATTTCCCAGGAATCACATTGTACTGATCCAATATTATTTCTATTATTTAATTTAAAATTGGTTTTTAATTGTTTAAACCCTAGTTTTTGAAGTGAATTATCCATAAGATATATTTATAACTATAATTATCTTGTATGGTGCGAAATTAATCTAGAGAAATATTATGGAAACCCTTATTATTTTTTATAAATGAATATGATTTTAAAAGATCACAAAATCTCTAATGAAGAGTCAACTAGTTTTAAGAATGTAAATTTTCCAAATCTATTAAAATTGGGAAGAACGCCAAGGAAAATTTCATAAAAGTATTATGGAATTTATTTAATTTGTATTAAATCAGAAATAAATTAAAAATTATGAATAATATGTTCTAATAGCCTAATAATATATCAGAGGAGAGTAATGAACCTACTAATTCACAAACAGCACTTTAATGCATCAAATAAACGGTTCTTTTGTGTTTCTGGAATCAATTACCTAGAATGAAATATAGTAGAGAGAATATAACCTATGAGCTACATTAATCTAGGTAACATCGGAGACTGTTATAATAACCACATGTGGGGTGTAATAATATAATGATGTAGTGAATGTTAAAATTTTCAATCATGTTGGATATATTAATGCAGGATATGAATCTAGTTCTTTATAGTCATTTATTCAATAAAATTTTTCTATGAATTTATTTTCACCTCCTAAAACAATGGATGATTAAATAAATTTGAAAACTCATAGTATCATGATTATTTTGAAAATTATATGAATATCAACATCAATCATGATTTTTTGTATGATACTCCATATGAATCTATTTATAAAATACATGATAGAGTTAAAATTAATATAAAGAAAATATATAATCCCCCTACAGAGACCACATATAATATATAAGTATAATGAAATATAATTTTATATAGTAAATATATCTACTATCAATTATCAATGAAAGAATTAGTATGAACTCCATATAGAGAAAATTATTCAAAATGGGTTTTTATTACCATCAATAAGGTCTTCTTTATTACACCACCTTTGCTTGTGATGTTTTCATGATAAATACAACTCATCTATAAATATAATGTTTTCAATTAAGTGTTATTAATTTATTATAGATTCATTTACTGTGATTTTTTCTAAAGACTTATTGATATAGTCAAAATAATTTATAGAATACATAAGGTAGTAAATGAAAAGAATTTAAATTATCAACTGAAGTAACAATGTATAAGTTGATTTCATCAAATGTATATGATGGATCAATTAAATACATGGGTATAAATTTTTATTTCATGGATTTGATTAAATTATTTTATGTATATCTAGCTATATTGTTCCACATGGATAAATATTCAAACTAGTAGAAAGTTCATCGGTTGTCTAGTTGATAGCTGCTGTGTAACACCACTAAATTGCAATGTAAGAACTTTGTAGGAAATAGAGTGTACGAAAGACAACACAAAGTTAATAGGGTATCAAAAAATACTGACACATTAAAATATAGTTAAAAATTTAAATAAATTAATTATATATTATAGCTCTCCATGTATTCAATACAATTTTTTCCTACATCACACACAACAACAACTTTCTTCGATGACATGCGTTATATGCAGGACCATGTTTTACTGAACAACAAATATATTAATAAAACCTATTTACTAAAATTTCAAAATTATAAACTAGCTGTTAAACTAGATTTTATGATTTTTATTAAAAATTATATGAAAATATAAGTTTTATTAAAATTAAAAATTAATTAATATGTTACACATTAATTCAAAAAGAATTTAAAAATTGATATTAATGAAATCATTTAATGATTATAATGGTATTTTATCCGAAAAAATTAAATTAATCATTATTAGTTGTTGATATTTTTGATATATATAAAAATATTAATTAAAATATTTTTTATATTCATCTAATAGGTTTTATTAGAATAATATAAGAATAAATCTAATTTTATTTTTAAAAATGGTATTTTCTAGACAGGGAATTTTACCAAATTTTACTAGGGAACTAGTTTTAAATTTATTTTTTCGAAGTTTTATTGATTTTATATGATAAAGTAATTTTTTTGAAATATATATATAATTATAATATTTGGGGAATTGTTTTTTTATTTTTCTATGTGGTTTCATTTATTGAGGAATAGTGAAAAATACATAATTTTGATTCAAAATTCATTTTAATATAATTTATTCAAAAATGATAAACTATATTATTGATTCTTTTTGAAGTTTAATTTTAAAAATATTATATCATTTATCATAATTGAGGTTATTGGGATCAATTTCACTATGCGACCAGATCACTATAATTATTATCAGAGGAAGTTTAGTTGAAAAAATTGGAACTCAATTTTTTAAAATGGGGATTGGGGAACATAGACCTATGGTAGACATTGGTGATAGGTGTAGAAAATGAGAATTTATTTTTTAAAGGTACATATTATTTGGGTATTTTATAATACTTCCCTATCTGGGTAGTAAGAGTGGATAAGGTTATGGAATTCATGAGCCTATGGGTAATAACTCTAAAAAGGGGCATCGTATTTACTCGAGCATAACATGGTACAACCCAAAGGGCCTTAATGTAATCCTAGTATGATAGTCTTGGGTTATATTATGAGGATAAAATATTTTAGAACCTATTATGAGGGATTTAAATATATAATGATATATATTTACCCTTGTTAAACATATGTAATTTTAGATTTAAGATACGGTGTCGGGATTTATAAATACGACAAATTATATTATAGATAAACTCTTGTCCAAGGAAAGGCTTTTGGGGAAATGAATGGAATAAATATTTATATATTGTGGTTTTATAGAAAACCTTATTTAACAAGATACATAATAATAAACTTTTCAATGATGTTTATCATATTTATTTTTGAAAATATATTCATATAGTTTAGAAAAAAGAAAATACGCATGGTGAGTGACAATGCTTCAATTCTGTAATGGTTGTGGGGCTAGAACACATGATTTAAATATGATATGGTTTTTACGCCAACCAATGGAATACAATATTTCATAGGTAATATGTAATTGTTTTTAGTGATTCAATTTGATGAAAAATTCTAATGTGGAACTACTAGTATTGGATTTTTGATATAGATTTATGTATTAAACATTTTAGTTTTCTAAAAAAGATATAAATAAATATGTAGACTTGTTTTATGGATCTAATCATCCATTAAGAGAATTTTTTTCTTCCAAAATCAATGTTGTTTTCTAGTAATCCAATTTTTAACGTAAGGGGAGATTATATTTTAATCAAATAATAACTGATAAATTGAATTTTCATATCTAAATTTAATTGTATCAAAAAATTCTATTTCTCTATATTCATAGAAAATAAAATAATTCATCGACATTAGCATGATTATCCTAAAACAATAATGTTTTCATAAAACCGAGATTTTTGTAGAATTCATGATCTTTTAAATTATTATGGGTTTTTGGGATTCAAACCATAAAAATTCCATTGATATTTCACATGTTTATAATTAATGACATAAATTATGGCACAAAATTATTTATTCTTTTCTTCTATCTGTGTATCTTTATATTCAAGTACTATTCTCATTTTGAGAGACCTAGATAAACGACATTCGACATGAAAATTTTACATCCCACTAATTATTATATCATAACTGCTTTATGAACCCTTCTCATAATGTGTGATTTAATCATAAAAAATATCAAAAAATTATTATCAATGTCATGTTTAAATTTCATGTATGCAATATAATTAAAGAGGGGGTAATTTAATTTCCTGTAATTCTAATGGATAAACATTTTATTCAATAGAATGTATGACACACATAAATAATGATAGTAATAGAATATAATATCCAAAAATTTATAATATATTAAATATTTTAAATAAATTAACACATTGATATTGATTGAAGTGAATGTAATATTGAGTTATCTTATTCTGCATGCAAAATGAATTCATTTAATAACTAATGTCTCATGAAAGAAAAATATTAATGGAAACAAATACATTAATAAAACCTTATTATTTAATATATTAAGATATATCCTAATCATTAAAATATAATTTATAAATATTATTAGCTAACTAAGTAAAATTAATTTTTAATGAAAATAATAAATAAATTTTTATGTAACTATTGAATTAGAAATGAATATAAAACCCAATATAAATAAGATTGCATTTATGATCAGAAAGGTGTATTATCCTATAAAATTAAACTAATATGTATTATTTAAGAAGTGATTTTTTGTAAAATTTATTTATCATTACATTGTATATTAATTATTTTTTATAAAGTAAATTTAAAAAATTATATAAAAATTATTCCAATTTAAATCATTAGAACCAATTTCGCTTTTAAAGTATTTTTACAAATATAATAAACCTTTGAACATTTTTTAATTAAATGCATGCTTTTTTACCCATCCATGAGATTATTTTTAAAATAATTTCTTCTAATTATTTGGATTGATTCTGAAAAACTTTATAACATATTTGTAATAACAGTTTTTTATAACATATAATAATTTAAAAAAATCTTTTGACTAAAATATTAGCAAATGTAATTAAAATGATTTACCATGATTAATAGAAAAAACAGATTCTCATCAGAAAAAAACCATATAGATAAGTTCCAAAATGAACTAAAATATTTTGAAAAATACACTAGTTTTTCATATTTTAACCCCATATTTTATTTTACTGAAATTGTAAAATTAATCAGAAAAATTTTCATAGAAAAACACTAGTTTAATTCCATTACCAAAAATTTACAAAATGCCACTCATCATCCACTATGAAAATGATCTCACAGCTCTAGCATCCGAAAAATTATCATAGTTCATTTTCCTGAACATGATGGAATAAATATTCTCCAGAAAAACTCCCTTAAAACTATAATCCCCACCTTTGTAATATAATTAATAATTTATGACTATTGGTATAATCAAAAAGGTGTTCCACGAAATTGTGTATCATTCCGCAATGATAACATTTATTTAATTTTGATTATCCACCACCCCAAATCATCATATTATATTATTATATATTATAAATAATATCCTAAAAATGAGATATTTATAATATAATATTTTAATCTTCACTTAAACATACTTCAATATAAGGAATATTGATCTTATTTTTTATTTGTAAGGAAAATTACTGCCTTGCAAAATGATGTAATTCGTTTTTAATTTTCCACCTCTCATTTTTGGGTACTATTATGGTAACATAATTTATGTATTATATATATATATATATATGATATTTCTTATTTCCATATTATTATTTACTCTATATATAAGACAAAACTTCATTCTTTCATTTTTTTTGGAATATAAAAATGCCACTTCAAGAAGGGCATATTACTGCCTCCTCGATATGATTTAATTTATTCACATATTAGATTAATCATATAAATGAGGGGTTTTCTTAAAAAAACCATATATATATGAAATAAATGTGATATTTTATTTATAATATAAATATTCAAATACATAATTTACATATTATTATATTAAAATAAAAAAATAGTATTCATGCATAGGTAAGACCTGCCTTCTCTGTATATGGTCCATTTCATTTCCATTATCAAAATATCATGAACTAATATAAATAGATATATATTTAATTTATATGATATTTAAATAATATTTTATATTATTTATATGATGAATAAAAAATCTAATTAATATTAAGAGCATGTAACAAGTCAAAATAAGCTTGAAAACAATATAATGAAGACATCAAATAGTGAAAATATTAAACAATTATTTAAAAAATGTTAATAATATTTTATAATAAAATCATAAATTACGTTTTAAATATCATTTTGGTTTGGTTATAAGATATTGATATGTTTTAAACCATTATATAGGATTTTAACGGACATAAACCTGAAAGGTAACCCGATTTTAGAGATTTTTGTCTCCCTTTTCTTTTTGTGAGGCATACATCTTAATTGAAACTTAATTATTGTGTATTGTAGCTAATAAAACTATTTATAAATAATAACATTAATTATTATATATTCATTTCAATTCAATTTCTAATATATATTTTTCCTTTATAGGGATTTTAAAATTTATGTTGGAATAGGTAATGAATTTCATAAACTAGTTCTTTTTTATAGGGTTGTATAAGATATTCTATTTCATTAAAATTATAAGAATTTGTGTAAAATAACATTTTAATTTAATTTACTATGATTACTATTTTTTCATCATTTTTCAAACATAATCTATTCGCAAGGTGAGTCTGAATTCAATATTACTGTCTTTTTTAAGGTTTATTTCACTATCTTGTTATATTTTTTATTATTTACACAGTAATTTTTATTAAAAAAAATTATATGATAGTTTATATATATAACCATACATTATTCCCTACTATATTTATTTATTAACATTTTCATGTATTATTAACACTCTTCCAAATATTGATAATCAAAAGGAAATAGAAAATATTTTTAATGAAACCTGTTTTCATATTACTATTTAGACTATGAACATGTTCTTCTTATAAAAACAATGTTTTCCAATAATATTTTAAAATAATATTTTTACCCTAAAAAAATTATTAACTAAAACTTTTATTCATTTAAAAACGTTTTTAATGGAATCTTTTGTCACTGTCCAAACAAGGATCTGTTCAATCCTTTTACCATGAAATGTTCAATAATATTTTATTCAATCCATTTTGATTTAGTTATTATTTACTTGTGTTATTTTTTTACAAATATATCTACTGATACATTTTATTCACAGTTCCATTATTTGAATGAAATGTGACTCAATTATTTTACATTAGAAATTGATTACCTCTTATATAATTATTTGAATGTAATGTGTTATTGGTAATTATATAAATTTTTTTGTATTGATTTAGGTTATTGAATATACAGAATATGTGTTAAATTAATACCTTACAAAATATATTATACACATTAATGAATTATTACTTCTGTTATTCATAACCGTTACTAATCATTTATTCTCCCCATATTTTTATTTCCTATAATAAGTAATCTAGAAAATGTACTAATTAATATATGAATGGAAATGTTGCATGGAATAAAAGATTTATCCTAGAAATAAACAAACATTTATGTAGTAATTAATGTATTTATTTGAAATAGAAGGCTCATATATGTTTGTAGTTTAACAATATTACTAAAAACGTTGCCCATTCAATATTTTAGACCTCATAATAAGGTTCTTTTAATTCTAGAAGAAACTGGATTCGGGGATCTTGGGCAAGCTAGTCACATACGATCTTACTAGTGGTAACTATATAGATAAACTAGGGATAAAACAACACATGGTACTTTGTTCCACCAACCATCCAATTTGGGGAATGTGGGTATAACATCAGGTCTACTATAATTACTCTAAATTTTTGTTATTTCACTTAGGGATGATAGTGTGTGTCAAGCATCTGATATATCTTTGATTATTTATGGGATAATTAATTAATCAACCTATGTTTGATTAATCATAATGACATGTCTAAATTATAAAATTTTTGTATCTATTTTAGGGGATATAAATATTTTTCACATGAAACATGAATATTAACTGGTGTATAAAACAATTATTGGATCATTTAAAAATAAATCAAATAGATCATGTTGATCAATATCAATGTCAACTCAAGAACCCAGTTTTTTCATTTTTAGGCTTTCAACATCTACATTAGTCTCTAAAACTTAATCACCAATTATATATATCTTTTTAGATACTTTTAATTCTAATATTAATGGATTTTACTATGAAAATCCTAAATATATGAATATGATATATAAAGAGTTCTAACTAAAGTGAAAATTGGAACTATTTGTCCAATCCTACAAAGTTAGCGAGATTGGGTTTTCATTAATCACACCTATAATAATTGTTGAAATTAGATGATAATATTAATTAAACTAAACTATTTAATGTATAATACCATCAACTAAATTATAGTATATATATTTATGGTCACACCGATCAATCTGCAAACATTGTTATGAAATCATCAACTCCCACCATTAATTTATTAATTAATGAATATTTATATAAAATTTTATAATACCATAATTGAAATATTCCAAAATCCACAATTATTATTAAATTTATAATATGATTCAAACAATTTAAAAATTATCATGATATCATTTAATTTTTTAAAAGTATAAAATATTTTATTACATTAATCATTAATTGTGTTCTTCTCTAACACCCTATACCTTTCATTTTTGTCTTATTTATTAATCCCATCCACTATCGATGTGTAATTTTAATATTGGAAATTAAATTCCACACATGTAATTTTTTTCTCCCAACATATATTTATATAATAGGGGGTCTATGGATTTATCTCAAATGTATTATTGTTCATAAAGACTTATTTAACATATTATCTGATTAAGAAGATGAATCATTTTTTTTAAAAAATTGCATTTTTAATCATTAATGGTTTTCATGTAGGTCACTCATTAGTTCAAACACAATTACATTATATTTCCATAAATATCTATTATAATAAAATCATTTCCAACATTATTACATCTATTGGGTTCTTAGTTTTTTTAAAAATATCTATTGTTATATTTTTACTAATGCAGAGGATGAAATATTAATACATGATTATATTTCTCATATAGAATAACAATTTTCTTTCAATACAACTTTTGGAATTGTTTAAAAATAAAATTAATTAAATCATATAAATATAAATTCTCCAAAAATATAATATATATAAAATGATACACATATTGGAAATAATGAAGTGAATGATATTTTACCAAGTATGAATAGATATTATTTAATGTTATAGTTTAAATTGTGATTACTATTTTAATGAGATATCCACACGTATAACTGGGTTTTTTATCTTCATTAAAATCTTTGTTATCATCATAGTGCAAAGTCATTAGTCAAAAAAATCCATTATGTTTTACTATATTCATGGGTTATTAATTTATCAATTTTACATAATTTTTTTTTTATAAAAAACATGGATATCAATTTTTTAACAAAATATATATGGATGTTTGAGATGACCGTGATGTTCCTATATACAATGAATGATAATGATTTATGTATAATAGTTTCTATTGAAGAATTATATAACTATTAATAATATAAATGGGATATAGAAAATGAATGAGAAAGCAAAACATTAAACAAATAAAAAAATAAAAAAATACTTATATTTTTATAAATGGGAAAATAAATGTTGATAAACTGAATATATTTGGATCAAATTAAACAATAAGAGCCATATTAATTTTGAATTTACCATCTCCAATATCAATATGAATTGGAAGATACAATATATTAGTTGTCATAATGTTTCATCGTAGAGTTTTAGTGATGACTCTGGTTAGATAACAATATTTACCGCATCGAGAGACACTTGGCCAAAATTACACATTTTCACATCTCATTGTATTTGAGGAGGTTAGCTATAAAATTTAATATACTTCACCCTCTTCTATTCATTTATTTACTTAATTTTTATCTACATTAAAATTAATGATATGTAGAATTTTTTTGTTCTCATTTCTTAATAAAAGGATGCTTAAAAATTTATTGATATAATTTCATAAATATGAAGAGGAATTTTAATATGAAAATCACCACATTCACCAAAATAAATTATTTTTGTTTATAAAATTAAATGATTGAAAACATTAGGACTTTATAATATATAATTAAAAAGACATAAAATAAAAATGTTCAATTCATATATATTTATTATTATTAACGTATTATTTTAGATTCTAAAAAACCGATATAAAATATTTACATTTTTTTTAATTATAACTACATTAGTTAATAAAAAACAACATGTTCATAAAATAATGATCTCATTATTTTTTTATTGAATTTTATAAAGAAATACTTATTAATTTATGAATGGGATTTTAAAATTTATCGATATTGTAACCTAATAGTATCAATTGTTAATAAAAAAATATTCTAATAGATAATATAATAATAAAACTGTTTGGTTAGTAAATAATTTATTCTAACAATATTCATAACCCCAACATTTTGGAATCAAAATATTTATAAGCTAACATTGGAGGACCAATGTTAACATGTTCACCAAGAGACACAATCATTTAGGATTTTAAGGACAATGAAATTGAATCGTGATGAAATATAATATGGTGCATTTTCAATGGAAAATTATTTATCCAGAATTGGATGATGAGTACGAACCACATCTTAATTAGTTTTTTATTTGATAATGAAATTATTTCTTATCCCTCATGTTACATATTCAATTTTTCTATATTTATATTTTTATGTGAAAGGATAATGTGATTTGTTTTAATATAATTTATCATTATAATTTTTTTGAATGAATTAAATTATGGAATGATTTAGCATTTTATTTCATTGGTGTTTCTCTATAACATTTTCTTTACTAATATCATTTTTTTATCTTCTGATGATTTCATCATTTTTTAAAAAATCATGAATATTTAATTGAAATTTGAATGAATAATTTGGGATATTTTAATTCTTACTTAAATAATTTGGAATATATCTCCTCGTGAAAATAATGAATATCTATTTATTATACAATAATAATATTTATTTCTATTAATGGTTAATGATTTATTTCTCTGATATTATTTTATATATTTATCTAGATTTTATTTTTATAATTTGGGTTTTTTTCTATTAATATCATTAATATTATTATTTATATCACTCACTGTTATAGTGAAATTTCATTATCCACATTTTTAGTAGTTAAAGGGGATTTTAAAACTGTGATGTTTGGAATGACCTATTATCTTCACTAGGAACAAATTATTCATGGTTTAAAATTTCGCAAATTTTGTAACCAATGAGGTTATTGTATAATCATCATGAGGATATGTTTTCAAAACACATTAATTTTCTTCAAAATCATGATAATCATTGGTTGATATAATATCCCTCAATATTAAACCATTATTTTAAGAATATTTATGACTTTTGTTGAACCTATAATATTACAAGATCTTTATTGATTAATTTTGGTGTCCTTGGAGGAAAGATGATTTTTATATGGATTATCCCAAAAATTGGTGTGTTCAATCCAAGATTGAGTGTAATTTTATCCACAAATTTCAAAAACATATATAGAGATATTTATAATTATCATTATTTTAATCTTAACCATCTACATTTGTCTCTACATATCTATTTTATATTGTATATATCCATTAAGGTTCATGAGACTGATCTTATACCATATTATCAAAATGGAAGTCATGGTTCTGAATATCTCCTCTACAAATGGCGACAACCACTTATAGTTGAGGGATTTTTTCTATGTAATGGATAAGTTAGAGAATATTTTTTTTATTTATACATTTCCTAAAATGATATGAAAATGTTGTTTCATTTATCTCTACTCAAATAATCGAATAACAGTAAAAAAATATCATTCTAAAATGTTGATGTAGTTGGGATCACACAAATATATGACATGAATACATTATAATAGTTCACTCTCTATCGATGTCTAACTTATATCTCCTTATTATGTTCAACATTTCATATTCAAATCTAATTTAATAATCATAAATTTTAAATACAACTTAATTCTCTTTTATTATTTCGATTATTATTTGTAATAATTTGTATAAAATTTAACATTATCGCATTTGATTTTATTGTTTAAATAATTATTATCATATTAAATTAATCATTTATTTTTAAAATTTATAGAGTGAATAAATCCTCTGTTTTTAAAAAAAATCAATAGTTCCAATAAATAATTTTTATAAAATAAATTCCCCACCAATCATAACAACTTTTCTTTATCCTAAAATTACACTCAAGACTAAAATTTTTGGGGTATAAGTAATTATTAATACCATGAATATTACAGTAAAGTATAGTGATGTATTTTTAGATGATCTATAATCTATTCCACATAGTATTGAGAATGCGTTTTCAATAAAAATCCTACCATAATCCATTCCCATTTCAATGACTCTATATAGAATTGATCCCGTTGAATTTGATGAATTAAATAAGTAACAATAATTAAATGTTTACATGGGTTTAATAAACCCTAGTGTTTGTCCAAGGGGTGCACAAGTCAACTATGTAAAAAATACGGATAGATAAATGCATCATAGTATAGATTATTTTTCTCTTAATGAAATAATGATTATCAAAATATTTGATCAACACATTTCCATTGATCTGTTAGATAAACTTTTATTACATCTATACATAGTATATATTTTCCATTAAAACCTAGATTATTAGTTAAGAGATAACATGTATCATATTAACTATAAAACTATTTCTATTAGATATAAATATCTTTAAGTATCCCATTGTCTTCATGAATTTAATGAATAAACTATTCATAGAATACATTTCACATTTATTTATTATCTGTACTGATTATTTTCATATATAATAAATGTCCATGGATGAGCAGGGAAATCATTTATCATTTCAATAATGACCATTAAAAAAACATTTTATACAAGATATATATTCTATAAATTTCTATAATATAATGTCTCATTCTTTAATCATGTAATAACATGAAAAGTTATATTAGTATACCAATAAATGATGAATTTTATCGACAAATGGCCATGATTTCCCACAATAATCAAGATAAATAAATTTAAAATATTTTAAAATATTTAAAATATTGCTAAAAATAATTCATTGATATTAGATCCACAAAACAAGTTATCCTGGATGACATTGTTGTTCTTTTGGACAAATGAATTTTATAGAGGATAAAGGAAATAAAAAGTATATAAATCACCGCTCAAATAAATATATTACCATGTACTAGGGATGTGATTATAATATATTGTGAGTAATTAAAATATCATTTCATTAATTCCTAATAAAGAATGATAATGTAATTAACCATTACATTTACCAATAAAAGAATGAAGGGAAAAAATACGCAACAAATGATTGGGATTTTGCGGTAGTGATGTTTTAATAAAAAAGTATCTCTAAAATGGAATGTGAAATATATTGATATACAATGATCATTGGATTATGAAATATATATTTATATGGAATGATTAAAATATACAAAAAATTATGTGGTTGAAGTTGGAAACATATATTAACTAATCAATATCCCACCTTCCAAGGATGTAGAAGAAGGTGGACAATTCATTTTCCAATAAATATTACTTTTTTTTATCAATTACATGGATTAAAAAAAGGAAAAACTCATGTATTTTAAATTGATGAATCATGATGTTTTAATAGGGACGATGAAAATCATATCTTTCACAACAGACAACTCATTCATAAATTGAAAATCATATCAAACAAGCAAAGAATAATTATGTTGAGTAATTGTAAAATATAGTGAATAATATAGTGTTCAAATTTTAAAAACATTTAGATATACTATTTTGAAATCAGATTTGTATTCTATTGAAAAATGAAAAACTAAATGAAAATTTTTATGGTTGTGATATATTATCCTTATATTATATATATAAGAAGCATATTGATGTGTTTATATATAATCCAAACCATCTAGTGGGTTAATATGATGAGGGATACTTTGGAACATATTTATAAATTCTTTGTATGCCAGAATGTTATTGTTGGAAAAATGTATAATGGTATATTACAACAATTACCTATACTAGTATTGAAATGGTATAAAATCACCATATATGTAATCATTAAAACACCTATGAAATCAAACGGATATTATTATATATGAATTTTAGTTGATTATATTACTATTTATCCCATGAACCTACTTAAATTACCCATCAATCAATACCACTGAAAAAATATATTATAGATACTGATGGTCATTCTGGGTCCCAAATTTTTTGTGATATAAACTTAGGCATCATGAAAAAAATAGTTCAATAATTTTTACATCCTAGAAGTAAAAAATAATAGTGTAATATATGAGAAATATGAATAATGTGATTAATTATAGATTCCATTAACAATATCTGTTTGAGAAAATGATACATTGCGGTATAAAAAACCACTAAATAATGACGATCTAGACTAAAAAAACCAATACACAGAAAACAAATTACGTCTTTTATATGTGATAAGTTCTAAAAACCTCACTACATCACTAATATGTACCCAAAACAAGATAAAAATTAAATACACCACCAAAATTTTATTTCATGTCCATTCTGATATTAGATAAAATATGGTTGTGACTCACCTGAGGTTATGTTTAATGTGTTCACAAAACAATTTATATTTGATTCAATAATGTGTTATATAAAAAATATTTTAATTATATATATCCTGATATAATAAAATTTAATAAACAAATTTCATGATAATAAACATAAAAATTTATATATAAATATACAAATTAATCTTATTTAAATAGTTAGAAAATAATCTGACATAATAAATTTATTTTATTGAACATGAAATCACTAATTTTCTATTTATCAAATATTGCATCAACATAAGAATAAAATCGAACCCTAATGTAGATACCCATATTCCAACTTAAAACCATCGTATATATGTTTTATAGACTATAATAAATAATGAAAATATGGTATGGAAATTGTCTTTATAATTCTACCCAAATGAGACAGGTAATTACGTGATGTTTAATTATGCCCAATGATTTCAGGTAACCAGTTCATGACACACCCGAAAATGGAAAGAAGGAATAAATTAATGATTGATTGCACAAGAATAATCAATTAAAATTACCAAAAAAATCTCCATCAATTTTATGTATGGTTTCTATGTAAATATTATTTAAAATAATTCAATTCTTTTATCACCAATCAAAAAATAACTCAACAACCATTTTCTCATTATCCAAACTGTACATATAAAACTAAGACTCATAATCCAAAAAATGTTCATTTTAACTGTATTAAAATGTTCAATTATAAGAGGGAAATAAATTTTATATCAAAATCAATTTCATAGATATTTCATAATTATGACATAATTCACTGAAATTTTTTGAAAACATCTTTCAAAACAATGTGATCAAAAAATTTATCAATAAATTAATTTGTAAAAAAATGACCTTCCTCAACATGTTTTTTACAAAACATGAACATCAAGCCTCATACTAAGAAAAATATTATGAATAATTAAAATATCGTGAATCTGTAAACATAAATTCAACATCATAGAATGTTGTCCTCGATATTTTCTATGTTTAAGGAGGCATAATATTGTGTAATTACATTACTGGTAATTTAGAAAAGATGGATAAAAACACAATATAATTATAACATTTGAAAATTATATTTCATTCTAAGTGATTTCCATGGACTCTTTGACTTAAAATATATAATTATTTCATTTAATTGATGTAATTTATATTAACATATTGGAACCTATGAATCCAATGTCATAGAACATTATATTTATGCCTATATTGGATAAAATATTTAAAATAATACACACCTACAATTTATTATATAAATGTATTTGAGTGGGCTTTCATATAATAGACATTTTTAACTAGGAATATTTTTTATGGAATTATCTTAATGTATAAAATGATGATAGAAACCATTATTATATTCAAGAAAAATGAATGGTGAATTTGATGCATGATACGATGATTAGATGCATGCTGAGAAGGAAGTCCAATTTCCAACCTCCAATAAATGACAGATGAATCAATGAGGTTGTTATCATATGATATCAAATAAATATTTAAGGGATATAAAGTCTGAAACCATGAACATAATGACTAATGTGGTCAGATAAATCCTATTAAGAAAACAGATGATAATAAAGCACTTACTAATTCACCACCAACAATATAAAAATTTATATGAGATAAGATTCAGCATCATATGAATCAATTCTCAAACCCTATATAATATGAATTTTATATTTTAATACCATGATTTTTATTGATAGATATTTTTCAACTAAATTAAATATTTTCAATATTTTTCACTACATGGATCATCGTGTCTAGCATATATTATATAAAACACATAGTTTAAAAAAACACGAATCACTATAAAAATATTATTATTTAATGATATATTTTTCACATAGCTGTTGGATTGGTAGGTATTAATGGGATTAAAATAAATATGAATATATATAGTTTACACATGTATATATATTCAATTAATTGTATTTTAGTTAATTATAAATGAAAATAACACTAAAATAAATAGAATATTTTTAATGAAAAACCATTTTTATGCGAATATACATGTTTTATCTCGATAAATAAAACAAATAACATTTTTTACTAATTGTAATGAAATCTATATATTATTTAGTCAATAAAAGGTCTAACATTTATTTTATGTGTCATTTATAAAAGAGATATAAATTTATCCAATTGTAAACAAAAAACTAAATGTTTTCTATGAAAGAAATTTAATTGAATTTTTCAAACTTATGTAAAAATTTTATTTTTGAAACATTTAGAAAATATAATTTGAAAAATCATATTATAAATTATAATATCAAAATTTTCATTGGGTAAATTGATTACGAATACGTTACAGAAGATAAATATTTTGATCGATAGAAGAAAATAATTCTTCCTATTATGAATTTCCATTAAATTTAATTAACATAATTTTTTTAAAAAAAGTTATTTATAGGTAAATTTACTTCAATTATGTATTAATTAATTAAATTTAGATCATTTTAATTACATTCATATTCAATATTAATATAAATCTTTTTATATTTTGAACATTTCCTCATTGAAAACAATCTTTTCGGTCAAGTCTGTAGTAATAATTTCCAATTATAATTTTCAAATTATATATATAGTGTTTGGGAAAATGGTTTCCATATTTTTAATTTCAAATATTTTATCTAATACTGAGAAAATAAGTTTTTTTCCAAAATAAATACTAAAAACATTATAAATTATATTTCGTCATTAGTGTCATTGTGGTTTTCCCTCAGAGGCTAAATGACAATAATTTGGGTAAAAAGGACGCAAAACATCTTCTACAAACATTTTAATGACATATTATTACTATATTTATTTATTTTTCACTAATGGACCATTTTTAATAATTTTCCATGTAAAAACATGTGTATAGATATTTCTTTTCATAAATTGAAAGTGTGCCACTCACCTCACTTATAAATGTCCACCACCTATCCCCCCTATCTACACATTACAAACCAATTTGTTCTCATAATGATGGACAATATGAAGTCATTAAATACATCCAATAATCCTATATTCTTTATTAGGTTCAAAAATCCCATAATGTATTCCTTTAGCACCTAACCAAAATAAGTACTATGCAAAAGATGTAACATCCTAAAACTGAGCATTTTATATTATTTCATCCTCCAACATCATAATTTATTATTAAACTGATATGATATATTGACATCATTTTCATATATATTCTAAGATGTTATATGTGACTTTTTTTATCTACAACCATATCATCTTCTATAAAATGTTTTATGGAATCTTTTTTTCATGTTTACGGTGAAGCATCGTTTCACAAACCTATGTAATTAATTTTTTATATTACCACCTCTCATAGATGAATATTATGATGGATTTATTTTTTATATATGATATCACTAATATTTTTATTCTTTTATAGTTATTATATTAACATTTTCATTCCTACATTACATTCCGTAGGAAAACTATAATGTCGTTCATGTGTATTGGGGACCGCCCACCTTGGGAACCGATGTGTATCATTTTCACTTAATCTTTACATAGAAGGTAATAATAAATTTATTAAATAAAAAAATATCATATATATCCCTTAAAATGATTTTATAATTGTTATATATTATGTACCACTGTTTCAATCCATCATGAAAATGTAAAAAAATGTTTACGCATAACTATGACTTAGATTTTTCACGAACAGTGTATTTTGTTATATATCTCAATCATTTAAGGGCTAAAATAAATAAATTTATAATGAATATATTATATATTTATATTATTGATATTATTTATTAGATGATGGAGCAAAGTTCAATTTTTTAATATGAAATATTAAAAAATAAAAACAAACACAAAAATGAATTTTTAATTTCCCAAAACATGACATTAATATTGAATTGATAATAAAAGGGTAATAAAAGGTAATAATTAAATAATATAAAGTACTATGTATATATATATTATAGTATATTAATAAAAAACATGTATTAGTTACAGGTGAAGATTTATCTATAATAATTTTTTTTGCATTAACGTATTGGATTTCCACCTCACTTATTACTTCTATTTCCATATGAAATATTCACCACATATTTCTATTATGTGGTCTACATAATACATTTGAATGAATTTTATGATTATTATAATAATAATTAGGGTGAATATAATATCTATTTGAGGATTTGTATTTCATGGGGATTAAGGTTTCATGTTTACCAATGTAGTAAATTATTTTTTACTCAGATTTGGTTCTTTATGAAATAAGTTATGATATAAACTTTTCTTAATTTATGATATGTATATAATACACATTTAAGTTATCAATAATTGATAAAATTCGTTTAAAAAAATTATTTTTCCCTTCTATCATAAACCCTTTTTCTTCCAATACCATGTCTTCTACTTTTGGTCCCAAATTTATTTAAAACATTAAAAATTACTTTTTTTAAAAAATCTTTTTTATGAATTTATATAAAATTTTTAGTGGAATATTAATGTCCATTTGAAAAAAATTCGTGTTTTGGTATTACACAAAATGAAAAATTTGTCATTATGATAATATGGAAATAATGAACAATATTTCCACTATCAAGAAGATTATATTATTTAAATCATTCTAGATACGTTTTCATGGATAATTTAAATAAAATTGATTTCCAAACTATTTTATTATTTTAATATTTTAAAAATGTTTAACACAAGTAAATATATCTTCATAAAAAATTGTTATAAATAATTTTTTAACTATCCTTTAGAAGTTTATTATTTTATTTTCAAGAAAACATATTTATAAAATAGTTTATGATTTCTTTTTTCTCAATTGAAAAATATTATTTTCCTAAATAAATTTATTATAGTATATATAACAAGGATTTTTCATTTATTATGAAATTTTTTTATTTCTACTTATAATTTTTTGGGTATAGGATCTAACATTACCATTATAATTATTTCATTGGATTCTTTATGTTTCAATTGAAATGATATTTACAAAACCCATTCCTATTCCATGGGTCAAATAATGTTGACATGGAAATTAAAATCACTTCCTTTAATGGACTATGCTACAATGATATGATTAAATGATAATTAAATATATATAATTTAAATAGTTTATGATTTGTTTAAATATTTTTAAAACTAATTTAAATTGATGTGATATGAAATGAGGACAATGATGAAATGATAATGAAACATGTCCCTTTTCATTTAATGTTGATTCATGGCCTAAAAACCAAAATATTAATCATTCTATTAAAATACATGGTCACGTGATGATTTCGTAGAAAATATAAAACTATTCTCTAAAATTGTTTTTTGGGAAGATACTAACTACATATAAAGTAATTCATTTCAACATTGATTTTTATTTTATATCATGTATCTATTAGATCTATCTGAATCTAGTAACAATAAACTATTTAGTTAAGAAAATATATTTTAATATCACAAATTATATTGTTATCAGCTATTAATACGTTGATGTTAATGAACAACCTCAGGAAAAAATTATATAATATGAGTTTTAATACAAAAAATGTGGGAATCATTATTAAAAATATATGGGAGTTGAACAACATTTATGACATGTTAAATTTACTCGAATTTAATGATTTTTTTTATTAAATTCCCAGTATTTCCATTGAGTGTGAGGTTGAGTATTCAATCGACCTCATACGTAGGACTATGCCTCTTTAAATGTGTATATAAAAATATAGACCAAATTGAATTATAGGAATAAATTAGTCACCCTATATAGTATTTCAATAAAGTTTTTATACACACTAATGCTTATCAAGGAGTGATAAAATCTTCTATAAAAAAATTAACATGGATCTATGTGTCTTCGTATTAATTATCCTGATCTTAAATATATCATGATCCAGAATATATACTCTCTACCTCGTATTATTGATATGTTCATCGGACATATAGGATCATGATACATCAGGATGATTGAAAATCAATCTACATATCATCATTTGAGGTTCATTTGTAAATATTTATCCAAAATAAAATTCATACAATATATAGAATTTTAATTTTTAGTAATTCTATTTTGACTTATGATTATTCCTTTGAGCATAATGAATCTAATGAGATATTTCATTATAAAATAACACATGGATTTTTATTCTTCTATAAAAATTATATTATTATAAATTGGAATTGGAATGGAAGTGAATGTATATATTTTTTAATTGTTCCCATGAACATGAGATGGAGGAGGTTATATGCGAAATTTAGAAATTGTGATTTTTTGTAGAAATTTTTATTATTGGGTCCTTAATTAATTTCATTTTCCTAATAATAGGACCATTAATTATCTATGTTAGTGGTCATTGGCTCATACCAACCCTCATTACTGAGATCTATGACTATCATTTTATAGTTGGAAATTAGTGAAATTTTATGGGAAACTACTCTTTTATTTCAAGTCCACTAACCATGTTATCATGGTATCAATTGACAATTATATAGATAAACTAATTTTAAGGAATTATGAATTATATAATATGGTGGATGGTCACAACTCCAATAAATAAAATACCATATAGTATGGAAGAGATCATAACATACATTAATGCTTCTATGAATTAATTTTATTTAAACCTCATTAAAAATGATATTAGAAATTATTTTTCCTTATTCCAAATATAGAATCATGAGTTAATTAACATGAACCACGAATTAGATATTCTATAAGGGTATTTTAATTAATTAATAGGATGAAATATCTTTATAGGGAAATTTATTCCATATACAAAAAGTTCTCTAAATATATAAATTAACATGTAAGGATTTAAAAAAAAATTAAATAGAGATGGTGGGAGTTGATGAAAGATTATGATTACTAAATTCACTACCACATATTGAAGATAAACAAGGTTGTTCATTCACATGTTAGGAAATATGAATTATTATATCAGTTAATAGTATTGAAAAGGATACAATACTCATTTATTTTCAATAGATGAATTATGAGGTCATAATGTTAGAATAAAAAACATATCATTCCCAACTGAACAATATTCCATAATTATGGTGAAAATTTAAGTTAAAGATAATGATGTTGAGATAATTAGCAGGATAAAATATTTTCAAGTTCAACATTGTTGAATATGGAGTAATAATTTTTTGAACTCTAATATGTGTTCCATAAAATATGGAATTGAATAATGATATTTTCGATGATACTCATTGATCATCATGATCTGGAAATCAGTAAACCGTGAATATTTCTATATACATAATGAAAAAACACAGTTAGATTACATGAAGAAGGTGTCAAAAATTCATATCTCGATTATTGGTATGATACATTTCTAAGGTGTACTGTCAAGTCTATGTTTATTTTACAATAATTGCACATACATGTAAATAAATTGTAAAACATCTCTAAATATTTCATCATATGAATCCTAAACCAATATATTTTTAGTAATTCAATTTGGGTTGAAATTGATCCCCAATAGAAGTATATTAATTATATATAAATTGAATAATATTTTCATCTTGTGAAAATAATAATGATATATATATATGGTAATTGGTAATTTTTTATATAGTACAACACTCCATTATTTCTAATTGGGTCCTAAGGATTACCTCATGGTTCATGTTTTTTTATGGAAAATATTGGAGGTCATTCTATATTCCAACACTATTTACCATCCTTATATAATTGGTTTTTATGATAGTATCATTCAAAATACAGAATATGTGATGAGATATTGTTTAATCGAATTAAAATGATTTAGGAATCTATTATTACCCCATCATTAGTTATCATATGAAAACAAATTCCATTTTAGAATTCAGATCTAAACATTGGAGTAGAATTAAGGGAATATATATTATTTTCTATCATAGTGGATTGATTTTTTTAGTGGAATATTTTAGTAAAAGAAAATGTCTATTAAATTATGGTAATGGAATAAAAAATATATAGATATATGAATGTAAAAAATTTTCAAAACAAATATTTTTATAGATGATATTCGACATGATCTGATATATGATGTTGTTGAAAAGGTGTTCTTTAGAATATATACATTGAATAATTACTTAGGATTTTTAAATGAAGGGAAACTTATCCCTTGATCCACTAACCACTGAAAGAACATTTTATTTGGGTTGTGTCCTATCAATGTATACCACCTACAAACATTTATCATGTTCATGTTGTGTTCCACATATCTATTTAGTATAATTACACACTTTATTCATCACACATTCCAATAAAGGATGTTTTGGATTGTGAATTTGATTTTTCATAAAAACAACCTATTGAAATATTGGTTCATTTAGAAATTGTTCTTGGAATTCGAATACATTACTATCCATCATTATCTCAATGAATCATAATGATTATGAGATGAAGGGAACCTAATGATTCTATATTAGAAAATGACAGGAAATTTTTTAATAATATCTAATTAAATTTTGATTATGAAATTATTTATATTGGAGGAATAATATAAGAAATAATGATTTTTGAAAATAATGAACACATGTACTTTTTTCACCTATCAGGCATTCAAGGCTCTAGTTCTCTACTAATGTGTATATCAGTACTCGAGTCGAATCCTCAAATATGATACTTTTGAATTGTCTGTTGTTTTTAGTTGATTGTATTTTGATTTGGGTTTTTTTAAAATATTGTGAAATAATTTATGGATGATTTCTTATTTGAAAAATTGATATATATAGAAATGATTTTATTATTGGTGATTAAATATTATAATATCCTTGAGCATTGTTTTATATTGCATTAAATTAATACCCATTTCACAAGATGTCATTGATCCGAATTACCTAGTGATAAAGATTTAATCTATGTTGTAAATTAACTTATGATTTTAATCATTAACATTAATTGTTTCTGGTAGCATATTTTTTGTTCCAATATTCCATTGAATACACATATTGAAAAAATATTTTCCTAAATCCATGACATATAATGTTCAACATACACAATATTATCTCAACTAATACTCATCGAACAAAATATATCAATAACATAATCTCCCAAAATTATAACTCACACAAATGGTATATTTACAACTCCATTTAAATTATTATTAATCTAGTTAAATATGTTTCATGTGATGAATTATAAATATAGTGAAGAGAAAAATATAAGAAATGAGTACTGTGTCGAACACACACACGATCGTTGAAGAGAGTTGAAAAAAAACTTTCAATTGAATGAGGAAGAAAAAATAATGTTAGGGATTTTAAATTTATTTAAACCATTATAAGAACATTAATATTAAACTAAAAAATTTGGATAGGAATAAGATATATTGAAGAAGAGTCATTCACTAATAGACAATTAGAAATAAAAACTTACAACATTACAATAATGAAGAACACAAATGTAATGGAAAACAAAAGGAGAAGGAATGGTATGTCAAGTCAAAACATGAGTATGGAAGGTCCTCCCAAGACATTGGAAATGATTATTTCATGACAATATATTATGTTATCTTCTGAAATTACAATTAATTTGATGGAATTTTGGAGGGATGTATTTATTGCCGAAGGAGTTGGACTTTTGGTATTCCAAATCTGTCCCTCCATTTGTCTCACTGGGTTTCCCATTCAGAAAGATGAATCACAAGATATCATCATATTTAATGTTTTATATAATAATTTTTTCAGATTACTATCCAAATATTATTCCATTTGGATGTATATAACCAATTTTTTGAAGGTTGGAGTAAAAAATTTTAATCTGTCAATTTCAATTCATACTTTTCAAAATGTTAAACTGTTAATGTGTTTTTGAACAGAAAAATGCCCTTAAATAAAAACTTTTTCTTCTATCATGATGGACTAACATATATTAGCATTAACATTGAAAAATACCAGCTTGATTAGATTAATAGATCATGATAAGTGTACTGAATGGTGTATGGATTTTAATTTCTGACCAGAATGGTGGGCTGGACATAAATGCCTCAGTTGGGAACATTTTTATGGTATTTGGACCTTAAAATTTTTACCTGTGATTTATTTTGATAATAAAGATAATATGGTAGAGTTTCATAAAATTTGGTTCTTCTATATTTAGACCAGTAACTCAATCAACGTGGATGGTCCAGTTTCTTCACAAATTCATTGGGTCTTTATGTGTGGACCATATGACCCTCCAAATGGATGATTTGGCCTAAGGTTCTATCTAATGAAATGTTGTAATATGGGTAATAAATCCTAAATAAGTAGAATATTTAAATTTTGATATGTAAATTAAATGTTATTATTGAATCATAAAACAAATTTTAATGTGGAAGAATTTGAATAGTGCTATAAATTTATTTTTAATATTTAAACATTGATATTTCCCACAAATTAGGCACATTTTAT
This sequence comes from Viscum album, assembly GCA_963277665.1. NCBI lineage: Eukaryota > Viridiplantae > Streptophyta > Magnoliopsida > Santalales > Viscaceae > Viscum > Viscum album. The sequence continues at coordinate 1,354,886,315 of OY728158.1, read as the reverse complement.
ATAAAATCAGCAAAGGGGGTATATAAAAAATGATTAAAATATTGATAAAAAGAACACCCCCACACATAGTATTGTGCATTTCATCATTTTCAATAAATATATAATCATAAAAAAATCATTTTAAACTACCAAAAAATATCAAAACATTGTTTTCCCTATCTGGGGAGATTTAGAGATTTTCACTCATCTCTATTGAGTTCCATGACATTTGTTTATAGAAAAAATGTTTCAAAAAAATAATTTTCTCATAATCAAATTGAAAAATCGATAATGGTGGCACCCAAAACATACTCCTCTAAATATGATAAAATTTATTTATGGAGCCTCACCCATTCACCAACCAAAAGATAGGAAAAGGGGGGTAAAACACCAACATGGAAAAAGTAATGCACATTTTTTTCAAACGAAACATGAATGAAAATGGAAACAAATATTTAAAAGAAAATGATAATTTGAAATAAGACACAATAGAGGAAGTAAATTTGAAGTGGATGAGAAGATAAAATATTTACAAACCACGAAACTTCTCCCAATGAAATAAGTGTTATTTTTTCCATTTGTCAAAATTTTAACTTGAAATAGACCTCACAATCATCTCCCGAACAATGATTGATCTCCTCACGACACTAATTTTAATAGTTATAACAAGATTAAAGGTTGAGGAAGACTGACTTTTGAACTACCCAAGGAAAAACCCATTAATATTTTCATAAATTTTTTATTTGAATTTTTTTTTATTTTTTGATATTTTTTTAACACTTTTAAATATCATTTGTACAAGATAAAAATATATACATTACCAAACCCCACTGAAGGAAAACCTCTTCCCCACACTTAAACTGCTGCTTTCCCTCAAGCATATGATAACATGGTGAAAATCAACAGAAGGGTACGAAAAATAAAATCCAATAACCCCACACATAAATTTCAAAAAAATAATTCAATTAAAATCCATGTTGGTATTATATGGGATAATATATTGGGATTGTAATGTTTCTATCAATGAATATGGTTTTTATATGCTCAAAGGGTCTTTCAAAATAAGGATTAATTTATGGGAAATTGGAGGATATTTGGCTATTGTGGTTCTCATGTGGTTCGAAAAATTCCTCTATCATATTAATGCACACCAAAGTCGAAAATTCAGCTCGAAGGTCCATAAACTCTTGATTCACATATGGGGGGAAAATATATTAAATATATATATATTGGTATACTTTTCATGAATGAAAATTTGGTTCCTCAAAAGTGGGATAAATTTTACAAATCAGAAAATATAGCATTCATACTTTTTTTGTTTTGAAACAATATCCTTTATCAAAATTTATGAAGAAACTACAAATTTTTTGAGATGAAACCATGATTTTTGAAACCCCCAAATGGTTGGACAAAATATAAAAATTGGATTGTGAGTAAGTATGAATCTAGATTTTCATATTTTTTTATATGTGTTTTTTGTTTTTTTGGTTTTTTATGTTTTTTTATGTTTATTATAAAGACACGATCTCACAAAAGCGAAAGAAAAAAATAAAAGGGATTGATAGATAATGTGGTAAAAAATGAAAGATAGGGGAAGATGATGAAATAGGGAGAGAGAGCGAGAGGAAGACATAGAGAGAATGTTAAAGGGAAAGAGGATCCCCTGGTTTGGATTTGGTGGGTCATCATCTCTATCTGTTTGTGGGTCTACTATGAAACTTATAGAAGTAAATTTTATTCCAGGATTGCATGTCTTCTCATCGGGATACTTTAACCGATGTCCATTAACTGTGAAAATCCTTCTTGACGAGGGTTCTTGGACATGCACCACAACAAATGGGTAATGATGAGAAATAGTAAAAGGACATTCCCATCGAGAAATAATCATACCAGGGTAAAAAAGATATCAATATTTAAAAATAAATAACTTTTATCTATTAGAAAATAAATTTTTTAGGATTTTATTTTCATGGATATCCTTGTATTTTTCTTTTTACAGAATATAATCGTCATAAGAATCTTTTTGAAGCTCCACAACTTCATCCAATTGGAATAATCATTCTTCACCTGGTTTTTCACAATCAAAATTACAGGTTTTCAGAGCCCAAAAATCATTATGTTAGATTTGAACTAGTAAATGGCCGGCTTTACCAAAAACATTAAAAAATGAATAAATCATAATCAGTGTTTTATAGGCATTTAAAAATTCCCTATGTGCTTTACTATTCTCTTAGGCTAGTCTTTTCTAGTGGGCTAAACAATTATCTCAAGCACTCTTTTGAATTCTCTATTACAGAGTTCAGCAATGCCGTTTTTTGGAGGTGATATGCATTTGATGTTTTATATACAGCTCCATTATTTTTCAAAGGAGATTCCATATTTTTATTAGAAAAAAATAGGTTCTTATGTAACTTATCAAGAACATGGTGTTCCAAATCGGTGGAAGATATGTGTCTTTAGGAAATCACTATGAATATGTAAATAATCCCTCCTAGTGAAATTTTCCTCGACCGACATAGAAACATAATTGGCTGCCAGAAGTATGTATTAGAATTCTTTGGCTGGGGGAAATGGTCCCAGAAAATTGATGCCTCAAACATAGATGATCTCATAGAAAATTAACGTCTTTGAGGAATTTTATTTCTCTTTAAAATTGTGCCAAACATTGGGAAAGGGGGACATGATTGAGAGAACTCATGTGAGTCCTTGAAGAGTGTAGGATATATTAATCAAGACTCTATGACCTTTGGGGAGGTCCTTGTATATCCAATGTGGCCATCAATAGGCATTGAGTGACAGAATTCTAAGATAGAAGAATATTCATTTTAATCAAAACATCTCTTAATTACCATGTCTACCCTGGTTTTCCAATGTTTATTTTCATTCCAAAAATAGTATTTTGAATAAATTTTCAACATAATTTTTTTTATTAAAATTTTTTCAAGAAAACACCAGAAAACATATAATTTACAATTACAGCATACCATGGAATTTTTGGAGTGATAGATGAAAGGAGATCAATTAGAAATTCTGGATCAATTATATCAGAATGAGAATAATTAGAAATTTTACTCAACTGAATATCCACAAGGTTTTCGATTCATGGTATATCTTTGATTTCAAGGTCAATCTATTGGAGGATTATGATCCATATTATTTTCCTCAATTTGGAATCACTTTTCATGAGTAAGAACATTGTAGCAGAATGGTCTGTGAATATGATGATTTTGGAACCTAAAAGACAATGTCGAAATTAATCAATGGAAAAAACCACTTATAAAAGATACTTTTTCAGTCACTGTGTAGTGAGATTGAGTTTCATCCAAAACTTTTGAGGCATAATATTTTAAAGGAAGAATATTGTCTCTTTTTCGACCCAGGTCAACCCCAATGGATCTAATAGAAGCATCACACATCAACTCAAAGTGTAAGGACCAATCTCGGGGATGGAGTATTGGGTCATATGTAAGAGAATTTTGGAGTTCAATGAATGCTCTCTTGAAAACCTCATCGAAATAGAATGTGACATCATTTTAGAGACACAAAGGGAGGGGGAGGGAAATACAACTGCTGTTATGGATTAATTGATGATAGAAACCAGCATTAACGAGTAATGAATGGGTGTCTCGAACAGAAGTGGGTTTAAGAAGTGATGGGATCACTTCAATTTTGGTAGGATCAACTTAAATACCCTATTTTGAAACTATGTTCTCTAGAAAATTCCCATTTCAAACCATGAAGTGATATTTTCTAAAAATTAACATAAGGTTATAATTGACACACTTTTGAATTACTAGAGAGATCGAATTCAAGAAACATTCAAATGACTCACCATAAATGTTAAATTCATCCACGAATACTTCCATGAAGTGTTCAATGAATTCAGAAAAGATACTCATTATACACCTTGAGAATGTTTCAGGATCATTGAAATAGCCAAATGGCATTATCCTATATGCATAAGTTCTAATGTGGAAAGTGAAAGTAGTCATTTCATGGTCTTTAGGTGTGATTGGGATTTGGAAGTAGCTGGAATATCCATTAAGAAATCAATATTGTGGCTTTCCGGCTAATCGTTCTAGAATTTCATTGGGGAATGGAAGAGGGTAGTGATATTTTCACGTTTCAACATTCAATTTCCTATAATCGATTAACACATGTCATTTGTTCTTCACGAGCATAGTGACTACCTCACCATGTTCCTTTATGACAACAGTTATCCCACCCTTCATAGGAAGAACATTTATTGGAATAACCCACTCACTATCAGAAATTTGGTAGATAATACATGCTTGAAGAATCTTGATGATATCTTCCCAAACTACTTCAAGTATGTGTGTGTTGAGCCTCCATTATGATTGTCTAATTGGTTTGGATGATTTCTCAAGATGGATGTGAAGAATGGAAAGGGAAGGGTTGATTCCTGATATGTCATCTAGGGTCTAGCCTAAGGCCCTTTTGTTTTCCTATAACACCTGAACCAGTTTCGACTCCCATGTTTCAGTATGTGTAGTGGAGATAATGGAAGGATATGGGTGATCATGGGAAAGGAATACATATTTCAATTGTTCAAGAAGTGGTTTCTGATCATTATAATCATTCATTTGTGGTATGGATTACTCAGGAATAAAAGAAGGTATTTCTATTGATTCAAATTCATTTTCCTTAATATTGTAAAACTTGGATCAATATCAATCATAGTTGATGTGGGATTAAATAGAGTTTTCAAGTTCCCCTAGATTGATGGAGTATATAAATGAAAGGTCCACATAAAATTCACCATTTAGGGATTTTTTAATTGTGGGGGATATTTCACAATATCCTTTATCATTAGAACATAATGAACACGATGTATTGGGATTCAATTGACTCTTAGACATGTCCTCAGAAGCATGGATTGAGAATAGAGAGTGATCCTCTTATGGGTATCGCATGGCATGGAAAATGTTGAACTTGACCAGTTGGTCACCAAATTACTTGGATAAAATGCCTTAATGGATATCAATATTGGTTCTCATTGTCATTATGAATGGTCTTCCCAGAATAAGGGGAGTTAGAGAAGAGTTCGTCTCACCTACCATGTCATGGACATAGAAATCAGTAGGGACGATAATATCATTAACACGAACCATGACATCCTTGTTATACACTCAGGAATAGTAGTGCTTTGATTCCCTAATTAAATGACAACAACTGTTTGATGTAAGGGACCAAGAATAATGTTTTGGAAGATGGATTTGGTAATTACGTTAATTGAGGCTCCTAGGTCTATGGGTGCATCATCTAAGTTGGAACATTCAATTTGGCTATGAACCATAAAGGTCCCTATATTTTTACACTTTATTGGAATATACTTTTTGGTGGAAGCATTTTCAAAGGTCAAAAGTTGCCTCTTTTGGGTGCACAATTCATTAAGAAACATTACATACATAGGGATTTGTTTTATGGAAACTAAGAGGGGAATTTAGACTTCAACACGTCTAAACATATCGAGCATTTTGGAATCGGTTTGAAAAGATTTATTTGGATTAGAAATGACTTGAGGAAATAGAATTTTTTTCCTATGAGGAATGGAAGGAGGTGAGGGAATGAATTCATATTCCATTTCTAGTTTATTTTTATTTTCATTTTCTAGTTCAAAATTTAAAGGGGCGTTGGAAGACTTATCTTGAGGCATAGAAATTTTCTTCCCCAATGTATGATCAATTACACTTACATTACCATTGGGTTTGGGTAAAGATTGTGCTAACAGTTTGGAAGAATTTGATTATTGTTGCTGGCTCAGGTAGGATGAAAGTTCTCCAATTTTTGTTTCAGTGTTTTTAATGATGGAATAGGTAAAAGAGGCAAGATCTTCAACTGCACATTACCATGGTTTCTTGGAGGAAGAGGCTTGTCCCATATTGGGATTACATAGATTTTGGTTCATCAGAAAACAGTTTTATTGGTTTCGGAATTGGGAAGGATCTTTATGATAGTGGGAACCAGGAGGAGGAAGAGGAGGATTGATCCTTTGAGGTTGAGGAACAAAATGGTATGGTTGTTGGAAGTTTCCAAAACCATGACCATTTTAGAATTGGTTTAGTTTTTTTCAGGGTTTTGAGGGGGATGATAAATGAGATTCTTATATCTCATGTTGGGGTTATATGTAAATGTGAAGGGCTCAAGATGGGTTTGGATGAATTTTCTAACAAACTGGCCTGATTGTTGAGGGTTGGGGTTACACTGAGCATGTGGTGCATTGATCTCGTATGGCCTGGATGAATCAGATTGATCCTCTTGAAGTTGTGGACATGTTTTAGATGGATTATATGGGGAGCGGCAGATTTCCCAATCTTGATAGATATTGGGAACATAGATTTTGAAAACGATGAGGTTATGGATTTGGAATCCACAACTAGTTGTCGCAAAAACCTATAAGTTTACTCATCCACTCAGTCATCTTGTTTGGCTCTATGGATTGATTATCGTGGACTTGTTTAGCTTGATTAGGTACTTTTGTATGGAATTGTTGGGTGTTTTCATCCTTGTTTCTTATATGATCTCTTGCAACTGTAGGAGTCTTATCAATAATAGCACCTCCAGTTGATGCAATAATGAGAGTTCACTCCATAGCCAATAACCCATCATAGAAGTATTGTATCAATACATGGTAAGGTATTAAGAGGTGTGGGAAGGATGTAACAAGATTTTTAGCCACTCTTAGTACTCTGGTATTGATTCCATTAAGAATTGAGAAATACCACTTATTTACTTTTCAGATATATATAGTTAGTATGAGATGCAGAAAGAATTTCTCAAAAAAGAGTCGCTTCATTTCATTCCATGTAGTTATGGAACCCGAAGGAATGTAGTAAATATATGAAATAGAAGTGTTCGCTAAGGATAAATGGAATTTTTATTGTAAGATTTGTTTCCCAGAAACCCCTTGAGGGTTCATGGTTGAGAACACCACTTGGAACTCTTTAAGGTTGACATGTATATCCTCACCGGCTAGCCCATGTAAATGAGGGAGAATATGAATCTAACCCGATTTGAGTTAGAATTTAGAATCTATGATTGGATATTGAATACAAAGTGGTTGGTAATTCATATTAGGGACAACATTTTTTTAGTGTTTGTTCCCTATGGTTGGCCATATATAATTCAATTGGTCAGACAAGGATTGATTCTTGAATGAGTTTATTTTTTCTTATGTTCCTCCTAAGTTGGCGAATTGTTTTCTCGATTTGATGGTCAAAAAATATTTGAGGTATTTTTTTGGAAGATACGGGTCATTCAGAGAGATTTTGGATTGAAGAGGAAGATATGATTTTCTTTCTGTTTATTCCATTTTTGATTTTAATGAGAAGGCATATGTTTCTTTTTTTCTATGTTTTTTAATATTCAATTTTTTTGTTTTTGTACAATTACTATAAACTAACAACTTCATAATTTCACCATCCTCGAAAACAACCCCATTTTAATGTGTGGCTGATTTTAGCTTATTGACCGTTCAAGGTTCTGGTTCTCTACTAATGTGTATAGCCAAACTCGGGTCGAATCCTTGACGATGATACTTTTTAATATCCAATTGTTTTTAGTTGATTGTATTTTGATTGGGGGTTTGATTGCAGATCGTATGAAATTATTTATGGAAGATGTTTTATTTAAAAAATTGATAAATATTGTTGTGAGTCTATTATTGGGTATTTGTTCTTATTATATTCATGAGCTTTGCATTATATTTCATTAAATTAATACCCACATCACAATATGGATTTGATCAGAATTCCCAAGTGTTAAAGATTTAATCCAAGACAAAACATATCTTATGGTTCTAATAATTACCATTAATTATTTATAATAATTTATTTTTGGTTCCAATAATAAATGGAATCCACATATTAAAAAAAACCTGTCACCAATCCATGACATATAAAGTTATACATACACGATATTAACTCAAAGAATACTCATTGAGAAAAATCTCTCATTCCCTAAATATCCCTAAATTATAACTCAGCAAAATGGTATATTTACATAGCCATTAAAATGATTATTATTATAGTATAATATGTTTAATGTGATTAATTATAATAAAAGTGAAATGAAAGGAATAATAAAAGTTTAGTGCGTCGAACACACACACGGTCGCTGAAGATAATTAAAAAGGACATTATATTGAATGAGGAAGCAAAAGACGGGATGGGGGTTTAACATGAATTATACCATTTTTTGAAATATAATATTAAAAATCATATGGTGCATGAGATTAAGATTTATAGAAAAATAATCTTTCATTAAAACATAATTAAAAACAGTCTTACAAGATTACAGCAATAATTAACACCAAATTAAAAGAATGCAACGAGAGGAGGAATGATCTCTCAAGTGAAAAAATTAGTATGGATGGTCCTAACAAGCCTTTTGAAAGGCTTTGGTCATTCTAATATATCCTCCCCTTTTCTGAATTGAAATATTTTTTTGAAGGAAAAGAGGGTGGTTGTATTTATAGCCCATGGAGTTTGACTGTTTTCATTCTAAAGTTGTCCCTTCTCTTATCTCAAAGGTTTTCCAAATCAGAAAACTGAATCTCGATATAACTTTTTTTTCAAAATTTTTTATAATAATGATGGACAACTAATTTCAAAATATGGATCCATTTGGACTTAAGGAACCAATGTTAGGAAAGTTGGAGTAAACAATTATAATCTTTCCATTTCAATGCAAACATTTTAGAAGATTGAAATGTGATTAAGTTTTTGAATAGGAATATGCCCTAAAATACAAATAGTTTCTTCTATCATGTTGGAATAAAAATATATTATCTTTTACAATGCATTATAATTGCTTTATATGATGAATAGATCATGATCAATTTCTTGAATAGTGTTCATATTTTAATTCCAGGCCAGAATGGTGGTCTGTACATCAATGCCTCGGTTGGGCCCCTTGTTCTTGTAGTTAGAACTTAAAATTTTATTGCATGATTCATTTAGAAAATCCAGAAATATTGGTGGGGTTTAATAAATTATTTTCTTTATAATATAGACCAGTAACTCAATCATCATGGCTGGTCATGTTTCATCACATTTTCTTTGGGTCTTCTTCTGTGGAACATATGACCCTCCAAATTGACGATATGGCCTACAATTCCTTCTAATAAAATGTTATAATGTGAGTAAGGAAACCTTCAAAACAAGAATCATTAAATTTATATATTTAGGGTGATATTTATTGTTAAAAGTATAAATAGACCTGAATTAGGATGAATTCAAATACTGCTCAAAAATTATATTTAATATTTAAACATTAATATTCCACAAATATTATGCACAATTCATATAATATAAGTAAAGATAGTATATAATAAATTATGATAATACTTATCACATCAATATATATCTTTCATTAAATACTTTTTCAGTTTCTTGACTGATACACAACATTGAAATAAAACAAAAACTATGTCACCAAATTTAAAATTTTAAATATTAACATTATTTTTTAGATATTAAATCTATTTATTTTAATATATGTATCCACATTAATAAATGATGATAATTGTTATATTAAAAAACGTAAAATTATATTTTTGGAGATATAAATAGTAAAATGAAATATTTTTTACACAATAGGTTCTCTAATATGATTATTAAATTTTTTTCACCATTATAAACATAAAATTATATATTTGAGTCCATGAATTGTTACATTGTGTCCATTTTATGTAAGAAGGATCATTTTTTTTGAATAACAATAAAATTAATTGGATTATATTTCATTATAGAGATATGGTGAAAAAAAAATTAAAAAATTTAATTTGATAATATTGTCTAATTTTTATCCAATGAGTTAAATTAGAAATTTTTAAATAATTACTCTATTTTGAGTTTGAAATAATAATATTTTTATATAATAATAAATTTATTTAGATTATCAATGCTAAATAGTTTTGAGATTAAATAATTTTTACAAAATTAAGTGTTCAAATAAATCCCCAGATTATGTTAGCTTTGATATTCTTATCAACCTCAGCAACAATCATAATAACATAATAAGGGCTTAATTGTTATGGATGATACATGAAATTATAATGAATTACTGGGTGACTAAAATGGTGGAGTAAGATCTGAGGGATCAGTCCTCAAATTTCATCATATCTCAATGAGAATACATCATTGTGCCTCATTATGATTCCCAACAACTACTATTGATCCATTGGTGACATAGTTGCAATGATCAATGTTGACAACAAATATTCTCCTATAACATCGTTCAACCGAATGAACTAATAAACGGTGGTGTAAAACCCTCTTCCAATGTATATGGAGCATCTTGATAATCAACATCATCTATTGAGAGAGGAGAGTCGGTAAGAGCAGGAGGTTCATTTATGCTAGCCAAGTTAGGGGAAGCACAAGAGCCTAAATTGGAATATATGAAATCCTTACCATGGGGTTGTTTCCCTATTTAAAAAAATCAAAATAATTGGATAATCCAATTTAATCCAATAACCTATTGTGGCTTAATGTTTTGTTATGATATAAATGGCAGTCATTCAGTTTTTATTGTATAGTCTTGCTCGGTATAACATGTGATTAATAAAAAAATTGTTGTTTTATGGATAAATTCATGGTTCCATGTGGAAAAATAGATTTCTAACAACGCTTGGGGTTTTCTTGTTTGTGGGTATGGGGTAGTTTATAGACATTCCTTCCATTTAGGTATTTTAAAAGACTTTCTTTTGGAGAAAATGAAGAAACTCCCCATATCTCGAACAATAAACTACATCAAATGAATCTGGAAAATGAAGGCATCATCAATGTATGAAAAAAGATAGAAATTGGTGGATGTCATATAATTGGGATATGTTTGTGCTAAAATCCATTGGTAAAGACCAAATTTCAATCCCTCATTTAGTAGTCAGCATGCTTTTGTGGTTTATATATGATTCAAATGGTGATGCATCATCTTGGAGTAATACCAAATAAATAATTAAGGGAGTACATGCCGAACTGGTGACATGATGAGAGGTATACTACATGATAATGAATGTAGGTCCTACCAAATGGAATTGTGTTGGTAGTATCTTATGAGTATACCATGAATTTATTACTTCATATCAGGAAACCAATCTGGATCATTAACTACATTATGTCACTTGGATTTTATTTGTTCTTATCATAACCCTAAATACGATATCTGACACATCAATTCATGTTCGTTGAAGGAGAATATTTTCTGGTCATGTTCTCAATTTATCTTTTCTATTTCTTTAATGGGGCCTCCTACATGTCACAATGTGTGTGATGGAATCTATTTACCCACATTTCCACATTCTATAGGCTGGAATCCGTAATAACTATCAACAATGATGTATTCTATGTGGTCATAATTGGATTATGGTATTTTATTTACAACATCCATGGATTTCACCTTGTATCTCATTTATTAATCCAAATTTCCCTAAAATATTTAGTTCATTTTCATAGAAATAATACATGGTTTCATCTATATATAGATTCCTATTAATTAAATTACTTAGTTATTGATAGGTAGAAAACCATCATCCATGGGAATATTCAATGTTGGGCTTCATTGGGAATTTTCAAACAATCGTAACATTAGTAATTAATAAATATTCCACATGGGAGGGAATCCAATATGAATAATCATAAAAATTGAAAATAGGTATCCCATGTCATACATGAGGTAGTAAATGTTATAGGTGTGATTCATCCATGTATTTTTACCCCAAGCATCCATCGTTTATTGCTTTGGGTATGTATTCATTGTTAGGTAAACAGATCTACATCATATAGAAATGGATAAGAATGTCTAGTTGAGATGGTTTTGGGAAGGAGTTTAATATAAATTGTGAATGGAATGTTTGATAATAAATCCACAAGGAGGAAAATAATGAAAGTGATTCAATATGAAGGAATATGTCACACCAGAGCTTACCGATAGATCATAAATCACCATGTAGGTAACCCCGTGTTTGGAATTTAAATGACTCATAGTTGTAAATCTTATTAGAACATATTTAGGAGGGAAACCATGATAGTTTTCTGATGGACCCCGAAAGCCTATAATAGAAAATATGGGAGGTTTAATCCTGGGGGAATAACAATATATGTTACCCTTATATCAGAACACCTTATGAAGGAAGATATAGAGTAATGGATCTAATTTCCCATATATTATGATACATGAGGTATGTCCTTAGGATTGAAAACAAGTATAGTTTATTAATGGGTCATAAATGCCTTTGAAAGAAGATCAAGGAGGTGTTCCCATATTGGGTAACAATTTTATAGTTTACCATTTTCAGGATTGAACCATAGGGAGGAGTAATGGGAACCCAATATAGAAGACTATTATGACAACCCATATAACTCAATGCCTCAATATATGTTCAAGTGACTGGACCGATCCAACAATATCCCTTGATAGATACCATATGTAATAGGATTTATATTATATGAATGGTGTGGGTATTACAGGCAGAAGATGCTCGTAATACAAGGCTTGAAGTATATAGGGGGAGATGGTGGAGATATATGAAAATCATAGATGGTCCATAAATTGTTTATCACCAAGGGTAGGGGCATAGTTTTATATCATGTGTTAAAGAATATGACTTTTAGTTTAACTCTATATGAATTTGTTATGTATATGTGATTTTTATACAATAAAACTGAGACATGGGGGGATGACTACTCTTTACACGAAGATAGTACATAACCACCAATCATGTTCTATTTTGCAGTTCAAGGAACTGGAACTTCTATTGACGAGTGGTATATCCCAATTTATACATTAGAGTCACCCTGAATATAATACAATCTTGTAACAATACACGTGATTAAAAAATTAGGATTATTGGTCACCGAGTTAGTTCTCATAATGATGTGGGAGGACACAAGAGTTGGTGGCATTAGTCACATAGAGACTCAATGTGAAACTAATTTAGTTTTGGACTGATATCAATGCCACAAGAACTTGGCCATCATTAAGGAGAGCTAGTAGAAGGTAGACACCAGAGTGAGTCCAAGGAGATTCATTTTGTGAAGATTAGGGATGCACTGACCAGTATATCATGATGCTCAGGTGGATTACGAAGGTTAGGTGTTTCGCCAGAGGTATTATTTTTATATAATGTTACCCTAACTCTAAGTGACATACATATTATAATAGAGAGTACTTTAATATTACTAAATTAATAATGTATCATCATGTTCCTATGAGGTCCGTATTATTATACAAAGATAAATGAAAATCTCAAAAGAAATATATTCATTTTTAGAGGCTCTAAATAAAACATTGAAGGTGGTTTCATGATGATTGTATACCATGGGTTATCCTTCTTCCCTTCCATACATGACTAGGGAGTTATTTGTAGATGTCAAAAGGTTATGTAATCATTTGTAAAACGTTTGAATGAATGGGATATTTTATAGAGACCCTACCCTTTGTTCACATATTACTACCTGATGTAAATCATAATTAACCATCAATTAAAATCCAAGGATCATTCTGTCTTGTGGAATTGGAATGTTATGTACATAGTTAAACAATATGAATCCAAAACAGAAGACATATTTTAGTTAATCATCAACCTGATTTCCTAATATCCTTTCATCCCTTACATCTTCATAGGATAACATGATTTATTCATAATATAAGGGATTATCTAAAATGTACATTAAGGGTATAATCAAACGAATAAAACATGGCACACGGGTTAGAAGGAATAACATGATGACAAAAAATTTCATTGGACATGAATAAACATAAGGAATCACAACATGTATAACGTGGGATCATGTAATCATGGAATCGTAGGATTGTGAAAAAACATAAAAAATCACATAATCATGATTAAAGGCTAACTACCTTGACTATTTCACATATAATAGCATGAGTCGAGGCTTACATGCATGATCATAACACATGGAGGACCATGTATCATAAGGAATTATGTTTTAATCCAGGTCCCAACATGACGTCTCTGAAGACTAAACATTTACCAATGAATTTGAGCGCTATTTTAGAACACCCAAATTAAAATGATCATAAATAAGTGTGCTGCATACTAAATAATACATTTGTAATAAACATAAGGGTTATTAGGTGGAATGAAATTAGTAGTGTAGTAATGACATAGGGCATAAAAAATGGGTGTATCATTATGGTTTTAATAGAAGAATCAATATTTATTAAAACTGGAAAATAATAATTGAAAATATACCTAAAAATGATATGTGATGTTTAAATTAATTGATAACAGGTAAAAATTATTGTTTCAGAAACATTTAATAATGTGGAACTTTATTGTATTTCTGGAAAAAAAATTCTGATTACTTAGAAATAAAAATTCATAATTTTGTATATTTTACCATGAATAAACTTAGATAGATCCTCATTATAAAATGGCTGATTTTAAAAAAAATTAATTTCTTCTTAAAATAGATTTTGTAGGACACTGTAATATATTAATTAAATAAAAAAATCACTTTAATAATGCATTCGTAGTATGAGTAATTAAGATTAGAACCCATTAAGAACATACATTTCCCTATAAAAGAAGGATTAAATGATCTATATAAAAGACTTTTCAATATAGAACAACAGTTTTATAGAATTATATAAAAATAATGAATAATTATATTCTTTTAAAGGGTGACAAAGTGTAACCTGAAGGAAAAAATTGAGGTTTACAATGAATCTACTTTATTATGTTTGAATGTATTCTTAACATGAACAAACATTCCTAGATAATGTAAAGACCCGCAAATTTCAAGGAAATTTTTTTTTCTTCTTAATTTTCTTTGGAATTTTACAAGAACGCAGCTTCAGACGGCACCTGATTCCGAGGCCCGGTGTGCCCGGAATCAATTTCCGAAGTTTGGCTCGGGTACGTTCAGTGAACGGACGAGCGGGTTTTTCTATCTTTTGAACCGGTGCCCGGAATCGAATTCTGAGGGCACCGATGAAATCGCAGCGCCGGTATTTGCTTAGAAACGCCTCTTCCGGAGTTGCGTTTGCTCAGACGTGGTTTTTAAATTTTACGGCTTTAAGTCAGAAATAAAATAAAGTTTGTGCGACAACTTTATTTTATTTCACTTAAGCTGCTTGGAAGCCACTTGAAGTCACTTAAAGACGGCTTGAACTGAGTTGAACTGGATAGGATGCTATCCAGAAATATCCTACCCCCTTTGGTAGGATATTTGTGCGGTGGGACCCGCACGAGCCCCGCCGTTTCTTTCGCTAAGTAACGCACCCGCGAAAACCCGTCAAAGTAACTGAAAAGTCAACCGACGCGTTTTCTTTAATTCTTAACAGACCATTTAATTGGGCGGTTTATTTCGTGAATTAAATGGACTGTTTCTTCGTGAATTAAATGGGTCGTTTCTTTCGTTGAATTAATTCAACGAATTGATGGATCGTTTCTTAACCGGTTTCGTGTTGGCATGTTTATAAAATAAGACCAACCCAAAAATCCTTGGAAAGGATTTGAAAGAATCTTCGTTCCTCCACCCTCTCCGCGAAGAACGCGAAGAACGCGAAGAACGCGAAGAACGCGAAGAACGCGAAGAACTCCGGCGGACGGAATTCGACGACGCACACCAAGATCTGCGACGTCGACGAGATCTACCCGCGACGTTCTTCGGCGACGTCTTTCTTCCGCGGCCGATCCTCGTTCGGCAACAAAGGTGAGAATCGGATCTTTTCTTCTCCCTTTTTAATTTCAATATCAACGGATTTAAACTAATTAAATCCGTTGATCTTGATCCGGAGATTGGCGACGCGACGAGCGATTCCGCGACAACGCGGCGATCTCCATCTTCCGCGACGAGCAAATCCCGCGACGATCCCCCGTTCGGCAACGACAAGGTAAGGGATGTGGGAATTCTTTTTAAAATCCCGTGTTTATTCTTTTGAAATATAGAACCCGATCACGAAACAATTTTAATTTATTTAAAATTGTTGATTGGTTTCTTTCCTGTTTCTCCCGTTGATTATGACTAACGCGGAGGGTGCGGGTCTAACGAACAAGACCCGGCAACCCTCCGTCGATCTTCCTTTGTGTGCGGATTTGGCGAGCGACGGCAAAAGCGCGACGCAAGGGCCATATGTTGATTCCGCAGTGGAGGACGCATCCCGGGAGGAACAACGGCGCAGACGGGAGGCAAATCGGGCCACCGGAGCATCTCCGGCGGCCCGCGGAAGGAGGCGGCGGCGCGGGTCGCCGGCGCGGCGGCGCCGGCGACCGGGGGGGCGGCGGCGCCCGGCGCGCCGCCGGAGGAGTCCGCCGCGGCCGAGCCGCGGCGGCGGCGAGCCGCCGGACCGCGTCCGCGGTCCGGCCTTCCAGCACGCGGCCCGCGCGGGCCGCGTTTTCTCCAAAGCCGCGGGTTTGACCCGCGGCGGCAGCGCTTCGGCCGCTCGGCCGAAGCCGAGCCGGTCCGGTCGGCCGGGCCGCGCCCAGGCCGGACCGGACCCGGCCGAGTCGGTTCGGGCCGGGTCGGGCCGACCCGGTTCGGGCCGACCCGGTTCGGCCGACCCCAGGGGGGGTTCGGGCCGGGTCGCCCCGGGCCCAGTACCCCCGTTTCGGGCCCTCTTCGGTCTTTCGCCCATAACTTGGGCCTGGGACCTCCGATTGACGAACCGTCAGCGGCTACGCGATCCTTGGATCGAGACGGTCGTTTCGGTATATTATACTCAAGGTTTCGGAAGACTTTGGGTTCGGCCGGGTTGGTTCGTACACGAAGCCAACCGGGCCCTCGGAGCGGAAACGCTCATAACTTGAGCTACGGACGTCCGAACGACGTACCGTCAGCTGTGGTAGTTTCCTCTAAGTGAGACGGAACTTTTGGCATACTCCGCCCGAGGATCGGATACAGGCGGAGTACGGTCGGGTTGGTTTTGCCCTAAAAACCAACCGGGCCCCTGGGACGAAAATGCCAATAACTCTCAGACCGGGCGTCCGATTGACGCGCCGTCTGTCGCGTTGAGATCCTGTTGTCGATACGGAACTTTTGGATACATCAACTTCGGACTACGTGTCAGTTGATGTATCAGCCCCTCGGCTCGTGGAGCGGACCCTCCTAAACGAGCTCGCTATGTGCGGGAACCCTAGCGCTGGCTGTGACCTCGACGACAGAGCAGAGATCCTCCGTGGACTGCGACGACGGCAGAGCAGAGATCCTCCGTGGACTGCGACGACGGCAGAGCAGAGATCCTTCGTGGACTGCGGCGACGACTGTGCAGAGATCCTCAGTGGACTGCGTCGACTACTGCACTCAGCGATCCCACGTGGATCAGTGCTTCAGGTTCTGTGTGAGCCCGATCCTCCGTGGGTCCTTACTACCGGTTC
The DNA here is from genome assembly GCA_963277665.1 of Viscum album. Classification (NCBI taxonomy): domain Eukaryota; kingdom Viridiplantae; phylum Streptophyta; class Magnoliopsida; order Santalales; family Viscaceae; genus Viscum; species Viscum album. Next base: position 1,354,868,971 of record OY728158.1, on the reverse strand, counting down.
TGTGTGAGCCACTGCCTACAGGTTCTGTGTGAGCCCGATCCTACGTGGGTCTTTTTGCGGGGGTTAGTACCTATCGATCCTTCGTGGGTCCGACGACTGAGACGGATCAGTGATCGTCTTTGACGTCATCTGAAAAAGTATACCTGGTTGAGCTGAATCTTATGTTACTCTCCTTTGTGGATTGTGTTGAACTATCCTTTGTGGATTTACTGTTTACTCTCCTTGTGGATTTGAGTCTTGCTTTCCTTTGTGGATTGAGTTGTTCTTGAGCTCGTGAGCAGAGCTAGAATTGGGGACTTAGGTATATGTATGGGCATATACCTAAGTCGAGTCAGATGTTACTTCGTGATTGCATCTTTCTTTTGTGCTATATCCTTTGTGGATTTCGGGAGACCTTCGGGGGTCTCGGGGCCCTTACTGAGTAGTTGTACTCACCCCTGCACGGGCTATGCCCGCACTTCGTGGTGTTGGTTGCAGACGACGGACAGCGCTGATCGCGGTTGGGGCGTGGAGCAGGACGGTACCTGGAGGTGGACCACTGGACGGGACGTGCTCAGAGCGGACGTGGGGCCCGAGGAGCTTGGAGGCTATCTGTACCCACCCTTCAGGTGGGATTGCCAGTGGACGACACGAGGCCGCCGTCTTTTCTTCAGTTGCTGTACTTTACTTTTCAGTTGTACTTTACAGTTGGGCTTGTATTTCCGGCCCCTTTACCTTTCTGCACTTTACTTTCCGCTTGCTGACTCTGTGTGGTTGTTACTTATAAAGGCAATGCCTTCCCTGTTTACTGGGATTTTACGCCTTGGTGCTAGTCGCCAGCCCCTGGCCTATGGAAGGCGGGCTTGGGGTAGTCACGGCACGGGCCCCGAGGACGGGTCGTGACAAATTGGTATCAGAGGCGGTCGGTTCTACCGCAGACTCTGATCGTCCTTTCCTTCTATGTGAAGCAATAGTGTTTAGTGTATTGAGTGTGGTTATCAGTTCAGGGAGCCCAGTGTTGGTGCGGCGGCCGACGTATCCGTACACCAGGACCCTGACTCCTGATTTCCGACTTAATGCATGAAAACATTGATTGCGTGTGTGTTTCAAGTTTTCTTTGTGATTACTTATGTCAGCTCACCGGGTATACTGATCTGCTTTATGAAAGTCTCAAGTTTTCCTTGTGATTACTTGTGCCAGCTCACCAGGTATACTGTTCTGACTGTGGTGCTCTTGTTCTCCTTTTCAGGATGGCCCCGCGACGACTGCCAGCTAGGGTTCCGAGTGTAGGGCGCGACGGCAGCCCACCGAGCGACGAGGCCTCGGTGCAGGGCCCTTTGCCAGCAGTGGCACCGGCGGTAGCCTTACCCGCCGAGCCACCGATGCTTCCAGTACCAGACGCCGACGATGCACGTCGCCTCAGGGCACTGCACGAGTTTCAGAGCCAGCGACCGCCCAGGTTTCGCGGTGAGGCGGACCCCCAGGCCGCCGAGGACTGGCTAGAGGCGGTGGTACGGATCTTCAGGCTAGTGAGGACACCAGCGGATCTCATGGTGATCCTCGCAGCGAGCCTCCTGCAGGCGGCGGCAGGACGATGGTGGAGCCTGATGCTCCAGGTTCACGATGAGGCATCCCTGCTCTGGACGGACTTCGAGAGCCTCTTCCGCTCTGAGTTCGTCCCGGCCACCCTCCGAGCGGTGCGCATCCAGGAGCTTCTCCAGCTGCGCCAGGGCAGCATGACGGTCGCTCAGTATGCGGCGAGGTTCACGGACCTATCTCGCTACTCGACCGACATGGTACGGGACCCCTTCTTCCGGGCCCGGACCTTCGAGCAGGGCTTGCGACAGGAGATTCGTGCGTCGCTGATCTCCCTCAGCATTCCGACCCAGGCAGGAGTGCTGGAGCGAGCCCTCCTGATCGAGAGCTTCCTGGCAGAGCCTTCTTCAGCGGCGAGACCTAGCGCAGGGCGGCAGGTAGCTGAGTCATCGGCAGCTGGTAGCCGACGGATGACTCACGGGTCCAGGCAGACCAGAACCCCTCGCAGACGGCCTCAGGACACCAGCTCAGCGGTGCGAGGCACACAGCGGAGTGCCAGCCTTTCGAGAGGCAGGCTGTGCTACTCTTGCGGCGGGCAGGGTCACATGGCTCGTGACTGCCCGACTCGCCGACCAGAGGAGCAGCAGACGGTGGAGGGGCCACCCAGGCAGAGGCAGAGGGTCGATCGTGGCGGTCCGCAGGGAGGAGGCGGACGAGGCAGAGGAGCTGGCCGAGCAGCGGGTGGTGGGCGACGCTTCCAGGCTCTACCCCCACCACCACCAGGAGGGCCACCTCGACCACAGGGAGCTGGCGGGCAGGGACAGGCCCAGCTCCAGGCAGTGGAGGCCTACGACCCCGACTTGCCAGAGATGATTCGAGGTACGATCTGTGTCTATTCCACCCTTGCTGCAGTACTTATAGACACAGGAGCGAGTCACTCTTTCATAGCCTCTGCCCTTGTTCGGAGCTCGGAGATTCCGACTGAGCCGTTGGCTCGATCCTTACGGCTAGAGACTCCTACGGGAGCAGACTCGACGATTACGCACTGGTGCCGGCAGTGTGAGCTTACTCTAGGAGGCGAGAGCTTCGGCTGGGATCTCCTTGTAGCGGCGTCGAGGCCTTACGACGTCATCTTGGGCATGGATTGGCTATCCACGGTTCATGCCCAGATCGACTGTTTTAGGCGCAAGGTGCGATGTGTTCGTACCGACGGGAGCAGGTTTACCTTCACCGGCGAGAAGGGAACCTTTGCAGCACAGGATGGACTTCCGCGGAGGAGAGTGCAGCCCATCTCACATCAGTTGGCTAGCCTCATCCTAGGAGCAGTGGACGTGCGGAGTCCGGCTTTTCCTGCAGTGGTGGACCAGTACGTGGACGTCTTTCCCGACGACGTTCCAGGGCTACCTCCTCGTAGAGAGGTAGACTTTTACATCGACTTGTACCCCGGGACAGCCCCGATATCTACTCCAGCATATCGGATGGCCCCCGCCGAGCTTCGAGAGTTGCGGGTACAGTTAGAGGACTTGCAGAGCAAGGGGTTTATCCGACCCAGTGTTTCACCCTGGGCTTCCCCGATTTTGTTCGCCAAGAAGGCGGACGGGAGCTTACGACTATGTGTCGACTATCGTCGCCTGAACCAGGTGACAGTGAGGAATAAGTATCCGCTGCCACGGATTGATGACCTCTTCGATCAGCTCAAGGGAGCGCGGTGGTTCTCGAAGATAGACCTCCGGTCAGGCTATCATCAGCTCAGAGTTCGAGACGAGGACGTGCAGAAGACGGCCTTCAGGTGTCGGTATGGCCATTATGAGTTCTTGGTTATGCCGTTCGGCGTAACCAATGCTCCAGCAGTGTTCATGAGCCTCATGAACAGGATCTTCCAGCCATACCTCGACCGATTTGTCGTTGTCTTCATTGACGACATTTTGGTATACTCGACGACTGAGGAGGAGCATGCCTACCACCTGCGAGTTGTGCTAGACACACTCCGAGAGCACCAGCTTTATGGCAAGCTCTCAAAATGCCAGTTCTGGTTGCGTGAGGTCCATTTCTTGGGGCACGTCATTTCTGAGGCGGGAGTTGCAGTGGATCCCGCGAAGATCGAGGCAGTGCTAGCTTGGGAGCCACCCAGGAGCGTGACTGAGGTGCGGAGCTTCTTGGGCCTAGCGGGATACTATCGGAGATTCGTGCCAGACTTCTCCAGAGTTGCAGCACCACTCTCAGCCTTGACGAAGAAGGGGAAACCCTTCGTGTGGTCAGACAGATGTCAGCAGAGCTTCCAGGAGCTGAGACAGAGATTGACCAGCGCACCTATCTTGAGGTTGCCTGAGGAGGGAGTTGGGTACGTAGTTTACTGCGATGCATCAGGGACTGGACTCGGGTGCGTCCTGATGCAGGAGCGGGCCGTGATCGCCTACGGATCACGTCAGTTGAGGCCGCATGAGCAGAACTACGCCACTCATGACCTGGAGTTAGCAGCAGTGGTCTTCGCTCTGAAGACTTGGCGGCACTATCTGATGGGCGAGCGCTTCACAGTCTTTTCTGACCACCAGAGTCTCAGGTATATCTTCTCTCAGAAGGACCTGAACCTGAGACAGCGGAGATGGCTTGAGTTCCTCCAGGACTATGACTTTGAGATAGTCTATACTCCTGGGAAGGGGAACGTGGTAGCCGATGCCCTCAGCAGGAGGACGGGCATTCAGCTACTTGAGGAGGCGACGGAGCAGCTAGCCTCCTTGCAGATATCCTTCGTGGATAGAGACGGAGCAGCCTTTCTTCAGTCTCTCACAGTCTCTCCTCCACTTCTACAGCGGGTCAGAGAGGCTCAGCGTGGGGACGCTGACTGTGAGACCCGGCGTGCACTGATATCCTCAGGTCAGGCGCCTGATGGTTTCTCCCTTGGAGCAGAGCACGACATCCTTTTCAGAGGACGTACCTTCGTACCAGTCGCTTTACGAGAGGAGGTGCTGAGAGAGTTTCACACTTCTCCCTTGGCGGTACATCCCGGAGTGGCGAAGATGTACCAGGATCTCAGGCGACAGCACTGGTGGCCGGGTATGAAGAAAGCTGTGGCAGAGTTCGTTTCACGATGCCTCACCTGCCAGCAGGTGAAGGCAGAGCACCAGGTACCAGCAGGTTTGGTACAGCCCTTGGAGGTCCCGGAGTGGAAGTGGGACGGCATATCTATGGACTTCGTGACTGGACTTCCACGCACTTCCAGAGGTCACGACTCCATTTGGGTGATTGTCGACCGACTCACCAAGTCGGCACACTTCTTACCCATCAGAGAGCAGGGCTCAGTAGAGAGCTTGGGACGTCTTTACGTCCAGGAGATCGTACGGCTTCACGGTGTGCCATCGTCTATCGTCTCCGATCGAGATGCTCGTTTCACTTCCCGGCTTTGGAAGGGGTTGCAGGAGGCGTTCGGGACGCGGCTCCATCTGAGCACAGCCTTCCACCCTCAGACGGATGGTCAGACGGAGAGGACCATACAGACACTCGAGGACATGCTCCGTGCATGTGTTCTCGACTTTGGTCGCAGCTGGGAGGACCACCTACCCTTGGTGGAGTTCGCGTACAACAACAGCTACCACTCCACCATCGGGATGGCACCATACGAGGCGTTGTACGGCAGACCCTGCAGATCACCGTTGTGCTGGACAGACCCTGGGGAGTCAGCACTCGTGGGACCAGAGATGGTCCGAGCCACGACAGAGAAGGTCCAGATCATCCAGGAGAGGATGAGGACAGCTCAGAGCCGGCAGAAGTCATATGCTGACAGGAGGCGGAGGCCACTAGAGTTCGAGGATGGCGACCACGTCTTTTTGCGTGTCTCACCTCGACGTGGTTTACGGAGATTTGGCCGAGGCGGCAAGCTGTCTCCCCGCTTCATCGGGCCTTTCCAGGTCCTCAGCAGGATAGGAGAGGTGGCTTATCGCCTGGCTCTACCACCTCAGTTGCACCGGGTGCACGACGTCTTCCACGTGTCTCAGCTGAGGAGATACGTGCACGACCCGACGCACATCATCGACTTTGGGGAGCTGGACGTGGACGATGGGGCGACTTTTGCGGAGGTTCCAGTGGAGATCGAGGATCGACAGGAGCGGGTCCTACGTGGGCGGTCGATTCCTCTTGTGCGCGTCAGATGGCAGCACGGGAACCTCCAGGAGAGCACTTGGGAGCGGGAGGCTCAGATGCGTGCTCAGTACCCCCATTTGTTCCCCTAGTTTTGATGTATCTTTACGGGGACGTAAAGCCCTGAGGTGGGAGTAATGTAAAGACCCGCAAATTTCAAGGAAATTTTTTTTTTTTCTTAATTTTCTTTGGAATTTTACAAGAACGCAGCTTCAGACGGCACCTGATTCCGAGGCCCGGTGTGCCCGGAATCAATTTCCGAAGTTTGGCTCGGGTACGTTCAGTGAACGGACGAGCGGGTTTTTCTATCTTTTGAACCGGTGCCCGGAATCGAATTCTGAGGGCACCGATGAAATCGCAGCGCCGGTATTTGCTTAGAAACGCCTCTTCCGGAGTTGCGTTTGCTCAGACGTGGTTTTTAAATTTTACGGCTTTAAGTCAGAAATAAAATAAAGTTTGTGCGACAACTTTATTTTATTTCACTTAAGCTGCTTGGAAGCCACTTGAAGTCACTTAAAGACGGCTTGAACTGAGTTGAACTGGATAGGATGCTATCCAGAAATATCCTACCCCCTTTGGTAGGATATTTGTGCGGTGGGACCCGCACGAGCCCCGCCGTTTCTTTCGCTAAGTAACGCACCCGCGAAAACCCGTCAAAGTAACTGAAAAGTCAACCGACGCGTTTTCTTTAATTCTTAACAGACCATTTAATTGGGCGGTTTATTTCGTGAATTAAATGGACTGTTTCTTCGTGAATTAAATGGGTCGTTTCTTTCGTTGAATTAATTCAACGAATTGATGGATCGTTTCTTAACCGGTTTCGTGTTGGCATGTTTATAAAATAAGACCAACCCAAAAATCCTTGGAAAGGATTTGAAAGAATCTTCGTTCCTCCACCCTCTCCGCGAAGAACGCGAAGAACGCGAAGAACGCGAAGAACGCGAAGAACGCGAAGAACTCCGGCGGACGGAATTCGACGACGCACACCAAGATCTGCGACGTCGACGAGATCTACCCGCGACGTTCTTCGGCGACGTCTTTCTTCCGCGGCCGATCCTCGTTCGGCAACAAAGGTGAGAATCGGATCTTTTCTTCTCCCTTTTTAATTTCAATATCAACGGATTTAAACTAATTAAATCCGTTGATCTTGATCCGGAGATTGGCGACGCGACGAGCGATTCCGCGACAACGCGGCGATCTCCATCTTCCGCGACGAGCAAATCCCGCGACGATCCCCCGTTCGGCAACGACAAGGTAAGGGATGTGGGAATTCTTTTTAAAATCCCGTGTTTATTCTTTTGAAATATAGAACCCGATCACGAAACAATTTTAATTTATTTAAAATTGTTGATTGGTTTCTTTCCTGTTTCTCCCGTTGATTATGACTAACGCGGAGGGTGCGGGTCTAACGAACAAGACCCGGCAACCCTCCGTCGATCTTCCTTTGTGTGCGGATTTGGCGAGCGACGGCAAAAGCGCGACGCAAGGGCCATATGTTGATTCCGCAGTGGAGGACGCATCCCGGGAGGAACAACGGCGCAGACGGGAGGCAAATCGGGCCACCGGAGCATCTCCGGCGGCCCGCGGAAGGAGGCGGCGGCGCGGGTCGCCGGCGCGGCGGCGCCGGCGACCGGGGGGGCGGCGGCGCCCGGCGCGCCGCCGGAGGAGTCCGCCGCGGCCGAGCCGCGGCGGCGGCGAGCCGCCGGACCGCGTCCGCGGTCCGGCCTTCCAGCACGCGGCCCGCGCGGGCCGCGTTTTCTCCAAAGCCGCGGGTTTGACCCGCGGCGGCAGCGCTTCGGCCGCTCGGCCGAAGCCGAGCCGGTCCGGTCGGCCGGGCCGCGCCCAGGCCGGACCGGACCCGGCCGAGTCGGTTCGGGCCGGGTCGGGCCGACCCGGTTCGGGCCGACCCGGTTCGGCCGACCCCAGGGGGGGTTCGGGCCGGGTCGCCCCGGGCCCAGTACCCCCGTTTCGGGCCCTCTTCGGTCTTTCGCCCATAACTTGGGCCTGGGACCTCCGATTGACGAACCGTCAGCGGCTACGCGATCCTTGGATCGAGACGGTCGTTTCGGTATATTATACTCAAGGTTTCGGAAGACTTTGGGTTCGGCCGGGTTGGTTCGTACACGAAGCCAACCGGGCCCTCGGAGCGGAAACGCTCATAACTTGAGCTACGGACGTCCGAACGACGTACCGTCAGCTGTGGTAGTTTCCTCTAAGTGAGACGGAACTTTTGGCATACTCCGCCCGAGGATCAGATACAGGCGGAGTACGGTCGGGTTGGTTTTGCCCTAAAAACCAACCGGGCCCCTGGGACGAAAATGCCAATAACTCTCAGACCGGGCGTCCGATTGACGCGCCGTCTGTCGCGTTGAGATCCTGTTGTCGATACGGAACTTTTGGATACATCAACTTCGGACTACGTGTCAGTTGATGTATCAGCCCCTCGGCTCGTGGAGCGGACCCTCCTAAACGAGCTCGCTATGTGCGGGAACCCTAGCGCTGGCTGTGACCTCGACGACAGAGCAGAGATCCTCCGTGGACTGCGACGACGGCAGAGCAGAGATCCTCCGTGGACTGCGACGACGGCAGAGCAGAGATCCTTCGTGGACTGCGGCGACGACTGTGCAGAGATCCTCAGTGGACTGCGTCGACTACTGCACTCAGCGATCCCACGTGGATCAGTGCTTCAGGTTCTGTGTGAGCCCGATCCTCCGTGGGTCCTTACTACCGGTTCTGTGTGAGCCACTGCCTACAGGTTCTGTGTGAGCCCGATCCTACGTGGGTCTTTTTGCGGGGGTTAGTACCTATCGATCCTTCGTGGGTCCGACGACTGAGACGGATCAGTGATCGTCTTTGACGTCATCTGAAAAAGTATACCTGGTTGAGCTGAATCTTATGTTACTCTCCTTTGTGGATTGTGTTGAACTATCCTTTGTGGATTTACTGTTTACTCTCCTTGTGGATTTGAGTCTTGCTTTCCTTTGTGGATTGAGTTGTTCTTGAGCTCGTGAGCAGAGCTAGAATTGGGGACTTAGGTATATGTATGGGCATATACCTAAGTCGAGTCAGATGTTACTTCGTGATTGCATCTTTCTTTTGTGCTATATCCTTTGTGGATTTCGGGAGACCTTCGGGGGTCTCGGGGCCCTTACTGAGTAGTTGTACTCACCCCTGCACGGGCTATGCCCGCACTTCGTGGTGTTGGTTGCAGACGACGGACAGCGCTGATCGCGGTTGGGGCGTGGAGCAGGACGGTACCTGGAGGTGGACCACTGGACGGGACGTGCTCAGAGCGGACGTGGGGCCCGAGGAGCTTGGAGGCTATCTGTACCCACCCTTCAGGTGGGATTGCCAGTGGACGACACGAGGCCGCCGTCTTTTCTTCAGTTGCTGTACTTTACTTTTCAGTTGTACTTTACAGTTGGGCTTGTATTTCCGGCCCCTTTACCTTTCTGCACTTTACTTTCCGCTTGCTGACTCTGTGTGGTTGTTACTTATAAAGGCAATGCCTTCCCTGTTTACTGGGATTTTACGCCTTGGTGCTAGTCGCCAGCCCCTGGCCTATGGAAGGCGGGCTTGGGGTAGTCACGGCACGGGCCCCGAGGACGGGTCGTGACAGATAATCCATTTAAATAGATTAATTAATAAACAATTATGCATGTATATGATTTAGTAAAATTTTAAAAAGTTAATTTTTGGACGTTTTGATGAGTTTTAAGATACAATTTCATCATTTGGGGTTGTTCATTTCCTTGGTTTTCATTATTATTTCAAATCTATATGTATATGGAAGATCATGTAATGAGATAATTATTCTAAATATTAAAAATTATATGATATAAATGAAAATAAAATTTTTAAAATTCTCTTATATATCTTTTATTTATATGGTATGATGATGATGCATTAGATAAAATGTTACTTAAAATGATTTAATTTATTTTTCCAGTTTTTATGACCATCGTGGACTTATATAACCTTATTTATCTACAATTTTATATATTGGTTCTAGAAAATTATTTGAATTATAATGTTTATAAATAAATCTAATTTATCCATAATGATGGTTTTATGGCCAGGCATGAAGAAAGTAGTGTAATATTAAAACACATTGTCATCGGGGACAGTAAATCATCACATCACATACACTGTTTTCATTTTCATAGTAAAATATAGAGTTATTTTTCACAACTAGACAATTGATTTACTTGTATTGGTGATTTTGGATGAGAAAATAACCTATTAAAAATATTCCACAAAATAGAGATATTTGTTACGAAATTAGTGTCCTAACTCCAATATTAACAATTTTCTATGGAAAGAACATGTCTGTCACAAATAGTTTTAGAAGGGTTTCGCGCCATTCAAAGAGAAAATCACTGGTGACATATTATTTGTGATTAAATACTTATTCCTTTAAAAATAGTCCTTCAGTCAAATGTATTTGTGTTTTAATTTAATCATTTGTCACAAATACTTTTGAACGGATGACTTTTGGTTAATACATTGTTTATTTCATAAATATTCTGTCATTAAAAAGTAATTTATTTATCCTACCAATCCCACCCGTTTTCCTCCCCTTTGACACACCACCACGAATTCTCTTCCATAATGTTAGATGTCCCCACATCCACGTTACACCACTGCACCACTGCAATAATCTACCACTCCGTTGCATTGCTCCGATGCACCGCAAAATCATTATCTCTTTTATATTTCCTCAAAACAATCATACTTTTCATCCCCATATCATTTTGCTCAGATCTACAAGGCACATACACTGAAAAAGTTCTCTAAAATATTTTATTTTCTTTCAATTCGATATATGAATAGTGGTATCTTAAAAAACTAGATCAATGAGTTTACACATTTTATTAATTTATTATATATTTATGTTTAATATAAATTTAGTAGTTTATATTTGGGTGCCAATTATTTTATAGTAATTGATTTTATTTGAATACTAGTTCGGTTAATTATCATTGGTTTTCAAAAAAAATTTATATAACTGTTGTAAATAATTTTTAGGTGTAACATATTTTTGACTGTGAATTGTTTTTTTATAAAAACTATACATGTTTTCAATCATTTCAAAAAAATTTATATCCTTTCAATTGTATATGATTTTAATTGTATAAATTTTTAATAATTTATCTTTGTTTTAAATTGTATAATGGGTTTCTATTTATGTTTTTAAGAGTTTAATTATTAAAATTCTCAATTTTATATATTTTCAATTGTAAAAATGTCAATTTTATACTCAATCAATTGTATAAATGATTAATTGTTTAAATAATATAAATTTAAACTTAATGTGATGTCAATTTTATAATGGTTTAATAGTTTAAATATTATATATGTTGTGTATTGTATAAATGTTTTATATAAGTTTATAAATATTAAAATTAATAAATCAATAAACAAGTGTGATTATATATATATATATAGAATTCAGAATTTTTTATTGGTTTAAAAATTATAAGAATATATGTGATGTCTTTTTATATTTTTATTAAATATTTTAATATATATATATATATATATATTATTCTATGAATATACAAATATAATTTTTTATTAAATGTGTGTGATATTTAACATATATATGTAAATAATAATGTGAATATATATATATATATACCATGTTTAAAAATTGGGAATTGGTTATAATATATATAAGCACCCAAACCTACATACACATTTTATAGAAAAACATAAAAAATAATTAAGAAAATTACAATTTAAGATAGATAGTATTTATTAAATTGAAATTTAAAAATTATACATATATTTTATTGTAATAGTTTTTAATAAATAAAATCAAATAAAAGCATTATCTAAATTTCATAAAAAAATTATTTATTAAATATCTAATAATTAATTAAATAATTTATAATATTTAATTATTAATGAATCATTTTTATTATTAAATTGTTAATTGTAGTGGTAATTATAAATTAATTATAATAATTCGTAAAAATATATATAAAAAATTATTGAATGGTATAACAACTATTAGAAATTCACAATAATTATTTTAAATGTTTTATTAATTAAAATAATTACTATTAATATCCATATAAATTTTACCATCGTGTGCAATGTCACTAAACATTCAATGCCCAGAAATGTTATGTCACAATTTGGGTAAACCCACATCATATAACCAAGAGTGATCTCTGACTTATCATATGATACATAGATTCCAAAATATTATAAATTTTAATAATTAATTATAATAAAAATATATAATGAAATACCCCCGTATAAAATGTCACAAAACAGTCAATGATTACAATTCCTGTATTGTGCCTATGATAAAATCGATATGTCGGACCCAACAGTGATCTCTGATTTATCATATGATACAAATTTTGAATTATATTTTAACTTTTTGTAATAAATAATAATAAAAATATTAAATTAATTACCCCTACAAACAATGTCTCTAAACACCTGATGATCACATATGTTATGTCATGCCTATTGAGAACCCCAGATCCCAGGACCAACATTGATCTCTAATATTAGAAAATATAAATAGTCATAAATATATATTTAATTTTTATTGTAAATTATAATTAAAATATTTAATTAATTACCCTCACAAGCAATGTCCCTGAACACCCAATACACAGAAATGTTATGTCACGCCTGTGGTAAACCCCCATCCCACCCCCAATGGTGATCTCCAATTTTTCAAATGATATAATGTTTGAAAGATATATTATATTTTTAAAATATATTATAATAAAAATATTAAATGAATTTCTATTAAGCGAAATGTTAATAAACATGTGACAATCAATGATGTTATGTCATGCCTCGGATAAACCCACATCATGGACTAACCAGTTATCTACGATTAATCATTCAATACACTATTTGGAAGTTATAAATAATTTTTATCTATTCTAAACCACTATGGACCCGATAATATAGTGCTGACCTAGTGTCTCATTCTACTCATACTCCATAGAATATTTCAAAAAGATAAAATATAATAATAATTGTCTACTAGTCAATATGATAAGTAATAATTATTATTATTCATGCGTTTTTTAGATATATATGGACAGAGAAAGTAGGCACCGATATCTATTATGTGATCAATATTGGATAAAAAATTTTATAAATCCATACTCATCTACATTTAATCTTATTTTGATTGAAGGAGATGGAACCATTAAATGATTTTCATTGTCAAAATCAGTTTTTTATCTAAAGGATCGATGAAATGTAAATTTGATCTTAGAATATTTGAATCATTTTATAATGTCAGTCAACATCTATTGAATTACGGTTTAAGAAATATTATATTTTTTGGGATCATTATGGTGAAAATACATTAGTAAAAAGTAAAAAAAAATTGGTACCAGATACATAATTTTAGAATTTAATAAAAGATTTATCTAGTTCATCTATTCTTAAAAACAAAACAGAAAATGGAATTACATATCCTGGATTAGAAACATTATAGTTTTAAAATTGGTTCAAATTAGCTATAATTCCTTATTCATAAGAATCCAGATGAGAAAACTTGATTCTATAAAAAACGTTAGGTCTAGTAAATCATACATTTGAATTTCTAATAGTTTTTTGACCATATTTTATCATTGTTTGATACATTGTTTCCTGAAATAAAAAAATTTCCTACATGATTTTATGAATATAGAAATGTTTGTTCATATTGTTGGTCTGTGTTATTAGAATATCCAATCATGTTCAGAATATTACAACTTATATTATGGTGATTATGACTATTTCGATAACTGTCCAACATGTAGAGAATAGAGGTATAAGGCAAAAAATAAGGAAATCCTAGAGTTCTTGTGATTTAGATGAAATATTTTCTAATTACACCTCGTTTACAACATTTTTTATGTCTCACAACAGAGCTAAGATCATGAAATGGTATAAAAAAATAGTTCCTTCATAGAAAGCATAAATAATCCATGTGATGGAAGGAAATGGGAATTTTTTTATCAACACATCCTTATTTTTTCATAAGCACATCATAACATAAAGGTGGTCCTTTTTACTAATTGATTTTTCCCATTTAGTTCTTAAAAAAAAACACATATTGTATTGGTTTTATTACTCCATACAACATTCCTCCTTGGATGTTGATGAGGGAACTACATATATATTTGACATTATGAATTCAAGGACATCCAAAAAAATTAATGTGTATTTTATACCATTAATAGATACCTTAATTTAACGATGGAACAACTCTTTGACTACATTTTATATAACTGCATATTTGAAATTAATTTTGAAGGGTTCATTAATGTGGACTATCAATGATTTTTTTACATAAGGTATGTCATTTGTATGGATCAAACATGGTCTAATTTTATGTCTATACTACATTAAGTAGAACAATGTGTTCTTTCATGGTAATGGGAGAATTCTTAGTTATTTTTTCCTATTATAAGATATTTCTTCTAGATGACCACCAAACTTAGAGGAATGTAACAAATGTTTACAAAATATCAAATTGAAAGAGATGCACCTCCTAATATTCCCTTAGTTTTTAGGTAAATTCTCTTATCTCTACTTTTATAGAAAATATAAATTGGAAAATATAAATGGTTTTGGGAGAGATAATAATTGGTTAAATATGAGTATTTTTGGGCCTTCTATATTGGTCTAATTTTTTAGTTCATCATATGTTAGATATAATGAATATTAAGAATAATATTTTTGATAATATGTTATTTACCATTTTGGAAACGACTAGTATAGTCAAGGATAATGTAATGGCATAGTTGGATGTTGCATATATTTTCTAACATCATGAACCTCAATTAATTGAATAAAAAATATTAGAAAAATTAATGGATCCAAAAAACTGAATACACACGTTGTAAACAAATCCATTTATTATTATGTCAATGGATTAGTGATGTGAGTTTTCTTGATGGATAAGCTTTTAATTTTCCTCATTGCATTAGAAATAGTCATATTACCGGGATAAAAATTCATGACTGTCATTTCATATTTGAAATATTATGAATTTTTTATCACAAAGAGCTATTGAATTATTCAATATAGAATGTGATGACTACAATATCACATTTTCAGGATATATTTGTTTGAAAAAATAAAATTATAAGTCATTGAGTTTTTCTAAAGAACATGTTGTTTTAATTTTATGTAAATTAGATAAAAATATTCTCAATGGTCTTCTTTGATACCATGGGCCATGTAATATTTAATTTTTATATAAAGAAAAACTTGGAGGGACAATACAATTTCAATAGATATATCTTTTTGAGAAATTTATTAAAAAATTAAAGAATAATGTGAATAAATAAGAATCAATGAAATGTCATATTGTAGAATAATACTTGCAATATGAAATTTCAAATTTCAACTCCTATTTTTAGAGTAGGAAAATATAATAAAAACTAATATCATGGGTCCCAATTACAAAAATTATGATGATTTTACTTACCATCTGTTGTCAGGTTTTCTTCAGCCCAAGGCCCTTTTGAGAGACTATCATAATAGATGGAATAAAGTTGAATAACTGCACAAAGATCATAGTTATGTTCTGTTGAATTGTGATGAAATGACACTATTTGTGTATAAAGTACAAAATTTATATTATTTCATTAAATATTTAGAAAATATATCGTTATTCAAATTTACATTTTTGTAGAATATATGATGACCTTATCAAAAAAATATTTATACAAAATAAATATATTTCTCTTGAAAAATGTTAGAAACCACAAATTTCATATTGGATTCAGAAGCCTATAAAGATAAGTTTATTCTGATAGATTATTAAACAAATTTTTCAATGATATCAATTATGAATTTTTTTGGTTTTTACAGTTAAAACAACCTCAAAATAAATTTTACAGAAGATTATGTGTGCCCAAAAATCCACTATGAAATTTATGAAATCATTTAATTGGTATGTGGTTAGTGGATTTATACTTTATACGTACATATATAGTGACTTCAAGAAATCAATGAATTGTATTTTTTATTTGAAAGGATAACATAAAAAGAATTTGAAGATAACTTTTATGGTCTACTAGATGAAATAATAGAGTTGTGTTATCTAAAACCAAATTGAGTTACATTGTTGAAATTACATCGGTTTGATTCTGAATGGAGGTTGAGATTTCATCCACAACACCAACTCATTGACATTAAATATATCAGTATTCTTACAACAAATGTATCGTTTATGTTTTCACATATAAAACATCATTTTTTATATGAAATAAAATATGATATTTTGAAAGATTTGAAGTACTCGTGGAGTGTGATAATAGTGAAATAACATGACAAATGGTTTATTGAGAATGAAAATGGTTTTGTGGGGGAGAAAAATATCAATATTTTTAATGAAACATACCATGAAATATCTCTTACCTGATGGGATATAAATTTCAATGATGAAACCCACTAGTTAAGGGCTGATTCTGTATATAGGTTTGAGGAATTAATAATGGATGATGATACTAAAAGTCATTTGAATGTTGAGAATTCTGAAGATGAGGATGAAAACATTGATGTTGATAGAAATGTTGATGAATATAATGATTGATGTACAATATTCAGGTAATTAGTTTCATTTAATTATTATATACAGATATTTATTATTTTGGTAAAATTAATATAAGTGTTGAAAATTTGTTTCCTAGAACATTATTTTATTCTATAATTTATCAATTATTTATATTTCATATATGTATTAAAAATATCTCGTTGGTGAGAATATTTGTTTTATATGGCTAGAGGTGATCATGAAGATTAATTAAATTCCCTCACTAATCTCTGACATCTTACTGATGAGCCTAATTCATATCCTCCTCCTCATGCATGTGTGCTTACTAGGAGGAGGTGTGGCCTTTCTTGATTTCTGATTCCAGATCATATTCTAGAGAGACGACCTTATGTTGATTTTGATCCTCATTTATGGTGGTATGTTTTTTAAGATATATTTTATACTATAAAACTGTATTAATATTAATAATAGTTTTATGATAATATATTTTATTCAATTTTCATATTTTTTCACATTTAGCAATTGGGACGGCTGGTGTGATTCAGATAATTTTTTTTTTTGATCCATGGGTGTCATGGGACCTTATACACATCACCTTCCTTGACCAAATATTTGACCATTCTATTTTACATTATTAAATAATGTATACATTTAGAAAAAATAATTACTAAAATGTTATTTATTTTCTTGTAGAATTTATTTTCTTTGATATCTAATAGCTAGAGAGGACATATATTGGAGGTGTGGGACAATTTTATGCATGATAAATTTCACTGATATCTACACAACAAGAGATAGTGATCTATATGTAAGTCAGGTACAACCGCTTTTGTTCAGTCTTGCATCTCCCATCATCCCATCTATATTTCATATCATGTATGGGCTGGGATGTGCTTATTTTGGATATGAGAGACTTTTGGGAGGAGAACATTAGCTGGGTGTCCCAGCTAGGGGAGGAAAGAGGTCAACCATAGGACCGTGAGTCTTACATTTGGAATAAATTGATGTGATTTGGCCTGTAATATTATTTACTAATGTATTTATTTATATATTCTATAAATTGTTTGTTATATTATACAGGCCCCTACAAACCAATCTATTACAATGATTGATGTTTATTAGAATATGTATAATGAAACCCATAGAAAAGAATTTCAAGATGAATGAAAGAACCATATTGTGGTTTGTGATTTTGTTTTAAAATGTTGTCATTATTAATATTGTTGTTAATATTAATTTTTATTATATTTAGAGGATGCATATGAGTTTGCTAAATCTCATTCATGGGAGAATATTAATTAGACCGTACAATATGTAACTGCAAAGTCGTGTTTCGATGATGAGGCATGGATATAGGAGTCTTCGCTGGTTGTCGATAATGTTTGAGTGATTGGTATTGCTGATCAATTAACACATACAAGTTATTATGTTACGTTATTATGGAATTAGAAGTCTTGAAATGATTTACTGGATAGTCATTATAGATTCGATCATCTACTTTATAGTATGAGGAGCGGTCGATAGCTCATGATAAGATGATAAAGTTGATACATACTAAGAGGGAGGAGGAGCGTGAGTAGTAGTATCTAAGTGATGAGAAGATGATGTAATATATGAGGTGACTTTCACGTGGAATTGGGATGGAGTTCCCTCTTGGTTATTCAAGTTATCCACCCCAATTGCTTTATGTGATCCTCCACCATTAGACGATATTGGATGATTTATGAAGTTTTTATTACTTTTTTTATATGTTATAAAAGACTTGTTATTTTTTTATGTGATGTATTACTTTTATGTTTCTTTTATTTATTTTTATTTTATTTAACTATTTTAAATTCATTTGTAAATGTAAGAAATATTTAATATTTTTATTATATTTTAATTAATTTAATGTTCTATAATTATTCATATATATATATATATATTATTCTAATTAATTATTATTTTAATTAATTTAAATAACTTAATTAATTTTTTCTTTTATTTTATTTTATATAAATTATATTTTATTTAATATTTACTTTTTCTATATATATATATCTTTTAAATATTTTTCAATTTTATAAAATATTTTTTAAAATAAATTAATATAATTTTATTTTCTATTTTTTTGAGATAATTAATATTATCGAAAAATTATCACAAAAGGTTATTTTAAAACACAGATGTAAGCATTTTGTGATAGACCCATTCTCCATTGAAAATAGATATTATTATTTCTAGATCATCAGAAAAAAATTGAGATTCCACCACCTTTTATTGTGTATTTCAGATAGACTCCATAAAAAATGAAGTTTTGAGATTGAAGACCATTGTAAATACCCTATTACAATTAAATTAAATTATTTTAGTGCATGATTGATGATACAGATTCAAATAACATAAGGAACTTCCATTATATATAAGATTTTTCAATTATCTTGTCACTTGTATTGGCGTTTTTTAGGAGAGTATAATATGAATAAATAATTTCAAAGAATTTAGGAGAAAAAGAAAGAGGATTTTACCTCTTGATCATCTTCTCCTTGAAAGCATCCAATGTAAAAAAGGATTGGACATATATAAGACGATGTTGGTGGAGAAGATTTGAATAGTATTGGAT
Organism: Viscum album; assembly: GCA_963277665.1. NCBI lineage: Eukaryota > Viridiplantae > Streptophyta > Magnoliopsida > Santalales > Viscaceae > Viscum > Viscum album. Next base: position 1,354,850,186 of record OY728158.1, on the reverse strand, counting down.
AGAATTTTATCAAGATTTAGGCCTTATAATGTGTGAGGAGAAGTGGTTTTGTGGGTTTGTATTCATATTGAAGGATATTTGTGTCTTTTATTATTATATTCAATTTTAATTATTTTTGGATCAAAACTAGAAATAGTGATGATTATTGTTAGTTATTATAGTATAAATTTGATGTTATTTAATAATAATGGTGCTTACATCACCCATAATTCATCATGAATAAATAATTCAATTTTTTATCTAATATCATAAATTACAGTATTTTAACTAATCACTATGAATTCAACTATTATAGAAAAGTCCCAAAAATCCATCTGAAATGTTTTTTGACATGTATATTTCAAATATGGCCACCATTACATGAAAATAATTTACAATATATGTGAATAATAATTTTTAAATAAAACCATTATTGAATTAAAACAACTTATTTTAAAATTATAACAGATTTTACAATACATTTAAAAAGAGATAAAGGTCTCCGAAAAATTAATTTATAATAGAAAAGAAAAAACTATTATTTTTTGAATATATTTTATCAAAATAAATTTTATTTTAAATAATTTTGTAATTAATATTTTTTAAAATAAACATTATTGTTTCAGAAATATCTCCATAATTAATTTATCATTTTTAAAATACCTCTTTACATATTCCAGAATATAAATATATCATATTTTCTTTTATGATATTCCTAATTTATATATTTATTTTCATAGGTTATGTTATGATTATATTGGATAGGTTTTTATTTATAATGGTCACATTACTACTCGGAATGTAATAATACTATTCCATTATTTTAGGTTCTTGAATTTCTATAAATGCCTCTTATTTTATTCATTATTCATTAATAGTTTTTTTATTGTTATCTCGATGTGATCATATGTGATCTAAACTATGTGAAATAATTATATAAATGTAAATATTCATTGATTATATTCTGGTTCATTACATGTTTATATGGAATTATTTTTAAAATGATTGGAAATGTTCATGATGTTATATGAACTACACCCGGGGAAATGGATGCATGAGTTTGAGTATATCTTTCATATAGATTTGAGTTATCCCCGTATGAACTCTTAATGGATCATCACTACCCTGTGATGATGCATCATAGCCCATACGATTAGGTCTCTACACGGTTAGGGCATTCTTTAGCGCATTCTTTTCATAAATATGGGATATTTATGAAAGAGTCCCTTAAGAGAGAGCTTCGTCCCATTTGGATCATATTCACCTCGAATCGACCCAAAAATCCTCAAATTTTAATTTGGGAAACATATTTCATTGTCCTCAACTTCGTACAGACTGTATTGGATGGGTGTATTCAGGTTTTCTATAGTGAGGTGTCTTAGCCTGATATGAATATACCCCTCAGTGGTATAGAGTTTTTATCCCTCTAGGAGGCTTAGAGTGATTCTTAGGTCATTCATTTTTTCATTAATAGTATAGGTGGTCTTTGTGTGACCAATATTTTTATGGCCATCTATCCATAATCTATAATATTGATTCTAGTATTGTTTGGTGGTCGCCTAGTGATTACTAGGCATTGATCCCATATCTGTGTGTCATGATCTACAAATTTTGATGGTTATTAGTATGATATAGTGTTCATAAAAGTTAAACCTTTTAGTTTCCTTCATTGCATTATAGTAACATTTTCCTTATGCGGGGTTTGTGGTATCGTTGTGGGAAACATTACATGAGTTTCGATCCTCTACATAGTGACTGGATTTAGATTTAGGTTATGCTGATATACACATTTTGTGTGTGTGTATTTTCTTCTATGTTCAGAGTGTCCCCTAGTGATCTTGTGAGTTATCCAAACCATTAGTCATCTGATATACATATTCATATGTTGGATTTATATGTTGTTAGAGATGATACAAATGTTCTCTCAAACATATTCCATCTTGGATGTTCTGTATGTTCCATTCAATTTATGTTGATTGTTGTGTGGCATATCTCAGTTTTGTTCCATCAAGGATGGGAGGAATTGTGGACAGTGTTTGATGAGATGAGTGTAATGTTTGATACATGATATGGACATTATGAAAATCTAACATGGATGGGACAATGATTCATGGATTCTATTATAAGTATATCTTGGATATTTTGGGAGAACATGTTGTGTATATCATCATGTTTGACGTACTATGGGTGATGAGATGGCTAGTATTATATAGATATGGGGTTGAAAAAATGGATTACTATCTCTCTCTATCTTTCATGGGGTTTACCCACTATATTTTCTTTGATGAAACTAGAGACTATTAGTAATCCCTTTTGGAGTTTTTTGACCCATTCAATGCATTTTTTTACACACTCTATAATGAATCCATGTTTCTAGTTTTACGATTAGAAAAAACATTAATATTTCATTTTAATACACAATGAGGATACAATATCATCTAAATGGATTCCAAATCCACATTCTTGGTTTGTGATTTTGGTGAGGATATTTATATTTAAATAAAATTTGGATTTATTGTTTGGAATGATAACATTTACATGTGCATATTGAAATTGTACTTATATGGTCTAAATAGTCCCCGAGGGTATGGAATTACAAATTATATACATGCATAAAGAAGATTAGTTTTGAGAAATAATGTGTTGATATAAATATTTACAAAGTAAATGTCTAGAGTATTTCCTAATTATAATTGTTCGTGTAGATGACATTATCTTGTCTTGTAATTATTAATGATTTTTTGAATAGATTTTATATGAAATAAAAATGAATTTAAAATGTATATGTTGGGGGATATAAAATACATTATTGGGATACAAATATAACAAATGATGGAATATATGTTTATTTCTGATTAAATTTATTCTAATGAATATCATAAGAGCTTCAACATGGAAAACTCAAATAATTTTTCTACACAAATATTTGTGGGAATAATGTTTAGTATTGATGAGGAAGGAAAACTATGTTTATCATAAAAAATTTCAAATGATGGTTGTATGTTATTTGTGATTGACTACCTCAAGAACCCAGATTATTTTTGTTTTTACATTATATGGAAGATTTCTAGGCTCCCCAAATAATCACATTTTCTTCCTTGAAAAAGAATAATCAAATACATCACAAGCATTATAGAATTCAAATGAAAATATAATAGCATGGATAATATTGTGTTTTTGTCATATTAAAATGGTTTTTTGGAATTAAATTTTAATGATAGGAAATGAAAATTGTGTAGACTATTCATTCTAGAAAATAATTAGGATACATGGAATTCAAAAAAAAATAATTCATTAACTTTAATTGTGGACATATTTGGGTATGTTCATTCCACTCAATCCACTAATCGTATTATGTGTATGAAAACTCAATTGGAATAATTACATTTTTATATGACGTTACCCTTTCTATTAGATTGTGATAATAAAAATACAATCATCCTCACTTAGAATTCAATTCATCATTGTCATTCAAAACATTTTGATATCAAATATTATTTCATCAATGAGAATGTAGAGAATAATGATTTGAATCTACAATTTCATCCATAAAAAGAACATGTTGCAGAAATTTTCATAAAAAATTACTAATGGAATACTTTTCTAAATTTTTGATGAATTTTGAGGTCCTACCTCTTTCTCATCCGAGTTGAGGTATTTTTTTTGTCAACTATCCCATCCTATTTTTGTATTGTGTTTCCAAGGGGGATAATTATCTCAACAATAAATCATCTCGTATTTCATTTAAAAATAAGGATTTGTGGGTCAGCTATGAATTTATCACTATAATATGATTAAAGTATTCCTAAATTTTATTTTTGTGGTTGTAGGAAAAAATATCATTGTATTTTATTATGGAAGAAGATATGAGTTAGATAAGATGAGGATGAAATATGAAAAATGTTTTCATAATCACAACATTTTGAAATGAATGATATTTTTGTTAATAATTATACATTAGTATGATGAGTTAGATCATGTAGGAAAATAATTTTTGATAAGTGATCCATGGCGTGAAGAAAAAATGTTCAGTGATTTATGAATCATGGTTAAAAAATCTAAATGGGGATTGTTATGACTATGGTTGTGATGAAGGTAATTGTTTTCAAGTATGGTCTTTTTTTGTCAGGAATTTTGATTGTGGAATGAAAATAATATCACATTATATATTTTAAAACCCCAAAAATGTATGGTATTGTTCTCTTTGATTAATACAATTTTCTTTGATTAATATAATAGCATGCATTGTACGCAGCTCCGAGTTCTTGCACACAACGATCATGCAAACTAGCCATTTAAGAATTAGTTATGAATATTAATAAAAACATTTTAAATTTTATAAATTTTATTTTTCAAAATGGAATTCATTTTTGGATTCAGAATATCTAAATTGGATTAGTGTTATTTTATAGTATTTTTTTGAAAACATTCAATTTTTTATGAATAGTGAAAAAATTGAGTTATTGTTTAAAACCAAATTTCCATTTAAATAAATATTCATTTTATTTAAATATAATTTTTAAGAACCCAGACCTTATTTTCAGGTATGTTTTTCCTTTTCCTTGAGTATTTGAAAAAAGAGGAGATTCTGGAATTTTTTGAAGTACACGCCATGTAATTTCTGAGTACACGTCGTGTACTTCGTTGCCGCTTATAGCCGTGTGCTGGCCATGTCATGGCCACACACACAACCATGTAGGGGTGACATGGAGGCCGACTAATTTCGAGTACTGGAAATCCTAGTACACATCGTGTACTCTAAAAGTACACTCCGTGTACTTTATTTTTCTTCTTTAAATGGACTGGGGTCACGTCTTAACCCCAGAACCGTCTTCTCCTCCGGCTTCGTGGACTGAGGGCATCATGTACAGCTTCCGATCATCAAAAAACACTCGAGCCTCCGTCCGATCTTCAAATCGGCCATCGTCGATTGCATTGGAACCGTAGTGGTAAGCTCTTCCTTATCCTAGAGCTTTGTTTTCCAATTCCTCATCTTTCGCATGTTATCATTTGTTGAGTGTTTTGGTCGTTTTCGTAGATCTATGATGTCCCAAGGAGATTCAATATTCGAGTTTTGGGTATAAAAACATTATAACGTCGAGGTAGGTGGTCTGTGACTTTCTATAGAAAGTCTTTGAGTATTTGGTAAAATTCCACCAATACCCTTGAATGGGGGTATTGTGTGTTTCTTGTTTGACCTTTTTGTTTTCATTCTTTGCTTACATGCTTGATTAGAGGTTCTTGTTTGTGAATATTGTAATTTACTATGCTTTGGATGATTTTCCCTTGCATGTCTGCCTGTTTATGTCTGTTTGGTCTAGTTTTCCCTGTTAGGCTATTGCCAGTTCTCAGCATAGTTGTAGGATGTTATGATTTTTCTTCCATGATGAGATGTTGTAGATTCTAGACAGGTAGTTCATGAAGATACTATGGCGGTTAAGCGATATAATACTTGTTTATTTTACACAGGGCTATGACAACTTAGTGTAGAAGACCATAAGGAGAATGGACGTAAGGGCTTATCTAGTGTGTCTTTAATTTATGATGCGAGTTCATAGGGGGAATTGACGTTGAGTGCTTCCTCAGAGAGTATTTAGTTCCTGGACGCGGACCAAAGGGGGAATGATACGTTGAGTGCTTCCCTAGAGATCCATTAGTACGATATGCGACTATAGGGGGAATTGATGGTGAGTGCTTCCCCAGAGAGTCTATATTTCTTTAGCTGAACCTGAGGGGTGAGACTGTGTGTGCCTCAAAGAGTGTTTCTAGTGCTTATAGGTTGAACCATAGGGGTTAGGCTATGAGAACTCCCCAGAGGGTTGCCTATTTGTTTTAATTTCTTGTGTGGATGCTTATCTGTTTGTAAATTGTGCTGGGAATGGTTGATTGTTTGATGTCAAGTAACTTCTTGTTTACTGTTTCTGTACTTTTACCTGTCATATATTCACTGACTATTAGGCACAGATCTTCGGGTGGTTTCCTTCTGGGATTGTTATCTAACACCATCTTTGGGTCATACTTTTGGTCCCAAACAGATTATATTGTTGCAGGTATAGAAAAGGGAAAGCTCTCTCCTACTTCAGGTTCTTGATTACCCTGGAGCTGGAGAGCAGGGGACCGAGTCGAGGCTTGCGATTCTAAGGAGTTTCTCGTCTATTTTTTCCTTTTTTACTTTGGTTTAGTACTGTATTCCTCATTGTTACTTGTTTGGTTGTTATCCTAGACATATATGTATCATGCATCATTTATACATACTTCTGCTCCAAATTTTTATTTATCAGTCTTCTGCTGTTATTATTGTTGGATATTTACAGTTTTTTCTATTGTATGTGTTGTTACTTCCACTGTGTACTCTGGTAATGAGGTCATAGTTTCCCCACTATCACACCCAAGGCCCTCACAGCTAGTCGGAAGCCTCTGGCATTTGGGGAAATACTCTTGAGGCCATGTGACCAATCCAGTACGGGGCGCCTCTGGGTGGCTTCTGAAACCGGTTCATTACATATTGTATAGGTAAAATAGATTAATAATAAATTTATTATTCAAATGTAATTAATTGTACTCATTTTATAATGATATTAGATATATAAATTTTCATTGATCTTTTTAAAGTCATTTACCCACCTTCTTGGAACATTTACAGTTTTGAATAAAATATAATTTTTTTCTTCTGTGAATTGAAATTTAAAAAACTGGGAGGAACTATTCTCATCTATATGTAAAATGTGTTTAAATAGGATGAAAATATCTTTGGGTGAATAGTAACTTTTGATTTTTATTTTTTGCTGTTAAAATATAACAGTGTAGTTAAAGTTACAAATAGTATTATAATATTTTAAAATGTCCTCAACACATGTCCTAATTTTATTAGATAAGTTTTCTTAGAACTAATTTTACCTTAGTACAAAACTATGATTTATTTTTATCCATTTGGGTTAGACTAATACATATAATATATTTTACTTAATCAAAAATTAAAAGTGTTAAATTCAAATTTTAATAACTGAAACATTTTTAATATAGGTTTATACATAAGATAAATACAATGATAAATATTCACTAGATAGCTAAAAACATCCCTACATCATAGTATTTTATTTATTATTTTTAGAAAGTAATTAAATTTATTAATGACATAATAATGATTCAGCAATTACCATATTAATGAACAATAAAAATAAATGATATTATACTTATTAATATAAATGTAAAATGGTACATTTTATGGTATAAATGAATTTTATTGGAAAAAATGAAATGTTAGGTCTGATTCAATTTATTGTGTTAGATGTAATCAAGTTATTATGACTAATTCAAACCAAATACTATATAGTGTCAAAATTGACATAAATGATATTTTAAAACAAATAAACTTTTATTAAATAATATAATAGACCTAAAAATATATGGTTCAGAAAAATGAAATATTTAATGTCAGATATGTCATTATCAAACGACTGTAGGTTCTCTTGGTATTTATTGTAACTATATTAACAATATCCTAAAATAATAGAGGAATACATCCTAAAAGAAAAACTACTTATCTAAGGGTTAAGTCTATAAGAAAAGGTTAATATGGTGACGAAAACATTTCTAACACCAATTGGTTTAGAGGATTTGGAAAATTTCCTACCATACCATTGAAATAAATATATTTTGAGCTATTAGAAAATGAGAATAATTTTTTAATAAATTAATATTTCAAGAATTTCCTAAAGTGCCCCTCACCTCTCTTATAAAGGGTAATTTCCCTTCTCTTAAATTCAAACATCCAAAGCCATTTGGCTTGGAAAAAGCATGCTCAAATATCCTCATAACAACCCTAAATTAATCTGGGATGCCTTAATGTGATCTGAAATCAAAACTAATGAGCCCTTTTGTTCAATTCAAAAGGAACCACCTTAAGGAGAGTTAATTATTTTATCAAAACATTAAAAAAGATTTTCTTCTTATACTTCCCATTTCATTATTGCTTCTATACTAAAATAATAACTCCAGTAACTTCTATATACTAATATGTTATTATAAATATGATACAAACATATTCATTATTGAATCAATCCAATGAATGAAAATGTTACCATATGTGTGTACGTACGGATTATCGTCTCCATGTCATGGTGTAGTTTGTTATTCACAACATAAATATTTGGAGGCATATAAGAATGAGTATAATTGAGGTAAATAATAAATATAACATGTTAATTATTATTTATATATAATATACCATCCATTTACAAACAATTTCACCATCAACATAATGATATTGTCGCTCATGCGTACGTATGGATTACCGTCTCCACGATGCAATGTGATTTTATTCCCCTTTTTAAAAATTGAATAATAATATTAATTTTATTATTAAAAAATAAATTTTATGATCTTAATATAATTCATGATATGAATCAAATACATCCAATCCATAACAAACATGACTCGTGAAACAAAACATTTAATGAAATCAATTTAGTTACCACTGAAACCATGATACTACTAAAATATTATTAAAAAATGAAATATTATAGAATCATATATGAAATAATATTTATGTATGTGGTTCATTTATAGTTTAATAACATGATATTACTATTATACAGGAGGTTAACATACCCGCTACTACGTAAAATTACAATTTAAGGATCAAATTTACAATCACATTATTATATAGGGTTTCTAATACGTAAGTATCTACTAGAGAATCATTATCATACACATCTGTGTTTCATAAAAATGCAGTTCTAATCATTTTTACTATTTCTTAATAAATGTTTTAAAGTAATTTATACCCTTCTTTTACTGATAATGTAATATTTTCAATGAAATATTTCCTTCATTTTCCAAACATTTTACATTTGGATCCTTTGAAATATTTATGGAATGGAAATTTTTTAACTTATATGGTGGGTGAAGCTATTTTCTATTGTTATTACACCATCAAAGAATCCAATATAATATTATATGAATATATTAAAAATAAATTTTTTCTTTTATAATTCTGTGAATTTTAAATTATTTCAATGTTGAAAGATATATTTCTCTCAAATAGTTTTTGTACTGATCTCATCTATATAAATATATATTGTTGGATTTTATGATTAATTAAATTTGTTTTTTTATGATACAATATTCCATATTTTATTGAGTGTTTTATTATATGTTTGATTTTAGATGTGTTATTTTTATGTCATTCATAGTTTATGGATTATGTATTAACATTTTTTATGTTAGTTTATGGTTTACATATTAATATACTTTCACAAGGCCTAGAAAATATTTTTATTTATTGTCATCACACAATGCCTTAACTAAGTAGTTATTATTTACTGTATTAAGCATTAAATCTTTATTAGATTATCTATTTCTAGTACATGTTATTATTCGACTATTATAATATCCATGTGAATTATTAAATAGAATTATTTGATTTATCATTTCCATAATATTCAAGAGTTTAGGAATAAATTACCTGTGATTTAGTCTTACTAATTTCATTATATGTTTTTTCTTCTTTATGACATGTTATGCAATATTGTTATCCTTAGTGTGCATTTGAGCTCACCCCATTCATTTGATTTATTTTCCTTATGATGTGAGGAATTATTTTATTACGGACTTGCAGGGATATGATAAGAGATTTTAGTATCTTTAATAGAGTCGCAATGTTGTTTTTTTCATTTCATAATGTAATTGAAAATATATGTATATATTTATTACATCCAAGGCTACTAATCTAATCAATCATTTAGTATATGATCTATTGTGATCATGCCAATTTTATGTAATATTGCACCGACTCTGGGTAAATGGGGTTGGGGCATTACAGTTGGTAATATAGGAAGTTTAGTAAAAACCACGGGAACTATATTTAGAAATACTCTGGTTATAGAACACTAACCTAAGCTAGATTTTGAGTTTAGTATAGAAGAACATCCAAAATTTTTGTTAATGTAGATATTATGTAAATTTTCCATGAAATCAATCAATATATGTATTCTACAAGTGGACGAGGTATTGAAAAAGATGTACCAAAGAGGGAGAACTCTAACAAGGAGTTTCGGCTTGACACAATGTATCCTGGTACAAAAAAAATGGTCCTTACTATGAACCTGGTTTTAAAATCTTGGGGGATATTCTAAGGATAATCCACATTTTTTACAAACCATTATGTTGTATTTATGAGTTAATACTTCCCAAAAGAAAACATTTTTTATGCTTATGAACTATATGAATAAATTATTCAATTTACTGTAAGTATTTTAGAAGTTTGGAATTATAGATTGTGATTTATAAACTATTCTACTGTATTCCATTGTTTAGAAATGGATCCTAGTGGAATGAATGGAAAAATTATCTGTGCACGTAATCCATGTAGGGAATTCCCTCCTATTGAAGATAATTATAGAAGAGCTTGCGATTAGACTCGTGTGGATCAAATTATAACCATACTCCGATAACTCACTTGGGTTATTTATAATATCCTTACCTATATGGAGAACCTCAATCCACAACATAGAGGATCAATGTTAGACCTCTTCATGAGGAAACAACTTTAAACATTAAATGGGACTACAAATCCACTTGTAGTTGAGAAATGTATAAGTTCTTTAGAATAAATATTTCATGATTTGGAGAGTATTAAAAGGGAAATGTGGTCTTGGTAGTTTATCACAAATATGGAGATGCAGATCAATAACGATACATAATTAAAAACAAAAAGGAGGATAAAAAATTATCAAATATGGAATCGAGTAATTTTAATGATATTATCCTAGAAAACTAATTTCTTCATGAACATCTAGCTAATATGGATTGGAAATTTCAAATTCTGAGGTAAAAGGAGGATGAGAATGTCGAAATGTATGAGGAGAACTCTACAGGGTTAGAAATCCATGTTGTAGATTATATATCTAACCCATGAAGTATGATTGACTGATTTTTTGATGGGTTCAAACCATTTATCCATCTAGCATTAGTCTCAAAATCCATTTCATCGTACAAGGGTATAACCTCTTATGCAATCAAGAAAAAAAATGAATTCTCTAAGTCTTATGAATTAAAAATGATTCCTTAAAAGAATAAATCTGATGAATACTCTTGAAAATTAAATAAGGGTATAAGGGAAAAAATAGATTTCTATTCGGCAGTAATTTTTGGATGAAACACCGTAGTACATACCAAAACGGGGATGGGATTTTTTTATAAGTATGGATAAAATGGCCACTAAAATTGTGATTTAATTGGGATGAAAGAGGCTATAAATTTTCAATACTAAAATTTTAATGAAATAGGTCATTATGAAAATGAATTTCCTATGTGTCAAGGAGACGTACCTCAGAAAATGCCAAGTGATCAAGGCTGAGAATATGCAATCACAACTGCTAAGGTTGATGTTCTGAAGAACATGGTGGAAGGTACTCTAATCGCCTCCCCAAAATTTTAAAATTCTTTATTTGATTCTGTATCAACAAATTCTTTCATATCATCCATGATTTCCAAGAAAATTTGATATATCAATTTTGACATATTGAGGGATTTTTTATTCAAAACACTTAAGGGATGTATCATTGCAACAAATTTGGGTCAATCAGATACCATTATACCATAAAGACGATCTTTATCTGATGATATAATTATCATAACAATAATTGGATTTGGTATAATCCTTTGTAGGGATTGGTTTTCAAAACATGAAATAAAAATCTATTTTAAGAATAAGGAGGTCACAATTTTTGATGATAATAAAGAATACCTAATCATTTGAGCAGAATCAACAACATCTAATTCTCATATAGATACACCCTCTTTAGCTCTACTAAATTCATTTAGTGGGGAAGAAGGGAGTGAAATAAATATGATTGAGGAATGGAATGTTCAAATAGAGGATGTTGCTACTATGATAGAATATATAGACATGTTTCTAGAGTACTTACTTTGACATCCTAAAGAATGGGAAATTGAGATTTACAATGAATTAATACTTGGTTAAAGGCCCATACTCAAGACCCCTTATAAAATGGACACTATAGAATTAGTGGAACTAATGAATTAACGAGCATAATTGAGTAATAAAGGATTTATTTTTCCAATTATTTTTCTAAGGGGAACACTTTATCTTTTTGTTAAGAAGAAGGATGGATCCATGAGGTAGTGAATTGAATATAGGTAAATCAATGCTATAAAAATAATGAAAAACTATCTCATACATTGAATTGATGATTTATTTGAACAACATATTGGAGATAAATATTTTCTAATGATTTAACTTTGATCTAGATATCATTAGTTGTGTATAAGGAAGGAGGAGATTCCAAAGACAACATTTTGAACCTGGTATGTTCATTGCGAGTTTAGAGTATGGCCTTTTGGACATACTAATGAATCCATTATTTTCATAGACCTAATGAATAGAGTTTTCAAGGAATATTTTGGTGACTTTGTAGATGTAATTATTGATGATATTATGGTATATACCAAAATATTTCAAGATCATGAAGGTATCTTGCGTACTATTTCGAAAAATATTTTATGAAATTAATTATATGGAATTTTAGAAAATGTGAAATATTTCTTCGGGAGATTTCTTTCCATGGCTATATTGTCTCTATGGATGGAATATCCATTGATCCATCAAAGACAAGGGTAACACAAGAATGAATTGAACCGAAAAGATTAACTAAGGTATGATGTTTTATAGGTTTATAAGGCTACTATCGGCATTTCGTCTAGAATATTTCCAGGTTGGATAACCCATTAATCATTCTCACATGTAAAGGGCATAAATTTGTTTGGAAAAAAGGATGTGAGCAAGTTTTTTGAATAATTGAACAAAAGATTAGTCAATTATCATATCATGAATATACCATCGGGGAATGATGGGTTTGTTTTTTAGAGTGATGATTCTGAGAAAGTACATGGTTTTATCCTTCTGAATAATGATAGGGTTCTTTTCATTGCATCACGAAATCTTAAAATTCATGAACAAAACAATCCTACTAATGATGTTGAATTAGTAGTTTAAATATTTTCCCTAAATATATGACGACACAATCCATATGTTGAAAAAATTAATATATATACTGATCATAACAGTTTGAGGTATATTTTCTCATAAAAAGAACTCAACGTGAGGAAAAGGCCATGGATTGAACTACTCAATGATTATGATTTTACCATACACTGCCACCTGGGGAAGACAAAGAAGGTGGCAGATTATTTGAGAAGAAAGGATCATGGAGTTTTGAAAAAGATGAGTGTTGAAAGGGATAATATGTTGATATTCTAGTAATGATGGATATGGGAATAATCATGGAATCTGAAACATCAATACCTTTTCAAATGGTTATCAAACCATCTTTACTAGAATGGATAAAAAGTTCTCAGACTGATTATGAGGTGTTTCAAAAGAAAATTTAAGCTGTGAATCATGGGAGATTGATTGAATTTTTATACGAAGATAGAATTTTGAAATTTTGGGAAGAGGTTTTTTGTTCTCTATATACCTAATATAAAAAGAAAATTATTGGATAATGCTTACAACTCCAATTTATCAATAAAACCTAGTAGCAGTATGATGTATGGATATTTGATGGAATATTTTTTGTGTGATAACATGATGTGGGAGATTGCTGATAATGTGTCAAGATGTATGGTTTTTAAATAATTTAATGATGGAATACAACATCGTAGAGGTTTCATGAAACCTCTTCTCATACGTGAGTGGAAATGAGATGATATTACAATAAAATTTTTCATGGGGAAACCAAAGACACCTAGAAGAAATGATGAAATATTGGTCATTATTGATCGTCTTACCATGTAAGAACAATTACTTTCTATAAGAGAAGATTTACCAACTGATAGTTTAGAAAGAATTTATTTTAATGATGTTGTAAGGTATTATGGTGTAACCCTATCGATTGATTATGGTTTTGATCCCCATTTTACATCATGATTCTTGAATTGTTTTCTGATAGCCCTGGATACTGATCTATATTTGAGCACTGCCTACCACCCTCAGACTAATAAACAATCAGAATAATCCATTTTAACCATATAAAACATTTTTAGATCTTTCTCACATTACATTAAAGAAATGTGGGATATGTATTTACCTATGGTAGAAGTTTCCTATATTACCAACTTTCATTCAAGTATTCAGATGTCACCATATGAAGCATTATTTGGAAAGAGATGTCGCACACCAAGTTGTTGGGATTATGTTGGTGGAATAAAATTCGTATGCCTAGAAATTGATGAGGTAACAATGGAAATGGTGAATATTATCCAAACTAGCATCAATGAAGATAAATATAGGCAATAGTGATTTGTGGATAACTGTAGTATGGATTTGGAATTTCATGTAGGACATCATTTACTCTTGAAGGTATCTGCATGTAATTGTGTTATAAGATTCAATAAGAAGTGTAAATTATGTCCTTGGTACATTAGAACTTTTGAAATTCAATAATTAATTATAATTTCAGCTTAATGATTGGCAATGCCTCCATGCCTCTCCAAATTTCATGATGTGTTCCACTTATCACTGTAGAGAAAATACATGTATGACTTAATGCCTGATCTCACCCTTGAAGAAATAGATTTGTAACCTGATCTGACTTATTCTGAATATTCTATCAAGATTCATGATTCCATAGATCATGTTTTCAGAAAACAGAAGACTCGTCTGGTAAACAATTTTTGGAGAAATAAAAAATTGAAGAGGAAACATGGGAATCTAAGGAACTTTTGATGAAAAACCACCCAAATATTTTTATCTAGTAAAATTCCATAAATTAAAATGATGAATGTTTTTAACGAAGGAATAAAATAACACCCCAAGCTTCCAGGGTACAGATCACTTTTATTTATACAATTCTCTTTGATTAATATAATAGCTTGTGTTGTACAAAATTATATGTTCTTGAACAAATTGACAAATAAAACTAGTCGTTTGAAAAGTAGGTATGAATAGTAACACCCCATTTTTGAAATTTTATAAATTTCTTTTTTGGATTCAGAATATCAAAATTTTCATAGGGTAATTTTTTGGTATTTTTATGAAAACATTCAATTTTTTAGGAATAGTTAAAACACTATGTTACTTTTTACAAAACAATTTTTTAAATAATTATTTATTTTATTAATTTTTTTTAAAACCAATGTAGATATATAACACCTATATTAGTCCAATGTAATTCACTGTAGTCATTTTATAATGATATTTTATATATATATATATATTGAACTTTTTATTATCTTTTACCCACCTTATAGGAATATTTACAAAATTTCATAAAATGTAATTCTACCACTTTTATGAATTGATTTTTAAAAATCTAAAAGACAATATTTTCATTTATAAGTACAATTTTGTTGAATAGGATGGAAATAATTTTTGTTGATTTGGAACTTTTCATTTTTATTTACCACGTTTAAAAATAAATATGGTCATTATAGATAAAAAAATGTATTGTAATGTTATAAAATTACCTCAATATAGATCCTAATCCTATTAGATATGTGTATTATTTTTTGAGAAAATGCAATCTTAGGACAAAAATAAGATCAATTTTTGCCTTTTTGGGTATGAATAGGACATTTATTATATTTTATTTAAAGAAGAGTTTAAAGTGTTAAATTCAACATTTAATAACTAAAATTTTTTTTAAATTAGGTTATACCTATGATAAATTCTAATATAAATATTTATTATATAGATGAAAATATTTACTACATAATAGTTTTTTACTTATAATTTTTAGAAATTATATAATTACATTTATTTATGACAAAATGATGATGCAATTATTAAATAATTAATAAACGATTAAAATTATTGATAATAAAAGTATTAAATTAAATTAAAATTCCATATTTTTATTCCATTAAAGTATTTTATAGGTTTATATGAAATGTTAGGTTTTATTAAATGTATTTTTTAGAATCAGTTATGTTTTTATGACGTTAACAAAAACCAAATACTGAATAGTTTAAAATTTGACATAATGAATTTTTAAAACATATAATATTTTATTAAATTATATAATAGTCCTAAAAGTCAATTGTTTGTCCAAATGACTTATATCAAGTTAGTAATGTTATTATTGAACTAATTTATGTTATTTTTTAATTTTATTATCACTATATTAACAATATATTATAATAATAAATAACACATCTTAAAAGATAAACTATTTAACTAAGGGACACACCTAAAAGGGAAGGTGGATATGGTGTCCTAAACATATATATAACCAATTGGATGAGATTATTGAGACCCATACCCACATTATCCTCTAAATAAATCATTTTTATGGTATTGTATATAGAAAATATGTTTTTAATGTATTAATATTTCAAGCATTTCCTAAAGTGCCCCACACCTCTCCAATGAAAGGCTACATCCCCTTATAATAAATTTACACCTCCAAATCCATTTAAATATGCCAAACCCTTCCCATGTATCTTTAAAACTACCCTATATTCAATGTAGATTCATTAAATTGATCCAAAATCCAAGTTGAGGAGCTCTTTTTTTCAATTCAAAAGTAATCACCTAAAAAAGAGGTAATTATTTTATCAACTCTTTCCAAGTTCTTTTCTTCTTCTACATCAACATTATTTTTTGTTTTGATAAAAATATAATAAAAAAAATATATTTTAAATAATTAAATTTTATTATAAATATGTTACATTCAAATTAATTATTCTACCGATACCATGAATGAAAATTTCACCAAACATGCGTACGTATGGCTTGTTGTCTCCACGTCATGGGGTAGTTGGTTATTCAACACATAATTCTTTAGATGGGTATAATAATTAGTATAATTGATGTAAATAATATATATAACAGGTTAATTATTATTTATATATAATATACCATACAATTACATGTGAGTTCTCCAAAAATAGAATGACATTGTCACTTGTGCTTAGGTATGACATAGCATGCCCACGGCACAATGAGATTTCAATCCCCATCATAATCATCAAGAATAATTTTCATTTAACTATTATAAATAATGTTTAGGGAACTTTTTATAATTCTATATTTGAATCAATTACATCTTCTCCAAAACAATCATGACCTACGTAGCAAAAATATATAAAGCAAAATGAATCAG
This sequence comes from Viscum album, assembly GCA_963277665.1. NCBI lineage: Eukaryota > Viridiplantae > Streptophyta > Magnoliopsida > Santalales > Viscaceae > Viscum > Viscum album. The sequence continues at coordinate 1,354,833,081 of OY728158.1, read as the reverse complement.
TTAACGCCCAAAGCAATGATGCTACTAAATTATCATTAACAAATCAATATTAGAGGATCATATCTAATATCATAATTATGTATGTGGTTCTTGTATAATTTATTATATTAGTTTACTATTATATAATAGGATAACTCTACCTCGACTATGGAAAACTACAAGGCATGGTTTAATTTTACATTCTCATTATTATCTGAGGTTTCTTATACACAAGTATCTACTAGGACAACATTATCATCAACATACGTGTTTCTTACAAATGAATTTCAATATAGATTTACTATTTCCAATACTATGGTTAAAAGACATTTATACAATTGTTTGACGTTTTATATTTTTTTGAAAGGAATATTTCCGTTTTTTCCAAACAAGGTACTTTATAAGCTTTTGGGTAAATTAATGAAAGAATGTTTTCTCTAACTTATACATTGGCTGCATCTATTTTTTCGTTATAACACATTCAATGCTTCCCATTCAATAATATATAATTACTTTCAAAATAATTTTTTTCTGTTATAATTATGAGACTTTTAAATGATATAAAAGTAGAAAGATATTTTTATATCAAATTGTTTTTTGTATTGATTTTATCTAAACCAACATATATTGTTGGATTTTATGATTAATTGATGTTTATTTATTATGATACAATATCCCATATTATATTGATAGTTTTATGATTTGTTTGACTATAGATGTGTTACTTTTATGTCATTCATAGTTTGTGGTTAATGTATTAACATTTTATAAGTTATATTAAAGTGAATTTTTATGTTATGTTTCAACCTTTTCATACGGGGAATGCATTGGATGTAGTAAGTGATGGTAGTGGACTGCTATATACCCTCGATGCATCTTTAAGTATCCCGAGACAATCTAGTGACTTAGCACAAGGCCTTGATAATATTTTTATTTATAGTATGTCCACAAAGCCTAAACGATGTGGTTATGATGTCTGGCATTATGCATTACTTCTTTATGATATTAGCTATCAATATTACATGTTATTATTCAACAGGTAGAAGATCCATGTGAACAAGTAAAAGGAATTATTTTAGTATTCATTTCTATATTATGCTAAATTTTATGTTTAAAATACATGTATTTTAGTCTTATACCTTCTGATAAATGTTTAGGATTATTTATTATAGTTTCGGCTATATTTTTATCCTTACTGGGTATCTGAGATCACCCCTTTCTTATGTTTCATTTTTTCTAGGATATGAAGAAGTATTTTATTACTAACATGAAAGGATATGATAATAGATATGAGTGTGTTTAAATGAGTCAAAAGTTAGTTTCTATTCATTTCATAATGAAACGTAAATCATAGAATTTCTTAGGCTACTAAATTGATCGGTATTTTGGGACTTGATCATTTTTTATCATGCCAATGTTATGTAAAAATGTACCAAGTCTGGGTAAATGGGGTCGAGGCATTACATATGTAGTTCAAAAGGATACTCAGAAATTTGTTTTTTAAAAAATAGGACTCACTATATTTATAATGTATCATCATATTAAGAAGATGAGGTTTGGAAGAATAAGTTTTGATCAGACTCGCCATTGGTCCAAAATGGGAGAAGATCATTAATATGTATTGATTTTAATCAGATTTATAATGGATCACATAAATATGTGATGATCATTTTCTATTTTGAAATTCTAAAAAAGTCAAAATTATTTAGAAAACATGTGATTTGATTTTTTTAAAATTAAAATGTATAAATGGTTTCCATGAATTTTAATCAACCTCATCATTTCATGAACAATCGTATTTGGGCTATGTAGAAATGAGATGGTGTTGATTGTATTTAGATTAATTAAACATGGATGGAAAATATGGGTGTTAAAAATCTTAATCAAGATGATCTCATTCATAATAATCATATCTCTTCCAATAATAATCAGAATGATTTTCTCCAGGCCAATCTTACTAAGAAATATTGTAATTTGGAAAATATTATCGATTCTTTGAAGGAAGAAAAGAAACTACAATGCATATAATGTTATGATACATTCAATTGTATGTTTTAAAATAATTGTTTTGTTCAATATATGTTAAAATTCATTAATATATCCATGATACATGTTTAATATTTATAAATAATGTTGTTGAAAATAAAATAGATTGAAGATGACATGTGGTGTCATATTCGAAAGAAAATAATCTTGCCGATTAAACTCGAGGTGAAATCATTTTTAGAATTTAAATTACACGATAATGATGACTAAAAATGAGGGAAGGTTTTTGATCAACAATGTATTCAATCATTTAATAGAGTTATAATTACATTAGTTATCGATGTAATGTGTAATGTTCAATATGATGTGTATTTCATGTGGATAGAGAAAAGATTTTATGAAATGACAAGAATGTTCTATCCTGGGGGAGATTGAATTTAATCAATAATTTATTCAATGATTATAGAGTACTTTAATGAAGAAATCAGAATGGGAAAAATTGGATTTCAAAATCCGATTCGAAATAGATATTAAAAAGAACATATGATAACGAGATAGATACAATTGAAGAATTTAGATGATTTGAGAATATTTTTATATGTCATAAATGCATCCAAAATTTATGTGAAATCAATATTTTGTGGAATTTTATTATCATGGAACAATTTTGGGATTCCCATCAGAACCAACCATCGACCACCTATATATGGATAATAAATATTTATATTTTATTATGTATGTACTATTCACTATAGAAGGAAGAGTGGTTTAGATTTTTCTCGAGAGAATAAGATTAAAAATTAAATTTTTTCAAATAGTATTTTTATGGAGAAGTAAAAGGAGATGAGAAAAAATCGCAACGTTCTTTTCATTTGATCATCGTATTCAGTGAAAATCATTTTTAGTGGGTAATAATATTTTTCTTATCAATCATATTCAGATAACTGTTATATTTGGATAAATAATAAAACCGAGAGAATCATACTATAATGAATCATATAGGTACAATAATTCAGAGATGAATCCAAATGGTAGAATCACTCAGGTTTAAATCATACTAGGACGAATCATACTGGGAAGAATCAGACTAGAAAAAACATACATGAGATATCATATAGAGATTACCATAACAATGAATTTAATGATCTCATTATATTTTTGGTATGAAATTTAAAAATTGTTAAATAAATAATACATTTATAGAAAATGAAATGAAGGGAATGGAACATTAGTTTCTACACAAACATTTTATTACCCTATTTTTTCAAAGAGGCTTCACTCAAAATTTTAGATTTTCTCTAAAGTACTTCACTTGTGAAAAGGAATATACTACACAATTTAATCAATGGATTTTTTTCTAGAGGATTGTGTGGTATTGTATTATCTTCAATACATTTCAAGGACGTAGCTATTTATATTGAATAATGAACCTTGTAAATACTTCTGTTTCTATGGATGTATGTTTGAATTTTTTTTTCAATGGGGAATATTAGATTGAATATAAGGGGAAGGTTGTATCAATTGTAAGGGAACCTAAAATAATATGTATCAATGATTCACCCCTTTCTCTCTAATTTATAAATTTATCTTCACTAGGTGGTTAAAATTTACATTTAATGTCTAAACATATTTGATTAATGGTGTGACACCAATTTCTGTGTGTGGAGTTTCACTAATGAATTAGTGTCCCCCCCCCTCGATCCAGAGAATGATCCCCAACATAAGATTTGATATATATTGAGTCACATGGTGAATTTCCATATGGGGAGACCTAATGTGCAAATAGTCTCTAAAATATTCCATTTGTTATGGTAGGGATATGACATCGATATGATGATGCTCAATGTCTAGTATCTATCGGTTGAGTTCCATCAGGAATCAAAGGGCTCATAGTGAGGGTTTTAATAGATCAACATTATGTTAGAGCATAGAGTTTGATTTTATGGCTGGATTTAGGGATGGGACAATGAGAAAATGTGTCTATAATAACTATATTTGAGATATTTTGTGATTCCTTATCAAAATTATCATGTTTTTATAATTAAAATGGGGTGATGAACTGACTAGACTAATAAAGCTGAAGAGTGGCCAATGTGTGCCATTTGGTACGAGGGATTTCTGACCACTATCCATTGTTGGTTTCGATCTATTCTGGGAAGTATTTTCGGGAACGGTTTCATTTTTACCAATAGTGGGTTGAATGCCCAAGTTATTTGGATATGGTTCTTGAGTCATGGAACAAGCCCTTGCAAGGTCACACATGTGTTTCTATTCATGAGAAATTGAAGAGACTCAAAACCCATCAATAAACATGGAGGAACTAAATATTTCCCAGTGAATCTGACATGAACAACACTATGATAGAGGTGGATAGCCATGAGTCAAGGCTAGAAGAAACAAGGGATGACCAAACCATTGAGGAGCATTCCAAGAGGAAGGAGGTGGTGGTGGAAATGATACTACAACAAGAATGATTGGCAAGGGATGTTTCATGGATTAAATGGCTCAGAGATGGTGACAGGAATACATCGTATTTCCAAGCCTGTATCAATGAAAGAAGGAGTCCTATTAAATGAATCATTATTTTGGACGATGGCTTCTATATAGATGACATGGACAGTCTGGGGAACTTGAAACACTCTTTCCTTAAGGACATGCTTGTCAGTCGTAACTCCCAGATGCCAAATGGATATACAAAAGTGGATAACGGGATCTTTGAGATCATCCCTATGTGCATTTATGATCATTACAATGATGGTCTAAGCTCCGTGCTAGATGAAAATGAGATCTATAATGCCATGATGAACCTCTATTTGGAGAGTGCCCTGGGACCAGATGGATTCATGGAATCTTTCTAAAAATATTCTTGGGATGTGGTGAAAGTAGACATCGTGTGGTCTATCTATTACTTCTTCAAAAGAGGTAGTCTTCCAAGGGTTTCTTGTGCCACCAACAAGGTGATTATTCCTAAAACCATGAACTCCTCCCCTATAATGCAATACAAACCAATAAGCATGTGTAACATTCCATATAAATTCTTATCGATCCTTATCAATGTGAGGTTATACTTCCTTCTTCCATGATGTACCTCCTTGGAGTGGAATGGCTTCGTGAAGGGTCATTCAATCCAAGGGGCCACTGCTATTTCTCAAGAAACGATCAGAGATATTAATCACAAAACATTTAGACCCAACATTGTTATCAAAGTGGACATGAACAAAGATTATGAACGTGTGGATTAGGGATTTATCAATAAGGTTCTAGGAAGTATGTTGTGTTCCTCATGGAATATCAATATTATTTTCAGATGTGTTAGCTCTCCGTGGATGGGGGTATCTTTATGTGGAAGCCCGATGGATTCTTTAAGCCTACTCGTGGCATGTGGCATGGTGATCCGATTTCTCCAAGCATCATTATCAGGCATGAGATTTCCTCATCCATCTCATTCATAGGAACACCAACAATGGGGAGATTATGTACTATAGAAAGTGTGTGATATCTCAATCCATCTCTCACCTAATGTTTTCATATGACACTCTTATTTTCATTAATGGAGTGAGATCCTCGCTCAGAGGCCTGAATAAGCTGTTGTAGTTGTATGGACTCTTGAGTGGACAAGTCATAAATAATGATATGATTCTTTGATATATTTAAAATAATGCACCCCCAGACATTGTTTGGAGATCCTACAATCCTTGGCAATACAAAGAGGGAATTACCCCATGTATTATCTCTGAGTACCAGTTTTCCCCTGGTAGAGTGCATATTCGGGACATTAATTTTCTCCCCTACAAGATATCAGATCACATTCTCAACTGTAATAATAGATTATTATCATCTAGAGGTCATATTTCCCTCATCTATAGTGTCTTTTTGGCAACCCCCGTCCACACCCTCTCTACTGTTTAATCCATGAAGTTTGTTCTCTCTAATACCGATATGATTTTGGATAATTTAATATAGGATCCTCTAGCGGATGGGAAACGGCACTGGACCTCATGTAGGATTATGGAAAGGACAATGAGGGAAGGAGGAATAAATATTCATATCCATGAGGATACCATATCATGAATTCATGCGATGCTCACCTGGGAAGTCTTGGAATAGCGCTCGCTATGGGGGAAAACCATGCATGGGTAGTACGGTATCCCACCAGCGATGGAAACACATGGATCTATCTGTTGGTCTGTTATTTCTCAAATATCCTCTAATATTCTTCATCATCAAAATAGATTATTGGGAGAAAATATATCACATTCTGGGATCAAAATTGGGTTGGGGAGGTGACGGGATTACTCGTCCATCCTGCTTCTACTCTTACCTTCAGCGAATCCAGTTCATTCCTTTCCCTCAATAATGTCTTCTTGAATGAAGAGAAGTAGTATTTCTTCAACCTCATTTAGATGTCAATAGATCTAGATTGTTTTTTGTTCACCCTTTACCAGTAATGTGTTTTCTACATGCGTGATTACCGCCACGCCAAGGAAGTGCTAGAGAATGTTGATCCCTTGAATGAAACTCTATGGTCCAACTCCATCCCATATAAATATAATTTCCTGATGTGGCCAATCATGAGCAGAGAAATTCCCATGGACAATAATTTTAAATGATTCGGGATTCGAAATATGTCCAAATGCCCATGTTGTAGAGATAGCCAGGAGGAATGTTTGAATCGCCTCTCCATCGAGGGTGATTGGGAATGCAATGTGTGGATAATCTTATTGGATATCACTAGTCTTCTGGATATCAACATGGTGAATCTCCATTTTATTGACAGGTGGTTTCATGGCTCGGGTGAAAAGTGCCTGGATAAAGTGGCTCTATCCTTGGTCTTGTAGGCCAGCAGTTGGTGTATCTGGCAGGACAGGAACATTCGGAGGCACGACAGGGTCTATTCCTCTTGTAATTTTATCATCATCTACACACATAATCTCCTCCTTGACATGGGTTGTATTTCCATTCAGTGGAGAGAGGCTCTTTCTCTTCGATGGATGCATGTGACGTAGTAATGGACCCAGGCGGTGGACACCAGTGAAAAGGACATTGGGTCCAATGGAACCCCCATCCATATGTCTCAAGTTGAACACTGACGGGTCTTGTCTTTTCGGGTCTCTTGAGGGGGTGGGGTTATCGAGGACTCATGGGGCTCGGTCTGGTTTTCTTTCTCCTCTTGCCTCAGCCAAGTTTATTCTGTTCAGGTCGATGCCAAGGCTCTGCTTCTGGGTCTTTCACATTTTCAACAGGAAGGTATCGAGATATCAGAGGTTGAAACCGACTCCAAAATCCTTCATGACGCTTTAAATAGCCTTGTCCCCACTCCTTGGTCTATCACCTATACCACCATAAAATGAAAATCTATGATTAGAAACAATAAAAAAGTGGTGCACTCCTGGATGGAATGAAATCAGGTGGAAGACTATCTCGCTTCCTTGGAGGTTATTGGACCAGACCCGGTTTGTTTACATAATTTCCATTCTCTCAAACCTGAAGGGGTGAACATTATCAGTGGGGATTCCCTTATCCTTCACCATTTTAGACCGCTTTAGGTCCCTTACATGTGGAAATTATGGATTATGGGGTTGAGGTGTTGTTTTTTCTTTTGTATAATAAAAAATAGAAATTATGATGATGATAAGTTAATCCAATTTTATTGGGATTATGGGTATTTAAATGGTTATTTTTATACCCATTCCACCATCATAACTAAAATCATATGTCTTGTCTTCTTAATACTAAAGTAATTCAACGACCGTCCATGGGAGACCAAGATCTAATCAAGCATAGTTCAATCTTTAAAGGTAAAGCATTATACTATTTAGGCCACTGATAACATTCCCCTCTTATTTAAAAGGTGGAAATCACACACTTCTTGGTAATATTGTTTTTTTTTAATTTTAAAAAAATTTAGTACCTATGTCATAATCTGATATTGGATATATGTATGCATGAATTTTTGTATCAAATTTATTGTTATATCATAATTGAACCATGGATATTAATGTGTGTGTGTGCATAGGGATACCATATTTTAAATCCTCCCATATTGTGTATATTCATATTTGGCACAATTATCCATCCTCTATTCATTTTTTTTAGTATTATGGTTTCCAAGGATAGATTATCACCTAACTAGAATTTCCCATTGTGTTAGGACATGACATTATTTATTTACATCATTATTTATATCCAATTTATATTAAACTAGATTTTAATTATAACATATGTATCCCATGTAAAATGATTTTTTATTATAATTATGTAACAAGATTTATATATATAATATGAAAATTGAATACATATAAAATATATATGTGTAAACTACATCATTAATGAATAAAAGTGTTCTTTTTTTCCAAACTACCTTTCATGTACAGATAACCATATTAGCATAACGGATAAATACGATTTCTATGATATGAATAAGGGTCCTTATTTCATATTGAATATCCTCTTGTGTATATAAATGATAAATAATAATTACAAAATTGAAAACTAGTAATCAAATAAGAAAAAAAATTATTTATAATATTTCATTGTGTTATGCCACTCAAATCCTATCCAACTTTTATTTAAATGATATATTACACAAATAATCCCTAATTAATTCCATTTTTCTACTATTAAAAATATATTTCTACAATGTAACAAAATAATAACCCTTTAATAATGATATGTTATTATTCGCTTAATTTTTACCACCATCACGAACAATGATATGAAATTATATCATTTAAGAATATGGTGTAACGTCCCCACCCCAGAGTTAAAATCTGGTTCCCTGAATAGGTTCATTTTATAACCTCATGAGTGTCTTCCTATATGCTAGAGGCTACTAACTAGAAGAGAGGGTCAAATATTGATTATGGTTATACTATTCATTTTTTATCAAAGTAATACATTAGTAAATATAATAATAATTGACAAATGATATTACATAAATGGGATAAAACGTGTATCATAAGATGACCAAAAATGGAAATACAATATAAAAATAGAACATTAAATATTCCATTCTAAATTATGTTCCACTTCAAAAAAATGAAACGTAAATGTAAAGAAGATGAACCCTCCATAGTGAATACCAATTAACATATGGTTCCTCATCCGTACACCATCCCAAATCTGCCATCTAACACTTGGCCTTTCCCCAAATACTGTCCTAGAGAAATGAAGTCTATTCCACTACTGATAAGGCAGCTGGAGTAGTGTATGGTTACCACTATGTAGGACACAAATAATAGAGTCAAAAACAAAATCTAGTAAAATTATAGTGTTTTCAGTTATAGAAATAAATAATTAAAAATCATCACTAATCAATTAACACATTATTAATTATTCCTTATTTAACAAAAAATCATATGGAACATTTAGATACTTGTACCTCAATAACTTCTTCACCATAGGTTGTATCATGATGTATTGTTGAGGGATATAAAATCTCAAAATCCCATTGTTACCATTCTTCACCTAAATCAACACAAGAATGTCATTTATACCAATCACTGTCATTGTTATCACATATGAATTTCCATGTATCATTTCATAATTAGAATTAAAACATGAATTCCAATGTTTCCATTCAATATTCGATAACACATATCAATATCCATGTTCCCATTCATAATAACAAGTGACACACAAATTCCACTATTACCATTCAATTCTTATAACACATATTAATTTCCACGTTAGAATTCATAATCAAAACTCACATTTCGATGTTCATGTTCCAAATCATTTTCACAGTTCAAATTTGAATTTATATGTTACCACTTAATATGAAAATTCTCATTTATCACAAAAACACAATAATTTAGAAAAAATTAATTAATAAAATTAGAAAATTGGATAGTCATATCATCACATTAATTAATTCAAAACATAATTTATTTTATAATCATCATTATTATTTCAAAAATTATTTCTTGATATAAATCCCCTTAAATAATTCCTTAATTAATTATGAACATCAATTCCATTAATTAATCAGTATTCACTAAACTAAAATTTAATAATTAATTAATCTATAAATTATTTATACCAACATTATCAATATAACATATTTAATTTGACAATTGGTTATCCAAATCAACAATCTCGATATCTCATAGTTAACTAAAAAATTAATAATCTAAAATCAACAGTCTCAATATCTCATAATTACATCAATTATTAATTATCCAAATAAAAAATATCAATATTAACTAATTAATTACGAAAATAATTATGAAAATAATTTTGAAAATCATCTATATCAAAATTTCATAATTAATTAAAAAATTAATTATCAATTCCACAATCTGAATACCACATAATTAATTCAACAATTAATTATCCAAATCAACAATCTATATATCTAATAATTATCTCAAATTGAATTTTCCCAATTCAAATATCTCAATTTCTGATTATTAATTGAACAATTAATTATCTCTATCAACAATCTCATTTTCAAATAATTAATTAATTTCTTAGTTATACAAACAAACAATTTCAATGTGACATAATTAATTTATCAAATATTAATTCAATTGGAAATTCAATTATCCCATAATTAATTTGAAAATAAGTTATTCCCATTCATAATTAATTATTCCATAATTAAATTAGTAATTATTTATTCCACTCCAATCCCAGAATTGCGATACTCGAGTAATTAATTCAATAATTAATTGTATTATTCACCGGTCCAAAATCTCAATGATTTCATAGTTATTTCATTAACTAATAAATCTTAATGCATAATTATAAAATTACATCAATCAATTATTTTAACAATTATTGTTTCACTTGAATTCCATTAATTAATTCAACAATTAATGGATCACATGTAAACCCTTTAATTAAATAAATGATTAATTTTTCACTCCAATTACATTATTTAAAGAAATAATTAATTTATAATATTAAATCCCTTCAAATAATTTTTTGATTAATTGTCAAGTCATACATTGTTAATTGATTAAGAATTAATTAATCTTATCAAATCCATTTAATTGATTCAACAATTAACTTTACGTTACAATTCAATTATTAAAATCACAGTTAATTAATCACATCAATTCCATAAATTTTTTCCTCAACTAATAAATCCCATAAATACCATAATTTAATTCAACAATTAAATAATCAAGTCACCATCATTTTAAAATTCATCAATTAATTAATCACATCAATACCATTAAATATTTAAATAATTTCATTAATCCCATTAATTACGTAATAAATTAATCAATCCAATCAATCCTATTATTTATGTCACAAATAAAATAATAACATTGTTCCAATTGATTAATTATTTAATTAATTACTCCCATGAATCCAAATATCAAATTTAAAAATTAAATAATCACATTACACAAATTAATTATTTCATCAATTAATTAATCCCATCAATCCCATTATTTAATTCAATAATTAAATAATTAAATAACCGCCATTAATTAATTAATAAATACAATCAATCTATTTTTTATTCAATATTTAAATTATCACATTACTCTTATTAATTATGTAAGAAATTAATTATTCCCATGAATCTGATAATTCAATTAAATAATTAAGTAATCACATTACTATGATTAATTAAGCCATCTATCAATTAATATCATCAATCCCATTATTTAATTTAATAACAATGTAATAACATTACTCAAATTAATTAATGGATAAGTCAACTGATCCCATTAATCGGTTATTTAACTCGATAATTAAATAATTACATTACTCAATTTAATAAATTAGTTAAGTAATAAATACCACTAATTCCATTTTTTAATTGAAAGATTAAATAATATCATTAATCCTATTAATTATTTTCTCAATTAATTAATATCATAAATTACATTACTCAAATAAACATTTAAGTAATCACATTAATCTAATAAATCAACTAATCCTGTAATTAGTCCCATCAAAAGAATTATGGAATTCAAAAATTATATAACCACATTCAACCAAATTTCATAAAAAAAATATCATATAGTAAATTTTCTTAATAATTATTCAAATTTATTTAATTTCAATATAATAATAATTAATTCAACAATTTATTATTAAATTTCAAAAATCTCTATCTCGTCATAATTAATTCAACTATTAATTATTCCAAATATAAATTTCATAATCCCGAGAATTTCATTTAATTAATTAAAAAATTAATTAATAACAATCATCAATCTAAATTCCCCATAATGAAATCAAGAAATACCAATTCAACTCAATAATTCCAATTCCTTTCAAATAATTTCAATAATTAAATAATAAACTCAATATTCCGAATTACTAAATACATAAATGAAAAAATTAATTATTCTACATTTATAATCTCGTTATCATTAATTTTAGAATTTACAATATTAATTAATTCACCAAATTAATAAATTCATTTATGAACACAAAATCTAAAACATATTATAGAAATTATACAATTACATGAATGTTATTGATATTATGAAATTTGGATTTTAATTATAGTATACCAGCCTTAATTCTTTTGATGATGAATTCCACCAATGGAATATTATCTAATTTGAAGTGTATTAGTTCAGAACACGATAAAGAACATGATCTATATATCAAACCCATAATTCAATTTAACGTATTCAAGATCCCACAATTTTTATCTAGATCCAACCAGATATAGGATATTATCTATCTAAAATATGAGGGGAAATGGGAGATTAGAATGAAACCACCCATGATTAGATCCACTAATCAAGAAAGGTGTAGATATTAAATCCAGACATTGAATCATTATAAGTGGATATCGGGAGCCCTAATAAATCACCTGAAGCCTAAAAAGTTTGATGAATCAAAAGGGAATGATAAGGGGTCATTATTTTTCAATATTGGGGTTTAGGAAATCAAAAAACTAATTTCTAGGTTAACATGATTCTCGCACATTTTTTCTAGGAATATGTTCTTGTTTTCTGAAAACAATGAACCTTTACTATGAACCTATTTTATGGGGGGGTGCATGGTATCGTCATTTATGGTTAATGGTTTGAAAAACTATGAAAATTTTGTGCAAAACCTCTCAGTCCAGGGTTTAATGGTTTTCAAAGAATTAGTGAACTATTTTAGGAAAACCATGCACCAACAATGCACTACCAAACCATCCACCGAAATTCTCAATTTTTTCCCAATTACACCCCAATGTAGATACACAATGTAGACTTATTTTATACAAGGGGATATATTAACTATAAACTTTCCTAAGAAATCTCTAGAAATGATCATGTTCTTACAATATTCACACCTTATAACATCTAATCCATTCATTGTACTCCCATGGATCCCTATGATTTTGAGACAAAAATATATGTCCACATATCCCTCATATCTACTTCTCTCTCTCCAGTGCTTCCTCGCACAAACACCCTTGTAGCCAAAATAATTATACAATCAGAAGAGTCTTTCTGCACAACACATCCACACATTGATTCTGTACAACTATTAGATACTCCTCACATGACACATCTATATCATGCTCAGCATCATCGAAATACATGATCTATTTCACAACTCACTATTCACAATATACACAAGAACAATATAAAACATTGACACCTATTCTTCACATCCAAATTTAGTGGAATGTATGTACATCCACCACCACTATGGACCACCAATCCATTCCCTAATAAATTTAAACATGAACCGTATTGGTTCCTCAATGTAATTATAATGCCACCAATTCTAACCCATGGTCTTTCTCCAATGTCACATCCTTCATGAAGCCCAACTATCATGTGATACAACATCTTTATGTAGCTTGTAATATAACCAACTCTATATTAGTGTACATATCAGGCAGTCTGAGCAGTCTGTGAGTATAACATAGTAGTCCACCACCAATAATGTCTAAAACAATATATAGTGACATAATAGTGTATGAATTTTTATAAATACATAATTATAATATATAAGTAAATAGTTAAAACATTATCAATTATTCATTATTTAACCACATTAACCCTAGGGTTCCATTAGACACCCATACCTCAATAACTTCTCCAACACATCCAAATTCTGATGTATCCACATGGGATATCATATCTCATAATTAAATTGTTGATAATCTTTATCTCTGTCATTAAAATTTATTCCATTGTTACAATTATTTATCGAATATAAGACATATGGATGTTCATTTTAACATTCATAATCAAAATAACTCATTAATTCCATTGATACGATTTATTGTTATATAACACATAAAAATGACAATGTTACCATTCATTATCATTATTTACACTTGAATCCCACTGTTACCATTAAATATTATATAACACATAAGTGTGTCCACATTAACATTCATAATCACAGTTCACATTTGAATATCCATGTTACCATTCATTTTCCCAATTAACATTTTAATGTCCATATTATTCTTCATTATCAGAAATAACATTTTCTAAAATTGAAAATAAATTAAATCACGAATTAACTAATCAAATTCAACAACTTGATATTCACATCACCCGATTAATTAATTCCAAAATTAATTAATCATATCATAGTCATTACTAATTCAACAAGCAATTCACCACATCAACCAACATAATTAATTCCAAAATACATTAAGAATGTCAATTACATTATGTAATTCACCAATTAATTAATGGATATTCATTAACTCAGTATTCCACAATCAATTCAATACTTAATTATTCAGATCAACAATAACTATATGATGTAATTAATTCGAAAAATAAAAATAATAATCTAAAATCATGATATCTCATAATTAAATCAACAATTAATTATCGAAAATCAATCATATCAAAATACCATACCTATTTAAAAAATTAACTATCCAAATCATAAATATATTTATGACATAATTAATTCATCAATTAATTATCCAAATCAAAAATCTAAATATCACATAATTAATTTAGTAGTTATTTTACCAAATCCACAACATCCATAAGAAATTATTAATTAACTAATTAATTATCCCAATCAATAATATTGATGTATCATAATTATATCAACCATTAAAGATACCAAATCAAAAATCTAAATATTTCCAAATTAATTAAACAATTGATTATTTATATCATCAATCTCAATATTACATAATAAATTCAAATTATACTTATCCAAATCAAAAATCTCAATATCACATAATTAGATCAACAATTAATTATTCAACGGGATATGTAATTATTTCAAAATTATATCAAAAAATAATTAATCCAATTCACAATTATATATTACACAATTAATTAGAAAAGTAATTATTCTCCGGAAATACCACAAATTCAATACATTAATAATTATTTCCATAATTAAATATCCAATTAAACATTTCCATAATCACAATGATCCACTTCTAGTAAAATAAATAGTTAGTATAAATCATCATTCATAACAGTGCATCCACCAATTAATTCCCCAATTAATTGTTAATGTCAATTTTATTAATTAAATCCAAAATTACTCGATCATATCAAATCCCTTCAATTAATTCAGAAATTAATTTTAAATTTTAGTTTTAATAATTAATTCCATAAATAATCAATCAAATTGAAACCCTATAAATAATTATCAAATAAATGTTCCTTTTAAAATATATTTATTTAATTAAAAAAATTCAATTCTATCAATTTATTCACTAACTAAATTTCGATGTCAATTCCATTAATTAATTGATAATTAATTAATAAGATCACTTCCATTAAATAGGTAATAAATAAATTAATTCCATTAATCCCATTTTACAATTCAATAATTAATTATTTACACTACCTCCATTATGAAAAATCATCATTTAATTAATACCATCAATACCATTATAAAATTCCAAAATTAAATAATCACATTACTCCAATTAATTAATTCATAAATTAATTAATCTCACCAATCTCATCATTTAAATTGATAGATAAATAATCCCATTAGTCCCATTAATTAATTAATTAATTCAATTAATCCCATAAATCCCATTATTTAATTAAACAATTAAAAAATTCATAATACTCCCATTATTTAAATAATTAATTAATAGATCAAATCAATCCCATTATTTTGTTGACAATTAAATTATCTCATTTCCTCTATTAATCAATTCCTAAATTAATTAATCTCATCAATCAAATTATCTAGATACAAAATTATATAATCACATAACTCCCGTTAATTAATTCCTTATTTATTTAGTGACATCAATACCATTTTGTAATTCAGAAATTTATTAATCACATTAGTCTTATTAATTAATTCATCAATCAATAATACCCAGAAATCCACTTTTTTAAATCCAAAATTAATTTACTCACACTACACCATTAACTAATTCAACAATTAATTAATCACACTATTAAATTATTTATTTAATAAATAAATAAAATTATTAAACCCATTAATTAATTAATTAATTAAATAATTAATCCCATCAGTTCAACATTTTAATTAAACAATCAAATAACCAAATTACTCCAATTAATTAATTCATTAGTTAATTAAACCCACCAATTCGATTATTTAATTTAATAATTAAATAATCACATTACTCCAATTAATTAAATCATCAATTAATAAATCCCTTCAATTCATTTATTTGTTTCAATAGTTAAATAACATTCAATTAACTTCATAAATATATAAATATCTAACAATTTATTCAATAAATATTTATTCAAATCATAAAACTTCAATATAACAATAATTAATTTGAAAATTAATTCTTCAGTTTCCAAAATATCAATACACCCATATTTAATATAATAAATATTTATTTAAAATAAAAATATTATAATCCCAACCATTCCCATTAAATAAATAAATAATTAATTAATCATGTTCTAAAATCTCAATTCTCGATAATTGATTCAATATTTAATCATTCAACTCAACAATACTAATTCCATCCAAATTAATTAAACAATTAATTTTTCCAATTAATAATCCCATTTTCCTCATTAATAATTCCACAATTAATTTTTTCACATCTATAATACCATTATCCCCAATTTCAAAAAATCTACAAATAATTCATCAAGTAACAAAATAAATTTCTAAGCATTAAATATAAATTCAAAAAATCACACACATTAAATTAAAATCATGATGTTAGGATTTAAATTATAAACCTCCCATGCCTATTATTTTTATGATGAAAGCTCACCAATGGAGAAATTCCAAAATTATATATGATTAATCATGAATGTGGTGAAGAACATGATCTATATCCAATAACCCAAACAAAAGATCGAAAAATCCAGATCGCATAATTTCGGTTCTAGATCCAACAACATTGAGGATATCTTCCATCTAAAATATGTGGGAGAGTCTAAAGTGAAAACAGAAACCACACCAGATTCGATCCCATTACCAAAGAAGTTATAAATCATCAATCTGAACAATGAATTGAAAATAATTATGCTCATGATCTTTTTTAATTCCTATAAGAGTTTTATAAATCTATTCGAGTCATTAGAGGATGTGTGGGGGTTTAATAGGGGCTCATATAGGTGTTAACAAAATTAAACACCTAATTTTTAGATTTACATAATTCCAATTAATGGATTTATAGGCATATGTAAGTGGTTTCACCAAATTGTGTGCCTTATCTATTCGCATATATTACGTGGGGGGTGAAAACCCTATCCTTTTAGGGAGTGATGTTTGAAAAACTGGGGGAAATCGGTTCAAAAACATTATTTCCAAGGTTACATTTTTTTCTAGACTAGGTATGATTGTAAGGGAAAATGGTGCATCGAATATGTACTACCAAAACTTCTTGAAAAATTATAATTTTTTTACCCAAACACACACAAGTGAAAAAACCCAAATTAGGTTCACATAGTGAAATAAAATTTAGTAACCATAAACTACCCCGATACATATCCAAAAAGGTTTTGGTTCATACATATGGAAATATAATTATTGATTGAATAATATTTAAATACCGTAATAAATTGTAGTTTTTTGGTGGAATGATTATATTAACATTATATTCATTAAACATGAAAACACCCATTGTGGGATTGAAATCATAGAAATATTTTTTTTCATGATATCATCCTCAATGATAAATAATAATAAACTCATGAATTATAATATAAAAATAATAATTCATTACAATAATTCCTAATAAGATTATTAATGAATTTGGAAAGAATAAAACAGGATAATGATAAAATATTGACACTCCTCTGATGAAACTAGTGTAAATCATTAATATTACAAAAAACCTATTGTGGTAAAATTTTTTTAGAAATTACTTATAAAAATATATATTTAATTAATATAATGTTTTTTGTATAATTTTTTTTAGATATTAATGTGTTTATTTTTTATTTTATTAATATAATAATTTTAAATTTATTACAATTGTTCCTACAAGTAAAAAATGAATCATTTCAAACGTAATATATTCCTTATAAAATTTTAGAATTTGAGTTTTTTTTATTATTCAAATAATTAAATTTAAGTGGTGTATATTATAAATAATTTATTAATTATTTAATGATTTCTGTTTTATTCATGAGAATATAATTTTCATTTAATGCTATTAATTTCATGGGGTTTTGATTGAAATTCTCTCCATGTTTTATGATATTTTTTTCCTCGACTATTTTTCCTTGAGTATAAACTATTATACTTGAACATATTTTCACTATGTTTCTAAAAAAATTCCTATAATTTTTATAATGCATTATTTTATATCATTATTAGGGTATTTTAATTTTCTAACAAAAAATTACATTTCTAAATATATCTTACATCATGAGATATGTTTTTGTTAATGGAAATTGGAAACTAAAATATATTAGTTTTAGTTATATAGTTTCTTTTTTGCATCAATACTAAATAATAATTTTTGTTAATTTATTTTAAATATTATATAATTAAAACATTTATCTTTTTGCGAAACATTCTCTATTTCTTCAATGATTCATTCTTTATCATTATCCTACATATAATACTGATTTTATCATATACTAACATCCATCATTTTGTTCAAATTTTTATTTAATTTGGTATCTTGACCCCTACCCCATTATGCACCCCTCATGGAAATGAATTGAGATAACAGACATGTGGAATTCCCAATTCCCACCTCTAGATGCCCTAGTGTTGATGACTAACATAGAGGGTAAATTAATAATAAAAATGTATTAAATAACCTAATAGAAAACTTGATGATGATATAGATAGGATTGATCACCAATCAAAACCATATCATACATTTAGAAAAATCATTTGAAATATAAAATATACAATTTAATACACTATTATAATGATTTAATGGAAACATAAACATATCAATGTGAAAACATAGAAGAACTCATGATTTCATTACATAAATTATAAAACATTGAACTAGAAATATCCATACTGATCACCAACAATCACTGGATAACCTAAAAACAATTTTTTTATAGTTAGAGTGTGAATTATACATTAATATGTTGGATCCTCTCTGATTCCCCTATTACAAATAATATTTTTGGAATAATAAATAACACTGGACAATAATGAAACTAATTATTCACTGAAACATGTATAAAAAGTTCCCAACATCATCTCATATAATTATAACCACATGTCACATACAAGAGAGGATATAACCCAATAATGAAATCTCAAGAGTAAGCCACTCCTAATACCCTAAAAGGTTTTTACTCCTCCCCAACATCATATGTCTTAATAATTCAATTTCTATAATATGATATTATGATGAAACCTACGAAAGTCATTATAAAAGTCATTATGTGGGTCTCATCATCAAATAATCCCATCCAAATGTGTGTATGTAGTGAAAAATATGTTCTAGGAGCCAGCATATCATGTATGATGTGTACAATACATCATTTATTATACCAAAATCCATTATATCCCATACACCATGTACCTCAAACCATCACAACCTATACATGTAATACATATAGTAATGTATTAGATGCTATATTTAGCGATACTTGTTCTGGAATTCTACTGGCCATTACATACCTATACACACATATATGGTTAAATAACCTTATTTCATTCCTAAAAAGGACTATAAAAAGTGAATATTGTGGGGCCATAAGGGGTAGTAATTCATCCTTCTACCGACCAGGATATTGGGGAAAACCCCTTCCATAATTCATTAGGTGTTAGTCAACCTAACTAACATGGGCATGATGTCATATGAAATAAAAGAATATAGAAGATAAAATATAACACATAACAAAACTATGTGAAAAACCTATTTCCATGCTCAATTAAAGATATCATCTAATGAAAACCACCTATTAATGCTTGGGACTAGATATTTGATATGTACACATGAATTTTTATTGATACACTAATTAATTAATTTCATTTTAATAATTTCATTTTTAACTAATTTATTTAATATTAGATATACCATTACCAGTATCTCAATATATATTCATTGACCACTAATCTGAATCCCATTCTCTCTATGAATAATCTAAACCAATTCCACAGTTTCTATTGAATAAAATATATTCAGCATTTTCATTCAATGAACACAAACACCATGTGCTTTGAATTATATATTCATTACTATATTCATTATCAAATATTAGTACAATAGATAATCAATATTAATCATCCAAAATGATGAATCATGAAACCAATCTCACCCATATTCCCCATGTAGTGTTATATGTAATGGAAGTTATACAATAAAACCAGGAGTTTGTCATTCAATAGATTAAGTTGAAGAATGGATCATTCTTGATCACATTAATAGGTATACCATATTTAACCCACTAGATCATCATTGTTGTCATCCCTGAAACCCACAATAATTCCATGATATTGCTCACCATCACAAACATTGAATACTTGAAATTCATCCAATCCTCACATCCAAATATCACATCAGTTTTCCCATGCACAACCATCCCAGCCTCATAACACCATCCAGGCCTACCCAACACAAAAATAATTTCATCCAACCCATGATTAGACATATAAGACTCGTATCACTACAAATATTGATGATCACATTCATCACTCATCCAAAGTCATCATGAAACAGTCAATAATACCCAATAAATAAATTTAGGCCCTAAAAAATCATCAATCCTTCACAATTAAATGAGTGCTCACATCTTAAAACTCAAATAACTATGCCTTCCCATTAATATGTGAATCCCAATCCCAATAATTTATCTTTATTAAGATATTATTTTTTATTCAATATTGAATTAACAAATTCATTATTCATAGGATCCTACTATGGGAAACCTAGGGCATCAAGTTATATAAAGATGTCAAAATCCAAACATGTACTTATATTTAAAACATCTATAAAGTAACATAGGGAAGTACAATTATCATTTGAATATTGTTTCATTTAAACACTCTCAACGTTTATTTTCATCATTTACATTTCATATAATTTCCATTAACATGGAATAATATATTAAATTAATCGTACACA
The DNA here is from genome assembly GCA_963277665.1 of Viscum album. Lineage (NCBI taxonomy): Eukaryota > Viridiplantae > Streptophyta > Magnoliopsida > Santalales > Viscaceae > Viscum > Viscum album. Next base: position 1,354,811,702 of record OY728158.1, on the reverse strand, counting down.
TTGAATATAGGGGATTAAAATTAAATTATAATAAATATAGGACTCATTAAATCATGAAACATCTTTAATTATTAATAAAATTATTCAATTAGTTCAAAAATTAACCTCATTATTTTTTTCCATTAAAAATTACATGATAATCTATATAATAGTATGAGAAGCTAGAAAATAACATAGGTAGAGAAAATATTTAGAAACTCAAGAGAGAAACCATTATCAAAGTAGAAATCAATAAATAAAAAAACACAACTAATTTAATATTAATAAATTTAAATAATTAATATCATAATTCCATTTCCATCAAAATGTAATATCATTTATAAATTAATTATTTAGATTAAATTACTAAGAGAATAAAATAATCTCCTAACTCAAAGCCATCCGTATATATTTATAAGAATAAACTGATGGTGAATATTCTGATCAAACCTCACATAAGAGGTTAATACCACTTACGATTTAATGTCACAACCACCCCAAAAAAATTGAATGTAACAACATTACAATGAAGCATAGGAACATCTATTGCATTTCAAGAAGAAAATGGAGGATCAAGATAAAATCATCCCAATATAAAATCATAATACGTACCTCAGATCCCCATGGATCGAACAAAGGAATCCAAATATTGATCCCTATAGATGGGATTCCAAAATGCCTATAGAGAGATAAAATAGCCACCTAGGTTTGGGGAGAAAAGTTATAGGTTTTGAGAAAACCTAATGCACTAAAACATATAAAGGTACACTAGACATTAGATTTCATTTTGTGAAAATCATTAACATCATTGAAGTATCCAGTTTTTGGTACTATAAGAAAATTAATCTATGAGAAGCATTTAACACTAAATCAATTCATGTCTAAAGGTAAACCATTAACTACCATCACATAATTGATGGACTCTGAAATCTCATTGTGAAACATATACATTTAATTATTTCTATCTTATCCTAGATTTTTAAATTTAAACACCTTTATAACTATTATAGGACTCCTATGAGTATGTAGAACATTAAAATCATTCCAAGGGTCCAAATAGAATGATTTAAAACCTTACGTGATAAAAACCATAATAAATTTTCTCCCTTTAAAATATAAAACCATAGCTATTTAGATAATAAAATTGGGTTGTCTGATTATACACCCCACAAGATTCCTATCATGTATTTCACAAACACATGAGCTCAACCACCTCATCAGAGGAAACAAGTAGAAAACAACACAATAGAAACATCTAAATCCTAAACAAATTCATTGGAAATATACATGTAAAATGATATCAAGGTTTCTAACATTCTATAATAGGAAAAATATCATAAGACCAAAAGGTCGTAAGCTAAAAAAATTAATAACATTATAAGAGAAGAGAGAAAAATTAAAACATCCTAGGGTACTGAGTCTACATAGATTACTCACCATCTTATATATTTTTTTAATTCCTTTATTCAACCAAAAGGAAAAAATCATGGGAATTTTAAAACTATATAAAACCCTTTTCTAGAATCCCTTGATGTCAATAGGGAACTCTGCGAAAGATTTATGATCATCAACATTGATTTCGCCAAAATAGATGGCGTGGAAGTTTTCATGAGGATGAAAAAAGAGATGTGATAAGTGAATAACACCATGTATTTATGTCATGTGTATGTGAATTTCTATTTTAATATTCCACAAGTAACTGATGTGAAAAAACCTCAAAAGGTATCCATTGAGAATGCTATCTTCCATGACCGGTCCTTCTATTTTCGTGATGAGGATTCACCATAATGAACACGTGATCTTCAAAATTTAACTATGAAATAATTTTCTTATGGTAATAAATGAATTTATTTTTATATTGAATTTATTTCATCATCTCACGAATAAAGTTTTTTTTGTCTATTATGGTATGTAGTATTTTTTGATTGAGAATATTTTCCTATCCAATTGCATTCCAGCAATATGAATAATATAATTGATGCACATACTATGAACTAAATGGATATACCCCCTTGGTGGAGTGGAAATTATTATTTTATGAAATCTTGGTCATGGGAAGGTGTTTCATCCATGAACCTATAAAATCTATTATACAATATATAAACATTTTTTCATGGGTCTTGATAGTCATCCCAATCTGACCATCAATCAATGGATAAAACGTAGTCTTATGCATTGAATAAAATGAAAAATCATGCTAGAGACATATATACACTATATAAGTAAGAATAGGATCTCGATCTGAGATGATCATCTTTGAGACTCCATAGAGTTGAAAAACCTATTCATGATACTAAATCTTCAAAAGACTACTCCACTTCACTCAATGGTCACTAAAGAGTGAGGCGATTTATTGAAAATATCCACGCTCACCCAACTATAATCATCACCTTAAAGATATCATTTTAAAACAGCAATGAAATCCATTGAGATTTTCCCAACATCAATTGGGTAATATATAATGGCTAAATAAAACAAATAGGAATAGGATTCCCAAATTCTCATTATAGAATTCCAAAAATTGAGAAACAAATATGAAACTACATGCTTCATCACATGACAAAAAACTGAAATCTCATAGATTGATATAACATCCTTACATTGGTATGAAAAACCATGGGTGGAATGTGGAACTTATAGAGAACCATATCACACACAATAAAAGGGAATAAAATTCTTCTGTAAAATAACACATGGTGTTGTCTATCCATCTACCGACCATCAGTGGAATCTATAAAAACAATATGTTTCGTACGTACCTCAACCTTAAAATTTCATATTTAAGAAACCTGAAAAAATATACAGCATAAAATATTGCACCATTATCCTAAAAAAGGCAACCATGGCCTCTAACATCTCCCACATTTTGATTCATCACTATGAATTCATACATCAGTCTCCTAAAATCGTTATTTCAAGAAAGACATTAATAAATGAATTCTTCTCATCATACGAACTTAAAAATTTACCTTTACTAGAATACAAAAAAACATGAATTAATTATCCTATATAAATTCTATTCACTTACATAGATTCAAGTGTGAGTCATACTTTGTGAAGGAATTCTTTATCCTCTTACGGTAAGTAGTAACCAAAAAAATATACATGTTCATTGGGTTTTATTACATAAAAATGAAAACACATATTTATCAATATCAATTTAATGGGTGGAGTATTAATGCCCACGTGGATGTAATAAATAATAATCAAGTGAAAAAAATATTTATTTTAAATCATAACACAACCCAAAACCATACACAAAGCATCATAGAAAAAACTCAAAATAAATGCTTTCTATTGGAAAAATGACTTCTGAACTGACTAAAATTTACATCAAATAAATAAATTGGCGCCACTAGTCATTAAAAATTAAAATATGATCCTTCTAATTCAGTGATGTTATAGGAGTATCAACCTAAGATAAATAATTTAATAACATCATGGAATAGATTAAAATCCCATGGAAACAACATAACTCTTCTATTATCATTGGGGTTCCAATGTAAAAACTAACTATATCATAAAATAATCCATTTCTATGCCCTATTTTTACATGAAAGTCACTAAAAATGGAAATCAAAAACCCATAAAGAAAAATTTGATATCATACCATATATCAAAAAATAATATAGAACTCCCAAATTGGTAAATATATTATCTATATTCTTATCTTTATAGGTGGATTATATAAGTATTTCATAAGAAAAAAACACTTGAAACAAATTACAAAAACACAACAAACATTGTTTATAAACCCCATCAACTTTGATGGAGCATTCTATAGACCAAATATCATCGAAAAAAACATGTAATTCCCAAGAAGACAATGTAAAACATCATTATTGTTATATTGAGCATTCAATGCATCTTATTATATCCTGAACGAAAATAAATTTTTAAGAGCCAACATTCTCTCATCATCTCTTTAAATAATTAAATAATTTTAAAAAGAGGATTACAATTTATCAATATGACTTCGCTCAATGGATTATAATCAATAAAATATATCAAAAATCAATAATCCTTATTCATGAAAAATATTAGTTCACATCAATGTTACAATTAGGGGAAAAAAACCCACATTAATGGATCATCTAGATGTAATTTCGTATTTCATAACTCTTTTGCTAAAATTATTTATGAATATTTATAAATTGGATACTTAATCGACCATTTCTTGGACCCATTCTAGATCACTTGTCGAGAGGGGAAATGCACCAACATCCTCAAAAAATGCATTAGGATACTCAACTATAAACATGGGAAAAATCAACTTTTGAACTTCTGATGAGGTGACCCTCATATAATCCATCAAAAAAGATAATGAAGTAATATTCCTCTAAAGTATCTATGGGTATCACTCTAAAAAATACCATTGTATTTCCATCAACATCATAGAACAAAACCTTTATCCTGATGTAATCCTTGGTAGGTTACACCGAATAAAACCAATCCAATCCGAGGATGATATCATATAGATGTATATTTAAACATAATAAATATCCCAAAGAATGGTCCTTATAAAAAACATGCTAATTGAAATTATATTCAATATATAAGCCACATTGACCACCAGTTGGATTAGTCAGTACTAAGGGATCTAGAAGCCTCTCTACCACCCATCCCAAAGAGTAGAAAGAGGATGGAGATATAGTGGAATATATTTATCTTTAATCGACTAATTTATCAACCCATTGAGAAACACATGGAACACATTGACTACTTAGAAAGGTCGAAACTATCATCATTGATTAAATTTTAATCCATATGAAAAATAAAATTCTGATTTTTTGTAATAGGTCTAAGAGATTTCACCCAAATAGAAATGATAGGATGAGGGTCTGAAACTAACCCTAGCTGATTTTTTTTCCATGCAACTAGAAACCTCATACCATAGCACTAAATAATGAGGAATCCTGATGACTCCCTCTCAAAATAATCCAATTTGGGGATGTGTCCTCCCAATATCCAGTATTCTTCCATTAACCATGAAATATGTGTTTAGAATTAATTGGTTGTCTTGGATCTAGATATAATGATATATAGCCTCATCTAAATTCCACACCATGGATCCAATATTTGAAAAAATGTCTGATGTATTTAACAAAAGAGCCCGAAAATGGATCCCAAAATCTTAAACATTTTAGCACGACTGTAGCAGGGTTAAGAGCTTTTAGAAAATACCCACATTGCTAGTATATGGGAGAAACAATTCTTTAACTAGTCTAAGATCTTCCCCCATGAGACGAACAACATTATCGATCATCATGTCATGACCCTGTAACTCTATGAAGCATATTTAGTTCTATTCAACATAATTATCCATCTGATGATGGATTTATGTAAAATACATCTCATCCACATTCAACCATTCAAATATATAAGATTATGAATAAAATCCCTCAAACTTTTTGAAACAATGGGGATATAACTCTTAATGTGTTCTCCGCAATGTGTCATCGTCAATGAACCCCACATTGCATCAATATATTGGCAGGTCTTTTTAATCACTATCTGTAGAAACAATATGAGGATGTCAATATAGAACCATTCCTATAAAAACATTTACTACCCATAAACTAGGAATATAGAATATTGAACATTATTTAATAATTTATTAGTTACATATTTATGTTTTAACCTATTTGAAGATATGCCCATTCCATGCAAAGGTGTAAAGAAGAATGGTTCATGATCAATGCCTAGTTTATAACCCATAATATGTAACACTATATTTTGTGGGATTAGTAAATTTAAAATTTTCATTATTAGATAATATGGAACCTAAATACCAATGTCGTATCTGGTATCTTTTTTCTACATCACACACTAAACTTAGCTGGCACATTTTCCCTAAAACCCCATGAAATCACCCCTCTTCATAACTCCAATCACATTAAAATTACTTATCTTAATCCTATTATACCATTTTATCATGGCCCCTAACCCCAATGTGTAACACCCCATTCTTTCACGGTACACTTCCCTTTGAATAATACAATAGCATGTATTGTACGCAACTTTTAGTTCTAACACACCACAACCAATCAAACTAGCCGTTATGAATAGTAATACCCACTTTTTAAAATTTTAAAAAATTTATCTTCAAAAATGGACTTCATTTATGGTTTCGGAATATCGAAAATAGATTAGGGTGAATTTTTGGTATTTTTCTAAAAACATTCCTTTTTTGATGAATAGTAAAAAAACACAGAGTTATATTTTAAAAATGAATTTTTATTTAAATAATTATTTATTTTATTTAAATTTATTTTAGATTAAAAAAAGATACATAATACCTAGCTCCTCGGAGCATTTGAAAATTTATATAAAATATAATTTTACCTCTTCTGTGATTTGAAATTCAAAAATATGAGACAAACGGTTTACATAAGTAAGTAAAATTTGGTTCAATAATATGAAAATAATTTCTTGTGAATGTTAACTTTTTATTTTTATTTACCACGGTTAAAAGTAAATAGGGTAATTAAGGGTAAAAATGTTTTTATTAGTACCATAAAATGTAGCTGAATTCTATAAAATAAGAATAATTTGAATAAAAACAACCTTATGAATAAAATATGTACCACTTTTGTCCACTTGAATTAGATTAGGACATTTATTATTATTTTATATAAAGTAGAGTTAAAAGAGTTAAATTCAATTTTTAATAACTAAACCATTTTTATTATAGGGTTACACACAATATAATTTTGACTATAAAAATTAATGAGAAATATAAAATTATTTCCAACATAATGTTATTTTACTTAAAAATTTTAGACATTAAATATTTAAATTTATTTTTGTCACAATGATGTTGCGGTAATTACCATATTAATGAATGATTAAAATAATTGATATTATAATTATCCAAATAAATTTAATTTGAGACTTTTAATAAAGTAAACTAATTTTATAGGTTAATATGACATGTTATGGTTGATTAAATTTATTTATTTCTTTGTAATAAAGTTGTTAGGACATTAACAAAAATCAATTATTAAATAATGTCAAAGTTGACATAAATGAGTTTTTAAAACAAATTCAACATTATTGGTTGATATAATAATCCTTAAAATATAAGGTTCACCAAAAAGACATATTTAATGATATTAGTAACAATAATGAACCAATTGGGGTTCTATAGCAAGTTTATAGTACTTTTATTAAACATATAATATTAAAACACAAAGAGACATGGTAAATTTCAAACTATTTAACTAAGAGTTAAATCTAAAAGATAAGGTTAATATAGTAACCCAAACCTTCCTAAAACCAATTATGTGAGAGTTTTGCAAGACATCCCCATGATAGACTATAAAAAATTTATTTTTGAGCCATTAGAAGCTGAAAAGTATTTTATTATAAAATAATATTTCTAGCTTTTTCCAAGGTGCCCATCGCCCCTCTTATAAAAGGGAACATCCTCTTCTCCCTAATTCACACCTTCAAAGCCATTTGGCTCGGCCAACACCTGACCAAAAACCATCTACACGTTCCTCCCTTAATTATAGAGTCATTCATTTAGTCATAAATCCATCCTAATGATCTCTATTGATCCAATCAAATGGAAGAACTCGAAGAAGAGGTAAATATCTCACCACCTCTTTCATGTTATTTTCTTCTTCCACTTCATCGTTCCTTGTTGTTTCTATTATAAAATAATACCTCCAGTATATTATATATAAAATGATGTTATTATAAATATTGTACAACCATATTCATTATTCTATTCATCCTTTGAATGACATGTCACCATACGTGCTTACATACGGCTTACCATCTCCACATCATGGTGTAGACATTACTCAATACCTTATTATTTGTATGGGTATAATAATGATTTATATATGATGTAAATAATAAATATAACATTATAATTGTTCTTTATATTTGATATAACATCCAATTATATATAATTTTACTTTCAAAAGTGTGATATTGTCACCCGTGCGTACGTACGGATTACTGTATCCACGGACACGATGAGATTCATTCCTCATCCTCTCAATTAAAGACTAATTTTAGTTATTTGATTAAAAATAATGTTTAATGAATTAATATCATTCTGAATATGAATAAGATACATCTTATAAATAACAAACATTACTTACGTAACAAATCATATAATGGAAAACGAATCAGTTAAAACCCGAAACGATGATAATGGTAAAATATTATTAACAAAGCAATATAAAAATATCATATACGATGTCATATTAATATATATGATTATTTTATAATTTAATAATAACTATTTCACCATTATACAGGAGGTTAACCTACCCTCGACCCATGAAATGTACAAGGTAAGGATTAATTCTACAATCTCTTTATTATCCGATGTTATTTATACGTAATTATCTATTGGGACCTCTTTATCATACACCTCCATGTTTTTCAAAAGTGTATTTAAAAACATTTTTTCTATATCCTAGACTATGGGATAAAGAAATTTATACCCTTGTTTGACCTTATATGTTTTTAAAGAAATATTTTTTTCATTTTCCAAACAAGGTCATTTATGACCTTTTTGACAAAATTAGGGTACGAATGATTTTTTTAACTTATACGGTGGGTGATTCTATTTAATGCCGTTATAACATCATCGAAGCTTCCATTATGAGATTATAATAATATTTTCAAAATAAATATTTTCTTTTATAATTACATTATTTTAAATGATTTCGAAATAAAAAGAGATATTTCTCTTAAAAAGGTTTTTATTTAATTTATGACAACATCCACAGATGGATTATATTCTTATTTGAAGTTGATTTATTATACGAAACATCTGTATTGTATTGATGGTCTTTGTATATGTTTGACTGTGGATGTGTTATATTCACACCATTCATGATTTATGGATAATGTAGTGACATTTCTTATGCTAGTTTTAATACAAATGTTTATGTTATGTTTAAACCTTTTCATATGAGGAAGGCATTGGACATTGTAAGTGACAGGTGGAGCCTGATATAGCTCCTATATGCATCAGAAGTTCTCATGAGACAAAATAGTTTCTTGGCACAAGGCCTTGACAAAATCATATTTGTCATCTTGGCATATGGCCTTGAATATGTGGTTCTGAAGTCTGGCATTATGCATTCCATCATTCTGAAAGTGGCTCTTGATATTGCATGTGATTATTTGACAAGTAGAGTGCCCATGTGAGTAATTAAATGGAAATGTTTTGATTTATGATTTCCATATTATGATTAATTTTATGTTGAGAATGAATTTGTTTTATTTTTATTCATTCCCTTATATGATTACTCTTATTTATGAAATTTTCTGATATATTTTTATCTTTACTAAGCATCCAAGCTCACCCCTTTCTATATTTTATTTTTTCAAGGATTTGATGAAGTATATTATGACTATCCTGCAGGGATAGTCTATGGGATCTCATTATTGTCTATGGAAACAATGTTTTTGTAGTTTTCCATTTTATTATGTACAATAAACCTTATTAATGTATCTAGTACTTCCAAGACTACTACACTAATCCGTCATTCAAGACATGATCTTTTGTGATCATTCCAATTAGACAAAATAATTCACTAACTCTAGGCTTCTAGGGTTGGGGCATTATAGTTAGTATAAGAGGATGTTTAGTACAAACCATGCAGGAAAGATTTATAAGAACTCTGATTAGAGAAAAATACCCTAAATAGACATTGAGGATTAGTATAGATGAACTTCCTAGAATTTTGGTATTGTATATATTTTTTGAGTTTTCCAAGGAATACATCCTTATCTGGATATGAGTAGGTAGAGGTAGCTCTGAAATATATGTACATAGGGGTAAAACCCGAAAACACCGCATTGAGTTAGACTTTAACGGGAACTGGTGCACGACAACGGGCCTTGCTTCACTCTTGGTTATGACACTCCCGGCGATATGTTTATGATAATCCAAATTTTCATTACAAACCGTTATGAAGGATTTATGAGTTTATATTTTTTCAAAGAATAATTTTTTTATGATTATGGATTATATCCCTGAACTGTTTAATTTATGTTAAGTATGTTATAATTTTTGAAATTATGTATGGGAATTCAAAATCTTATCTAGTGTATTCCATTGTTTAGAAATGGATCCTAGTGGAAGGAATGGAAACTCTATCAATAGACAAACTCCATGTAGGTATTTTCCTCCTACTCAAGATAATTATAGTGTAGTTGGTAATAAATCTGGGGCTGATCAGCTTATCACTATGCTGGGACAACTCACTCAGGATATGAATAATAACCTTACCCGTATAGAGCATCCTGATCCGCAGTGTGGAGGATCAATGTTAGATAGCTTCATGAAAAAACAACCACCATCATTAAATGGGGTAAAAATCCATTAGTAGCCTAGCAATGGATAAATTCCTTAGGGAAAACATTCCATGCCTTGGGGAGTAGCTAAAGTGAAAAAAGTAGTTATGGCAGTTTACCGCCTCAATGGAGATGCTGATCAATGGTGGTCATTGATTCAAAACACAAAGGAAGATGATGATGTATCAAATATTTAATGGAGGTATTTTAAAGATATTTTCATAGAAAAATACTTTCCTCATGACCATAGAGTGGATATGGAATGACAATTTCGGAGTCTGAGCAAAAAAGAGGATGAGAGTATCGTAAAGTATAAATATTACATTACATGGTTAGCGAGGCATGATGAAGATTATATAAGCAACCCAAGAAGTGATATTGATTGTTTCTTTTATGGGTTATATCCATTTCTTCATCGATCATTAGTCTCACAATCCTTCTCATCGCACGAAGATATTTTCTCATGTGATTTCAAGAGAGAAAAATAATTCTCTAAGACTTATGGCTTTCAACCAAAGCAAGACAAGAATAGATCAAGTGGATACACTAGAAATGAAAATAAGGGGAAGAAGGGAAATGATTATTATCCATCATGCAGAAAATGATGGAAGAAACACCCTGGTACTTGTCTGAAGGGAATGGGTGTCTGTTACAAGTGTGGTGAAAAAGGCCACCAATCTCTTGATTTCAAGGGGAAGAAAGATGGTGTTAATGTTGACTGCTACAATTTTAGAGAAAGGGGAATTATGAAAATGAATGTTTTAAGCATCTGGGGAACTTCCTCAGAAAAGTCCAAGAGATCAAGGCTAGGATTATGATATCACTACTGCTTAGGTTGAAGCTCCGAAAGATGTAGTGGCAGGTAATTTAATGGTTTCCTTATGTTTTGATAATGCTTTATTTGATTCTAGATCATCACATTGTTTCATTTCTTCCCAGTTTACTATGAAAATTTGATATTTCATATTTTATATAACAAGGGAGTTGTCAGTCAAAAATCCTAACGGAAGTATCATTTCCACAATGTTTTGTGAATCAGTTCCCATTAGGTCATATTAGGGTTATTTATCTAATGATCTCATCGTCATACCCATGATTGAATTTGATATAATCCTTGGTACGTATTGGCTTTGGTACCATAATGCATAAATTTATTGTATTAAGAATGAGGTTACAATTTTTGATGACGATAAGCACTGGCTTATCTTTATAGCAGAAACATCACCACCTAATTCTTATCTAGATCCACCATAGTAGCTCAACTAACTTCTATTATTGGGGAAGAAGAGAATGAAATAACTATGAGTGAGGAAAGGAATGTTCCAATTGAGGATATACATATTGTGTAAGAATAAGTTGATGTGTTTCCATAGGATTTACCTAGACATCCTCCAAAATGAAAAATTTAGTTTTCCATTGACTTAATTCTTGTTTCAAGGCCCGTATCGAAGACCCATTATAGAATTGACACTGTGGAATTAGTAGAACTAAAGAAACATCTAGAGTAATTGAGTAATAAAGGATTTTATTTTCCCAAATGTTTCTCCATAGGGAGCCCCATGTTCTTTTTGTTAAGAAGAAAGATGGATCTTTGAGTTTGTTCGTAGACTACAGGGATATCAGTGCTATAACAATAAAGAAAAAGTATACCCAGCCTCACATTTATGATTTATTCGACCAAATTCATGGAGCTCAATACCTTTCAATGATTGAACTTCGATCTTCATATCATCAGTTTGGTGTGAAGAAGGAAGACATTTCGAAAATAGAATTTTGAACCAGCTACGGGCATTAGAAGTTTACAGTAATTCCCTTTGGATTGAATATTTCACCCTTTGAATTCATATATCCAATGAATCAAGTTATCAAGTAATATTTTTATGACATTGTAGGGGTATTTATTGATGATATCTTAGTATACTCCAAAATCTACTGAGATCATGAAAATCACTTGTGCATTATTCTAAAGACTCTTTGAAGACATGAATTATATGGGAATTTTAGCAAGTTTGAATTCTAGATATATGAGATTTATTTTCATGCCAATATTTTCTTTAAGGATGGAATCCATGTTGATACTTCTATGACTAAGGAAATCCATGAATAGACAGAAAGAACAAGAATAACCAGGGTACGCCGTTTTATTATTTTAGTAGGTTATTATCGATGTTTCATCCATAATTTTTCCATGTTGGCTAACCCATTTACAAATCACACACGAAAAGGGGTTAAATTGTTTTGGAAAAAAAGTGTGAATAATGTTTTGAAGAACACAATATAAGATTAGTCAACACTCATATCTTCATTTTATCATCGGGAAATGATGGGTTTGTTATTAACAGTGATGCATCAAAGAAAGGAATTGGTTATTTCCTTATGGAGAATGATAGATTTATTGCCTATGCATCCTGATAGCTAAAATTTCATGAACAAAACTATCACACTCATGATCTTGAATTATCAGTTGTTATATTTTCTTTGAAGATTTTGAGGCACTATCTCTATGGTTGAATATATGAGATACATACTGATCACAAGAGTTTGAGGTATATTTTCTCATTGAAATAACTCGTCATGAGGCAAAGACGATGGCTTGAACTACTCAAATATTATGATTTCACTATACACTACCACCTAGGGAAAGAAAAATAAGGTGGCAGATGCTTTGAGAAGAAATGATCACGGTGTTTTGAACAAGATGAAAGTTTAAAGGGATCCTATTTTTATGGATCTAGTTAAAATGGATAGGGGAATAACCAGGGAAGGTGAAACATCAATGGTTTTTTGAATTGTTGCAATACAATCTTTACTAGAGAGGATAAAAAGTTCTCAGGCTGATGATGAGGAATTTCAAAGAAGATTAAATATGTGAACGATGCAAGATTGATCGACTTCGTAAATTAAGATGGGATTTTGAAATTTGGGAAGAGACTTTGGGTTCCTGATATACCTGATCTGAAAATTGAATTTTTAGATGATGCTCATAGCTCCAATTTCCCTATACACTCTGATAGAACAAAGATGTATAGAGATTTGAAGGAACATTTTTAGTGGGACATAATGAAGAGTAATATTTTTGATGTTGTGTCAAGATGTATGGTTTTCCAAAAAGAGAAATCTGGAAGGCAACATCCTAGAGAAGTCATGCAACCTTGTCCCATACAAGAGTTGAAATTGGATAACATTACGATGGACATTGTCCTGGGACTACCAAAGACTCCAAGAATGAACGATGCAATATCGGTCATTGTTGATCATCTTACCATGTCACCACATTTTTTTCCACAAGTGAAGCTTTACCACATGAACATTTAGCAAGATTATATATTAACAAAACTATAATACTTCATGGAGTACCCATATAAATTGTTTCTTATCATTTTCCATGTTTTACATCTAGATTCTAGAAAATTATTCCGAAATCTTTAGATACTGAACTTCGTTTGAGCACATCCTACCACCCCCAAACTGATGGAAAATTAGAACAGACTATTCAAACCTTAGAATACATGTTTAGATCATGCTCACTTGGCTTTCAAGGTATGTGGGATCAATATTTTACTATTTTAGAATTTTAATATAACAATAGCTTCCATTAAAGAATTCATATGGCACCATATGAAGCGTTATACGAAATGCGATGTTGCAAACCAACCTTTTGGGATGATGTTGGTGAAGGAAAACTCATAGGCCGATAACGTATTGAGGAAATGATGGAAAAGGTGAAGGTAATCCAAACCCACATCAAAGAAGCTCAAAGTAGGAAGAAGGGAATTTCTGATAACCAAAGGAAGGTTTTGGAATTTCATTTATGAGATCTTGTTTTCTTGAAATTATCTCCATGGAAGGGTGTTATACTTTTCGGTAATAAGGGAAAATAAAGTCCCAAGTACATCATACCATTCAAAATTCTAATACGAATTGGGGTTGTAGCTTTCCATTTGGCAATGCCACCAAGTCTCCCCAAAGATCACGATGTGTTCCGGGTATCACTGTTTAGAATATACTTGCCTGTCCCAATGCATGTACTCACCTATGATGAATTAGAACTATTACATTATCTATATCATTGCGAAGAGACTGTCAAGGTTCTTGATATAAGGGAACAAGTGCTGAGAAACTGGATGACTCGTCTGGTAAAATTTCTATGGAGAAACCATAAGATGGAAGAGGCAATGTGGGAACCTGAGGAACTTATGATGAAGAACCGCCTGATCCATTTTTCAGTAACATTCTATAAATTTCGAGGACAAAATTATTTGAAATAGGGGAGAATGTAACACCTCATGCTATCATTGTATGCTTCTCTTTGATTAATACAATGGTGTGTTTTGTATGCAACTTCAAATTCTAACACAACACAACCAATAAAACAAGCCATTATGAATAGTAATACATACTTTTTGAAATTTTATAAACATTATCTTTCAAAATGGTCTTCATTTTTGCATTCGGAATATCAAAATTAGCTTAGGGTGAATTTTTTGTATTTCTCGAAAAACATTAAATTTTTTATGAATAGTGAAAAACACTGAGTTATAGTTTAAAATCGTATTTTTATTTAAATAATTATTTATTTTATTTAAATTTAATTTAGGTCAAAATAGATTCATAATAAATAAATAAGTTCATTTTAATTCATTGGAGTCCCATTATAAAAAAAATTTATATATAAAAATTTAATTGATCTTTTTACCGTCTTTTAACCACCTCCCTAGAGCATTTGAAAATTTACAAAAAACATAATTTTACTGCTTTTTTTAGTTGAATTTTGAAAATATGAGAGACATAGTATTTATCATTAAGTAAAATGTGGTTCAATAAGATGAAAATAATTTTTATAGATTAGTATCTCTTTAATTTTATTTACCAATGTTTAAAGTAAATATGGTAATTAAGGGTGAAAATGATATTATTATTACCCTAAAACAAGTCCTAATTCTATTGCATAAGTATAATTAGAAAAATAAAATCTTAGGAATAAACTATGAACCTCTTTGATCCACTTGGATTAGATTATGACATATATAATTATTTTATTTAAAGAAGCATTAAAAGAGTTAAATTCAATGTTTAATAACTAAACCATTATTAATATAGGGATACACCCAATATAAATTGGACTATAAATATTTATTTGAAAGCTAAAAATATTAACTGCATAATGGAGTTTTATTAATTATTTATAGACATCATATAAATAAATTTATTTATGACAAAATGATGATGTAGTAATTACTATATCAATGAACGATTAAAATAATTGATATTAAAAATATCCCAATAAATCTAATTTTATACATTTTTTGAATTCCCAAAATTTTATAGGTTAATATGACTTGTTAGGCTTGATTAAATGTATTTATTTCTTCTTAATAATGTTTTTAGGACTTTACCAAAAATCAATTATTAAATAATGTCAAAATAGACATAAACGAATTTTTTAAACAAATACAGTATTATTGGTTGATATAATAATCATAAAAATCTATAGATGTGAAAAACGATTTATATAATGATATGAGTATTATTAATAAACTTCTTGGGGTTATATTAGAAGTTTATTGTATGTTTATAAACCATATAATATAAAAATACAAAGACACATGATCAATGTAAATCTATTTGACGAAGAGTTAAATCTAAATGATAAGGTTAATATTGTGACCCAAACCTATCTAAAACCTATTGTTTGAGAGATTTTAGAACCATCCCCACAATATCCTTTAAATAAATCATTTTAGAGAAATTATAAACCAAAAATTATTTTATTATAAAATAATATTTCTAGCTTTTCCTAAGGATCCCTTTTGATCAAATCTAAGGAGCCCTTCGATCAAATCAAATGGAAGAACCTAAAAAAGAGGTAATTATCTCACCACCACTTTCCTGTATTTTTCTTCTTCCCCATATTCATTTCTTTGTGTTTCCATTATAAAATAATAACTATAATAAATTCTATATATTGTGATGTTATTATAAATATGGTACAACCATATTCATTATTCTATCCATCCTTTGAATGACATTTCAGCATACGTGCATACGTACGGCTTACTGTCTCCATGTCGTGGTGTAGTTGTTACTCAATATATTATTATTTGGATTCATATAATAATGATGTATAAATGATGTGAATAAAAAATATAACATCATAATGATTTGGTATATATGACATACCATCAAATTATATATGATTTTAATTTTAAATGAATGATATTGTCGCTCGTGCATACGTACGGATTACCATCTCCATAGACACGATGAGATTCATTCTCCATCGTATCCATTCATGACTAATTTTCATTATATGATTAAAAAGAATTTATAAAGACTTAATATAATTAAGAATTTTAATAACATACATCCTATCCATAACAAACATTACTTACGTAACAATACATATAAAGGAAAATGAATCATTTAACACCTGCAACAACAATAATACTAAATTATTATTAACAAAGCAATATTAAAAGATCATATATGATAACATATGAATGTATATGATTATTTTATAATTTATTAACAATTATTCCAACATTATACTAGATGTTAAACTACCCCGACCAATGAAAAGTACAAGGTATGGGTTTATTCTACAATCACTTTATTATCTAAGGTTGTTTATACGTAATTATCTACTGGGAACTCTTTATCATCCACATCCGTGTTTCATAAAAATGTATTTCAAAACATTTTTACAATTTCTGAGACTATGGTTTAAAGACATTTATACCGTTTTCCGACCTTCGATGTTCCGAAAGGAATCTTTCTGCCATTTTCCAAACAAGTTACGTTACGACCTTTTCGACAAAATTAATGTAAAAATATTTTTTTAACTTATACGTCAGGTGCGGCTATTTTTATCAATTATAACATCATTGAAGCTTCCATTAGAAGAATATAAGAATTTTTTGAAAACAAATGTTTTCTTTTATAATTATATGACTTTTGAATTTTTTCTAAATAGAAAGAGATATTTCTCTAAAAAAATGCTTTCATTTCATCTTTGTCAACATACTTTGATTGCTTTTATGCTTATTTGATGTTGATTTTTTATAAAAACATCCATATTATGTTGAATTTTTTGTGATACGATTGATTGTGGATGTGTTATTTTCTCACCTTTCATGATTTCTGTATAAATTAATTATGTTTCTTAATCTAGTTTTAAAATGAATTTTTAGGTTATGTTTAAACCATTTCATATGAGGAATGAATTGGACTTAGTAAGTGGCATGTGGAGACTGCAATAGCTCCTCAAGGCATCGGTAGGTCTCATGAGACAAACTAGTGTTTTGGCACAAGGCCCTAAAAAAACTTATTTGTAGCCTTCTCACAAGGACTTGACTATGTGGTTATGAAGTCTAGCATTATGAATTCCATCATTATGAATGTGGCTATTGATATTTCATGTGATTATTCAACTAGTAGAATATCAATGTGACTAAGTAAATGGAATTATTTTGATTTATATTTTCTATATTATGATGATGTTTATGATGGATAACCTTCTATTTTAGGTTTATACATTGCCTTAAGTATTTATTCATGTTTATGGAAGTTTCTACTATATTGATATCCTTACTAAGGATCTGAGCTCACCCCTTTCTATGTTATATTATTCCCAGGATGCGAAGAATTTTATTATGACAGACATGCAGGGATTATCTATGGGATCTCAGTGTTTTCTATGGAAAAAAAATTTAGTTCTCCATTTTATGATTTAATGTAAACCTTATGAATGTATCTAGTACTTCCAAGGCTATTAAACTAATCGGTATTTTAATACTTGATCTTTTGTGATAAAGCCAATGATATGTAATAATGCACCGAATTAGGGCTTCTAGGGTCGTGCCGTTACACATTATGTACCTCTTTGAAGCTAATAATGAGATATAAGAGATAGTGACTGTCTGAGTCCCACCACCTGTAGGCCCATGCATGGAAACTACAACAGATGGAATAATATTCATAGAATGGAGTAAATTAATCTCTAAGAGAAAATTCTATTACGATTGATATAAAAGATACCCCAGCCAAAATATTCCCAAACATATATATGATGGAATCCCAAGTGAAAATTTGAATTTTATTAGAATAATGTAACAAATAAAAAAATGAAACTTCCAAAATATACTGATGATAATAACTAGGAAGCCAAAATAGCTCTTGTAAAACCCTGATCAAATAATATCCATCTTAATCTTTAATATAATCTAGCTAACCTGAAAAATATTTTATATATATGTATGGTGAAATTAACATTATAATCAGTGTAATCCTCCATAGATCCTCTCAATAAATACATAAAGCGATCTTTCTAAAGCACAATGAACAACAGTGAAACTCACTCATATCCTAAATAGTTATACTATGTTACCAGCCTCAACATGGATAAAACTCACTAAGTATGAAATTTAAGATATAATATAATCTTATAAGGAATCTTCCTATGTTATTTATCAATTGATTCCCCCTAGTATTATGACCTGCCCCAATAATCCCCATCATAGTCTATCTCTCTCCAAAATAAGCCATCTGGAAGACACATATGAAGGGAATCACAATATTAACTTCATGTATCACCAAATAACATAATCCGATCCTTATATCCATATATAGTAACCATTAACTTTTAAGTGCCACCATTGCATGTATGATGTGTATCATGCATCCAGTATTATACCACTAGCCATCATATCTCGTACACTGCATATAATTCTAAATCAATAAAAAAATATACATGTGTTACATGTAATTATATTTTGGATATTATATGAAGGGATACATCTATGTGAATAACCATGTTCTATAAAATACCTATAAAAACATATATGATAAAAAAATGTCAGGATTTATGGAATAAACCACAAATAGACAAGAGAGCGGGGCTATAGGGTATTTTCATCCACCCAACATCCCACCATTATATTTGGAACAATACCCTCTCATAGTCCAATAGGAAAACGTCACCCTTGCCAAAAAGGGAGGGGGAGAATATTATATTACAAAATATATATGAGATAATATGGATGAAAATATCCCTATGGGATTACATAGTATTATACTCTATTATTGATATATCATATCTATAGTCAGGCTTACACATCATGGGATAATATATCCTATAAGAACAAAATCATTTTATGTGATACTTTAATTAGAATGATTTATTTTTATCACTTCAATTCGTTAATTAATTTTTTATCCATTGAAGTAACTATTTTCACTATTTCAATAAAAATTCATTTGCTATCATCGGTAATTCAATTAACTCATGAAATAATCACCGTTATGTCCACAGTTTCTCAATATTAATATGTTTCTAGAATATTGACTCCATCAACACTTACCCTACTTGTTATGAATTATTTAATAATTATTGATGGACTCCTCATTCTTTAATCATGTTTTATTAATCACAAATCCTATTATGATTAATTAATCTCAATCTTTATTGACCATTGTGTTAATGTTCTCCAATCTCAATATTATCTACACATCATGTTTTAATAATAGAAAGTCTTATTAATGTTAATTACCCGATTTATTTTTTACAAATCTTATGCATCTCACATATATTATAAAGTCATTATATTTTTTATTCATGTTCACTTACTCTCTACTGGTTAAGATTAATTCATATTCTGTATATTACTGTCTAAGTCTAAATAAAGATATTTGTCTAAGTATAGAGACATCGTGATGTTTGACACAGTAAGACAGACTGTGTACAAGACACAGTCACAGTCAGACAGACACCACAAAGGAAAAACCGTGACCCAGACACCCTCAAGGTCACACCGTGACCTAGACTCCATGACCGAGACTCCGTGATCTAGACATCGTGACATGGATACATAGTGAATCACATACTGTGAAGAATATTCCATGAAGAAGACATCATTTACATAAATCACTGTGACACTATTTCTTATATTATTTTTCAGTATTATTTAAATAATACTAACGTTCATATTTGATGTTTTTAATGAAATTAATATTATTTAATGATAGTTGTTGGAATGTCAGGAAACTGTATCTCGTACCTATGAAAAGGGAATCATTACTACTTCCAAAACTAGGGGAATATAAGGAAGATTGAGTTACAGTACACATATACATGTGTGAATATGCAATGAGAAGAACATACATACACCCGAGTGCACTGTGCTGAACTAGAAGAACAATCCTGAGAAAGAAGAAGATTGAACGTCTTTCAAAGAACTCCCATTAGTGCAATCCAACACCACTGAACAACACATGATGAATCAAGAGATTATTCTCACTAGTGGAACACAAGCTGAACCACAACACTCTGTTTTTAAACATAAAAACCAGAGAAGGACCCAGAAGCAGTTCTTCTCAATCTAATGAGTCCAGAGCTACATTTCTAATCACTAGAGCTTTCTAAACTCTTATTTGTTCCCTATAAGTGATTTTTTTATTTAATTTCGAGCAGTGTGGGGTACTTTGTATATCACACACACACACACACAGTATCTTTTACACTGAACTGAAGGATATCAAAATCCTCACTCGAAAACTCTTAACTCTTCTTTACCCACGTCAACTATGGAAGAAGTCCTCGTGTGGCCTGGTATTTATTTTGTTTCCCATGAAGTACAGTGGTAGAGGTCATTGCGTGGCCTGGAATGTTTTTTAATCTATTGTTAACCCAGATCCAGGGTGTGGATAAAATTTATATAAATTTTAGGGGACTAAGTCTTGGCTTGAGACTAAGCCTCTTGTTGAATCTGTTGTGCATCTTTAGTTTACATTTAAATTATACTACATATATCTTTTAAATTCTACTACTGTTACTTTGAAATACATAACCATTTTTATGTTACTTTTATAGTTAAATTAGCAATTCTTTACACTTTTTATAAATCAGTAGGTCAGTTTCAAAAGTCATTTTAATCTTGTGATTGAATTAACTGAGACCTAATGAATCTTTTAGAAGCTATGTGAACATTTACACTCTGTATAAATTCACTATAGTTTAACTTGTTTTATAAATTGGGGGATTTTAAATAGACAATAATTTAACAGAAATTTTAATTGGAACTCAATTCACCCCCCTCTTGAGTATCCACTCCAGCCAACATTTGGTATCAAAGGTTGGTTTTTGTTACAGGATTTTAAGAATACTCTGTTTTTCAACTGTGATTTTAGTTTCATATTTAATGATCTTAAATTTCTATTATTTATAAAATTTATCTCTTTAAAATTTCTTTTCTTAAATCTAGTTATGGACATTAGACTAGAGGGTGATGCTACTAACATGCCACCTTTCTTTAATGGTACAAACAATGCCCAGTAGAAACATAAAATGAAAAATCATTTGGAATGTATGGGTTTTGATATTTGGACTGCTAGAGAGTCTCAATATAAAATTTCAGAAACTGAAAGAACACCTTGGGATGAACCTACAAAGACACATACAATAATAATTGAAAAGCCATTAATTCCATGTACTGTGCTCTAGGAGATGATGAATTTAACCAAATATCTGCTTGCAAAACGGCATTTGAAATATGGGATACATTGGGTGTTTCTCATGAGGGAACAACCAATGTCAAAGAAATGAGATTAAATACTTATACTATTAAATATGATAATTTTAAAATGAAAACTGATAATCCCATTTCTGATATGTATCTCAGGTACAATGAGATAGTCAATACAATGAGTTCACTTGGAAAATCTGTTCTAGCTAAGGAACAAATTATGAGGATACTGAGGTGTCTACCAAACGGATGGAGAGGCACTTGTGTTTCAATTAGAGAGTCACGTGACATTGGAGATCTACCTATCAAAGAGCTGATTGGTAAGCTTATGATGTATGAGGAAAAAATAAAGGTAAATAAAGAGAAATATGATGAACCCAATAGTAAATCAGTGGCTTTTAAGATGACTGTTTCAAAGAGAAAGGAAAAAAGAAAAAGCACAAATACAAACTGATAGTTCAACAAGAGAATGTTCAAACTCTGATAGTGATGTAGAAATAGTGCAAATAGCCAGAAGGTTTAAGAAATTTTTTCGGAAGATGAAATTCTTCAGAAAATCAAATTACAAGGGAAAGTATGATAATAAGGTACATTGGAAGAAGGACTGGAAAAAGGAAAAAAAAGTGATGAAGTTGTTTTCTACGAGTGCAAAAGATAAGGACACATTAAAACAGACTGCCCAAAGCTAAAATTCAAGAAGAAATATGATTACAAGGACAGTAAGTACAAGAAAGCTATAAAGTCTACCTGGAGTGCTTCTGACGATATCACAAGTGAATCTGAATGTTATTATTTTGAAAATAAACGTGCCAACATGTGTTTCATGACAAACACATCTGGGGTAACCTTAGATACTCCTGCATTAAATTCCTATTATTCTGGAACTGAATCTAATTCAGAATCTGAAAACATGACTAGTGAGGAATTATTTGAATAATTTAATATGTTGGAAGAGACATTCAATGAACTTAAGGATAAATAAAAATCATTAAAGATACAACATGATCTCACTACAACTATTAAAACTGAACTTACTATTTAAAAAAGAGAAAAATTCTCAACTATTGAAGGAAATAACTGAACTGAAAATGTCTAATGAGAAACATAGAAGTGACCTAGAGAAGATCACAAATGGAGAGGATACACTAACTCAAATGCTTGGAAAGCAAGTGGCACCAAAATACACTACTAGAATAGGCTAAAAACCTAGACAGAGACAGCTTACTAAGAATAAATTTATTCCTAAATCTGGACATAATACTGCGAGCTCATGTTCTGGAAATTCATTTTCATCAACTGGTTACTCACACAGTTATAGATAAAATAGAGTTTATCTTTAAAAATCACGTGACTCAAATTATATGAGACCCATAGGACAAATTTAGGTACTAAAATCATTGATTGATAACATGTCGGGACCCAAGAAGATTTGGGTACCAAAATCATATTCAATCTAAAACTGTTTTGTAGGAAACCTTTTTGAAGAGTTCCCACAAGAAGACATGGTATTTGGAAAGTGGATGTTCAAGACATATGACTGGGGATTAATCATGCTTCAAGATCATAATAAAGGTTGATGGAGGCAATGTCACCTTTGGTGATAATTCTAAAAGAAATATCATCATCTTAGGCCAAATTGGTAACACTAATTCCATTGTAATTTCTAATGTTTTATTTGCTGATGGACTAAAATTTAATCTGTTAAGTATTTCTCAATTGTGTGATGAAGGTTTTAATTTCATGTTTGAAAATGATTCTTATAACGTTTTTAATTCTAAATTTTTTTAGTATTCTATGCTTTAAGAAATTAAAATGTTTGAGATATTGATTTAAATTCATTATCTAAGAAAAATGTTACATGTTTAAATACTTTTCATAAAGAGTCTTGGTTATGGAATAGAAGATTAGGACATTGAAATATACACTCACTTAGGAAACTAACTAAGAAAAACATTGTTAGGGACTTACCCAAACATGAGTTTCCAAATGACAAAGTTTGCAATCCCTATCAAAAGGGAAATCAACATAAAGTTTCTTTTAAATCAAAGAAAGAAGTATCAACTTATCAACCTCTCGAGTTGGTTCACAAGGATTTTTTTGGACCCTCTAGAGTTTCTAGCTTAAATGGGAAGCACTATGTCTATGTCTTAGTATTTGACTTTTCTAGATACACTTGGGTATACTTATTAGCTCACAAAAGTGAAGCTTTCTCTTACTTTGATAAATACTCTAAGTCTGTAGAAAATCTTAGTGGACTTAAGATTAAAACCCTAAGAAGTGATCATTGCCGTGAGTTTGAAAATCATGAATTTGAGTCCTATTTTTCACACAATGGCTATAGTCATAACTTTTCTACTCCTAGAACACCTCAGCAGAATGGTGTATTAGAAAGAAGAAATAGAACCCTCCAAGAAATATAAAGAACTATGCTTAATGAATATGACATGCCTATTTACTTTTGGGATGAAGCTGTCAATACAGCTTACTATATCATCAATAGAGTCTTGATTAGACCTGTTCTTAAGAAGACTCTTTATGAAATGTGGAATAATAGAAAACCTAAAGTTAGTTACTTTAGAGTATTTGGATGTAATGTATTTATTATTAAAAATAAGGATAATCTTGATAAGTTTTATTCTATGATTGATGATGGAATCTTTTTAGGATATTCTATAACCATCCATGCCTATGGAGTTTTCAATAAGATAACCAAGTGTGTGGAAGAATCTCTTCACATCAAATTTGATGAAACTGATCCACATGAGTCTAAAACCTCTCTTGAAAATCTTAAAGAAGATTTATCTGTTCTGGACCTTAATTACAAATCAAAAGAACCTACCATAAAGACATCCAGTTCTGGACTTATTCAGAATCTTCTACTAATGAGCCCGAACCTATAGATGAACCTTATATTTCTAATCCTACCTTTACTAGATCAACTAGAATTCTAAATAGTCATCCTTTAGATGATATTGTAGGAAATCTGTATAGGGGGACACAGACTAGAGCTTCTCTGAGAAATCAGGTTGAACATTAAGCTTTCTTGTCACAGATTGAACCTAAAAACATTGATGATGCTATTAATGATGAATATTGGGTGATTTATATGCTAGAGGAACTCAATCAATTTGAAAGAAATAAAGTTTGGAATCTTGTTGAATGGACTAAGGACACGTTCACTATAGGAACTAAAGGGATGTTTAGAAATAAAATTGATGAATCTGGAAACATTGTTAGAAACAATGCTAGGCTAGTTGTACAAGGCTATAGTCAAGAAGAAGGAATTGACTATGAGGATATTTTTTCTCCAGTAGCCAGATTAGAAGCTATTAGGATTTTACTTGCTTATGTTGGACATCTAAATTTCAAACTAAATCAAATGGATGTTAAGAGTGCTTTCTTAAATGGATATATTGCTGAGGATGTTTCTTTTTGAACAACCACCTGGATTTACAAACCCTCATTTTCCAAACCATATTTTCAAATTATCAAAAGCTTTATATCGTTTAAAGCAAGCTCCAAGAGCTTGGTATGATAGGTTAAGTAATTTTCTAATTTCAAAATGTTTTAAAAAATTTATAGTTGATCCTACTCCTTTTATAAAACACTTTTCTAGAGATGTTTTAGTTTTACAAATTTATGTAGATGATATTATTTTTGGATCATCAAAAACTACATTATCTACTGATTTTTATGAAATGATGCAAAATGAATTTGAAATGAGTTTAATGAGTGAACTCAAATTTTTCTTTGGTTTTCAAATCAATCAAAATGATGATGGAATTATTTTAACTCAAATTAAATATACTTGAGATCTTTTAAAAAGTTTTAGACTGGATATCACAAAAAGTAGTGACACACCCATTATTACCATCTGTATGTTGGATCTTGATGAAGATGGTAAATATGTTGATCAAACCACTTATAGAGAAATGATTACAAGTCTACTCTACCTGACTGATAGTCATCCTAATATTATGTTTAGTGTGTGTATTTGTGCCCATTTACAAGAAAAACCTAAAGAGTCACATTTAAATGTTATAAAGAGAATTTTCAAATACCTCAAGCATACTCCCAATTTTGGATTGTTCTATCCCAAAGGACAATAATTTGAATTAGTAAGTTATTAGGATGCTAATTTTGCTGTATGTAAGTTTGATAGAAAAAGATCCTATGGAACATGTCCCCTTTTAGGCAAGTCACTATTATCATGGTGTAGTAAGAAACAAAATTTTGTTGTATTATCTACTGCAGAAGCTGAATACATGGTTGCTGGAAGTTGTTGTGCGAAAATGTTGTGGATGAAATGCACATTACTAGACTATGGATATAAATTATGACATGTCCGAATAAATTATGATAACACAAGTGCTATTAATATTTCTAAGAATCCTATTTCTAATTCTAGGACAAACCATATTCATGTAAGACATCACTGTTTGAGTGATCATTATCAAAAAGGTGATATCACTTTGGAATTCATTGGTACTGAATATCAACTTGCTGATATATTCACTAAACCATTAAATTCTGAGATATTAGACTACATCATACATGATATTGGCATGAATAATCATAAATAGATATCCTAATGATATAAATTATTAAAAATTTACTGTATTTTACATTACGGTTTCATGTTCACTGTTTTACAGTTACTATTTCATGCTTACGGTCTCACCATTAATACCTTATGCTCACGGTCTATCAACTCACTATCTCACCATGACTGCACAAAATGGCCACTGTCTCACCATGACGATCATCAACTGTCTCACCGTGATGACTATTTTTCATCACACCGTAATGCCTACTCACGATCTCACCATGAAGATTATTTATACTCTTATTTTAGCATGTATTGTGGTAATTTTTATTTCACCGCTATTTAATTTCCCACATTTTTGTTTTTATGATGATTGACATTCCCAAATGATAAAACAAAAAGGTTTCACTCAATCTTTCAACTGAACTCTCTCCTGCTCTCTCTCGAACCCTCTTTACCTTGCGAACCTCTACTTCTTTCTTGCTCGAACCTTCAGTAGATGCCAAGGATGAAGCGTCCGTCTTCATCTACCCCTGAGAAGCTCCGATCTAATAAATAGAATAGGATACTGAGGATAGCTCCCAAAGGACCTCTAAACCCAAACCTAGTAAACCGTACTGTAGTTCATGAAAAAGAAATTTTCCCTTAGTGGCTGTTGTCTAGCAGATCTTTGGTCCTGAAAATCTTGAGAGAACAAGGTTGGATTGAATGGTTCTCTAGACAAGATATACTGATTTACCCGATATTGGTATCTCTATTCTACCAATATGTGAAGTTTTATTTTGATTTTGGATAAAGCTTTATGGTGACAAGTTGGATAAATGGAAAAAGGGTTCATTCTCTTTGAGGTTGTGGGCTGCATGTCTAAGGATTCCACATGATGGAATTTGTGAAGACTACCAGAGAGACCCTCCTCCTTCATCTGACATCTTCGATCTAGAAAATGCTTTGGAAACCTTAACTAATAATGGAACCAAGCAAGGGCTATAGCTATAGAGCTAGATGTAGAAACTAGACTGCTATTCAAATTTGTTCAGAATTTGATCCGTCCTAGAAAAGGGGATTTTGCTGTAATGAAGTATCAGGATGTGTTCCTGATTCACCTATTGAAGAATGGAAATAAGATCAACCAATGTAAGTATGTTATTTACCATATTTGTGAGATGATTAAAGTCACTTCTAAATCCACCTCCTTGTTTTACACAAGGATGATTCCATCCATTCTAGTTGCTAATGGAATGGTTGGACCCAATGAAGAAAAGTTAGAGGACATTGATTTCGGTATATCCAAGTCTTTCAACATAAGGATGAAGATTAGTTGGTACCCCTGGAAGAAGAAATGGGTTGAGTATAATGATCAATTATATAGAAGTTTAATCTTGTTGATTATCCAAGAAGGCCAAAGAACCTAGCTGATCCTGCTCTGGAACAAGATGAATTGGCTCAATACTCCGATGCTGAAGAAGAAGAGGAAGTGGAAGCTGAAGTACCACCTGGAGAAGAGGCTGAAAAACTTCCAATGAATGCAGATCCTATTGATAACGAAATGAATATTGTCCCCCATGTTGTTCCTGCTGAAATACCTAAAGGTGAGGAAGTTGTTGTTGAAAAGGAAAGTATTGTGGATCCTTCAGCTGTTCTTAATGAGGAAGAAGCTCCTGCTTCTAGATAAGTTGTAAATCTGGATATCCAATCTGAGGATGTAAGAGATTATGTAGTAGCAGAATCTGGACAAAAATCCATGGAAGAGTCTTCTGGTGTAGAAGAACTCCCAGTTGAAAAGCAAGCCTATCTGGAAGCACTGCATGTGGAACAATCGGTTCCGGAGATAATTCCCTCTACTAAAGAGAGGATGGAAATTGCCTTTCAGCTGTAAATGAACGAGTTTTCTGAAGAGATTAGAGATGATCCTATGGATATTGACCTTGTTGCTGACCCTATGGTATCTGAAATGGAAGCACAATTTGAGGGGGAGGAACCTCAAATCCGTGAGACATGTCCAACCAAGTCTGTTGAATCTAAATCTGAACCTGGTGATGAGTCATACTCTGTGTACACTCAATATGTTTTCCCAAGATTTTATGATTTGAATGAGTCACAATATGTGACTAAAACTAGAATGGATCTCTCTTCTGTGTTTAAACTAAAGTCTTTATCTCATTCAGAACTAGAAATAGAGCCCCATCCTCAATATGAATCAGAATCTAAGTCTGAAGATGACTCTGAACCGCAACCAGATCCTGCTTCACTACCTTTACCTACACTCTTACCCGAGCAACACACTTTTGTAACTAATGATGATCTGAAAGTATTTGTGGAGGCTCTTTTAGCTGGAGTTGAGAAGATCTTATCCACTCAACCTTGTCCAGTAACTCAACTGAGTCAAGAAGATTCATCAATTCTCATGGAAAAAATTATCTTGCATATTCAACCAAGGATGATCCAAGAAATTCAAGAAGTCGGAGTAGAATATAAGATGTTGAGTGATGATGTTGAAAACCTGAAAAAT
Source organism: Viscum album (assembly GCA_963277665.1). NCBI lineage: Eukaryota > Viridiplantae > Streptophyta > Magnoliopsida > Santalales > Viscaceae > Viscum > Viscum album. Next base: position 1,354,782,820 of record OY728158.1, on the reverse strand, counting down.
ATGGTAGAAAACATGCAGAATGAGTTGCCTTTAAGATCAGAGCATGCTCTTGTTTCTGCCCCTACACCTGTTACAGACTTTCCTGAGCCAACTGATTCCACCCTTTCTAGAGAGATTATATCTCAAGTACATCCATATCTACTATATTTTGATGATAAGATTGAAAAAATCCAGACAAAAATTCTGGGACGCATGAGGGAGCTTGTAGAAAATCTGAATAAGCTCACAGATGAATACATTGGATGCCTGTAAAAAGCTCTGAAACAACTCAATGTTCTAACCGAAGCTATCAAGGCTTCTCCAACTTCTGGTCAACATTCTATTCCTACTTTGGATGAATCTATGCTAAGATCCATAATCAAGGAAGAACTTTAGAATGCCATCAGTTTCTTGGATCTGTCTGCTTTGTAAGAAGTGGTTATGAACTATGATCGAGCAGTGGACATGGTTAGGATTCATTCAATGATTTCCAGCGATGCTCAATAAGATATCACCAAGAAGACTGATGTCTATCTCAACCGTATTCTCTCTAAAAGGGATATGACAGATCACTTTAGATATCTTGTAGAGAATTTGAGAATCCCTTTGGTCACTCAAGATTTTAAGGTTCATGTTCAAAAGCTTACAGATTTCACCAGATTACTGGACAAATTTATGGAGAATAGGGACGATTTTTAAAAGGTTATGAAATATGGTGTGAGATCATTACCGATTTCATAAATATTTTAATGTTGTATCTTCATGCGAATAGTACTTCTATAGTTGCTCTAGCTACTCCACCCATGAGACCTGGTCTACTTACCCATGCCTCCACTGCCATGACAGTCATCCAATATCTTTCTCAGATCCGGCTAGTCATTCCTGACCAACCGCAGCCTAGATCTTTTACTGCTCCTACTTTGGCTCCATCCTTTTTTAAAGGTCTACCATTACCCTCCTTGTCTACCACATATGTGCCTTCCTCTACATCAGCACCATCTCCTCCTGCTGATAAAGGCAAGTAAAATATGGATCCCTGAAGAGTCCATGGACTCTTTTCTTTTTTGATGGGATGTCATTTCTTGTTTACTGATTGTATTTATCCTGTATCTTTTATTCTGAACCTTTTTAATTAAAAATGCAGTGTTTTTTTAATTCTCTCTACTTTTTGATAATCCCAAAAGGGGGAGAAAAAAGTACGGGTATTAGAAATCAAATTTTTGAGTCTGTTATTTTCTTTAATGTTTCATTTCATTTATATTTTAACCTATACATGATTTGTGATCATCAAAAAGGGGGAGATTATTAGACTCCTCATTCTGTAATCATGTTTTAATGATCAAAAATCCTATTACTATTAATTAATATCAATCTCAATTGACCATTGTGTTAATGTACTCCAATCTCAATAATATATACACATCATGTTTTAATAATATAAAGTCTTATTGATGTTAATTACTCGCTTTGTTATTTACAAATCTTATGCTTCTCACTTATATTATCATGTCTTTATATTTATGATTCAAGTTATCTTACTCTCTACTGGTTAAGATTAATTCATTTTCTTCTTATTACTATATTAGTCCAAATATAGATATTTGTCTAAGAATAGAGACACTGTGATGTTTGACATAGTAAGACAGACTGTGTACAAGACACAGTCATAGTCAGACAGACACCGTGAAGGAAAAACCGTGACCCAAACACCGTGAAGGACACACCGTGACCCAGACATCGTGACCGAGACACCGTGAGATAGACACCTTGACATGGAGACACAGTGAATCACATATTGTGGAGCATATATCGTGAAGAAGACATCATTTAAAGAAATCACTGTGACACCATTTCTTAACATTTTTTCAATATTATTTAAATAATTCTAATGGTCATATTTGATGTTTTTAATAAAATTAATGTCATTTAATGATAGTTGTTGGCATGTTAGGAAACCATATGTCGTACCTATGAAAAGGGAATCATTCCGACTTCCATAACTTGGGTAATATATGAATGATTGAGCTGCATTACACATATACGTGTGTGAATATACAACGAGAAGAACTTACATACACCCGAGTGCACTGCGCTGAACTAGAAGAACAATCCTGATCAAGAATGAGATTGCAATACTTTCAAAGAACTCTCATGAGAGAAATACAACACCACTGAAGAACACACAATGAATCAAGATATCATTCTCACTAGTGGAACATAATATGAGCCATGACACACTGTTTTTCAACTGAAAAAACCAGAGAAGGACTCAGAAGCAGTTCTGCTGAATCCAACGAGTCCAGAGCTACATTACTAATTACTAGTTCTTTCTAAACTCTTATTTGTTCCCTCTAGGTGATTTTTTATTTACTTTTGAGCAGTGTGGTGTACTCTGTATATCTCACACACACACTGTCTTCTACATTGAACTGGAGGATATCAAAATCTTCACTCCAACACTCTTAACTCTTGATTTCCCAGGTCAACGGTGGAAGAGGTCCTTGTGTGGCCTGGTCTTTATTTTGTTTCCCACGAAGAACATTGGAAGAGGTCATTGCATGTCCTGGATAGTTTTTTAAACTGTTGTTAACCCCGATCCAGGGTGTGGATGAATTTTTTATAAATTTGAGAGGACTAAGTCTCGTCTTGAGACTGAACCTCTTGTTGAATATGATATTCATCTTTCATTTAAGATTAAGGTATACTAATTATATCTTTTATATTACGCTACTGTTACTTTGAAATACAAAACCATTTTAAAGTTACATTGATAGTTAAATTAGAAAGTGTTTACACTTAATATAAATCAGTAGGTTAGTTTCCAAATTTAGTTTAATCTTGCGATTGAATTAACTGAGGCTTGATCAATCTTTAAGAAGCTATGTGAACATGTACAATCTGTATAAATTCAACAATGATTAACTTGATTTATAAATTGGGGTATTTGAATTAGTAATTCATTTTCCATAGGATTCAACATTGTTAATCTTGTGTCATTAATTAATAACAACCTATAAATGTAATACCCTTATATTAGTTTTATAAACACTATCAAAAAACATATAGAAGTACCATTATAATTATCATTCCTCTTCAATTCAACAATATCTAAAGGCATTGCCATGTTTCATATTATATAAATAACATTTAAATAATAGAACAAATTTATGTATGATTGCAAATAGTATCAATTTTATTACCATAATATTATAATAAACATCGTATTCATTACAACTTACATTTTCATTAATTCTTATAAAAATTAATCAATTAATTGCATCCTTAAGATATTTAATTTTTCATATAAATAAAAGATTATAATTAATATCATAATAACATATTCTAATGATAATAACATAGATACAATAAAATTAAGAAAAATAGAAGGAAAACCCTTGTCACATTAGAAAAAAATTAGATCTCCATTTCCAATTTGATAGCAATGTTGTTTAATAATTAGTAGGTTATTTATGATACACTATAGTGATCAAAAAATTGATAAATATATAATTGTACATAAATAAATGGAACAATTAATGAATCCCCACCACCAATTGTTTCAATGTTATGAATACAAAAATGGTCCAACATCAATGAACCAGATCACCCCTCCTATAATAGTTTCATCCCTCTAATGATTCTATAGTGAAACTAAAAAAACAACAACCAAAAACATATTTTAAGGTGATGTAAAGAAAATTCCCTCTCATGGAAAAAATAATAGGGAGGTTATATATTAATGAATATGGGGATAAAATTGTAGTAAGTACCTCATACCAACACATATCAAACAAGGGAATAAAAAAATCGATCAATGTGGAATGGTTTAAAAAATTCATGGAAAGTGATCCTATAGAAACATGGGGATTGGAAATGAAGTAATAAGATATAATAAAACTCAAGTAACTTAAAATTATATTTTAACACTACTTTAACACCCCAATATTTCATAGTATGTTATTTCTTCAAAGTAATTCAATAACGTTCACTACACGTAATACCGAGATCAAGCACACCACGACTAACCAAACTAGCTGTTCAAAAGAGGGTATAAATAGTATTAACTAAATTTTCAACTTTATATATATTTATAATTTTAGAATCCATATTATTATTTTCTTAGACAAAATGAATAAACAAAATCATTTTTTTCAGATAAAAGAGTTATTAATTAAAAAATGCAATTTTACTGGTTTTTAATGGAGAACCAATTTTAAATCCAATATTTTAAACATTTAATTTGAAATTTTACAAAATAATCTTATTCTTTAGAATATATACATAATAATTTAGATTCAATAAATTTTTGGTGTTTTTCTAATAACATTAATATTAGGGTGAATAGTGAAAAATACTATATTTTAACTGAAAATAACTTTTTTAATCAAAATGATTTGTACTGATAAATTATAAATTTTAAAGGTTTTTAAGTATAAACAGATTATATTTTTACCATGCAATCCAATTTCATTTATTGGAAATAATTTCACTTTGAAATTTAATATAAACAACTTTCAATCTGTTGTTAGTTATTATTTCATAAAAACACGTTTTTTGGTTCTGACAATGGGAATTAATTTTAAATTAGTAAATGAAACATCTATGTTTTTAATTTGGTAAAATAAACTAAATTTTGCAATTCATAATATTAAAATTATCATTGGGTGAAATTTTGGTATTTTTCTGAAATCATTAAATTTTTTATGAATAGTGAAAATGCTAGGTTATTGGTTAAAACCAACTTTATATTTAGATAATTATTTACATTATTTAAATTTATTTTAGGTAAAAATAGATACATATTACATATATAAGTTAAATGTAATTTATTGAAGTCATTTTATAATATGTTTAGATATATAAAAAGTTTATTGAACTTTTTACCGTCTTTACCCACCACCTAGGAGCACTTGCAAATTTGCATAAAAGATAATTTTACTGCTTATGTGAGTTGAATTTAAAAAATACAAGAGACACGGTTAACCTTAGTAAGTAAAATGTTGTTAAATAGGTTGAAAATAATTTCTGGTGAATAGTAACTTTTGACTTTCATTTACCACAGTTAAATGTAAATATAGTAATTCAAACTAAAACAATTTTTATAGTATCACAAAATTCATTAAAACTTGTCTAAACCTTATTGGATGAGTCATGGCCGACCATTGGCATCCTTGGGTCAATTATGGGACCCCATTGACCCACATATGAATGATAATGACACTTTATTTTAATTAACTTAAAGTAATGGAAAAAATGTCAAAAACAAATATATTTTAGTAAATAAATTTTTACATGGGGTTATATATGTCATCTAGTCTACTATAAATATTCACTCGAAAGATAAAACAATTTCTTACAATTTCATAATTTCTTTATAATTTTTATACATCAAATAAATTAAATTATTTATTTCACAATAATGATGTAGTATTTACCTCATTAATAAATGATTTAAATAAATAAGATTATTAATTTTAAAACAACATCAAAAACAGGTCCAATTATTATTGGACGATTTTATTTCGACCATGAGACATATTATCTTTGACAATAATTAGTTTTGGACTTCTAGGAACCAAATATCACTATATATTAAAATAATATTTTAACAAATTCCTGAAGAGCCCCTCCTCCCCCTTATAAAAGGACACCACATCTAACCTATTCCACACACATTTCAAGCCCCTTGGATCATCCAAAACCTTCCCAAATAAGCTCTCATTATCCCTATATTACACATAGAAGGATGAAAATTGGAATATGTCTCTTCAAAAATCCCTTTTGGTTCAAAATAAAGTAAGCTACCCAAATTAAAGGTAACAATTTATCTTAAATTCATTTATTTTATTTTGTTTTATTTTGCTTCTCCAACCCCCCTAAAAACTTTTTATTCCTTTAATTTATGAGAAATTAAGTATCATAAATATTATATGATGTTGTTATGAGAAGGATTAAAACTACACTTACACACACCTTCATCTAATGGGGGGAGATCATATTGTTTCTGGGCTTGACAAACAAACGCCTCACAAAACGATGATTGTTCGATTATCTCCTACTGCCTCTCATGGTGGACATTAAGATGGAAATGAATTTATATTTGATATATATATATTATTTTTAGTTTTTCTTTGTGCTTCTGTATTTTACATTTATATCATACCTTTATAGATTCCATTACGGGTAAAACGTGATAATTTCATTTGAGGAAGTGTGAACTATCACCCCCTCAAAGTGAAATGAATCGTTAATGACTTATATGGGACATATAAATTATGGGTTTAATGATATTATATATTATATTATAATGGAATGATAATATACTTATTTATCAATATGTTTTAATTCAATTAAAATACAAAATGGAAATGAATGTAGCGTTCATGCGTACGTAAGACATACCGTCTCTTTTAACGGTGCATTTCATTTTTTATCTCCAAATGTTATGTAATTTTATAAATAAATATATATATTGGACATATATAATATATATGAAATCTAAATTAATAATATCACTCTATTGATAATTTAATATTGACCAGATGGACAATTTTTAATTATAACAAGTTTTATTTTTACTAAAGTTCCGAACAACGACAAAATATCTGATATGAACTCAAATAATTAAATAATTCTTATAGAAAGGTAATATGTGATATAAAAGTAAGAATAAATATGAAAATATTCTTATTCAAGTATAAATTAAATTATGTTTATTATTTAGGAAGAACATGTAACATAGGTGTGAGTCAATTCGAACATATGGTAAGTTGTTTCTTATCTCACTTTTAATTCCGCGAGATTTCTATTGTTCACCAATTATTTATTGCATGTGGTGTATTTTGTACTTCTAAATGATATATATTATCATGATTATATTTATATTCTTCATATTCTATTATTTATTTTGTGTTTATTGGCTATTTTTCATACGACTCGATTGATTACAACGAGCTAAGGGTTATTTCCTCATTCTCATTACTATCCGAGATTGTCCATGTGTATGTAATTTCAGGGACACAATTATCATAGATACCAATATTTTAAAAAAATTATTTCAAAAGGAATGTTTTAATGTTTTATGGGAGTGTCTATTTAACTAGATCATCATTTTAAATGTTTTAAAGATTTATCTTTCTAAAACATTTTAATTAATTTCCATGTTTTCAAATTGATTTTAAGGATTTATTTATATGGACATGAATGTTTGGAAATTATAATTCTTTTAAAAAGTTTCAAAGTGGTATAGGAAATTTTGATTCCAAAATCCCTTTTAAATGAATACCTTTATAAATTGTGATAATTTTAAAAGATTACATGAAAAGAGATATTTTTCTCAAAGCATTTTATTGATCATTTTCATCTATATCAACATCTTTTAATGGATTTTAAAATTGTTTGAAGTTGATTAATTATTATACAAATCTTCCATATTGTATTGTATGTTTTGTTATATGTTTTACTATGGATGTGTTGTTTTTATACCATTCATGGTTTACGGATAATGTATTGACATTTAGTATGTTTGTTTTAATATGAATGTTTATGTTATATTTCACCCTTTTACAATGATGAATGTATTAGACTAGTATGTTCTGGGTTGGGGAATGGTAAAAGTAAGCCCTTTGGGTTGGGGTTCGGATACAGCAGACCCTCTGAGATAGTGTCTGGTTATAGATGTTTTCTAGGTTGGAGTCCGGTTACAGAGGCTTTCCAGGATGGAGTCCGGTTACATAGGCTCTCCTAGTTTGGGTCTGGTAACAGTTATCCCATAGGACCTAGCATGAGGCCTTGAAACCAAAATTAAATTCTTGTAATATACATTCCCTAATTACGAAATTAGTCAATAAATGTTATTATTTGACTAATATAATATCAATATAAATTTTTATATGGTAATTGATTATTTATTTTTTCCATATTATGTTCAAGTATATGTTTTAAAGGTTGTTGTTTTATTACACATATTTCCTTAAAAGTGTATAGCTTCCGATAAAATATTTACCATTACTAAGCATCTGAGCTCACCACTTTATTATGTTTTATTTTCCTAGGACACCAAATGTACAATGCTTCATCTACAAAAAGTTGGGGCACTCTGTGAATCAATGTCCAAATCATCAGAGTATACCTCAAATGCTGCTATTGGATAATAATAAAGTTATGATACTATAGAAGATGAAGAGGAATGATTAAATTTCTTACGTTGTTATTAATGTACTGTGTCATTTGAGTATTGTATTAATTATATACATGTTATAAGAATTATAGAGTATATAAGGATTGTATTGTAGTTTTATTTCATTAATGATGTGAGATTGTGTGGAAGAAAGAAAAGTGACTCAATAGCAGGTTATATTTTTGGAAAATATATGGTTCAGTGATAGATAAACCATAATATGGTTCTGATACTGAGGTAGTGATTTTGGAATAATACATGATTGTTTTGGATAAATTATATTGGATATTGTTGAAAACCGTGAAATTGATTAATGATTTTTATATTCCATAATTGTTGGAATTTACAAAATGTTTGGATAAAAGGAGTATATTTAGTATTCTATAGGGAATAAGGAATCATGAATGTAATCAATAAGGTTTTATGGTAATTCAAGATGTTGGATTGTTTTAAAAGAATACATGATGAAGGTGTTCACATGTTATTATGTGGAAAAAAGGATCTTCATTGTGTTTACCTTCCTTATAAATTTTGGACAGTGAGTTTTTATAGAAGTATTTTGGATAAGCCTGTTTTGAGATTATTTTTGGATTTCCATAAAAAGAAAAACCCGGAGGTCCGACGACAACCCGTTGTGTCCGGAAAGGTCGCGAGACATGAACCTGAAACCGAATGGAGACACAGGTGTATCTCCTACCACTGGCCCATGTGATTTTCTTAGACTGAATAATATTGTTTTTTTAATGTTCAGGTAGATGAATTGTAAATAAATTTTTTGAACCCTATAGGAATAGGATAAATAGAATATTTTTTAGTCTTATTATCTTTAACAGTGAAAAATGAGTTTGTGGTTGAAATTAGTTAAAGGATGGAACTATACATGTTAGGTATTTTTTTCTTCTTTTATTCTAAGAAAATATTAATTCATAATCGTTTGGTAAGGTATCTTAAAACTAAAATTGTGTTATCCAAATTCATTATGTTTTGTTGAAATGATGATATTTTAAATAATCATAGATTTATGGCTTTGTGGCCCTCAATTCTACAATTGTTTGGGGCTGATGTCCTCAATAACTCCCTATAAATATTTAAATTTTTACTCCAATTATGTGTCTCCAATTTCCAACAATGATCTCCTAATTGAGATCATAATTTGGTGGTGACTTTTCAACTGACCTTTTCCTCTTATTAAGACTAAATTTTATTAACCAAATTTCCAATGTGGGTTTTCCCATAAAAGTATTTTCTATTTTCATCCATTTATTTTCGATGAAAATTTTCAAATTGAGATGAATCAAATTATTGATGGAGGGAATAATGTAACACCCCAAGATTTCATATTACGTTATTTATTCAATGTAATTCAATAACGTCCACTACACGCTACACCGAGTTCAAGCGCACCACGACTTACCAAACTAGTTGTTCAAAAGAGGTTATGAATAGTATTAACTAAATATTTGTCTTTATATAATCCTTATAATTTTATAATTCATATTATGAGTTTCTTTGACATAATGAAAAAAAAATTCATTTTTTCAGATAAAAGAAGTATTTTAAAAAAATGTTATTTTACCGCCATTTAATAGAGAAAACTTTTTAAATAAAATATTTGAAACATTAAATACTATATATGAAAAAATAAACTTCTTATTTAGAATTAGGAAATAAGAATTTAGATTCAATAATTTTTTTTGTGTTTTTATGATAACTTTCAATTTTGGGTGAATAGTGAAAAATTCTTTATTTTAACTGAAAACAAAATTTTTAATAAAAATAATTTTAACTGTTAAATTATAGATTTTTAATGGGTTTTAAGTATAAATATATTATTTTTTTAACATTAATCCTATGTTATTCATTGGAAATAATTTCACTTTGAAATTCAACATAAACAAGTATCAATCTTTTGTTAGTTATTATTTCTTAAAAACATGCTTTTTGGTTTTGACAACAAGAATTCATTTTAAATTAATAAATGAAACTTTTATGTTGTTAATTTGGTAAAATAGAAATAATTATTGAAATCGGAGTATCAAAATTATCTTAGGGAGAAATTTTGGACTTTTCTGAAAACTATCAATTTTTTGTGAATAGTGAAAAACACTATGTTATTGGTTAAAACTGACTTTTTATTTAAATACTTTTTTATTTTCATTAAATTTATATTAGGTCAAATAGATACATAATATCTATATATGTTCAATATAATTAATTGGAGTCATTTTATAATAATATTAGATATATTTAAAATTTATTCATCTTTTTACTGTCTTTTACCCACCTCCTAAGAGAATTTGTAAATTTGCATGAAACATAATTTTAAAACTTTTGTATGTTGAATTTTAAAAATCCAAGAGATACGGTTAAATTTATTGTGTAAAATATGGTTCAATATGATCAAAAAAATTGGTGATTAGTAACTTTTGCCTTTTATTTACCGTGATTAAATGTAAATAGGGTAATTCATTTTAAAAAGTGTATTATAATAATAAAAAATTACATTAACACTTGTTCTAACATTATTGGATGAGTCATGGATGACCATGGGAATCTTTATGTAGATTTTGAGACCCCATGGAGACACTTATGAATGATAATGACTCTTTATTTTAATTAACATAAACTAAAGGAAAAAATGAATTAAACAAATATCTTTTTGAAAATAAATTTTTACATGGGTTTATATAAGTCATCATTTATTCTAAAAATATTAATTGCAAATATAAAAAAATTTCTTAAATTATGGTAATTGTTTTATAATTTTTAGACAACAAATAAATTCAATTTCTTATGGCACAATAATGATGTAGTATTTACCTCATTAATAAATGATTTAAATAAATAAGATTATTAATATTAAAACTATATCCAAAACTTGTCCATCTCTTGTTTGATGATTTTATTTCAACCGCAAGTCATCTTATATTTGATTTTAATTAGTTATGGACCTCTAGAGACAGAATCTCACTATATAATAAAATAATATTTTTACACTTTTCTAAAGAGCCCCTCCTCCCCCTTATAAAAGGATACCACTTCTATCGCATTCCACACACCACTCAAGCCACTTGGCTCATCCAAAAACAACCCAAATAATTTCTCAAGATATATATATAACACCTATAATCCTTACCTTAGGCAGAAGTAACTTCAATATGCTTTTTTGGTTCAAACCAAAGGAAGTTACCCAAATTAAAGGTAACAATTTCTCTTAAATTCTTTTCTATTATTTTGTTTTATTTTACTTCTCCAACCCCCCAAAACACTTTTTATTCATTTTTTTTTTGAAAAAACCAGTATCATCATTATACTAGGATATTTTTATGAGAATGTTTCTAACTACATTGACATACACCTCCATCTACTGGATGAAGATCATACTGTTTCTGTGGTTGTTAAACTAACGCCTCAGGAATCGATGATTGTTCGATTATCTCTTACCGTATCTCATGGAGGCCATTAAGATGGAACTGTATTAATATTTAATATATATATTATATTTATTTTTTCTTTGGATTCCTTATTTTCCATTTATATCATACCTCTATGGTTTCCATTGTGGGTAAAACGCGATAATTTCATTTGAGGATGTGCGGACTATCGCCCTCTCAAAGTGATATGACTCGTTAATGACTTATGTGAGAGGTATAAATTATGGATTTAATGATAATATATATTATATTATACTGGAAAAATAATATACCTATTTATCATAATTTTTTAAATCCATTATAATATAAAATTTAAATTAATGTAGCGTTCATGCGTACGTATGACATACCGTCTCCATGAACGGTGAATTTCATTTCTTTTCTCCAAATGTTATGTACTGTTATAAATACATATAAATACTATAAATATATGATACATTTGAAATCACAATGAGTAATATCATTCGTTATATAATTTATATTTGACCACATGGACAATTTATTATTATAACAAGTCTATTTTTTACTCAAGTTCCGAACGTCGACAAAATGTTTGATATGAAATCAAATAATTAACTAATTGTAATAGAAAGGTAATAAGTGATATAAAAAAGAATAATAAACCTGAAAATATTTTTATTCAAGTAGAAATTAACTTAATTTTATAATTCTGGATGAACAATGAACACATGAGTGTGTCAAGTCAGACACGTGGTAAGGTGTTTCAAATCTCACTTTTTATTCCGTGAGATTTCCATTATTCACCACTTATTTATTTCATGTGGTATATTGTGTAATACCATTTGATATATATTACCATTATTCTATTTATATTCATGATATTCGATGATTAATTTTTTTTTGATTGACTATTTTTCATAAGACGCGATTGATTAAAATGAGGTAAGGGTTATTTCCTCAATCTAATTATTATATGATATTGATCATTTGTAAGTATTTTCAGGGACATACTTAACATAGATACCCATATTTTATAAAAATGATTTCAAAATAAATATTTTAAGGTTTTATGGGAGGTTCTATTTAACTAGATCATCCTTCTAAAATTTTTAATGATTTATCTTTCTAAACCATTTTAATTAATTTCCATGTTTTCAAAATAATTTTGAAGATTTATATATATGTATATGAATGTTTTGAAATTATAATTATTTTAAAAAGTTTCAATGTTTTATGAGACACACTGATTCAAAAATCAATTTTAAATTACTAACTTTATAAATAGTGATAATTTTAAATGATTTCATGATAGAGGGGTATTTCTCCCAGAGCATTTTACTGATCATTTTTATCTATGTAAACATCATTTAATGGATTTTAATGTTTTTTAAAGGTGATTTTTTATGATACAAATATTCCATATTGTATTGAATGTTTTGTGATATGTTTCACTGTGTATTTTTTATTTTTATAACATTCATGGTTTATGGATAAATTATTGACATTTCATATGTTAGTATTAATTCCAATGTTTATGTTATATTACAAACTTTTCTTATGATGAATGTATTAGAATAGTATGTTTCGGGATGGGGACTGGTAAATGTAATCCCTCTGGGTTGGGGTCTGGTTATAGCAGACCCTCCGGGTTGGATTGCTATTATAGAGGCTCTCCAGGTTGTAGTCCGGTTACAGAGGCTCTTCGAGATAGAGACCGGTTACAGAGGCTCTCCGGGTTTGGGTCCGGTTACAGTTAGCTCGTAAGTCCTGGCACGAGGCCGTGATAAAGAAATTAATTTCTGGTATTATACATTCCCACATTATCAAATTAGTTATTGCATGTGATTATTTGACTCGTAGAATATCCATGTGCATGTTTATATGGTAATGTTTGATTTATTTTTTCCATATAATGTTCAATTTTATGTTTAAAAGGCTGTTGTTTTATAAATCATCTTACCTTAAAATTTTATAGATTCTACTAAATTATTTACCCTTACTGATCATCTTAGCTCACCCCTTTTTTATGTAATAATGCACCGAATCTGGGTAACTAGGGTTGGGGTGTTACAACTACACAGTATATTCCCATATCATGAAACCCTTTCACATCTTGTCAGTAACATGGTTTGTGTTTTTACAAAAACCAATTCAACTCAATATATTTAACCCCAATTTAATTTATTCCAGAACTACCTAATGAAAAAACATCACAGAAGTCATAAGCCTTTAATTCATGACATTAAAAAAAATAATTCTGTATAATATATTTTTTTAGCACAAAAACCCCATATGACCACGTTTAGGCCTCATATAAGTACATAGGACATCAAAATTCGTTCATGGATTTCAATACATGGATCTGGTCCATTAGAGTCCAAATATTCCCATATAATTAATAATCATACCATTTATTATGAAGTCCCTGTATATATCCTTTTATTTTTACACCATTCGTTCAACATCAAATTTAAATGGATAATTTTTATTAAAATTCTTATTATGTAGATTTTCAATACAGACATCTCAAAATATAAAAAAAATATTTACCTTCTAAAATTAAATGTTTTAATTTCGTATTGAAATTATTTTAATTAACATCATGAGTATATTTTCTATATAGTTATAATTTATGAAACACAATCTAAAATATTTTCTGATGTCCCTATTTTTATGATTTAATTGTGTATCGATAGATATAGTTTATGAGGTTATTTTTGTTTTGATAATTAAATCAAAATGTTGAACCCAATTATATTACCAATACATAATGATGGAATTATTATATATTTTCATGTGGAATTATTTAATCATAATCATATAATTTGTGGTTGGTAAATATATAACCCTGCAATGTATTTGTTAAATCATCAAATACAATGAAATTAATGTTAACTGAATAGTGATTCTTGATATAAAATGGTAATCATGTTGTGATGCCTGATCTATAAAGTGAAATGGGTTGTCATTCCAAGTCCTATATGTGGAAAATTATGTGATACAAAATCTATTATAAAGATCATATGGTGATTTATAATACATTATGAGAAATATATTTGGTGTCCTCACCCAAAATGTTGAATTTCATTGTCTTGGTCGGTGTCATAAATATTTGATATGGGACTATATTTGGACCATTTATCATGATCATTTTCACATAATTTCATTGCCTTTAATCTATTTTATAGGCTTTCATAACTGAGATTACGAGTTATCTAATTAAAAATTGTAGTGTTTTTTTATTCTACGTTCTCATAAATTTATATTTCACTTATATATAAGTTTTATGATTTTATTATGATCTTAACATTGGGAAAATGTTTATATGGTTATTATTCCTCTACTTCCCACATAGGATCACCTTGTTATTGTGCATACATATAAAATATGATTATTATGATTCTAACTTTTGATGTGTCAGGAAGAATATCGATTATGATAAAATAATGTGGAAATATCCAGATTAACTGTAAGATAAAACACTAAAATAGATAATCACGAAATAATCTAATGAATATGAATATTGGGTTTTGAAATTTGTCTATAATGTATTGTTTTAATTATAAAAATGATGTAATAAAATTTCTTGTTATTCATGTATCACTTAAGTTTGTAACGGATAATGTTTTGGCTATTATTTGATTATAGTTTATTAATAATTGGATGTATTGTTATAAAACCTATGTGAGAAACAAAGAGATTTTTCTATGTATAAGATGTAATATAGAAATATTGATAATTCATGATTATATTTTTTTCCAAGAAATAGATCACTATTACAAAACTCTAAAATTATTTTGGTTGTTCCTTATATGTACTTCTAGATAATAATCCCAAAAGGGTTTGTTGTTATATGACTCAGTCATCACTCTAATGCAAGATTAGGTGTCCTATAAAACTCACAATAGATATTATTTTAATGATAATTAGTTTTTTATAATCATTTATGAGTGATTAATTTACTAGTTAATATTAGGGGTTAGGTTGATAATAATTGGATAATCAAACCTAATCTAAACTAATGAATTATTGGACAACATGTTGATGTAAAATAATAAAATATATTAATTATGAAAACTTATTATGTTATTGATTAAAATAATTCCCTATGATATTATATTTTCTTCAATCATATTGAGACTTTTTATATTTATCGATGGATAAAAATATAATGAACTCAATTAAAAATTAGTTTTAGTGAATCTAAAATGACATTCTCAATGATAAATACCTTGGAAAGATATTTTAACTTGGAATTATATTAATTATTCCATATAATATATTATATAATATGATGAAAAAATTAACCATTTCATTAATATTAAATTCATTGATGATTACGTTTTTCAATAATCAGTAAAATACTTGATATTAATCTGATGTGTGAGATGGTATTAAAACACATTTATGTTATAAAATTGGGAAAACCAAAATTTAATTACCTCAATGCTACTAAAATATAATTTAATTACAGAACATGGAACATTGAGAACCAAATATTGAGGAAATTTTAGGTATAATTTTCACACTATTTAATGATATAGAGTTCATTATAATTTAAAATTCATAGTTCAACATCTTATTTGTGGTGAACATAATATTTAAAAATTTCGTTATTATAATCCATGGACTAACTAATAATTTGAGAATCACCAACATACAATACCAAAAGGAAAATGGAATTATAATACATTCAATTCTCAAAAAGTAGATCATACAGTTTAATGTATGCCTACCCTTCAATATTTAGATGTAAATGTGTTGTTGGAATTTAATTATAGACATTATTATATAATGAAAAAACATTTTTGGAATAAGAATTGCTTTCCCTATTATTTGACTGATGAATAATAAAATGGTGGTAAGATTACAATATTCAAAGTTTAGTATTATAATAATTTTCATTGATGAAATATTATTATCCTTCAATTATAAAAGTATACTAAAATTATTTATATATAGGTTTCATTAACATTAAGGAATATTTATCTACTGTAATAAAAACACATTTCATTTTACCATAAGATAATATATCGAATAAAATATCATCATAAAAACCCATGAGAAATAAATTATATAATTTTATTCTTTATACCAATATACATACACTCTTAACCAAAATAGTTGGTGACAAACATCATGTTAAGGATAATATTTTTATAACAATAGATAATGTACCCCATGGTTGTAAGGTTAAAAAATACATATTAATTATATCATTTGTTTTCACTATAATTTATATTTTATTAGATTTTTATATTGTTGTGTGATAATTAATGTTCACCAGAAATAATTCCACATCTATGGCAGAATGCCATGCCTTTGCATTTAAGGAGGCGTGATATTTTTATAAACTATCTATTTATAATTATAGAACTTTTCGATAAAACATAAATGTAATTTAAATATTTTATGTAAAAATTTATATCTGACTATGATTAAAAGAAAAATAATCTATTATTATATGGAAATACATCAAAAGAAAAATATGAAACTATGTATTATATATAATAAATAATTACATTTATTAAAACAGAAAAATTAAAAGGGGTAAATATAATGAAAATTGAAATATCTTTTGTACTAAATCATATAAAGTTCACCATCACATATTTCGTTACCAATTAGTATAAAGTATCCTACAATAATTATTCATTCCATGAATAGATAATTCATGTTGTATGATCTTTAATGAGAACTACAGAAATGTGAATTATGAATGGATACCATTCTTTATGATTTTATATAATTTAATTTAATATGACCATCATGTAATTTAAATATGTTCATTTAAAATAATGAAATAGAAAATGTGGTTATTTGAGATAATGTTTTTGGATATATATCCAATAAGTATACTGAATGGGTGAATTCTAAACTAATAAACATGATATAATATAACACCCAATGAATGAAAAATATCATATTAAAAAAATTGAAACTGCATATATTTATAAATTATATAAAATGACTAATAAAACTAATTAAAATAATGGGTATTAATAAATAAAACAATAAAATCAATTTTTAGAATATATATTTCTAATTTTTTATGATACTAATTAAAAAGTGTGTAATATATAAATAAAATATCATTCTTCCAGGGAAATATTTTGTTACATATTTTATATCTCATTATAAGAGATTAAATTGAACATATTTAATGTATTATTATTTGTGATGTAATATATCCAAAATATTTAAGTTAAATTATTATTATAAACAATAATAATTCATTCCATATAATAAATAAATTTATTAATAACTTTGGTTTATCGTAATAACATGAATTATCATTATTCATAAATATATATTCATTTCCGTCAATTTAACTTTTCTAAAATGAACATTATTTTAATACAATGATATACAGATTAGATTAATGTTATATTATGGGATTAGTCTGATTAATATGTCTTTATTTGAACAGTAAAATATTTTTACAAATATATTGATTTAATGTCATTATTTGTTTATAATAAGTCAAATATAATCATGAACCCTTTAATTGAAAAATTTATTATTTATTAATTTCATTAATAGATTTTAAAATCTATTTTTACAAACATATGATTCATGTTTAAGATATCATTTAATATTTTTCTCAATAATTTTCTTCTTACATTATATATTAATGATATTAATATTTATTTTTAATATATCATGAAATTGATCCAAAAAAATATTTTAAAATTCCCAATAAGTAGGAAAATATTATATAATATTTTACACTTTGTAGGCCTAATGATTATGTTAAATGTTGTAGAAACTAGTAACTGTGGAAAAAGATAAATGGTAAACATAATTAATAAAGCAGATAGTGTGGTTGAAAAGTTATTTAAAATGTGTGGAAAATATTTTTATGGAATTATAGAAATGATATTTCATGATTCCATTATCCATAATATTTTATTACCAAATACCATAAGACATACTTACCATTATTGAATCATTTTTATTTTAATTTGTTTTATCCATTTTCACTTATAAATTGGGATATCCTCCCCTCACATCACATCAAATCAATACTCCCAATGTACACCAATTGGTCTTCCTAAACTATTAATCAAGAGTGTTATCTAATAAAAAGATGTTATAGTACTATCAAAATACCATCCCCTAAAGTCTTAACCACCATGTAATGCCCCATGCCTAGTTACCCAGAGTCGATGATTTAATACATAACATTGGAATGATAAAAGGAATCATGTCCTGAAAGGCCGATTAGTTTTGTATTATTGGAAACAAGATACATACATAAGTTCAACATTACACATTGAAAATAAATACAACACTAATTTATTCCATTAGAATGATCTGAGAATCCTATATTATTCTAGCATGTCACTTATAACTATCTTTTTCATATTTTGTGAAAATGAAACAAAAGAAAGGGGTGAGCTCAAACGCTCATTAAGGGTAATCAATATAGAGGAAGATAACATACACATTAGGAATGATGAATAATTCAAAACACATGGCATTACAAATAATAAACATGAACACTTTATGGATGGAATATGAGCTGAGTAAATAATTTAATAATAAAAGACTGTCATGGTTATTCTACTAGTTAAATAACCACATTAACCATCATTATTATTTTCATTATGAGGGAATGTATAATTTCGGCCACTATGAAACATTTTGTCAAGGCCTTGGCCAAGACGTCTAAAAATGATTAAGGCCTCTGCCAAAACCATATGTCAATTTGGGAAAGGCCTCATCCAATTCCACGTCTAATGGTCTCATGAGACCTACCGATCCACCAAGGAGCTACAGCTGGCTCCACCCATCACATATTAAGTCAAATACATTCCTCATATGAAAAAGTTGGTACTAAAGAAAAAAATCCGTATTAAAACTACCATATCAAATGCCAGCACTTTATCCATAAACCATGAATGGTATAAAAATAACACAACCACATTAAAACATATCACAAAACCTTCAATACATTATAAAAGATTTTTATTATAATAAATCAACTACAAACTTGTTTAAAATCCATCAAAGGATGCTGACATAGAAGAAATGAAAACTATTTGATGGAAATAACTCTTTCTATTTTGAAACCATGTTAAAGTCACATAATTATAAAAGAAAAAATTTATTTTTAAAAAATTATTATAATATTGTATGGGAAATTTTGACGATGTAATAATGGCAGAATGTTGCTTCACCCTCTCTATAAGTTAAAAAATTACATTCTTACCTTAATTTTGTAGAAAATGTCTTAAAGTACCTCGTTTGGAAAATGATGAAAAGATTTCTTACAAAACAAATATTTTAAACTATAGGTATAAATGACTTTAACCCATTTTCTATTAAATAGTATATTTTTTTGAAATAAATTTTTTATGAAAACACGGATGTGGATGATAAAGAGGTCCCAATAGATATTTACGTAAATACAACCTCGGATTATAAAGAGATTGTGAAATTAACCCTTACCTTGTAATTTTCCTTAGTCAATGGTATGTTATCCTCATGTATAATTGTTGAAACATTGTTATTAAATTATAAAAGAACTACATACATAAATATGATATCATATATGATCCTCTAATATTGCTTTGTTAATAATATTTCAGTATTTTCATCGTTTCAGGTGTTAACAGATTCATTTTCCTTTATATAAATGGTTACGTAATCTGTGATTATTATGAATAGGATGTATTTGATTCATATAAAAAATGATATTATGATCATAAACATTATTTTTAAATATAAAATGAAAATTATTCTTGAATTATTATTATTGGGAAATAAATCTTATTGTGTTCGTGGAGATGGTAATCTATACGTAAGCATGAGCGATGATATCATTATATTGATGGTGAAATCATATGTAACTAGATGGTGTATCATATATACAGAATCTCAAAGTCGTGTACAATGAAATCTATTTAATTTTTCAAAGGTAAACGTACCATGGAAGATTGGGGGGGTCACATTCATTTCTCATTCAAATAATTTCATCCTCAAAATTTCTAGAATACTACAACACAAAAATATTCAGGTGGTTCTTCATCATAAGTTACTCTGGTTCCCACGTTTCCTCTTCCATCTTATGGTTTCCCCATTGTCCTTTTACTAGACTATTCATCATATTTATCTACACTTGTTCTCTGGTAACATGAATCTTGGCAGGCTCTTCACATTAAGAAAAATCAGGTTTCAGTTAAATTTCCTCATAGGTGAGTACATGTGTAGGGTCAGGAATGTATTTTCCCAATAGTGAAACCTGGAACACATCGTGAAATTTGGAGATACTATGTGGAATTTCCAAATGGTATGCAACATCTCCAATTCATTCTAGAATTTCAAAAGGTCCGATGTACTTGGGACTTAATTTACCCTTCATACCATGTTGTATAACTCCTTTCCATAAAGATACCTCTAAGAAAAAATGATCTCTTTCCTGAAATTAGAAATACATCCGTTGGTTATCGGCATAGCTCTTCTACCTAAATTTAACTACTTATATGTGAGTTTGAATAATATTCACTTTTTCTATTTTTTCCTCAATATATTTTGGGCCTAAGAGTTTTCTTCCACTCAAATAATCACAACAAGTTGTTGTGTGACATCTCTTTCCATATAATGCTTCATATGGTGCCATATATATACTTTAATAAGAATATATTGTTACAGGAAAATTTTACCATGTATAAATATTTATCCCACATACCTTGAGAGTCATGTGAGAAAGATATCAACTTTTCTTCTAATGTTTGAATAGTCCGTTATGATGATCCATCAGTTTGAGAGTGGTAGGCTGTGGTCAAATGAAGTTCAGTATCTTAGGAATTATGAAGTCATTTCCAAAATCCTGATAAAAAACGGGGATCACGGTCAGAAATAATCAATATGGTTACTCTATGAAGTCTTACAACTTCATTAATATACAATCATTATAAAAATTCAGGTGGTAAATATTCTCTAATAGCATGAATATGTTTTGACATGGTAAAACGATCAACAATGACCCATATTGAATAATTATTTCTAGGAGTCTTAGGTATCCCCTATACAAAGTCCATCATAATATCATCCCATTTCCAATTAGGTATGGAAAGATGTTTCATGAATACTCTAGGATGTCGTCATCCAGCTTTCACTTGTTTGAAAACCATACATCTTGACACAAAATTAGCAATCTCTATTTTCATGTTGTCCCACCAAAAATGTTCATTCAAATATCTATACATCCTGGTGATCCAAAGGTGTATAGAGATATTTGATCTATGAGCTTCATCCAACAATTCCCTTTTCAGACCAGGTATATGGAGAACACAAAGCCTCTTCCCAAATTTCAAAATTCCAACATTATATACGAAGTCACTCAGTATCCAATCATTTACAGCATTAATCTTCTTTTGAAACTCCTCATCATTAGTCTGAGAACTCTTTATCCTTTATAGTAAATATGTTTTGGCAACCATTTGAAAAATTATTGATGTTTCACCTTCCATGGTTATTCCCATATCCATATTTACTATATCTATTAAAATATGATCCCTTTCAACTATCATCTTGTTCCAAACTCCATGGTCCTCTATACTCAAAGAATCTACAACATTATTTTCCTTCCTTGGGTGGTAGTTTATAGAGTAATCATAATCCTTTTGTAGTTCATTCCATATTCATTTCCTCATGTTTAGTTCTTTCTTTGAGAAAATACACATCAAAATCTTGTGATGAGTAAAAATCTCACATTTTTCACCATAGAGATAGTTTCCTCATATCTTTAGAGAAAATATTACAGCTGCTAACTCAAGATCATGAGTGGGATGGTTTTTCTCATGAATATTTAGCAATCGTGATGCATAGGAAATAACTCTATCATTCTTTATAAGGACCCGACCAAGTCCTTTCTTTGAAGCTTCAGTATAAATAACAACCCCATCGTTCCCTGATGGTAGAGTCAACATAATAGCATTAACTAATATTCTATTCAGTTCTGAAAAAAAATTCTTCACACTCTTTTGTCCAAAATACATTAACCACTTTATGTGTGATCTTGGATAATGGGTTATCCAATAGGGAAAAATTCTTGACGAAACATCGATAATAACCTACTAAAAAATTAAACTACATGCCTCTGTTATACTCGTCGGTGCTGGACATTCTTGGATTTCCTTGGTCATTGAAGTATCAACAATCATTCCATTATTAGAGACAATATGGCCAACAAAAGAAATTTATTGAATCCATAATTCACACTTGCTAAACTTCCCATATAATTTATTTTTCCTAAGAATCTTCATAATAATGCACATGTGATTTTCAAGATCTTCATAGCTTTTGGTGTATACCAAGATATCTTCAATGAATACCTCTACAAATTCATCACGATATTCCATGAATACACAATTCATTAGATCTTTGTAGACAGTGGATGAATTAGTCAATCCAAGAGGCATTATTGTAAACTCATAATGCCCGTACCTAGTTCGAAATTATGTTTTCAGAGTGTCTTCCTTATTCACAAACAACTGATGATATCCAGATCGAAGGTCAATCTTTGAAAAAAATTGAGCTCCATGAAGTTGGTCAAATAAATCATCAATGTGATGTAGGGGATACATGTTCTTTGTTATTATAGAATAAATCTCCCTATATTCAATGGAAAACCTCGTAGATCCATCATTCTTCTTAACAAAAATGACAGGGGCTCCCCATGGAGAAACCATAGGGCGAATAACTCTTTTATTACTCAATTACTCAAGTTGTTTATTTAGTTCCACTAATTCCACAGTGGCCATTCTATATTGGGTTCTCAATATGGGCCTTGAGAAAATAATTAAATCAATATAAAACTCAATCGCTCGTTCTGGAGAATTTCTAGGTAAATCCTCTGGAAACACTTCAATATATTCTTGCAGAATAGGTATGTCCTCTATTCAAACATTATTTTCCTCTAACATAGTTATTTCATTCTGATAATCCAAAATAATTGAATTTAGTAGAGTTATTGGTGGTGGATCTAGATTAGAATTATATGGTGATGTTTCTGTTCTAAAGATATGGTACTCTTTATCATCATCGACAATTGTAACCTCCTTATTTTTACAAAGATTTTTTGCATCATGGTCCAAAAGGAAGTCCATTCCAAGGATTATATCAAATACATTCATTGGTATAAATATTAGATCAGTAGATAAATATCTTTTATATTCCTTAATGGGGACTGATTCACAAAATATTGTTGCAATAATACTCCACTTAAGAGTTTTTACTGACAACTCCCTTGTATAATCAAAGATAAAATATCAAATTTTTTTAGAAAACTTGGAAGATATGAAACAATGTGATGATCCAGAATCAAATAAAGCATTGGATAATGTTGAGGAATCCATTAAATTACATTCCACCATGTCTTTCGGAGCTTTAACCTCAGTAGTAGTGATCACATAAGCTTGGCCTTGATCCCTTGGAAATTCTGAGGTATGTTTTTCTAATGATTAGGATATTCATTTACATAATGTCTCATGTCCGTTAAATTTTTGAACTTAACATTGGTATCTTATTTATTCCCCTTATAATCACTAGCTAGATGGCCTTTCTATCACTATGTGTTGAATACTATTTTTCCTTTTAGACAGGAACCAGGGTTCTTCCTTGCAAAATTATAACAGGGTGGAAATTTCACTCTTCACTTCTCCTGTGTTTTCTTGTTTTCTTTCCCGTAGTGTTCAGCAGATCTATACTTCTCTTGATTTGCTTAAAAGTCATAAGATTTATAGAATTCATTTTCTGCCTTGATAACACGTGAGAAAATATATTCATATGGTGAGAAGAACTGTGCAAGTAATGATCAATGAAAAAATGGTTTTAACCCATAAAATAAAAGATCAGTTATACTTCTTGGGTTACATATATAATCTGTAGCATGCCTTGGTAACCATGTCATGTTAGCTTCATAATTTGCAACATTTTCATCCTCTTTTTGTCTCTAACTCTGAAATTGCCTTTTTATATCCGATATATGGTCACGTGTGTCACAACCCCCTCCCAGCAACGATGCCCCTCCTGAGCTGGAAATGGTGGAAGGGAGATAATGACCCCCCGATTCCCTCCTCCAATAGGCCCCGGAGTGGTGACTAGCACCAAGGGTATTAGCTTTTCACAAATATGGGAGGCATTATCCATTTTATTAATTTTAGATTGGGAAAAAGGATGAGTCAAACACCAATAATAAGAAAAGGAACAGGTATTGAAATAGCCAAAAACCAATCCCATATGCTTGCTTTATACAATAGTGAAACAAAACTACAAGTACATAAAAGCTCCATGTACTGTAACAAAAAGTAAAGAAAAACAACAACAACAAACAACAGAAACTCCCCCTGCCCGACCAGTAAGGTCCTGCATTGTCCCTGTAGTCCTCCTGAAAACCTAAAGGCAAACGTAGGGTGAGAATACAAGTATACTCAGAAGAAAGACCTAAATCTCTCGTGCACAATTGGGGATACATCCTAATGCCCTGTGAGAAAAAAGAAAAACCAAAACCTAGCAAGGAATCTATCCACCAAGCCTCACCATCACACTCAACAAGTAACACAAGTCAATAGAGTATAGTATTAATGTTATCAGAGTATGGGTACCCCGCACCAGCTTCCCCATGGTTATTGAAGACATCCTATGCATCAAACCAATCCCGCCATTCTCACTGCAGTCCCACTCCCTCATCCCGCCCGCACACACCTGGGCCACATCCTCACGCAGTCCCACTGCCAATCCCCACCCGCAAACACCTGGGCCACAACTGTCACATGTAACCACACCTGCAAACACCTAGGCCCGAACAACCATCGTCATAACCAAAGACACCTAGTCTAGAAGATCCACTGCCATGCCCGAAGACACCTGGCCTCATCCCGAAAACACTTGGTAAACCACCTGCGCGCACACACCTGGGTCATAACCACCACACTACCCCACCCGAAGGTTTTTGGGGTAATAATGGACTTTAGGCCATAACATCCTGCCCGAAGATACTTGGGATATCTGGGAAAGGGATCATAAGGGATATAATAACCATTAACTAATAGAAGTGTTGGGAAAACACCCTCCCCCATGAAATGGGGTTGTTCGGCACTAAGTGCTCAACTTGGGTGGGGTGCGACAAAACACATAGACACAAATATATATGTGTATAAAAAACACACAGCCTA
This sequence comes from Viscum album, assembly GCA_963277665.1. Taxonomy (NCBI): domain Eukaryota; kingdom Viridiplantae; phylum Streptophyta; class Magnoliopsida; order Santalales; family Viscaceae; genus Viscum; species Viscum album. The sequence goes on along the minus strand of OY728158.1, from coordinate 1,354,757,084 downwards.
ACCTATGGCTTCAAAATTGGGAAACTGAGCACGTTCCTCGGCACTGCTATGTCGAAGCATGCATACAACAAACAACCCCAACCACATTTATGTTTTCATGTTCAACAGCTTTAGTTGTAAATTCTTTTAACTATTGGGAAACTATCAACAACCAAACCAAATAAAGTGTTCATAAAACATATCCCTACCAACCAGAACAAAATTTAGGGAAAACAAAAGCAATCACATACCAACTCCTTAACAATTTGATTATGATATCCATCTTTAATTCATTTCCATCACAAAACCCCACCGTTCATTTATTCCCAAGTTCCACATATAAATTCATTTTTCCACATTCCACTTTTTCATTACATTTCTCCCGTATATAATCCACTACTAACCACTTTAATAATATTCACCAACCATCATTGCAGCCCCAAATCCAAACATCATATCACAAAACAAGAAAGAAATTACCACTTCACACATCCCATAACAAAACCAATCCAACACCAACATGTTCATTATTCCATTTTGTTGAATCGAGGTGTTCACCCAAGGGTTCCGAGTATTTAAATCAGCCAACTTTATGTGATTAACCAATTTCCACATTCAATAAAATTTTCATCCATATGAAAATCCATAAAGAGAGGGAAATATTTAATTGCGTAAGTAAAGGCCTCCAACGACCATGATTTTTAGTAGGCACAAGCTCATTCAATTCATAACATAATATCACAGGATATAAATAATGTAACTGCATTCACAAACCTCCCTTCCCCATTATATAAGATAGTTATTATCATTATAAAACTGGTTCAAGTGTGTTTCACATAAACAAGAGGACACCCACCCCGCATGATGCATAATTAAGAGAGACGAAGGTAAGATCCCTACCTCGACAGGTTCTGATGCCCTTCAATGAACACGACCACCATGATCACAATGATTCTCCCAGATCGACTGCACCCACCAAGGATGTCGTGGCACCACCGAATCAACAACACAAGAAACTCCCTCAACACAAATATCACATGCCTTAGCATGGAAAGAAAATGGGAGAAGTATGATCGGAAAGAGAATACAAGAACCGAGGTTTAACTTACCTTTTTAGAGTCGTTTGTCAAAGACCTTCATTCCCGTCAATTATCAGCGGTCTCCTCGATTGGATACTATATAGGGGAAGTCGAAGAAGAGGGAACATAATAGGGTGTAAGATGTTCTCCTCACTGACATGATCTCGTAGTCACTGACGGATCGACGATCGGAGTCCGGATGAAGAAGTTAGGAGGAAGGATTCTAGGTCATCCAGGAGTGTCACCGTGCAGAGAAGAAGAGAGGTCCGTAAATAAGACGTGCTCTCTATTATATAGGAAATGAAAAGGTCAAATGGTACGCAGCGTGTGTTAATGAATACACGACGTGACCGTATGACTTTTACACTGTTTGACTGGTCAACACATGAAACGTCACGCGGTTTCCATTCGTTTAATGATAATAGTAACTTCAATTAATAATAGGTTTTTTATTGACCCGTGACACAAACCATAAATTGATACCCAAAATTAGACTTGAATTGATCATATTAATTATAGGATCACATCGCCATTGATGAGAAGCCAATCGGACGTCGCACGCGGGAGTTATGACGGTTCGAAGATTTAATAATAATATTCAATCTACTAATTCATAAGTGTTTCAGGTACCCGATCCGAAAACTTGAAAAAGACATCCAATATTGGGCTCATAATTTTTTTCTTGACGTCAGGGTCGCAATTCCGCTAAAGTTATGTAACACCGAGGTCGCACGAAGAAGTTATGGACGAAACACGGTTTTCCCAACAAAATTAATAATTACATTATTATATTATTATTATTATTATTCAACCATTTTTTTCATAAATTTCAAATCCCATGCACAATATCTATCTAATTAGTGCAAATTAGCCACATGATTGACTCCTCTTTTTATATTATTTCTTTTATTACTTTAAATATTTAATCTTTATTTCATTTAAACTCTTTCTCTCTCCAATATAATTTTTTTCTTTCATGATTCTCTCCCACCAACAAAAGTGGCGCCTCCCATTTCTTTTACTCCATGTGGAATGCCCCAAAACTCCATTCTCACTTTAATTTTATTATTTAATAAAATTAATAATAATAACACCAATAATTAATGTACTAATTTAAGCCCATTAAATTAGTTTACCATGGTAAATAAATTAAAACCATTCCATTTATTTAAATTCAAATAATTTATTTTACTAACAAAAAATTAATCCCATTTAATTTAATTTACCAATCACGCACATATTTGTGTCATCATTATCATTATTATTTAATAAAATAGTAATAAATCCTCTTCGAATTTCATCAATGGGTCCCGATCATTAATATTAATAATTATTATTATTATTGACGCCCATTATTTTCTTATAATAACTCCATATATCCCATAACATTATATTCATGTACGGTTGGGAACCCCATGCATGTGCCTCTTCATGATATTGTTTTTATAACAAATTATTATATAATAATACACTTTTAATGTTATTTACACAATTCCAACTTTAATTGTGGAGACCCGAACAACGCCTCGTGTATAAGGTCACGCTCATGCGCCCCATGAATTTCATTCATTTATAATTTATTACATGTGCCTCATTTGTTGTAATTTATTCCTTTATAACTTATTCCATGCGCCTCCCATCATTTCATTAAATACATTTGATTTTAATTATTTTATTTTACAATGGTTCAATTAAAACCATTTAATCTAATTAACACCAAATATTTTCATGCCACCATTATCAATTATTATTATGAAAAATTATTATTATAACACGTGTCGTGTTTGACCACATCAATTGTTTTACAAAGTAATGGACCGGAGAGGTCCGGGCGATTATATCAAATACCTCTCAAAACATTCTCGTTCTTGAGAATTAAAAACCAACCCATAAAAGGGGGAAAGGTCTGAACAACCACCCCTAAAGATACCTCTCAGGGCTCTCGTCATAACAGGAAACAACTGACAACCTTAATTATATGAGTTAGGAATTCCTTCTCCCATACAGAGATATTATACGCTTTAGGCGGAATTGACTCACCTGCACGGGTTTAATTGCATCCACATTAATGTGTCTCGATTATGAATTAGGTCTCCCAACATCCATATATTAGGATTTTCCAAACTTACACTACCCCCAATACCATACAAAACAACAATAAATTTCTCGAACAAATGGTTTGTGGAATTCCTTCTCCCATGTCGAGATATTATCCGCTTTAGGCGGCACTAACTCGCCTGCATGGGTTTAATCGCATCCACATTAATGCATCTCTATTAGGGATCAGGTCCTCCTCTCCCCACATGATAGGACTCTTCACACACACATTTAAAAGAAAGATGGAAACAACATAGCATTATATACTCATGAAAAAACAAGGTCCAGGCCCAAAGCATGGGAGAGAATGAGTTTCAAAAAAGGAGTGTGATGCTCTTGAATTTAAACAAATCTTAAACGAGAGCATTTAAGTAAAACTGGAAACAACTCTCTTTATCTATGGCCTTGATAGGGTTGTCTCTTCTATTGTGTGCAACTGTCCACATCCCACTCCTATGTCGTTCTCTTGACGTCTAGGTGCCATAGTTGTTCAGTAAACAGGGAACTCCTAACCCCAAATAGCATGGAAATTTGTCAAGGTTTCATTTTATAACTTTATTTTGATTTCATTCCCAGATCACTCAAATCAAGTAAAACACAAATGATGATGATACATGTACCTTTCCTAGGGTCTCTACCCTGTAATAAATGTAGTATTACTTCGTCGTTTGGTAAGCTCGGAGTCCATGCATCGGATCACGGGGGGCCCCTAAAATCTTGTGTCCTAGCCGGTCTTCCCTGGCCTATGTCACACACCAATATTAACCAACATTGTTACCCTACCATCCCATGCAATCCTCACTGTGCCTAACTCCAGACTCCATCCTATCTCTCAACCAGCACCTCTGATACCATACTGTCACGACCCCCTCCCACCAAAGATGCCCCTCCTGAGCTGGAAATGGTGGAAGGGAGATAATGACCCCTGAGTCCCGCCTCCAGTAGGCCCCGGAGTGGCGACTAGCACCAAGGGTATGAGTTTTTCAAATTATGGGAGGCATTACCCTTTTTATTAATTTAAGATTGGGAAATAGGATGAGTCAAACACCAAGAAGAAGAAAAGGAACAAGTATAGAAATATCCCAAAACAAATCTCATATGCATGCTTTATACAATAGTGAAACAAAACTACAAGTACAGAAATGCTTCAATTATTGTACCAAAAAGTAAAGAAAAACAACAGTAACCCCCCCTTCTTGACTAGTAAGGTCTCGCACAGTCCCTATAGTCCACCTGAAAACCTGAAGGCAAACGTAGGGTGAGCATACAAGTATACTCAGTAGAGAAATCTAAAGCTCTCGTGCACATGTGGGGAGACATCTTAATGCCCCTTGAGAAAACAGAAGAATTAAAACCTAGCAAGGAATATATCCACCCAGCCTCAAGAGTTACACTCAACAAGTAACACAAGTCAATAGAGTATATTAGCAATGTTATAAAATTATGGGTACCCCGCACCACCTTACCACTGGTTATTGAATATATCCTATGCATCAAACCAATACCGCCATTCTCACGGTAGTCCCACTGCATCATCCTTCCCACACACACCTGGGTCACATCCTTATGTAGTCCCACTACCAATCCCCTCCCGAAAACACCTGGGCCACAACTGTCACATGTAACCACGCCTATAAAGACATAGTCCAGAACATCCATTGTCATGCCCGAAGACACCTGGGCTAGAGGATCCACTGCCTCACCCGAAGACACATGGGCCTCATCCCAAAGAAACTTGTGAAACTACCTTCCTGCACAAACCTCGGCCATAACCACCATACTACCCCGCCCGAAGGTTCATGGGCTAATAATGGACTTCAGGTCATCACAGCCTGCCCGAAGATACATGGGATATCCGGGAAAGGGAGGAGAAAGGAGATAATAACGAGCCACTAGTAGAAGTGTTGGGAAAAACACCCTCTCCCATGAAATGAGGGTGTTCGTCACTAAGTGCTCAACTTGGGTGGGGTACGACAAAACACAAAGATACAGATATATATATATATATATGTGTGTGTGTATGTATACCAAACACACAACCCAACCTATGGCTTCTAAACAGAGAAAATGAGCACGTGCCTCGACACTTCTATATCGAAGCATGCATTCAACAAACACCCCCAACCCCATTTATGTTTTCATGTTCAACAGCTTCAGTTGTTAATTATTTTAACTATTGGGCAACTATCAATAACCAAACCAAATTGAGTGTTCATAAAACATATCCTTGCCAACCACAACAAAAGTTAGGGAAAACACAAGCAATCACATACCGACTCCTTAATAATTTGATTATCAAATACATCTTTAATTAATTTCCATCACAAAATCCCACCGTTCATTTATTCCGAAGTTCCACATATAAAATCATTTTTCCACATTCCACTTTTCCATTACTTTTCCCCTGTATATAATCCAATAATAACCACTTTAATAATATTAAACAACCATCATTGCAACCCCACTACCAAACATCATATCACACAACAACCTAGAAATTACCACTTCACACATCCAATAACAAAACCAACCCGACACAAACATGTTCATTATTCCGTTTTGTTGAACCTGGGTGTTCACACAAGGGTTCCAAGTATTTAAATCAGCCAACTATACGTGATTAACCAATTTCCACATTAAATAACATTTTCATCCATATGAAAATCTAGAAGGATAGGGAAATATTTAATTGTGTAAGAAAAGGCCCCCAACGACCATGATTTTTAGTAGGCACAAGCTCATTCAATTCACAACATAATATCATAGGATATAAATAAAGTAAATGCATTCACAAACTTCCCTTTCCCATTATATAAGATAGTTATTATCTTTATTAAACTGGTTCAAATGTGTTTCACGTAAACAAGAGGACACCCACCCCGAATGATGCATAATATAGAGAGACAAAGGTAAGATCCCTACCTTGACAGGTTCTGATGCCCTTCAACGAACACGACCACCATGATCACAAGGATTCTCCCAGAATGACTACACCCACCAAGGATGTCGCAGCACCACCGAATCAACAACACAAGAAACTCCCTAAACACAAATATCACATTCCATAGCATGGAAAGAAAACGGGAGAAGTATGATCGGAAAGAGAATACAAGAACAGAGGTTTAACATACCTTTTTAGAGTTGTTCATCAAAGACCGTCGTTCCCATAAATTATCAGCGGTCTCCTCGATTGGATACTATATAGGGGAATTCGAAGAAGAGGGAATAGAATAGGGTGTACGATGTTCTCCTCACTGACATGATCCCGCAGTCACTGACGGATCGACGATCGGAGTCCGGATGAAGAAGTTAGGAGGAAGGCTTCTAGGTTATCCAGGAGCGTCGTCGTGCGGAGAATAAGAGAGGTCCGTAAATAAGAAGTTCTCTCTCTTATATACGAAATGAAAAGTTAAAACGGTACTCAGCGTGTGTTAATGAATACACAACGTGACCGTATGACTTTTACATTGTTTGACTGGTCAACACAAGGCATGTCACGTGGTTTCCATGCATTTAATGATAATAATAACTTCAATTAATAATAGGTGTTTTATTGACCCATGACACGAACCATAAATTAATACACAACATTAGACTTGAATTGATTATATTAATTATAGTATAACATCACCATTAACTAGAAGCCAATCGGACGTCACACGCATGAGTTATGACGGGTCGAAGATTTAATAATAATATTAAATATATTAATTCACAAGCGTTTCGGGTACCCGATCCAAAAACCCAAAAAAAAAAGAAATCCAATATTGGACTCATAACTTCGTCTTGAAGTTAGGGTTGCACTGCCGCTGACGATTCGTAAAACCGAGGTCGCATGAAGAAGTTATGGATGAAACACAGTTATCCCAACAAAATTAATATTACATTATTTTATTATTATTATTTTATTTAACCATTTTATTTCATCAATTTCAAATCCCACGCACAAAATCTATCTAATTGGTTCACATTAGCCTCATGATTGACTCCTCTATTTAAAAAATTTATTTTATTTCATTAAATATTTAATCATTATTTCATTTAAACCCATTCTCTCTCCAATCTTATTTTTTTCTTTCATGATTCTCTCCCACCAAATAATGTGGCGCCTACCATTTCTTTTACTCCATGTGGAACGCCCCAAAACTCCATTCTCACTTCAATATTATTATTTAATAAAATTAAAATTTATAACACCCATAATTAATGTACTGATTTAATCCCACTAAATTAGTTTACCATGGTTATTAAATTAAATCCATTCCATTTAATTAAATTCCAATCATTTAATTTACTAACCAAAATTTAAACCAATTTAATTTAATATACCAATCACACACATATTTGTGTCATCATTATCATTATTATTTAATACAATAGTAATAAATCCTCTGTCAATTTCATCAACGGGTCCCCATCATTAACATTAATAATTATTTTTATTATTGAGGCCAATTATTTCCTTATAATTACTCCATCTATCCCATAACATTATATTCATGCACGGTTGGGAACCCCATTTCTGTGCCTCTTCATGTTATTATTATTATAAAAAATTATTATATAATAATACCATTTTAATGTTGTTTATAGAATTCAAACTTTAATTGTGGAGAACCACACAACTCCTCATGTACAAGGTCACGCTCAGGCTCCCCATGCATTTCATTCCATTATAATTTATTAAATGTGCCTCATTTATTTTAATTTATTTCATTATAACTTATTCCATCCACCTCCCATCATTTCATTAAATACATTTTATTTTATTTCTTTTATTTTACAATGATTAAATTAAAACCATTTAATTTAACTAACAACAAATATTTTCATGCCACAATTATCAATTATTATTATCAAAAATTATTATTATAACACGTTCCATGTTAGACCACATAAAATGTTTTTCAAAGTAATGGACCGGAGAGGTCTGGGCCATTATATCAGATACCACTCAAAACATTCACATCCTCAAGAATTAAAAACCAACCCATAAAAGCGGGAAATATCCGAAAAACCACTCCTCAAGATACCTCTCAGGGGTCTCATCATAATAGGAAAAACCCGACATCCCTAATTATATGAGTTACGAATTCATTCTCCCATATTGAGATATTATCCACTTTAGGCGGCACTGACTCGCCTGTACGGGTTTAATTGAATCCACATTAATGCGTCCCGATTAGGAATTTGGTCTCCCGACTTCCATATATTAGGATTTTCCAAACATAAAATTCCCTCAACACCATAAAAAACAATAATAAATTGCACGAACACATGGCTTGAGGAATCCCTTCTCCCATGTTAAGATATTATCCTCTTTAGGTGGTACTGACTCGCCTGCACGCGTTTAATCGCATCCACATTAATGCATCTAGATTAAGGATCAGGTCCTCCTCTTCCCATAAGTTTAGGACTCTTCACACACATTTAAAGGAAAGATGGAAACAACTTAGCATTATAGACACATGAAAAACAAGGTCCAGTCCCAAAGCATGGGAGAGAATGAGTTTCAAAAAAGGAGTCTGATGCTCTTGAATTTAATCAAAACATAAATGAGAGCATTTAAGTAAAACTGGAAACATCTCTCTCGATCTCTGACCTTGCTTGGGTTACCGCTTCTATTGCATGAAACTGTCTATGTCCCACTCCTCTGTCGTTCTGTTGATGTCCAGGTGCCATATTTGTTCGGTAAACATGGAACACCTTACCCAAATAGCAAGAAATTTCTAAAGGTTTCCTTTTATAACCTTATTTTATTTCGTTCCGAGAACACCCAAATCAAGTAAAACACATGTCATGATGATGCATGTAACTTTTTTAGGGTCTCTACCCTGAAATAAATGTAGTCTTACTAGTTCGTTCGGAAAGCTCAGAGGCCATGTATCAGATCACGGGGGGGCCTAAAATCTCGTGTCCTAGCCGGTCTTCCCTGGCCTATGTCATGCACTAAGATTAACCAGCATTGTTTCCCTACCATCCCATGAAATTCTCACTGTGCCTAACTCCAGACTCCATCCTATCTCTCAACCAGCGCCTCTGATACCATTCTGTCACGACCCCCTCCCACCAGGGATGCCCCTCCGGAGATGGAAATGGTGTAAGGGAGATAATAACCCCCGAGTCCTGCCTCCAGTAGGCCCCGGAGTGGAGTCTATCACCAAGGGTATGAGTTTTTCACAAATATTGGAGGCATTACACTTTTTATTAATTTATTATTGGGAAATAGGATGACTCAAACACCAAGAAGAAGAAAATGAACAAGTATTGAAATAGCCCAAAACCAATCCCATATGCATTCTTTATACAATAGTGAAACAAAACTACAAGTACACAAAAGCTCAAAGTATTTTACTAAAAAGTAAAGAAAAAAACAACAACAAACAGTAGAAACTCCCCCTTCCTGACTAGTAAGTTCCCGGACAATCCCTATAGTCCTCCTGAAAACTTGAAGGCAAACATAGGGTGAGCATACAAGTATACTCAGTAGGGAAACCTAATGCTCTCGTGCACAAGTTGGGATACATCCTAATGCCCCGTGAGAAAACAGATGAACCAAAACCTAGAAAAGAATTTATCCACCCAGCCTCACCAGTCACACTCACCAAGTAACACAATTAAATAGAGTATAGTAGTGATGTTATCAAAGTATGGGTACCCCACACCACCTTCCCCCTTGTTATTGAAGAAATCCTATGCATCGAACTAATCCAGCCATTCTCACTGTAGTCTCACGGCCTCATACCGCTCGCAAACACCTAGGAAACATCGCCACGCAGTCCCACTGCCAAAACCCACCCGCAAATACCTGGGCCACAACTGTCACATGTAACCACGCCTGCAAAAACCTAGGCCAGACCCACCACCGTCACGCCCGAAGACACCTATTCTAGAAGATCCACTGCCACGACCGAAGACACCTGGGCCTGATCTCGAAGACACTTGGGAAACCACCTTCCCGCACACACATGGGCCATAACCACCACACTACCCCGCCCAAATGTTCGTGGGAAAATAATGGAATTCAGGCCATCACAGCCTGCCCGAAGATACTTGGGCTATCTGGAAAAGGGAGAAGAAAGGAGATAATAACCAGCCACTAATAGATGTGTTGGGAAAAACACCCTCCCCCATGAAATCGGGGTGTTCGACACTAAGTGATCAACTTGGGTGGGGTGCGACAAAAAACAAAGATATAGATATATATATATATATATGTACACCAAACACACAGCCCAACCTATGGATTCTAAACAGAGAAAATGAGCACGTGCCTCAGCACTGCTATGTCGAAGCATGCATAGAACAAAGAAACCCAACCCCATTTAGGATTTCATGTTCAACAGCTTTAGTTGTCAATTCATTTAACTATTGGGAAATTATCAACAACCAAACCAAATCGAGTGTTCATAAAAGATATCCCTTCCAACCACAACAAAAGATAGGGAAAACACAAGCAATCACATACCAACTCCTTAACAATTTGATTATCATATACATCTCTAATTCATTTCCATCACAAAACCCCACCATTCATTAATTCCAAATTTCCACATAAAAATTCAATTTTCTACATTCCACATTTCCATTACATTTCCCCCATATATAATCCACTAATAACCACATTAATAATATTCACCAACCAACATTGTATCCCCGCATTCAAACATTATATCATACAACAACCCAGAAATTACCACTTCACACATCCCATAACAAAACCAACCAAACACCAACATATTCATTATTACGTTATGTTGAACCGAGGTGTTCACACAAGGGTTTCGAGTATTTATATCATCCAACATTACATGAGTAACAAATTTCCACATTCAATAAAATTTTCATCCATAAGAAAATCTATAAGGAGAGGGAAACATTTAATATCATAAGAAAAGGCCCCCAATGACCATTATTTTCAATAGGCAGAAGCTCATTCAATTCACAACATAATATCATAGGATATAAATAATGTAAATGCATTCACAAAAATCTCATCCCTGTTATATAAGCCATTTATTATCTTTGTTTAACTGGTCTAAATGTGTTTCATGTAAACAAGAGGACACCCACCTCGAATGATGCACAATCTAGATATACGAAGGTAAGATCCCTACCTCAACAGGTTCCGATGACCTTCTACGAACACGACCACCACGATCACAAGGCTTCTCCCAGAATGACTGCACCCACCAAGGACATCGCAGCACCTCAGAATCAAAAACACAAGAAACACCCTCAAAACGAAGATCACATGCTGTAGCATGGAATGAAAACGGGAGAAGTAGGATCAGAAATAGAATACAATAACAGAGCTTTATAATACCTTTTTAGAGTCGTTCATCAAAGACCGTCGTTCCCATCAATTATCAGCAGTCTCCTCAATTGGAAACTATAGAGGGGAAGTCGAAGAAGAGGGAACATAACAGGGTGTATGATGTTCTCTTCACTGACATGATCCCGCAGTCACTGATGGATCGACGATCGGAGTCTGGATGAAGAATTTAAGAGGAAGGCTTCTAGGTCATCCGGGAGCATCGTCGTACAAAGAAGAAGAGAGGTCCGTAAATAACACATGATCACCTCTTATATAGGCAATGAGAAGGTAAAATGGAATTCATAGTGTATTAATGAATAAACGACATGACCGTACAACTATTACACTATTTGACTGGTCCACACAAGACATGTCACGTGGTTTACATGCGTTTAATGATAATAATAACATCAATTAATATTAGGTGTTTTATTGACCCAGGAAATGAACCATAATTTAATTCCCAAAATTAGAATTTAATTGAGCATATTAATTATAGGATCACATCAACACTGACGAGAAGTCAATCGGACGTCGCATGCGGGAGTTATGACGGGTCGAAGATTTAATAATAATATTAAATCTATTAATTCACAAGAATTTCAAGTACCCAATCCAAAAACCTGACAAATACATCGAATATTGGACTCATAATTTCATTCTCGAAGTCAGGTTTGCACTTCCACAGACGGTTCATAAGACCGAGGTCACACGAAGAAGTTATTGACAAAACACGGGTTTCCCAACAAAATTAATAATTACATTATTATTTTATTATTATTTTATTTAACGATTTTTTTCTTCAATTTCAAATCCCATGCACAAAAACTATTGGTGCACATTATCCCAATGATTGAATCCTATTTTTAAATTAATAATTTTATTGATTTGAATATTTAATCGTTATTTCATTTAAACCCTTTCTCTATCCAATGTATTTTTTTTCTTTCATGATTCTCTCCCACCACCAAAAGTGGCGCCTCCCATTTATTTTACTCCATGTGGAACACCCCAAAACACCATTATCACTTCATCTTTATTATTTAATAAAATTAATAATAATAACACCCATAATTAATATACTAATTTAATCCCATTAAATTAGTTATCAAAAATAATTATTATAACACGTGTCATGTTTGACCACATCAAATTTTTTACAATGTAATGTACCGGAGAGGTCCAGGCCATTATAACGTTGAATGTATTTTTCTATGAAAATATCTTTAAACTAGCTCCATTCCATACATGATACTTCTTCATCCTCCATTGTGTTTTTAATAAAATACCACCATTGATCTACATCTCTGGGGAGGCGATAAATTGCCATGATAACATTTTTCCTTTTTCTACTCCCCAAAGCATTAAATATATTCACTAAGGAACTTATCCATTGGTAAGCTACAAATGGATTTGTAGACCAATTGAATGTTGGTGTCTATTTACTTATGAAGTGATTAAGCATTGATCCTCCATGATGTGGATCAGGGTGCTCTATACAAGTAAGGTTATTATTCATAACCTGTGAGAGTTGTTCCAGTATGGTGATGGGATGATCAGCACCAGATGCATCACCATCTTTTCAATAATTATATTGAGTATAATAGAAATATGTACAAGGATTAAATGTGTTGATACCATTTCCATTCCTTCATCTAGGCACTATTTTTAAACAATGTCATAAATTAGATTAGCTTATAAACCATAATACATAATACTGAACAAGTGAAACACTTAACATAAATTTAATAGTTTATAGATATAATCCATAATCATAAAAATATTTTATTTGAGAAGGTATATGCTCATAAATCCTTTATAATGTTGTATATAGAAAATGATAATTATCCCATGAATATCCCCTGGGGGGTTCGTAACCAATAGTGCAACAAGGACCATTATTGTGCTCCAGTTCCCGTTTGAGTCTAGATCAAAGAAGTGTTTTTGGGTTTTACTCCTAGGTACATCTGTGCCAAGGCCGCATCTACCTTCTCTTATCCATACATGGATATATTGCTTTAAAATCTCACAAAATCACTATAGTACCAAATTTTTGGAAGTTATTCTATACTAATCCTCAAATTCTATCATTGCGTAATGTTATCTAATTAGCGTTTTTCTAAATCTAGTTTTCATGTTTTGTACTAAACTTCCTATGATACCAATGGTAATGACTCGATCTCAATTACCTAGATTTGGGGATTTATTACATAACAATGGAATGGTAAGAGGAATCATGTCCTGAAAGACCGATCTATTTGTCCTTATTGAAAACAAGATACATACATAAGTTAAACATTAAACCTTGAAAAGAAATACAACACTAATTTATTCCATTAGAAACATCCAAGCCTCCTAGATTATTCCTACAAGTCACTCATAACTAACTTCTTCAGATCCTGTGAAAATGAAACAAAAGAAAGTTCTGACTTTAATCACTTAGTAAGTGTAATCAATACAGCATATGATAACATAATCATTCTGCATGATGAATAATTCAAAACACATGCCCTTACAAATAAAAAAAATGAACACATTATGGCAGGAATATGAGTTGTGTAAATAGTTCAACAAAAAAATATAGTAATGGGAATTAAACTAGTCAAATAACCACATGAATTATCACTATTATTTTCATAATGAGAGAATGTATAATGTCAGACATTATGAAAAAAATTTCAAGGCCTCGACCAAGACGTCTAAAAATGATTAAGGCCTCAGCCAAAACCATATATCAAATTGGGAAAGTACTCATCCAATTCAATTTCTAACTATCTCAGGATATCTAAATATGCACCGAGGAGCTATAGGGGGCTCCACCCATCACATACTAAGTCCAATACATTCTTCATATGAAAAGGTGTAAACATAACATAAACATTCGTATTAAAACTAACATACGAAATGTCTACACATTAACCATAAACCATGAATGGTATATAAATTACCCATCCACAGTCAAACATATCAAAAAACCATCATACAATATGGAAGATTTGTATCATAATAAATCAAATTCAAATAAGTTTAAAATCCATTATTAGATGTTGACATAGATGAAATGAAAACAATTTGATAGAAGTACCTCTTTCTAGTTTCAAACAATTTAAGAGTCACATAATTATAAAAGAAAATATTTGTTTTGAAAATATTCTTATAATCATGTAAGGGAATCTTAGAGGATGTTATAATGGAAGAAAATATCCTCACCCACCGTATAAGTTTAAAAAAATTCTTACATAAATTTTGATGAAAATGTTATGAATTTCCTTATTTGAAAAATGATGAAAAGATTCATTTAAAAACATATAAGGTCAAATAATTGTATTAATGAAATTTACCCATATTCTAGTAAATAGTAAAAATGTTTTGAAATAAATTTTTAGGAAAACTTGGATCTGGATGATAAAGAGGTCCTAGTATATACTTACATAAAAACAACATCAGATAATAAAGACATTGTGAAATTAACACTTACCCTGAACTTTTCTTTAGTTGATGGTATGTTAACCTCATGTATAATAGTTAAAACATTGTTATTAAGTTATAAAATAACTCTATACATAAATATTATATCATATATGATCATCTAATATTTGTTTGTTGATAATATTTCAGTATTACCATCGTTTTGGGTGTTAACTAATTCATTTTCCTTTATAGGAATGGTTATGTAATCCATGTTTGTTATGGATATAATGTATTTCATTCATATAAATAATGATATTATGTTCATAAACATTATTTTTAATAATAAAATGACAATTATTCTTGAATTATTACGATGGGGAAATTAATCTCATTGCGTTCGTGGAGACGGTAATCTGTACGTACACAGGAGTGACAATATCATTATATTGATCGTAAAATCGTATATAATTTGATATAATATCATATATACAGAATAAATAACATGTTATATTTATTATTTACATCCTCTATACTCATTAGTATACCCATCCAAATAATGAGGTGATTTAATAACAAACTACACCATGAAGTGGAGAGGGTAAGCCGTAAGTATGCACGTATAGTGACTTTGTCATTCATATGACGGATATAATAATAAATATGGTGGTACTAATTTTATAATAACATCATATTATATAGAAATTACAAGAGTAGTTATTTTATAATGGAAAAAACAACGAATGAGAATGTGGAAAAAGAAGAGAACTTGAAAGAGGTGATAAAATATTTACCACTTCTTTGGGTTCTTCTTTTAGATTTGATCAAAAGGGCTCCATAATATGGCATCATGACCAAAGTAATGACTCTATTATGAAATGAGGAATTTTGGGAGGTTATTTGGGTAGGGTTTTTCTAGGACAAATGGCTTTGGAGGTTTGAACATAAGAGAATGAGAAGTGCCCTTTTATAAGATAGGTGAGGGTCAGTTTAGGTAAATCTTGAAATATTATTTTATAATAAACTAATTTTCGTTCTCTAATTGCTCCAAAGTGATTTATTTAGAGTCCAATGTGGGTATGGGTCTCAAAATGTTCAACCAATAGGTTTTATACATGTTTATTTCACTATATTAACCTTATCCTTTAGACTTAACTCTTAGTTAAATAGTATGACATTTACCGTGCCTCTTTGTATTTTTATATCATATGGTTAATAAACATACTATAAAATCCCAAGAGAACACAAAGTGGTTCATTATTAATATATATAACCTTATATACGTCCTTTGGCAGAACCATAAATTTTTATGAATATTATAACAATTAAAATATAGTATTTGTTTTAAAAACTCAATTATGTCAATTTTGACACAATATAGTATTCAATTTTTTTTTGTAAATCCATTAAAACATTATGACTTCGAATAATTTTTTTTTACATTCCCTAAAATGTCATATTAACCTCGAAAATTTTTTTAATTCAAAAAAAGTCGCAATTTATATTTATTTTCATATTTATAATATCAATTATTTGAATATTTCATTAATAAGGTAATTAATGCATCATCATTGTGTCATAAATAAATTAAATTATATGATGTATAACAATTAAAAAAAATACAATTATGTAAGAATTTTTTTTATCTTTCTAAATTATATATTATAATTTTTTAGATTGTGTGTAACCATATATTAAAAATGGTTCAGTTATTAAAATTTGAATTTAACTCTTTTAACTTTTCTTTAAATAAAATAACAATAAATGTCCTAATATATTACATGTAGACCAAAGGGGATCATATTATATTCATAAGGTTTTTTTGGTAGAATTACACTTATCCAATAAAATTAGGACACGTGTTAGGGTAATTATGATATCATTATTACCATTAATTACCCTATTTACTTTTAACTGTGGTAAATAAAAGTCAAAAGTTAATATTCACCAAAAAATATTTTCGTCTTTATGAAAAACATTTTACTTACTAATATTAACCGTGTCTCTCATATTTTTTAACTTAAAATCATAGAAATGGTAAAATTAAGTTCTATAAATATTTGCAACTGCTCCTAGGAGGTGGGTAAAAGACGGTAACTAGTTCAATTTGATTTTTATATATCTAAACATAATTTATAAAAACTATGATTAATTAAATTGAATTTATATATGTATTATGTATCTATTTTTACCTAAAATAAATTTTAAAAAATTTATTAATTATTTAACTAAAAAGTTGGTTTTAACCAATAAGGCAGTATTTTCATATTCATAAAAAATTGACAGTTTTTAAAAAAATACCAAAAATTCAACCTAAGTTAATTTCAATATTCCAAATTCAAAAATGATGTCCATTTTGAAAAATAAAATTTATAAAATTTCCAAAAGTGGGTATTACTATTCATAATGGCAAGTTTGACAGGTCGTAGTGTGTTAGAATCTTGAAGTTGGGTAAAATGCAAGCTATTGGATTATTCAAAGTGAAATGTACCGTGGAAGATTGGGGTGTTAAAACCCATCCTATGGAGATCATTTAATTATTTATGAATAATTTACTATTATTGATTTCTCATTTTTACTTATTTTCATCAATTATTATTTCACAGATTTTATTAGAAAATCTCAAAATTATTTCATCAGTAACCTCAATTTGAATATATGTTATTATAATTATCATAAAATAAATATCTACAATATTCACAATACATTTAATAAATTTAACAGTGAAAAGAAATATGTGTGAACTACCACATCCAGGTACGTATGAGTTCATCTTGGAATACCACAATCAATAGATGAAATTGTCAGTGGGTTTAATTGACAAATAAAATGTTTACTATATGGATATATTATTGTAAATAAAAATATAATAACATGTAAATGATATAGTTTTAAAAAGTATTTATATGTGAAGACTACTAAAATTATTATATTGCAATATGATCACCTCATAACAATCCATTTATAGTGATAATTTCCCAATATAGTCAGTTTTACCATATACATGACCAATACTATGAAATTTTACATTGGATTAATATTAAAAAATTTATAATGAGGTAATATTATATATATGTCAAAAGAAAGAGTTTTATGTTTTTTGGTAGTATTAAATTACATTTTAATTCATTAAAAATTAAATAGCCTTTTATGTTTAAAATTATAAAACATGCTCATTATAGATTTTATCTTCTAGTATAATTAATAAAAAATATACAAAAAATAATTTTATATATCATGAATAAATATAATTTTTACTTATTGAAAAATTAATAATTTCGGGCGAATGTAGTTTGGAATAATATTATATACTTATACTATTATTAAAAATACTATTATATACCATAAAATTTATAAACAATAGTTGAGTGAAAATATATAAAAACTCATATATATATATATAATGAATTCATAATATTATTGATACTTTTTTTATATTTTTATAAAGAATGTTCATGGTACTAGAATTAATAAAATAAAAATAATGATTCATTATTAATTTGGAATGTGAAGTAAAAATCAAGAGCACGGAAACGGTTTTCATATAAAAATAATCTATTTGAAAGTTGTTTTTTATTATGAACCCCCTTTATTATTTTTGTGTAAATTTATCTTAGTTGTGTTACTATATCACGAAATAAATTTTATTACTTGTAATTTAAGTTTAATTTATGTTTCTCTAATTTTATTGTTTTATTTAATATTTTACTCATGTTTTAATGTTTTATAATCAATTACCATTCATAGAGTTATTATTGGTCATTTGTAAATAATTTATATAATTTGCCGAAATATTTTTGTATGATGGTATAAAATGGAATTTTCAATTTAATTATAGGATTAATATTTTTACCACATGTTATCCTTTTAATTTTTTTTACTTTATGAATTATAATCCACATAATATACATTTTTAAATCCAATATCATCCATTGAGTTATATAGTTTCGTTTTAAATCATTCCTCTCAAATTCTATTTATTAATTTGTTTCCCAATTTATTGGATTTTATCTTTAATATAAAAATTAAAGATATCTATTTTTATTCAATTATTCCATTTTAATCATTCTATAACACAAATGTATGATATAATCTTGAAAAAAAATCCATTCATAATATGATACTAGTTTTATTAAACTCATACTTGAGTATTGTAGGTTAAAAAATATTTTAATAAAAATGTAATAAAATTAAAATTATAATATTTCATGGAAATATATTGTAATTTGATATTATGAATATCTATTTTAAACATACATTGTAAAAAATCCTATAATTATATTTTTATATTTTCTCTACAAAATATGATTTTATGAATAATGAAACATTTATAATACAACTATGCCTAAAATTATTTATAATAATATTTAATAAATTATATAATTAAAATTTAATAATATTAAATTTTAATGAACTGAATATTATATTATTTTTAGGATAGAATATATATTTTTTATAAAACATTTTTTTAGAATGTTTTGTCTATGAAAATGATTAATTTCTATCCTTTAACTAATTAAAATAAATTTTAATGATTAATTATTTGAATAATTATTGCTGAATAAATATATAAATATATGTATTAATATCTATGAAATTATTAGTACAATTCATTGTTATTAATGATATATTCTTATATATGAAAATTGAATTTCATGAAAACCATTTTTCTGTAGGATTTTATATTTTTTAGAACTAAATTATTCTACTTATGTGAATTGAAATTTTTAAAATGTTTTCTATATGTAATATTAGAATTATTTAAATAAGTGATATGTTCAATGTAGTATTTTCTATTAATAGTTAATAATGTAATTACAAATTAATTACCTAATTTTTGGTCAATCCAATGTCTTGATCGTAATTTGTGCTTATATTTAAATTAATATATCAGATACATATAATTTTATATTTAAACTTTTATAGAATTATTATATTACTTTTGTAAAAATTATAAAATATGGGTCATTTTATTTTATTCATAACAGATTGTTTTTATAGGTTGAAAATTTGTATTCTAGTGTGAAAACTAAAATTCTAAACGAACTTAAACATAGAGGATAAGAGAGTAAAAGTTTAAAAAAAATGTATCCTCATAAGTTTTGGATGTCTTTATACAACAGAAAATCATTAATATATATTATTTATAAATTATTGACTCCAAAGTTGTTATAGTGACTTTAAATTTATTAATCGTTTAGGGTTTCTAAAAAACCACCAATCCACATCAATTATAAATGGGTAATCCCACCCCTCAATTATTTATACCTCTAATGCCCATTATGTGACATAATTATTCCAAAGTATCTCCTTAAATTCCATATCCCTATTTTATAGTTGTTATTATTCCTAATATACTATCTAAATGGTCTATTATAGGATATATACATATATATGAGGATTTTGTATGTGAATTTAACTATCGTAACCAAGCTCTTTAATCTTCAATAGTTCATTGAAAAAATTGTGATATTATGTAACACATACACTATAATAATTCTAGTATAAAAATATACTTATATGTTATTATTTTGTTTAATAATATTTAAAAATCCCCATCTCCAGGAAATGGTATACAAATCCATTTCGATTTTCTAATGCCTAATTCTCCCACATGAACAGGTGTAATTTGTTTTCCATCATCGAATCACATATATATGCATACTAATAGAAATTATAAACATATAAAATATGTATAAAATGATATTTATTTATTAAAATTATTATTTTATCAACGTCCTTAACCATTCACCCATTAAGGTAATGATATCATCATACATATGTATGTATGACATACCATCTCCACTACAAGATGTAATTCATTTTACATGTAAAACAATAAAGAATTGTTCAATTATTGTAATATAGTATAAAATATTACATTTATTATATTAATATAATGCTGGTGGTGATGGAACTTTATTCTATACATATGTAGAAAACCATAAATAACAAAATCTAGTTGAGAAATAAAGAGAATTAACTCCAAAAAACATAAAATAATTACTTATTATAAAAAACGGTGTGAATATGTTATTAAATGTAATATATGATATTATATATATAGATTTGGTTATATAGTAAATTAATATCATTCATCCAACCATTATACCTACTTTTATGGAATTCATTACTAAATGGAAGCATTGGGTATGCGGTTTCATCACAATTTAATTTTCATTGATCAATATTTGATAATATGAACATATTACATATTATGAGGTATATAAACTACATAATTATTTTACATTACATGATTACATTTTTTTAATAATGTTTGATGTTTATATTAATTTTTATTCATTCAAGGGGTTACAATTGAAATGTTACCGAAGAGGTAAGAATATATTTTACACTCTCACTTTAATTTAGGAGTTCATTTACTCTCATTGAAGGAATATTTGCATTAAATCATTTTAATATATAATAATTTTAATATAAAATATATATGTTATGATTTTACATATTTTTACATACAATTCATTTCAAAGACAAATCAATATATCTATGAATTCTTAAAAATATAAAAATATATATTTCACATTAAATTAAATATATTTTTCCTCCATGGCTATGTTTTTAAAATATATTTTAATAAAACCATTTTTTTTACTGAAATGATTTGTTATGTAATATTTTTATCCTTGTAATTTATAAAAAAATCATCATTCAATGAATATTAATTATATTTATTGAAATAGAAATTTACAAAAAAAAATTCAAAAGGAATGTATTTCGTAATATATATTATGATAATAGACTTCCCCGCACCATAACCAATTTTCAAAAATTATATTATTCATTTAATTTTTTATGGGTTAAAAAAATATATTTTCTAACATGTTAATTTACAATTTATATTAAATTATCAATATGAATCTAAATGTTATTATTTTATATAAAAATAAATTATTTCAAATGAACTGATTTACATGACTCATTTATTGATTAATTTTATGATTGATAACATTTCATTAAGGTAATAAATTTATTGGGATCATTTTTCATGTGATGTTAAATTTATCTTTTCTATCAATGATATTTATATCACATATATGAATATCTCAAAAAACATATTCTGTTTTAACTTATAGATTTTTCATTAATGTTATTTGATTGGCTATGGAAATATCAATAAATATTTATACATTACTCATTAATGAAATTTGTTGAGGGGGAATATTTTTTATATATTAACTATATCAATCAATATATGAGGAATTTCTTGGAATTGTAAAATTGGGTTTTTGCAAAAATTATGTATCCCATAGGTGCATAATTTTGATCCATGAATCAAATTAGTTGGACAATTTAAAGGGGGGTTCCCATTGTTTTAAAATTATTATAAAAGTTATTGAATATGTTGATATCTAAATGTATGAAATCAGAATTCCCAAACATTATCATTTTCATCCGTTTATAATACAATTGTAATTATTCATTAGATTATATCTTTGATATTATCCATTGATGCCTTTTGTGATCATAATATTGAGTAAATGGATTTTTTTATTGGTTATTTAACTTACCATAGTTATTTTTCCATTTAAAATAATGATAGTATTGTTGTTTTATAAATGAAACTTATTTTTAATTTTTTACACTGATATATAAATATTTCGAGAATAATTAATGACATCTTTTATTATATATAATCCTTATCGGGCAATTGATATTGCCCTTATTCTTTTTATTTTCCCTGAGATATGAAGAAGTGTTATTCAAATGATTTGAAATATACTGAATGTTTTATGTTACTATAATTGTTAGTTTCGACATTAATCTCAAATGGTGGTTATATATGTATCTATCCATCACATAATACTAAATTGATCATTGATTTGGGATATGACCTCTTGTATCTATTCCAATTTAATAATGAATCCAACAGCATAAGGATACTGGGTTTGTGATGGTGAATTTTGTTATATGGGAATGTTTAGTAAAATCCTTAAGAACTATATATATTGAAAATATATTAGGTATCATTAAAATGTGATTTACATTGAGGATAAGTATATAAGAACATTATTTTTTGTAATGGAGGATATAATGTGTTTTTTATAAAAATACTTATCTCCATGAATATTATATGCGGATATGATTATGGGAAGTTTTAACTACTAGTAATAACTCTGAAAAATGAGCGGTGTGATTTTTCTTGATCATTTAATAGTTCCTAACAATGGTCTATTCTACATACCTAGTTAAAAATCCAAGTGTAAATTTTTATGATATTTTAAATTTACATACAATCCATTATGAAGGATTTGAATATACATTTATGAGTTAATGTTATTCCAAAAATATTTTCTTTCTGGTTCTTTCTACCAGGGCACACAGCGCGAGCATGATGACGTTTGGTGATGATCGCATTCAAGCCATGCGTTATCACATTCCAAAGGAAGATGGCATCTGCCATCATTCTTGGGAAATTTTCTCCTTGATAGAAATCAGATGTTAGGATGTAGGTTCCTCCATCTATGGATTATCCATTAGAACACAACATGTAACATCCCAAGTAAGTAATGAATAATAGATATTTTTATCTATGTCTATTAATGATTAAGATAGTGTTATAGAGGCTTAAAATGAAAATAAATACAATCTTATGCATGGAATACACTAATATTCTTAAAAGATTGTTTTACTGCCTTTTGATGGAAAACCATTTTTGAATCTATATTTTGACAATTTTATAAACTATGTTTGTCCAAATAAACTTATCCTTTATGATTGGGACATCAAAATTTACCTTGTGTGAATTTTTGGTATTTTTCTGACAATGTTCATTTTTTAATAAATAGTGAAAAATACTGCATTTTACATCAAAACTGCTTTTTAATCTAATTTATTTATATGAATAGATTATGTTTTGAATTGGTTTTGAAGTGAAATTAGAATATATTTTTACCATTTTATCCAATGGTGGTCATTGGAATCAATTTCACTTTGAAATTAGACTTAAACTGGTGTCAATCTTTTGATACTTATTGTTTTGTAAAAACACGCTATTTGCTCTGGCAGCAGGAATTAATTATTAAATTAATTAATGTGACTTATATGATTTGAATTTTTTAAAATAGACTTCATTTTTGAATTCGGAATATCAAATATAGCTTAGGGTGAATTTTTGGTAATTTTCTGAAAAACTTCAATTTTTGATGAATAGTGAAACCACTAAGTGGTAATCAAGCAAACTGATTTTTCAGTTAAATGAAAGTTTACCACTAATGTGTATTGAATTTTGAAAATCTGACATACATGGTTGTCATTAAGAAGTAAAATGTGGTTCAATGAGATTATAATAATTTTTGGTGAATAGTAACTTATTAAGTTCTTAATCGCGATTAGTGGTAATTAGGGTAGTTTAAGGTATAAATAATGCTTTAATAATAGGAAATGACCTAGACACATGTCCCAACCTTTTTGGTTGTGTCATGGCCGACCGAGACAAGCCATGGGTCAACTTGGGGATCCCATGGAGACACTTTGGTTTGGAAATGACATAAATAGCTTTTTATTAAATGTTAAAGTAAAAATGACACAAACAAGAGATGTTTTACGAAAACAATTTTTACATGGGGTTATAAAGATCAGATTTTTGATTATAAATATTCATTGGAAAGATAAAAATATTTCCTACATCATAGTATTTGTTTTATGATTTTTAGACATTAAATAAATTAAATTATTTATGACATAATAATGATGCAGCGATGACATCATTATTTGACGATTTAAATAAAATGGAAAGATAATGTAAAATCTATGAACTACACATGTCCAAAACTTATTGGATAAGTGTATTTCGAAGACTTATCACCTTATCCACGAATTATATCAATGTGGGACCTTTTGAAACCGAAACACATTTTCAAATAAAGTAATATTTCTTTACTTTCCAAAAGTGCCCCTCCTCTCCTCTTATAAAAGGCCCCCACCTCTACCTCATTTCACACACTCCTCAAGCCTTTGGCTCGGCCAAACCCTGCCCATTTACTCTCTCCACATCCCTATCCTCATCCTAGAGGATTCCCGTTGGGCAGAATCCTTTCAAAGGAAGCCTTTAGGCTCAAATCAAAAGGAGTTACACTTTTAAAGGTAATTCATTCTCTCTTGTTCATTTGTTTTATTTTTCTTCTCCAACCCTCTAAACTCTTTTTATTTACTTCTTTTGTAACAAAACCGGTATCTTAAATATACTAGGATGTTGTTATAATATTTATTCGAGCTACACTCTCACACAACTACATAAAATGGTTAAAGAACATACGGTTTCCGAGGATGGTGAAATTCTGCCTCCCGAAACGATGATTGTTCAATACTCATTTAATACCTTCAAAGGTGGCCATTATGATGTCACAATTTTTATATATGATATATATTATGTTTATGTTTTATTTGTGCTTCTGTATTTTTCATTTTTGTCTTACCTTTATGGCTTCCATTATGGGTATACGCGATATCTTCATTTAAGGAAGTGCCGACTACCGCCCCCTCAAAGTGATTTGATTCGTTAAATACCATATGTGGGATGTATAAAGGATGGAAATATGATATTACATATGATATTATACTGGAATTATAATATACCTTTATATCATTATTATTCCATTCTATAAAATACGAAATAGAAATGAAAGTAGCGTTCATGCGTACGTACGGCTTACCGTCTCCGTGATCGGTGCATTTCATTTCTTACCTCTAAATGACTATGTAATGTTATAAATGCACGAATGTAATGGATATATATGACATATATGATATCAAAATCAGGAATGTCATTTTTGGATATGAAGAACCTTTGACCACACGAAAAACATGTAATTGTAAGAAGTCCACTTTCGACTTAAGAACCAAATATCGAAAAAACAAACATGATTAACTTAAATGATTAAATAATGTTTATAACATGGTAATAAGTGATATAAAAGGAATAATGAACTTTAAAAAGGTTCTTAAGGAAGTAGAAATTAACTCAAGTTTATTATTCAGGAGATTAAAGAACGATCGAGTCAGGTCGGCCCCGAGGTAAGGGATCCTACACCTCTCTTTCTTTTTAAGTACACTCTTTTATGTCATTCCTTTTAAAGCTCATCTTTCTTGTTATTGGTATGATCTTTTATATTACACATACTGTATTTTTTATGTTCATGTGATGAGAGACCCTATTCTCTCTCATCAATCCATTTTGGAAGTTTAGAGTGGCACCGTTAGGCTGCCGAACCTTCGTAAGAGATCTAACCTCTCTCTTTCTTTTTAAGTACTCTCCTTTATGTTAGTTCTTTTAAACTCCTCCTTGTAATGTTGGGGGATGTTATTTTATATTCCTCTTGCTGTAAATTTTATTTTAATGTGATGAGATACCCTATTTGATCTCATCAATCCATATTCAGAAGTTTTATGTGGCGCCGTTAGGCTGCCGAGTTTTCGTAAGGGATTTTTCATCTCACTTTTATTCCCGTGAGATTTATGCTACATTTTCCGAAAATTCCATTGATTGGTGTATGTAATTCCCATTATTCTACTATTTGTGTAATATACTTTCGTTTATGAGTATTTACATCAATGATCTATTGTCTTTCTTTCATGGGGTGTATGTTTTGAAAGATACCCAAGTCGGTAAGGGGACCTTTCACCCTCCTCTTTTTTAAAAAGACTTCTTTTGTTGGGTATTTTAATTTACATATTGTTATGTTGGGATATGTTCTCATATATCCTTATTTATGTAAATTTTATGTCCATGTGATGAGATATACTTTTTATCTCTCATCAACTCATTTTGATGTGATGCCGTTAGGCTGTCAAGTGAACTTTTTAACCCAATTTCGATTTCTTTGGGTTAAACATGTAGTCATTGAATATGTCATCCATTGAATATGTGTGAATGTAATTTTATTGTTTTACACTTAATATCCACTTATATTGGGTGTATTTATATTTGTCACACATATTTTGAGATTGATTTGTCCTTAATTTAAGGATACCTTCTTTATAAGGGATTTCATCACATTTGACATTTCTATTGAGGGTTCATTGTTGTTATGCACCAATTCACTCTTATATGGTGTATATACTGTCCTTTGGAGTATTATATCATGAATCCTTTTATTCTCATGATATTATAAAGTTCTGACTAAATGTTATTCCTCGATTATTGTATTCAAGTGTCTCTAATTTTGGTAAAACCCCTTTAACCAAAATATCATTTTAAATGTTTTAATTATTTGTTCTTATTAATATCCATGTTTTCAAAATGGTTTTAAGGATTTATTTATATGGATATTAATGGTTTAAAATGATAAAAGCTTCAAGGTGGTATGGGACACTTTGATTCAAAAATCTCTTTATTAAATGTTTTATATGGTTTTGGAAATGGTTTCTTTTTGAATGGATTCATTATTTCAATATCCTAAAATGTTATATTGTGATTGAAATGTGGAAATGTTATGTTTCCTTTATTCATGTTTATGTGATACGATTATGTTATGGATCTTGGGCATTGTTATGAAGAACGGGTGGTTCCGTGATAAACTAAGGGCGGGTGAGCCCGATATAGCTCTCCAATGCATTGGGTAATGCGAAGGAGTGAAACGTTAAGGTTTCTCCGAAGAGATTTTGGGAATATACTGTGATGGGTATTCCAAACATAACCAAGAGGGTTACTCCCTACGTAAGAATGTTATGAATGCCTCAAGTTACCTTTATGTCTTATGTTTTCTATGATTTATTCATGATTTGATATGCCTATGTTTTATGGGTAAAGTATGATTTCATTCTTATGTATATATGAACTCATGTTTCCTTTCCATATTTTTATAACCCTTACTGAGCTTTTTATTCTCATCCCAAGTTTTTGAAATGTTTTTCACAGGTCAAGGGAATGGTACATGATGTGGTGATAGTGTCAAGGATGTGTCAAGAAAGAATCCATGTTTTATTTTCAATATGTTTCCGTTGATGGGAAGAATGAATATTTTCTTTTATGTAACCACTTTGTTTAAATTTGGAATGTAATGCATGTTTCATGATCTAATTCTCTAAAACTCTAAACCTAAAAAGATCCTCAATGTGTAATCTTGTAATAACTCAAGATTAAGTAAGGTTTTAAGGCTGGGGCCTTATACAACACCTAGTTTGGGTCTCTCATATAGATTAATAAATTATCCATGAAATTTTTTTTGAGTCACATATCATTTTCGATGCTAATTTTTTAGGTTTCTTTTATCATGACACTCAACGGCGTCACGTAATGGAAGAAAACTTAGATTAGGGGAGTAGTCACACTAAGGAATCAATGGAATGTATTTCCACTGGAGCAGAAAAATTCATATATTGTTCCTCGTAAGAGCTATTCTCAAGAGAGTAGAAACCTTATTCTTCCCAAATAGATAGTATAGATTCTTATTCTGGAGCCATATATCCATGGTTCTCCTTAGCTTCCCATATTTAGCATGGTGCATGCCTCAGGTTTAACATCTAGTGGGGATGGATTATGCTGATTAGAACACTAGTGAGAGTGGAATAGGTTGGTATATCCATAAGAGGGAGGATTAATATGGTTATCTTGATGGTTGGGTCAAAAGCCCAATGAGGACTAGTCCATGATGATGTGTCCGAAAAATGGAAGTTATCACACCATGGAGGAGGATCTGGACAATAGAAAGGGATGATCGGAGATGGTTCACCCCTAGGAGGGGGAAACTGTTTCCCATTAGCTGGGATTTTACCTCAATGAGGTGTCTTATTAACCTTGTATAGAATATATGGATCAAATCCCACTTATTTCTAAAAGACGGATCGAGGCTTACACATGGATAAAGGCCCATATTATGTTTTTGATCCCAGAGGGAAGTGGTTGCTCGTGTCGTAATCTGGATGGATGATGGAGGGTTTAATGAAGTGGATGGTGAATGGGATAGAACCAAAGTGAAGGTGATAGTAGTGTTGGTATTTATCATTAGGTAGGACTCCAATATATCCTTATAGATGGGAATCAATGTCCATATAGTAATATAGGGTGATGGGACACCTAATGAGGAAGTTTGTGAGAATGGAGTGCATGTTTGTGGAAATGAAGGATGTAAACCCACGGGATAGGGTATTATCTTCCCGAAACACAATACCTTAAAGGAAATACCCTAATGGGACATGGATGATGGGCTTGAACCTCTGGAGGGGATTCTAACATATCCCTATGGTGGGTAATCAATATCCACATAGTTCAGGATGGGGCATAGAATCTTGGTGTACAAAAAAGACAACGACCCAAATACATGAGGGGGATTACACATGGTTATCGCCCCATCGTGATAGGATTAATCTCGGGTGGATGTGTTTGTGATGTGAGGGGATTTAGAATGGTTATATCCCCAAAACAATGGGACAAGTAGTTTGGTTGTAAATAATCGACAACAACCGTTCAACATGCTGGGGTTTATGTACGGTTAGTAGCCCATAATAGTGGATCAAAACACCTAAGGGAGGAAAATTTGGTGATGTACCCAACAATTGACGATTTCACAAAATGAGGGTCTATCCCTAGTATGTATCAATAGTGTTTAACATTTATCATGGTTTAACCGTTGGGAGGCTTCCTTCATACACAATGTAGATGACATGGTCAAAACCCTTGTAGGTCATAGGGTTCAGTTTAATGTCATGCAGGATGAATGTGGAATGATATAAATTGGTAGAAATAGTTGGATGTCAGGAAGTGTTGTTCTTGATCCAAGAAGAGGATTACTATGTACCATGTTTATAGTACTTTTATCAATGTCTCTATAGTTTGAGGTAACAAATAGTTCAACATCATATAAGATGGTCACATTGGCATAACGCAAGGTTAGCATTCCAAGGAAATGTGGGCGCTTATGCATTGTTATCATTCAATCACAGGAGGATGTCAGGATTGATTAATTTTCTAAGACCGCTTTAGACAAGATCATTATGTGAAAAAAGACGTACTGTTGGACTTGATGATCCTATCGCGAATGATGTGTCCCTGAGGAATAGTGAATTTTGGGGATCACATTATAAGGGGAGACCAATGATGTTGAAATGATGTTTAAGGATGATATGGACATTTTATGGGGAAACAATAGAAAGGTGTGTGAGGGATTACATGGAGGTTTCCTGGGATGCACCTGGAGAGAAAGATCAAAGGGAAATATAAGGTTGTTTGAAAAGGCAGAGGGAGAAAGGGATCCTAGTAACATCCCATCTATGGTCTCCTCAAGCATGTCACACATTCAGTTATCAAAGATTAATATTGAGTGTTTAGGATGAAGGGTACTATTTATTTAAATTTCATCTCTCTCAATCGATGTGGAATAGTACCTCACCCCTTAGACTTACATATCCTCTAATGATACTTACTTGGGGCGGGGAAGGCACAAGAAATTACAGGACATAACGGGTGGATGAGTATTCAATCTAGTGGTCCAAATTATAATTTCTATTTGAGGAAGAAATATTCATAAGTTTTCCTATGAGATGAAGCATAATATAGGGAAACACATTATGAAACAGCAATGGGGGTACCTTAAAATCACTTCATACAAGCCTTGAGGGACACACGAGTGAGGGGATCACGAAGTGGGTTCAGTATCCATGAATGTATTTTTGAATCCATATTTATAAATGAAGATAAGTGGATTAACACTAAATTTTTCTAAAAAACATGGTAAAAGAGTGTCCATGATGGAGGATATTTACAAAGCATGATGACTCAGTTGAGGAATGAGGTTTGCATGTGTTTGGAGGGTGGTTTGCAAAGGTTGAATGTTCTGTGACATTTTATGTGAAAAAAAGGGGATCCTAACTCTATTAGGACATAGGTATTAATGAAGGGAATCCTAACATGATGTGAATGGAAATCAGAACAAATAGAATTCCAGTTCACAATGCTCTTGTACATTGTGTGATTCATTTTCTATCAGGTTCAAGGACCAATGGGAGCATCCTAAATCAAGTGCTCAAAATAATAATTTTACTTGTATCAATACATGGATGGGTGAGAGACATATTTGTTGGCTCTAATCATCACGATGGTGTCGGGGCGTTTCACAATGATGGTGGTGTATCATAATTTTATATATCTTTTTTTGGACTCGCATAGGCTTCTACAATTTCGTTCTAGCAGTCGCGGTGCTCGTCAGAAAGTAGAGACGATTCAAAATTTTATCTTTTGATGTATTAGAGATCATTAGATATTGAAGTGGATTTAGGCATTTCTATGTGGAGGTCCTGGGGAGGTCAGTCTGTAGGCATAGTTCCATTCACATAGATGATCTGATCAATGATTCAGCTTTGCAAGGCTTACTCCATCGGTGATTTTTTGTTCCTTTGCTGATCCATATCAAGAAATTATTTTCTA
This sequence comes from Viscum album, assembly GCA_963277665.1. Lineage (NCBI taxonomy): Eukaryota > Viridiplantae > Streptophyta > Magnoliopsida > Santalales > Viscaceae > Viscum > Viscum album. The sequence goes on along the minus strand of OY728158.1, from coordinate 1,354,725,823 downwards.
TTCCAAAACATTATCCCCATAATAATGGGATATAAGAATAAAATAATGGTATGATAATGAGGGTACATCTCCAAAAATATGTATATCACATTGTTTCTTCAAGATTTGAGTGTGTTGAGGCGCAAGGTGAGATCAATGCAAAGCATGGAGTGGCCAAGGCCGTTCCACAAATTTCACAAGGCGTCCACCGATAAATATGGCATGAGTCCCCTGATTTTACAAATCTATTATCTATGGAAATTGTCCAGATATCTTGAATTTTGATTCTCATTCAACCTTGTAAATGTTCTTTCTAAACCAGGTTCTATGGATCGGTGCTCTGCGAGTGCTACATAGTGATCTAGTTTATCATGATCCCTCATTGCAATGGAATTTATGTCGAGTCCATAGAGGCTCCATGACCACATTCATTGAAATGTGTTCTTTTTTAATGAGATTCATGAAAGTTCTTTGTGAACAGTGAAGAAATTTGACATAGTCTTGAAATGAAATGGAAAACCTAGAAGTTTCTCAAGAAGTCCATAATGATGTTGATCGAAGGGACGACATGGAGAAAAATCCAAAGCATCGCGAATGCTTATGGATTAATTCTAAACTATAGTACATGGTGGAGATATTAAGGAATGATAAGAAGAAATATCCCCTTTTTGTGTGATGTAATGTGTATTGTTTTGGCCTGAGGGATGATTTCTTCATCATAGAAGCAAGTAATAATGAACCGACTTACTAGTTAAAGGAAAATACATGTAAATATTAGTGATTCATGGCTTCTGATGTCCATACATGGAAATATAATACACCTACCACTACCTAATCTCTCTAAAACCATTTCATCAATGTTGAATGTAATTCACTATAGCGAGATGTATCTCGACTACAATACTAGAAAATTCCTAAAGTGGGCTTAGGGAACCTAGAGAAGTGAGTACCTACAATTGGTACCTACTCTAGTGTTGCAACATCAAAGATGAATGGTCTAGACCAACTAGGGTTGTGAATCTTCTTATAAATATGGACAGAATAGATGTGAGTAGGCCATTATGAGTATTAATGGGATTATGAATGTTACATATACTGAATAAATCATATAATGATATAACTGATGAGTTGGTGGTCATCAACAACCAATACATTCCAATTTCATCATGGGGTCATTAAAATTGACTTATGGTCCCTCTACTATATTTTAGGAATTCCAATCATGTGGGAGTGATATAATGTGTTCCATTCTAAAGAGAACACATGGGAGGGCCGGAGTAGATTTCAGTGATAGAAAATGTGCTGATGGATCTTATGCTAGGAAATGATAAGTAGTCGGTGGGGGGAATCCACTTCAAATAGTGGATCAAACATTTATTGAATTTCCCCCATGAGGATCCTCGTGAAGGAGATGAGGAACATAGGAAACTTCCAACTAGGTCCCCTACATATATAATGAGATCCCACAATAAGATTGAATGTTATAACTAGAAAACAACAGAAGATAGTCACTGGAAGGTATGGGGGTTTAGTGTCAACACCCCATTGAAACCATTGGTCTTGTTGGATGCATTGATATATGCACACATTTGAAATGGATGATATCGATAAGGGATGTGAACATTACTGTGCGATCATGAACATTTATAATTTATCCCATGTAAGATATATAGAATAATGTTAACCTCATGATTCCAGTATTGAAAAATTATACAAGGTGCTATGGAACATCAGTTAGGGGAAGAATCCACTACATGTATGTGAGTAGTTCCACAACTTTTATAGATTGATATCGGGGTACATGATAATTTATGAATATATTAACACCATTACCCCTATGTACAAATTGTTTCCATCCATTATGAATGCAATGGGAAGCTTCCTAGTTAGGCTTACTTACCTAGTGGTGCTAACAAATTAGGAATTTAGACGAATTCAACATCCATCCTTTCCAGATTCAAATATTAGAATTTATCGATGGTGGTTAAGGGAGTGGGGAGAATAAATCATATATCTTAGCCTTAAATGGTTGAGTCCTGGTATAGGGTGTTGATCATGATACTATCTATGAGCCAGATACCAAATATTGCCTTGTGAAGTAGTTCAGTTGCATGCAATGGATAACCCTTCAAGGATACCTATGGGTATTCCATGATGATCAACCATTTGTAATGTGAAAAATGATTCTCATGTTCACATTGGGAGATAAAAAAGATGGGGGAACATATCTTAGATAGCTAATAATTAAGAGGAAATAGATATGAAGGACATCAATTTTATTTCCACTGTGTATGTTTACCCAAATTCTACGGTGATGGATAAGAATATAGTGTTTATCAAACATGAGTAGGGTGAGAGGACTATAACAGAATATGAAAAAAAAATTAAATCATGTAAATTTTTCATCTGATATTGTATCAAATGATAAAATTAATATTTTATGGTTCTTTTTTGGTATTCAAGCTAATATTCATTTTTAAGTTTTCATGCAAAATCATTCTCCTTATACTGATGTGATGGAACATGAAATGATTGTTGAGCTTTCCCTGGATAGTAATTCAGTGTTGACTGGAGTTCCTTCCTCTCGTAGTTATTTTTCTAAGAGTTTCATTAATGGGAAAAATAATAGTTATGTTTCTCACGGTGGATATCGACATAGGGGTTTTTCTAAACCAACCTAATTTCATTGGAGGTTCCATTTGATATATTTGTATTGTGTAAATGTTGGTAACATGAGGCGGGTTTTCTTATAGGTACTTAAGATATGTGGTTCAAATGTATTCTATGGTCATTTTTAAAAATTATATCATATCAATTATATTCTACATAGTGGTACCGGATTATTCGCACCAGAAAGGTATATTGCTATATTATATGAATCATGAAAAAATGTTTTCCATCAATAGGTATCCGAAGAAAATCTGCTTCACACAGTGGATGTGTCTTTAGAGGAGGCTATTACATTTATTAGGGATAAGATAGACTCCCTCACTATAGATTCATCTTTACTGACTACATTACAAGATACTAGATCATCTAATTCATTAATTTAAATGTGTACTATGGTACTTCTCATTCTTCCTATAGGTAATTTATCTAATGCTGTGTATATTTCTACGCCCCTTAGAACAATGATAGATAAACATCTTGATTGTTCTTACTATGAAATATCATTATTAGATAATGATAATGCATTGAAATTTAATGTTCTTGAGAGGAAAATAATAAATTTCATTTTTATGATGGATTCGGTCATTTATAATAAATCTAAAATAGATTATTATCACTGGATTTTCTCCTTTAATATGCCCAATCAGGTGTTCCATATCTTGTAGAGAGATTCAGAAATATGTCCATGTATAGATATAAATTTTTTTCTTCATAGTCGGAATGTAATATCCATGTTTTGCTTTTATATGGAGTGGAAATAATTGAAATTTGATATCTATATAGTTTTTTTCAAGTTACTATAAATTTTACATTATGACTAACATAGTCTTCCAATGATGAGATAGGTGGAGGTATCTATTGATTCAGTGCCTGATACTCAACCAGTATCTATTCCTTCACACAACATGGAACTGTATGAAATGAATGTGTTTATTATTTAGTTGGATTACCTATTAGAGAATGTAATTTTAATCTTGAGTGTGTCACCATTGGAAGTGTGTTTTATCTTTACTAATAATGATTACGAAAAGCATCACATATGTTTTCATTATAGAAAACATAATCGATTCACGAAAAAAAATGATTCTATTTCTGTAGAATAATGATATCATTGATTATTTGAAATCTGAAAAGTTGTTCTCGAAGATTGATCATCGATCTGGATTCCATTCATTAAAAAAAAGTCACATTCCAATAAAAATCTTCTGGGGTAGGTATGTCCATTTTGAATACATTTTGAGGACATTAGGTATAATCAATGTTTCTACAAACATTATTTATTTGATTTATAGGACCATCCAAGTGTATCATGATTAATTCAAGGTGTCCATTATAGATGACATATTATATTACTCTATGTTTAAAGATGATCACGTGCGGTGTATGATATATGTTATATAATTTTTTGGAAAATTAGTGAATTTCATCTAAGATATTGAAATTTTATTTCTATATTTGGGAAGTGATGTTATTGGGAAATGTAGTGTCAAATAATTAAATCTTTATTGATTCTATGAAGATTAAATATATTATTAAATGTAAGAAATAAAAAATTATTTTCATGATTGATATATTCCATTTCATATATAGATATTATCATCATCCCATGAGTCATTTTCTAATGATGGCTTCTCCGATGAAGGACCTTACATGGATTGGTGTAACGTTTGATAGGGATAATAAATGTTAGAGTTATATTTATGAGATGAAAAAGTAGTTTTCTAAGAATTCAATGTTGACTATTCCAAATGTCATTCATTGTTATGTGGTCATCCATGACACATTATGTATGTATTTGGGAACTATTCTTAAGTATGGTGATCCTGATTTTTTATAAAGGTCTCTAAAACCAAACCCTCTTGATATGAATTAACCAACCCATGTACTTGATCAATTTTCCCTCATTCAAGAACATAATCATTTTTATAATTACCATATTGGAGAAATTATTACCGTGTATTCTATAAAGAAATGAATGATTCAAATATATTAAAAAAATCCACTTAAAATGAATTGTTTCGAATACATAATATATATATATATATTGAAATCACCCATACCCCCAAGGAAAGAATATTTCATTTATGATTCATTTTGTATGAATATTATGACCTTGGATGTGAAGTAATAAATTAAAGAGTAGAAATTGATGGATCTATTTACATTTTCAATATTGTAGTGTCAGAGGAAGGGTTTGAGGTTTTATTCTAGTTCTCAATTTTCCTCTTCTCTTCATGAAATTATTATATGATAAAAACTGATTGATCATAAAATTAGTGGAATTATGATGTATCTTTATGGGGGGATACCCTTGTCGAGTGGTTATTATCCATGGATGGGATCCTATGTTACTAGAAATGGTACATTATCCAATTACCTACAAGGAAATATTTTATGGGTGAATTCCATAATTCCTAATGGTTAGTGAACCCATTAACCAAAAATATGTTACATGACATGCATCAGTGATTCTAGTGTTTGTTTGTGTGATGAGAAATAGGTGGATTTTTATATCATTTTTATACTTGGAAAAAGGTCAAGGATGAAATCCAAAACCCTTCTTGTTTTATTCATCCACATCCATAGTGATAATATATATGGAATGATATATCTATATATATTTTGGTTTAGTTCCATATACCAAGATAAGGATGAAATCAATGTCGGTTGCCATTGAAATCTTCACCAAGTCGGCAATGTACATACCCAATTCTAATTCTACCAAAGATGAGGAGATGGGAAATATTTATGTGAGAGAGAGTATTAATTTTCATGGAGTTATATTTTCGATAGTATCTTATAGAGATCCTTTTTCACATAACTATTTATGATAATCCATCGAGATTCATTGACATCTCATGTTTGTTTTAGTATAGGATTTCATCAGTAGAAAAATTAACTCACATATAGGGTTTTGTAGATTCATAAGGATAGGCTTCATGCCTGAGTTCTTGAAATTAGTGGATCTTGGAATGTCTATTTGTGACGGGTTGTGTTTTCCTATAACAATAGTTACCACTTTATGTTAAAAATAGATCCTTTTGATAAATTTTATGGATTTCCATGAAATTATATTATATGTGTTTTAGATATGTGAATGTTCACTGGATGGAAAATCATGGTTTAATAGAATTAAGAATTGATTTATTTGAATCATTAGAGTATGTTGATGGTAGAGAGATGGAATAAATCTTATGTTTATCTTCACTATAGAACATTTTAATTTTAATTTTTGGATCAGGATTCCTTGAATGTTTTTCCTATTTTAGACCATTAGAATAATTGGTTGAATTGGATTATTTCTCATCATTTGGTGGGAACTATTGATGTTGGTGTGATGGTTTGAAAAGTATATTACCATTTAACACATCCTCTATTGTTAATTTCGATAAATAATGGTTTCCATGTATCATATCTACTAATATATATATCTAATTTGTTTATTGTTCTATTGTGGGGAGAACATGATGATGAGATTGATTTATACATGAGTAAGCATCCAGTTAGTATAGTTGATTCAAAATCCACAGTAGCTGGGTGGAGGATGATTGATTTTTTCCATGTGATATGGATGAATGGTATGGATACTCATGATATTTGGAAGAGAGAGGCCTTGATGAAAGAGTGGTGTAACGCCCTGACCTCAGTTACCCAGAGTCAGTACATTATTTTAATACATTGGCATGATTACAAGGAATCAAGTCCCAAAGGACCGATTATTTTAGCAGTCTTGGAAAATATATTACATACATGAATGTAACATTACACTTCATAACATATAAAAAAACATAAATAATACTTTATGAATGACATTATTCCCTTGTCTTAACCCTTCCTATCAATGAAAATATACTTCTTGGAATCCTGGGAAAAAAATACAACATAGAAAAGGGGTGAGCTCAGATGCCCAGTAAGGATAACAATATAGCAGAAACTTTCAAAAATAAACATAAACATTTAGGGCAATGTATAACTAAAACAAAATTGTTTTAAACTTGAACTTCATCATAGTATGGAAAAAGTAAAATGAAATAATTCCATTTATTTATTCACATGGATATTCTACTAATTGAATAATCACATCCAATATCAATAACCACTTTCATAATGATGGAATGCATAATGCTATTCTATCATAACCACATAGCCCAGGCCTCGTGCCAAGACTACAAATAAGATTTTTCCGAGGCCTTGTGCCAAGACACTAGTTTGTCTCATGAAACCTACCGATGCATCGAGGAGCTATAGTGGGCCCCACCCGTCACATATTAAGTCCAATTCATTCCCATATGAAAAGGTGTAAACAGAACATAAACATTCATATTAAAACTAGCATACGAAATGTCAATACGTTCACCATAAACCATGAATGGTATAAAAATAGCACATACACAGTCAAACATATCACAAAACCTTCAATAAAATATAGATGTTTTGTATCATAATAAATCAACTTCAAATAATCTTAAAATCCATCAAAGGATGTTGACATAGATGCAATCAAAAATATTTGAGAGAAATATCTCTTTTCTCAAAATCATTGAAAATTCACACATTTATAAAGGAAGTAATTTAAAAGAGATTTTTTAATCAAAGTGTCCCATAACACTTTGAAACTTTTGGAAATAAATATCATTTCAAAACCTTCATGTCCATATAAATAAGTCCTTAAAATAATTTTGAAAACATTGACATTAATTAAAAATCTTTAAAACATTTAAAATTATGATCTTGATAAAGAGAACCTTTCAAAAATTCGTAAAATATTTATTTTGAAATCATTTAAAAGTCACATAATTATAAAATAAAACATTTACTTTGAAAATATTCTTATAATCTTGTAAGGGAAGCGTTGACAATTTTATAACGGCTGTAAATAGCCACACCCACCGTATAAGTTAAAAAAACATTCTTACCTTAAATTTGTCGAAAGGTAAAAAGTGCCTTGTTTGCAAAACAATGGAAAGATTCCTTTAAAAACACATAAGGGTATAAATTACTTTAACCAATATTCATTGTAAATAGTAAAAATGTTTTGAAATACATTTTGAAGAAACATGGATGTGGATGATAACGAAATCCCAGTAGATTATTACGTATAAACAACCTCGGATAATGAAGAGATTGTGAAATAACCCTTACCTTGAATTTTTCCATGGTTCAGGGTAGTTTACCCTCCTATATAATGGTGAAATAATTGTTATTAAATTATACAAGAATCATATATATTATATGATATCATATATGATCTTTTAACAATGATTTGTTAATAATATCTAAGTATTATAATTGTTTCAGGTGTTAACTTACTCATTTTATTTTATATGTTTTGTTATGTAAGCCATGTTTTTCATTGATAGGTTGTATCTTAATCATATACAGAATGATATCAAGTCCTTAGATACTATTATTAATCCTCAAATGAGAATTATACTTGAATGGATATGATGGAGAATGAATCTTATCACGTTCGTGGAGACGATAGTCCGTACGTACGCACGAACGACAATATCATTCTTTTGATATTAAAATTATATATAATTGGATGAAATATCATATATACAGAATCATTATCATGTTAAATTTATTATTTACATGAATTACACATCATTATTATACCCACCCAAATAATAATATATTGAATAACAATTATACCACGATGTGGAGACGGTAAGCCGTACGTACGCACGTATGGTGACATGTTATTCAAAGGATTGATAGAATAATGAATATGGTTGTACCATATTTATAATAACATCACAGTATATATATGATACTGGAGTTATTATTTTAGAATGGTAACAACAAAGGAAGAAGAAGTGGAAGAAGAAATGAATTTGAAAAAGGGTTGTGAAAACATTACCTCTTCTTCGGGATCTTCCTTTTGATTTGATCAAAAGGGCTCCATAGGATGGATTTCTGATCAAACTAAGGCCTCTAGGTTGTATTGAGGGAAGTTGAAAGAGTATTTGGTCAGAGTTTAGCCGATCTAAAAGGCTTTTAAGGTGTGAAGTAATGAGAAGGGGGAGTGCCCTTTGATAAGAGTGGTGATGGGAACCTTTGGAAAAGCTAGAAATATTAATTTATAATAAATCCATATTCGGTTTCTAACGGCTCCAAAGTTTATTATTCAAAGGTAAAGGTGGGTATAGGTCGAAAACCATTAAACCAACAGAATTGAGACAGGTTTGGGTTACTATATTAACCTTATCTTTTAGTTTTAACTCTTAGTTAATTAGTTTGACATTTACCATGTCACTTTGTATTTTTATATTATATAGTTAATAAACTTACTATATACATCCAATAGATCCCCAAGTGGTCCATTAAGGATACATCTATCATGATATAAGTATCTTGGCCGAACCATAGATTTTTAAGAATTTAATATCAATTAATAATATAATATTTTTTTTAAGAACTCTTTTATGTCAATTTTGACACTATTCAATAGTTGATTTTTGAGGAACTCATAACAGAATTATTACTTCGAAAAAAGTTAATTAAATCAAACCTAAAATGTCATATTAACCTATAAAATTATTGTAATTCATTAAAAGTCTCAAATTATATTTATTTGGGTACTTATAATATCAATTATTTTAATTTTTCACTATTATGGTAATTACTGCATCATCATTGTGTAATAAATAAATTAAATTATTTAATGTCTAAAAACTATAAATAAACTATCATTATGTAGGATATCGTTTTATCTTTCTAATTAATATTTACAATCGAATATATCTAATGTATAACCCTATATTAAAAATGATTTAGTAAATAAACATTGATTTTAACTCTTTTAACTCTTCTTTGAATTAAATAATAATAAATGTCCTAATCTAATCCAAGTGGACCTAAATGATAATATTTTATTCCTAAGGTTGTTTTTGGTCGATATTAACTTGTCCAATAGAATTAGGACATGTGTTAGGGTAATATTAATATCATTTTTACCCTTAATTACCCTATTTACATTTAACCGTGGTAAATAAAAGTAAAAAGTTGATATTCACCAAAAATTATTTTCTTCTCATTGAACCACATTTTACTTCTTGATATTAATATTTTCTCTCAGATTTTCTAAATTCAATTCACAGAAGCGTTAAAATTACGTTTTATGAAAAATTCAGTTTTTTAACTACAACTTAGTAGTTTCACTATTCATCAAAAATTGAAGTTTTTCAGAACAATGCCAAAATTTAACCCTAAGCTATAATTGATATTATGAATTAAAAAATGATGTATATTTTACAAAATTCCAACCATATAAGTTTCATTAATTAATTTTATAATTAATTCCCGCTGTCTCAACAAATAGCGTGTTTTTAAGAAACAATATATATCAAAATATTGACAATTGTTTAGGTCCCATTTCGAAGTGAAATTAATTCTAATGAACACCATTGGATAAAATGGTAAAAATATATTCTAATTTTATTTTAAAACCACTCGAATTCATAATTTATCACCATTAATTATTTTGATTAAAAAAGTTGTTTTTAATTAACATTTAGTAATTTTCACTATTCATCAAAATTTTAAAGTTATCCAAAAAGTACCAAAATTTCACCCTAGTCTAATATTGATATTCCGAATCCAATAATGAAGTCCATTTTGAGAGATGAAATTTGTAAAATTTTAAAAAGTAGGTATTACTATTCATAATGGATAGTTCGGTAAGTCATGGTGCGCTTTAACTCGGTGTTGCGTGTAGTGCAAGTTATTGAATTATTTTAAGAAATAACACACTATGTAATATTGGGGTGTAACATTCTCCCCTCCTTCAATAAATTGCGTCCTCACAATTGGAAATTGTTCTTCGAAAATAAAAGGTTGCAAATAAAAAATATCGTTGTGGGAAAACCCACATCAGAAATTGGGTTTCTAAAATTTAGTCTTAATATGAGGAAAAGAGAAATGAAAGGGATACCACCAAATTATGATCTCGATTAGAAGAACATTGGTGGAAATTAGAGAAATATAATTGGAGGAAAACGTAAATATTTATAGGTAGTGATTGGGGTCATCAATCACAAACATGTTTGAAATTGAGGTCCTTAAATTTATCAATCTATGATGATTTAAAATACCATCGATTCAAAAAAAAACCTAAGGTATTAGGATAACACGTTTTTGACGTTTCAAAATATCTTAGTTGAAATCCCAAATCGAAAAATGAATTAATGAGGCCTCTATTTCAAATAAAGTGTGGAAAGTATGAAGAATACTGAAAATAACACATACTAGGGTTCCATGTAGGAAAATATGGATATGGAACAGAAATCTAACCATCAATTATCTAATGGAGAGTGGTAGAGAACATGGATATGAAAAGGCTAACAATCCCAAAGCAATAAATTAGTGATGATTTAAGAAACCATCTAGGACAACATTTTTGTTCTAAGTTCCTTTTCGTAATGTTGAAGAATTTATTTATGAGATTGGCTAAGATCATAAAGGGATATACTTAATTTATAATTAGAGTTTTATCCATTAATAAATTTCTACCACAAACTCATCATTCACTCTAAAAGATAATAGAACGTAAAAAAATTCTATTTATACTATTCGTACAGGGTTCCAAAATAAACGAATATATAATTCATCTACCAGATATTTTAAAAAAACTACACTATTTAATTCAAGAAATCTTGTGGGCCAGTGGTAGGTGATACACCCTTGTCGCCCTTCAGTTGCAGGTTCATGTCTCGCAGCCTTGCTGGACACGACGGGTTGCCGCCCGACCTCCGGGTTGTCCTTTTATGGAAATCAAAAATAATCCAAACTAGTACTATCCAAAATACTTCACTCCAAAATTTATAAGGAAGGTAAACACAATAAAGATCCTTTTTCCCGCGTAATAACATGTGAACACCATCATAAAGTATTCTTTCAAAACACTGCAACATCCTGAATTACCATAAAACCTTATTGATTACATTCATGATCCCTTATACCATAAAGAATAATAGATACACTCATTCAATCCTAAAATGTTTTAAACCCCTACAATGATGGAATATACAAATCATTAATCAGTTTGAAGGTAGTCAAGAATATCCAATATAATTTATCCAAATCAATCATGTATTATTCCAAAATCACTACCTCACTATCAGAACTATATTATGGTTTATCATTCTCTCAACCATATTTTTTCCAAAAATTTATCCTGCTATTGATTCACTTTTCTTTTTTCCACACAATCTAAAGTCCTTAATTAAATAGTACTGCAGTACAATCCTTATATACTCCATAATTATTATAACAAGTACATTGTTGATACAACACTCAAATGACATAATAAACATAAGAACTCTAATCATTCCTCTTCATTTGTGGTAGTATCATAACTTGATTATTATCCAATAGCATCACTTGCGGAATAGTCTGATGACTGGGATATAGGTTCTTGTAGTGTCCAAACTCCTTGCAAATGAAGCATTGTACATTTGAAACCATTTTCTTACCCTTGCAGTCACATACTTTGTGCCCTTTTCCTCCACACTTATAACAAACTCCCATTCCTTTCAGGCACGTTCCAGGGTGTTTCTTCCCACAATTATCACATATGGAAAAATTCTTCTTTTCCCTCTTCCCTTTATCCATCTTTCTCTCTTCCATCATTTTCTTCTCTTGCTTCCCTTCAAATCCATAGGACTCAGTAAACTCGTTACTTATCTTATCAACACATGAGATTATTTCTTCATATGATGATAATACATGGGAGACTATTTCTCTTATAAATTCTGGCTTAAGACCATGAAAGATATGAACCTTATTTCTCTTTGGATCATACATATTACTAGAGTTCACATTCCTTCTACTGGGTTCCATTTCTATACAATAGAATAAACTAGGTCAGTTTATGAATTGCAATAAATAATTTCCAATGCAAATTGAACAGTGTATGGATATAATCCATAATCATAAAAAATGTTTTCTTTGAGTATGTATATACTCATGAGCCCTTCATAATGTTTTGTAAGTAAAATGAGAATTATCCTAAGCATATCCCCCGGGAGTGTCGTAACCAAGAGTGCAGCAAGGCCTGTTGTCGTGCACCAGTTCCCGTTTGAGTCTAGATCAAAGCGGTGTTTTCAGGTTTTACCCCTAGGTACATCTATGCCAGAGCCGCCTCTACCTTCTCGTATCCAGACAGGGTTGTATTGCTTAGAAAACTCACAAAATATCTATAATACCAAAATTATAGGAATTTCTTCTATACTAATCCTCAAAGTCTATCCTAGGTCTATGTGCTCTAATCAGAGTTTATCTAAATCTAGTTTCCAAGGTTATTGCTAATCTTCATCTGATACCAACTTCAACGCCCCGACCCCAGTTACCCAGAGTCGGTGCATTATTTTAATACATTGGTATGATTACAAGGAATCAAGTCCCAAAGGACCGATTAGTATAACAGTCTTCGAAAATAGATTACATACGTGAATGTAACATTACACTTCATAACATACAAAACAACATAAGTAATCCTTTATGAATTCCATTATTCCCTTGTCTTAACCCTTTTATCAATGACAATATTCTTCATGGAATCCTGGGAAAAAAATAAAACATAGAAAATGGGTGAGCTCAGATGCCCAGTAAGGATAACAATATAGCGGAAACATTCAAAAATAAGCATAAACATTTAAGGCAATGTATAACTAAAACAAAAGCCTTTTAAACTTGAACCTCAACATAGTTTGGCAAATGTAAAATGAAATAATGCCATTTACTTATTTATATGGATATTCTACTAATTGAATAATAACATGCAATATCAATAACCAATTTAATAATGATGGAATGCATAATGCCAGACTATCATAACCACATAGCCAAGGCCTCGTGCCAAGACTACAAATAATATTTTTCCATGGCCTTGTGCCAAGACACTAGTTTGTCTCATGAGACCTACCGATGCATCGAGGAGCTATAACAGGCTCCACCCGACACATATTAAGTCCAATGCATTACCATATGAAAAGGTTTAAACATAACATAAACATTCGTATTAAAACTAGCATACGAAATGTCAATACTTTCACCATAAACCATGAATGGTATAAAAATAGCACATCAACAGTCAAACATATCACAAAACATTCAATACAATATAGATGTTTTGTATCATAATAAATCAACTTCAAATAAGCTTAAAATCCATTAAAGGATGTTGACATAGATGAAATCAAAAATATTTGAGAGAAATATCTCTTTTCTCGAAATCATTGAAAATTCACACATTTATAAAGGATGTAATTTAAAAGAAATTTTTTAATCAAAGTGTCCCATACCACTTTGAAACCATTGAAAATAAATATCATTTTAAAAACATCATGTCCATATAAATATGTCCTTAAAATCATTTTGAAAACATGGACATTAATTAAAAATCTTTAAAACATTTAAAATTATGATCTTGATAAATAGAACCTTTCAAAAATTCTTAAAATATTCACTTTGAAATCATTTAAAAGTCGCATAATTATAAAATGAAACATTTACTTTGAAAATATTCTTATAATCTTGTAAGGGAAGCTTTGATGATTTTATAATGGCGGTAAATAGCCTCAACCGCCGTATAAGTTAAAAAACATTCTTACCTTAAATTTGTCGAAAGGTAAAAAGTGCCTTGTTTGGAAAACGACAAAAAGATTTCTTTAAAGACACATAAGGGTATAAATTACTTTAACCCATATTCATTGTAAATAGTAAAAATGTTTTGAAATACTTTTCGAAGAAACATGGATGTGGATGATAAGGAAATCCCAGTAGATTATTACGTATAAACAAACTCGGATAATGAAGAGATTGTCAAATAACACTTACCTTGCACTTTTTCTTGGTTGAGGGTAGGTTAAACTCGTGTATAATGGTGAAATAATTGTTATTAAATTATAAAATAATCATATATATTAATATGATATCATATATGATCTTTTTACAGTGATTTGTTAATAATATCTTAGTATTAGTATTGTTTCGGGTGTTAACTTACTCATTTTCTTTTATATGTTTTGTTACGTAAGCCATGTTTGTCATGGATAGGTTGTATCTTAATCATATCCAGAATGATATCAAGTCCTTAGATACTATTATTAATCATCAAATGAGAATTATACGTAAATGGATATGATGGAGAATGAATCTCATCACGTTCGTGGAGACGGCAGTCTGTACGTACGTACGAGCAACAATAACATTCTTTGGATATTAAAATAATATATAATTGGATGGAATATCATATATAAAGAATCATTATAATTTTACATTTATTATTTACATGAATTACACATCATTATTATACCTATCCAAATAATAATTTATTGAATAACAATTACACCACGACGTGGAGACGGTAAGTCGTACGTACGCACGTATGGTGACATGTTATTCAAAGGATGGATACAATAATGAATATGGTTGTACCATATTTATAATTACATCACAGTATATATATGATACTGGAGTTTTATTTTATAATGGTAACAACAAAGTAAGAATAAGTGGAAGAAGAAATGAATTTGAAAAAGGGTGGTGAAAACATTACCTCTTCTTCAGGTTCTTCCTTTTGATTTGATCAAAAGGGCTCCTTAGGTTGGCTTTATGATCAAACTAAGGCCTCTAGGTTGTATTGAGGGAATGTTGAGAGAGTATTTGGGATGATTTTGGCCGAACCAAAAGGCTTTGAAGGTGTGAAGTAATGAGAAGGAGGAGTGCCCTTTTATAAGAGGGGTGAGGGGCACCTTTGGAAAAGCTAGAAATATTAATTTATAATAAATTCATATTCGGTTTCTAATGGCTCCAAAGTTTATTATTCAAAGTCCAAGGTGGGGATTGGTACAAAAACATCCAACCAATAGAATTTGGATAGGTTTGGGTTATATATTAACCTTATCTTTTAGTTTTAACTCTTAGTTAATTAGTTTGAAATTTACCATGTCACTTTGTATTTTTATATTATATAGTTAACAAACATACTATATACATCCAAGCGACCCCCAAGTGGTCCATTAATGATACACATATCATGATATAAGTCTCGTGGCAGATCCTTAGATTTTTAAAAATTTAATATCAATTAATAATATAATATTGTTTTTAAAAACTCTTTTATGTCAATTTTGACACTATTCAATAGTTGATTTTTGTGAAACTCATAACAGAATGATTACTTCGACCAAAGTTAATTAAATCATCCCTATCATGTCATATTAACCTAGAAAATTATTTTAATTCATTAAAAGTCTCAAATTATATTTATTTGGGTATTTATAATATCAATTATTTTAATTTTTTCACTATTCTGGTAATTACTGCATCATCATTGTGTCATTAATAAACTAAATTATTAAATGTCTAAAAATTATAAATAAAATATCATTATGTAGGAAATCGTTTTATATTTCTAATTAATATTTACAATCGAATTTATCTAATATATATCCCTATATTAAAAATGTTTTAGTAAATAAACATTGATTTTAACTCTTTTAACTCTTATTTGAATTAAATAATAATAAATGTCCTAATCTAATCCAAGTGGACCTAAATGATAATATTTTATTCCTAAGATTGTTTTCGGTCGATATACACTTGTCCAATAGAAATGGAGCATGTGTTAGGGTAATATTAATATCATTTTTACCCTTAATTACCCTATTTACTTTTAACCGTGGTAAATAAAAGTAAAAAGTTACTATCCACCAAAAATTACTTCAATCTCATTGAACCACAGTTTACTTCTTGATATTAACCGTGTCTCTCAGATTTTCTAAATTCCATTCGAAGAAGTGGTAAAATTAAGTTTTATGAAAAATTCAGTTTTTTAACTACCACTTAGTAGTTTCACTATTCATCAAAAATTGAAGTTTTTCAGAACATTTCCAAAATTTCTCCCCAAGCTATAATTGATATTCCGAATTCAAAAATGATGTATATTTTACAAAATTCCAAACATATAAGTTTCATTAATTAATTTTATAATTAATTCCCGCTGTCACAACAAATAGCGTGTTTTTAAGAAACAATATATATCAAAATATTGACAATTGTTTAGGTCCAATTTCGAACTGAAATTAATTCTAATGAACACCATTGGATAAAATCGTAAAATTATATTCTAATTATACTTTAAAACCACTCAAATTCATAATTTGTCACCATTAATTATTTTGATTAAAAAAGTTGTTTTTAATTAAAATTTAGTAATTTTCACTATTCATCAAAATATTAAAGTTATCCGAAAAGTACCAAAATTTCACCCTAGGCTAATTTTGATATTCCGAATCCAATAATGAAGACCATTTTGAGAGATATAATTATAAAATTTTAAAAAGTAGGATTTACTATTCATATCGGCTAGTTTGGTAAGTCATGGTGCGCTTTAACTCGGTGTTGCGTGTAGTGCAAGTTATTGAATTATTTTGAAGAAATAACACACTATGTAATCTTGGGGTGTTACAATTAGTGGCCTCATTTTTTTTGACATGGATACTTCTTGATATTCTTTCAAAGGAAATATAGGTTCTATTGTGTGGAGGTTATAACAACATATTACTTTGTTAGGTACTCCTTGACCCCCATTTTTTATTATTCAATATTTTCCCCTAATTTGGGGGTGAATATGATTAAATTTTGAATTTTTTTTAAATTTCATGGTCGTGCACAATAGGTACATGGTTTCTGTAAACCATGCACCCAGTAAGGTTATTCTGTCATAAAAGTGGGGGTTTTAATGGTGGGCACATAGTTTAAATAGTAGAGATTTCATATAGTATAAACCCTAAAAACAATCAAAGGGGAACATGGTTAGGGATCATGGTTTACAAAACATGTGGGAAATGTATTTTTATTCTATGAAATATTTAAATAAATTCGTGAACACATATTTCTTCACCCTCTTGACTATGACTCATCATTAATTGAATTCCTCAGTAGTTTGAGCTTTGAAGAACCCGTTTTGGATCCTCTGTACCTATTCATATTTTTATTGAATCATGGTAAACCCTGATCAATCCCTCTATAGATAGTTTTTTTGAAATCTATTTACATATGTCTTTTTTGGAAATTCCCATTATGTGTTTTTTGATATTTTATTATTTAAAAAAAGGTATATCGTTCCATTGTTATTTTCCATGTTATAATCTATATATTAGAATGATTTGAAATATATTTCATTTAATTGAATTTAAAAAAAACAAATTTGATGCATAATGTGACATGAATTCATTTGGAACGGATTTTGATGAATATCATGAATTCCAATGCAATTGAATATTAGTGGTGTTATTTGAATTTGATGGAATTTTGTAAATTGATTTATGAAAATTAATTTGAAAAACAAAATTAAATTGATTTGATATAAATCATTAAGATCATTTATGTTAAAAACTACAAGAAATGATGATAAATCCAAGACTTTTATTTTATTTTAAATTTCTAATATTGATTCTGGAAGTGGGGTAATTATATTTCATACTATTTTTAAATAATTTCCCATTTCCTATTGATTTATAATGAAATTGTGATTATAGGTAGTATGTAACAACCCAGACATTTATCAATGAAATTTATCCCTTCTTGTTGTAATTTAATTATATATAATAACAAAAAAATAAGAAACACAATTCCACATCATGATACTAAATACAATATCACTTTTATAATCCATTAAAACATAATTTTTCCTCTCTAGATATTTGAATTTCAAAAGTCCATCGTACACAGTTTGAATCAGTAAGATATTTTGAGTTTGATAGGGAAAACCGAATTTTTTTTTGAATAGTTACAAACCCATAAGAATTGTAATGATACCCGTATGAAAAGTAAAATGACCCTTATGATTAGAAAATTTTCCAAGTGAATAGTTTCCTTTCCTATGGTAGTATAAATAAAATTTATCCATCCTATAAGTGACAATATGACATAATTATATTATACTATTTGTATTTTTTATGTCATTAATATTTAATGACTAATTTAATAATTTAATAGAAAACATATTTTTGTAAAATTTATTGATAAGTTATTATTATGTATTATGATTATATGTTAATTTTATGGGACCTTAATTAATTTTTCAAAGTGTTAGAAAAACAGTTTTATTTTTAAAAGCTGTATTTTTCATGTAAATTTTGAATTTAACTAAAAATTAAATTACTCATATTTGGAAAATTATATATATATAATGGTGTTAATTTTTGGAATTCTATAGGTCAAAAATGTTTAGAGTGAATTTTTGAGATTTTTCTAAAAAACATGAATTTTTGGTGAAGAGTCAAATGCAATAATTTTCGTTATAAATAAATTATAAATTAAATCCACTATTATTGAAATCATTAGAGATGTAAGTACCCAAATCCTAAAACCAAAATCCATATTTTTTGTATTCATTCATGGAATCATCACTTTTTTTATTCCCACAGACAATTAATAAACTAATGAATTAAATATTAAGAAAGCACATCCCCCGTGCACTATAAATACCTAATGTCACAACCTGATTTCTTAACACCCCTAAAGAATCATGAATTCTCCAAATTAATATAAAACGACATACCTAGACCCTCCCCCTAGTCCATTACCTCTATTTAACTTCCAAATACTAATCCTAGGTTCTTTATGGAGGATCTAAATAGAAGAATTCAGAGGTAATTTCTCTCTCACTTTTCTTTCAATTTCCCTTCAAATTTTGTTTGTTTTTGTATACTACACTGATCATATCTTATCAAAATTTCATGATAAATCTATTATGATAATTATTATTTAATTATATATTTTTAATGTAATATTATTCATTTTACTCCTCCATCCCTCTATTTGTTTATAAAAATTTAATCATTTTCCATGATGTGTTAATTTACCTACACTATCAGTGATGCACTTTAATTTTACTTCAACGCCATAAATGATAACAATAAAATCATTAAATTTTTAAAATAATAATTTAATATTTATTTTTAAACCACTTCTATTTTTTTGGAATCTGTTTTTATAAATAATACTAAATGATAAAACAAAACATGTTCAATGAAATGTAAAAAACCCATACTAACCTAAAATGATCATCATTAAATATTATCTAATGGTTCATCCCCATATTATATAATCAAATTTATTATAAGATCTTCTAAACTCCTTGAATATCATTAAAAATGTGTAATAGAACTTCTGGATGTTTTTCATGTTCTACATGAATATCCATTCTTCTGTACAACTGAACCGTTCTGGAAAACAATGAAAATGAACACACCAAAACATTGAAATTAAAATATATAACTCATGAAAAGGCCTATAAAATTTCCTAATGAAACCATAATGAAAAATATTAATGTATAATTTTTGTTATGTGTTAACTAAAAAATATAGTTTCACTATATAAGACACTAATGTGAAGAATGCATTTGGATACAATGTTAGGGGATTTATCAAACCCAACTCCCTTTTTTGGGTGATCTCTCTTTCATCCCATTTTCTATATGGTTATTCTATAAAATTAATGTATTCACATTTATATTTTCTTTTACAGGATATATATTTTTTCCACTTGAGTTTATGTCAAACATAATTTTTTCTGAAATAACTATTCTTTCAAAAAAACCCATTTTACATCCCACTCAACGCTGATGGTTATTGTATCATGTATGTGATTCACTCATTCATTTGAGAAAACAATGTTTATGAATTTATTTTTTATAATGTGATACATATTCTTTCCTATGGTTTTTTTTGTGTTCATGATTGAAATATGTTTAATGTGTCATGAATTATAATGTAAGTGTAATGATGTGGCTGTTTCCCCAAAAATATATAGTGTACGGGAAATGTTATGATGTTATAGGTGCACTCGGAATTATATAGTGCTGTAATTCATAGTGTAATGTTATGATCCTCGTGAGAAAATTAAATTATGTATGAACAGTATTATATCTTTTTTCCCAACTATATGAGGTAGTTGACCACTAAGGAATGATGTTTCATTTTTATGCATTGCCACATTCCATGCCATTATCTAATCATTATTATCGTTATGATGATGATGATGATGTTATGATTATCCCCCCCCCCCCCGCCATTTTATATTTTCTAATGTTCTAATCCTCTTACTGGGATTTTAGCTCACCCCTTTTTTATGTATATCCATAGGTGATTATGTGTACTATGGGGAACTCAATGGATAATAAGAATCTAGAGAATAAGAAATTAATTAAATTTCTATGTTTTATGTAGTAATAGTTATGTGTGGTCATAGTTTTTCCAAGACACTAAAACCTATATCCTCAATGTGTAATGTTATTATGTTATTTTTAGTTAAATTTTTTAAAAATAAATTTAAAAATTGTAGGGTCTCTATAGTTTGTTTCAGAGGGACAGTTTTTGTAATTTTGGAGTTATGATAATAGAACATTAGTAAAAACCCTAGAGCAAGAATATATATATGTAAGAACATAAGATGATTTCCTGCACGTTGGGATCCCATAAGATATTTTTTTATTGTTAATTTCAATATGTAATAATTTATTTATTCATTATATTTTGACTTTTTTTCTTCTAAAATATTCTATTTTAGAAAATTGTTATAATGGGGATAAACTAGGACAATAACTTGTTCGAGGGACAATGAAGGGATTTCCTAAATAACATCCCCAACTAATTTAGTTGTGGAGTTCAAAAAATCATTGAAATTATTCCCCTATTGTCTCAAGTTATGAATAATAAATTTTATAATGCTGAACATCCTCTTTCACTTAAGCAGGATAAATGTTCTATCGAGTGTTTTATAAGGAAACAACCCACTAAATTTAGTGGATCATATGATCCACTAGTTATGGAATATTGGGTCAAATATATAGAGTATATCTTTTCAGTGATTCAATTTTTTGAGATACAGATGGTGAATCCATATATTTATTGTCTCAATGGAGAGGTCAAACAATGGTGGAGTTTGATTAAGAACACCAAGCCAAGAGATGAAGTTGAAGAGATAGAGTGGTAAGACGTTATGATAATGTTTCTTAACATGTATTTCCCGTGATCTCTTCATCTCAAGATAGAGATAGAATTCATTGTGAAAAAACAAATAGATAGATAATCTATCACAGCTTACAAAGAATATTTCACATTTCCTGCAATGTACACTTCCTGATTTCTTATCAATAATGATATGAAAATTGATAGTTTAATATGTGGATTTAAATCACACCTCGAAATTTCTATTTTAATTTTATAATTTTGGTGTTTTCAATAAGTTGTTCGATGTGAGGTCAAAGTGGAGATGGAGTTTGGAGAATTGTACCATGTCTATGGTGACCAGAAACAAAAGATATTGTTTCATGTCAGGGAATATAATGATAAAGGTGGAATGAAAAATCATCCACCGGCATGTCAAAAATGTGGGAAGAATCATCATGGTAATTGGTTGATAGGGACATGGAAATTCTTGATGTGTGGGAGAGAAGGCCATCAAGCTCAAGATTGTCGAAAAGATATGATATGTAAAGATAATGTGGTGAAGGAAAGTAGAGAACCAACCCTGGTTCAGTGGTACAAATATAGGGAGTAATGGAACTATGAAATATGGTGCACTGAACCTTGATCCCTCGAGGGTAATCAGCGTCATCAGCCACTAAATCAAAAGGATCAAGGGAAGTATTATTATATCCATGCTATAAAATAGGACTATGAGAATGATGTAATACAAGGTACACATAATATTCAATCATGAATGAATAGTATTATTTTATTCTGGTTCAATGCATTCCTTTATATCATTCACGCTTCCTAGAACTATAGAATCAATTCCCCAAAACATATAATTTGATAATATATATATATATATATAATCACTAAGTGGTGAAATCATTTCAACCTAACTATTAGACTCTTCTCCAGCTGGATTATGTGGTAAGATTCTTCCTATGAATGTCGCGATACTTCACTTTGTTGAATTTAATGCTATTATTATAATAGATTGGCTATCATTATATATAGAACATATCATTTTTCAGGAAATGGAAATAAATTTTCATATTATGAAAAACCCTATGTTCCTCTAAAAATGCAAGAATTATCATGAACCTCAATAGAAAATTTCATCAATGGTGTGGTTGTTGATTCCCTATGAAGAATAATACCCCATTCAAATGGTTTTGTCAAAGGAATGTTCCAAACAAGAAGAAATTGCACTCATGTAGGAATAAAATGATGTATTTCTCGAAGAGTTACTCACTCATCCCCCATATCATGAGGAAGAGTTATCCATAGAACACATATACGTAGCTACTTAGATTTCAATGTGTCCCTATAGAATGGTTCTAATTGAACTGGAGGAGTTAAATAAGCAGTTGTATAAGTATTTGAAAAAAGGTTGTATACACCCTAGTAAATCACCTTGGGGTGCACCTTTCTCTTTGGGAATAAATAGGATG
Source organism: Viscum album (assembly GCA_963277665.1). Classification (NCBI taxonomy): domain Eukaryota; kingdom Viridiplantae; phylum Streptophyta; class Magnoliopsida; order Santalales; family Viscaceae; genus Viscum; species Viscum album. The sequence continues at coordinate 1,354,702,733 of OY728158.1, read as the reverse complement.
GATAAATGTTGTTGTGTATCAATTATCTGGAACTCAAGAAGATTAAAATAGAGAAAATATATCCTCTATCTAGGATTTATTAATTATTTGATCTGTTATGAGGAGCTCAGTATTTCTCAAAGGTGGATCATAATTATAGATATCATCAGTTAAAGGTGAATAAGGAATATATTTAGAAGACTGTCTTGGAATAAGGTATAGGCAACATGAGTTTTCGGGAAACCCATCAGACATAGTAATTCCCTGACAATATTCATGGATTTGATGAATATTATATATAGACATTACCTCCAATAAAATTTTTACTGTGTATTGATGATGTTATCATCTACTCCATGATAAATGAGGAACATTTATAATATATAAGACTATTGTTAGTGACATTGTGAAAGGAGAAGTTGTACACTATGTTTCGAAAGTGGGACTTTTTGATGAAGCAAGTCACATTATTGGTACATTTGATCACAAGTGACCGAATTTCTGAAGACCCATCAAAACCAAGGTAATTGAAGAATGAACAATATGCACTAGTGTTATAGAAATATTTAGTTCTATTAGATTATCTAGGCACTACAAATATTTTTTGAGAAATGTCTCACAATTGGAAATCCCACGTACTATGTGTGCAAGGATAGTGGTGAAGTATTTCCCAACAGATGAATGTGAGGAATGAATCAAGGAGCTAATGGAAAAGATGATTAGTGAACCTATACTGAAATTATCTAAAAGTGGAAATAGTTTTGTGATATTCAGTGACTCATAAATGAAATTATAGGGTTTTGTACTCATGAAAATTGAAAATGTATTAACCTACGCCTCACAACTATTGGAGATCCATGAGTAGAACTATATATCACATGATTTAGTGCTAGCAGTTATGATTTCCTTTCGAAAATATAGACGCACTACCTATATTGTTATAAGTGTGAAATATATATCAATAACAATTGCCTAATGTATATATTCACGTAGAAGGACCTAAAAATACTCCAATGTATATTGTTTTGGATAATCTGGCACTGTGATTTCAATACTCACTATCATCCTGGAAAAGTAAATAAGAAAGCTGATAATAACATTGCAAAAATGTACCGACTACTTTGTCTATGATGTAGATTGAGAAAGACCGTATATTTTTGTATATTAAAATGATGTATTTTGAATTCATAACTATAGGGAATACATCCTACCATGCCCAAATTATTTATGAACCATATATCCAAGAGAATATTGGGGATTCACAATGGATGATCTGGAGTTTCAATTGAAGATGAACGTTGTAATAGAAGGGAAGTTTCAATTGTTCTATATCAACGATGATAGTGTGATTTGGTTTGGAACAAATATTTTTGTTCCTTTATCACCCAGGATGAATAAAGAGCTATTAAAAATGAAATTAGATCACCATTTTCTATAAATCATGGTAGCACAATGATTTATCAGGATTTTTTAGAACACATATTGTCGGATAACATGAAGAATATGATTGAAGATTGTATTCCAAGGTTTTTGATATGTCAACAAGTTAATTTAGAGTGACAAAATTACAAAGGGATGATGAAACCATTATCTATACCCATGTGGAAATTAGAGATTGATATTATGGACCTTTTCATGGGGCTCCAAAACTAATCAAAAGGAAATAATGTTATATGGGTTGTGGTTGAATGACCCACCAAGATTTCCCACATTACTGCTATTGGGAACGATATCTCACTTAGACAACTATAAAAGATATATCGAAAGGAAATGGTGAAAATTCATGAGATTCTACTCTCTATTTTCTCTAATTATGATCCTTGTTCAAATCTATATTCTTGAGAAATCTCAAACACGATTTGAGTACTAAATTGAATATAAGCATGGCCTATAACACCTAAACATTGGGTTAATCTGAAAGTACTATTCAAATGCTCGAAGGTATTCTATGAGCCAGCTTTTTAGAATTTAAACATGGATAAGATCATCATATCCAATTAGCTGAGTTCTCATACAATAATAACTTCTACTCAAGTGTTCATAAGCCTCCATATGAAACTCTATATCAAAAGTGATGTAGAGATCTATATTATCTAGATAAAGTTGGTGAATGAATGAGACTTATACCTAACATTATACAAGATATGATAGATAGAGTTCCAGTCTTCCGGTAACATATCAAATCATCATAGAGTCAGACGAATATCCATGCAAATAACCAGTTATGGGACTTGGATGATGGTGCTTGAGATATATTCTTCATTGTAATGTAACCATAGAAAATAGGCATGTGGTTTTGAATGAATGGGAAACTTATCCTAAGGTGCATTTTCACCTTTGAGATCCTTGAATGGATAGGATCCATGGCCTTTAAACTTGAACATCCACCAAATACGGCTCTAGTTCATAATGTGTTTCCCATAATACTGTTGAGGAAGTTCAAACTAGTTCTATCACACATTCAAATATCTGAGGTGGTGCCGCTAGAAAATGATATCACCTATGATGATCATCAGGTAATGATTCTGGACAAGAGAGATAAGGTTCTACAAAACTAGACAACCCCCATTTTATATGCTTTGTGGAGGAACCATATGTATAATGAAGAAACTAGGGAACTGGAGGATGCGATAAAGGAGAAGTACCCACACCTGTTATTGTAAAACAACATTTTGAGGGAGTATTTTCAAATGGGGGAAGAATATAGAGACCAAAACAGTTATCAATGAAATTTCCCCCTTCATTGAGTAATGTAATATAACAGAATCACATAAAATCACATTAGAAAAAAATTAATCATCATGCTATTAAATACCATGTGACTTTTCAATACCTTTAATATAAGACCCCAGCCTTAAACATTACTTAATCTTGAGTTATTACAAGATTACACATTGAGGATCTTTTCAGGTTTAGAGTTTTAGATAATTAGACCATAAAACATGCATTACATCCCACATTCAAACAAATTGGTTACAATAAAAGATAGTATTCATTTTTCCCATCAACAAAAACATATTGAAAATAAAACATGGATTATTTCTTGAAACTTCTTTGACACTATCATCTTATCATGTATCTTTCCCTTGACCAGTGAAAAAAATTTCAAAAACTTGGGATGAGCATAAAAAGCTTAGTAAGGGTTATAAAAATATAGAAAGGAAACATGAGTTCATATATACATAAGAATGAAATCATACATTACCCATAAAACAAAGGCACTTCAACATACCTCATCAAATCATGAATAAATCATAGAAATCATAAGACATAAAGGTAACTTTAGGCATTCATAACATTCTTACGTGGGGACTGACCCTCTTGGTTACGTTTGGAATACCCATCACAGTATATTCCCTAAATCTCTTCAAAGAAACCATAACGTTCCACTCCTTCGTATTACCCAATGAATTGGAGAGCTATATCGGGCTCACGCACCCATAGATTATCACAGAACCACCCGTCTTCATAATAATGCCCATGAACCTCAACATAATCATATCACATAAAACATGCATAAAGGAAACATAACATTTCCACCTTTCAATCACAAGATATCAATACAACACATTGATATAAAAAAATTAAGAAAACCATTTTCAGTACCAAAAGAAAATAAAAGTAAAACATGGTATATATTTTTCTTTTAAAAAAAGTTTTGTCTTGTAGAGGAGGCCGAAACTCAAATAATGGTCACGGTGGCAGAGAAGTCTTTGTCGCCACATACGTACGACAAAAACATTCCCTTTTGTCATTTAGTGAAATCCTTTGTATGAAGAAGATTCCTTTTGGATAAACGTAAAATTCAAAGGGGTTTATACACTGTATAAAAGAAGGTTGTGTATAAAAAAAAATATGCCTCAATGAAAAGAGATTGAGACGAAGTCCCATACCTCAGGTCTGACGTGAATCGGTCATTCTTTAATATCCTAAATAGTAAACATGAGATAATTTCTACTTGTTTAAAACCCTTTTTCAAGTTCATTATTCCTTTTATATCACTTATTTCCATGTCATGAACACTATGTAATTATATAAGTTAATAACGGTCGTTTTAACGATCAATGGTACTTGAGTAAAAAATAAACCCTTTATAATTACAAGTTTTTCATGTATCCATTATATACAGAATGGTATTCATGATGTAGATAACATATATATAATATATATCTAGTACATGCTTGCATTTATAGTATTACATAACATTTAGAGGTAAGAAATGAAATTAATCGTTCATTGAGACGGTAAGCTGTACGTACGCATGAACGATGCTTCCATTTCTATTTAGTATTTTATGAAATGGAATCATAATGATATTAAGGTATATTATAATTCCAGTGTAATATCATATATAATATCATAACTCCATCCTTTATTCATCCCACAAATGGTACTAACGAATCAAATCACTTTGAGGGGGCGGTAGTCCGCACTTCCTTAAATGTAGATATCGCGTTTACCCATAATGGAAACCATAAAGGTATGCCAAAAATGAAAAATACAGAAGCTTAAGGAAAACATAAACATATTATATATCATATATAAATATAGTGTCATCTTAATGGACACCTTTGATGGTGTTAAAAGAATGTTGAACAATCATCGTTTCGGGAGGCAGAAATTCGCCATCCATAGAAACAGTATGTTCATTAACCATTACATGTAGGTGTGTGTAATTGTATCTTGAATACTTCTTATAAAAACATTCTAGTATATGTAAGATACTGGTGTTGTTACAAAATAAATGAATAAAAAGAGTTTAGGGGGTTGTAGAAGAAAAATAAAACAAAAGGAATCAAGTGAAGACATTACCCTAAAATCAGGTAACTCTATTTGGTTTGAGCTCAAAGGATTCCTTGGAAAGGCTTCTTACCAAAGTGAGGCATAAATTAGTAAGAGATGGAAGTGTAGAGACAAAATGGTCATGGGTTGGCCGAGCCAAAGGCTTTGTAAGTGTGGGTAAGGAGGTAGAGGTGGGGGCCTTTTATAAGAGGAGAGGAGGGGAACTCTTGGAAAGTAAAGAAATGTTACTTTATTTTAAAATCGGTTTCGGATTCAAAATGTCCCACGTAGCTATAATTCGAGGGTAAGGTGATAAGGGTTCGAAATCCACCCATACAATAGGTTTTGGAGATGTGTAGGTCATATATTTTACATTATCTTTTCATTTTATTTAAATCCTTTATTAATGAGGTAATCGCTGCATCATCATGATGTCATAAATAATTTAATTTATATAATGTCTAAAAATTATAAAAAACTATAATGATGTAGGAAATCGTTTTAGCTTTCTAATGAATATTTATAGTAAAAAATATGGCTTGTATAACGCCATTTAAAAATTGTTTTAGTAAAACAACTCATGTTTGTGTCATTTTAATTTTAACATTAAATAAAAAGATATTAATGTCATTTCCAAATCAAAGTGGCTCCATGGGGTCACCAAGTTGACCCATGGATTTTCATGGTCGGCGATGACACATCCAATAAGGGTAGTACATGTGTCTAGATATTTTCATTTTATTATAACATTATTTTTACCTTAAATTACACTAATTACCTCTAATCGCGATTAAAAACTTAAAAGTTACTCTTCACCAAAAAATTATTTTAATCTCATTGAACCGCATTTTACTTCATAATGATAACCATGTATGTTGGATTTTTGAAAATCAAATCACAAAAGTGGAAAAGTTTCATTTAAACGAAAAATCAGTTTCTTTAACTACCACTTAGTGGTTTCACTATTCATCAAAAATTGACGTTTTTCAGAAAAATACCAAAACATCACCCTAAGATATATTTGATATTCGGAATTCAAAAATGATGTCTACTTTACAAAATTAAAATTATATAAGTTACATTAATTAATTTAATAATTAATTCCCGCTGTCATGACAAATTGTGTGTTTTTATGAAACACTAACTATCCAGAGATTGACACTAGTTTAAGTCCAATTTCAATGTGAAATTTATTCCAATGACCACCATTGGATTAAATGGTAAAAATATATTCTAACTTCACTTTAAAACCAATTCAATATATAATCTAATCATATAAATAAATTAGTTTAAAAAGTGGTTTTGAATTAAAATAAAACATTTTTCAATATTTATTAAAAAATGAACTTTATCTGAAAAATACCAAAACTTCACACAAAGTAAATTTTGATGTCCCAATCATAAAGAATATGTTTATTTTGACAAAAATAGCTTATAAAATTGTCAAAATATAGATTTAAAAATGGTTTTCCATTAAAAGGCAGTAAAATAATCTTTTAAAAATATTAGTGTATTCCATGCTTAAGATTGGATTTATTTTCATTTTAAGCCTCTAAAACACTATCTAATTCATTAATAGACATAGATAAAAATATATATTATTCATTACTAACTTGATATTTTACAATTCAAACATAAATTTTCCACATATGTGATTTGAATTTCAAACATATTTCTCGAATGGTTGGGATCAGTAAGATATTTGGAATCTGATAGGAAAAATGTATTTTTTTTGAATAGTAACATAACCATAAGAATATTAATGTTAACCATATAAATATTAATATGACCCTTATGAATAGTAAATTTTCCACATGAATGGTAACCCTTCCAATGGTAGTATAAATTAAATTTATTTCTCCTATTAGTGAAAATATGCCATAATTATATTAGAATGTTGGTATTTTTGTAATTAATTATTATTAAATTATTAGTTTAATAATTTAAAACAAATTTTTTTTCTTAAATTGTATTCATAAATTATTTTAATGTCTTATAATTATATGGTAACATTATGAGACCTAAATTAATTTTTTAAGGATTGAAAAACAGTTTTAATTTAAAAATGTGTGTTTTCGAAGTAAAATGTGATTTTAATTAAAATTTAAATTACTCAAATTTTAAAATTTATTTCCATAAAATGTTTATACATGACCAAAAATGGTTAGGGTGAATGTTTTAGATTTTTTGGAAATACATGAATTTTTAGTGAATAATAAAATACAATAATTTTCCATATAAATATATTATTAATAATATAAAATATTAATTACATCATGAGTGATGTAAGCACCAAAATATAGAACTCAAAATCCCAATTTACTGCATTTAGTCATGTAATCTACAAAAATTCATTTTTTATGGGAATTTATAAAATACAGACTTACACCCCTCCCATCTGTTATAAATACCAACCCTCACAACCTCATGTCTTCACACCTCTCAAGAATAAATACATATTAAAAATATTTCCAAATATATTCTCTAGACCCCCACCCATTTTTGGTTTCCCTTTCTCTCTTCAAAATACCAAAACCAGGTTCTTTGAGACGGTCTTAGTATTAGAATTTATGAGATCTTTTCTCTCTCCCTTTTCTAACAATTTTATTTTAAAATTTCATAAATTAATCTTATATTATCATAAACATATATTATAAAAATTTCATAATAACTATATTAGTTTTGAAATAATAGAATTATATCATATTATTGGATTATTATTCCTTATACTCCTCCCCCTATATCATTTTTTATAAAAATAAAATCATTGCCTGTGATGTGTAAATTTACCTAAATCATGGGTGATGCACTTCCATATTCCATCATTGCCTTATTGGATGACTATAAAACCATTAAATGGTTGAAAAAATATTTTAATATTTATTTTTAACCCCTTTTATGTTCTGGATGCAATAATTATACAAAATACTAAATAAAAAAATAAAACATGTTCTTGTAATCCAAAACCTCCCAAATTTACCAAAAACGATCATCATTAAATTTTATTTAATCATTATTTCTCATGGTATATAAAAATATTCATTATAAGATCATTTAAACTACTCAGATATATCTAATAACATTTATTTGCAAATTTTTATTATTTTCCAATGTTCTACATAAACTACTATTCATGTGTAAATTTGAATTATTCATGAACACTAAGAAAATGAACAGTCACAAATGATGAAATTTAATTATATAAGTCAAATAAAGTCCCATTAAAGAACATAATATAACAAACATTAACAATATTCATTTAAAAAATGTTCTGAAGTTTTTAATTAATAAATATAATTTGATTATATAGGGCAGTAATGTGATGAAAGCCCTCGGATATAAGGTATGGGGATTTATTAAAACTAACTCCCTTTCATTGGGTGTTCCCTATTCCACCCAAATTTTTTTATTGTTATTCCATAAAAATATTGTTTCTTTATTATGTTGTCATTTCTGGGATATATATTTTTTCTAATAGAGATTATATCAAACATTATTTTTTCTGATATAACTCTCTATTCAAACACACACCTTTTACTTATCACTCAAGGTTGATGGTTCATGTATCATGTTTATTATTCTAGATGACATTTGTGATCCCAGTGTGTATTAATATTTTCATTATGAAGTGAAATCCATTGAATTCTATGGGGTTTGTTGTGGAAAATACTGAGATATTTTCTATGTGGAAAGCATGATAATGTAAATGTTATGGTGTGATGGGAGGACCTAGAATTATATAGTGCAATGAAAATTCTATAATGTAACGAGTGTGCCTGGAATTATATAGGGCTCCAATTAATTGGTAAATGTGAATAAACTCATGAAAATAGTTAAGTATGCATGAACATGATTGTATCCATGTTCACAACTATGTGTTGTATTTGATAACTAAGACATGATGTTTCATTTTTATAAATTTCCACATTCCATGAAATTATTTAATGATTTTTCATATTATTATGATGATTTTATTATTATGACCCCGATATTTAATATTTTCTCTTATTCTTAGCATATTTATAGGATTTTAGATATCCCCTTACTGATTTATATCCTTAGGTGAAAACGTGCTCTTAGGATAACTAATGGGCCATTATGAAGCTAGAGAAGAAGAAATTAAATAACATTTTTATGTATTATATTGTAAATGTCTTGTATGGTCTTAGTTTTACAAAGAAAATAAACCATTGGATCCTTAATGTTAAATTTTTTATGTTGTTTATCATTTAATTTTTGTACATGTAATGAAAGAAAAAATGGTCACAAAATTGTATGTGTGATATTTTGGAAAATCACACATAGAGGATATTTCCCAATAAACTATTTAATGGTTACCTGACAACATAATAATTTTTCGACATATAAGTTTCCATTATTTGGGATAGGATGATTTTAATTCACCCATATATTGGATCAGGTTTTTTCATTATCGCCTATATGATTGTGTGATGATTCTACAACAAGGAACTATCATTCAACATTGTATTTAACCATGTTGCATATTGTGATTACATTGATATGTATTCAATTTATTTTGAAACTACTTCACTCATTCGATATGATTTATATAAACTATATTAAATAATAAAATATAATTAATCCAATAATTGAAATGTTTCCTTCTTTTAAAAAGAAAATCATTCTTTTATTTTTATATTTTACTGAACTGTCATTCTTGTTTTATTTAAAATTGAAAGTATGATTTTGGTTATTTATAATAGAATCTTATTAAAAAAATGAAATGTGATACCCAAATAGGTTACTGATATCAGAATATATCTTTTGCATTGGGAATCATTAGAATTATTTTCATGTTATACCAAGGGGAATGAACCACTGGGAGGATATGGTTATTGCTAATTTTTTGAGATTGGAATATTGTGCCTCTTATGATTTAGGTTGTTTTTCCTGTTTTTATGGTATATTGATGATTTATAGTTTTTTTGTTATACCTATTTGGTTTCTATTACTCTCTCATTTGAGATTATTATTTCAACATAAAAAACTCTTCAATTTGATTTTGTGGAAAAAAATAATCTCTCTTTTTCTATGCATGATTCCATGTGCTAGTTTCAACCCATGGGGATTGAGAATGCCCTTCGGGCTAGATCAATACTAGAATGAGTATATGTGTACCCGGTAATATTGGACGGTTAGTGACATAAATTACAAATTTATTATCATTTAATAATGGATAAAATAGATATAGTGGAAGCAGAAATGAATTAAATTGGAAAGGGTTAATAATGATGATTGCAATTTATTTTGTATAATTACATTATATTCCATATTAACGAACATGTAATATATATTTACGAATTCTTAAATACCCCACAGTGGATTTGGATGTTGATAAATGAAATTTATTATAGGTTTTCATAATATATTTCTCAATATTGTGTGACAAATTGAGGATTAGGGTTTCCCTTTTATATTTGATGGGAGGGGAACTCTTTGAATTAGAAAATGTATTAGTTATTAATATTTTTAATGTTATATTTGCTGAAAAATAATATAATTATATATTTTTATCAATATGAGAAAAGAAAAATCTAATTTGATATGTTTTTTATGATTTTGTTATGTTTTCTCAAGTATCTTTTCACCCTCTATTAACAATTTTTCCAATCACTATGATATCAAAGTTTTTTCTATTTATGGATCATGACTTTTTTTAAAAATAGAAATATGACAAATTAATATACCATGGTTTATATTTATAATCATATCCATTTCATATTGATGAGGAAAATATAAATATATATTTTAAATCATTTAATAAGTATTGATTATTATAAGATATTGCCATTTTCATTTTTGAAATACATGAATTTTTATAATAAAATATTGTTTTAACTATTAACAATTAATCTATAATTAAATTTTTTTGATTAATTGGAATATTTAATCTAAATGTAATTGGTGAAAAATGTTCATGATTAAATATCATTTTTTTCATTTTCTATTCGTTTAACATATTTCTTGTCTAATATTTATCTAAACTGTAGTAATGAATTTATTATATTAATTTGTTATAAAATTACTTAAAGTGTAAAAATATGATCATAATTGAAAATGGGAATAAATTTTATACCATTTATCATCCTATGTATATTGATTGATTTTTATGGTCACTATATAATTTAACAAAATATATTTAACATAAATATGAATTTTGTCACTTTAAGAACTATTCATATTATTTGAAATTGAAAACTACATGATAGTGATGTAATGAATATATAAACAATTAAAACATCTAAAATATTTTATATTTATCTTTAAATTTTAGGAACCTAGCATCTCTCCTTCAGAATATTTCTTTTATGGGTTTTAAAATATTTTACACGATTTTCTTACTCATTCCAGAAACTCTCTGTCGCTATTGCGTACCAATTTTACAAACTAATTTTGACACTAAAAAGTAAATTAAAATGAAAATCATAAAAAAATTAATTTATATTTCAAATATAAAGTTATAACTAAAAAAGTATCCTAGTAACATATGTTTATTCTTATTCATTACCATAAAGCAACCATTTTATTTCTAGGATTTACGTAAATAAATATAAATGTTACAATAAAATTAAAAATCAAATAGATTTTCATGTTATAGAATTTTTTATTCATACGGATGAAATTGGACAATATATACAAATAAATTATTTATTGGAGTTATTTTTAATCCTTATCATCTTTTTTTCAAAGCATATTAATTGATTTTAGGTTTACTATCATAAAAGAAAATTGCTATGGATAAACGTATTAACTAAAAATAAAAAAATTATATATTTACCATATTTTTAACTATTTATTAAAAATATATAATAAATTTTTAAAATTTAATTAATAAAATTGGATGAAATAACATTAAGATGTAAACTAATAACGCAATGAAATGTTGTTTCTAGAAAAATTCCTTTTCAATTATAACCATTTTTTTTCAAATTAACTAACCATATTAATGCTAATATACATAATTGTATATTTAATAATGTTATTTATTAGATATTTAATTGAAATTTATTTATAAAAATGGAAATTTATTAACTAATTAAATAAAAATAAATGTTTCAATAAAAATCAATAATTTACACTATTCACTCGAAAATAAATCATTCCATAAGAATAAAAAATAATCACTATTAGATAATTATTAATTAATAATTTAAAATATTATATACTTATTATCAAATATAATATTAAAAATTTCCTTAATTTATTTATAATATTCACTCACGTAATATAATAATATTAATTTCTCTTTCATTTTTTTGGGGGAATAAAATGAAATAAAACAATTTGAGTGTATATTTCATAAGAATATAAAAATATACATGCATTGATAAATCCTATTATATATATTTTATAATATGGTTATACAATTCAAATATTCAAATTCAATGATATTGAATTAATAATCATTTTTAAATAATAATGAACATTTATTGATTATTCTTGATGTTTAATATATTTTATGTTATCAAACATGATATTTATCTTAAAATAAAGTTTTACTAAATTTCCCAATTTGATAATAAATGGTTTATTTATAAATATAAGTTGAAACCAATGATACTCGTTTCATGATATAATCATATTATATAATAGTAATACTGTAATTATTAATTATTCTATAAGATAATTCATTCCATGTATATCTAGAGTAACCCATTCACACATCTTGGTCGAAAATTTTGACAGATCTAATAAAGAGTGAACCCTCAGTGAAAAGTAAAGAAACCATAACAAAAAGGTTTATTACATTGAATAACACATCAATAGTGTTGATAAATAGTTTCATTCCCTTAGTGATTCATAGATTACGGCTTGAATTGTTCCATATAGATACTTACATAGGGGTTACTCAATGATATATTATTACAAGGATGTGTCAAAAAAAATTTATTACTATCAAAATATTGTACTAGTTGGAAGTTTTATTAGGAATATAATATAATCAATTTTTAAAAAAATAATCGTGATGTATTGGATTTTTTATCATTCATGTTGTTCTTTAGAACACTTTGGATGTTGTTTTCATATTCCATTATGAAAATGAATACTATTGAATGTAAAAGATAGGTTCTTGATCCTTAAATTTTATTCCTTAAATATATTTAAATGGTTACAAAAATGGAGCTTTATTATCATATCTAATAGGAATTTAAGATTCAATGTAATTTATTCTCATTTATGTTTCAGATGATATTGATCATCATGGATTACAATATATCTAATGGAATGAGGATCATATTTATGTTAATCAATACATGGGGTAGGGTAGTTGGATCTGATGTACCCATACATTTTCATTATTGGTTAGTATTATCTTTTAAGGGACATCAAGTGAGGTCCAAGGGATGGTATAATTATTCCATTTTTACAAATATTTGGGATTATAATGGTTTATGGATTCATTTTTCTTGATAAAGTTTCCATTTTCATAAATTTAATATAAAAATTGATCAATTTCGTGAATATCATAAAATATCATGGGGAATTGAGTGCTCAATGTTCCAATAAACAGAAAATTAGTTTCTACATATCCAAAAAAGGCTCAAGTAATCCCATTATATTTATAAAAAATATTCTTTCCATGTAGTGGCATGACCATCCAATGGTGTTTCTCAAATAAATAATTTAGAGTGGTAGTGTCAAAAATAACCAAATTTAGGGAATTATAAAAATATTATGGTGATAATTGGTAATTGAGAAAATAAATTTAATTTCTTCGAATGGATGTTAAAATTAATTAATAATGTTATAAAATACCATAAAAAACATGTGTTATTGATAATCAAGATTCCATGAGGAAATCAAGGACGAAATCCAATGGACACTGGGACATGTTGGTAACAACCTATGGTTGGTGAACAAGTATGGAGAGTCGTTTTTTTCTACGATTACTAATCCCAAAATTATCATTCAATGATGCAAGAAAATTTGTATATTATTAAACACTATTCTGAATTATGATCAAAAATTCATTTATGGGAGTATCCACTTGGTCAATGAACAAGATATGTTATTTTTTGTCGGGTTCATCTTCTAGGGATGACAATTATCAAGATTTCAAGAGCATGATCAATGAAATGTGTATATCTAAAAAATTCGAAACCAATATATTGTGTATCTAGGTAACATGTATAATTTGAAATCTTGTTTTGAGATTAAGGAGTAATTATTGTCCAAATGATGAAAACTGGAAAAAGAAACGAGTCTCCACATTTTATCAATGACACTTTTGCAAAACGATAATGCATGAATAATCATGGAATGTATTTTTATGTGTAAATTTACCAAAGTGGATCCCAAATAAATTGGAAAATTTTCTAATAATATAACAATGTGGTAATTCAATATAGGTGTTCATGGGGTGTTCCTCTTTTCTCAGGGTTGGTCCAGTGGCATGGAGGGGGTAGGAATCTTTTTTTGGTGTTTCTTGGTGCTGTTGGAAGTTTCTTTGAGGTTCTGATTTGGTGAAGGTGGATTTGTGTTTGATCTGATTTGAATTTTCATGAATGATGAATCAGATGCTCTTATTTCATTTTCTATGTGAGAGTTTGATGAATTTAATATGTTGGTATGAAATTTTGGCTTGTTGGGATGTGAGGGATGGTTATGCGATGATGGTGAAGGAGGATTGTGGTTTAATGGAAAGGTGGATCGTCTGAATAGTCTGTGGATCCGGGTGCTAACAGCGTCAGGATCTGGTGATCTTCACTATGGTATCATTGAAGTCCTTTTTGGATGTATTCTTCATGGAGGTCCATTTCATTTCTCATTAAGTATGGGTGAACTCCGTTTGAGTTTTCCGATGGGAGGTTTTGGGCCGGTGTCGATGGTCGCACCGGGGGATGTTCAAGGTAACCCTTCCTGAGGTTTGGCCAGCTTCTCTGATGTTCTTGTGCCCTGGTTCGTGGTTTCTTGGACATTTCCATTGTTTATGATGTTTTTTGGTGTATGGTGAAAGTGGTTTTATTGGAATCATGTAGTGGGGTACCGGGAACCCATAAACTGGCTTTGGAAAATGAAAAAAAAATGTTTAGCATCTATGAGAATAAAGGAACAAATATTTGTGGTGGGAGAAGGTAATAACTTCACAAGAACAAGGATAAGGTGGTGGATCATATACTGTAGATGGCGACACTTATCAATAGTGATGAGTTCTATAAAACATTATGGGTTCTATTACCACAAATATGTTGTTTCCAGAAAAAGTAATTGAGCATAAGTGGGGAAATAGATATTGTGGTTCAAATAATCTGTATTTCTTAAATTAATTTTTGTTGGATCATGAATTAATGGGTAAATTAGAGTAGGAGTATTGTTTGGAGATAAAAATAAATCACTTATCTTTGGTTTTAGTTCATTTCATTAGTTATTTAATTCTCTTGAAGTAGAAGTAAGAGACATGTTTACTAGTTTCAAGGTGAGTATGATTTATAATATCTAGATTTATGATGTGGAGTATAATTATTCTTTTCTGGTATAGTCTAAAAATGGAAGTATAGTACTACTTGTGAGATGTATTAACATATTAGAAACATAAAATCCTTTATCAACTAGGAAATTCATGGGGGAAGGAAACTTCTCTGAAGATGACTTCACTTGAAAATAGAACTAGGGAATGAAATAATCTTGTACATTTGGTTGGTTTATTTATTGAATGACTATAATATTATTGTAATGGGATATGACTTGGGTCTTCATTGATTCAAAAATCCTTGAACTAGTATATAAGGGGGGTCCTATTCCAATGGCTATTTTAATTAAAAATTATTTTTTAATATTTTGATATTTTGTAACTTCTCAGTCTGAACCACGGAGTCTATGATGGAAGGTCACATAACCTCATGAGTGCCTCCCCATTCATAATAAGATCAAAAATGAATGTTAGAGTCTTAGTCTATCAGTGGGTTTACTATACCCTTATTATCATTTCATATGATCTATAATAAACAAAAATAATAATAATAAATCAAAAGAAAACACTGAAAAAAATAAAGATGAGATAAATATCATTAATATAAACATCTCCAATGTGGAAAGAAAATCTTGTTTAATAAGTAATCGAAAAATAAATTAAATATATAGTTTGTCCGTAAGAGTCAAACTTGGTTTAGAACTAGTTCGACGCTACTGTTTTCATCTATCGTCTATAGAGACCATTCCATTTACTAGATCCCTCATGAAAAATACATGATCACTGAGAATCTTGATTATGGTGTGACTAAATTAATCATTATGGAAACACCAATGAATCCAACGACATATGTGATCATGAATATTTGTGTACTATACAAAAAATTATTAATGCATAACTTTTATAAAAATATAATTCTAAAACATGTAGTCTTGTACTAACCAAGCTGCCTCAAACCAACAGTATTATCTACATCATTTTTATGTTGTAAAAAATTAAAAAATTAATTGAAAACTACAAATGTTAGAGACACCATCAAGCTACAAATAATACATATAGGCCCTTGGCCTCCAGTTATGGCCACACTAGTCTATCATTCCATAGAGATATATATATATATATATAACATATATGACACATGAAACTTCTAGATAGTCGTAAAGGCCCCCAAAATAAAGGTATCACCAAATTTGGCACTAATACCCCAAATATATTTGTAGTGTAGGTATGATAAACCATTAAGAACTACTATGTTCATGATGGTCAGATAAATCATTAAACTAATTCACCAAATTCATCACAAATGGGGCTGATCACTCAGGATCATCAACCCCCAATTGTAATCCGAACAACTCCATCATGCTTGCTCATCTATCTATGTTTTTTAATTATGTAACATGCATCCTCTCGAAAAACTCCATCTCTAGGGCTACTAAGCCATGATGGGTCCACCTTTCTATTAGGTAAAATGAAAAACCACCCGAAACAAATCATAAATAGGACATTTGTAAAGGAAACAGTGGCATCATAATAGGGCCTCTTATCAATGAACACATATCAAAAAACACATCATGATAAAATACTCCATCCCCATAAATACAACATATGAATCGGTAATGAACATGCAATCTACGTAAATAAAATATTATTTGGGAGCAATGTCCAATTTTTCAATGATATACGATCACACTCACAAGACATCCCATGTGAAACATAGATAAAAAATGTGACAACATTATAATCACAAAATGAAAACGTGTATTATGAGTGCCAATGAATTTAAGGATCGTCCTACTTCAAAGCCATCAACATCAAAAAATATTACATTGAAGGTGTCATCACCTGAATAGATTATTCACATGAACAAGGAAAATTATTGCATTCCATGTATTCTTAAAACCAAATACATCAATTTTATCATATAAGAAAAACAATATCGCATGTGAGAAAACTTTCTCTCAATCTTTTGAAATTTCTAAATTATCATTTTAGTCCAACACATGTTCTAGAGATATTATTCTCAATAATAATTATAACACACTATTTTATAATTTATATCTCTAAATTAATTGAGGACTACATGTTATATATGATATAATTATTCATTAATAGAACCATAATATTATCCTATGATATATTTATTAAACATAAACTTCTTTAAAAGGTTAGATTATCTTCTAATATTTTTTCTATGAAATAACAATCTGTAATGTATAGAAATTAAAATATTATAATTCAGGATTATTTAAATTTGATAATACTAAATATTATCACAAATATATAAACTGTAGAAAATAAGTGATAAAATTAAATATGGAAAAATATAATTATGATTTCTGAAATATTTAGGGACTAATTTTCTACTCATAAAGGTTAGTCCTATAGAATGTAAATTACATAAATATGACATGTATTTTCGGAGATATCTAAGAATTATGTTTTTGGTGAAAAAACCAAATAAATTATAGGAGAGTGTGGGAGAGAGGGAGATTCACAAGGAATGGATAATTTTTTAGTATACATGAACCATATACTTGTGATTTCCACTTAATGTTATATATATATATATATAAATATATTAAAATTTCCCTTTCATCCTCCATCATCATCTCACACATATGGCATAAATTTCCTTTATGGTGTGCCCCAAAATACCTCTTCCATGATTTATCTCTTGAAATATTTCATCGATTTATTTATTAAATCCTCATTTTACACGTTTAATAAATGTTTTAGGAAATATATTAAATGTAACTTTGATATATATTTATATATTGTTATGTATTTATAGTCATAATATATATGATCATATCTGTATATATATTTATTTAACAAATATATATACATATATTTTATACACATTCATACATACACCATTACATGTATAAAAATTAATTAATTCATTTATTTATTTATCACATACACACAAAAATATATTTATTTATTTCCCACAAATAACTATTATTTTTTCCATTTATTAATATAAATAGTAAAAAATATTATTATTATTAAGTAAATCACATCATTTTAATAATTACCAATTTTAAATACTAAAACATAAAATTTCCTATTTTATTTGTGATTCAACATAATGGAAATGAATGAGTGTCTAAAATCATCCATTGATGGTCTTCCTTACTTTTAATAGGTCAAAACCATTATATTTTTATTCTTATAGATTAATGTGGTGTCATCAACAGTGGTCTCCACATTGAAATAATGAAAAAGATGAATAATTTTTTTTAAATAAATGTATTTTCAAAGGCCTAAAATATAATTATAATATAACTAAATATTAAAAAGGTATTATCTTATTTTTTTTTTGATTCCATATAGATGATTTACATTAATGTTATGTGTCGTAAAATGTAAAATCTGCATCTTGAACATAACAATTGTCTCAAATTACACATAAGAAACACCATTTTGGTTGTATTCCTATTATATCTAAAAATAATACAATAAAAATATAAATTATTTATCCTAGAATGTGATATGAACAATTGTATTTTTTTCAAAAATGTTATAATCCCCCTGTGGTACATACCAAATCTTGGACATAAATGCATTCTCACATTTATCATATAAAACATATTGGGGGTATATTAAATTATTTTGAATACATCAAAGATTCATAATATAATATATTTAATAGATTTATCTTTTCTATATCGAGACTCTATAGGACTGAGAATATCATACTAGCTTAGTGACTTGAATCATAAAACAACTATATAACATTACATGATGCTAACAATATTTTCAATGTTATGGAAAGATTTGAAAAAATTTATTAGGTGATTTTTATCGATAAATTACCTTTTAACACATATATATATATATTATTGATCGGATAACGATTCACTATTCAATTCTACCCTTATTCAACTGTTTTAAACTACTTTTGAAATTAATATCTGAAAAATAATAAATTTATCATCTAATTTAATTCCATTAATTAATGTTTATCACATTTTAATTGGGATAGTTTACCTTTTGGGTGTTTAGATAGTCGGAGGAGGTGATTTGGAGAGCTCATTATTCAACTCAAGCTAAATGTCCAAACTGCTTAAGCACCAGAGCATGAATCAGTACATAAAATGTATTGTGGATAATCCATTCTTCAAATTGGTATAAAAAATGTTTTATGAATGGAAAATAGTGAGCAATAAATTTCGATAGTAGATTAGAGATCCCAATTCATCCATTTGGAGGCCCACAAAAGGCCCACAATGTGAATATATTCTGGTAAGGCCATATTGGACCACACTTATGTATGTGGTCCATAACACGGGCCTCAGAACTCCCATTGGGATTATTTGACCTCCATTTTATAGATAGATCAATTTCCCACCTTTCCACCTAATTTGAATTCATTTTAACACAGATTGGTCCATCAACTAACCAGATAAAAAAGGTGGAACAATTCTTCCATGAATAGTCACCTTGTCCCTTATATACATTTTTTTCCAAGGGTGGTGCCTCAGTCAAAGACCAAGGCACAATTAATTTTATAAAAAAGAAGAATATTACCTGAGAATGAAGGATGGAATTTTATTACAATATTTATAAAATAAAGGAAGTAAGTCATCATGCAAATCATCCAGCCATGTGATGCACCGATTGACTCCTTTGATGGCGAGACCATCAACAACCATGTTGGCTTCCTGAAAATCATGAGTGATAATGCAGTTGATATCCATATGCAATTCAATTCATCTCATCTAGCGAGTAGTAAGCGCCCATGCAAGATGCACCATACCATTCCAGATGGCGTGGACAATAGTGATCGAGTCACTCTCTATCCAAATAAAGTTCGAGTCCTTTTTTTGGAAAATTCATGAGCATGTATCACTCCCATAATTCCGCATCCTGAGACGAGGCAGTGCCACTGTTACCACAAAATCAACCAGGACACTGACCAAGGAAATGTCTGAAAATGGCACCACAGCCCAAAGTACCATGATTTTCTTTATAGGAACCATCAATGTTCACATTGATCCAACCTGGGATAGGGGCATGCCAAAACACATCAAAAGTGCACATCGACTGCCTATAGAGACCGTAGATCCAAAGACGACAAAGAATCATGAAATCTCCAATGGTGTTGTCACTAAAAGCTCTATGAAGAGGTGCTGCATCTCTAATCACAGTGAGGATCCAGATCCGACCTGCATTAAAATTGAATGAGTGATTTTTGTGAATAATATCATTTCAATCATACCAGAACACATGATGAAGCTCAGAAATATCAGCTAAGAAGAGTTTTTTGATTTTTTTCACGGTTTCAATCCCCACACAGCACTTTAATTGATTACTGATAGTATCAAGAAGGAGCCATATGCAGTCAAAGATGTCAGTAATAAATTCCAAAGAGCATAATCAGTTGCATAAGACAGAAATAAGTGGTTAGTATCTTCTCTATATTGATGACATAATTAACACTTGGAGAAAACCTGTATCCCAAAAGTCTACAAACATGCCTTTGTGGGGACATGATTGTGGGAAATACAACAAACATGTGTAAATATAGAAGTCTTAAATCAATGTTTGTCAAAATAATTCGACCACCAAAAAATAATCTTAGAGATGGAAAAATTATGCGTGTAGAAATTTTTGGAAACTCGGAGACCATTATGAGTAAGTTCCCAGGTGATAAAATCATCACAGTTAGAAAAATAGAAATTGTTTATAATCAGTTCGATGTTCTCAGGAAAGATTTATTTACTTGAATGAATGATATCTTTAATTGTGAAATTATTTTTTGGGCATAGAATCATGAGGCATCGATGAGATGAGTGGGGTATCAGTCCAATTGTCCAACCAAAAATTCATAGTGGATTCAATGATGACCATCCATCTAGAGTTAGTCATGATGTTGTAAAAAGACTACCTGATGGATGGCCTGAGGAAGGAGTGAGTGTAGTTCAAGTTTTCATTTTTATCTTTGCGAGTAATCAATTTTTAAGAAAATAAATAGATGCAGTGTTTTTGTTGATTAAATTACATGTGGGACTAGCCTGAAGGGAATCATTGAATGATTTGAGATTTTTAATACCAATACCACCCCTCTCTAAAGGTTTGAAGCAAGTAGTCAAGGGGATGGTAATGAGCTTCGTTTCTAGGATACTACCAGCCCATAAAAAATATTTGATGTTAACATTAATTTTATTAATAAGAACGGTGGGCCATTTGTAAATCATCAAGGAGTTGGGAATCTTAGAGGTAATGTTAGATTACCCAAGACAGATTCTGCTAGCCATAGAGAGGGATTTTCCCTTCCAGGAAGACAGTTGATTGATGACCTGATCCACCTTGATGAAAAGGTAGCTACATTTATCCCTTCCCTAGAAAATGGGAACCCCATTCTAGGTAAGGGGGAAAGAACCTTATTTTTTACCTAATTTATTGATGGTATTATTTTTTCAAGGGGGAGATAAAAAATTTCCAAAGAAAACAAAATATTTGTTCCAGCTAATAGCTTGACCAGAGATTTCCTCATAATCGGACAAAGCAGCTTTTAAAATTTAAATGTTCCTTTGGTCTCCTTCTAAGAACAAAATTATGTCATCATCATATAAGAGATGAGTGGGCACATTTAAATTTATGACATCCTAAATGGTTTTATGTTTATTATGGTCAATGAGGTGAGTGAGCAATCTGCTTAAGTAATCATCCGTAATAGATAATCGGATGGCAGATAGAGGATATACTTGTCTTACAACCTTGGTGCATTTAAAATATCCCTTAGGGGACCCATTGATATGGATGGAGTTAGAGGCTGACTCAAATAAGTTGTTGATTCTACTGACTAAAGTGTCATTAGAACCAAAGCACTGAAGGACTTTATAAATAAAACTCCAGTCAATGTTGTCAAAAGATTTCTTCATATCGAGCATGATAGCAATATTTCCCCCTCTATCGGCTTTGTTTAGAGTGTTGGTGCACTCGGAGGAAAGGAAGATGCAATCTTGAATAGACATTCCTTTAATGACCAATGGTATGGTGTGTCTAACATGAGAGTTCTATTCATCAATATTTGTTCTCTTCTCCCTTATGTACTTCTAAACCTCTCTGTGATCAATTTTTGGGGTTTACATTGTGGTAATCTTGAGCTCCACACATGTACTCATCACAAGGTAATGAAATTTCTAGGTTTTTTGTTATTTTTGCTTCATTTATACATTCTTTTATTACTATGGTATTATAAAATAAATATCAAAGGAATAATAATCCTTATGCTTCCTTGAAAAACCCTGGGTCATGTAATGATTTAATTACATTTTCCTCTTTTCTCACCCATCCCCCTTAATGAGTGTGTGAATGGATTATGTCAGTTGATAAATTATATGATCTTAAAACCATGAAAATGAATGTTCTTTTTCTTATGTAAAATTTTATCATTAACACAAATCAGGTCATTTCATCACGATGTTGATGTGATGCCATGATTGAGGTTCATTTTTTACATTGATTCATGTTTTTTGAATTTGACATATAACCAATAATCAATATCATTGATCGATCAAATCCAATTTGTTAACCTAGTAAGAAAAAAATAATATACTGGTTTCAGTGTGTATAAATCAAGGAATTTGTGATCCTTCTAAATCCCATGAGTGTGATGATGAATTAAGCATCAAGTGTCACTAACTCGGGTTGATCATGTTTTCCACATATTATTTATCTCACATTGTAGTATAGTTTCAATTTTTTCTTTTAAATCCACTATACACATGATATATGAACCCCCATTAAAATTTTATTATCATTATCATAACCTTAATTTTTAAATTAATGATCTAAGTCTCTATTGAGAGTGGAAATTATAAGATCGAAATAAATAATTTTGATTCTCAATTAAAAGAGGTGGTGAATTGTAATTTAAAAAACATTCATTTTAACCGTAAGGGAAAATATTTTTAAAAATGTTAAACATGGTAAATTAACAAAACCTAAAATAGTTCTATGAGACAAACATGGTTAGGTTCAAGAAATATGATTCCATAAATGAAACATAAGAAAAGTTTACTTTGGAAAAGGTTCTTCTTTAAAGAGTATAGAATCTTAAATACCACTATAAATATAAGCATAATTAACAATATGAATGTTATAATTATTCCTTTATTAAATAATAAAATAAATAAAACATTATTCAAAATATGTAACAAGTAAGAAGACTTTTCATCCAAATAGTAGGGTATTCGACAACCTTGGATAAAGGTCCCTTGATCTATACTTTCAAGAATGAATGTCATACCCAAACCAAATTATTCCCATGATTGGAATATCAGAATATATTGAGTTATACCTACATACCTTGATCTTTATGGTAGTAAACACGTCTATTTTACTATCCCCATAATATCTTGATTGTACACATCATAAATTATAGTGGCATGAAGCAAACATAACAATATGTTTAGTTCCACACAATCCATGAGAGTATCTATCCCTAGAAATAACATCAGATTGTGTAATATATAGATTGATGGAATAGTTTTGAGCTCATTTAATTGAGTTTCTATTTTTACACACAACTCTAACGGTCAGTTCCCTCCTACAATGGTCATATTTTTCCTTGAATCTCGGAGGGACCTGTACAAGTGTCACTAAAAAACGGTTAGTTAGAAACAGATTTCCTGACATCGTTTCATAGTATCTGTAAGGGAATAAATACTAAACCAAATATATTTTTAGTAGTCTACGGAAAAATGTAATTCAGTGTCTAAACAAATAAAAATTTATAGCCTATAAGCCATAGATATTCATATTCAGTTTTACAAAGAATTAGAAATCTGGATTCTATAGATTCTAGAGTCTAAATTCAAATGAAATCCGGATCAGAATTATGAGGAATTTAGAGTCTGAATTTTGAGGAATTAGGATTATGAATTTTTAGGAATTTGGGGTTGGAAATTTCAAGAATTCATAATCTGAATTTTTTAGAATATGGAATCGGAATTTCTGAGTATTCAGAATCTGAATTTTAGAGAATTTGGAATCTGAATTTTAGAGAATTTAGAGTCTTAATTATAGGGAATCCAGAATTTGAATTTTTAAGAATTTAGAGTCATAATTTTTGAAAATTTAGATATGAATTTCATAGAATGCAGAGTCTAAATTTCTAGGAATTCAGAATCTGAATTTCAAAGAATTTGGAGTCAACATTTTAAAAAATTCCGAAAATGAATTTTAGTGAATTTAGAGTATGAATTTCAAAGAATTTGGAGTTTGAATTTTAGAGATTTCAGAATCTGAATTTTAGATAATTCAGAGTCTCAATTTTAGATAATTCAGAGTTTGAATTTCATTGAATTTGAAATCTAAAATTCTGAGAATTCAGAGTCCAAATATCAGAGAATTCAGGGTCTAAATTTCAAATAATTTAGTGTTTGAAAATATTACAATATATATCCAAGGAACTATAAGATTATGAGGTTTTATATAATAATATAAAATTTTGAATTAATAAAAAAATGAGTTTTATTTAAAGCGATTAAAAAATGGGACAATAAAAACAATGGTATAGATAAAATGTTTCCTTAGGGAAGGAAAACATTCCATAAAAAACTAATCCTTAGGGAAATAGGATTTAACATTTGGTAAAGTGTTTAATATTTTCAAAACATATAGGAATGTAAAATTCATAATGAAACCTTATTGACTCAACAATCTCCCCCTTTTTGGAAAGTACATAACTCCTTAAGAAATAAAGATAATAACTAAGAATTGTTCTTTTTGACCATTAAAAAAACTTATTTCCCTTTACTTATGAATTTTGTTGAATATGACTAACCCCCCTTAGGTTTTTAAATCCATAAGGATCATATTCATGACATTCTAAAAGCGATTTTTCTTTTCTGTACATAAAGACATCTTTTTGGAGAAAATTTCCCCATAGATATACTTCCCATTATCTAAGGCATTCTCTTATTTAAATGGTACTCTTTTTTATCATTCTTTTATTCCCCATTATGATTTTTCAAAATATATTAAAGAGAAAAAAAATATGGTACCTAAAATATTATAGCTACATAAAATTAAAAATATGAAGCACACCAAGAATTTTCATTAAGATAAGAAAAAAATTGATTCAAAGAAGGTATAAAAAATGATTAGATTTGAATGGAAAAAAATCATCCTTATTTTTTCCTCAGCATGAACTTATTTACAATGGTCATTGGATTCTTAATATCATTATGATCTTCTTCAGAGCACTTGAGAAGCTATTCCTGATCATCATTTTTCTTCTCCAAGGCTTTGATATTTTTATCCTGAGACTTTTGGATTTAAACCTAAGACTTCAATAGATCTTCTTTATTGCTAAACTTTTCCTCAAACTCTATTTTGAGATCTCTTTCCCTCTTTAGAGTCAATGAAATTGGGATTTTATTCCCATTAAGATCTTTTACTTCATTCTTCCAGGGTTTGTTTTCTAGGTTTATCATATCTAAAAAAAATTGTAAGCTTCGTCATCCTCTTATCTACCCTATTAAAGTATTCCTTCACATAATCTTGAAAGTGGTAAAGAATTATCAGATCTTCAATCTTCTTCTTAGTCCGCTTAGTGATTTCCATGCATGACCTCATATTAGCATCCTAACCAATGTATATGGTTTTATATTCATCCTCAAGCGTGATGAATTTCTCAAATATCATGCTAACAAAATCAGATTTTTGATTGAATTATTGTTGTAGTATCTAACACCTTGAGTCAATACTCTGAAGCAATGTAATGGTATTAACTAGTTTACTTAGGGACAGAACCACAAATTCCTTACCCACATAGGATTATTCTGAATCTAATTCCCTTATTAGTAAGGATTATTTCTCTATCTCAACAAACTTTCTTTTTTGATGATTCACCAACATCTTTCTTAGCTACCACAACTTTTATAGGTGTATCAACTATCACCTGTTTTACATTATCATCTCTAGAAACGGTCATCATAGATTTTCGGGCTTCATGATTACAATATAATACATGAAAAATTATATCATCATAAACATTTTCCTTCCCAGCATCAGCCACAATATCATCTGGTTGAACAAGGTCATGATTGCTAAATTCATCATCTGATGGTTTATTCAGATACACCTAACCCAAGTCATCTTTTCATAGAGAATATTTTTTTTAGATGCCAACTGGGATGTCTAGAACAAAAATTTTTCTAAAGGACTTTTCATTTCATGATATTCTTCAACATTCATGATGAAATCATTAGTGTAATTTCCTTCTACTACTTCTTCTTACATGAATTATTCTTCTGGAACAATTTATTCTTTTTCTTCATTATGTTCTTGAATTTTCATCTTCTTTCCTGGAGTCACTATAATTGATTATTTAAGAAGGGATTATGGTACCTATTATTTTGGAAGATTTCTCAATATCCTTGAGATAAGTATGAACAACTTCTAACTCAGACATCATATTATTTTTCTTCATCTTCTTTTTTGCCTTTCAAATTCATCACCAGCCCAAATTTTAAATTCCTCTTCTATATTAGGATATACTATAAAACATGGATCTCCTTTTTTCTTGTTCTTATTCTCTTCGATCCACTTTTCAAAAAACTTCATCAGGGTAGGTTTTTTTCTTATTTGATATTATGGGTGCTGACTGAGTTTTTTCTACTATAGGTTTTTCAACAACTACAAGTTCATTCATATTTCTCTTTGTATATCCCCTCTTGGATGTCTCTGATACTTCCTACTTATCAAATAAGGCATCAATTTCACATTTAGATAAGTCATAATATTATTTTTATTTTTTATTAAATCCATCATTCGTCCTATTGGGGGTATCATCACTCAACTACAATACCTTTGATGTTCTTTCACTAGAACTGGATGGAATTTTGAACGAATCTAGGAAAATGACTATAATCATTGACATGTTTTCTGGATACATGATAATTTTATATTTGTGGTTCCCATAATATATATTTGTGATAGTTAGAAAGATATAATGTACCAAATTTATCTTCCTCGCATTTACCATTTTATCCATAACAAAGATATCACATTTCATAAAGGTGTCCTTATCGCCTTTTATAGGAATGAGAAATATTTGAACCCATAATTCTAGGATCCTGGGATTCGTATAGTGATTGTGTATTTCTGGTGTCTTAACTCTAGTCAAACCAAGGAACTCTATAGCCTTCTCCATCTGAAAACATCCTTTTTCATCAAGAAATTTATGGGAATAGAAAATAGTCTTCACCCTCATGCAGAAGAATCATGATGCTTTAAACCATATTAAATGAATGGGAATTTGTTTTCAGATATCATTTTGAAAAAAACATATCTCTACCACCATCAGAAAAAAACTCAAGGAATCATAAAACTCAATTTGCAGGTCTGGATAAAACAGATCTTGATATTTCTATTTGGATAGAAAAAGACTCCCTCACCCATTAAACGTGATATTTTTCTTTATGAGGGAAAGATAATTCTCAATGAACATTAGATCTAATGGCCTTTCCCTATATATTTTCCATTATAAAATTTCCATCAGTGAAGACATTTTCATCAGAGGACATGCTTCCAAAGACATATATAGTTAAGCAAAACCATAAATACAGAATTACACTTTTAAATAGAGGCAGAGCATCACCATGAAAATGATTTAAAACCCACATGGGATAAATAAATATGGGTGCCTATATATAGGCATTGAACCGATGATCATATTCCCAAATTGATCCAACCTTTTAAACAATCACAATCAATATGATAGTTGAGTTGTAATCCAAAAAAACTATTTGGTAGGTTCTGATCATTTGAGGTTTTTATTGTATAAATTCATATTTATGGAAGATGGAATCGATTTTTTTCTTAAAACAGGATACAAATAACCACAAGTAAAAAAATTCAATTACGATAATTTTTGTAACAAAAAATAACATCATGATTGGTAATGATAAAAATTCTTCTTGAAGAACTTTAGATTCTGAAAAAAAAACTAAAGAAAAAAATATTGAATTCTAGAAATTGGAGTTCCAGAAGAAATTTTTTTTTCCAAAAAATAGATTATGAAAATGTTTATTAATAAAATAATTATTCTTTGGAAATATTTTATTATGAAAATTTGGTTACGAAAAACATAATTTCAAAAATAAATTGTTTAACAAATAAAATGTACTCCCCCAATGAAAAAGATTTTCTTATTGTAAGGTACCCGGTATAAAAAAATGTTAATATTGAATATTACCATAGGGTTATCATTCCTATATTTTTTTAATGTATTCATATATTTCGGAGTGTAATGGATTTTTAAAAATATTGTCACGTTTAACTTGTGTTCTGATAAATTGAAAATTGATATCTCATTTTAGTGTGTGATCCATAAGAAAGTGATCCCTAATATCTATGTATTCTGCAAAGGAATGTTATGTATGGTTTTTTCTTAGGGAAATGGAACTAATATTTTCACAAAATATTTGGGTTTTGGTAAAACTCATGCCATATTTCGTGAGTGTGTGGTTCATCCACAATACATAGTCACAACAACATATAGTTGCTACATAATAAGCATCAGAAATGGAAGGTGCTACAGAGTGTTGCTTCATGAATGAAAAATACACTAATGATTCTCTTAACAAATTACATGTTCTGGATGTGATTTCTCAATCCATTATTCATCCACCAAAATCAGCATCTAAAAAACACTTTAAAACAAAATCGTTTCCATAAGTATAGAAAAGTCCAAAATCCATGGTTCCCATTAAATAGAGAAACATTCTTTACACCTCTTTTAAATGACATTCCTTTGGATTAGATTGTTATTCTTAACATAAGTATTCTGAAAAAATAATGTCTAAATGACTTGTTGTCACGTATCATAATCTTCCCGTCGTTCCTCTAAATGATGTTTAATCTACTTGTTTCCTAAATTCATCAAGACCAAGAAAATTTGAGGAATCGATTTGAGTTTATATACTTTTAGTATTGTCATATTTATATTTTTTAAGAAGATATTTAATATAATTATATTTTAATATATCTGTTCCTTCTTATTTTTTAGATATTTAAAAACCTAGGATAAATGTCAACTCACCAATCATACTCATTTAAATTCATATTTCATTAGATTCACAAACATATCTGTTAATGATTGCTGATTTTAACAAAAGGTAATTTCATTAACATAAATTTGAACAATAAAAATATTTTTCTTATCTTTCTTAGTAAAATAATTTGGATCAGCAGTTCCTTTAACATAATATTTTTATAGAAAAATTCTATAATTCTATCATACAAGGCTCTAGGGGATTATTTAAATTTATTTAAAGCTTTTGTAGGTTTGAGAGCATGTTTAGGATATTTTATGTCCTCAAAACCAGAAGATTTTTCAACATAAAATTCCTCTTGAACATATCTTGTAAAGACCTGAAAATTCCGAGGAAATTTTTTTCTTAAATACACGGGAATTTACGAGGCCTCAGTTATTGATGGCGAATGATTCTGAGGCCCGATGTGCCCAGAATAAATTTATGAAGTTTTTTATATTCTTAAGTTAACGTGTGCCAGTGGTTTTCCTAAAAAAAGTGGAATAACACTTAAACGGTTACTCAGATCATAATTCATAGGGCACTATTGCACCCAAGATGGAAGGTGTACCCTAGGCGCGACTTAAGTTTTTCCAGTGTGGGTATCCAGTGAGAAATCCCAAAAATGGAATAACCGTAAATAATGTAATTAAATAAATTTTATTATTTTTCAAATTCTTATAACTCACAAATGGTAGCTTTGATTGAAAATTCGAGACCACCACTGAACTCGTGAGGGAATTCTATATATATGCAGATACTAACTTTCGCCGGCATGGGCCACCAGAAAAAGTTATTTTTTGGTTCCAAATAAAATAATTATGTAACAATTAATTTTATTGTAAAATTCATAACTTTCCAATGGTAACTCAGATTGGAAATATGAGTGTATTGTTGGGTTTTTTGGGGCATGTTTCACCTAGGAAGAGCCTAACCATGACCGTAGAGAGTCGAGGATGACTGATAATAATTTTCTGAACTTCTTTTTAGGTACGTTCTGTAAACGTGTGAGAGGCATTTCATAACTTCTGAACCGGTTATCGGAATTGAAATAAGGGGGCACCGTTGAACTCGCAGCATCGACAATTTCATAGTTAGATCATCATTACAATTGCGTTTTATCGAGAGTGGAAGATGGTTTTTGGTGTTCTTTACTAAAGTTAAATAAAAACAAGTTTATAGCATATGTTTATTTCTTGGTGGTTATATGCTCCAAGAGGAGGTTAGTGGTGGAGGACACCAAACCATAACCTCCTTGGAGGGGTTATAGAGGTGGGGCCCACCCACCCATAACCTCCCCTGGGAGGATTATTAAGGTTGGTCCCATATGGGTTCTAACTCTAGATTAACACCTCTAAACCCCCCATTTCTGTTGGATGTCAACTCACCACCTTCACCTCTTTAATGTGCCAATTCACTTAAGGAATTAATTTAATTTTTAACCTTCCTTTCCCAAATTAATTAAGGAAACTTCACCCATTAATTAAGTGAAGTAACTTAATTTAATTAAAATATTTTTGAATTCATTTTCCAACAATTAAATAAGGGGGTGGCATAACCTATTATTTTGGTTGGCAATTCATTTGGGTAGAACTTTGAGAGAGAACTTCAACCTCAATGAAGAAAGTGAAGAACGCTCCATCCACCGAAAATTGACATTGTCTTCTTCCTTATTTAACCGAGGCAAGGAAAGGTAAGTGAGGCCCACGAGGAACACCAGCGTCGTCTTTGACTAGGACACCATCGAACGCCCGTCTTCTAATGATGAGTAACTCTCTTCCTCTTCCGACATTGACGGAATGATGCCACCTTCCCGCGACTCCGTCAAATGACACCGACAAGCAAGGTAGGGGGTTTTGTGTTATTTTTTCTATTTGAATATAAACCTCTTTCTTCATCGAATAAAGATACGGTATGAGAATCACTAATTTCTAAAACTGTAATGAGGAGGGCTCAGGCCGCATGAACACGGTCCGACCCTCCCATTGTTTGTTCATGTTCTATGAAGCCGGCTTGGAAAAGAGGAGACGACGATGAGGACGAAGAACAAGGGCCATGCTACTCGCGACATTCGAGAACTGCGCCACCCCCGCAGCACCCTGTCATGCTTCTCACGCCCTCGTGCGCTACCTCAGCACGCTGCATGCATACCCCGCGTGCTTCCCGGCTTCATCGGCGCCCCACTGGCACGCTGCTCGGCACGCCCGCACCCCGCCAGCGCTCTACCGCCCCGCCGTTGGCCTGCACGGCGCCCACGTGCCCCACTGGTGGCCTGCCCGTCGCCCACTATGCCCCACCCGTGGCCTTCCCGGCACCCCCACGCCCCGACGGTGGCCATCCCAGCTCCCCCGTGCCCTACCTGCGGCCTCCCCGACCCATGTCGACGGCCTGCCCGACCCCTACCGGCGGCCTGCCCGGCACCCCGGTGCCCGGCCCAGTGCACCTGCGGCCGACCGGTGAATAGCTGGCCTACACGGGCCCCGTGCGGCCTACCTTCTGGCCTCCCGACCACCGACCTCCCAAGCCGACCCGCGGCATCCCCTACGGTGTCACTGGCCGAACCAGCACAGTCTCCCAGGACGACTTACCGAGACACCTACATGGAAATTACCGGCTGAATCGCCCTCACGGTCAGCTGGGTCAAGTCCAGCGGACCAGGACAAAACATAGCGGCTGAACCCCCCAATGGGCCAGATCTGATCCATCCAGTCTGTCCGAGTCGACCCAGACTGTGTCGGCCCAGACTAGGTTGGGACGAGACGGTCCGACCAGGTTAGATAGGAACTGGGCCCATTACTGACCCATTACATTCTCTGGGCCATATCTTTGGCACCAGATGGCCATTTGACGAAATGTCCATGGTTCCGGTATTCTTGGAGCATAGTTTTCCCTTTGAGAATATCCCACTGGAGTTCGGGGTATAGTTGAGATACGGTCAGGTTGGTTCGTACACGAAAACATCCAGACCCCCGAGACTAAAAGGCTGATAACTCACATATCATGTGTCCAACTGACACACTGTCTGTCCCATTGAGACCCCTATGATGTGGTGGTCCTTTAAGATACTTTCACGTGAGACTTCATGAAACTTTGAGTATCAACTGGTAGCTCGTGGAGAGGATCCTCCCAGAAACAAGCATATAGACTAGGGAGACCTAGTAGCTATAGACCTGACGACTACTTGACCGATTCAACTCGAAGTGATTTGATTAACCCAGTGGATGGAGAGGTTTTTTTGGAAGTAGACCCATGGTGGAGGGAGCGCCTGGCTTGGCAGCAGACCCGCGGTACTCGATAGGAGGAGTACCTCTGACGACTATTAGGAGGAGCACCCAATTTGGTGGCAGACCCCCAGCAGACGGAGCGCCCGGTTTGGCAGCATACCCACAGTACATGACTAGAGGAGTACCTTTGTAGTCTAAGGGAAGTGAGAAGCACCTCAGTGTTGCGACAGTTCCACTATAATCAACAGAGGTGGTGTTATCCAGCAACCTTGGTTTTGATAATAAAAATCCTGGTTTCAGGTGAGTCGATGACCTTTGTGTTATCCACATGATTGAGATGGGTTACTTGATAACATAGGTATATGTATGGAAATACACCTAAGTAATGTTTATCCATTGATTTTTTACATTTTGGATTATCCATGTTGGATATTTTGAGACCATGCGGGTCTCGGGGTCCCTACTGAGTATCGTTATACTCACCCCTATACGGGTTCTTCCCACACCACATTTTGTTGGATGAAAATGACGGACAACAGTGATCAAGGTGGATTGTACGAGGACTGGACGGTACCTGGAGGTGGACCTCATGACGAGATGGTACCCGGCGGAGACGGTCGAACATGGAGCACTGAGGAGGCTATATGTACATACCCTTTCGGTAGGATCCGTTGTGGATGATCCATGATCTTCTTGTCACCTTCCAGTTTTTTTTAGTTTTACCTGTTTGACCATTCCTAGTAATTTAGAGTTGGGCTTGTATTTCTGGGCTCTTTACTTTTAGTACACATGGTTTAATGATTTTACATATTGTTTTCTTCCGCTTGTACTCCGGTTTTTGTGTTTACATTTTATAAAGGCCATTCCTTCCTTGTTTTAGGGAATTACGCCTTTGGTGCTAGTCGCCAGCCCCTGGCCTATGGAAGGCGGGATCGGGGTAGTCACGATACAAGCCCTGTGGGATCGGTTGTGAAAAATTGGTATCATAGGATGTCAGTTCTACCGTAGATAATAGGACTCTGATCATTATTTTCTGTGAATCAATAGTGTTAAGGTTACTAAGTGTGGTTTTCAGTTCAGGTATTCTAGTGTTGGTGTGGCGGCTGACGTATCCATACACCAGGACCCTGACTACAGATTTCCAACATAGTACATGAAAACAATAATTGTGTATCAGTTTTAAAAATATTTCATTATGTCAGCTCAAATCAGGTCAGCTCAACTGGTATAGACTTTTGACCATGTCGCATCAGTTCATGATGCCTCCGCACATATAGCGAGATAGAGTTCCGAGAGACTATTCGATAATGGCCCACCGAGCGACAAGGCTCCAGTGCAGGGCCCTATTACTATGTTGGAACCTTCTGGTGGTGTACCAGCAGCACCACCACCCATTGGGTAGCAGATGCCACTAGCCGCACTAGCGGACGATGCATGCCGAATGAGCGTGTTGCACTAGTTCCAGTAGTAGAGGCCTCTGAGGATACGAGGTGAGATAGATTCCCAGGAAACAGAGGACTGGATGGAGGCGATTTCTAGAGTTCTATTCTTGGTCGAGACACCCGTAGAGAAGATAGTGATCTTAGCTACTAGTGCTTCCACTGAATGACCATTAGGTTGGTCCGCATAGTAATAAGGATTCATTATGTGGGCCATTGCCTAAGATTGTACCTTCAGGTCTTGTTTCAGCTATATCACTGCCTTTTGGTCAACAGTTACAACCAATGGTTCAAGTAGATGACACATGCAGGCTTAGTGCCTTACACATGTTTCAGAATCAGATACCCCTCAGGTTCCAAGGTGAACCTAACTCACAGGCGGCTAAGGACTGGCCTGAGGAGGTGGTTGAGAGTTCCCTTCAGCTTCTATAGTTTCTATAGGACGACATGTCGGATGTTGAGTATTCATCAAGTCGTACCAACCATTTTTGGTACTCGATGAATACGATGTAGATAGTTCTCCAGGTTGTGGACTTCTGAGCGTGGTGTGTTTAAGAATAACAGAGCCATCACTTTTCCTCTATGTATTCCTACTCATATTAGGGTGCTAGAGAGAGCCTTTATGGTTGAATGTTCATTGACTGATCTGATACAGCCAGTGGATGTTAGCAGTGGGAATGTTGGAAACTGGTGAAAGTTTCAAAGACATGAGTGTGTAAACTGTTTCGGAAAGAGGAAGTGTTAATGACAGATGAATCTGTAGAGCAGAAAACATAGAAGGAGATCTTGGAGAGCAGCATGAGGTGGTTTACATTTCGACATGTTACAACCATCCACCTTTGTAGTCCCTGCCAGGCTCATGGAGCTGGAGGGTAGGGGAAGAGAGTAGCTGCATGTGGTCCTGGAGTGTGACCCAAGGGCTCTATAAATGATTTGAGGTACGTTTTGTGTCTACAACAAGCTGTTGTATCAAATAAACATATTTACCAATCATTCCTCCCTTCCATGAATCATCCCCCAGACCTAGAGTTTCCGGTTATTCTGTTGACTTCACCCTCACATCTGGAGATACCTTTGTGGGGAGACTCGATAATCGCACTTACGCCGACGGTGTGATCTAACCCTTGAGGTGAGAGTTTCAGTTGGAACCTCTTAGTGGTAGCATCGAGGCCTTACGATGTTAGTTTGGGTTTGGACTGGGAAACCACAGTTCATACATAGATTGATTGTATTAGGAAAAAATTTTGTGGTTTATCTACAACATTGGGAGGAGGTGTTTCTTTGTCGGTGAAAAAGGGAACCCAAGAAGGATAGTTTAAGATCGTGCATAGGAGGGTTCAGTTTATCACTCTTTAGTCAGCTAGCCTTACCCTCGTGGAAGCAAGATTTTACAGTTTTCAGTTCCATACAGAAGTGAAAGAACATGGGGACATCTTTTCAGAGGATGTTTCCATGATTACTCCCCCCCAAGGGGGAGGGACGTCTTCATTGGAAGGATACTATCAGAGGTTCGTTCTAGACTTCTCCAGAGATGCAACACCACTATTATCCTTTACAAAGAAGGGGCAATCCTTCGTGTGGTCGAAGAGATGACATCAAAGATTTCAGTAGCTAGGAGAGGTGACAGAGCAGCTGTCTAACTTGAAGATATTTTTTGTGGATTGGAATGGAGCAGCTTATCATCAGTCTCTTATAGTCACTCCCCCACTTCTTCAGTAATTCAAGGAAGCACAACTTGGAGACATTAAATGTAAGACATGATGTTCCCAGATATCCACAGGACTAGCACCTGATGGATTTTCTGAAGTTGGGGAGCATTTCATTCTCTTTAGAGGGTGTACCATGGTACCAGTAGCAGTTAAATAGGAAGTTTTGAGGGACTTCCACACATCACCTCTAACGGTATATCCAATTGTGGCTAATATGTACCAGGACCATTGATGACACCACTAATGGCCAGGTATAAAGAAGGCAGTAGTGAAGTTTTTCTCTCGATGCCTCACTTGTCAGCAAGTAAAGGTCGAGAATCAGATACTAGCAGGCTTGGTTCAGCCTTTAGAGGTTCCAAAGTGGAAGAGGGATGATATATTCATGGACTTTGTGACATTTCTTCCACATATGTCCATGGGAAATGACTCTATTTGGGTGGTCATCGACCAACTCACCAAGTCGGCCCACTTCCTACTGACCATAGATGGTACGAGCTACCACAGAGAAGGTGCATGTCATCCGGGAGTGTATAAAGACTGCATAGAGCAGACAAAAGTCATATGCTGATAGGAGATGGAGACCTCTGAAGTTCGAGGATGATGACCATGTCATTCTATGGTTCTCACCTCGATGAGGTCTATGGAGGTTCGGATGATGAGGAATGTTATCTCCAAGATTCAACAATCATATTTAGGTCCTCAGTAGAGTTTGTGAGGAGTCATACCGCTTAGCTCTTCCACCTCAGTTGCACCTGATTCACGACGTCATCCACACATCTCATATGAGGATATTAGTGCACAACCATTCCCACATCATCAACCATGGAGAGCTACACATCGATGACTGGGAGACTTTCACGGAGGTTCTAGTGGAGATTGTGGATCGATAGGAGAGGGTCCTGTATGGACGGTCGATACCTCTGGTTCACGTTTTTTGGCATCACGGGAACTTCCAGGAGAGTACATTGGAGCTTGAGGCTCAGAGGCGTGCTCAGTACCCCCATTTCTTCCCTTAGATCGAGTTATAGCTTACGGGGATGTAAATCACTGAGGTGGGGAGAATTTAAAGACAAAAAAATTCAGTGGAAATTTTTTTCTTAAATACATGGGAATATTACGAGCCCGTAGTTTTCGACAGAACATGATTCTTGAGGTCTAGGGTGCCCAGAATCAATTTCTAACATTTTTGTTAAGCCTAAGTTAACACACATAATCAGTTTTTAGGAAAAAAGTTGATGAAATCTTAAATAGTTACTCGGATCAGAAATCCAAGAGCACTGTTGCGCTCAAGATGGCGGGTTTACCCTAGGCGTGACATACGTTTAGTCGGCATGAGCCTCCTGTGAGAAATCCAAAAAATGGCATAATAGTAAATAAAATAATTAAATAAATTATTTCATTTTTCAAATTCTTATACTCACAAATGGTGGCTCAGATTAAAAATCAGAGGCCACCACTGAACTCGTGAGGGCATGATTTATTTATGTAGATACTATCTTTGGCTGGCACGAGCCTCTAGAAAAAGTTAGTTTTTGGCCGCAAATAATATAATTAAGTAACAATTAATTTTATTGTAAAATTCTTAAGTTTTAAATGGTAACATGGATTTGGAATCTGAGGGTAACATTGGAATCATTGGGGCGTGTTTCACCTAGGAAGAGACTAACCTTGACCTCAGTGTGTTGAGGGTGACTGATAATAATTTTCTGAACTTCTTTTCGGGTACGTTCAGCATACGTGCAAGCGGCATTTTATAACTTCAGAACCGGTGCTTGGAATCGAAATCCAAGGCACTATTGAACTCGCAGCTTCAGAAATTTCATATTGACACCGTCACCACAATTGCGTTTTATTGAGAGTGGAAGATGGTTTTTTTGGTTCTTTAATAAAGATTAAAAAAATAAGGCGATATATTATTTTTATATCTTGGTGGTTGTAAGCTCCAAGAGGATGTTAGTGGTGGGGGCCACCACACCATAACCTACCATGAGGGTATATAGAGGTGGGTCCAACCCGCACATAACCTCCCATGGGAGGATAATTAAGGTGGGTCCCACATGGGATCTAACTCTCCATTAACCCCTCTAAATCCTCTATTTTTGTGGGATGTCAACTCTCCACCTTCCCCTGTTTAATGTGCCAATTCACTTCATTATTAATTAAATTATTCACCTTCTTCCACCAAATTAATTAAGGCAACTTCACCCTTTAATTAAGTGAATTAACTTAATTTAATTAAAACAAATTTGAATTCTTTTTACAACAATTGAATAATTGGTTGGCTTAACCCATTATTTTGGTTGGCAATTCATTTGGGTGGAATTTTGATAGAGAACTTCATCCTCTCTATGAAGAACGTGAAAAATGCTCCTTCCATCGAAAATCAACACCATATTCTTACATCTTCAACAGAGGCAAGGAATGGGAAGTGACGGCCATGAGGAACGACAACGTCATCTTTGACTTCGTCACCTTCGAACACCTGTTCACCAACGACGAGTACCTCTCTTCCTCTTCTGACGTCGACGGAATGACATCGCCTTCCCGTGACTCCACGAAACAACAATGACAAGCTAGGTAGGGGGTTTTGTGTTATTTTTTCTATTTGAATATAAACCTGTTTCTTTGTCGAACAAAGATACGGCTTGTGAATCACTAATTTCAATCACTGTGACGAGGAGGGCTCGGGCCGCATGAACACAATCCGAACCTCCCCTTGTTTGTTCATGTTTGTTGATGACGACTTAGAAAAGAGACGACGACGATGAGGACGGAGTACAAGGGTCATGCTACCCGTGGCCTCCACGAACTGCGAAACCCCGCCAATGCCCCGACGCGCTTCTCGCATGCCCCGCGCGCTTCCCGGCTCCATCGGCGCCCCGCCGGTGTGTTGAACGGCACACGTGGGCCCCGCCTATGCACTGCCCGATGCCCTCGCGCCCCGCCGGTGGCCTGCCTGGTGCCCCCGCGCCCCGCAAGCATCCTGCACGGTGCACCCGCGCCATGCCGGCAGCCTCCCCAGCCCCTGCCAGCTGCCTGCTCGGTGCCCTGGCGCCCTACCCGGCACCTTGACGCCCAACCCGGTGAACCCATGGCCTACCGGTGACCAGCTGTCATGCTCGCCCCCCCCCCCCCCCCCCCCCGAGTGGCCTGCCTGTTGCCTCTCGACCAATGGCCTCCTGCACTGACCCGTGGCTTCCCCTGCGTCACTGCTGGCTGAACCGGC
This sequence comes from Viscum album, assembly GCA_963277665.1. Classification (NCBI taxonomy): domain Eukaryota; kingdom Viridiplantae; phylum Streptophyta; class Magnoliopsida; order Santalales; family Viscaceae; genus Viscum; species Viscum album. The sequence continues at coordinate 1,354,663,888 of OY728158.1, read as the reverse complement.
CAGTCTCTCGGGCCGAGTTACCAAGCCGCCTATGTGGTGACTACCAGGCTGAACAGCCCTCTGGGTCCACTGGTCCGGCCTAGCAGACAAGGTCAAAACATAGCAGGCTGACCCACCCAATGGGCCGGGTCAAACCCAGTGATTCTGACCGGGTCAACCCAGACCAGGTCGGCCCAGACTGGGTGGAGCCGAGACGGTCCGACTTGGTCGGACCAGACCCGAGCCCATTACTGACCCATTAACTTCATGGGCCATGTCATTGGAACCAAATGTTCGTTTGACGAACCGTCAGCGGCACCAGTATTCTTGGAGCATATTCGTCCCTTTGAGAATACCCAACGGGAGTTCGGGGTATAGTTGAGATATACTCAGATTGGTTTGTACACGAAACCAATCGGGCCCCCAGGAATAAAATGTTGTTAACTCATAGACCTGGCGTCTGATTGATGCACCGTCTATTGTGTTGATACCCCTATGTCATGGCGGTCCTTTGAGAAACATCCACGTGATACTTCGTGACACATGGAGTATCGACCAGTATCTTGTGTAGTAGATCCATCCAGAGGCGAGCATACAGAGTGCAGAGACCTAGTAGCTGTAGACCTGACAACTGCTTGACCGATTTGACTCAGAGTGATTTGATTAGCCCAGTGGACGGAGCACCCGATTTGACGGGAGACCCACAACGGATGGAGCACCTGGTTTGGAAGCACACTTGTGATACTCGAAAGGAGGAGTATCTCTAAATGCTATTAGGGGGAGTGCCCAGTTTGGCGGATGACCCACAGTGGACGGAGCACCCGGTTTGGCAGCAGACCCACGGTACTCGACAGGAGGAGTAACTCAGCAGTCTAAGGTTAGTGATAAGCACATCGGTGTCGCGATAGGGCCACTGTACTCGACAGAGGAGGAGTTCTCCAGCAGCCATGGTTTCGATAATAAAAACCTTGGTTTGAGATGAGTCAATGTCTATTGTGTTTTCCTAATGATTGAGATGGGATACATGATAACTTAGGAATATTTATGGACATATACATATGTAATGGTTATTCGTTGATTTCAAACATTGTGGTTAATCTTTGTTGGATTTTGTGAGACCATGAGGGTCTCGGGGTCCCTATTGTGTATCATTATACTCACCCATGCACGTGCTATTCCCGCACCTCGTTGTGTTGGATGTAGACGATGGACATCATTGACCGAGTCGGAGTGTACGAGGACTGGACGGTACCTAGAGGTGGTGCTCACAATGAGATGGTACCCGGATGAGGCAGATGGACCTGGAGCGTTGAGGAGTCTATCTATAGATACCCTTCCGGTATGATCCGTGGTGGACGATCCCGGAGCTGCTTGTCACCTTCCAGCTGTTTGTCTTTTTAGTGGGACATGTTTGCCTTTCCTTGTACTTTACAGTTGGGCTTGTATTTCCCACCCCATTACTTTCAATACAATTATTTTATATATTTTACATAGTGTATGCATCTTCATTTACTCTAGTTGTTGTGGTTACATTTTATAAAGGAAATGCCTTCCCAATTTCAGGGAATTACACCTTTGGTGCAAGTCTCCAGCCCCTGGCCTATGGAAGGCGGGACTGGGGTAGTCACTATACGAATCCCGAGAGAAGATTCGTGACATATCCGTTATAAAAATAACACATTACATCCGAGAGAAGAGTCGTGACATGCACAGTTTCTTCAATTGTACTTGTATTTTTATTTAAAACCCTATAAGACTTAGAAGTAGTAAAGTATCCAAGAAAAATTCCTTCATCATATTTGGGTGAAAATTTATGTAAGTTATCTTTATTATTCAAGATGAATATATTTCAACCAAGTAATTTTATGTAAGATATTTTATGTTTCCCAACATTAAATAATTCACAAGGTGTTTTGTTAATAAAAGGTCTGATTAAAACACGATTTACAATATAACAAATAGTACTAACAGCTTAAGTCCAAAGGTGTTTAGCTATAGAATATTCACTCAACATGGTTCTTGTTATATATTGAATAATTCCGTTTCTTCAATTAACGACACCATTTGGTTGAGGAGTTCATGGAGCTGAGAGATTATGAGTAATGCCTTTTTTACTAAAAAACGTTTCCAAATCTGAATTTTGAAATTCTCCTCCATGATCACAATAAATATTTATCAATGTAATTATTTCATTATATTAAACTTGGGCTTTAAATTTTATTAAATATGAAAATTCTTCAGATTTATTTTTTTTTTGAAAATATACCCATGTAAATATAGTGTAATCATCAACTCAGACAAATATATAATATTTTTCTCTAATACTTCCTATTTTTGTTTGACCAAAAAGATTCATATGCACTAATTGTACTTCATCAGAAGCTGAGAATTTACTAAAATATTTAAAACCTGGTATATGTGGCAATTCATATTGAAAAGGATCAAAAACATTTGAATAATCAAATCTATGCTATTTTTAGATACTTAAAAAAACCGTTGAGATTTTTTATAGGTTACTAAGGTTACATTGTCATAACCATCAGTTCCATAACCAAAATTTATCTCCCATTGCACTAAAAAAAGGTAGATCTTGGATTTTATGTTCTTCTATGTGTAGTTTATGTACATTCCATTTCCTATGGGAAGAATGAATAACCTCTTCCATATAATTTTGTACTAAGAATTTATCCATCATAAAATTCACAAGGTAACCATCATCGCATAATTTACTTGTGATACTGAGGTATTTCTTAAGAACCATAAAAAATAATCCATTTGAAATCAATGTATTTTCAGGAAGAATAATGTTACCTATACCAACAATTTTTCTTTAAGCATTATCACCGAAAGTTACATATCATTCGTTCATATTGATAATATTTCCCATGAATTTTTTGATACGAGTCATGTTACAAGGACATCCACTATCGATATAGCATATATTTCTATTTTCAATTTCTTCATTTTCCTAATAATAAAAGAGTTAGACTTTCATAATCCAAACATTCTTGAATCTGGAAATTTTAGAATGTTAAATTTTAGGAATCCTCATTTTCGTTGAAAAATAATATTTTTGAAAACATAATATTGGGCTTTTTTAAAGAAAAGTTTTTATCCCAAATTTTTACCATACTGACATTTCGTATAAAATGGAGAACTTTAGGAAACAAAATAAGTACTTGGAAAATCATGTTTTCAATGAGTATAACCAAATATAGAACTATTTCATAGAGGATGAATTTGGGAATACATCATGTCAAATTTTCCCTTACCAAAGTTATAATTTGACCTACATTTCATTAAGAAAAATATTTATGACTATCGTTTAATAACCAAGTTCTTATCCTCTAGGTTATTTGTTTTATAACTAAAGTTATCCTCCAAAATATTTTTCTTACAAATAACATTTTCAAGATCCTTAGAATGTTTATCATTATCATCATTAACATCCTTTTCGGTAGTAGACACACTTTCAAAATAAATAATTTTTAGATGAAGATCTATATAATGATCTGACACTTGTTTACATAAAATAGAAATTCTAGATTATTATTTCTCTACCATTTTTTATCTTTCAATTATCATTCTCAAGATGTTTTGAAAATCTAGATACTTATTCAAATGAGGGCTATGCATCATCCTCTGATGAGGAAGATTCATCAACTAATGATTCATAATATTATTCATTATAAAAATTGTCATATAATGATATATTGGTTAAGGATTTCGCATTGTGTCCCATATCCATAATACAATGATTTTCTGTAGGTACTTGGGTTATAAGTACAATATTCTACTATCCATAAGATTCATATTCTAAAGATTCATCAGATTATTCCCCACCACTGGAACTCGATGTATCATTAGCCTTAAATAATTTCATATCCTTATACATGTAAGACATATTTCTATTTATTTTAGAATGATTCTCTTTTTAGTATTTTCTTTTTTGCATAGGACAATCTGGTAATATATGACCAACATTTTTACATTAATAACAAGTGAAATCAAAATCTTTTTTTCATTTCAATATTTATTCTTATATCTATACTGAAAATCATTCTTTCCCGCCATCATGTTCATCATTCAAGCAATATTATCTAATTTATTATAATAATGTTCACTTTTACTAGACTCGAATAGAATAGTGACTTTCATAGACATAGATATAGTAATTCTTTCTGGAGTCTTGGATTTAGTAGTAGTAAAGGAAACACATCCATCAACATTATTCTTATTATTTATATTACCACATCATTTTTTCCTAGTATCAAGTTGAAGAAGAGTTCCAAAACGTTCAACAAGGGACATATTGGGAACTTTAAAATTCTCTTCAATGGGTTTTTTAAATTCCCACTCATTGGGAATAATATCAATTATCATGTCCATAAGAGATTCATCATCTGGAACTTTCTCTCCCATAGATTTTAGATTGTTGAAAATAGTCATAACAATTTTTTATACATTGGAAACAGGTTCTCCATAAGAAAATTGTAATACATTATATTTAGCTCTCAATATAGCTCTTATAGTTTCTATCATGTTGTAAGTACCAAAATGCGTAACCTCAAGTTTCTTCTAGATGTAGTTGGTATCTTCACAAAAATAAATTTGAATATATATATTCTGGTTCATGGAACACAATAATTTATTTTGTATCTTTTAATTTAGTAGATATTCTATTTTTTTAGGGAATGATTCGAATTCCCTGTTATGATATTTTTAATCAATAGTAATCATGAGAAAATTATTCACTCTAGAGATGATAAAAATTTCTTCATTTTATTTCTAAAGTACTCATAATAATTGCCATTAAAAATTGGTTGTCTGGTAGGAATTAGATTATCAATGAAACCCACATTCAAACATTCAATTCTAGAAGAAAATATCTTTCTAACAAAACTTGTAATTTGTAATCCTTTATAAAGCAATATAACCATATTTAAGAAAAATATGATCCTGAAAAGCTAAGAAAATTTAGAATAAAGAAAACATGAGCTATAAATCATGTATGTAAGTATATGTATTTCAGATAACTCCTCTAATATCAATTGAAGGATCGAAATAATGAATTTAGATGCTCAATTACAAGAGGGGTGAATTTTAATTTAAAAACAAATTTTAATGTTAAAGAAAACTTTGTTTAACAATGATAAACAAGGAAAATTTACAAAACCTAAAATAGTTCTATGAGAAAAATATTCCTAGGTTTGGGAAATTTGCTTCTGGAAATGATACATATTCAATGACTACATATAAAAATATTCTACATTCAAGGGTAAAGAATTTTACTTATACAAGTAAATAAACAAATAAAAATGTATAAAAAAAATTATACTTACTTTCGTTATCAAAATACAACAGAAATAAAACCATAAATTAAAAATGTAACAAATATGAAGTATTGTAACCTAATGAGTAGGGTATCCAATAACCATTGATAAGGTTCCCTTGAATCATTCATTCAATAATGTCGATCTTGCCCAAACCAGGGGAAGTCGTCGATCAGAATATCATAATATGTCTTGCCATCTCAGCATGCCCTCGATCTTTAAGGTAGTAAGCACCTATGTATTATTATCTCCATATGTCATAAAACATTATGTTAGTTGACACCTCTTCCTTTTTATCCCCGGAAGAACTTGATTATACTTAGCAACAATCATAGTCGCACGAAGAAAAATGAACAAGATGTTCAATTCCGTACAAAGCATGAGTGTCTCTATCTCTAGAAATCACTTCACATCATGTAATATCTCAGTTTATGGAGAAGTTATAAGATCTTTTCAATTATATTGTATTTATAGGCACAACTCCAACAGTTGGCTCCTTCCTCCAACGGTTATATTGTTCTTTAATCTCTGAGTGACTTGTACCCGTGTTACTCAACCAGCAGTTACATAGAAACAGATTGAACTAAATTATTTTATAATATGTGTACTTCATAAAATAATTATCCAAATCTATTTTTTATAGTCTAAGGAAAAATAAAATTATAATTCTAACTAAATAAAAAATCAGAGTCTATAAGACAAAGATATTCAGGTTCTATTTTATAAAAAATCAAGAATATGAATTCAATAGATTATAGAGTATAAATTCAAATAAATTATGGGATCTGAATTCTATGGATTTAGGATTCCAAATTCTAAGGAATTTAGAGTCAAAATTCTAATGAATTTGGATTCCGAATTCTGTGTAATTTTTTGTCTGAACATTGAGGAATTTGGAAACTGAATTTCATGGAATTCAGAATCCGAATTTTTGAGAAGTCAGGATCATAATTTTAGAGAATTCAGATTCTGAATTTCAGATAATTTGGTATCTAAAATTCAATGAATTAGTAATATGAGTTTTTGAGAATTTAGAATCTAAATTTTAACGATTTTGGAGTCTGAATTTATGAGAATTCGGAGTTTGAATTTCATATATTTTGAAATCTGAATATCATAGAATTCGGAGTCTAAATTTATAAGAATTTGGATTTTAAAATTTAGAGAATTGCGAGTCTGAAATTCATATAATTAAGAGTCTGAAATTTAGATAATTCAGAACAAAATTTAAGAGAATTTAGAGTCTACATTTCCTTGAATTCAACGTTTTAATTTCATAGAATTCATTGTTTGAAAATAGAACACTCTATATCCAAGGAACTATATGCTTCTGAGGTTTTACATATGATTATTAATTTTTTGAAATTGAAATAAAATGATTTTTTATTAGATATATTATAAAATGGGACAATGAAAACAAAGGTAAGGATAACTTTTTTTTATATAAAGAAAACATTACCTAATAAAATAACCCTTTTGGAAATATGATTTTCTTAAAGATATAGTGTTTTCAATTTTCCAAACATAGAAGAATGGGAAATTTATAAGAAAATATTATTGAGTTAACATACATAGGGTTACTGCTATACTAGAGAAATTTTAGGAAACCTAAACAACTATTTTGATGTTCTCAACAGAAAAATAAAATATTGGGGTAGTTTCAAGGGATCCAAAATAATTGTCATCCCATTTAATATTTTATTTTCTTTTTTTATTACTCCATTAAATATCCCCCCCATTTGGTTGTCTTTGAGATTTTTTTTGTTTGTGTTTGAGTGTAATTTGTGTCTCTATCTTTATTATCATATCTCCCTCTATCTCTAATTATTTATTGTAAAATTCTATATTCAATTCTCCTTTCGTATTTTTTTAATTAATATTATTTTATCCATCCTCCATAATAAAAAAAACAAAAAATCACATATTATTTGCATGGAACGATCTGGAAAAGAAAAACTATATAAAATAATATTAGAAATTGAAATGATACCTCACTCCAAAGTTAGGTAGTACAATGTAGGAAAATCAGGTAACAATGTAAAAACCATTGATGTATCTTATATGGATTTAAACAAAACAAAAATATAACCAAATAAAACCCCAAAGTCATGGATATAAAAAGTGGTCATTAAAAGATATCACCATCCTAGATATGGAGTACCAACCATCGTACATCCAATATGTATCATCCCAAGTAAGTCATGAATAATATATATTCTTATCTATGTCTATTTATGAATTAGATAGTGTTTTAGAGGCTTAAAATGAGAATAAATCCAATCTTAAGCATGGAGAACCATTTTTAAATCTAGATTTTGACAATTTAATAAGCTATATTTGTCAAAATAAACTTATTATTTATTATGGGACATTGAATTTTACTTTGTATAAATTTATGATATTTTTCTGATAATGTTCATTTTTTAATGAATAATGAAAAGTGTTGTATTTTAATTCAAAACCACATTTTAATCGAATATAATTATATAGTTAGATTATCTTATTAATTGGTTTTAAAGTTAAATTAGAATATATTTTTACCATTTAATCCAATTGTGGTAATTGTAATTAATATCACTTTGAGATTGGACATAAACGAGTGTCAATCTTTTGATAGATATTGTTTCTAAAAAACACGCTATTGGATTTGACAATGGGATTTAATTATAAAATTAACTAATGAAACTTCTATTTAATTAATTTGGAAAAATAGACATCATTTTTGAATACAGAATATCAAATATAGCTTAGGATGAATTTTTGGAATTTTTCTGAAAAACCATAATTTTTGATGAATAGTGAAACCACAAAGTGGAAGTTACAAAAACAGATTTTTTTGTTCAAATGGATCTTTAACACTTCTATGATTTGAATTTCAAAAATACAATATAAATTATTTTCATTATTATGTGAAATTTTTTTCAATGGGATGAAAATAATTTTTTATGAAAAGTAACTTTTAAGTTTTATTAATCGCGATTAAAGGTAATTATAGTGATTTAAGGTAAAAATGATATTATAATAAAATGAAAATATCTTGACACTTTTCCTAACCCTATTGGATGAGTCATTTCCGACCAAAACAACCCATGGGTTGATTTTTGGGACACCATGGTGCCACTTGGATAAGATAATGACATTAATGCCTTTTATTTAAAGTAAAAGTAAAAATGACACAAACATGTATTGTTTTACTAAAACAAATTTACATGGGGTTATACAAGTCATATTTTTAACTATAAATAGTCATTGGAAATATAAAAATATTTCATAAATCATAGTATTTTTTTAATAATTTTTAGACATTAAATAAAGTAAATTATTTATGACGTCATGATGATGCAGTGATTACCTCATTATTTAACGATTTAAATAAAATGAAACGATAATTTAGAATATAATACCTAAACATATAAAAAATCTATTTTATGGGTGTATTTCGAACTCTTATCACCTTATCCTCGAAATACATCAATGTGGGACCTTTAAAATCCGAAACTCATTTGAAAATAAAGTAACATTTTATACATTTCCAAGAGTGCCCCTCCTCTCCTCTTATAAAAGGCCCCCACCTCTACCTCCTTACCCAAACCTCTCAAGTATTTTCCTCGAACAATATCTGATCCTTTTGTCTCTACACATCCCTCTTCTCATCCTAGAATCCTTAACTTAGGTAGGAAGTTCTTACAGAAATCCTTTTGGTTCAAACCAAAGGGAGTTACCCGATTTTAAGGTAATGTCTTCACTTGTGTTCTTTTGTTTTATTTCACTTCTCCAACCCCATAAACTCTTTCTATTAATTTATTTTGTAAAAACTCCAGTATATGAAATATAATATTATGTTTTCATAATAAGGATTCGATCTACACTGACACACACCTACATCTAATGGTTAAATAACATACTGTTTCTATGGATGTTGAATTTCTGCCTCACAAAACGATGATTGTTCAATATTCCATTAACACCTTCAAAGGTGGCCATTAAGATGTCACTATATATATATGATATATAATATTTTTATGTTTACCTTAAGCTTCTGTATTTTCCATTTATGGCATACCTTTATGGTTTCCATTATGGGTAAACACAATATCTTCATTTTAGGAAGTGCGGACAACTGCCCTCTCAAAGTGATTTGATTCGTTAATACCATATGTGGTATGTAAAAAAGATATATTTGATGGTATTAAATGTGATACCATACTGGACTTATAATACTATTATGTATCATTATGTTTTAATTCCATTAAATATGAAATAGAAATGGAAGTAGCGTTCAAGCGTACGTACGGCTTACCATCTCCATGAACAGTGCATTTCATTTCTTACCTCTAAATGTTATGTAATATTATAAATTCATGTATATAATGAATATATATGATATATAAGATATCTACATATTGAATATAATTCTTTATATAATGGATATTTTACCCCATGAACAAACTTGTAATTATAAAGAGTTTATTTTTGACTCAAGTAGCAATGATCGACAAAACGACCATTACTAGCTTAAAGAATTACATAGTGTCCATAAGATCGTAATAAGTGATATAAAAGTAATAATGAACTTGAAAAAGGTTCTTAAGCAAGTATAAATTAACTCAAGTTTATTATTCAGGAGGTTAAAGAATGATCGAGTCAAGTCGGACCCGAGGTAAGGGAACTTCTAAACCCAAAATCCATTCATTGGATTGATCTTCTACATCTTGTTTATTTCATGATATGATTATTAGAGAAATGAATTTTGATATCCAATATTTTATTTATGTTTTATTTATGTGTACTTATAGTGAATACACATATTTGATCTATTTTATTTACGAAATGATCTTGGTATGGGACATCGTCTCAATATCCTTTCATTGAGGCATATTTTGTTTTATACACAACTTTCTTTTATACGGTGTATAAATCCCTTGGACTTTTACATTTATTCAAAATGAATATTTTTTATACAAAGCATTTTACCAAACTATAAAAGGGAATATGTTTGTCGTAAGTATGCAGCGACAACGAGTTCTCCGACGCAGTGACCATTATTTGAGTTTCAGCTTCCTCTACAAGCCATAACCTTTTTTTAATTGAAAAATAAATACCATGTTTTACTTTTATTTTATTTTGGTATTAAAAATGGTTTTGATACTTTTTTTATTATATCTATGTGTTATTGATATCTTGTGACTGAAATGTGGAAATTTTATATTTCCTTTATGCATGTTTTATGTCATACGATTATGTTATGGTTCTTGGGAATTGTTATATAGACAGGTGGTTCCGTGATAAACTAAGGGTGAGTGAGCCCGATATAGCTCTCCAATGCATTGGGTAACGTGAAGGAGTTAAACATTAAGGATTATCCGTAGAGATTTAGGAAATATACTATGATGGGTATTCCAAACGTAACCATGAGGGTTACTCCCTACGTAAGAATGTTATGAATGCCTCAAGTTACCTTTATGTCTTATGATTTCTATGATTTATTCATGATTTGATGAGGTATGTTAATGTTCTTATGTTTTATGGGTAAAGTATTATTTCGTTGATTCTTATGTATACATGTACTCATGTTTCCTTTCCATATTTTTATATCCCTTACTGAGCTTTTTATACTCATCCCCAGTTTTTGAAATGTTTTTTCACAGGTCAAGGGAAAGGTACATGATATGATGATAGTGTCAAGGAAGTGTCAAGAATGAATCCATGTTTTTTTAAATATGTTTCCACTGATGGAAAAATGAATACTATCTTTTCTGTAACCACTTTGTTTAAATGTGGAATGTAATGCATGTTTTATGATCTAATTCTCTAAAACACAAAGCCTGAAAATATCAACAATGTGTAATCTTTTAATATCTCAATATTAAGTAAGGTTTAAGGCTGGGTCCTTATACAATATCCTATGGAAGTATCCAACTTGGGGATGATATCTTTCATCATCCACATCCTTCTCAAATTACATGGTCTTCCCAGTGAGGAACCTTAAAAACATCTCAATAAGTTTCATATAGTGTGATACACCATGAAACCCAAATATGTGTTTGAGGATATAATTACCTTTAGGGCCTTTCCTTTATCCCTTGATGGTGTAGCCAAAGACTGGCTATAATATCTGCCTACCACAATTGGTTTCTATAATGATCTCAAATATTCTTTCTGGAGAATATTTTCCCTACCTGAAAAAATTCATCAATTAGGAAGGAAATCTGTGGTATGAAGCTATCACAATGAGACACCCTTAACAAATACTGGTAGCGATTGAAAATTCATTGCATAAGCTACCCCAATCCCCATATTAATGAACAAATATTAATCTAATACATCTATGGGGTACATATACGCATAGATTGTGAAGTTATTGATTCTATAGATGTTGGTTCCATAGCTGATGAAACTTCTTCTGTTGGTTGTGACTTAATATCCAACGTGGATCAAAACACACAACAATTTGGTACATGAGAAATTGAAGAAACTTGAGCAGAGAATGTGGTAATTCATTCATCCCTAGAACAAAAATTAGAAAATAAACATTATAAGATGCATACCCTTATAACGAAATTTGGTCAATCACAAGGTAACTCATTTTCTTCTTCAGTTCCATTACATTATGGAGTTTTTCCTGACAATACCCATTTTTATACCCAGTGCCCACAACATCAAGATTAACTAGAGTCTTGTCCATCCTTGTTCCCAGGGCATCCACTCCCACAAGCCCCACCCTTCTACCATGAACCATCCATGAAAAATCAAAACCTCAGGTGGTTCTCACAACCCCAGTACCGTCAAGGAGTGATGAAAAGCTACCTCAAGTAGAATTGGTATCAACAAGGCCAAGGTTTGTGACATTTTTATCCTTAAAATTCTCATGAAAATTGTTCTCCTACTCTCAAATCTGAACCTACAGTTTAGGATATGTTTAATCAAATGGGGACACAGAATCTTCAGTTCGAATATACCATAAAATTGGATGTTCATGACCTAAGAACTCATGTGGGAATATTTTCAAACACCTTCGATGTGATAAAGATGCAAGGTTCTAGAAAATTACCTTCCCAACTGGCTACCAATTCAAAAGGAAAATTTAATGTCTGTTCAATTACACTTTGTAGTGGTAATGAAGTTTCAACGTACAATGATTCTACCCAACAGATATATCCACCTCTTGAAAAGAATATTTCTCCACCCATAAAATATTCCAATGATGTTGAAAAAAATAAAATGGTTAATCAAATTATCATTGATGATTTTAATGAACAATCTATTCGTGCACCTTTCCACCCATAACTCTTTAAATCTAAGAAAAATGTTGATAATGATATTGATAAAGAAATAATTGATACATTTGAAAATGTTAATTTTATTATTTCTTTATTGGATATAGTTTAGAAAATACGTCAATATTCCATGTTTCGTAATGACATTTTCTCCCATAGAAAAATATTAAAGGGGAATGAGAGATTCAACTAGGGAAGTAATTTCTTGACATGGATTAAACTAGAAATTCCAAAAAAATGCAAGGATCTGGTAACTTTCACGAAACCTTGTACCATATGGGAGACATTATTTTTAGATACTATGTTAGATTTTGGTGCTTCCATTAAAGTAGTTCCTCACTCTGTGGATAATTAAATGTAGGTTTTAGAGATACAACTGATATGTATTTATATACCACCTACCAACTGGAATAATATGAATCCAATGAAGGTGATTGATGATGTCCTTTTAAGAGTGACAATCTCCTCTTCCCTGCTGATTTCAAAATTCTTGAGATGATAGATATCCAATCCCAGGGACATCATCCACTTATACATTATAGAACATTCCTAAAAATAGAAAATACATTCATAAATGTTCAAAATAGTATTTTGTCTATGGAGTTCTTTGGATAAATGGTTTGTTTTAACATCCATGATTCAATGAAACACCCAATTGAGGAGCATTTCATTCTTCATGTATATTCAATGTTTGTTCTCTCTAATGACAGGAACACACAAAAATCTCACCTCAACCTACACACTAATCATGTCCTCTTCTTTTCTCTTGGATTTTTTGAGTTTTGATTGATATTTTAAGTGTTGTTGTGTTCTGAAAAATATAAATTTTACTATTAAAGTGATGATTGGGTTCATTTTGAGGTACACATGACCGTTGATGATTCTCTAAATCTCATTTCAATAGATTCACATTACATAGATAATAATTATGAAACGATAGAAAGTTTCATGAACCTACCCCCATATAAACCCTCTCCCTCAACGAATTTTTTTTAAAACGTAAACCACTCACTTATATTTTAAAATATTCATACCATAAGGGTATTGACCAATTGAGAATCATTATTTCCAATAACCTCTCTTCATTTTTGTAATCAAAACTTCTTGACCTTTTAATATATTATAAAAATAAGATAGGACTGTCATAAGAGAATATTCTTAAGATTATACCATTTATTTGTATGAACCATATAATTTTAGATGATGAGTATATGCATGTAAAATAAACTCAATGCCTATTAAATCATACTCTCCTGGAACTGGTAAAATTTGATGTCGGTACATTAATAAATGCTGAGATCACTTATCCAATATCTGGTAGTAAATCTGTTAGTCCATTAAATTTTTTTCCTAAAAATGGAATAATAGTTTTCTGAAATTATTATAGTTAAGTTTTCCTAAAATGTGTGAAAAAAGGATGACGTGTTTGTATTGAAAACCATAAACTAAATCATTTAATGAAAGTAGGGCCAATTTCTTCTACCATTCAATGGATAAATGTTATCAATATTTTCTGGTATATCCCATTATTTATTACTTGATGGCTATTCAGGTTATTTCCAAACCCATATAGCCCCTGAGGATCAAGAGAAGACAACATTTACCTGTCCATTTGGAACATTGGCATACATAATAATGCATTTTTGTCTAGGTAATGTTGTTGGTACTTTTTAATTAGTGTATGTTCGGTAATTTTTACGAGTACCAGGAGAATTTTAGGGAAGTCATTATCGATGACTTCAAGGTTTATCAGTGTTCTTTTGATGAATATTTGGAACTCTTATGTTTTTTCCTGGGCCACTGCATTGAAAAATCTATTGTATTAAATTATGAGAAATGGAATTTCATATTTGACGAATGGATAATTATTAGGTCTGTTATTTCAAATGATGGAATTAATGTGGATAAATAAAAAATTGAATTAATTTCAATCCTTCTATATGGAATGTTTTTTGGTCAGTTGTGATCATTCATGTGTCGTTCTAGTTTTTACAGAAGATTCTTTAATGTCTACAGAAAGATCACACATCCCTTGTCTCAATTGTTGCTTAGAAGAATTTGGAATATGTTTTTTATAGAAGTTGTGAGTATTTTTCAATTCACTAAAAAGATGTCTCACCTCACCAATCATCATCCAACCACCAATGTGAGATCTCCCCTTAGAACTTATGTGTGATTACTCTACCTTTGGAGTTAGGGTAGTTTTATCATAATGGTTTGAGAAGGCTCCTCAATTCATTCTGTATGCATCTCATACCATTGAACCTTCCCTAGTAAACTACCAAACAAAAAAAAACTAACTCCTTTATATTGTTCTTACTTTGGAAAATTTTTGTTCATATCTTCTTGGGTAAAAAGTCATCATGTCTTTTTTTCGCATTCTACCCATCTGATTATCTTAAAGAAACATAAAGCTAATCCCCACATCATTCGCTGGATGATCCTCCTTCAAGAGTTTGACCATGATATTAGGGACAATATGGGAGTTTAAAATGTTATAGCTGACCACATTATTTGGATTTCTACACCAATAGACCACCATGTATACTTATCCCTAATTGAACAATTATTTCTTCATGATATCCTTTTTATAATATGGACCATACACCCTTTAATTATGTCAAGATGAATTTTCTAACAACATATGGGGTTCCCACTAATATCATCACTTTAAAATACTAAAATGTTAATCATTATTCTCGATGGAAAATTTTGATGACCCATATTTGTGGAGAAATTATAGTGACCAAGTGGTTTGTCGTTGTTTTCTTGACCATGATTTCACCTCATATTTGACTTTCTTCCACACATTGGATTGTTGGGTCCACTTTGGCTCTCATCATACTGCTCAAAATGACCTTGAATTATGACATTATTGGACAACATTGTATAGGGATGCCTATCAATATTCCATGTTATGTAGTTGTTCTGAATTCATAGGGAATATCTCCAAGAAGATAAAAAACTACCCAAATTCCCATGTCATTCAGTGGAAACACTAACGCAAGGGGAATTTTCATCATAGGGCCTTTTCCAAATTTATTTGGATTTATTTTTATATTATTGGTTGTGGACTACATATCTAAATCAGTGGATGAAATGTCTATAGAGAGTGATTTCTCTCGAGTGGTTATTGATTTTTTGAAGTCCCAAATTCGCATCAAGTCTAATTTGATGAGATTCATCGTTAGTGATCTAGGATAAAAAAATTTACATTGTGAAATGAATAATTTTCTTCGAATTTATGGGTTTGATCATAAAGTATCTACTACATATCTCCACCAAAATAATGGAAAAGAAGAAATCCCAAATCATTATGTTAAGATAATCATTGATAAAATGGTATAATGCAACATGAATGATTGGATTATTCACATGGAATATGCACTTTGGGCATACCGTACAACTTTTAAACACGCAATCTGAACGTCACCGTATCAGATTATGTTTATAAAGGATTGTCACCTCCTAGGGGAGGTAGAACACCATGAATATTGTGATGTTAAAAAATTTAATATGAATCTTTCAGATGAAGGTGGGCATAAGAAGTTTCACATTCAAGAGTTTGAAAAAATTCAATGTGTTGAATATGAGAATTATTGGATCTATAAATAAAAGTCAAAGGCTCTCCATGATATCATGATTAATCAATGGAAATTCCCTATTGGTGAGTCGGTCCTCATGAAAAATTCCATTCTAATCCTTCACCAATGAATTCATTATTCATGATGGCTCATTCCTTGTACTATTACTAATTTTTACGCTATGGAGCAATAGGAATTTTTCCTAAGCAGAGTGGATGAAGTATTAACGTTAATGTGAATCGACTTGAACAATTATTTGATTATTTTCCAAAGTATTTGGTGGTATAAATCCACCTTCTAGAAGAAACATATGAGTGAAACAAGCCATTATATATCCTATATTCTTTAATTCTATGTTATTACAGTGAAGACACTAAACATTCTAGTTTTGAAAGTCAAATACATTCTTGGGTTCATTACCATTTTCATCATCATCCTTAATTCTTCAATTTTTTCAATCATTATTCTATTTTCACTATTATCCATCGTGTTGTGTTTATTAGGATTTTAATCATCTTTCTTTTATCTGGTTTTTTTTCACTTCATTATAGGATTTCAACTTTTTTTCGTTCTTGTAGCCACCCCTATGGTCTACAAATAAATTATCTTACTAAAAATGCATGTTTATCATTTTGATTCAATGTTGTTTTATCATTTGATGAAAACATATCTCTGTTATTGAATTAATATTTTTATTATTTTAACATAGGGAGTAATTTTATGTAAATTTGGTTTCTATTAATGATATAAATGGTTTTCTCTATGTGTAATGTTGATTTGATTATTACCCCTTATGTGAGCAGTTTTTGGGATAACGGTGTAACTAATATCTCCAAACATTTTTTCACAAAACCAAAAAGTGTGAATATTTCTTCATTAACAGAAGGTTAATATATTTTATGTAAATAGTTTTCAGCATAAGATGATATTTCCATAACTTCATTCTTTATCTGTTTTGTTTCATTACAGAACCAGATTAACATTTGTTTGCGTACAGGATATCTGACTATTGTACGCCCTAAAAAATTATAGTCACATACATACCCACATATATATGTTTACATATTTGAGTTGTGTCTGGGGATGGTAATTTTTCCATCCTCTTTATCCTTTGTTCTTTTTATGACTATTAAAATTACTATCGTGAGGAGAACATAAAAGGGGATGAGTGATGAGTGTGAGATCTATTCCAAATGAATCATTAGAAAAAATAATAATGGGAATGATGAAATGTGAATCATATGGGGATATCTAGCTCATGAGCATATGTTTTATCTCCCATCAATTATTAGGTGAGTGAGACATAAAATATGATTGAAAATGATGAAGGGCATGTTCGGTGGACAAAATCATTTAAGGTGAGAAATGTAAAAATAGTCTATATTTACTAGATAAAGACTGGAAATAATAGCATGTAATGGTTTTCACACAAACACATGGTGTTTTAGTGTCTTGGTTGAACTTTTAATTCCTTTATAAACATGGTATCATGAATCTATTTTATTTTTATTTTGATATAATTTATGAGACATCAATATCAATTTTTACTAACAATAACTCCTTGGTGTGGTTTATGAATTGATCATATTACTTTACTGAAGTATCCATTACATGAATGTTATATCTTTATAATGTTAGGAATATATACATGGATCATTTTTATAAATATGTTTATTTTCCAAATAGTGAAAATGTTTAGGTTTGGGGGTGTGATCTTATAGTGATTCACTGCTCAATTACACCATTAAACTGTTATTTTAACCTGGTTTTGTAATAAATATTGAAAATATCATTATAAATTTCAATAAATCATTTATTAAATGAATTATTTTTAAAAACTATTTAATATATAAATTTTACTTTATTTAGTATTTATGTTTTAGTACGAGGTGATTTGTAGAGCCAATGATGGAATTCAAGAAAAATAGGCCAAACTACATGAGATCCAAGCAATGAAGTAAAAATAGATAATTTATGTTGATATTCCGTGCATCCAATGGTTAAAAATTGATGTATGAATTAAAATAGTGTGGGATACTTTTTGTAGAATATCATGGATCCCAATTAGTCCATTTGTATTCCAAAAATATTCCCATAATGTGAAGAAATTCTAGGAGAGCAAGATTGGACCACCCATCTATATTTGGGGCATAACTCAGGACTCAGAACTCCAATTGGGATGATTTGACCTACATTTGATAAAAAACTCAATTCCACACATATCAAATCAATTTAATGTCATTTTACCATGGTTTTTCCATCAATAAATACAAAATAAAGATAAGGATGAATTCTTCTATGAATAGTCACCTAGTCCCTTAGATACATGACTGCCATTTTGGATGATCTCATTTAATCATATATAGATTCACTCCTAACCCTTACTATCTCAGGTGAATGACACAAGGAATGGGTGAGTCTATATTGAGAACTTTCTTCACCCGTTGTAGTTATCATCTCCCTCGTATACATCTAAATCTTTTATAATCAATTCGGGAATTTTCCTTTGTTGGTTTCCAAATCTCAATGATTGTAATCCTCATAAGGTAATTGAATTTTTAGTTTTGTTGTCAAATTTTATTCATTTAGACCTTATTAATCTATTTTTATTATAGTATGATCAAATAAAAATAAATGGAACAATAATATTTATTCTTCCATGCATTACATATTTCTTGTGATAATTTGAGTGTGGTTGCCTCTTTTCTCACCCCTTCCATTTCATGAATGTGAGAATTGATTATATTGGTTGATAAATTCCAAGATCTTGAACCTATGAATATTCATGTTCTTTTGTTGTGGAATATTTTATAATTGACACAAATCTAGTAATCACATTATGTTGTTCATGTTATGCATTCATTATGATTCTTGTTTACAATGATTCGTGTTTGTTGATTTTAAGTAGTAGTCGATAATCAATATATCATATACATAAAATCCATTGTGGTAACCTAGAATGAACACACATACCATTTTTGTTTCAGTGTGTATAAATCAAGTAATCATTTATCCCTTCCATTCCCTTAAGAACAGTGATGGATTGGGAATCATTGGACACTTACCCAGTTTGATCATTATTTATCCATATTTTTTCTCTCGCTTAGTAGTATAGTTTCAATTTCTGTTTTTAAATTCACAAAACCCATGTTTTTTAATACCCCATTACACCTTCATTCTTGAAACCAAGATCATATTTTTAAATTAATGATTGATGGATCTATCAAGAGATGAACTATGTTTATTACTATACTACAAAAATTATCATAAAAAACATCTAAATTGACGTTCTCGACAATGATATCAATTATTAACAATGTTTTTTATTTTCATTAAAAAAATTTGGATATTATTATTATCCATCTCTATTAATTTCTCATTCCTGAACGTATCAATAGTGATCATTCTCATGAAAACTTAAGCCAGTATGTTGAAACATCAAACTCATGCATGCATGCCTCCTCCTAACTCCATCCATGCTGCAAACATATTAGGATAGTCGTTCCATCATTCCTCACAACACATTCTCAAATTGGTATATGTTAGAAAATTGGTTATACTTATAATTTACATCGTTATCCATCACATCATCCTCATAATTAGTAACTTGCACAAGGCCTGGTATGTGCCTTTCATTATTTAACCCAAGTAAAAAAAGTGAATCCCTTAATAGAGAAAAAGAAGTTATAGATGATATTCAGCTTCCCTTCTCTCCTCAGTGATCCCATGGGGTCCAACATAACATTTTACTTGCCTTCCCTACTTCTCTATATATATGCTCCCTAATTGAGAAGTCACACACAAGGAAACCCAATCTCCCATTGTGAAATCCAAGGCTATCATCCTATTTCCATCATAATATATATGTATTTGATAATTTGTGATAATCATTTATTGTTTTAGAAACACTATCTCAATGGAATCTACAGCCATGCTGGGGCCAAAAAATTATTCCTCATCGGCATCATCTCAACAGGGTGGTGAGAGTCCTGACCACACATAAATTTAATATTTATGTTCCATATGATTTGAATGTTAATAAGATTAATTAGTATTTTAAATAAATCAGTTGTAGGTGATAATATCATGTTTCAACAAATTAAATAACCCAATCTCGATGAATTTCCTCCAATATGTGTATAATTCACTAGGGTTGTCTTTCTGTATGAAACGGTATGTTGTGCTCAATCTTAGCTGAGAACCTATGATGTTTTTTAGGACCTATTAAAATAAGGATTGAAATTTGTTTATCCATATGAATCAATGATTGGTGGAACTCAATTCATGAATAAGATATCTCAGACAAAGTACATTTCCAGATCCTACACTAAATGAGTCTATATGATCGGTATGAAGTGGTAAGACATCATTTACTGCTAATGAATCACCCAGAATGTGTTAGGATTCTATGGGCTGTTGTTTAACACTTTTAAAAAGTCAATCATGACTTCCCCCAGTTTTACATATGTTTGCAGAGTGTTTGTAACCACTCACTTAGATACTCATGCATGACCTTCATTATCTGATAGTTAATGTATTGAGTTATAAAACCAGAAATGTCTCTCTACATACCATGCCAACAGAACAATTTCATGAAATCATTATACATATTAGTTACAATAGTATGGACTAACAACCAATATTAATGTTTATATGTCATTAGATGATCTCTTATGGAATTAGATATGACAAATATTCATTGTACAATTATTACACCATTATTGTCTATCAACCATCTTATGGACATTCCACCAACAACAAGACAATCCATCACCACATCACACTCTAGTTCTGCCTCATATCCAGTCAACGCCAAATCCAAAAGTGAGTATGAGTTATTTCTATGGATACATGTTACATGTCTATGATCCCTGGAAGAATCCACCATTGATTTAATTAATAATAGCATCAGTCACCAACACTCCTATAAAGTCCTCTTTCCATGTTCATCTTCATTTGCATCATAGAGTTAAAAATATCCTCAGTGAAGTTATTGTTCCCTATTTAATAAACCATTTCAACATCAAATGTAATTATGAAATAAACCCATCAAATAATTGTTATATTCTTGTCCCTATTTTGGATGATATAGTGAAGGATATTTTGGTTCACATAGACAAGAATATCTCACCGATGAGATAGTGTCATCGATAATTCAGAGTCTGGACTACAAAAACAATAATTATATCAGAAAGATATAAATTTTGATCATCAAATCATTTTTAAACACATAATATAGTGTATCAAACTACTTCCTCACTTATCTTATGGTTTATATTATCTGGACATGGAGATGCTTTATGGTCTTTTGTTTGTCAAATATTGTCACAGTTTGTTAATTTTAACCCTCTGTATCAGGATAAATTTTTGTGCTCTAGTAATGGTGATATTACTAGAATTAATTTTCTTGATATGTTTGACTACAACATTGGACACCTTGTCCTACATCAAACTGTATGATAAAGATGTATGGATTAAGTTACTATGATTATGTAACCACATATGATGTGGGAAATGATAATTTGGTAGATTCTCTTATACATCTATTTTTAATGTATAAACCTCTTCCATTGTAGAAGTAAATCTTCCATATTATAATATAGTTCCCCAATAATAAATTGTGGCAAGATCTTCTGTATCATGAAGGAAAAATATGAACATGAATAGATTCTATGTAGTATATGATAACACATGAGGGAATCCCATTGATTCTACCCTAACCGAATTTATAATCCTCCTAGAACCAACCCTTGTCTCCATCCCTAGGTGTTAGTTGTAATAATTATATATATACTGAAACAACATCATAGTCAATTAAATTAATAAAATCCAATTTATGAATAAAATATAACACATCAAAAAATATATCACATAAGGAAACAATTCCAAATAGATAGTTCAAATTAATACAATTAATTAATGAACTACTAAGCATCATAAAAATAGTTATATATATGGATTATAAATCTAAATTCATATTAATGATGAAGGAAAACAAATAAATACCATAAATAACATATCAACGTGTATGGAATCACTAATTTTGAATGTGACCAACATTAATAAAAAATAATAAGTACCCCAGCTTTATGGAAACTCGAAGGTCGACAGCACAATACATTATAGGAACAAACATCCTTCCCATGCCATAGTCACAATTTATTATATACTTTCAACCATACCACACAAAAATATATGATATGAAACAAGTAAGAATGTCATGAGATCTAATACCATTATGTATCATCCAGAAATTGACCACTAGGTCTAATCTGGAAGATCACATAACACCATTCATGACACAATGTATAAAAGAGGCTTTCGACTAGTAGGGAGCATCTATGTACACTAGTGACATTATACCTTTAGTATCATACCATAAGATCAATAATTAATAATAAGAAATATAATAAATAATTATAGTAAAACATGGGGAAATCCATAGATGACATACATTTCATCCAAATATGAAGATCCAAAATTATCATGAAAAGGTAGTTTAGTATGTGGTAGAAAATTTAAATAAAAAAAATAAAATTTCCTATAATATTTCTCAGTTTAATTCTCTTTCTATGCTCAACTTCTCCTCTTTCCAATACATGGACCTTTTCCCTTCACTAGATCCCATATTAAATCTACAAGCACATATAAATACCCGACCAGGGTGTGAGAACATGACTCACTAGGACACCTCCAATGCATCCTTAACCCATTGTGCTCATGTATACTCATGTACTTCATATTAATCATCGATATGTAACAAGAATATGCATAAACTTTATAACGGAGAAGTCATGATCTGTACTATAATCCAAAACCCCCCATCCATACTTGCTTCATTTATATACCATAACACATTAGTACAATCATTGATTAATCTTAAAATCATATCGAAATTAAAGGGTCTATATAGAAATATATTCCAGAGGATGAAAATGTGAATAACACATGGAAATAATTATCTAGTGATATATATATATATATATCAAAATATATACCGCCTTAATCTACTCGATAATAGTAAAAGACACATGCCTCTATGTTATACCACAATAGTCCATCATTTCCCGAATATTATCTTCTAGTCATGTATCATATGCCATCATTACCCACTATTTCAATGATGGTCTGATTACTCATGATCGGCATCCCCCATGGTCACCGCATACAGTTCTAATCACTCAGGATCATCATTATCCCATGTGCGGCCATAGTAGTACAACAATCCCCCTCATCTATCCAGTTCATATCATCATGTCCAATTAGTAATATGAATATTGTTTCTCTCTTTGGATATAAATCCTTTAATTGTCAACCAATATCATAGGTAACATGTCGATGAAACAATAATAGAACATATAACATAAATATCATAAGAAAACACTAAAATCATATAAAGGCCTCATATTAGAGAATAATATTAATAGGACACGTCATGATAAATCTTTATAATCATCAATAATAAAAAAACTGAATAAATAAAGAACATTTAACATTTTTATCTCAACAAATATCATAGATAAAGATCATACAGTTTCATGAGATACACACACATCCATATGAAATAACAACACAATCATGGATATCAAATATTCAAACACGGTAATCATACCATGAAAACATTTATAATTAGAGACCAAGGAGGTAACAAACATACTAACTCAAATACATCAACATTAATGGTAATTATTATTGATGGTGTCCTCACCCAAACCACATCTGTAATCCCACAAGAAAAATGATTAAATTACAAGAATTCCTAAAATAGAAAAAAAATTGTTTTTAGAATTATTTAAAATATCCCATATCAATAAACATTATACATCCTAAATAATTTCAAAATTATAATTTTTTTCCTATTAATGGGATCAATTGATTCCTATAAAAAAAATTACAAATACATTTTTTGATAGTTTATATCTCTACAATAATTATAAAAAAACATGTTTCATTCATTATACTTATTCATTAATAATCCCATATAATTATCCATGAAGATTGTATAATATCCTATGATAATATTTTACAAAAATATCAATTGATAAAAGGTGATATTTTCTTTGATAAATTTTCTATAAATTAACCTATAATAATTTAGTGAAATTTACAATTAATATTTCATGATAGTTATGATTTGATTATACATATCGTTACCAATGCTATTCAAAACACGGAAAAAAGAAAAATTATTTAAATCTAATAAACATACAGTCTTCCTAATGATGAAAACATGGGACAAAATTTATACTTATCGATATAAATCCAATAGAATTGATTCCATGGAAATCCAACCAATATCGTATGATATATCGTGTAAAGTTTTTTGGGGGAATTTTTTAAAATCAAATAAAGAGTGGAGGATAATGGGTGGTGAACATGGAATGGAGGTTTTCCCATGTATGTGGCCTATCTTTATGAACCTTGAATTAATCATTTCATATGTAATTAATCTCAAATTCTAATTTCCTTGAGAGTGTGACGAGTTAGTACAAGGCTGTAAGTGACATCCCCAAGACGCCAAAGGTAGAAAATAAATTCTAAATGGTTTCAAAAAATGTGGGGGATGATTTACCCTTTAATGACTTAAACCAATAACCAAACAAACCAAAAATGAAAAACTCACAATATGATGCATGAAATAAACTAATTATTTAAAAATCAATCTCATTAAAACAATCAACCATGGTATACTAAAGAAAAAGACAAACCAAAATAAATGTATACAGCAGAATGAAAACGAATAAACTCCAAGGCCACCAAAAAACTCCATGCTCAACAAGCTCCTTGCTTAAACATCACCATGTTTTCCAACATATCACGATGTGGTGCTACATAAGTGTGATACTTTACCGACACCCATGTCCATGAAGGTATCATCAGCAAAAGCATAAAACTTACAAAGAAGGGGTGTGTATATTACTCAATAGTTTTTCTACAATGACTTCCCTAATCACTAAACAAGGATAGAATATTTAGAAAATAATATAAAAAAAATTTATAAAAAAATTACCAAATTGTTTATAACCAAAAATTAAAAAGTTTGAAAACAAATGATAAAAAAGTTCCAAAAAATTAAATAAAAATAATTTTCATCATGTTAATTTCCATAAAATAACTAATCATGGAACATAAACGAATTCTGATTATTATATGGTCATACCAACTCCACAGTTCACAACACACCCACACATGCATGCTTCATTCAATAGTTTTATCCTAATGATTAGTCTCACATCCTATAACATTATGTTTCAATGACACATGCCCCCGATATAGGGTCACACACCTTCTTCCCCAATGGTATGAGTTCGTTATTTAGGGTTACATCGATCATGGACTCACATAACCTCATATATTACAGAACCATTACAAACCCTTTCAATGAAACTGTAATTTTATTGAAAACAAAATAATAAACCAATTTCAAAACCACCATTTCGTTCCAATAATCATCCCATTTTTATTGAAACCATATAATCAATTTAGTGTTCCAAATTAAAAAAAATTGCATTGTAAAATCCATATTTTATGAACCAGAATAAAAGCAGATTATTCAAAACATAGAATTTTACATATTTCCTAATTTTCCATACCGTCATATCGAATGGTTTCAAAAAATAGATAAATAATAAAATCACAACCAATTAAACACATGAAGTAAAATTTGAAAGAATAACCAGCAGTTCAAAAAAGAGTAGTCGAGAATGAAGCCACCTACCACAACGGTATTTACAAAACCTGACCCGAATGAAATACGTTTATGAAAACCAGGTTGATACTTCATGGAACTACCTTAAATAACATTTATTATCCAAAAAAATGCAAAATATCATCATATTTGGAATCCACCATCCTAGATCATTCTTTAATGGATAGAGATAATAGAATACAAGAGAAAAATAGACGAATATCTAAGTATATCTAAGAAACCAATAAAGAACAATGAATAAAGATCACATACCATAATAATCTAGTATCAAATCACAAAGGGAAGCCTTTAGATATCTACTGGAAATATGGAAGAACCCTCTTAAGAATTTGGAGAAGAAAAATCCCAAGTTATATTTGATTTGTGTAAAAAATGATTGAGTAGTTGAAAAAACTTGTGAGATCCTATTTTTAAGGATACTAATTTGACTCTACACACGGTTTTTCCACACTGTTAGGCAAACCTTGCACTAATTGTGCAATAGCCACTGCCTACATGACCTTCCCTTGAACGGTCTATACATGTCGTGCTTCAATTTTGATGGATCTATTGCATCATGAATAACACATCACATGGTTTCTCCGTGGAATTATGCACATTTTTTACCAACCCTATGCCTATTGTGCGACCTTCATTTATCTGCAAAAACACTTCCAAAGCCCTTAAAACACACTCAACCTCCACCCTTTCACTTTTTAACCATAAAACTATCATGTAAGGGTTATGTAAGAAAACATTGGGCATTGCATTCTCCCCACCATTATACTTTCCATCCCGAGAAAGTATAAAATATTCACTTACCTAAAATATTTCAAGCAATACCTCTTTCATTTCCTTATCACATTCCCATGTCTCTTTCTAAATCTGACCATGCTGCCAAAAAACTCGTACCATACCAATTATTTTTCAATGAAAACAGTATCATCGCTATCCATAATCATTAGAGGGGTATGTACGAATGATTCATCTGGCTCGAGGTCAATGTGATCTCACCTGATCATATGGTTAGGATTAGGTTGCTACTTTCTCAACTAAAATATGTGGAACACATTAGGTACTGAACTGAACCATGGTGGTAATTCTAACTGTTATGCCACCTCTCAGAGCCACTCCATAATAATTAAAGGGCCAATGTATCTAGGATATAACATATCCTCCTTCCTAAAATAATGATGTCCATGTCTTGGATTGATTCTCCAGATCACATGGAAACTCATGACAAAAAAGGACTTCGACGGTGATCCACATATGATTTATAATGACTCCGAGCCATCGCCTTCCTTTTTATCATTAACTGGATATTCTCTGTTGTTTCATGGAAAATGATCATCCCAAATAGTGAAGTTTCACCTATTTCCACCCAACATAGTAGAGAACCAAATTTAATCCCATAGAATGATTCAAAGGGATCCATATTTATCGAGTCTGGATAGATGTAATTATATAAAAATGAAACTAGGGGTATGTGCCCGCCCCATGAGGAAGAAAAATCTATTTCAAAATCCTGTAGAATGTCTTCCAACATCTGTATTATCTGTTCATATTTCCCATTCGTCTGAGGATGTAATGTTGTTCTCATATTCAACTACGTCCCAAGAGCCTTCTCAAAGGATTTATAGAAATGAGACATGAAATTTGAATATCTGTTTGAGCATATTGAAATAGGTATTCCATGAATCATTACCACTTCTTGGATATGGGTTCTGGACAGATCCTACACCATATGATTTTAAAGAATAAGGATGAAATGGGACGACATGGTAAGACATCCCACTATCATCCTTATGGAATTATGTTAATAGACTATTCATGGAAGACCTGTAACATAATCCATCACTATCTCTTACCATTTCCACACTAGAATAGGTAATGTCTATAACATTCCTCTAAGTATTAAATGCTAAACATTAACCTGCTAACAAGTTAAGAATCATGAGACAAACTCATCGACCTTCATTTTGATGCCTCTCCTCTAAAAATGATCCATCAACTAATTATACATCTTCTATGTACCAATCTGTACATGCCATTTAAAATGGAAGTAATCATGAAGGATTTGTTATTGAAAATCCATTGTAACAACCATATGATCCCTAAAGCACAAAGATATGCACTAAGAAAGTTTCCATCTCTTAATGGTATCCCCATCAATGAGTTTTGAAATATTTACTTGAAATTCATCCTTATGTGTTTGTTCCTATTTGACCATATTTACCAAATCAGGAAATATAACAGGTAAAAAGAAAACCACAAAATCACCTCAGTATTCCCATTCCACATGCATGTCGTCTAGGACCGAGATCATCCACTATTCATATAATTCTTCTTTCACCAACTGAGCATATGAATGTATACTCAATGAAAATGCCAATAAATTTCTTATCCCTATTTTATTAGTCAAGTCAACTTCAAACATTGGGAGATACTCCATCCATCTTCTTCTCCTCAGATTCAAACCTCATTGTGAGAAAATGTGTTTCATGCTTTTTTTGTCCATGAACATAGTGAATTTATCACCCAAGAGATAGTGTCTCTATGTTTTCAAATCATTGACGATTGCAGATAATTCCAAATCATGTTTTGGATAATTGTTCCCATGCTCCCTCAACTTCCTTAAACCATAAGCCATGGCATAGCCTCTTTGCATGAGAACACAAACCAACCCTGATCCCAAAGCATCACAATGCAAAACATACCCACGCCCTGATTCTAGAAAAATAAATATAGGTAACAATATAAAATTATCATTTAGTTCATAAAAATACATTTGTAATTCCACTATACATTGGAATGAAGAATTATTTTTACTCAATGTTTTCATTCAGAATGCTAGTCGAGAGAAATCATGCACAGAGAATTTGTAGTAACCAACTAGACCGATAACACTTCATTTCTCAAAAACATTATTCATTGGATTTCCTGTGATAAAATTATATATATTTTTAGGATCAATAGAAAAACCTTTCTCAAAAATGACATTTCCAATAAAGTGTACATCCTCTATAAAAAAACCACAGTATCATAATTTGGTTTACAAAATAGGGATTTCTGATGTTTTGTAACACTGTTTCTAGGTGTACCCCATAGCCAGACCTTATCTTAGAATGATCCAAGATGTCATTCAAAAACACAGCATCAATTGTGTTTAGATATTTCTAAAATAATGGATTCATCAAATCCATGAAGAATGCTGGAGAATTATTTATGCCGAAAGGCCTGACAATATATTCTTAGTGGAAATTTCATCTTATGAAATATGTCTTTGGAATATCATCCTTCCGAACACGCAATTAGTGATATCCTGACCACATGTCAATTTTAGAGAAACACTGATCTCCCATTATTTTAACTAATAGATAATCCATGCATTGATGTCAGTACCTGTTCTTTATCGTAACTTTGTTAAGCTTACAATATTTTACACACAGCTGAAGAGTTCTATCCATGTTATTTATGAACAAGACCGATGCTTTCAACAAATACATACATGGACAAATGAAACCCTTAATTCCCATATCCTTTCACTACACTTTTCAACTCCAATAACTCTATTAGTTCCATCCTATATGATGGATGGTAAATAGGACTGGTACCTGGAATGAGATCAATCGTAAACTCTACATCCCTTAGAGGTGGTAACCCTGACATGTTCTTAGGAAATATCTCTGAAAATTGATCCACAACGGATGGAAAATCATTTTCCTCAATTTCATACATTTATTCCAAAATCCACGCTTCCAACTGGTAAGATATCATTCCGACAATTGGTGCCAACATCCTCTTTTTACCTTTCATTACCATCCTCACACGTCTGAAGAGATGTTTATTGTCGTCCTCAATCATGAAACTAATTATTGTTCTATAATAGTTGATGTGAGTCGTGAATGTTTCAAACTATTCTATACCTAGTATTACATCATTGACATCCATGTCAGTCATCGAGATGTCCCATTTCTGCTATGCTCTATCAACCATTATAGCACATTCTCTACACACAAAGGCTTAAAATTCACTTACTCTGAGAAGAGTTTGGAGTTTTAAAATATAAGAAATCATTTCCAACTTAAAAAATAAAATATAAATTGCGTAAGAAACAATTAAATAATGTGATGAATCAGTATCAAAGATCAATTGCACAATTGTAGAGGTCAACAGAATCATACCTCTCACTATAGACGGTCCAGCCTGATCATCGACAATCATCTTCTCAGCTCCATACAATTTCTTTGTCACTAAACTATTCTTTTTTTTCATTACTGAGTATTTCCTGGTTGAGGAGTCATGGTATTTCTAGAATTAACATTTCAATATCTTCTCGGATGACGATGATGATTGTGATATCCTCACACTGTCGTATCATATGATGCTTCCGATGAATGAGAAGTGTATCGAGCTCCTGACCTTGGAGCACTGTGACAATAGAACTGAATATTATACACCTTCATTTAGTTATGGAATGCTATAAGTTTTCTCATACACTCTATATTTATGTGGTCAAACAAGACATATTGAAAATAATCATCTTTTTCCCTAGGTTTTGGAAGAGGTTTCACTGATCCAGCCATATGATTCTTATTTCCACTTCCACCTTGGAAATATTTGTCCCTTTTTCTCTTATTCCCAGTGTCTGAGTTCCCATAATTTAATATAGGTATCATCATACTTCCTCCCATAGTTTTTGAGATATCATGATCAGCCATAATATCTATTTTCACCATCTATGCTTAATCCGTAATATAGAGCACCTCAATCATTGATCGAACCTCCTACCTTATCCTTAATTAGAAAATGTGTGCCTTTAAGGACTTAATGGTCATTACATCTAGTGAAATTAAAACTAAATTCATTTATTTAGCCTCATAATTTGTGACCAAGATATTATCCTACATCAGGAAAAATATGTCTCTAGTTTTCTAGATTTTGAATGCTTGTGGATAGAATTGTTTGTGGAAGAATTCCTCAAAATCCTCCCATGTAAGGCCTTCATATAATTTATAATCCATCTCCAAATCCCACCACTGGCATGCAAGAGCCTTGAGTATATATGTCACCAGCTTGAATTTGAGCTCTGATGGTGTGCCAATGAAATCAAATATATGATTCATCCTATTCAGACACACATCCTCTTTTTCGGGTTAAGAATAACCATAGAAGATAAGTACATTAGGATTCATGACTTGGATAGTGTGATCCACATGGTGTGACTCATTCCACGGGTTCATCATATCTACAACATGAAATTCTTGTAAAATACTCTGATCAAGCTCTTGGTTCACCTATGGTTCTGGTAGAACCACATTCTCCATAGCATCTTTGATATAGTTTTGATGATGTCAATCAGGTGCCATTTTTAAAGCCAAAAACAAACTCCATCAATCTCAATCGTTCACAAATGATGGATTATCATTTCAAATTGTATCACATTAATTATCACAACATTTTTTCCAATAAAAGACAACATTTTTTCATGTTCTTCAATTTTTTAAAACATTCTACTTGTTTTTTTTAATTAAACAATTTTCAATATACCATAAGCAATTCCGTTTTCAAACTTATTCATTTGAAATTCAATTTCTTTTTTTTCCTAAAATAATCTCTTTATACACAGCCCAAAACATTTCTTTAAATGATGTATGCACTCATTTTGGGTAGTCATTCCTCGACAATGAATGTCACGATCATCTCATTGGCTAAGCCCATGAAAAAGATATTTCAAAAATTCTAGAAGTTTCTCTGAACACTCATTTAACCATCTCCACGGTAACTTGATGTTCATCATAAATGTGTAAGATACTTATTTTATGCTATAAATTTTATGTCCCAAAATTCCTACTGCTTTATAATATTCCATCTTAAGGAAAAGACAAAAAATAATTCTAACTCCAAGACCAAGAACACTTTTGAATACCTGTTAGAAATGGACTGGACAAAATTATAACACATGTACAACAATTGAAGGACAAGACTGATACCATTTGTAATGAACCTCTATTTATCATTGGATTGAGAGTACAGTGAGTCATTACATGTCCTTAGGTGACACCCCCAAGACTCCAATGTAAGGGAATAAATATTGAAGGGATTACAATCACATGGAGGTTTATTTTCCATTTAATGACTAAAATGAATAACCCAACTAACCAGCGACGGATGTATCACTATATGATGCATGAAATAAACTAAGTCATTTCAAATCATTCTCTTTAAAACAATCAACCATGGTATGCTGTTGCAGAAGGAAAACCAACAACAATATAAATAATATGAATAAAATGAATAAACTTCAAGATGACAACAAGATTCCTTGATCTACATGTTCCAAGTTCTAACATCACCATGTCGTCCAAAGTATCACAGCGTGGTTCCAAAAAAGTGTTATACTTTACCATTCCCCATGTCCTGGAAGGTAGCATCTGCAAAAGCACAAGAGTTCCAAAGATTGGGTGAGTATATAACTCAGTAGGTTTTCTCCAAAGAAATCCCTACTCATTCAACCAGGTTATAATAATTATCACATCATATAAAACTATTTATATAAAACAGTTTACTTAAACGGTTTATTAACAAATTTAATCTTGTTAGAAAACCAATTACAACCAAGTGAAAAAAAAATTAATGAAACAAATTTTTAGAAAGTTATTTTCAAGAAAATTACTAATAAATGATCATAAAAAATTATTATTATTATTATGGAATACCCATTTCATATTCCACAACACACTCAGAGATGCATGATTTGTTCTACTGTTCCATACTGGTGTGCAGTCTATCATCCAATTACCTTGTGTCCCAATGACAAATGACCCTGATCCAGGGTCACGCACCTTGTACCCCAATGGTACACATCCCTTAGTCATGGGAAGATAGATAATTAACTCACACAACCCCATGTAAAAAAACAATTATCAATAACCGTTCTAAACAAGTTCAATAAAATTATACTTTTTTTGAAAACCAAAGAATAAACCAACTTAAAAATAACAATTTAGTTTCAATAAACATCATCTTTTTATTTAAACCATTTAATCCAATCGATGTTCAATAATTCCATACAATTTCCATTTTAATATCCATATTTTAAAACAATGAATAAATTCACTTTATTCAAAACACCCAATTTTCTAGATTTCCCCAATTTGACAATCCATCAAATGGAAGAGCTCCCATCAATTTATAAACATAAAAATCACAACCAATTGAACAAAATATATTCATTTTTAATGAATTACCATAATTTATACTAATCGGTGTTGAGAATGATGCCACCTACCTCCATGGTTTTGACGAAACATGACCCAGACGAAGAATGTTTAAGAAAACAGGGTCGATTCTTCACAGAACCACCTAAGATCATTTATCCAAAAAATAAAAAAACCAAATTACATCATATATCAAATCAAAAATCCTAGATCTATTCATAATAGGTGTATATATGATGGTATAATATAAAAGGATAAGTAAATATAAGTAGATATGAGAAGTCGATCAAGAATGATATTGAACGGTCAAATACCTCAAGAATCTGGCATCAAATCAGCAATATAAGCCATTAGATTTCCACCAGATATATGGGAGATCTCTTTTAGACCATTAGAAAATAAAACCCCCATTTTAGAGCCTATTTGGGTAAAAATGTGCATGTTATGTAAAAAACGAGTGAGATCATATTTTTAAGGATCTATATTTGACTCTACGAATGGTTTGGTCGTACATTTAGACAAATCGCGCACTAACCTAGTAGTAACCATTTCTCACAAGACCTCCAAATTCATAGTCACCCAATGCGGTGATCCAACTGTGATATAGCCACTACATCAAGAAGACGATGGAATATTATTTCTCTTATGAATTCTGTACGGTTTATAAAAAATGTGTGTGAACCATGGGACCATAAATTTTCCCCAAAGCACATCCGAAGATCTCCAAACTCTCAAAAACACCACCCTTACACTTTATAACTATAAAAGTTTCTAGTATGTGTTATTTACTAGAAACTGGGGGTACTACATGATATATATTTATATTTTAAAAAAACACATTCATATCTCCTTCATTATTTCACAAGTAAGGCATAAATTTCGTTTCAGGTTCACTGCTGTGAAATATGTGCATCATTTATCTGATTTATTATTCCCATACACAATTTATTAAATCCTAATTTTTAAAAGTAAATAATTACTAAAAAATAAAAATTTCATTTATATTTATTTTATTTTTTATACTCAATATATATATGTATACATATCTGCATATCATCATATATATTTATTTAACCCATATATATATACATCATATATATATATATATCTATATGAACCCACACATGTAATTAATAATATATATTTATCCCATATATATAAATATATTTTCTACGGACAATATTCTTTCCTTATTTATTAGAAATAATAATATTAACAAGAACAATAATTATTATTAAGTACCTGACATCATTTCCATTATTATTAATTTTATATACCAAATAATGAAATCACTCAATTAATCCATCAATCAATGTAATTTTAAGTAATGAGTTTCTGAATTCATCCATTAATGGAATTTCATATTTTAAATTGTTCATAACCATTGTGTTTTCACCAATCTTTTTGGATCTATCATCTACAACGGGGTTCTCTTAGATGAAACATTGATGAAGATGAATTTTTTTAAACAAATGGATGCTAATTAATTAAAATCAGAATTATAATATTAGTTAAAATTAAACAGTTAGTATCACTAGTGATGTTCGCAAACACGAGAGGAGAATTATCGTAATTTCCAACCTAGGGTAAAAACCACATTCTGAACCTAATGGTCGTCTCTAAGTTCTCATATGATTCACTATTTAACTGATATTCAATTACATTGAAAAATTAATATAGTAGAAATATTAAAATAGTAATCCTCACATGTGATCTGAATAAACAATCAATACTTTCAAATGATTAGATACTCTATGGGTAAACAACAATTTCGGAACCATAATACGGTATCAGATATCTCTTACGATGCACCATTTCAAAGAAATTCAATTATTTTTAATAAATATATAGAATGTTATATAATATTTTTAGTTTGTTTCTATCGATGATCAACAGTCCTAAAAATCTTTTACTGACTGAGCACCAAACATCAAAAATATTCTAAATATTATTCGAAGATAAAAATTTGGATTTAACACATATAAAAAGACAATATAACATTATTATGTGATTGAAATTTAAAAATTAAAATGTCACGTAAAAATAATTATTAATTTTTATAAATTCATTTTTATTAATTAAATATTCATTTTATTACATATTATTTTCTATTTGAAGCCTAACTGGGAAGACCCTTAAATTATAATTTATTACTAAAAATATATGTTGTAATTATTTATATAGATTTCTTTTAGATATTGAAATATCCCAACCTTTTCCATACCACATATGGATTTAGAATAATGATGTTGTGTTTTTATATGAGTTTCTATTTGAATTAATTCCAAAAATATATAGTAAATAAATTAATATTAGGAATTCGAAAATATGATGTGGAAAAAAACATTATCCTATAATCCCCCTTATTTTAAATATATTAATTTTTGTTAGAAATTTAGAGAATATGGGGATAGATATCTCTCACTCAAGATAATAGAGGAATATTTTTGAGGATGTTGTTTAAAATAATATGGATATCTGTGATGACCCAGACCCCCCTTGGTCCCTTCCATTGCCAAAAATCCGGATCCTTGAGGGGTACCGATCGGTGAGACCAATCGGTGAGACCGATCCGTGTGACTGATCGGCGGAACCGGCCGACGTCACCCGGCCTTGCCAAGTTGTTCCAGTAACGCGCACAAAAGCTTAATTAAATACTAAATCGGCTCACGAGTCGGTTTCAACCACTCAGCACCAATAATGATGAGTCGAGCAGCGTGGTCAACCCACGACTTCCACGTCTTACGCGGTTCGGCGTTTTTATCTCAACCGTTCCCGGATCTTATAAATTAAGGGTTAAGCCGTGGTTTTCCCCCTTCTTCGATCATGGCTCTTCTGGTGCATCGGGACCGCCGCATCGTTATCCGTAAAGTTCCGCTCCCCCGGCCTAAGCGTCGATCATCCATCAACAAGTAGGGAATTTCTCTCGTCTCTCACTTTTGTGTATCATGCGGGGTGGGCATTATTCTTTTGTTCCTATGGAATTGGTAGAACCAAACCTTGATAAAGATAATAAACGGAGTTCTAAAGAAAGAAGGGGAAGGGGTTGTGATCGTTGCTTATGCTTTATCTTGTGCTTATCCTTTTTATTTGTGTTGGTCGATATTCTTCTGGAAATTGAGACCGTTGGTGGTCGTTGTATGTGCGCTGATGAATCCCTTCGTGATGTTTTAAATGGGTTGTTGAAATTGTGAACTCCTACTGTGAAATTGGTTAATCACGTATATCCGGCTGAATAATTGAAAGCACCAGGATCAACCCTTCTGTGATAACTAACGGATAGAGCACATGGAATTTTGAAATCATGGATTGTGTTAAGTCGTTTAAATCTGAAAATCCCTGACTTGTGTTGGTAGTGGTTGTTGGTTGTTTTCCCTTCGGGCCGTTTGCTGGAAATGTGGGAGGGGATGGGATCCCCCGTTCTTTTTATACTCTCGGTGGCTGTGTGAATTTGGGGGATGGGATCTCCTGTTGGTATGATTTCAGTGGTTGAGAGTTTTTATCACAAATTGGGGGGAGATCCTCTGTTAACAGAACCAGGTGTGAGTGCTTTGGTTGATCCTTGCTTTTGACGTTTTCCATGGTTATGCTTATGGTAGTTGCCCAGTAGTGCTTGAAATCATTTGAACATTTTAACTGAACGTGAAACAAGAATTGGGACAAATGGTTTTGTGGGCAAGGGTCGTGAACTGTGACTCGGACGCAGTGATGTCGTGTTCTGTAGGTTGGCTAGGAAAACCTAAGTTTTGGGTGAGTGTTTGTTACCTATATCTATACTTTTAGCTTTGTGTTTCTTATTCGCGCCCCACCCAAGTTGAGCACTTAGTGCCGAACACCCCCATTTATGGGGGAAGGGTGTTTTTCCCAACACCATCCTTAGTGGCTGGTTATTAGCTCCTTTTCTGCTCCCTTTCCCGGATAGCCCAAGTATCTTCGGGCAGGCTGTGATGGCCTGAAGTCCATTATTAGCCCAAGAACCATCGGGCAGGGTGTTGTGGTGGTTGGCCAGGTGTGTACGGTAGGTGGTTTCCCAAGTGTCTTCGGGATGAGGCCCAGGTGTCTTCGGGCGTGGCAGTGGATCCTTTAGCCCAGGTGTCTTCAGGCGTAGCGGTGGTTGTTCTGGCCTAGGTGTTTGTAGGCATGGTTACACGTGACAGTTGTGGCCCAGGTGTGTGCGGGCGGGATTCGGCAGTGGGACTACGTGTGGTTGTGGCCCAGGTGTGTGCGGGCGGGATTCGGTAGTGGGACTGCGTGTGGTTGTGGCCCAGGTGTGTGCGGGCGGGTGCGGCAGTGGGACTGCGGTGAGAATGGCGGGATTGGTCCGATGCGTAGGATGACTCAATAACCACTGGGAAAGTGGCACGGGGTACCCAAACATCGATGTGCTCTTATATATATATTATTTGACTTGCGCTATTTGGGGAGCGAGCCTTGGTGAGGTCTGGGATGGATAGTTGCCTTATTAGGTGTTTGGTTTACTCTTTCTCACGGGACTTTAGTACGTTCCCCCACTTGTGCACGAGAGTCTTGGTTTTTCCCTACTGAGTGTACTTGTATGCTCACCCTACGTATATAAAACTGCTTTCAGGTTTCCAGGAGGACTTCGGGGATCACGCATGACTTTACTAGCTCGGACTTTTGGAGCAGTTGCAGTTGTTTCTCTCTTTCTTTTTGGTACTTACCTTGTAGTCACCTTTTTGCACTTTGTGGCTTTCACTTTTGAAACATGAATGTGGGAATGGTTTATTTTTGGCTTTACTTTTCCTTATACCTTGGTTGTTGTTGGGTTTTCTCCTCCTTATCTTTCGATCCTATAAAATAAAAAGGGTAATGCCTTCCATTTGCGAGAATTTCCAATACCCTTGGTGCTAGTCGCCACTCCGGGACCTATTGAAGGCGGGTTTCGGGGGTCATTATCTCTCCTTCAACTTAAAGAAGGAAGGGCCTGGAAACCTGCTGACCCTTCCCTCCTTTTGGTGAAGGCGGGTCGTGACAGAATGGTATCAAAGGTGATGGTTGAGAGATAGGACGGAGTCTGGAGTTAGGCACAGTGAGGATTGCATGGGGTGGTAAGGCAACTGTGTTGGGTGACCTTGGAGCGTGAATTAGGCCAGGGAAGACCGGCTAGGACACGGGATTTTAGGGCCCCCCGTGATCCGATGCAAGGACTCTGGACCTACCGAACGACCAAGTGAGGCCACACTGATTGCAGGGTAGAGACCCTAGGAAATGTACATGCATCATAATGACTTGTGTTCTTATGTTTCTGGGATGTCTTGGGAAATTAAGAATAAATTAAATCTTAATAAGTTTTAAGAACGATTTTATTTGCACTACTGGGCTTAGGCATTCCTTGTTTACCTTGCAGCTATGGCACCTGGAAGGCGACCACGTGTGGTACAGGCGATCGAGACTCCTGAGACTACTTTGGCCAATCGGCAGAGAGCTGATCGAGAGGAAGAGGACGACCAGTGGCAGAAGACTCTCCGAGCCTTCAAACGACAGGCCCTCGAGAAGTATGAGGGGAGCACCTCCGATACGAAGACGGAAGGCTGGCTAGAAGAGTTAGTCATAGGCTTCGGCCTGATTCGGGCCCCGACCGAGTACTGGGTTCCTCTGGATGTTAGCGAGATGCGAGGAGCGGCACGTCAGTGGTGGATGCTTCACCTGGGGAGTAGGAAAGAGTCTGAGGTTGCTTGGGAGGATTTCGAGAAGGAGTTCCGGGCGGAGTTCCTCTCCTCGACGATGAAGGCGGAGAAGAGGCAGGAGCTACTCTCCCTCCAGCAGGGGAGCATGTCTGTGAGGGAACTTGGAATCAAGTTCAAGGACCTCCTGCGTTTTTCTCCGGAACTCTTTCCCGATGAGGAGTCTCGGGCAAGACGTTTGGAGGAGGCGCTCCGACCCTCCCTCCAGTATGTTGTTACCCCCTTTACCCTTCCGACATACTTAGAGGTTCAGAAGAAGGCCGAAGTGGTGGAAAGGATGCATGCTCTGGGCGGAGTGTCACGAGAAGGGATCCAGCTGGGACCATCAAAGGGGAAGGCCGTCAGCACCAGGCCTCCAGCATCGGGACCCTCCAGGTTCCGACCCACAGGGAGCAGACCGCAGCAGTTTCAGTTTGATCCCCTGGCCCACGTTCTTTTCCTTCAGGCTCGGGACCACGGTGGTTCATCTGCGGGAGCCCTGGACATCTTCGGAGTCAGTGCCCCGATCGAGTGCAGTACAGTAGTGGCAGTCATCCCCAGCATCCGCCGCAGCAGCAGTTTCCAGCCAGACCTTTCCAGCAGCAGCAACAGGGACGGCAAGCTCCCGCTCCTCCGCAGGCAGGCGTTGGAGGAGGAGGCCGACCTCAGGGCGCTCCCCAGGGACCTCGACCAGGGCGTGGTCGGGGAGGTGGCCGACAGCCGAGGGGCAGGGGAACTGGGCGTGGACAGTTACACGCCGCAGAAGCAACAGTTCCAGCAGGGCCAGAGGTTGTTCGAGGTACGATCAGTGTGTTTAGCACTCTTGCTTATGCTTTGTTCGATACCGGAGCTTCGCACTCCGTTGTTGCACCCAGTCTAGCCCGCTCCTTGGGTCTAGATTCCGAGAGACTTCCAGTGCCCCTGGTGTTGAGCACACCAGTTGGAGGTCAGACCGACTTGCTGTTCGTTTGTTGGGGATGTAGACTGATGTTAGGGCCACATCAGTCGGTTAGGGATCTCCTTCTGCTACAGATTCAGCCGTACGATGTCATCCTAGGCATCGACTGGCTATATTCTGTGTGTGCCGTCATCGACTGTTCCCAAAGGAGGGTGGTGTTCTCCGCTTTGGACGGCCAGCGTGTTACTTTCACCGGTGAGCGGAGCTGTCCGAAGGGAAACAGGAGGGAGGAACCTCTCCTCTCCTTGTTGACCGAACTGACGATAGAATCAACAGATGCGGAAATGGTGGAAGTACCAGTGATCGTTCGTGAATTCATGGACATCTTTCCTGAGGAGGTGACAACTCTACCCCCTCGACGTGATATCGAGTTCGGGATAGACCTGCAGCCCGGCTCTCGACCAATCTCGATGGCTCCTTACCGGATGGCACCTTCGGAGCTACAGGAGTTGCGGGTACAGATTGACGATCTGATGAAGAGGGGTTATGTTCGTCCAAGTGCATCACCGTGGGGTGCCCCAGTCTTGTTCGCAATGAAGGAAGATGGTGGCCTCAGGTTGTGCATCGATTACAGGAGGCTGAATCAGGTAACGATCAAGAATCGCTACCCTCTTCCGAGGATAGATGATCTTTTCGACCAGCTGAAGGGGGCAGGATAGTTCTCGAAGATCGACCTGCGGTCCGGGTACCACCAGCTGAGGGTGAAGGATAGCGACATCCTGAAGACGGCATTCGGGTGCAGGTATGGGCACTTCGAGTTCGTGGTCATGCCCTTTGGTGTTACGAACGCCCCGGCCGTGTTCATGGGGCTTATGAACTCCATCTTTCGGGAGTACCTGGATTGGTTTGTGGTGGTGTTCATCGACGATATCCTGATCTATTCAAGGTCAGAAGAGGACCATGCAGAGCACCTGAGGACAGTTTTGGAGGTCCTCCGACAGCACCAGCTCTATGGGAAGTTGTCAAAGTGCAAGTTCTGGGCACGAGAAGTGCACTTCCTCGGACATGTAGTGTTTGAGCGGGGAGTAGCAGTCGACCCATCAAAGGTTGAGGCAATTGTTTCTTGGGCAGCACCCAAGAATGTGGCGGAAGTTCGGAGTTTCCTCGGACTGGCAGGCTACTACCGGAGATTCGTACCCAACTTCTCCCGGGTAGCAGCCCCTTTGACGGCTTTGACCAAGAAGGACCAGGTTTTCGTGTGGAGCGAGCGATGTGAGTCGTCCTTCAGCTACCTAAAAGAAAAGCTGGTTAGTGCCCCAGTGTTGAGATTACCAGAAGAAGGGATGGCCGATGAGGTATTTTGTGATGCTTCAGGACAGGGCCTGGGATGCGTGTTGATGCAGCGACAAGGGGTGATCTCTTACGGGTCCAGGCAGCTACGCCCCCATGAGCGTAACTACGCCACCCATGACCTAGATCTTGCAGCGGTCGTTTTTGTGATAAAGTTATGGCGACACTACCTCATCGGGGAATGCTTTGTGGTCTTCACAGATCACAAAAGCTTAAAGTACATATTCTCCCAGCGGGACTTGAACTTGCGACAGTGGAGGTGGGTCGAGTTTCTCCAGGACTACGACTTTGAAATCTCTTATACTGAGGGTAAGGGAAACGTTGTGGCTGATGCCCTGAGCAGGAAGCCACATCAGGAGGTGGTTCGGGAATCTGCTGATGCTTGGAAGGCGATGGGGGAGTTGGCTGCCTTGCACTTGGATGCAAGGGTGGAAGGTACTAGAGGTTGCTTGTTTCAGATGACGGTACAGTCCTCTTTGTTGCAGCAAGTGGAAGAGTCTCAGCGGGGAGATCCTGAGGTGGAAGTGTTGAGGGATCGTGTCGACCAGGGGAACGCTCCGGAAGGATGGTCGGAGGACAGCCGACACCGGATGCTCTTTCATGGGAGGTTGTTTGTTCCAGAGGTGATGCGCGATGAAGCCCTTCGTGAGTTCCATAGCTCATCCTTGGAAGTACATCCGGGTCTTTCGAAAATGTACCAAGGCCTGAGGGGACAGTTTTGGTGGCCCGGGGTGAAACGGGCAGTGGCAGAGTTTGTGGCTAAATGCCTGGTGTGTCAGCAGGTGAAGGCTGAACACCGCGTTCCTGGTGGTTTGTTGCATCCTTTAGATGTTCCCGAGTGGAAGTGGGACGACGTCTCGATGGACTTCGTCACAAGACTACCCAGAGCTCAGGGCGGGCATGATGCTATCTGGGTAGTGGTGGATCGATTGAAAAAATCCGCTCACTTCTTGGCTATCAAGGAGTCGGGACCTGTGAGTACCTTAGCAAAGAGGTATGTGGATGAGGTGGTGGGTTTGCATGGAGTTCCGAAGACTATCGTCTCAGATCGGGACACTCGGTTCACCTCACGAGTCTGGAAGGGGTTACAGCATGCTTTTGGCACCCAGCTACGCCTTAGCACTGCTTTTCACCCTCAGACTGATGGACAGACAGAGCGGACTATCCAGACATTGGAGGACATGCTGTGAGCATGTGTTCTGGATTTCGGAGGATCATGGGTACGACACTTGCCCTTAGTAGAGTTTGCCTACAACAACAGCTTCCACTCTACTATCGGCATGGCCCCTTTTGAGGCTTTGTATGGAAGACCATGTCGTTCACCCTTATGCTGGGTATAGGTTGGTGAGACTGGTACTCTTGGACCAGAAGTAGTGCAGAGCACAACGGAGAAGGTCCAGCTAGTGCGGGAGAGGATGAAAGCAGCTCGGGATCGGCAGAAATCTTATGCTGATCGTCGGAGGAGGCCCCTGAAGTTCGAGGTGGGAGATCATGTGTTTTTGAAGGTTTCCCCTCGACGGGGGCAGCGGAGGTTCGGAAAGGGGAGTAATCTCTCCCCTAGGTTCATCGGACCTTTCGAGGTGCTGAGGTGAGTTGGCGAGGTAGCATATCAGCTGGCCCTACCACCTCAGTTGGAGAGGGTCCATGACGTCTTCCATGTCTCCCAGCTTCGTCAGTACTTACATGATGACTCTCATGTCATCAACTGGGGAGAGCTAGATGTGGGAGAAGACGCGACCTTCGAGGAACGGCCAGTCAGAATCGAGGATCGCAAGGGGAAAGTGCTCCGCGGACGAACCATCGGCTTGGTTCGTGTGTTGTGGAGGCATGGCGGCCTCGAAGAGAGTACGTGGGAGAGGGAAGCACAGATGCGTGCCCAATACCCCGAGTTGTTCTGAGCTTTGAACCTTTGGTTCCTGTTGTGACAGAACGATTTGACCTTTTTGGCTATGAAGTGTACTAGTTCCTTCCTCTGTTATGTGTGGAAAGCCACGGCTAAAGGGAAGGGGGACCCGACCCCTAATCAAGACGCATTAAGGTGGATGCGAATAAACCCGTGCCGGCGAGTCAGTGCCGCCCAAAGCGGATAATATCTTGACATGGGGGAGGGGAACTCCCCAAACCCACATGACCGGGCGGTTTGGCGTGGTATGTTGCTTGGTTCTTGACAGGGGAGTGTTTTTAATTAGCATAGGTTCACTCCTAAGAGGTATCTTTCGAAGATGGTTGTTCAGACCCCCTTTTTCCTTCTGGGTTGTTGTGATTCTCGAGGACGAGAATCGTTTAAGAGGTATCTGATGTGATGACCCAGACCCCCCTTGGTCCCTTCCTTTGCCAAAAATCCGGATCCTTGAGGGGTACTGATCGGTGAGACTGATCGGTGAGACCGATCGGCGGAACCGGCCGACGTCACCCGGCCTTGCCAAGTTGTTCCAGTAACGCGCACAAAAGCTTAATTAAATACTAAATCGGCTCACGAGTCGGTTTCAACCACTCAGCACCAATAATGATGAGTCAAGAAGCGTGATCAACCCATGACTTCCACATCTTACGCGGTTCGGCGTTTTTATCTCAACCGTTCCCGGCTCTTATAAATTA
This sequence comes from Viscum album, assembly GCA_963277665.1. Classification (NCBI taxonomy): domain Eukaryota; kingdom Viridiplantae; phylum Streptophyta; class Magnoliopsida; order Santalales; family Viscaceae; genus Viscum; species Viscum album. The sequence goes on along the minus strand of OY728158.1, from coordinate 1,354,620,277 downwards.
ATGGTTAAGCCGTGGTTTTCCCCCTTCTTCGATCGTGGCTCTTCTGGTGCATCGGGACCGCCGCATCATTATCCGTAAAGTTCCGCTCCCCCGGCCTAAGCGTCGATCATCCATCAACAAGTAGGGAATTTCTCTCATCTCTCACTTTTGTGTATCATGCGGGGTGGGCGTTATTCTTTTGTTCCTATGGAATTGGTTGACCAAACCTTGATAAAGATAATAAACGGAGTTCTAAAGAAAGAAGGGGAAGGGGTTGTGATCGTTGCTTCTGCTTTATCTTGTGCTTATCCTTTTGATTTGTGCTGGTCGATATTCTTCTGGAAATTGAGACCGTTGGTGGTCGTTGTATGTGCGCTGATGAATCCCTTCGTGATGTTTTAAATGGGTTGTTGAAATTGTGAACTCCTACTGTGAAATTGGACAATCACGTATATCCGGCTGAATAATTGAAAGCACCAGGATCAACCCTTCTGTGATAACTAACAGATAGAGCACATGGAATTTTGAAATCATGGAGTGTGTTAAGTCGTTTAAATCTGAAAATCCCTGACTTGTGTTGGTAGTGGTTGTTGGTTGTTTTCCCTTCGGGCCGTTTGCTGGAAATGTGGGAGGGGATGTGATCCCCCGTTCTTTTTATACTCTCGGTGGCTGTGTGAATTTGGGGGATGGGATCTCCTGTTGGTATGATTTCAGTGGTTGAGAGTTTTTATCACAAATTGGGGGGAGATCCTCTGTTAACAGAACCAGGTGTGAGTGCTTTGGTTGATCCTTGCTTTTGACGTTTTCCTTGGTTATGCTTATGGTAGTTTCCCAGTAGTGCTTGAAATCATTTGAACATTTTAACTGAACGTGAAACAAGAATTGGGACAAATGGTTTTGTGGGCAAGGGTCGTGAACTGTGACTCGGACGCAGTGATGTCGTGTTCTGTAGGTTGGCTAGGAAAACCTAAGTTTTGGGTGAGTGTTTGTTACCTATATCTATACTTGTAGCTTTGTGTTTCTTATTTGCGCCCCACCCAAGTTGAGCACTTAGTGCCGAACACCCCCATTTATGGGGGAAGGGTGTTTTTCCCAACACTATCCTTAGTGGCTGGTTATTAGCTCCTTTTCTGCTCCCTTTCCCGGATAGCCCAAGTATCTTCGGGCAGGCTGTGATGGCTTGAAGTCCATTATTAGCCCAAGAACCATCGGGCAGGGTGTTGTGGTGGTTGGACAGGTGTGTGCGGCAGGTGGTTTCCCAAGTGTCTTCGGGATGAGTCCCAGGTGTCTTCGGGCGTGGCAGTGGATCCTTTAGCCCAGGTGTCTTCGGGCGTAGCGGTGGTTGTTCTGGCCTAGGTGTTTGCAGGCATGGTTACATGTGACAGTTGTGGCCCAGGTGTGTGTGGGCGGGATTCGGCAGTGGGACTGCGTGTGGTTGTGGCCCAGGTGTGTGCGGGCGGGATTCGGCAGTGGGACTGCGTGTGGTTGTGGCCCAGGTGTGTGCGGGTGGGTGCGGCAGTGGGACTGCGGTGAGAATGGCGGGATTGGTCCGATGCGTAGGATGTCTCAATAACCAGTGGGAAAGTGGCGCGGGGTACCCAAACATCGATGTGCTCTTATATATATATTATTTGACTTGCGTTATTTGGGGAGCGAGCCTTGGTGAGGTCTGGGATGGATAGTTGCCTCGTTAGGTGTTTGGTTTACTCTTTCTCACGGGACTTTAGTACGTTCCGCCACTTGTGCACGAGAGTCTTGGTTTTTCCCTACTGAGTGTACTTGTATGCTCACCCTACGTATATAAAACTGCTTTCAGGTTTCCAGGAGGACTTCGGGGATCACGCAGGACTTTACTAGCTCGGACTTTTGGAGCAGTTGTAGTTGTTTCTCTCTTTCTTTTTGGTACTTACCTTGTAGTCACCTTTTTGCACTTTGTGGCTTTCACTTTTGAAACATGCATGTGGGAATGGTTTATTTTTGGCTTTACTTTTCCTTCTACCTTGGTGTTTTTGGGTTTTCTCCTCCTTATCTTTCGATCCTATAAAATAAAAAGGGTAATGCCTTCCATTTGCGAGAATTTCCTATACCCTTGGTGCTAGTCGCCACTCCGGGACCTATTGAAGGCGGGTTTCGGGGGTCATTATCTCTCCTTCAACTTAAAGAAGGAAGGGCCTGGCAACCTGCTGACCCTTCCCTCCTTTTGGTGAAGGCGGGTCGTGACAATATCCCTTTTTAAGACTTAACTCTCTCCGAAAACATTCACTATATTTATTGAATCTTCTCAAAATGATCGGTTGATCAATAATGATATAGAAAATATTAATTATCCTATGAACTCTACCTGTGAGATCCTAAGAGTTTTTCAAACCATGAAAAAGTATATTTAGGGTTTCAAGAAAAATTACTATACTTGATATGATGAATATTATTAGTATACATTTTAGAATAAATATTTTTTACTTTCTGTTGATTTATAGGAATGGTAAAGAAGAAATGTTTGAATCAGGTGGGTTCATTACTGTATATACTAAGATGAATAGTAAATTTGAAGATTATTATAATATTAATATTCCAATTGTTAGATAATATGTAAGGGCCTATAGGATAAAAAATAAAATTCTCCATTACATGTGGTTGTTGAACATACTTGTGTATCATGTGAAGGAAATGATATCAAATATAGTAATAATGATGATGATGATGAAGAATAAACTGGGGAGATTAAATAATAATTTGATGATTACATATGGGATTAATCGAACTCTATTCATTATGATAAATGTAAAGTAGTATCCAAAAAATAAGAAAATATTAAACTCAGTGTGGATTTGTACATTCAAATTAGAATGTGAATTTTTAGTATAAATGAAGTGTAATTTAATTAAAATTCAACTTTTTATATTAAGAACATTCTAGTTAATTTATTATCTTTTCTTCTCCCATGATTGATGTTTTATTTATTATCCCAGTTTTTTTTAATATATTTTTTATTATATTATGATTTAATCCACTTTTTTGTGAAGATATATGTCAATGAACTATAATATATTTCATCAGATTATACCAAATAGTGATTTTTTATTTTGATTATTAGTCAATATGATTTCATGTAAATTTGGAACGACTTATTTTATTTCTCTTCTTCATTTCAAACAAGATAATTTTTCTTCATTTTCAATGTATTTTTTGGTAGTGTTTTATTACATTATGCATTGCGTAATTCAAGTGAATCTTTATTCTTTTTCATTTTCAATGTATTTTTTGGTAGAGTTTTATTACATTATGTTTTATTTTAATTAACATTATTCTCATAATCATCACTAGTCATTAGTATGGGACTTTTAAGGAAGTAATTTGTTAAATATTATGGATTGATGATCTTTAGTATATGAATAATATTTATGGTCTTCACCTTTATTAGGTGTGGGATTAAGAGTTTTAACTGTCTTCAATTTTGTGATAAATCTGATGATTTTTCTAAATCCATTGGACTTTTTTCAAATTTTATGACATTTATTGAGATATTTCTATTAGATATTACATTTTGGTCTGTTGAAGAAGCTATTTACTATTATTGATAAGATTTTTAATTGTAGGAATGTCATGTTTTTTCAATTTTAATTGATTCCCATTATTGAATGAGATGATTTTAGGGAAGTTGGAACACTGTATTTGCACATGTTCACTAATAATGGGTTTTAATCCTCTCTATTAGTTTTTTATATTGAAACTAATGATGAGTTATTAGCTCATATGAGATCTATTGTAATAATTTTATATGGGGTTCAATGATATGAATAATGTTTTTTCTAGTGATATATTTAATTCATCTATATTTTTCATGAGGGTTTCATGATAAATAATGACACATAGGATTTTGAAGATTACAGGTTAGTTAATGATGGTGTATAATGTATATGAATTCTTATTTTATTTAAATTAGTTCACAAATTTAGTTGATAGTAGTGAATATATCTCAATGACCAGATGATTGATGTGGCCCCTTGAATATTGATAAAGGCAGGAATATGTAATAGTTATTTTTGCTTGATGATTTTTTGTCATGATTGAAATCATTGATACGTAGTTTTGTATCAATTTAGATCTAATAGAATTAATTTTAGAAGGTATTAGTTTGTTTCTCTAAAGAAAACATACATGATAGAATCTATTGTGAAATATCGATGGCCATTATATTTATGCTCTCATAATAATATGTTTTTGAAAAATAATTTAAACCATATTTATTATCTATATATATTTATCTTTAATAAATTTTTTGAATTTTGAATTGTGTTTCTAGTTCACACATAATTACATTCTAAAATAAATTATTTCTTTGTAATTTAAACATTATCTATATAATAAAGGGTCTGAAATATGAAAAATATATATTGAAACCCCACATCAAAAAATGTTTTAGTTAAATTTCAGATAGAATGTTGGAAAGGGAAATATGAAGGTTATCTAGAATAATAAATAAATTGGATTCCAAAGTGGAGAACATTTGTTGGAACTGAGAAATATAGATATGGAAGAAAAACATGTTTAGAATTTTTTGGAGAGTGGTAGATGAAATTGATCATAAAAAATTTAATGGTGATGAGAATGATAATAACAAAAAAAAACAAAAATTAAAAATTTATGAAAAACATGATCAATTATTTATAATTTAAAATAATTGGACAAAATTTTGGCCTCAATAACCTTTTTTCCAAGAGTAGAGAATTTATTTCACAATAATTAATAACAAATAGATATATGGATACATTAAAAGTTTAATTTCTTCCTTTAATCAATTTCAACTACAATATAATAATTTTCACCAAATAATTACTGTTGAAACAGAATTCTTCCTTCATATAGAACTGAAATAAACATATAATGTATTTTATAATCTAAAAATTAATAAAATATGAAGAAACTATTATTTAATAAATATATTATGAATTTTATAATAATTCACAATTGGAAAAAACCATTATAGAGAGAAATAACACATTAATCTCTAATATTGAATAAAAAAATTAATGTATTAACATATTTCACTCCCAATATAAGTAACCCTATATCCATAATAACCTCAACAACCGCAAACTTATAATATTTTTTAATTACAATGGATACCTAATTTTTTTAGCATACATATCAATTAATTCGATATAATTCTTCCCTAATGATTTTTTATATTTAACATAATGGTTATAAATAAAACCAAAAAATAAAAATCCTAAAATATCATTAGTCACCTCAAATACTTCAAAATCAATGATATTTTACCCAATATTATTCTTCAAAAAACAATATTAATCATTATATATAATACAATCATGTAAAAAATGTTCATACCAAACAAGATATCATGTTGTCTATTCATTTTTATATCACAACAGACACCCAACGGTTGGATTTTCATTCCTTGTGGCCTCTTCAGGTTAAAGTGGTTGCCATAAGGCCTATGGGTTTTCAATTTTATTGAACTATATATTTCGTATATAATTCCATTAAATTTATTAAACGTACTCAATATCAAATTAATCATCAAAAAAAATTTATCAATGAAAATTTCCTATAATAATTTTTTTAAAAAACATAATCATCATTATTTAAAATATCATCATTTCTAATACTAATCAAATATTTTATCAATAATATTGATTTCAGTCCACAAAATATTAAATCATCTTTCCAAAAATTAATTTTCTTAAAAAAAATTTATTGATCCAAATATGTTTAATTCAATTAATCCCACACAAAATATTCATAACCTTGAGATACTCTGGACACATAAAAGATCAAATTGGATTGATATTCCATTATTTATTTGATCAACCATAGACATATAATACAGATGTAATTTTTTTATACCATACCAATGTTCCATATCTTATGTATCCACATGTTCTATTTTCTTGCTAATTATAATGATTCATTATGAAAAAGTGTATTAACCCATGTATATCTCTTAGATGTGTCAAAATAAGATCATATTAATGGTACAATCATTGTGTTGGAGAAGGAAGTTAAATATTAAGTCATGTCATCTATGTTAAGACCTATCATACAAAGTATTCCACAATTTAGGTGGAGACATAATTACCCCGGAGTCCTACCTCTAGTATCCCCCTAGTGCGAGGCTTAAAATAAAGTTAAAAAATCTCCTCGAATGGGAGGCATTTCTCACTATAAATAAAACAAGATCTGAATACGGGATAAAAATCAAAAATCCACAATAGAATATAAAATTAAATATACCTCCAACCATCACATTTAATTATTTTTTATACAACAACGTACCATAATACTATCACAACCATTCCTGAAAATATATTCCCCAACTCAACAAAACACCACCGTTGTACCACCCATCCACCACACATAACAATCACACAAATATTCACCAGAAAAATTCACCAAAATAAAATTTTTATAACCTATGAATTAAAACTATTGATCCATGACCACCACACATAAAAACAACATCAATAACCCTATACCTAAGAAATCATAATCCTTTCACAACTTCTTGATTTTAATTCAATCCCACCAACCAAGGTATCACTTCCCCACACATCACACATCACAACCAGTCACCACTATCATTGCACATCAACAACATCACACATAAAGAATCACAACAAGAACATCCACACACAACAACCAAAAAACACATCTAAGCTTCACGTTTTATTCTAGGTATTTTCATATTAATACATTATTAATGATGATTACTATAACACCCCGAGATTTTATGAAAAATATTGTTTTTAATTTCATTAATGTCTTGTGTTGTACGCTACACCAAAAGGAGCTTTCACAACCCACATCCTTGACTTTCCTTTCATTACACGCAATCGCGACCTTCCTCGATAGCGTGTGTAGTACGCAATACTGAGTTTCACTAAACAACGATATGCTGTTAAAATATTATTAAAACTAGCCATTATGAATAGTAATAACCACATTTTGAAATTTTGTAAATTTTATTTTTCAAAATGGACTTCATTTTTGGATTCGGAATATCGAAATTAGCTTAGGGTGAAATTTTGGTAATTTTCGGATAACTTTCATATTTTGATGAATAGTGGAAATTACTAAATTTTAATTAAAAACAACTTTTTCAATCGAAATAATTAATAGTGATAAATTATTAATTTTAGTGGTTTTAAAGTATATTTATAATATATTTTTACAATTTAATACAATGTTGGCCATTGGATGTAATTCTACATTTAAACCAGACATAAACAAGTGTCAATCTTTTGATAGTTATTATCTCTTAAGAACACGCTATTTGTTTTGACGACGGGAAATAATTGTTAAATTAATTAATGAAACTGATATGTTTTGAATTTGGTAAAATAGACATAATTTTTGAGTTTATAATATCAAATATAGCTTAGGGCTAATTTTTGGTATTTTTCTGGAAACTTTCATTTTTTTATGAATAGTGAAACCACTAAGTGGTAGTTAAAAACTGAATTTTTCATAAAACATAATTTTACCGCTTCTGTGAGTGGTATTTCGAAAATCCAAGAGACACGGTTGATGTCAGTAAGTAAAATGTGGTTCAATGAGATGAAAATAATTTTCGATGAATAGTAACTTTTTACTTTTATTTACCACGGTTAAAAGTAAATAGGGTAATTCAAGGTAAAAATGATATTATTATTACCCTAACACATGTCCTAATTCTATTGGATAAGTTTAATTCGACCGAAAACAACCTTAGGAAAAAACATATGACCATTTAGGCCCACATGGATTAGATTAGGACATCTATTATTAATTTATTTAAAGAAGGGTTAAAATAGATAAAATCAATGTTTAATAACTAAATCATTTTTAATATGGGGATACACATAAGATAAATTCGACTATAAATATTCATTAGAAAGATAAATAGATTTCCTACTTAATGGTATTTTATTTGTAATTTTTAGACATGAAATAATTCAATTTATTTTGGACACAACGATGAGGTAGTAATTATCTTATTAATGAAATATTGACATAATTGATGTTATAAATACCCAAATAAATATAATTTTAGACTTTTTATGAATTACACTAATTTTATAGGTTAATATGACATGTTAGTATTAATTTAATTAACTTTTTGCTAACTTATAATTCTGTTATGATTTTCACAAAAATCAATTACTAAATAGTGTCAAAATTGACATAAAATAGTTTTTAAAACAAATATTATATTATTAATATTTATTTTATTCCTAAAAATCTAGGTTCGACCAAATGACTTATATAAGGTTATATATATTAATAATAAACAACTTGGGGTTCGTTTGGCTTGATATAGTATGTTTAAGAACCTTATACTGTAAGAACACAAGAAGACACGGTAAAAGTAAAATTATTTAACTTAATGTTAAATCTAAATGATAAGGTTAAAATAGTAAACTAAACTTGTCTAAATTCTATTGTATGAGAGGATTGAGACCCATACCCACCTTATCCTCGAAATAAATCAATTTGGAGCTATTTAAAACCGAACTTGACTTTATAATAAAATAATATTTTTGGTTTTTCCAAAGGAGCCCCTCTCCTCCCTTATAAAGGGGCACCTCCTCCCTCTCTTCCTCACACAACTTTGAGCCTTCAAGCTTGGCCAATACCTTCCAAATTCGCTTCTACACTTCCCTAGAAACAACCTAGAGGTTCTGGTCTTCCTCAAAGACCAATTTTAGTGCCCTAAGAGGAGGTCTCAAAGAGGCGCTTCAAAGAAGAGGTAATTTCCGTTACCGATTCTTTCACCTTTATTTCTTCTTCCACTTCTTCTTCTTAGGTTGTTTCATTATGAAGTAATAACATCAGTATAACTCATATACTTATATGTTATTATAAGTATGAAACAATCCTATTTCACCATCTATCCATCCTATGGAAAACGAAATCACCGCACGTGCGTACGTACGGAATACCGTCTCCACGTCGTGGTGAAATCTATTTTCCACCACCACCTTACTTGGATGGGTATAATGGTGTAAATAATAACTATATATTATTATTTTAAATTTATATTTATTCTTAAATAGTATACATACACTCTAATACAGTCCCACGATCATGAGAATGATATCATCGCTCGTGCGTACGTACGGACTACCGTCTCCACGACGTGATGAGATTCATTCTCCACATTAAACCATTCATGAATGATTATAAAGTATATATAATAATTAATCATGAAATATATGACATAATAATGATACTTTATTTAAGTGTATATATACGAATGTCATCTACTTAATTCCGTTCAACTCAATAAGGAAACGAAAACAGCGTTCATGCGTACGTACGGCCTACCGTCTCCATGAACGGTGTATTTCTTTCCATTTACTGATTTATTATATATATGTATATTCTGAATATATATATATATATATATAAATCATGTTTTATATTATGGATTATGTAATCATGATCTAAGTAATCATATGAATAATTACAAGTCAAAACACTGATGACAAATGAAACAATTTTACCCAAAACGCTCTTTAACATGGAATTTACAAAATAACGGGTAATATAAAGTCATAAGTGAACCATATATGATATCATAACAATGAATATGATTCTTTAATAAGTCAATGACATTATTTAAATCATTATACAGGAGGTTCAGACACTTACGAAGCAAATCGGACCTAAGGTAATGGAAATATCACAATCTCATTTTTATCCGAGATTGTTTATACTTCAGTATTTACTGGGGTGTATTTTATCATCCACATCCATGTTCTCTAAATATGTAATATTATTTCCATCCACCTACAATTTTTTAAATCCAATTTTACCCATTGGTGAGTTTTTAGTAAAAGATATGAAAGGAATCTTTTGTCGTTTTTCATATGAGGTACTTTTTTGACTTTTCCGAAAAAAGTACGAGAAGAATGTTTTTTTAACTTATACGGCATGAATGGATTTTTAAAACATTATTTCCAAGAAGCGTCCTTTACAAGTTTTCACGTTTATTTTTAATCAATTTTTTTTGTTTAAAATTGTATGACATGTTAAGAAATGAAAAATATTTTTGAAGTAGAAAGGATATTTTCCTCAAGAATGGAGTTCAAGGGTTTTATCAAAATTATTTTCCATCTAAGATAATATAGGGTTCTGTTTCTTTCCCTATTATTACATTGATTTGATTATGTTGTGATGGAATTATTTTTATGAATTCCATTATCTTATATGAATTGTTTGATGTTGTCACGATGTTTAAGATTCCCATTTTTATTACATGGGTTATGCAATGATGTATGATTTAAGATTTTGTGGCACACATAAGAATGGTATCATTATGAGATGGGTGGGACCTATATCTCCCTCCAATGCATTGGGTAAAGATTTTATATCTCATGAGAAAGACATGGCTGGAAGGGTAGGTTATACCGGTTCAGTGAAACAGGACTAAAACGAGGGTGACTCGGTTCAGAAATGGACTTTTTTCCACTAAGATAGTCTTGGCAATGAGTCATGACTAATATGAAATTATTCTCTAGGATTATGTGTGTATGCCAAAAAGATTCATGTTTTACGTTATGATTATTGGGAATACATTTCACTATTATGATTTATCCCATGTTATAAAATTATGATTTCTTTTGCAGGTTAAGATTTCCAAAAGTTATGTTCTTATGTATTTGATGTGTTTGATATTTCTTTTGTTTACCCTTACTGAGTATTTGAGATAACCATTTTATGTTTTCTTTTCCCCAGGATATAAAGAAAGGTTTTATGTATAAAAAAAGGAAGATCTTTATGGGAGATGTTGAAGATCTTTCACCACGATTAGAAGATTATATTCTGAGTTTCCAAAGACACTAAACTATTACGATCCTTATGTGTGTGTTTTTGTTATGTACTAAGTATTCCAAAAAAGTAATGTAATGTCCATGTACGTCATGCTTTGGGTCCCTACAGTTGGTATCAGAGGAAAGGTTTAGTCAACCTTTGGAAACTAGGATGCAAAAGCGTTAGTGAGATCCCTAGAGATATTTCTAAGGTATATATAGGGATGTCCCTAAGGATAAGTATACATATAAGATACAGTCCTAGAACTATGGTAACGATCATAGAATTTAACCTAAGAAGTTAGATATTGAGGATACTCCCCCTTTATAATGTTGTTCTCCCTAGCATGATTTTTGTCTCTCATACTATTCTTTTTGGGTTTTAGACGATGGCTGGAACCTGAAGGAACCGTGATGATCAATGCAATGGACAATGAAATGATTGTCCTCCTGAACAAACAAATATTATGGGAGATGGAGTGCAAAATATTATTTCTATACTTGCACAAGCTATGAATCATTCTGGACTTCCAAATGAGCAGAGAAGGGAACAATATTCTATTGAGTCCTTCATGAGGCAACGCCCACCTTCTTTCAGTGGGACTTCCGATCCACTTGTTGCTGAACAATGGATCAGTACCACTGAAAAGATATTTTCAGTTCTTCAATGTTCTGAACATGATAAAGTCATCTTAGCAGTATATCGTTTGGAAGGTGAAGCTGATCAATGGTGGAATATTATCAAGAATACGAGGCCAAGAGATGAAATTGAGTCCATGGAATGGGATGAGTTCAAGAACTTGTTTTTCAGTAAGTACTTCCCTCGTATTCTTCGAACAAAGATGGAAAAGGAGTTTCTTGAGCTGAAGCAGAAGGATGATGAATCTGTTGGTATATACGAAGAGAATTTTACAAGACTTTCAAGGTATGCATCTGGCATTATCATCTAACATGAAAGTAAAGCTGATCGATTTTTCAGTGGCTTAAAACCAAGTCTTCGATGGGAATTAGCTATAAGAGACTTCAGTAGCTATGAAAAAATTTTGCATTGTGCTATCAAGGTAGAAATGGAAGTTGGTGTTACATATCATTCTCATGGTTTTGACAAGAAACGAAAGATGGAGTTCAAGGAGAAATCTCAGAATAATGGTGAAATGAAGATGAATGTTTCCTTATGCACAAAGTGTGGAAATAAGCATGGTGGAGATTGTCTTAAAGGGACTAGAAAATGTTTTCTGTGTGGAAAAGAAGGTCATCGTGTAGCTGAGTGTCGAAGTAATGGAAAAAGGGTTTCTAATGATGTGAATAAAGAAAACACTGCAGAGAACGCACCACCAACACTTCAATGCTTCATGTGCAAGGAAATGGGGCATTATGCTTATAAATGTCCTAATCTAAGGGTAAGTGATGATCGACATGAGCAACCGCTTAAAGCAAAGGAAAAAGGGAAGTCACATTCGATCACTATTGGCGATGTTGAATATGAAAACAATGTGGTGGAATGATTAAGTGTTTATATAATGGGATTCCAAAATAATGTTGTATCATGGAGTATTGGAATATTTATGTATTGGTCTAATGTGGTATTCAAAGTGATTGAGATATTTTTCGAAATAAGATAATATGCGCATAATGAAGGGATAAGGAGAAAATGAAATGTTTGACAGTATTCATGAGCTCATGATTGATATAAGGACTAAGTGATATCATGGTTTGAGTATATAGAATTTTGGGGATTTTGGTATGTGGAAAGTGTTAACTTTTAACTGCATTCATGTTTTCACTATGGTTCAATGGGTATTCATTTTTTTCAAGAGAATACATGATTAAGGTATTCACATGATTGGAATGTGACCAACAATATATATATATATGGGGGATAAATGATGGTATTCACATGCTTGGTTGATGACATTTCAAGTAATCGTTTTCTTTATACTATGAGCTTGGATCGAAGTATTTTAGATAAGCCTAAAGATTGGAATAGATTATGTTGGACATAAGTTAGAATAAAACTTTTTTTCGATATTATTGATGGGATGTTATAGTAATATAGCTTTAGAAAAAGGACAACCTGCAGGACGGGCGACAACCCATCGCATCGGACAAGGCCATGGGAATCGAACCCACAACCGAAGTGCGACTGGCCTTTATCACCTACCACTGGCCTATAGGAAGTCCCTATTTAGTAGAAACTAGTTTTATTATATTAAGAAATATGATATATGAAGTATAAGTCCATTTTAGGAACCATATATGATTAATCTCACTGTAGATCGACTTATGTATATTTAATAACTTTTTCTAACCTTTTGTTTGAGACATACAGAATGACTCGTCATTCTATCACATTATCTGCTAACACTTCATGAATAACAAATTCAACTTCATTTATTTAAGAGATGAATCGGAAATTGTTCAAGGCACGAACAACAGTGAGATTGTACCAAAATAAAGTAATTATTTATTCTAATTCCAATTTCATCAACTATAGGGAAATGATCTTGAAAACCAAAAATGTTGTCCTAGTGCTCTTATATCTGATAAATCAGATGGTACCTTAGATCGTCACAAATTTATGGCTTTGTGATTGCTGGATTTTCCATAGCCATGTTCTCTACCACTCTCCATCAGAACATGATGGTTAGATTTCTCTTCCATATCTATATTTTCACCTATGTGGAAACCGAGTGATTAGTTTATTTGGGTAACCGTTACGTTTCATACATTTGTTTTTAAAGATTGGTTTTGGTATTCTGTTTTACGATGTGGGTTTCTATTAAATAAACTTTCGAGTACTAAACCATTTATAACCCCGACGAATTTCTAGGGCGAAATTCATTTTAATGGGGGTAGAATGTAACACCCCGAGATTTTATGAAAAATATTGTTTTTAATTTCATTAATGTCTTGTGTTGTGCGATGCACCAAAAGGAGCTTACACAACACGCATCCTTGACTTTCCTTTCATTACACGGAATCTCGACCTTCCTCGATAGCGTGTGTAGTACGCAATACTGAGTTTCACTAAACAACGATATGCTGTTAAAATATTATAAAAACTAGCCGTTATGAATAGTAATAACCACTTTTTGAAATTTTGTAAATTTTATTTTTCAAAATGGACTTCATTTTTGGATTCAGAATATTGAAATTAGCTTAGGGTGAAATTTTGGTAATTTTCGGATAACTTTCATATTTTGATGAATAGTGGAAATTACTAAATTTTAATTAAAAACAACTTTTTCAATCGAAATAATTAATAGTGATAAATTATTAATTTGAGTGGTTTTAAAGTATATTTATAATATATTTTTACAATTTAATACAATGTTGTCCATTGGATGTAATTCTACATTCAAACCAGACATAAACAAGTGTCAATCTTTTGATAGTTATTATCTCTTAAGAACACGCTATTTGTTTTGACGACGGGAAATAATTTTTAAATTAATTAATGCAACTGAAATGTTTTGAATTTGGTAAAATAGAAATCATTTTTGAGTTCATAATATCAAATATACCTTAGGCCTAATTTTTGGCATTTTTCTGGAAACTTTCATTTTTTGATGAATAGTGGAACCAGTAAGTGGTAGTTAAAAAATTGAATTTTTCATAAAACATAATTTTATCGCTTCTGTGTGTGGAATTTCGAAAATCCGAGAGACACGGTTGATGTCAGTAAGTAAAATTTGGTTCAATGAGATGAAAATAATTTTTGGTGAATTGTAACTTTTTACTTTTATTTACCACGGTTAAAAGTAAATAGGGTAATTAAGGGTAAAAATCATATTATTATTATCCTAACACATGTCTTAATTCTATTTGAAAAGTGTAATTCGACCAAAAACAACCTTAGGAATAAAATATTACCATTTAGGAAAACTTGGATTAGATTAGGACATTTATTATTAATTTATTTAAAGAAGGGTTAAAATAGTTAAAATCAAAGTTTAATTACTAAATCATTTTTAATATGGGGTTACACATAAGATAAATTAGACTATAAATATTCATTAGAAATATAAAACTATTTCCTACATAATGGTATTTTATTTGTAATTTTTAGACATTAAATAATTTAATTTATTTATGACACAACAATGATGCAGTAATTATCTTATTAATGAAATATTGACATAATTGATGTTATAAATACACAAATAAATATAATTTTAGACTTTTTATGAATTCCACTAATTTTCTAGGTTAATATGACATGTTAGTATTGATTTAATTAACTTTTTTATAACTTATCATTCTGTTATGAGTTTCACAAAAATCAATTACTAAATAGTGTTAAAATTGACATAAAATAGTTTTTAAAACAAATATTATATTATTAATTGTTATTTTATTCCTAAAAATCTATGGTTCGACCACATGACTTATATAAGGTTATATATATTAATAATAAACAAATTGGGGTTCGTTTTGCTGGATATAGTAAGTTTATTAACCTTATAGTATAAGAACACAAGAAGACACGGTAAAAGTAAAATTATTTAACTTAATGTTAAATCTAAATGATAAGGTTACAATAGGAACTAAACTTGTCTAAATTCTATTGGATGAGAGGATTGCGAACCAGCCCCACCTTAGCCTCGAAATAAATCAATTTGGAGCTATTTAAAACCGAACATGAATTTATAATAAAATAATATTTTTAGTTTTTCCAAAGGAGCCCCTCTCCTCCCTTATAAAAGGGCACCTCCTCCCTCTCTTCCTCACACAACTTTGATCCTTCAAGATCGTCCCATCCATGTCAAATTCTCTTATACACTTCCCTAGAAACAACCTAGAGGTTCTGGTCTTCCTCAAAGACCAATTTTAGTGCCTTAAGAGGAGGTCTCAAAGAGGCGCTTCAAAGAAGAGGTAATTTTTGTTACCGATTCTTTCACCTTTATTTCTTCTTCCACTTCTTCATCTTAGGTTGTTTAATTATGAAGTAATAACATGAGTATCACTCATATACTGATATGTTATTATATGTATGAAACAATCCTATTTCACCATCTATCTATCCTACAGAAAACGAAATCACCGTGCGTGCGTACGTACGGAATACCGTCTCCACACCGTGGTGAAATCTATTTTCCACCACCACCTTACATGGATGGGTATAATGGTGTAAATAATAACTATATATTATTATTTTAAAGTTATATTGATTCTTAAATAGTATACATACACTCCAATACAGTCCCACAATCATGAGAACGATATCATCGCTCGTGCGTACGTACGGACTACCGTCTCCACGACGCGATGAGATTCATTCTCCAAATTTAAACCATTCATGAATGATTATAAAGTATATATAATAAGTAATCAGGAAATATATGACATAATAATGATACTAGATTTATGTGTATATATATGAATGTCATCTACTTAATTCCGTTCAACTCAATAAGGAAACGAATACAGCGTTCATGCGTACGTACGACCTACCGTCTCCATGAACGGTTTATTTCATTCCATTTACTGGTTTATTATATTTATGTATATTCTGAATATATATATATATATATAAATCATGTTTTATATTCTAGAATTAAGTAATCATGATCTAAGTAATCATATGAATAATTACAAGTCAAAACACGGACGACAAATGAAACAATTTTACCCAAAACGCTCTTTAACATGGAATTTACAAAAGAACGGGTAATATAAAGTCATAAGTGAACCATATATGATAACATAACAATGAATATGATTCTTTAATAAGTAAATGAAATTATTTAAATCATTATACAGGAGGTTCGGACACTTACGAAGCTAATCGGACCTAAGGTAAGGGAAATATCACAATCTCATTTTTATCCGAGATTGTTTATACTTTAGTATTTACTGGGGTGTATTTTATCACCCACATCCATGTTTTCTAAATATGTAATTTTATTTCCATCCAACTACAATTGTTTAAATCCAATTTTACCCTTTTGTGAGTTTTTAGTAAAAGATATGAAAGGAATCTTTTGTTGTTTTTCATATGAGGTACTTTTTTGACTTTTCCGACAAACGTATGAGAAGAATGTTTTTTTAACTTATACGGAATGAATGGATTTTTAAAACATTATTTCCAAGAAGCTTACTTTACAAGTTTTCATGTTTATTTTTAATCAATTTTTTTAGTTTAAAATTGTATGACATTTTAAGAATGTAAAAATGTTTTTGAAGTAGAAAGGATATTTTCCTCAAGAATGGAGTTCAAGGGTTTTATCAAAATTATTTTCCATCTAAGATAATATAGGGTTATGTTTATATCCCTATTATTACATTAATTTGATTATTTTGTGATGGAATTATTTTTATAAATTCCATTATCTTATATGAATTGTTTGATGATGTCACGATGTTTAAGATTCCCATTTTTATTACATTGGTTATGCAATGATGTATGATTTAAGATTTTGTGGCACACATAAGAATGGTATAATTATGAGATGGGTGGGACCTATATCTCCATCCAATTCATTGGGTAAAGATTTTATATCTCATGAGATAGACATGGATAGAATGGTAGGTTATACCGGTTCAGTGAAACAGGACTGAAACGAGGGTGACTCTGTTCAGAAATGGACTTTGTCCACTAAGATAGTCTTGGCAATGAGTTTTGACTAATATGAAATGATTCTCTATGATTATGTGTGTATGCCAAAAAGATTAATGTTTTATGTTATGATTATTGGGATTACATTTCACTATTATGATTTATCCCTTGTTATGAAATTATGATTTCTTTTGTAGGTTAAGATTTCCAAAAGTTATGTTCTTATGTATTTGATGTGTTTGATATTTCTTTTGTTTACCCTAACTGAGTATTTGAGCTCAACCTTTTATGTTTTATTTTCCCCATGATATAAAGAAAGGTTTTATGTATAAAAAAAGGAAGATCTTTATGGGAGATGTTGAAGATCTTTCACCACGATTAGAAGATTATATTCTGAGTTTCCAAAGACAATAAACTATTACGATCCTTGTGTTTGTGTTTTTGTTATGTACTAAGTATTCCACAAAAGTAATGTAATTTCCATGTACGTCAAGATTTTGGTCTCTACAGTTGGTATCATAGGGAAGGTTTAGTCAACCTTTGGAAACTAGGATGCGAAAACGTTAGTGAGATCCCGAGAGATATTTCTAAGGCATGTCTAGGGATGTCCCTAAGGATAAGAATAAGTATAAGATACAGTCTTAGAACTATGGTAACAATCATAGAATTTAACCTAAGAAGTTAGATATTGAGGATACTACCCCTTTATAATGTTTTTTCCCTAGCATGATTTTTTCCACTCACACTATTCTTTTTGGGTTTTAGACAATGGCTGTAACCCGAAGGAACCGTGTTGATCAATGCAATGGACAATGCAATGATTGTCCTCCTGAACAAACAAATTTTATGGGAGATTGAGTGAAAAACTTTATTTCTATACTTACACAAGCTATGAATCATTCTGGACTTCCAAATGAGCATAGAAGGGAATAATATTCTATTGAGTCCTTCATGAGGTAACGTCCACCTTCTTTCAGTGGGACTTCCTATCCACATGTTGCTGAACAATGGATCAGTACCATTGAAAAGATATTTTCAGTTCTTCAATGTTCTGAACATGATAAAGTCATCTTAACAGTATATCGTTTGGAAGGTGAAGCTGATCAATGGTGGAATCTTATCAAGAATACGAGGCCAAGAGATGAAATTGAGTCCATGGAATGGGACGAGTTCAAGAACTTGTTTTTCAGTAAGTAATTACCTCATATTCTTCGAACAAAGATGGAAAAGGAGTTTCTTGAGCTGAAGCAGAAGGATGATGAATCTGTTGGTATATACGAAGAGAATTTTACAAGACTTGCAAGGTATGCATCTGGCATTATCATCCAACCTGAAAGTAAAGTTGATCGATTTTTCAGTGGCTTAAAAGCAAGTCTTCGAAGGGCATTAGCTATAAGAGACTTCAGTAGCTATGAAGAAATTGTGTGTTGTGCTATCAAGGTAGAAATGGAAGTTGGCGTTACATATCCATCTCATGGTTTTGACAAGAAATGAAAGATGGAGTTCAAGGAGAAATCTCAGAATAATGGTGAAATGAAGATGAATGTTTCCTTATGCACAAAGTGTGGAAAGAAGCATGGTTGAGATTGTCTTAAAGGGACTAGAAAATGTTTTAAGTGTGGAAAAGAAGGTCATCGAGCAGCTGAGTGTCAAAGTAATGGAAAAAGGGTTTCTAGTGATGTGAATAAAGCAAACACTGCAGAGAACGCACCACCAATACTTCAATGCTTGAAGTGCAAGGAAATGGGGCATTATGCTAATAAATTCCCTAATCCAAGGGTAAGTGATGATCAACATGAGCAACCTCATAAGTCAAAGGAAAAAAGGGAAGTCACATTCGATTACTATTGGCGATGTTGAATATGACAACGATGTGGTGGAATGATTAAGTGTTTATGTAATGGGATTCTAAAATAATGTTGTAACATGGAGTATTGGAATATTTATGTATTGGTCTAATGTAGTATTCAAAGTGATTGAGATATTTTTGGAAATAAGATGATATTAGCATAATGAAGGGATAAGAAGAAAATGAAATGTTTGACAGTATTCATGAGCTCATTATAGATATAAGGACTAAGTGATATCATGGTTTGAGTATATAGAATTTTGAGGATTTTGGTATGTGGAATGTGTTAACTTTTAACTGCATTCATGTTTTCCCTATGGTTCAATGGGTATTCATTTTTTTTTCAAGAGAATACATGATTAAGGTATTCACATGATTGGGAAGTGACCAACAATATATATATATATGGGGGATAAATGATGGTATTCACATGCTTGGTTGATGACATTTCAAGTAATCGTTTTCTTTATACTATGAGCTTGGATCGAAGTATTTTAGATAATCCTTAAGATTGGAATGGATTATGTTGGACATAAGTTAGAATAAAACATTTTTTTCGATATTATTGATGGGATGTTATAGTAATATAGCTTTAGAAAACGAACAACCTGTAGGACGGGCGACAACCCATCGCGTCGGACAAGGCCATGGGAATCGAACCCACAACCGAAGTGCGACTGGCCTTTATCGGCTACCACTGGCCTATAGGAAGTCCCTGTTTAGTAGAAACTAGTTTTATTATATTATGAAATATGATATATCAAGTATAAGTCCATTTTAGGAACCATATATGATTAATCTCACTATAGATCGACTTATGTATATTTAATAACTTTTGCTAACCTTTTTTTTGAGACAGATCGAATGACCCGTCATTCTATCACATTATCTTCTAACACTTCACGAATAACAAATTAAACTCCATTTATTTAAGAGATGAAGTGGAAATTTTTCAAGGCACGAAAAACAGTGAGATTGTACCAAAATAAATTAAGTATTTATTCTAATTCCAATTTCATCAACTTTAGGGAAATGATCTTGAAAACCAATAATGTTGTCCTAGTGCTCTAATATCTGATGAATCAGATGGTACCATAGATCGTCACAAATTTATGGCTTTGTGATTGCTGGATTTTCCATAGCCATGTTCTCTACCACTCTCCATCAGAACATGATGGTTAGATTTCTCTTCCATATCTATATTTTCACCTATGTGGAAACCCAGTGATTAGTTTTTTTGGGTAACCGTTACGTTTCATAATTTTGTATTTAAATATTGGTTTTGGTATTCTTTTTTACGATGTGGGGTTCTATTAAAGAATCTTTTGAGTAGTAAACCATTTATAACCCCGACGAATTTTGAGGGCGAAATTCATTTTAAGGGGGGTAGAATGTAAAACCCTGAGATTTTATGAAAAATATTGTTTTTAATTTCATTAATGTCTTGTGTTGTATGATGCACCAAAAGGAGCTTGCACAACATGCATCCTTGACATGCCTTTTATTACACGCAATCGCGACCTTCCTCGATAGCGTGTGTAGTACGCAATACCGAGTTTCACTAAACAACGATATGCTGTTAAAATATTATTAAAACTAGCCGTTATAAATAGTAATAACCACTTTTTGAAAGTTTTTAAATTTTATTTTTCAAAATGGACTTCATTTTTGGTTTCGGAATATCGAAATTAGCTTAGGGTGAAATTTTGGTAATTTTCGGATAACTTTCATATTTTGATGAATAGTTGAAATTACTAAATTTTAATAAAAAACAACTTTTTCAATCGAAATAATTAATAGTGATAAATTATTAATTTGAGTGGTTTTAAAGTATATTTAGAATATATTTTTACAATTTAATACAATGTTGGCCATTGGATGTAATTCTACATTTAAACCAGACATAAACAAGTGTCAATCTTTTGATAGTTATTATCTCTTAAGAACACGCTATTTGTTTTGACGACGGGAATTAATTTTTAAATTAATTAATGCAACATATATGTTTTGAATTTGGTAAAATAGAAATCATTTTTGAGTTCATAATATCAAATATAGCTTAGGACTAATTTTTGGTATTTTTCTGGAAACTTTCATTTTTTGATGAATAGTGAAACCACTAAGTGGTAGTTAAAAAACTGAATTTTTCATAAAACATAATTTTACCACTACTGTGAGTGGAATTTAGAAAATCTGAGAGACACGGTTGATGTCAGTAAGTAAAATATGGTTCAATGAGATGAAAATAATTTTTGGTGAATAGTAACTTTTTACTTTTATTTACCACGGTTAAAATTAAATAGGGTAATTAAGGTTAAAAATGATATTATTATTACCCTAAAGCATGTACTAATTCTATTGGATACGTTTAATTAGACCAAAAACAACCTTAGGAATAAAATACGACCATTTAGGCCCATTTGGATTAGATTAGGACATTTATTATTAATTTATTTAAAGAAGGGTTAAAATAGTTAAAATCAACGTTTAATAACTAAATCATTTTTAATATGGGGATACAAATAAGATAAATTCGACTATAAATATTCATTAGAAAGATAACAAGATTTACTACTTAATGGTATTTTATTTGTAATTTTTAGAAATTAAATAATTTAATTTATTTATGACACAACGATGATGCAGTAATTATCTTATTAAGGAAATATTGACATAATTGATGTTATAAATATCCAAATAAATATAATTTGAGACTTTTTATGAATTCCACTAATTTCCTAGGTTAATATGACATGTTAGTAGTGATTTAATTAACTTTTTTCGAACTTATCATTCTGTTATGAGTTTCACAAAAATCAATTACTAAATAGTGTCAAAATTGACATAAAATAGTTTTTTTTAAAAAAATTATATTATTAATTGTTATTTTATTCCTCAAAATCTAATTTTCTACCAAATGACGTAGATAAGGTTATATATATTAATAATAAACAACTTGGGGTTCGTTTTTCTTGATATAGTATGTTTATTAACCTTATAGTATAAGAACACAAGAAGACACGGTAAAAGTAAAATTATTTAACTTAATGTTAAATCTAAATGATAAGGTTAAAATAGGAACCTAAACATTTCTAAATTCTATTGGATGAGAGGATTTCTACCCATCCCCACCTTAGCCTAGAAATAAATCAATTTGGAGCTATTTAAAAACGAACTTGACTTTATAATAAATTAATATTTTTAGTTTTTCCAAAGGAGCCCCCCTCCTCCCTTATAAAAGGGCACCTCCTCCCTCTCTTCCTCACACAACATTGAGCCTTCATGCTCAGCCAATCCCTGAAAAATTCTCTTCTCCACTTCCCTAGAAACATCCTAGAGGTTCTGGTATTCCTCAAAGACCAATTTTAGTGCCCTAACAAGAGGTCTCAAAGAGGCGCTTCAAAGAAGAGGTAATTTCCGTTACCGATTCTTTCACGTTTATTTCTTCTTCCACTTCTTCTTCTTAGGTTGTTTCATTATGAAGTAATAAAATCAGTATCACTCATATACTGATATGTTAATATAAGTATGAAACAATCCTATTTCACCATCTATCCATCCTATGGAAAAAGAAATCACCGCGCGTGCGTACGTACGAAATACCGTCTCCACGCCGTGATGATATCTATTTTCCACCACCACCTTACTTGGATGGGTGTAATGGTGTAAATAATAACTATATATTATTATTTTAAAGTGATATTTCTTCTGAAATAGTATACATACACTCCAATACAGTCCCAAGATCATGAGAACGATATCATCTCTCGTGCGTACGTACGGACTACCATCTCCACGACGCGATGAGATTCATTCTCCACTTTAAACCATTCATGAATGATTATAAAGTATATATAATAAGTAATCATGAAATATATGACATAATAATTATAATTTATTTATGTTTATATATATTAATGTAATCTAATTACTTCCGTTCAACTCAATAAGGAAACGAAAACAGCGTTCATGCGTACGTACGGCCTACCGTCTCCATGAACGGTGTATTTCATTCCATTTACTGATTTATTATATATATATGTATATTCTGAATATATATATATATAAATCATGTTTTATATTCTTTAATTAATTAATCATGATCTAAGTAATCATATGAATAATTACAAGTCAAAACACGGACGACAAATGAATCAATTTTACCCAAAACGCTCTTTAACATAGAATTTACAAATGAACGGGTAATATAAAGTCATAAGTGAACCATATATGATATAATAACAATGGATGTGATTCTTTAATAAGTCAATGAAATTATTTAAATCATTATACAGGAGGTTCGGACACTTACGAAGCAAATCAGACCTAAGGTAAGGGAAATATCACAATCTCATTTTTATCCGAGATTGTTTATACTTTAGTATTTACTAGGGTGTATTTTATCATCCACATCCATTTCTCTTCAATATGTAATATTATTTCCATCCACCTAAATTTGTTTAAATCCAATTTTACCCTTTTGTGAGTTTTTAGTAAATGATATGAAAGGAATCTTTTGTCGTTTTTCGTATGAGGTACTCTTTCAACTTTTCCGAAAAAAGTACGAGAAGAATGTTTTTTTAACTTATACAGCATGAATGGATTTTTAAAACATTATTTCCTAGAAGCTTCCTTTACAAGTTTTCAAGATTATTTTTAATCAATTTTATTTTAGTTTAAAATTGTATGACATGTTAAGAAAGGTAAAAATTTTTTGAAGTAGAAAGGATATTTTCCTCAAGAATGGAGTTTAAGGGTTTTATCAAAATTATTTTCCATCTAAGATAATATAGGGTTCTGTTTCTATCCCTATTATTACATTGATTTGATTATGTTGTGATGGAATTATTTTTATGAATTCCATTATCTTATATGAATTGTTTGATGATGTCACGATGTTTATGATTCCCATTTTTATTACATGGGTTATGCAATGATGTATGATTTAAGATTTTGTGGCACACATAAGAATGGTATCATTATGAGATGGATGGGACCTATATCTCCATCCAATGCATTGGGTAAAGATTTTATATCTCATGAGATAGACATGGCTGGAATGGTAGGTTATACCGGATCAGTGAAACAGGACTGAAACGAGGGTGACTCGGTTCAGAAATGGACTTTGTCCACTAAGATAGTATTGGTAATGAGTCTTGACTAATAAGAAATGATTCTCTATGATTATGTGTGTATTCCACAAAGATTCATGTTTTAAGTTATGATTATTGGGATTACATTTCACTATTATGATTTATCCCATGTTATGAAATTATGATTTCTTTTGCAGGTTAAGATTTCCAAAAGATATGTTCTTATGTATTTGATGTGTTTTATATTTCTTTTGTTTACCCTTAATGAGTATTTGAGCTCACCCTTTTATGCTTTCTTTTCCCCAGGATATAAAGAAAAGTTTTATGTATAAAAAAGGAAGATCTTTATGGGAGATGTTGAAGATCTTTCACCACAATTAGAAGATTATATTCCGAGATTCCAAAGACACTAAACTATTACGATCCTTGTGTGTGTGTTTTTATTATGTACTATGTATTCTGCAAAAGTAATGTAATGTCCATGTACGTCAAGCTTTGGGTATCTACAATTACTATCTGAGAAAAAAAATCATGGGGAAACATGTTTATTATCTTAATATATATTTTCTAGACATTTATTCGATGTGTAATCATAGAACAACACAGTAAGGGTCATCACTGAATACGAACTATAGCTAAAAAAGGCTCTAAACAACCATCATTTTCTGAATTAGCAACAAGAATTCAGAATAACATAAACAAAATATTCCAATGGATTAAATCATCTGATAGCTATCTATACTCATAAATTTTGTATATTATAATTGTTTATATCATTATAATAGAACTTATTATTCACCTCATGGTAACAAAAGAAGAAATTTCTCACACATAATAAATAAATAGGATAGATTGGGTATCAAAAACCTCATGGATACATTCTCATCTCATTGAGCACCATAGCATGAAGAAGAAACAACCAACCCACCTCAAACACACACACAAATACTAGACCAACCAATAGAAAACATAATTTTTATCCAAAACGCATCTTATAACCACACCAAACTAAAATTGTGCCACCACATGAGATCTTAAATGATGAATGTAAGTCACCATTTGTGAGAGAGTAAAAAACACCTTGGATCAATATTTGGAATCCATCAATACATAATAATCAATGTAAATGAGAATAAGTCTATAATTTTTCCTCAGGGTTCCTCAGGTTTCATTGAATGATAGAGATGGAAATATATATTTTGGTATGAATGAATGAAATGAAATAGTCCAGATGGATTTTAGAATAACATAGACCCGAAATCATTCATATTGTGTAACCCATTCATGGAATGAATTCTCGTATCTCCCCACCAATAAAATATTACATTTCATTGAAATTTATACATACATTTATGTAAATTTAAAAAATCATGATTTGAATATGTTTCATACTACATGCCTCAACTAAACACAATCTATGAAATCACTATCTACAAAATTATTGAATCACTATCACAATAAATGAATTTGGTTCACCTCATGAAGATTTAACTATAGTACACATATTATTATATCTCCCATAGAGCCCTCTAGACCTCAATTGAATTCAAATAGCTACCAAAAAATAAAATTAAGAGGGATGGATGACAAAATCAATTATATTTTTATAAAGACGGAGTCTTAACATACATAGATATTACATCATTTCTTATGATTATTTATTTCATCATAAAACTATATGCTTGAGTACCATAATTGTTTAGTGTCTATGAAAACATGGAATAATTTATTCTTATTAAAAATATATATATTAGAAATATATTTAAATAATCTTACACTTTATTAATAATGCTTTATAACTTTATTCTTAAAAGGGGGAATGAAAAAATAATAAATGGTTGAGCTCAGATTCTCAATAAGTGTAAAAAGTGAGATATATAATCTTAAATATGAGAAAAAGGGAATTATTACATGAGAATAACAATAGATGATAATACCATACATCTCATGGATCTTATACATGAGTCACTCAACAAATATTTGTATTTAATAACACATAAATCATAAGGGATTAAATTACATTTCCCTTAAAGGTATTAGATATGAATAAGACATATAATTTATGGTATATATTTATTCATATATATCATTCAATATATGTTATGTATTATTTCCAAAACCAATTTGGAAACTTCATGGAGGATTTGACTACTAGGATAGAAAAACACATACCTATTCATATAACATTCCTTTTGGTGGAGTGTGTTCACTCCCTAAACCATCTTAGTAGTCATGCATCCCTCCCAAGACCATATTGATAGTCAAGGTTCACTCCCAAAACTATATTAGCATAAAAATTCATTTACTCAATATAGTTGACTCACCATTCCATGAATTCTTATATCGTGTGATATGAATCCTATTACAATATATTCGTTGGAGATTTTGGATCCAACCATCACATAATTAAATCAAACATACATTTTCTACAAGTTAATAAAATACTCATTATATCATTACCCATTAAATGAGAAGGGTTTCATATAATTATATCGTAACCAATGAAATGAAATGAGTATCACAAATAATTAATCTTGTTATAAACATTAGAAAAGAGATAGGTCTGATATTCATTTTACCATTGTGTAACTTTTGTATGTAATTTGGATTCTTGATCCCTTTATCATCATTCAAATTATTAAAGGGAACCCTGTTTCATTAAAAATAATTATCAATTTGAATATAATAAATTCAATGAAATAACTAGAATGATGTCATTTGGTCATATCACCATTAAATATTAAAAAATATTAATTTATTTCAATTAATATAGACAAGGATTTTAAATGTTCACTTGGAACATTTCTTACGGAAATTTATCACTTCGTTGAAAATAATTTTTAAGGGATGCAATTTTTTTTCAAAACACTTTCCTTTGGAAACAACATTGAAAAATTATAATGTATTGTCTATAAATTATATGATACTTTTTTTGTGTAAAATAACCATTACCTATTTAATAACACTTTTTAAAACATAAATTATTTGAAAATTTATTTATTATATAAAAACATTAAAAACATATAAATGAAACGTGAGAATATTTTTGAAAACCATTATTTGATAATATCTTTTGAAAAAAATATGAGGATTTCATAAAAATAATTTGAAAACCACTTGAAAAATAATATATTTATTTAATATTAAAAACACATTCATTAAAACTGACCTTTCAAACATGAAAAGGAAGCATCAAGGAAATAATGGTAATAAATATGAGTAAATCGGTACCAGCAAAACATTATTTTTTCATAATAAAATGATTATAATAGATTATTGATTAGAAAAACAAGTTTATTCCTCTTAAAACAATTTCTAAATATATAAAACATGATAAAAAGTTTCTTTTATAAACCAAATGAGAACAGTAATACATTTTTCAAATATCATTTGAGAAATAATTGTTTTGAACGAAAATAGATTATTTACCAAAGGGTTAAATTAATTACGATTTTATGAAATAATATTTTCTTATTAATTTTATGTACCAAATAGTGAATAAAAGGAACAATTACAACAATATTTCAGGAATAACTATACAGATATAAATCCATGAGTTATCACAGGTCATGGATAATATGATTTCATTTTTTTAAGAATAATATTAAGAAATTCTAATAAAAGACAAAATTTTAGCAAAAATACATTACCCGTTTTGTTAACATGAGTCATAATCAAAATTAGATAATAATATTAAATGATTCTTAAAACATTTTGAAAATTTTATATTCATGATAAAAGATGTAAAATCATCATATATTTACCATATAAAAAATTATATGTTCATATGATAACATGTGTCTCAAGGCAGTAAAATTGAGACAAAAATACATGAACAGTTTTTAGCATTCATACCATAAAACCGATGTATAATATATCCAAAAAGTGTTATGTAAATAAAAATAAAAATAATAAATTAGTCGTAGACTAAATTTTTGTTCATTTTATCTGTTTACAACACTTCAACTGGGGTGTTCGCGCATCACGTGTCATTGAATGCTATCGTCAAATTTGTTTCCATACATTCCTCCAATAAAAATATGAGAGGCATTCATCACATTTTTGGTTATTTCTTCTCCTTGATTGAATTGGGATGAAGGGATGTCACTTTCCTCTTTAAGGATCCATCCATGGAATTCGTCTCCTATTCTAGGTCTCTTATATAGATTAATACATGTCCTTTATCCTCATTTATGATGTCATATCTTCATTTTCATTTGTTAATTATGTTTATTCTATATTGACATTCCATAGGGTATTAATAGGGAAGAATAATTTTGTCAGGGAAGTATTCAAATTGAGAATCAGTAGCATGTCAGAAAGATGGAACATTAGACAACTGTATTCCTCATCCTACGATGGCTTCTCAAGGAACATAAGCAGAGGAATTCCCCATCGATAGGTGAGTATCTTATAATAGGGGAATGTCTTCCATGCATTTCTTTATGTATTATAGTCCTAACATAATGTAGGCCATGATCTTAACATATTTCAGATAAAGAGGGTCCCATGTATAATGTTGTGAGAAGATAGAGTAGTCTAATGAAAAATATTTTGAAGGATGAACATATTTGTACAACACAAAGTGGGATCACCTCGATATTTTAACAGATGGAGGGATCAAAATTCCCGATTAGGACAGAACTAATAGTGATGTGTCTGATAAATAAAAGGATTTCATTCCATGAAGGCTGATATAGAGACAACAAATGGTTGATAAATGAGTTATTCCTTAATCAGTGGGACATAATGGTTTTCTATTGGTTAGGAATGAGCATCATGGAGGCTTCCTACGTACCCCGTCTAGATGTCCAGGATCAAAACCCATATATATTTTTGGATGGATTGGGGTTTACATAGTGATACTACTTGTCACACGAGTAATTATCTATGTTGGTTTAAGTGGATTGTGTGTGGATTAGACACTGAGTCTGAAAGGGTTCTATTGAGAGTTACTAAGGGGGTGAATAGAGAATACGAGCGGAGATGACAAAGATTGATGTCATGAATTTATTGAGATATGGTGGCCCTTTAAAAATCAAGATGGATTATTAACTAATTGGATGAAAGATATATAATGGATTATATTGATGAAGTGTTGGGATTTGACCTCAAGGTAGTTTACTACATATCCCAGAAGGTTGAGTATCAAATTATATATAGTTAAAAAAAGGTGTATTGGTTTTTATATCTAAACAGTAGGCCATGTCAAAATAGGACATGTGGTAGGGGATTAAACATGTAAGATTACCTTATGAGAATGAAATGATGGGGATTACACCAGAATGAATATCTAACTGATAGGGTCATGATGGATTGGTTATTAGAATCCAAGAGGTTTAACCCAAGAAGGAGGGAACTAATGTATACCACTGATCAGTATTTAAACTCAGGGAGGTATCCCACAAAAAATGTTTTGTGTATATGGATCTAAAACCCAATAGTTTTTAAGGGATGATGTGGTGTCATGTTAAATATGAACCATTAAGACCACTTGATTCATTATTGTTTTGATAAATAAGAAGAAGAAATAGTCCACATTCTCATTTCACAAAACATGCATTAGTGAGGGATTTTGTGGGATTAAACATAGTAGCTTCCCATGGTGTATAGTGTTTTGTCTGAAGGGAATCTCATTCCATAAGGGGAAGAGCTTTTTTTAATGTTAGTAAAAAATATTGAATCCCATCAAAATATGTGTCAGGGCTTATGTGCAGACTTTCTGAAGATCACACAGTGGAAAAACCTAATGGTACATGGACAAAGATTTGAAGATGTTGTAATTAATAGACACACAATAACCATCCCCCATCTATTCATGAGCATATGATGTCATTATGTTCCATTCATACATGTTTAAATACAGTTATTTCCATGCACAGATAGATGAATGTTTAACATTGTGTGTCGAGGATGTAGGTGAATATTAGTTTAACTTAGTTCTATGTAGATGAGGGTAAATCACTTCTCATCCATTATATTTACATAAAATATAATTACATACACATGGGTAAGGGAAGTCATTAGTAATTCTTGATGGGATTGGTGTGGATTAGTGGTCGATTGTGGGGTCCATGTTATCATAGATATTTCAAAAAGTAAAATCCATTGGAGTACATTTAGGAAACATTAATAGGTCAATAAATACAACCCGAGACTCATATGAGGGACAAATAATTCTCAACATACAATCCTAGAGGATCACTTATAAGTGGATCTTAAAATGTAGGGGGGCTTGGTGAGAGGTTCTTTAAGAAATGCAGGTGCTTCTTGAAGGTCAGTGGCTTCACAAATAAAGGAGCTAAATGAAGCAGGTGACCCTATCATGGTACGAAATCACAACATGAGGGAAGAGTGATTTATAAAGGTTGAATGCTCTATGAATCAATGATTGAGCCAAAATATATCCTTCCATCCCAAAAGTTGTGGACCATTGGGAAGGGAATCACTACCATGGACAGGGGTATGGAGGAACAATTGAAATGGGTATCATGATGTTATAATACATTGGGTTAACTATTTTTATCTATGGTTATTTTCCATTTTGGGAATCATGAAATGGGATATAAGATGTTGAATGGCTATGGTAAACATGAATGTGAGGTGTGGTAGTCTATATTTTTATAGGAAAAGGGGTATCATAATTCTAAAAGGTGAATTGTGAAGGAAAACTGATTTCTGAGAAGTGGAATGACTCAATTAGACTCTTGAAGCCATCTATAAACTAGCATAGTGTTGGATTTGGGAGTGTCGAACTCATAATAGTAATTTCATATTACAAATGTGTTCAGGATAGATATATATACTCACATAGTATTTTAAGGAGGTATAACCATTAGATGAATGTTGATCTTTTTTTATCTTGGATTGCATCTCGAGTGCCCTGGATTTACGCAACATATCATAGAGAAAATATTTCAGCACCAAAAATGACCCCCTCATAATTGAAGTGTTGGAACCAGGTTCTTCAAAGAATGATTTGGTGTATGGTTTGTGTTTGTTGTCAATCCTCAGTGGAAGTTCAGGGTGTGTACCAACAAAGTGATCATACCGTTCAAGCAGAAAACAGTAGTGAAGGTGGCGTTGTTTCCCAGTGTTTGCCAAATTTTTGGGCCTAAAAATCGGCCAATAAAGTAAAGTGTTTTTGGCAAAGGTACTTGCGCGCCGTGCTCTTGGAGGATGAAAGACTTGCGCGCCATATGATTTTGAGGATCAGAACATCAAAATTTGGCTAAGGCAAGAAGGTCGCGCAAGTGTTGGTTGGGTCGCGCAAGTGAGTTGCGCGACAGAGTTTATTGATGACAAGACTTGCGCGCCGTCGAGGACTTGCGCGCTGCCGCGCAGGGGGTCCAGTTTGCCTATAAATACTGGACCACCCCTCCTCATTTCCAACGGAGTTCAAGGCCAAGAGTTTGTTCGAGCTCTCGTCGCGCAGGTGGTTGAGTCGCGCAGGTGGTTGTTTTGTCGCGCAAGTATAGCTTGCGCGCCAGTTTTTGGCTGTGCGCCCAAGGTGGTTTGGAAGAGAAAGGAATTGGACCGCGCAAGTTTGTAGTTGGGGAAGGAAGAGTTGCGCATGTGTGTTGATGACACATGCGCGCCAGTTTGTACTTGCGCGCCGTAGTGGTACTTGCGCGACTGTCTTGGAGAAGTGCGCCTGGTTTTGCTGAAGCCCACCGTCGTGTTTGGAGCTGCACGAAAGCCGAGAGACTACTCGGTGTATTTGAGGAAAAGTTATATTCTTCTTCTGGTGAGAATCGGACTTCAATAGAGCATCTACATACAACAAAGGATGCACTCTTATGCAAATGAAGAAGAGACCCTCACGTCTATAAACTGATTGGGACTTCACCAACGGCAGTGAGCCAGCGGGAGTCAACGGGAGTGACCCGAGGGAAGTAGTGAGCTATCCCTGAACCTTTGTAAAGGCAGTGAGCCTGGGACAGAGCGACTGTACCCGAACTTTTGTAATCTACAGCTAGTGAAGCATAGTGGATTTTGGTACGACCGACAACCTGTCGGCGTATGCTCCTTGGACGTAGCCCTTAGTGGTGAACCAAGTAAAAATGGATGTGTCTTCTTTGTGCTTGTGAATGTCTTCTTTATGATCATAATCTTCATACAGGTTCAACAAGTTCCTACCAATGTGGGAACAAGATCCATCACATTAAAAGAAAAAGTGGTCACCCTGATTCACCCCTCCCCTCTCAGGGTGTCCCGGGGTCCTTCATGAAGTGTATGGGAAACTTATGGTTAGGTTCTAATTGTAAATCACCAAATAGTATGTGATAAAAAAGCATTCTCATGGTAAACAGATCATGATGTGCACTATGTGGGGTCATAGTGAAGCTCGGGTTTCTGATGGTGCCACAACGATCGGTCGGCTACCACTGGTATATAGTTAATGTGACCCCCTTATCAACACAAATTATCCAAAATTTATTTCTATAAATAACCTCCCTATCCCCATGAATAGTTTTTGTGAACTGATCTCCTCATACCATTCCTTGATGAACTTTTTTAGAGAACTAGGGGATCACAATCCTCAATTACTCCGTGATGTGCACAGAGTCCCCAACGATACCATGGAATGTCTCCCTAGATATTTAAATCTCAAATGACCTTCATGAATAGTTTCAGAAAAATTTACCAATTCCCAATTTAAAGGCCACTTGGAAATCTTCTTGTGATGTCTTATTAAATGGTACCTGATGGGAATATGCAATGAACTATATCCAGATCGACAAGTATGGCCAGATACATTATGATCATGAATCACTACTCGAATTTATATCATTATAGTAGATTGGATTTCCCCATTGAAAAAGATTAAATTTTTATGGATTGGGTTTAAGGGGTTATTTTTTTATCCATAACATAAGAATGGTTGAGTAGATAGATTGCTCTCTGGGCACCACGGGGCAATACTAATGGTAATAGGATGCTGATGGTCACATTTGGAAGGAATACTCCCCAATCAAAGATTCATGTCACTATAACCTACTAAATTACATTGATATAAGACCATTAGAGAGTGATACATCCTTACCACAATATATTTCCATAAACTAGGTGGGCCTAAGAAACC
The DNA here is from genome assembly GCA_963277665.1 of Viscum album. Taxonomy (NCBI): domain Eukaryota; kingdom Viridiplantae; phylum Streptophyta; class Magnoliopsida; order Santalales; family Viscaceae; genus Viscum; species Viscum album. Next base: position 1,354,586,898 of record OY728158.1, on the reverse strand, counting down.
CATAAAAGTGGTGGAATTATGACTGGGATATACGCAAGGTCTGAATCTTCACAAAATTGTGGGCATATTACTACTAGGAATATTTATCCAATAAAGACACTGGGGAATAGTTATGTAGGATAGGACTCTATGAGGTGGTATGGGCCTCCCAGTTCCATGTCTATCAAAAAGAGAAATCATACATGAAAATAAGAGTAAATTTCCATGAGATACCAGGAAATTCCATTTTTAAAACAGAGAAATCATCATTAGCCTCTAGGACCTCCATAATATTTATGGGATTCCTATCCTAGGGAAATTTATGAAAAAATCATCCTTATAGAGAATGCTTGGGAGGATTAAGAGTATGTGCCATATCGAGAAAAAATAATTACTATATGTGGTGTTATGCCTGAATGAAAAGAAAATTATAAAGCGGGATGTCCACATTAAGTTGTGGATCATCTATTTCTTGAACATACTAGTGAATGGGCATACATAGTGGGAAGAGGTAGCAAGGAAGCTACCAAAAAGTCCATACAACCACCCAATGGGAGATCAATAGTGAAAAAAGGCTCTTACAGGTAGATCCTGAATAACAGTTAGTTGTAATTGTGGGGGTACAACATCAATATCAAGGATCAAATTATAGTTAGGTTTACCAGATTCATCGTGAAAATAATCTAGGAATGGATTCTTCTAGTAAGATAATCACAGAAGGGGGTGTGGACTATTATATTCATCATAGTGATGATTCTGGAATTTTGGCAGTATGTCAATCATGGGATCCCACTACTGGATAAGATATAAAAAGTTCTTTGTCATGTTAGTGATCATAAAAAATCCACTACATGTTGTGGACCGCTTCACATTATGTATAGTTTTATGGTGGTGCACATGGGAGGATAGGAATATAAGGATCTCATATCTCCTTAGGTGACTAAATTTCATCCAGTGATTCTTAACATCATAGGGATTTATCCATTCATGTTATGATTGAGAGTCAATTTTGTAACCGTTGGGAGAAAAAATAAATTAACTTTACATTTGTTCCACCTATTTTATCAGGTGATAAATGAAGATATCATGGGAATCGAAGATGATCAGGCATATATACTGACCATTCATGGTGGAGTGATGGGGTCGTGGGAGGATTGTCTACAAAAATGATACCCACACAATATACATTGATTTTCATGGAAGTTATGATGCATACAGTGTATGACACTAAATGTATATTTGGGAATATGACATGATCATCACTCATAAGATATGAGGATGATCTAGCTCATTTTCACATGGGAAGACAGGATAATGAAGAATGAACTGCCACAATATGCTATTTTGTATGGTCTGGTTGAGGTTTATGAATAGATATATGTGACCCCTTATCCATGAGAAACAATTAGGGAGCAGATCATTAGTGGGAAGGAGGGACTGATCCCTCTATCTCTGGTTCAAGGTTGAGTGGGAGTAAGGGAGCATCGTAGGGGGATGGGTTGATGCACATCATAGTGATAGTGCTATAGTAGAAAGATATGTGGTCCATAAACCATCCTCAATATCATAAATGATTTTTAGAAAAGGAATATTAGAAATATCACTAGATCCAGTGATCTAAGTAGAATATGACATGGAGAGTGGGGATCCCTCAACGGGTATCTTCAGGATATCCATCCGGGCTCCAATGAAATAATTTTTTCATGTAGATATTCCGGATTATGTATTCTATCCAGAGGCTTTGGAAACATGAGATACCTACAGATAGTTTATCAACAACTATATTCTATGGGATCACATGAAATGATATGGGAGGCATCTAGATAGGGTCCTATTTATTAAGCATGGTCTCTACATCTCAGGTTGAAACAATGTAAATTTTGAAAGAAATGGAGGACCTATTTCATTTCGGAGGTACTGTGTGTGCAATGAAAGATTGAATGAAGTTGTTACTAGAAATGAAATCTCCCTTGAATCTGTTGCAAACTATTTTGGAGAAACAATATCACTTTTCATGATGAATTGGATGAATCATTCTATGAAGGTAAAAATTATCGAATCCCTCGGGATGATTCTAAGGACATATATTTTAAGGAATCATCATTATAAGAAGGTGAGGTAACGACCTTAGGGGACACTGCCTTGGAGGTATTTAATGAATCTCATGAAGTAATTTTTACTATATTCTTTGGTGATAACACATATCTCATCCTTTATCTATATTGCTCTACTGAAATCTATTCCATACATGAAAATATTGTGCAACTAACCTCTTCAAATGAGGATGGAGGTTTTGAAACACATTCATATAACCTAGAACCTAGGATTATCTAGGGAAAAGCTTTCTATATGTCCCTTAAATGATAAAAAAACTATGACACCCTCTATGGATGTTTTTTCTAATTCAATCATATTTTGGGGTCTACAACCAAGTATCCCAATGATGGAAAGCTGAGAGAATGAGTATCCATCACATATCCTCTATATGTTTCCTACCTCATAGAGTCTTACTTATTGTTTATTAAATAATATTGATTGATATAGTCCCTGTTTGAATGTTCCTTGGATTAGTGGGTTCTCTACTACTAGGAATGTTTACTGAACCTCAGAGAGGATATGTGATTCCATTCCCAATATACGTTTGGGTCAATGGGTGGGAGACCATTCAACTTAGCTGGCCCTCAACTTCCATCGATCATTCAATTGTGGTTGCTGGTGGATCCACCAGGACTATAGTGCTTAGTGCTAATAAGGATAATTCTGTCATGGTGGGGTCATGAGTTGATCACCAACCTCAGGAAATAGATCCCATACCACATGACATGTTGTCAGAGGAGGATCATGTTGTTCAACTCTTGGATGAATTTCTATTGTATGAGGCTACAAATCACAGATTTTTTGATGAGTCTGATTCCGATGTGGTTGAGGATAGTCGGCCCACCCGATGTAGGGTGTGGAAGTTGATCACGTGTTCCATCAAAAACACCATATAGTCTCAAAGGATAATTGACAGAGCTAATATTTTCCACATATTTGTGTATGAATTTTTATTTTTATTAACATGAAAATTTATTAATTTGAACTTATATGGATCAATTTTGGATTTATGATGTGTTTTGAGAAAAATGGTGAAAAAATCATTATTCTCGATTTTAAATTATTTTTAAATCAATGGTATTTTAAGTTATTTTATGAAAAATATAATTACCAATTATGTGACTCTATTTATATTAGTGTCATTTTTTAATTTCCATAAAATCTGTATTCTAGGCTAGGGGCTCATTCATGCATCTATATTCCATAAAAGTCATTATAGTTGACCAATTTTCTAGGTAGACAACATGGACCCACCACCGCAACAGAATCACATCACGCCTACACACCTCTAATATAGATGATTTTTCACTACAAAGAACGAAGACACATTGAGTAGTTTATAAAATTAATTTTAGGTAGTTTATAATTCAATAAGGCTTTCATTGGATGTTGTACATTTGTATGAAGCTTCATGGAACCTTCATTTAGAAAATTTAACACACAAAAAAATCCATAAATCCATAATCTGCTAGAAAAATGAGCTGAAATTTTTAGGGGACACTGGAAAAAAAAATTGGAACACCATAACAGAAGATACTATGTGTGAATTTTCCATCTAATTGGTCCAAAATGCATCACTTTTTAGATTACATAAATCATCCTATAAAAGGAGAGTAACTCATACCTCTCAAAAAACCCATTTTCTATCACATTCTTTCATGGAACCAAGGAGGAGATATCCACCGAAGAAGGCAAACTGAGAAGCTTCCCCCATTATTTTTAATTTATTTAATTACTTTACTTTGGTTTTATATGTCAATTTTTATTTTAATTTATAATAAATTAAGGCATTGTTTAAATTTATATGTCTACCCATCCACCCTCTTTTCTTCTTCCCATATTACCATCGTGAACTATAACACTCATGAGCATGATTAAATGATCCAAGAATTATCCCAAGAGTGTAATCATGTTCTTGAACCCAAGACCATTTTTTAAATATTTCTTGAGTTATATCTATTGATAATTTATAGTGGGTGTAATCTTCATTGTGGTTGTCTAATGTTTAACTTCTTAAGATACAAACATTTTCTCTCGTTTGATGTGGTGGATAGAGGGTGTGCATGGAGATCACTAAGTGGAATTTTAATTCATAACTAGGGTATAATAAGGTGTTCACAAATATGGTGGAGTGTGTTCACTGTGAATATTTGAATCTGGTTAATGAATTTTCTCCCTGAATGTTCTCTCATGATAACTTCTGTTCTCCACTAATTCCTTTTTGTTTATAATTTCATATTAATTTGAATTGATTTTTAGCATTTAATTTAACTTTATAAATTCCATTTAATTCATATAAATAATAAAATATAAGTAGATAAGGTTATTTTTTTATGTAAGTGATCAACTAAGAATGCTCCTCCATTAAAAAGACAGTAGTTATCTTATATGACACACTAGGAAAACATATAAAATACGCTTTCACCACGCCCAATGAAAGGTGTTCAACAAAACCAGCATCATTTTTAAGAGATATGAAATTATATCGATGAATTTTTCAATATTCAAATTCTTGTAAATATATTTTTTGTTTAAAAATGAATAAAAATAGCATTTTTCCATTATGTCATCAAACGACTATTTATTCAATTCGTGGAATTGTTAACGAAAAGATAAAGAACCAGCTATTGACTCAACCTTGTACGTGGTGGAAGCTACTTATATTATATTAAGATAGGTGAGGTCATTTTGGAAACTACGAAATGGAGAGGATCCATTTAATGAATTCATAGCTGGCCTAAGGGAGGACATGAACAAACATATTTTTCAAGCGACAGGTAGGGAAATAACTGAGTTCCCCCATTAGAATCAACAATTATATCATGTGGATAAGGTCATAGAAGAGTACCCCATTGTATTACCTAATTTGTTCAATGAGATCTATGAAATTGAGGAGCTTAAATATCAGCATCCATTTTTTGTTGCTCAACTCTGAGAGGCACTTATCACTGAAAATGTGATTGAATTGGAACCAACTTAGGGAGATGATCCATTCTTTAATGCTATATTTTATGATTTAATTCAACATTATTTGAGTATCACTCCTTATGATTTGTAAATTTGATATTTGGTCAATCCTTCCATCTCCCTAGGTGCAGATGATAAAAAACAAAATTCCACCGGTTGAGGAACACATGGATCTATCTAACATTATTTAATATGAATTTGAAGATCCACCAACAAGAGATCCAGCTAACTATGAAAGAGGAAAATAGAACAGATTTTTCTATTATTAAATACCCTATGAAGCCATCATTGGAAGAGAATATGGTTTCAAAAACATAAACCAAGGAACAGGATGGTCCAAAATTCATCAAACCCCCACCATTCAATATATACCTCATTGTGAAGGGGGAGGATATGGTGTACTATATCCATGGATCATACCTAAAGAAAAATTACAAAGCATGGGATATAAAAAGACACATGTGGTGGTTAAAATCAGTGAAGCTTAATCCACCCTCAGATTTGGGATAACCACTATTATTTCATTCTAGAGGTAGTAAACATTCAAGGCCCACTTGGTATATTATACCATGATTTATCCATTAATATATTTTTTGAACATTTATTTACAATATTAGAAATTTATAATTCAAATTAATTATTAAAAAATTTTCCAACATGCATCCCACTCACTCTTCATTTTGAGCATAAACGAATTGATCATTGTGATTAATTGAGTAATTTTTTTATTTGTAGGATCATGATGGAAAAAATTAGTCACCAATCATTAACATAATATGATCAACGATTTATTTCAAAATGGAGTTCAATTTTTATGATTTTCATTTAAATTACATAAATTTATTAGTCCAAAACATGCTTTGAGATTTAATGAAATGAAATGTATGCCCAGGCAAGAGTTAATTATTAACTCAACTTTTTAAGGAGACGTGATTTTCATTATAATCCATTGATTCCATGTTATAGAATTCAATTCTAATGAGATTGTATGAGAAAAATAGAGTAACAAATATTTTAATTTAATAATAGATATTTAAATTAGTACTCATGATTTAAGATAATCAGTTGACTTATATGAATTTAATTTCCCAACCATTTTTATTCCATGAATTTCTAAAGATCATGTGAAATGATTTGTTATTATTGATCATGATTTCATTGATTGTCCCAAATATCATATGTCTCATTAATGATTGGATTTCTAGACCATGAAATTTTATTTATTGCTGAGAATATTTCATTAGTGATCTTGGAACATGTCAAATACCATAACATGCACTAGAACATGTCAAAATAATGATTGTACAAAAACACATATAAAATGATTGAGGAATCCTTTGACAAGCCATTTTCATTAAACACCACCTTTAGATGCATCTTTAATTTAGCACATAGTGACCATGAATGTCCTTTATAGGGATAAGGCATTTCTTAATCCATTTTTATACATTCAAACCATACTCTTATTATTTTCATTGTATTTTAATATTGAAGAGTGGGGGTAAAGTGAAGAATTGTGGAATGGATGATTTTCATTGTAAAGAAAACATTTTTGGGAGTCATTGTGGTAATTGTAAATTTTTTTGGAATCATTCATTGTAATTTATTGTTCCCCCTCTACAATTTTGGAAAATGACAACAATTTGATAGAAGAATGATAAAAATGAGAAAAATGGGTTGTGATTTGGGAAAACTAAAAAACAACATTTTCTAAATAGATGATCTTATAATCATATGTGGTTAGTTGATAGATTTGGGGTTTGATTTAATAATAAATTTTGAAAAATATAAAATAATATCAATAAAAAATCATGTTGGTGTACAAATCATTCATTATGCTTATTTTATATTGACTGTACATTGAGTTTTTTGGGAAGAGAGTGTTGTAACACTGAATGGGAGAATTCCATTATACATTTTTATATCATGAATTTTTCTTAAATTATATACATCTTCCATGATACTTAAGTTTTAAATCATCCAAACCTATCAACATTAATCCTCATTTTCATTTGAACCATAATTGAAAAATCTTCTAGATTTTATGTGCCTTTTGACTATACATAGTGGATAAAGTAGTTTTTTACAATCTTATGGATATGGTGATTTTTTTAATTATATGAGCATAAATCAACGTGATTTTTATCATGAGATAAGATAGAAAATATTGAAAAGTGTGGTTAATCATGACTCAGAATATTTGATAGACATGAATGAAAGAGATTGAATTAATAAAAGGATATTCTTCATCATCCATAAAAGGGAGATATTAAAATACATTATTTTATTGTTCCATTAAAAATTCGGAAGTTTAATTGATAATTTATGTTGATTTTTGAATATTTTATTAGATAATTATAATTGTAAAATTTTATTACATTTGAATTTTAATATTTTGTAACATTGATCTATTTTTAATTCCATGGTGAGATTTTATGCTAGGGGACAAGAACATTTTATGTGTGTGGTAATTGATAGAGGTAATATTTTCCACTAGTTTAAATGAATTTTATTTTATTAAAAGATCCAAAATTTTAAATTTGAACTTATATTGACCAATTTTGGATTTATGATGTGTTGTGAAAAAAATTATTAAATGTGGTTAATTATCGATTTTTTAACGAGTTTTACATCAATGGTATTTTAATCATTTCATGAAAACATTAACTCCAAATTGAGTGAACATTTTTTTCAAGAATCCTTATTTTAGATCCTTAATGTTTTTCTTCTAGACTTGGGGATTATCATAGAATCTAGGGGACATTATAATCAATGAAGTTTAACACTTTTCCGGGTGGACAGTTTAGACCCTACCACTGTAATGGAAGCCTATCTCAGCCTACTTACCTCCAATGGAGGTGATACTACCTAGAAAAAAACAAATTCACATTGGAGTGTTTCTAAAACAAAAATTAAGGGGTTTTAAATTCAGTAAGGTTGAAATTGTATGTTATACTTTTGGGGGGTGGTTCCTATAACCTTCCCCCCAAAATTGTGACACTTAATAGAAAATTCCCAGCTCTACACTCTATTTTCCAATGGGCTGGAATTTTTAGAAGAGTCAAACAAGTAAATGGTGAAAACCTTCATGAATGGGTCCATTCTTAAATTTTCCTTTTCATGGGTCCATAAATTTGTCATGTTTCGGAGTATAAAAATCATTCTATAAATAGAAAGGATATCATACCTCTAAAATCATCCCATTTTCCATAAAATCCATTTATGGTACCAAGGATGATATCTCCACATGGGGATGTTGGCCAAAAATCATTCACCATTCTTTTAATCTTCTTATTTTTCATTATTTTTATTCTGGATTTCAATTTTAATTTAGATTTATAATAATTTCGTTCATTGTTTTTATTTCTGTTTCCTCCCGTGAAAACTATTTTCTTCTTCTTATCATACCATAAAGAACTATAATAATCGTGATCAAGAGTAATTGATCCAAGGAATATCCTGAGGGATTAATCTAGTTCTCGAACCCAATAACTTATTTATAATAATTATTTAATTAATTATATATATAATTTATAGTGGGTTCAATACTCACTATGGTTTTCTAATGTTTAACTTATTAATCTACAAAAACATTCCCTCGATTGATGATATGGATGGAGGGTGTTGTTGGTGATGAATAAGTGTATTTTTATTCATAACAGGGATATACTAATTTTTTTCCACATTCGTTGTATTGTGTTCACTAATACAATTTGAAGATGGTCAATGATGGTTATCCCTGAAATTTCTCTTATGAGAACTTAATTTCTTCACTAATTCCATTTTTGGCATTTAATATTAATTATAATTGATTTGTTTCATTTCAAACATTTTCATAAACTCCATTTAAATCATAGAAATAATAAAAAAAATTGTTTAGGTGATGTTTTTTAAGTGAGTGAACAACTGATAATGCTCCTCATGTGAGATGACCATCGTCAGCCTCTATTTTGAATTAGGAAAATATAAAAATAAGCCTTTTCATGCTCTATGATATGTGTGAATAAATCATACGAATGGTATATCTAAAACACTAGGAATACAATTTCAATTCCAGAGGAGTGGACTGCCAATGTATACACACAATGATCCAAAACTACCATTCTAAAAAGTTACAGTAAAACAGTTAGCATTTGGGAATCTATTTTCATAAAAAAATTATATCCACATATTAACTATTTAAGATACAGGTAAAGATGTTCAAAACTTATAAAAATATACTAATTAACACCTCACGTTTCTCATTGATCAATCACAGCTTGTCATGTGATTTTTGGTCCAACTGGTGGAGGCATAATGGCGGTAGAGACATGCATCTCAACAAGTGGATGATCATCGGGATGAGATGATCCAAACATATATAATTGATGATGATATCTATCCAACATATGATGATAAATAGATGGAGATCATAAGATGATAGTGAAACCAGGAGGCCATGTGTGAAATGGTGGAGGAGCTCGAGTGCTCCATTGAAGGGGAATGACCATAATATTACCTTTCCAGATGTCACCAGTGTCTCTAACATGTTTAATTTACTTATACTATCACAATTATATCCTTGTTAGAAAATTTTTGTTTCCATGGAATCATTATTCCATTCTTTTTTTCTTTTACTACTGCATTAAAATAATATCTTTGAGAGAAGTAATAATGAATCCCTAAGCTGACATGGGTAAAGATTTGTGCGAGAATCATGGTAAGACCACATAATTGTTTAGATTTTATAAGTGTAGATTAATCATCAAATACTTGGGTATGTGATTGTTGAGTGACCTATATAATATTTTGGGTTATAAGGGAATATGGCTAGAGAATAGGGCTCTAAAAGAAAAAACATTCCTTCCCTAATGTGATCTATTGTATGTATGAGATAATGACATGGGAGTTTGAATATATCCAATCAAATGGGAATGAAAATATTGAAACAAGAGTACCCAAAATTCAAAACACAAAGAGAGTGGCACCGTGATATAGGATAACTATTGACCATGATTAATTTTTGTTTTCATAATTGATTAGCCTAAAATGGGTAAAATAAATAGAGGGTTGAAAACGAAACATTTTTGAGACACTAGACGTGTCTTAGATTGTCTTACAATGACTTTTAGGATTTGGACTAGATGGAATGTGAGCCAAAGAAGCCAGACAACATAGTGTTCGGGGTGTCCCTTAAGATGTAAAATATGATGATGATCTGAATAAGGGGAACACAAATTGTGGGAGTGGAGTGATTGGATGATAAAATATATTTCAACAACCTTAGAGTTACAACAACATGGATTAGAACATAATGGTGTGAGTTTACCGGTCAGAACAAATATCAAACCTATCTTCTAGGGAAGCATTATCATGGATGCTGAGTGATAGATATCGATTGAAATTTTGTGGTAAATGAATAGAATAATGAAAGAGTACATACCAGGAGATGTCATGTGATTCCTTGAATTGTTATTCCATGAAAGTGGGGAAGATTCATACCTAGTTTAATGTCATACACTGAGGATGCATCCTTCAGTTTATTATCCGAAGGATTGGACATTACAAATTGTTTAAGCTCATACTACTAGGATCGTGGCCAACAATTTAATGTCATGTTACATGGATTATTTATAATGTATCTACATGGATCCTATAAGAGAGAACTAATGTTAATTAGGACCAAATAGGATCTCATACCACACAAATACAGTAAATTGATGCGAATATGAATTCCCAAATGCGGGTATCCGTGGTGTGGAATTGTGGAAAACCCAAAACATGACACTCTTCATGTGAGGATATTAGTTTAATGAAATGGAGTTTATACCCAAGTCCCCCATATAGCTCAACAACATTAGTACCCACCCTACCAAAACTCATAATCCCACATGATAAATTCTTAGTGTAGTATGAAAAGAATGTGTCCTTGGTTTTACTTTATTTTTTGGAGAGATCATTTAAGGTCAATCCAATAATGAGATCCCATCATGATTCAAAGATTTAAAAAATGAGGGTATTTCAAAAAATTAATGTTCTATATAAAAGGTCGTAGGGTAATTAATTGTCATATATTTATCATTTTCAAAACATAGGGACCATAATTATACCAAATGGGAGTAAGGAGAAAAAATGAGAAATTTACAGTTGGCTAAATTTGAAACTTGAGGTTCCTTACTTATTACCAAAGATCCATTGTGGATTCATCCTAAGACAGTAGGTGAGTCAAATTGGCATGAGAAAATCATTGTTAATTAGTAATTATATATATTTTAAGGATTATGGAAAACCCATACCAATAATTATACTATTTATGGGAGGAACATAAAAAAGAGTGGAATTTATTCCATTGTGAAAAAATTTATTAAGTTCTTATTACAAAAACCAAGTAATGTAGATTAATTTATTATTTCCCAATATAAGAAGAATAGTTTAGAGTCACCCTAACTAGTCTACTAGAAAAAACTAAATCATAGAGTCTGTTTAAAACAAGTGGGAGGAAAAACAAACTGGAATGAGGCCAGAGAGGAACCCATGTTGCATACACACCGTAATAAGAACAAACCATAAAGGGCCAAATTTGATAATACACCTATGGTTTCCCCTATAGAAAAATTGATAAGGTGTTGCTACATTTCCCATAACGATACGAATCAATCCATACATTGTTCTAATGAATTGATTGTTAGGATACCATCACTATAAGGGGATATCCTCTTGAATGAAGAATCAAAAACATCCTCAAATTATCATGGAGAATATTGAACATACTCAGGGAAGGAGTGACATTTAATGTTATGCAGCGAGGATGTTGAATTTTAGTTTATGATCATAGAGATTAGATCATAATGGAGGCACTCTATGAAGACTATGAATAATGTGGTGTAATAATGGAATTGATATGAATGGGGACCAATGAACCCCACACACACCACACAAGTATTCTTGAGGAAGCTATCGTAGAGTTTAACATCGTTTGTCTTAGACTATGCAGAGAAAAGAGGGTCTAATGATGAATTGTCATTCCAGGTATATGTGTGTGTGTGTGTAATGGTTATTAGAAGAAACATTACATGAGGGATAATCTAGGGGTCAGATATCATGCCAAGATTTCTGATGATACTTTTGAGATTATCAATAAATCCATTATTATGACATGTGTGGATGAAACATTGGACATGTGTGGACCACATGTGAATGTGTTCCATAGGTAAGGCCAACGAGATAAGTATATGAGGAGAATAAAATTTGTGTCTGGTCCAATAGATGAAATGTATGGGAATTCACTAAATATCATATAAGGACGAGATTCAACCCACATGTATTAATTGGAGAGATAACCTATATTTATTTGGATGACCCGTACACAGAGTGGGAACCGTTTTATTATTTTTTTCCTTTTTTGAGTGGATTAACTAGGATATATATATTTAGAATATAAAAATATACTACGTGGATATGAATCAATCCATACATATTTCATAACATATGGATTAGTTGCTGATAACTACCAATGGAGACTTCCTATGAGGTGAGAACACCACCTTGGTGCACCATTTTTTAAAATTCACCCATAAAGATCATTCCATAGATGAAGGTGATATGATATGGTTATTCCCTATAGTGTATCATCATGTGGTGAGGTCACTAGTGGAATCTGTATCCTAGAAAAAATTTCTAGGGCATGGAAAAATAATCTGACATGAATGAATAGCATAAAGGAACAACTGCACATATCACACCACACACTGCCATGGGAAAACTCAGGAAAAGGTGTAGAAAGGTTGAATTTATGGCTTGGAAAATGGATGAAATTTATATTTGTTCTTATGTTTCACATAAGGATGGGAATGAATTCATATTTTTTGGACATATATCATAGTGTGTGACCAGTGATAAAGGTTTTTTATTCTCAAGACAGAACATCAGGGTATTGTTTCACAACATAAAGTCATTACATCTTGGGTTGTATGGTTCTCTGTTTATTTTTATAGAAATTAGACTATCAATGTCGAGAATATATATTGGAAATGTACAACATGAAGCATTGAAATCCCCCAAATTGAATTAGATCCTATGGAGGCACGTTATCACAAAATAAATTCTTGAGAAGAACCACATACAGTTTAATGTCGTGATGCATAAACTCGGGTGTACATCTTATCTAGACCCACACACACATGTGTGTACTAACACTACCAAACCCCAAAGCCCTCATGATTCATGATCGGTTCTTGAAATAGTAACTGATGAATGTATTTTCCCATCCAATGGATGTTCAAAGTAGGGGTTAGGTCGTTCTAGGTGGGAAGTTCCCAATGTTACTGATGTTTCTAATTGACACACAAATATGTATGAACAGGTAATAGTAAGAGTTTTGGAGTTCCATCAAGACATATGTTGGTGGAAATTTTGGTTATAAAGAAAATAAAATTTGTTTAATGAATGGTATTACTGATAGATAGGGACCAACATTGATCTAATTTAAAACACAAGATCGACTATACTAGTCGGGTACGGGGCATGAAAATACAAAGATGATTACTGACCATTTCTTAAATACATAACCCGCTATCTTCAAACAAATATCCAATAGGAAGATAGCCCAATATGGGAGGTGATCCAAATATTGTGCGAGACCATTTACATTAGTGGGACTATTTGGATATGAATTATGAAGAGTATCCAAACCTAGAAATACTCAAGGTATCATTATTAAATAGAGATGTTAATATTTGATATCTGAAACAATAGGTCTCATGTCCAATAACATTAGATCATGTGAGTGGTTTTGTGAAGTTAGAAACCAAAAAACGGACCCTGCTATTAGAAATTGATCAAATTCATATTCCATAGAACAATTGATCTTGGATTAAGATCATAGAGATTGGACCACTAGTGCCCTATTTTCCACCATGTGTCTAGGCTTTACCCATGTAGTTTAACGACATACGGTAAGTACATTGCATAATATTGAAAAAAAAATTTATATGTATGTGGGGGGCATTAATTTTAATATAATGAAAAAGGGACCTTTAGAAAAGTGGTAATGAACCTATGGATGGTCCTAAAAAAATGACTTGACATCACTGTGTATTCCAAGATGATGGGAATCAAGAAATGCATAGTGATAAAAACAATTGTATGGTACACGATTACTGCTTGAAGGGATGACATATTACATGAAAACATCACAATGTAGCTATAAAGATTATATCCATATATATTGGACTATATGGTTCATAGTTTGGTTCATAGAATTTGGAGTTCTGACATTATCAATTGAATGTATTTATCATGCCAAGGTGATGATTCCTTTGTGAATGAGGTCCTAGGGAGCTGTGTTTCCATATAACATATTTACAAAGAGGCTATCAAGTAGTTAAATCTTATGATTCTTGGTCAATAGGGGATTAATATAGTATTTTTTCATTATAAATCTTCCCATAGTATAATGTTTAATTCCATTACTCTGAGACACTAGAATCTTAGTTTATGGTCATAGATTTTGGACCATTTGGATTTTTCAGCTCCTCCATGTGGGTAAAAACCATACAAAGATACATAATTCCACAAGTGTAATACTCAATGTGGATAATAAAGAGAGATGTTAGTATTCCCCTATCATGAGTTGGAAAATATGAGTGGAGTAAAGAATTATCAGGTTGAGAATGTCTCAAAGATACAGATCATATCACTTCATGTTCATAGATGCATACTGGGGAAATACGAAGGTTTTTAGGAACCCACTACTACATAAGGAGGTGTAAAATGAGAATCACAATGCCTAATAACATGAAAGGAATGCCGTTTGTGTGACAATTGAGGTTAATTTTTGACCAAGATTGAAACATGATGGCCATATCATGTTACCTGGGATGAGGGAAAAATTCCGGTCAACCACTAACCATGTTCGGATCATGAAAACAATCTCGAAATTCCATAAAAAATCTTACCGGAAATTGTCCTAGGATGGTATGTGATCCATTTTGGCCAGACCCCATGGCATTAAGGGTTCTTCCAGACATGTAAGATGATGAGGTTCCCTATAATGGAACACGTGAATCTTGGAAATGGATAGAACAAATTTTGAGGTAGAATAAAATATCATAGTTTCACAGCACAAAGCATTTAAACATGTTAGTGGGGATCATCAAGATGTAGGATCTTATATTTTCTCTAGGATTTTCATCCCTAGGGGGATAAATACCCAATAATAAGTCATGGTAAAGGACCCAAACAATTATATGTATAATTTCATATATCTTTGACTAAATTCTCTTAGTTTATGTTCATAGTGTTTGGGACTTGGATACCTATATTAGCATAATGTTTCTAGGACATAAAATATTATGCAGTTTACTTTAATGAAATTGATATAAAGAAACATAGTTTAACAGAATATTCAAGGGACATGGAGAATTTTCCATTTATGGACATATAGGAAAGACCATAAATATTGTCCAATTTAATGTCATGCGTGAAAGAAACTGGAAAAATATTGTTCTAGGATTTTTCCCATGGGGGGTACATAGTTGAGATACTATAACCAAATGATAATTAGGGTGAGGTAGGCCACACAGCACAAAACATAATCCTATTGGGATATCAGACCAAGATGTTGAATGGTAATATTTTTGTCTGGTCCAATGAGAAAATATTGTAGAGGTCTCTGCATATCCAATGAGGATGAGAATAAATCCACAGGTAGTTCATAATCATGAAAAGGTTGGAGGACTGTATTGGAAGTGATTCCCTCTAATATTGAAATGTCAATATGACAAAATGTACTTTGAAATTTTATATCTTGTAATGTATGGTTCATTGTTTTGGGTTGTAGAATTCATACTATGGTTTATGATTCTCATGTTGATTTATGTGGAATGGCGTGGAAAAAATCTATTGAAAATGAGGTCTATGGAGATCATTACATCACATTCCATTAACCAAAGTGAATTTTGCGTATACATAATGACATAATTATTGGACTCGGGTTTCTAGTTTAACATCATGTTCATGGGACGGAATATGTTATTTAGTATAGTGAAATAAAACTAGAAAGTTTGGAACTTCATATTATATATGGTCTTATTGATTGGATCATCTGGTGTACATCTCCATTAGAAGGGATACGTGAGGCCTGAAAGTTGTAACCTGCTGTGAAGGAGGGGCATGAAGGCCTGCACCACATGAAACACTGTCAAGGTTTCAAAACAGAGTTAAATTTCATATGTTAAGGACAAAGAATGTTTTATAGTATATGGAAATGTGGTTGGAGTAAACCATGATGATTAACATCATATGATAAGGAAGAAACATGGAATAGTTTTACATCATGTGATTAGGATGAAATGATCTCAATGTGATGTACTATTTTAGAAACCGTTCATCAGTGGAAAGATTGATGTGCTCCACATCCATAGTGAACCTAGAGTTTTCTCCTTTGGGATAAACCTAGTGAATGAGTTATGGAAATTCCCATTTTGGATCAAACATTAATGGTTTTTTATTTAGTATCATTGATGTACAGATATCCAACACTATTTCACCTCGGATGAAAGAGTGGAGGAAACCTTTTTATAGAATTCTCTAGATATCTTACTCAGATGTGTCTTTTGATTTTTTATGGGAAAGAATACTTTTATCTTTGAGGCTTTCTAGTTCATCTATCTAGACTTCATCTACAATTTCTAATGTATTCTGATTGTAGAAAAATGTTTGGATTGAATTTAGATGAATCTTTATGGTTACGTGTTCCTATGTTATATACACTATAGAATAGGGGTCACCATGTTATAATTCCATGTTTTATTTTGATAACCCCCGAGAGTTTGAGGGATATTTTTTGAAAAAAAACTTCTTATTTTGACAAACCATGTTTTTATGAATTTTGTAGAGAGATTTATTAATGTCTTCAATATATCCATTCATTTATGCATGGTAACAACAACTGTGGTTGAACCATATTTTGTACTTGGATTAAAACTTCTTCAAATCGACTTTATGGAATTTAGTTCTAATTTTGGTGAGAATTGAATGAGGGACCCAAAATTTTAAAATGTTATGGTAGCTGAAGAATTCAAAAATTTACCAGAATTTTACTTCCATGATATGAAATGATTCTTACAGCCAAAAATGAAATCCTTCACCATCATAATTAACCTTCACTAGAAAGATATTCATAATGGATATGGCCCCACAACATCGAGTACCCATACAAAAAAGGTCCACGAGTACATGTAATAATGCAGGGGATCTTGAAATCGATTCATAAAATTGGAATGGATCAGTCACACATGACACCTCTTGGAGAAATTTTTGTAATTTTTTGATAATGGTGGGCTAAAAATATCTCATCCTACATGTTTGTTTGTTATGTTTTAACCCTTCCTGATGACTGCAACACGAACAAGCTTGATCATTCATGATATAATATGGAATATCACTTCCTTTAAGGAAATAGAGGATAATTACATCTAACACGCCATTTAGTGATTATTCTCAAACATTAGACCTCTCTTGATGGTTAACATTTCTATGTTCTAAAAGAGTCATTTAAGTTTGGTTCTGTCTATCAGGGTAGTGTTATTTTGTAGGTAGTCTATGAAAGGTTCCATCCAATAAGATATTTCTTCTACTAGTTCAGGGAGATAAGTTGGTTCTAGCATTGAATAACTAGTTGAATAATGGTTTACAAGCTGGATGTAATAAACCTATGATGTCAATGGAATGATGACCCTTCAATGCGCCACATGAAAAAAATATAATAATCCTATTTATGTTCTTTAATGGAAATGGATAGACATAACAAGGCATTGTCTCAACCATTTTTAGAATGGGGAATATGATTTTCCACTGCATGATAAGGTAACTAGGATGTTAATATGACGGTGTGCACTAATAGTTGTATTATTTTCATATTCCTAACATGGTAGTCACATTTAATCATCTTTATGACTACCTAAGATTACCCACTCACATGATGTTTAATAACACCAATCTTGACGACCATCTATAGACTAGTAATGGGATCCTGATACACTGCATCATTTTTGGTGATCCCTATGATAGTTGGAATGAATATTATAGTACATATTGTTACTGGATAATGAAGTCAACCACATGTACAACTAAATTAAGTATGGGATCATTAAGCCTTTTGTCGGTTATACTCTGCGAGGAACCATTTAAAGGAATATTCCAACACAACACAAACTGCTCTACTAGGAGGATGGTATCATATAAAAAATCATGATTGAGGTACTACTCTATGGGTGCCAGATCAGTGGCTATAATGTCTTTTAGATCCCGACCCTTGACATTCATTTGTGGAATGAACCGAATGTCGACCTATTGAATTATATTTCCTAAATTATCTACACAACCTATAGTCATATGATGACTCATGATATAATTTAGAAAGCCCACATGGGATAGAATCTGTATCTCATGATTCTACAAGTAGTGGCATTACTTTTTTACTATGAAAACTATATCATGGAACCTCTTCTTGATATGAAAGTATCTGGACTCTTCTTTGAGGAGCATGTGACTGATATAGTACAAGATATTATCAATCCCCTATTTGTTCTTATTGGGAAGAGGGTGAAAAGAAATCATTCAATAGTGGACACATACATGAACAATAGCTTCTTGGAGATAGGTGGTATCAAAACCAGAGGCTACAGCAGCAACTACTTGATCTCCTCAAACACGGTCTAGTATACTTCATCCCACTAGTAGATAGTGTCTTTCATCATGCTTCCAGAAAATTAATTACACAATATGATAAGGTGTATAATAAATATAATTATATATAACAATTGGAATTGAATTCTTCATAAATTTAAGTGGTTTCTCATTGGAGTAATTTTATGTATAGAATTGATTTTCATTATGTAATACTCGATGCCTCTATACCACATGAAAAATATGAGAAATATCACAAAGGTAACCCTGAATGTACCCTTCAAAGGGTTCATTATTTGTTGATGAAAATAGAGGAATTAAAACACTTCCTAATGATATTTGTAATGGTGCCACCAATTGAGGTATTTGACCTCAAATCATCTACATATAATTCCACTATAGTCATGAGGATCTTATAAAACATGTTTTTCATGGAACATGGATAGGTGGCCATTAAATTAATCAATATAAAACGTATTACTAGAATACAAAAAGGTTCCATGTAGTGATCTTAAGGTGGTTGACTATTAATCATCTAGATTTATTCATATTTGATTGTACCCTAAATATCCATCCATTTACGGGAGAGCCTAGAACCCGTAGGTGTCATATATTAAAAATTGTGTTACTAGATGTGGAAAATCAACCATTTGTAAATTGTTATTGAGATATTTTAAGTGGATGCAGACCCTCTTCAGTTTGTAATTATTTATAATTAGAGTGATGTTATCAAACCATATTGGGTAATTGAATTTCATTAATAAAATTTATTTATTGTGTCTATAAACATTGGCCTAGACAATAGATCCATGAGATGGGTTTATATTTCATAGAGTCTAACTGAACCCAAGATGACATATCATAACACCGAGATGGTGGATGGTAATCAGAGGGTCTATAAATTGAATATTATCATAAATTCATTGGAAAAAATCATGGTTATGTTTCCAAAATTCACAAACTATTACTGTTCCTCTACTTTCATGGATTATCTAATCATTATTGGCCTAAAATTTTCATCATTTCCATGATTCACCTGGACCATCTCATCAATGGTGGGGAAGACAACTTCTTTGAATCTGTGAGGGGCATCTTCCATAAACTCTTAACTATCTGAGGTGGGGTGATCTGTGGGAGGATATTGTTCATCCAAGTTAATTGATCTTGAGAGAATTTGGGTTCCTACTTATGTGGTGAAATAATCCTCATTGCGGAACCACTACTCTACAGAACCCATAGAGAAAGTAGTTGTCGACCGGATTCCATTAGGCCTCAGACTGAGAGGCCCATGATTCATGTCAATGTAATGGTGACAATTCTGTATGTTTTTTTGGTAAACATGGACCGATGGAATAGGAATCCATGATCTGTAATTTTATTTATTAGATGAACATCACAATACCACATCGGGGAATGTTTTTCCAATATCACTTATGCTCATCCCCCAAATGATTATGAGGTGCTCATTAGACATTATATTTACCTAGGAATGATTCATCATTTATTATTATAAATGATCAAGTAGTTCCATGTTTTTCTAGTTTTTGGCCTCATAACTGGTGAATAGAGAGGACAAACGCATCATCCATGTTTGTCCATGAGTTAGTAACTATAGTAGTGTGCTCGAAATCATTTTTATGAACCCATTTGACCTCTATCCTCTAGTAGTAGGAAACCATATTGTTGTATTATCAAGAGAAAAAGGGATATGAATCACTTTTGAGCACACACTATTATGTTAGATGAGTAATAAAGGAATTGGTTAAATGATAAGGGAACTGTTGTATGATGATGAAGCCATGGTTTACCCATCAGTGCTCTGTAGGTGGTATCCAATGAGACAACCAGGAACTTTGTTCTTGCATTAAGGTCACCGACCTCATTTGTTGATCAAATCATTCCACACAACCACTAATTAGTCTTATGGTAAACCAATATCTTCATGTCCTATGGAATCATATTTTCATCAGTCATTCTTACATTCATAGAATATGATTCAGATTTAGATTGGTCCTAGAACCTATTTAAACTAGACAATGACGATATTCCATTCTATTTAACAAGAAGGCTATGCATCATGGGGTGATATAAACATATGCTAGGGATCCATCATCATCTCTTTAAAACTAGATGATGGATTCACATTCTTCATGGCTGACTTCCTCAGCATGATGGTCCTCATTGGTGGTTAACTATATCTCATACTTGAAGGGGATTCTTAAATTTCTTTCATGTAATTATAGCATTTATTCTAAAATATGGATAGAAATAATGATCACATGATTTTCAGGAATGATGGAAAGGACCTTGATCACATCATACTCTAGTTATAATAATACATTTTTTCCAATAGGAGGATAATGTTTGGCAGGGGTCATGACGTGCACTACTAGTAAAGCTGGAAGATTCTGACTGGTGACGGTAATATCCTACTGCATGTTAGCTGAACTATTAATTATCGTTATAGACTAACTGGGTTCTATAAGAGGTATGAAAAAAGAATTACATGGATGATCATCATGTTAATGTGGATGTTTGATAAGTTTGAGTATCATTATTAGTTGTGGCAGTGTATATGAAAAGGAGAACTGATAAGACTATTCCTATAGGGTCAAGAGTAGAGCCTACTACCTTGCCTCAGTAGCATGCATGGCTTGGATTGAAGTGATTGTCTAGGCATCCCGATGATTTTCATATCCTCATCTCCATTGATAGTGTTGTCTTTTGAGGTCATTAGTTGTAATTTTTTGATATTATTCATTTTTATGAACCACGTAGGGATCAACCAACTCAAATGTATTCATAATGGCGTACTGCAATTCAATATCAGAGGATTCATCCAATACATGGTAGACTCATAGGGTGATCCCCATATCTAGTGTCATGAAATTTATGACAGTGAATAATGGAATTGGTGTCGGTCGAGGAAGTTTCATTCCCTTGTGTCATCAAGACAAAATATTTTGATAGGTGGAAGGATAAGATGTCGATTCTATGTATTCAGTGGTTGTAACATGAAGAGATGAAACCTCTTCAAGAGGATCAGATAGATCCAAAAGGGTACAGATGACACCATGGTAATGAGAGACTACTCTTAAATCCATCCAATCTTCATAATTATCAGTCTCACGATTGGAGACCTTCTTCCAAATATCTTCACTACCACTATCTGGCATTGCCCAAATACACACTACATGTGGCATAGTATGTCACAATCTGACCACAATGTTATCTACCATGCCTTAAGCCATACCTTGAAACGATATCACTGCTTGATGGTATTCACAAGAATATTGCCATAAGGTATGTAGTAAGGGTGATTAGTGAGGCCAACCTCATGGGATATCATGTATTCTGATATCATCATAATTCCATACTCAGGGGAAAATCATAAATAATGAATATGTGAGCCTCATTGAATGGGTATGTCGTATTATTCAAGACTATTAATGGAGAACTAATATCATAACCCTAACGAGGTGCTTGAACTTCACTAGGGGATAGAACATAATTCTCTCACCTAGGTAGTGGTGGTGCATTACTGGCAGCACTATCCCATTTTTTGATATGAGTTTCTTAGCCTATTTATATTTTTGAGGCTATTTCCCATGGTGAGGTTAATGAGGAGGAACTACTTTAAAAGATATAAAATCCTTAGATCCACTTTCTATCTGATAGATGTAGTCTGAACAATGAATTATTTCCTTTCATGAGATAGAGGGGAAATGAACATTCTTTGTTGTGTCTCTATATATAAATCTCTTGGAACTGATTGTTGTAAGAGAAATTCCATTATACATTTTGGAAATTCAATATGATTAATGAAGGAATCAATTATGTATTCATGTTCCCCACACACCTTATTGACAAATTATTTTGGGTTATCATCATGGGAAGGGAGTACATTAGACCCTTCAACCTGAAGACAATGTCTTGGATGCAATTTTCTAGCTAAAGCTTTCATTTTAAGTGGTATAAAATACTTGTATTTTGGGTGGTGGAACAAAATAAATAAATAAAATTATTGTGAAGTTCTTCCCAACAAGAAACAGACCCTAGGTGTATATGACCATACCATATGATGGTTGGCCCTTCCAAAGTCAGTTCAAAACATTGGAGCATGGTATCCTCATGCTGCTTAGAAGTCCGCCAAATGGGCATGTACCTTGAGATATAGTTTTATAAGTGTTGAAGTAGAAATCCAAAACAATTGATGCAAGTGAATATTAAATTCCAAAAATCTAAGGGTGATATCATATCATCTACCAATGCGAGATATTAGTTCCCATCAAATGGGATCGCCACTAATCGTGTCTCTCGATATTAATGGTGAGAAGATTGAGTAGCTATAAAATCATATTATAGGGGTTCCAATAATGAAGTTTATTTATAAACAATAGTGAAATGAAATATAATTTACATAATCTTAATGTCCAATGACTCATGGATTCACTAGTGGAGGAAATGGAGGAACGGATAGAGAGACCATTGGAGTCGTTAGATGAACGACTAGATTCAGACCCCAATGTGGGTTATCATGACATTTGTGTGGGTTTGGTGAAACATACAATAGTTGATTTCCATATACGCTAGTATCTAATCTATTTTGGTGCATAGGATTGTATAGATCAAGGGGAGGCAATTGGACAGGAAGGACATGTGGCTTTCCCTATTTACCCAGTGGAGGAGCGGCATGATTGTGCTGAGGATCACCATTATCTGGATTCCACCATATAGGGAACTCATCCAGAAACTACTCAATGATCCTCTTATTACATTCAAACGGTTGTAGCATGGAATCCATGTCAAGGAAAACATATATCTCTTATGTGACAAAAGATGGATCATGTAGCTTGGAAGTACAAATCTATCTTTTACCCTTGGTCTTATTATTACTCATTAGTATGGATTAAAAAGTTTTATAAGGTAGAGAACCATCCTTTTTAGAGAAATTAAACAATGATGATGTCCAATAGAAGTTGTGGTTCCCTAGGAGGTTGGTCCACAACATTTTTCCTTACCTCAGTATCCTCCTCCTTGGGAGAACCATGTTCATTAATATACATTATGAATTTTCTTATAGGGTTTGGGGAAAGACATGTGGAATTGTGTTTTAGACCACTAGTATAGATTCCAAATAATCTATGTCGCACTACTAGATGATAAATTAATAATGCTCATAACCCCTCAGGTCAACTAACTGAATATGCCTAAAGAGGATATACATAGTCCAAATGGTCTGGTCGATGTACATGAACTAATCTTCGGCGAGCTACTCCAGAACATCAACACCATATATAGCAATCATCGAAAACATCATAGGCAACTAATCAATTAAAAAATGTTTCCATGTGCTTCCCTACAATAAATAGGGATCCAACTGATGATTTACTAAGACATGTATCATTTATGGCCGAAGAACTAGAAAGTACATTCATGTGGACTGCAACATTGGAGGTATGGATGATGGAGAAACTAATTTGACTACTAGCATATTATTATGTATTGGGATGTCCATATGAGTCTGTGTGAATCATATCATAACTTAAATATAGGACAGAGTACTCACCATTTTATTATGGGTTAGAGAATTTGAATTCATATGTGGGTCTGTCAAGTGGTATTGGTCTATAATGTTCCAAGAATAGTCTTTGTTATCTTATATAGAGTTAGAGACTAAAGCAGGTGATGATAGAAAAAATAGTATTGTGATACTTTAGAATAGATCCAAATTTTTTTCCATATGAAAGTACCTATTAAAGGATTAGTAGATTCAATGGATCTATCCTTATAATATAAATAATCTCACATGCCAGGATCCTTTCATAGACTCTAATTAAAAGGATCAGTTTGGAGGATCCATCATTGATTTGAACACTAATTCATATTCTGAGAACCTATGTAGATTGAAACAAATTAGGATCCTCTCAGATTTCATACTTCGATGGTTATGGATCTCCCTTCTTCCACATGATAGTTTTTCATGACATGTAACATTTTGGGCATGAGGATGATCTTTGAGATGGTTGAGGCGGAATCATAGATGAACCTAGATGAGACTCTTCCGATAGTGGGGAGGTCCTCCAAAATGGGAGATGACTTAGTTGGGGTAAATTTCTTTGGTTCATCATGAAAATTTGGAGGAACTCGATGTTTGATGTTGGCAGAGTGGGGAGGACCTTAATTTCAGTGGGATGAGGTACGAGGAAAACCTAAACATATATCAAAATATAAAGAATATGGATGTTTATGTTGGTGAGAATTGGTATGAGGAGGACCTTGGTACTTGTTTTTAGATGCATAGGATAGACCTCCATTGTAGTGAGTCATGGATTAGGGAGGTCCTATACATTATAAGATGAAAACATTGGGAGAACCTCCATGTGGGTTTCCTATTGAATAAAGAGGACCTTCGTGCTAGTTTGTAGTAGTAGCACGAGGAGGACCATAGTACTGAAGGCTAATGAAATGGGGAAAAATTCCACATTTTTCATTACTTGTTCATGAATGACATATACTTGAGTTGATAATGATATGAGGAGGACCTTCATGTTAATGATCTCTGACAAGGGGGTAGGGGTGCTTCGTATCAATAATTTTATTCCCAGAGAGGACCTCTATACTGAATGTCACTATAGTGGGAGGACCCTCGATTTGATCAATGATGGGATCATGGGGAGGATATAAAAGTTGTTTGAAAGAGTGGGGAGGTCATTTAACCTTGTTGGAGATGGTAAGAGGAGGTCCTCCTCACAAGATATCATTAATACATTTTGTCCTTTGAAGAATTTCTAGGGTGCCAACAATGCAAAAAGCCAACTGAGCCCTCCTATGAGGCATCAGATGTCTCAATTAGGACTGGTGAAAGACAAATTCATATTATACAGTGATGGAAATGAGAGAAAAATGGGAGGATGATGTCATTGGCCAATAAATAAATAGAATATGATTCTAATGATCGGAATCACTTGATCTTTTTCAGGACGATTGCAACCAATTAGCCGGACTTGGGATGGCATAATAAAGGTGTAGACCAGTAATTCATTGGCATGAAGAACCATTTATTGGTGGTGAAAAAAGGCATGGTGGGAGACCCTGTTAGTAGAACCCAAGAAATAATCATAGTATTGGTGACATGAAAATATGTAAAATCCTCAACATATTGGATTGAATCATAATATTTATATAAGGTGGGGCTCCCAAATTTGTTGGATGTAGGGAAAGGGAGAATTGGATCCCTCTGCGGCCTTGGGTGGTAGGGTTTGTATGTTTTGGAAGCCTCCTAGAAATTGTGGGATATATAACTAATGGAAATGACCCCCTCTTCCTCATATTGTCATACGAGGCTATCGATCTCCCTCATATGGATAATTCTAGAGGGTCATATGTTGAATGGTTTCTTAGGAGCCATTAGTGCAACTGAAGTAATTGGGAAGGATGATTTTTGTGTTATTGAGAAATTATTTTCTCATACCCTAACATCTATGGGTGGAGTGATTGGTTTGATGTAGCTTTGGACCTATAATGAAATTTGATTTAGTAATCACTATTGATACCTAGGGTAAAATGAAAAATTCTCTAACTTGTTCAATCAAACATTTTTATAGAGATATCAACAATGATGATGTCATAGATAATAATACACAATGATTAGTTGAACCAAATTGTAGTGAGTTCCACACCAAACCCATTATTTTCATAGAGGGGACCATAACCGGGTATCTTGATCTGATTATATGCTTATCCGTAGATGTGTATAACTCTACTATTCCTCAAGTTTATGAGAAATGATCATTCCATTTCACTATTTATGATTCCTATGATTCTATCGGGGTGCACCCACATAATGGGTCATGAAACACTACAATTTCATTTGTTTCACTATTTTCTCACTTTCCAAAGGCATTAATCATTTATCACTTTGTCACCATTTTTTTTGTGGTTGAATTGGGATGATGGGATGTTGGTTCTTCCTAAAATGGATTCTTCCTTGGAATTAGTCCCTAATATCAGGTCTTCTTTATAGATTAATACATGTTGTGGAACCTATTTCTTAGTTCCCTTTCATTATAAATACCAATTATTTATTCTTATTATATATGGAAATTACATGGGGTCTTTATAGGGAACAAACCATTTTTTCGTGATGTAGACACGTTGGGCATCATTGGCATGTATGGACTCTGGAAAATTGGTAACTAATATTCTTCCTCATAGGACGGATTCACGAGGAATGGAACCCTAGGCATTCCATGTTGGTCTTTTAGTATCCTTTTCAAGTGGAATTCCTTCCATGATTTTCATCAAGAATCCAATGACAAATATGGGTTACTCCATGATTATAACATCGTGACGATATGGAGGTTCGCGAGTTTAAAATTTTTCAGAAACTAAATATATTGATGAAAACACATGTGATGGTGGATTAGATAGGTATGTCTCTAGGAGGGTCATCCTATATGGTTTACCATATATATTTATCATATCACACTATGAGGAAAAAACTGAATGTTGTGTGTCCCATAAAGGGATGATTTTCACACTTTGATGGTAGGTCTAGACTTCACTATGGGTGGGTCATAGAAACATTTCCCATTGTGGGAGACGAACCGGTTTACCATTGGTTGGGATTGAAGATCATGGAGGCTTCCCACATACCCCATTTAAAGAATAGACATCAATCCCCACATAGATTAGTTGAAGTTTTTGGGTTTATTTATTAAGACTTCCCATCGCAAGAGGATTTCTATTTGTTTGAATTTTTGAATTTTGTGGGTATTACACACTGAGGCTACTAAGGTTATACTAAGAGAATCGAATTGGGTGTGTAGAGACCCAAAGATTGACGTACATGGATATTACATTACTTTTGCGGAATACTTAGTACATAACAAAAACACACACACAAGGATTGTAATAGTTTAGTGTCTTTGGAATCTCGGAACGTAATCTTCTAGTCGTGGTGAAAGATCTTCAATATCTCCCATAAAGATCCTCCTTTTTTTAACCTAAAACCTTTCTTTATATCCTAGGGAAAAGAAAACATGAAAGGGTGAGCTCAAATGCTCAGTAAGGGTAAACAAAGGAAATAAAAATCATATCATATCTTTTTAAAATCATAACCTGCAAAAGAGATCATAATATCTTAACATGGAATAAATCATAGAACTGAAAATGAGATCCCCATAATCATAACATGAATCTTGAAACTTTGTGGCATGCACACATAATCGTGGAAAATCATTTCTTGTTAGTCATGACTCATTGCCAATACTATCTTAGTGGAAAAAGTCCCTTTCTGAACTGAGTCACCCTCGTTCCAGTCCTGTTTCACTGAACCGGTATAACCTACCGTTCCAGCCATGTCTATCTCATGAGATATAAAATCTTTACCCAATGCATTGGAGGGAGATATAGGTCCCACCCATCTTATAATGAATTCTTTCTTATGTGTGCCACATAATCATAAACCATACATCATAGCGTAACCCATGTAGTAAAAATAGGATTATTAAACAACATGACATCATAAAACAATTCGTATAAGATAAAGGAATTCATAAAAATAATCCCATCACAGCATAATCAAATCAATGTAATAATAGGGATAGAAACAGAACCTTTTATTATCTTAGATGGAAAATAATTTCGATAAAACACTTGAACTCCATTCTTGAGGAAAATATCCTTTCTATTTCAAAAACACTTTTCCTTTCTTAATATATCATACAATTATAAACTAAAAGAAGTTGATTAAAAATAAACTTGAAAACATTTAAAGGAATATTCTTGGAAATATTGTTTTAAAAATCTATTCATGCCTTATATGTAAAAAACCATTCTTCTTGTACTTTTTTCGGAAAAGTCAAAAAGTACCTTGTACGAAAAACGACAAAAGATTCCTTTCATATCTTTTACTAAAAACTCACCGAAGGGTAAAATAGGATTTAAACAATTTTAGGTGAATGGAAATAATATTACATATTGAGGAAACATGGATGTAGATGATAAAATACACCCCAGTAAATGCCAAAGTATAAACAATCTCGGATAAAAATGAGATTGTGATATTTCCCTTACCTTAGGTCCGACTTGCTTTGTAAGTGTCCGAACCTCCTGTATAATGATTTAAATCATGTTATTGACTTATTACAGAATCATATTCATTGTTATTATATCATATATGTTCCACATATGACTTTATGTTACCCGTTCTTTTGTAAATTCATGTTAAAGTAGCAATTTGGGTAAAATCGTCTCATTTGTCGTTCGTGTTTTTAACTTGTAATTATTCATATGATTACTTAGATAATGATTACTTAATTCCAGAATATAAAACATGATTTATATATATATATTCATAATACACATAAATAATAAATCAGTAAATGGAAAGAAATACACCGTTCATGGAGACGGTAGTCCGTACGTACGCATGAACGCTGTTTTCGTTTCCTTATTGAATTGAATGGAATTAAGTAGATGAAATACATATAAATATAAATAATTCCAGTATCATTATTAGGTCATATATTTCATTAGTACTTATTATATATACTTTATAATCATTCATGAATGGTTAATCATTGAGAATGAATCTCATCGCGTCGTGGAGACGGAGGTCCGTACGTACGCACGAGCGATGATATCGTTCCCATGGTCGTGGAATTGTGTTGAAGTGTATGTATACTATTTAAGTATAAATATAAATTTATAATAATCATATATAGTTACTAATTACACCTTTATACCCATCCAATTATGGTGGTGGCGGAAAATAGATTACACCACGGCGTGGAGACGGTATTCAGTACGTACGCACGCGCGGTGATTTCCCTTTTCCGTAGGATGGATAGAAGGTTAATTAGAGTTGTTTCATATTTATAATAACATATCAGTATATAATAAATACTTATGTTATTACTTTATCATGAAACAACTAAAGAAGAAGAAGTTGAAGAAGAAAGAAATTAAAAAAGATCGGTAATGGATATTACCTTTTTTGACGCGCCTTTTCTTAGCCTCAACTTAAAGAACTAAGGATGGTCTTTGAAGAAGACCAGGACCTCTAGGATGATACTAGGGAAGTGGAGAAGGGATTTTGGCAGGGTTTGGCCGAGCTTGAAGGCTCAAAGTTGTGTGAGGAAGAGAGGGAGGAGGTGCCCTTTTATAAGGGAGGAGAGGGGCACCTTAGGAATATCTCAAAATATTATTTTTTATTAAAGTCAAAATAGGTTTATAATGGTTCTAAAGGGTATTATTTAGAAGATAAAGTGGGGATGGGTCTAAATCCTATCATCCAATAGGATTTAGACAAGTTTAGGGTATTATTTTAACCTTATCAATTAGATTTAACTCTAAGTTAAATAATTTAACCTTTACCGTGTCTTTTTGTTTTCTTTCACTATATGGTTAATACACTTACTATAACATGCCAAAAGAACCCCAAATTGTATATTATTAATACATATATCCTTATCTAAGTCATTTGGCCGAACCTTAGATTTTTAGAAATAAAATAACAATTAATAATATAATATTTGATTTAAAAACTATTTTGTGTCAATTTCGACACTATTTGATATATGAATTTTGTGAAAGTCATAACAGAATTATATGTTCAAAAAAAGTAGATTAAATCAACAGTAATATATCATACTAACCTATAAAATTAGTGTAATTCATAAAAAGTCTTAAATTACATTTATTTGGGTATTTATAATATCAATTATGTCAATATTTCATTAATAAGATAATTACTGCATCATCTTTGTGTCATAAATAAATTACATTATTTGATTTCTAAAAATTAAAAATAAAATACCATCATGTAGGAAATCTTTTTATCTTTCTAATTAATATTTACAATTGAATTTATCTTATGTAAAACCCCATATTAAAAATGTTTTAGTAAATATACTTTGATTTTAACTCTTTTAACTCTTCTTTGAATTAAATAATAATAAATGTCCTAATCTAATCCAAGTGGGCCTAAATGATAATATTTTACACTTAAGGTTGTTTTTGGTCGAGATAAACTTGTCCAATAGAATTAGGACATGTGTTAGGGTAATATTAATATCATTCTTACCCTTAATTACCCTATTTACTTTTAACCGTGGTAAATAAATGTAAAAAGTTACTATTCACCAAAAATTATTTTCATCTCATTGAACCACGTTTTACTTACTAACATCAACCATGTCTCTCGGATTTTTGAAATTCCATTCACAGAAGCGGTAAAATTATGTTTTATGAAAAATTCAGTTTTTTATCTACCACTTAGTAGTTTCACTATTCATCAAAAATTGATGTTTTTCAGAACAATGCCAAAATTTCATCCTAAGCTATATTTCATATTCCGAATTCAAAAATGTAGTCTATTTTACCAAATTCATAACATAGAAGTTGCATTAATTAATTTTATAATTAAATCCCGCTGTTAAAACAAATAGCGTGTTTTTAAGAAACAATATCTATCAAAAGATTGACACTTGTTTATGTCTGGTTTAAATGTGAAAATACATCCACTGACCAAAATTTTATTAAATTGTAATAATATATTCTAAATATACTTTAAAACCACTCAAATTAATAATTTATCACTATTAATTATTTTGATTAAAAACGTTGTTTTTAATTATAATTTAGTAATTTTCACTATTCATCAGAATATGAAAGTTATCCGAAAAGTACAAAAATTTCACCTTAGGCTAAATTCGATACTCCGAATCCAAAAATGAAGTCCATTTTGAGAGCTAAAATTTCTAAAATTTTAAAAGGTGGTTATTACTATTCATAACGGCAAGTTATAATAATATTTTAATAGCATATCGTTGTTTAGTGAAACTCGGTATTGCGTACTACACACACTATCGAGGAAGGTCGCGATTGCGTGTAATGCAAGGCAAGTCAAGGATGTGTGTTGTGCAAGCTCCTTTTGGTGTAGCGTACAACACATGACATTAATTAAAAAGAATATTGTTCATAAAATCTCGGGCTCTTACAGGGTGAATGGGGCTTATGTGATAAGACATCCTAGATAGATGGAGGAATTTACGTGGAGGTGGAGGATCATGTAAACTATGGTTGTATTATTGATGGATTAGATAAATGAGCTGGAATGGATGATATGGATGTAGTGTTGGGATTGAACTTGATGGATGTTTCCTACAAATTCTAATAGGTCTGGAATCTATATCCAGGTATTTATGAATGGGGTGTTGTGGATTATATCTAATGAGAAAGCATTGTCAAAATGGGAAATGAGGTTGGGGATAATGCATGGAAGGTATCTAGATGTTAAGGGAATGATGGTGGATTATACCAAAATGGATCCCAATATGATAGGGTCATGATTGATTGGGTATTGCGTATGAGAGTTCAATCACCTAGGAGGAGGGCTCTGATGTTTACCATTGTTCCAAATTTAATCTCATGACAGAATCCTACGTACTCTTTTTGGAATAAAAGAATCAAAACCCACATTGTTTGGAAGAGATGAAGTGGTTTCATAGACACTAATATCCTCTAATCCTATGTGAGTCATGCTCGATTTGAAAAAGAAGAAGAAAAGGACCAGATGATCATGTCATGAAATATGAGTCAATAAGGGATGGAGTAGGACTTTCACAAAGAATCTTCTTATGGAGGATAAAGTTTGGTGTTTTCAGGATATAATTAAAAGGGGGGATAATTATTTCCATGTAATTCATACACATAAAATCCAATCAAAATAAGTTTCATGGTTTATGTATAAACAGCCTGAGGTGCATAGGGTGAAAATACCAAAAGGGAGAGGTATGTAGATCCAATGATGCGTTGATTAATAGGATTCCAATGACTATCCACCTATGTTATTATAAATAGGATTTCAATCTGTGTCATTTATACATAGATAAATCTCAACCTTGACACATGTGGAGAGATCAGAGTTTAACATCATGTTTCGATGATGTGGGTTTTTTTAATATTAGGATCCTAGAGCTTAGATGGGGGGGGGGGGTCAATCATCACCCAATGGATGTACATAACTGATACCCACCCACACATGATGATTGGATTGAATCACCAATTCCTGATGGAAGTGTTGTGGAGGAGTGATTGATAGTGGGGACCATTTTCACATAGTAATGAGTAAAAAAATATCATTTAATGTACCAATGTGAAAATGAAATAGGAGAGGTACCACAATAGGGGAGGCCACATGAGGATCCCTAGAGTCACTATGTACAATACTGGAGGGCCGCACAGAAGAGGGTCTCACAAATTAGGGGGCCTGAGTGAGAGATTATTTGTGTAAATCATATTCTTCTTGGAGGTCAACGGCTTCACGAATAAAGGGTCTTCATTAATCAGGTTGACCATTCCATTGCAAAAAAATTTGGATCAACAGAAATTTACTTCGTGAAGGCTGAATGCTATGTGAAGCCTCAAGAGCCCCAATTGGAATCCTTCCATCCGAAAAGGCATGAACCTTCACAAATGGTATCCTACCAAGGGAAGCATATGAATGAAGAATGAAAATGGGATATGGTGATGTTCTAATAGCTTAATAGATATATTTTTATCCCTGGTATTCATTTGTTAGGTACATCACAAAATGGCAGATCATAAGGTGAATCTTTGGGGTAACCATTATTTTAAGGTGGGTTGAGTACTCTTTTTATAGGTAAATGGATCTATAAAATATCTGTGGCATGCCGAGATGAAAAAATGATCTCCACTAAAGGGAATGAACCCCTTGGACTCACAGTGAAATATGAAAACTAGTTTAGCATAGGTGTGAGGCTCATATAAATCCCTAGAGTACCTTAAAATGCATCTTTACTTCATAGTGCTAAGGGATCTCCATGGATGAACTTCGCGAGGAATACCCCATAGATGAGTTTTTGTCTATTTTGATCTCATATTACATCTTGACGACCAAGTATTTTCTCGAATTATCTCCGAGTGTGTATATCGGAAAAAATAATATACATCATGGAAAAATCAATGAGTGGTTATATGAAATAATTCTCATGGAAATAAAAGTGAGACCAGAAAACCCATACCTTATGTATTCAATATATTTACAATCTTTCTAACCAGTTATATAAGAAAAATATAATTATTATAAATCTATCCCAAGACAATATTCAATTATATTATATCATATATGAATTTTATGACCTTTTATTAACTGTTTATCAATACAGCTATGTTAAATTTATGTTTCGTGTGATGACAACATTGTTTTTTTCATGCATTGTGATTTGATTGAATTTTTTCCCTCTTAATTATATCATGATTTCACAATATCTATAATTGTAAAATTTTAATAAATATTATATATATTCATTATATAAAGATTTATAATAATCTATAAAAGATCAAAATATGAAAAAATGTACACCATTCATGGAGACGATTCTTCGTACGTACACATGAACCATATTTCCATTTTCAAGTCGTATTGAAAGAATTTAAAGAAGTAATATATATATATATATATATATTGGTACTATAAAATTAGTGTTTTATATAAAACACTTATTTTTATTAAACACTTCGTTAAACCATTCAATGTAATGCATGTATGAATTACATCGCATTGAGGAGGTTGTAGCCCACATTTCAACAAACTTTATAATAGTATTTATAAAAATGGAATGCATGATGTTTTGTATTATATAATAATTAAATAATAATAACTAAGTCATAAATATTATATATCTAATATTAAAATAGAATTTTAATCATTATTCCAATCCTTTAATGGGAGAAATGGAAGAATGAATGACATCAGTTTACAAGGCGATAATTCGTCATACACACAAATGATAACTATGTTTCAAATTTAATATAATTGTTTGTGAGTGTAGGTAATACAAAAAACCTATATGAATATATAAATATTTAAATTACTATTGTTATTATATTATCAGGTAATACGAAAATGTTGGGATGTAGAAAGAAATAAAAAATTATTGTTGAAATATGTTACGTCGTATTTGGTTATCTTTTTTTGGTTTGTGCCAATGTCCTTCCATGGTTGGATTTAGTCCCACAGTTAGGCTTCTTGGTTGAGAGTGTCAAATTTTGGAAATAATTCAGGTTGGGTTTTGATGATCCAATGTGCATGATATTTTTGCAGAATTGATGGGGTGAGTTCCTGTTTATAGATGATTAAGAGTTTCATTCTTGTAAATATAATATAGTAAACACTATTGAGAGGTGTATCATACATCATATGATTCCAATAAATATAAATTTTAGGTGAAATTCATTTTATGGTCTATATATTTCCAAAATGATTTTTTTAATTATTTTTACGTAATTATAACCATTTTGATAACGATTAGCCCCTAACTGTAGTCATTTTTACATTTATCGTTGTAATTGATTTAAATTAATCACTTATTATTAGGGTAAAAAATAATGTTTAAAATACATTAAATTATATATTATTCTTATCAAAAATATGAAATCTATTTTTACAAATTCATAAAATATAATTTTATGAAATTAATTTAAAATTAAGCTACCAGATTGAAATGGACAATGAGTTTTTTTAATGTGAAAAGTTTAAATTATTCAAATAATTTATTATCCAATTTCAACATGGGATTGATTCCAATTTACAAAATTAGATTTAGTTCTGTAAAATTGAGATAATTATAAATATAATAAAACATAATATTTAATTAATCTATAATAATAAATTATATAAAAAAACCAATTTTCAATTAAAATTTATTGTTTTATCCTTTCTAAAAAATTGAAACATCTCATAATATGTAACACCCCAGGTAAATAAATAATATGACATTTCATATTTATCTATATTTGTGAATAAAATATTGAAATGACTTTAAAGGGGAAGATATGCTCGATGGCATACCCAACACGCAACAACGAGTTTCTTGGGAATCTTACGTTGCACTCTAATAATAAAATAATGGTAGTTAATATGTAGCCGTTGTATTGGAGGGAATGGATAGAAATAACTAAAATATTATTATATATGTTCTTAAATATTTTTACATTTATACAATAAAATATAAAGGCTTAAAATACGGAAAGAATTCAATTTTTGGCGTATATGCCCTAGTTTTCACTAAAGGTTCACTTATCACCTTTTGATGGAGAACCGTCATTAAATATAGTTTTGTTCACTCTTAAACATTATTTTGGACCAAATAAAACCCTTATTAAGAATCGGGACATCAAAATTTACTTTGTGTAAATTTTTGGTATCTTTCTGATAAAGTTCATTTTTTTAATGAATAGTGTAAAATGTTGTATTTTAATTCAAACCCACTTTTTAATCTAATTTATTTATATGATTAGATTATATTTTGAATTGTTTTTAAAGTGAAATTAGAAAATATTTTTACCATTAAATCCAATAGTGGTCGTTGGAATCAATTTCACTTTGAAATCAGACTTAAACTAGTGTCAATCTTTTGATACTTATTGTTTCATAAAACACGCTATTTGTCATGACAGCGGGAATTAATTAATAAATTAATTAATGTGACTTATATGTTTTGAATTTTGTAAAAAATACTTCATTTTTGAATTCAGAATATCAAATATATCTTAGGGTGAATTTTTGGTAATTTTCTGAAAAACTTCAATTTTTGATGAATAGTGAAACCACTAAGTGGTAATCAAGCAAACTGATTTTTCAGTTAAATGAAAGTTTACCACTAATGTGTATTGAATTTTGAAAATCCGACATACATGGTTGTCATTAAGAAGTAAAATTTGGTTCAATGAGATTAAAATAATTTTTTGGTGAATAGTAACTTATTAAGTTTTTAATCGCGATTAGTGGTAATTAGTGTAGTTTAAGGTATAAATAATGCTTTAATGATATGAAATGACCTAGACACATGTGCCAACCTTATTGGTTGTGTCATGGACGACCAAGAAAAGCCATTTGTCAACTTGGGGACCCCATGGATCCACTTTGGTTGGGAAATGACATAAATAACATTTTATTTAATGTAAAGTTAAAATTGACACAAACATGATATGTTTTACTAAAACAATTTTTAAGTGGGGTTATACAAGTCATCATTTTGATTATAAATATTCATTGGAAAGATAAAACGATTTCCTACATAATAGTAATTTTTTAATAATTTTTAGACATTAAATAAATTAAATTATTTATGACATAATAATGATGCAGCGATGATATCATTATTTGACGATTTAAATAAAATGGAAAGATAATGTAATATCTATGAACTACACATGTACAAAACTTATTGGATGAGTGTATTTCTAAGCCTTATCACCTTATCCACGAATTCTATCGATGTGGGACCTTTTAAAACCGAAACACATTTTCAAATAAAGTAATATTTCTTTACTTTCCAAAAGTACCCCTCCTCTCCTCTTATAAAAGGCCCCCACCTCTACCTCATTTAACACACTCCTCAAGCCATTGGCTCGGCCAAACCCTGCCCATTTACTCTCTCCACATCCCTCTCCTCATCCTAGAGGACTCCCTTTGGGCAGAATCCTTTCAAAGGAAGCCGTTAGGCTTAAATCAAAAGGAGTTACACTTTTAAAGGTAATTCATTCTCTCATGTTCATTTGTTTTATTTTGCTTCTCCAACCCCCTAAACTCTTTTTATTTACTTCTTTTGTAACAACACCAGTATCCTCAATATACTAGTATGTTGTCAAAAGATTTATTCGAGCTACACTCTCACACAACTACATCAAATGGTTAAAGAACATACGGTTTCCGTGGATGGTTAAATTCTGCCTCCCGAAAGGATGATTGTTCAATACTCATTTAACACCTTCAAGGGTGGCCATTATGATGTCACTATTTTTATATATGATATATAATATTTTAATGTTTTATTTATGCTTCTGTATTTTTCATTTTTTTCTTACCTTTATGGCTTCCATTATGGGAATACGCGATATCTTTAATTAAGGAAGTGCGGACTACCGCCCCCTCAAAGTGATTTGATTCGTTAAATACCATATGTGGGATGTATAAAGGATGGAAATATGATACTATATATGATATTATATTGGAATTATAATATACCTTTATATAATTATTATTCCATTCTATAAAATATGAAATAGAAATGAAAGTAGCGTTCATGCGTACGTACGGCTTACCGTCTCCATGAACGGTGCATTTCATTTATTACCTCTAAATGATTATGTAATGTTATAAATGCATTCATGTACTGGATATATATGACATATATGATATCTACATAATGAATACAATTCTGGATAAAATGAACATTTGGCCACATGAACAACATGTAATTGTAAGAAGACCACTTTCGACTTAAGAACCAAATATAGGCAAAACAAATATTATTAACTTAAATGATTACATAATGTTTGTGACATGGTAATAAGTGGTATAAAAGTAATAATGAACTTGAAAAATGGTTCTTAAGGAATTATAAATTAACTCAAGTTTATTATTCAGGAGATTAAAGAACGATCGAGTCAAGTCGGACCCGAGGTAAGGGATCCTACTCCTCTCTTTCTTTTTAAGTATACACTTTTATGTCATTCCTTTTAAAGCTCATCTTTCCTGTTATTGGGATGATATTTTATATTACATTTACTTTAATTTTTATGTTCATGTGATGAGAGAACCTATTATCTCTCATCAATCCATTTTGGGAGTTTTGAGTGGCGCCGTTAGGCTGCCGAACTTTCGTAAGAGATCTAACCTCTCTCTTTCTTTTTAAGTACTCTCCTTTATGTCACTTCTTCTAAGCTCCTATTTGTTATGTTGGGGGATTTTCTTTTATATTCCTCTTGCTGTAAATTATATTTTAATATTATGGGATACTCTATTTTATCTCATCAATCCATTTTGGAAGTTTTAAGTGGCGCCGTTAGGTTGTTGAGTTTTCGTAAGGGAATTTTCATCTCACTTTTATTCTCGTGAGATTTATGATACATTTTCCACAAATTCAATTGAGTGGTGTATGTACTGCCCATTATTCTACTCTTTGTGTAATATACATTCATTTATTAGTATTTACATCAATGATCTATTGTCCTTCTTTCATGGGGTGTATGATTTGAAAGATACCCAAGTCAGTAAGGGAACCTTTCACCCTCCTCTTTTTTAAAAGACTTCTTTTGTTGGGTCTTTTAATTTACATATTGTTATGTTGGGATATGTTCTCATATAACCTTATTGATGTAAATTTGATATCCAAGTGATGAGATACGTTTTTTATCTCTCATCAACTCATTTTGATGTGATGCCGTTAGGCTGTCAAGGGAACTTTTTAACCCAATTTCGATTTCTTTGGGTTCAACATGTAGTCATTGAATATGTCATCCATTGAATATGTGTGAATGACCTTTTATTGTTTTACACTTAATATCCACTTATATTGGGTGTATTTATTTTTTTCACACATATTTTGAGATTGATTTGTCCTTAATTTAAGGATACCTTCTTTATAAGGGATTTCATCACATTTGAGATTTCTATTGAGGGTTCATTGTTGTTATGCACCAATTCACTCTTATATGGTGTATATACTGTCCTTTGGAGTATTATATCATGAATACTTTTATTCTAATGATATTATAAAGTTCTGACTAAATGTTATTCCTCAATTATTGTATTCAAGTGTCTCTAATTTTGGTAAAACCCCTTTTACCAGAATATCGTTTTAAATGTTTTAAATATTTGTTCCTATTAAATTCCATGTTTTCAAAATGGTTTTAAGGATTTATTTATATGGATATTAATGGTTTAAAATGTTAAAAGCTTCAAGGTGTTATGGGACACTTTGATTCAAAAATCTCTTTATTAGATGTTTTAAATGGTTTTGGAAATGGTTTCTTTTTGAATGGATTCATTATTTCAATATCCTAAAATATTATATTGTGATTGAAATGTGGAAATGTTATGTTTCCTTTATTCATGTTTTATGTGATACGATTATGT
This sequence comes from Viscum album, assembly GCA_963277665.1. NCBI lineage: Eukaryota > Viridiplantae > Streptophyta > Magnoliopsida > Santalales > Viscaceae > Viscum > Viscum album. The sequence goes on along the minus strand of OY728158.1, from coordinate 1,354,547,234 downwards.
TATGGTTCTTGGGCATTGTTATGAAGAACGGGTGGTTCCGTGATAAACTAAGGGTGGGTGAGCCCGATATAGCTCTCCAATGCATTGGGTAACGCGAAGGAGTGAAACGTTAAGGTTTCTCCGAAGAGATTTAGGGAATATACTGTGATGGGTATTCCAAACGTAACCAAGAGGGTTACTCCCTACGTAATAATGTTATGAATGCCTCAAGTTACCTTTATGTCTTATGATTTCTATGATTTATTCATGGTTTGATGAGGTATGTTAAAGTGCCTTTGTTTTATGGGTAAAGTATGATTTCATTCTTATGTATATATGAACTCATGTTTCCTTTCCATATTTTTATAACTCTCACGGTGCTTTTTATGCTCATCCCAAGTTTTTGAAATGTTTTTCACTGGTCAAGGGAAAGGTACATGATGTGATGATAGTGTCAAGGATGTGTCAAGAAAGAATCTATGTTATATTTTAAATATGTTCCCGTTGATGGGAAGAATGAATACTGTCTTTTATGTAACCACTTTGTTTAAATGTGGAATGTAATGCATGTTTCATGATCTAATTCTCTAAAACTCTAAACCTGAAAAGATCCTCAATGTGTAATCTTGTAATAACTCATGATTTAGTAAGGTTTAAGGCTGGGGCCTTATAGTTGGTATCAAAGGTCGGTTTAGATAACTTTAGAGGTTAGGGTATTCTTTAAGCATAATTGACAATTACCATAATTATTAGGATTTCAGAAAGAGTCTTAGTTTTAGATAAAGTGAATGAGTAAGTATATCTTATTGTCTATATTACTCATTAGTACATGATGGTTTTGTTGATATACTCACACTGACATTTCTATTTTTAGTGAATGGATGGATCTAGCAGGAACCAAAGAGACAACAGGTTTGAAGGAAACTGTGGTGGTTCTCTGATTAAGATACTAGATAAAATGAAGGATTCAATGAGGAAACTCGTGGTTGTTCTAAACCAAATATCAAGGAGTCATGATCAACCACTTCAACCTTGGTGAGTTCTCTAATCCATCAAGTATGAGATGGCCAATTCGATGTGTAAATTCAGGTAATAATTATTAAGGTAACCATTAGGGTTTATATGATACTTAATTTTTAGGTAATTATGGGTTACTCTATGATATGATGGAAAATGAAAGGAATGAGATAAAATTGAGGTTAAAATATGTTATGATTATTCTTGAAGATTTTATCTCATTTTGGGGAATGTTTTAAGAATTATATAGTTTTGGAAAAAGGACAACACGCAGACCGTGTGACATCCCGTTGCGTCGGAAAAAGCTGCGGGAATCGAACCCACAACCAACGTGCGACTGGTATTTATCGCCTACCACTGGACTACGTGAAGTCCCTGGTTAGTTTGACTGATTCATTCTAGTTGTATGATTTTATGAATTAAGAGTAAGTTGATTTTGGGTTATTTTTGAAAATGATTAACCTATCATGGAGGATATGTGATTAGGTTAATTACTTTTCAAAACGAGACTTTAGGAGCAACTGATATTTTTTGGAGATAAATGTTATGATTTATCTTGGAAGACTATGTGACTAAATCCTTCAAATATTTGGGTTTCAATATTATATTGGTTTACTTAGAAGAATTTTATGGACAAATTGATTATAGAATGGTCCTCGTTGAACTTTGGGTTTTGTTGGACAAATTTTGGAGATTAAGAATAGATTTTATTTTTATAATGGGTTATCCTTTTCTAGATTATCTGATATTGTACTAGCCTTTTTGGTTTTGGATTTGGTTAAAGTCTAAAGACATGGGAAGTATATAGTTCTATTTTTTGGATTAGGTGATTCTCTAGAAGTTGATTATAGTACTCTTAATGTGAACAAGTCTTCCTAAATACTCGTCTTTTGGAGAAAATATGAGTTTGTGTAAGGAATCTAATAAAGGTTGAAAGTCAATATGATAAGTAATTATGTTTCCTTATGAATAAATTCCTCAATAAAAAGTAACTTAAAACAAAAATGTTGTCTATTAACTTTTCCTACTGGGGAATCGAATACCGTTTAACCCATCACAAGTTTGTGATTTTCTCGTGGTTAACTTTCTCCTAAACATGTTTTCTATCACTCTCCATCAAAACATGACCCTTTGTTTTTTCCTCCATGTCCATATTTTCATACGTGGAATCCTAGTATGGGTTAACTCGGGTGACCTTTGTACTTATCTTTCTTTATTTTAAAGTGTTTGTTTTATCGACTTTTGTTCCGATGTGGGACTTTCAAGGATGTTTCCAAGCGCAATTTTAAAATTGCGAGGACGCAATTCCCAAAAGGGGGGAAGGATGTAACACCCCAGGTAAATAAAGAATATGACATTTAATATTTATCTATATTTGTGAATAAAATATTGAAATGACTTTAAAGGGGAAGATATGCTCGATGGCGTACCCAACACGCAACAACGAGTTTCTTGGGAATCTTACGTTGCACTCTAATAATAAAATAATGGTAGTTAATATGTAGCCGTTGTATTGGAGGTAATGGATAGAAATAACTAAAATATGATTATATATGTTCTTAAATATTTTTACATTTATACAATAAAATATAAAGGCTTAAAATACGGAAAGAATTCAATTTGTGGCGTATATGCCCGAGTTTTCACTAAAGGTTCACTTATCACCTTTTGATGGAGAACCATCATTAAATATAGTTTTGTTCACTCTTAAACATTATTTTGGACCAAATAAAACCCTTATTAAGAATCGGGACATCAAAATTTACTTTGTGTAAATTTTTGGTATCTTTCGGATAAAGTTCATTTTTTTTAATGAATAGTGTAAAATGTTGTATTTAAATTCAAAACCACTTTTTAATCTAATTTATTTATATGATTAGATTATAGTTTGAATTGGTTTTAAAGTGAAATTAGAAAATATTTTTACCATTAAATCCAATAGTGGTCGTTGGAATCAATTTCACTTTGAAATCAGACTTAAACTAGTGTCAATCTTCTGATACTTATTGTTTCATAAAACACGCTATTTGTCATGACAGCGGGAATTAATTACTAAATTAATTAATGTGACTTATATGTTTTGAATTTTGTAAAAAGGACTTAATTTTTGAATTCATAATATCAAATATAGCTTAGGGTGAATTTTTGGTAATTTTCTGAAAAACTTCAATTTTTGATGAATAGTGAAACCACTAAGTGGTAATCAAGCAAACTGATTTTTCATTTAAATGAAAGTTTACCACTAATGTGTATTGAATTTTGAAAATCCGACATACATGATTGTCATTAAGAAGTAAAATGTTGTTCAATGAGATTAAAATAATTTTTTGGTGAATAGTAACTTATTAAGTTTTTAATCACGATTAGTGGTAATTAGTGTAGTTTAAGGTATAAATAATGCATTAATGATATGAAATGACCTAGAAACATGTCCCAACCTTATGGGTTGTGTCATGGCCGACCAATACAAGCCATGGGTCAACTTGGGGACCCCATGGATCCACTTTGGTTGGAAAATGACATAAATAACATTTTATTTAATGTGAAAGTAAAAATGACACAAACATGATATGTTTTACTAAAACAATTTTCAAGTGGGGTTATACAAGTCATATTTTTGATTATAAATATTCATTGGAAAACTAAAACGATTTCCTAAATAATAGTATTTTTTTTATAATTTTTAGACATTAAATAAATTAAATTATTTATGACATAATAATGATGCAGCTATGATATCATTATTTGACGATTTAAATAAAATGGAAAGATAATGTAAAATCTATGAACTACACATGTACAAAACTTATTGGATGAGTGAATTTCTAAGCCTTATCACCTTATCCACGAATTCTATCAATGTGGGACCTTTTAAAACCGAAACACATTTTCAAATAAAGTAATATTTCTTTACTTTCCAAAAGTACCCCTCCTCTCCTCTTATAAAAGGACCCCACCTCTACCTCATTTAACACACTCCTCAAGCCTTTGGCTCGGACAACCCCTGCCCATTTAATCTCTCCACATCCCTCTCCTCATCCTAGAGGACTCCCTTTGGGAAGAATCCTTTCAACGGAAGCTTTTAGGCTTAAATCAAAAGGAGTTACACTTTTAAAGGTAATTCATTCCCTCATGTTCATTTGTTTTATTTTGCTTCTCCAACCCCCTAAACTCTTTTTATTTACTTATTTTGTAACAACTCCAGTATCCTCAATATACTAGTATGTTGTTATAAGATTTATTCGAGCTACACTCTCACACAACTACATCAAATGGTTAAAGAACATACGGTTTCCGTGGATGGTGAAATTCTGCCTCCCGAAAGGATGATTGTTCAATACTCATTTAACACCTTCAAAGGTGGCCATTATGATGTCGCTATTTTTATATATGATATATAATATGTTTATGTTTTATTTATGCTTCTGTATTTTTCATTTTTGTCTTACCTTTATGGCTTCCATTATGGGAATACGCGATATCTTCATTTAAGGAAGTGTGGACTACCGCCCCCTCAAAGTGATTTGATTCGTTAAATACCATATTTGGCATCTATAAAGGATGGAAATATGATACTATATATGATATTATACTGGAAACATAATATAACTTTATATAATTATTATTCCATTCTATAAAATACGAAATACAAATGAAAGTAGCGTTCATGCGTACGTACGGCTTACCGTCTCCATGAACGGTGCATTTCATTTCTTACCTCTAAATGATTATGTAATGTTATAAATGCATTCATTTACTGGATATATATGACATATATGATATCTACATAATGAATAAAATTCTGGATATAATAAACATTTGGCCACACGAACAACATGTAATTGTAAGAAGACCACTTTCGACTTAAGAACCAAATATCGGCAAAACAAATATTATTAAATTAAATGATTACATAATGTTTGTGACATGGTAACAAGTGGTATAAAAGTAATAATGAACTTGAAAAATGGTTCTTAAGGAATTAGAAATTAACTCAAGTTTATTATTCAGGAGATTAAAGAACGATCGAGTCAAGTCGGACACGAGGTAAGGAATCCTACTCCACTCTTTCTTTTTAAGTATACACTTTTATGTCATTCCTTTTAAAGCTCATCTTTTTTGTTATTGGGATGATATTTTATATTACTGTAATTTGTTTTTTCATGTGATGAGAGACCCTATTCTCTCTCATCAATCCATTTTTGGAGTTTTGAGTGGCGCCGTTAGGCTGCCGAACTTTCGTAAGAGATCTAACCTCTCTCTTTCTTTTTAAGTACTCTCCTTTGTGTCACTTCTTCTAAGCTTCTATTTGTTATGTTGGGGGATTTTCTTTTATATTCCTCTTGCTGTAAATTCTATTGTAATATTATGGGATACTCTATTTGATCTCATCAATCCATTTTGGATGTTTTAAGTGGCGCCGTTAGGCTGCTGAGATTTCGTAAGGGATTTTTCATCTCACTTTTATTCTCTTGAGATTTATGATACATTTGCCACAAATTACATTGAGTGGTGTATGTACTGCCCATTATTCTACTCTTTTTGTAATATACATTCATTTATGATTATTTACATCAATGATCTATTTTCCTTCTTTCATGGGGTGTATGATTTGAAAGATAACCAAGTCGGTAAGGGAACCTTTCACCCTCCTCTTTTTTAAAAGACTTCTTTTGTTGGGTATTTTAATTTACATATTGTTATGTTGGGATATGTTCTCATATATCCTTATTGATGTAAATTTGATGTCCAAGTGATGAGATACACTTTTTATCTCTCATCAACTCATTTTTATGTGATGTCGTTAGGCTGTCAAGGGAACTTTTTAACCCAATTTCGATTTCTTTGGGTTCAACATGTAGTCATTGAATACGTCATCCATTGAATATGTGTGAATGACCTTTTATTGTTTTACACTTAATATCCACTTATATTGGGTGTATTTATATTTGTCACACATATTTTGAGATTGATTTGTCCTTAATTTAAGGATACCTTCTTTATAAGGGATTTCATCACATTTGACATTTCTATTGAGGGTTCATTGTTCTTATGCACCAATTCACTCTTATATGGTGTATATACTGTCCTTTGGAGTATTATATCATGAATACTTTTATTCTCATGATATTATAAAGTTCTTACTAAATGTTATTCCTCAATTATTGTATTCAAGTGTCTCTAATTTTGGTAAAACCCCTTTTACCAGAATATCGTTTTAAATGTTTTAATTATTTGTTCTTATTAATATCCATGTTTTCAAAATGGTTTTAAGGATTTATTTATATGGATATTAATGGTTTAAAATGTTAAAAGCTTCAAGGTGGTATGGGACACTTTGATTCAAAATTCTCTTTATTAGATGTTTTAAATGGTTTTGGAAATGGTTTCTTTTTGAATGGATTCATTATTTCAATATCCTAAAATGTTATATTGTGATTGAAATGTGGAAATTTTATGTTTCCTTTATTCATTTTTTATGTGATACGATTATGTTATGGTTCTTGGGCATTGTTATGAAGAATGGGTGGTTCCGTGATAAACTAAGGGCGGGTGAGCCCGATATAACTCACCAATGCATTGGGTAACGCGAAGGAGTGAAACGTTAAGGTTTCTCCGAAGAGATTTAGGGAATATACTGTGATGGGTATTCCAAACGTAACCAAGAGGGTTACTCCCTACGTAAGAATGTTATGAATGCCTCAATTTACCTTTATGTCTTATGATATCTATGATTTATTCATGGTTTGATGAGGTATGTTAAAGTGCCTTTATTTTATGGGTAAAGTATGATTTCATTCTTATGTGTATATGAACTCATGTTTCCTTTCCATATTTTTATAACTCTTACTGAGCTTTTTATGCTAATCCCAAGTTTTTGAAATGTTTTTCACAGGTCAAGCGAAAGGTACATGATGTGATGATAGTGTCAAGGATGTGTCAAGAAAGAATCCGTATTATATTTTAAATATGCTCCCGTTGATGGGAAGAATGAATACTGTCTTTTATGTAACCACTTTGTTTTAATGTGGAATGTAATGCAAGTTTCATGATCTAATTCTCTAAAACTCTAAACCTGAAAAGATCCTCAATGTGTAATCTTGTAATAACTCAAGATTAAGTAAGGTTTAAGGCTGGGGCCTTATATAATAATAACAAAAAAATCACTGAATATATATATTGATATCAAATAAAAAAAATATTTTAGTTTTTAAAATATTAATCATAAAATTTTGAAAAATTATATTTAAAATTGGAGCACAATTAAATGTCGATAAAATCATATTTTATAAAATTACATATTTTTATTTATATAATTGTTTTTATTATTATATTTTACGTATAAAATATATTGTATGAGTGTAAAAAATAATTTCATATATATTATAAATATTTTTTTAAAAAATAAAAGTGGGTTTTTTAATTTATTGTGATAAATTTGTGTTTGTAAATAATATAAATTAATTTTCCTAAATGGAATTTCTGTATGTTTAAATAGTTCATACATTCATTTCTATCTACAATAGCACCATAGTATTCCTATTACATACCAGAGAAAGTAGTATTATGACAATTTTTTTATCACATTTGTAATGTTAATGCTAATGGATATATGGTAACTGAAACAATACATTGAAAAAATATTAATAGAATATATATTTTTTGCATTTATCGGACTTGTGTGTAATGAAAGATATCGATTGAACATAGAATTGTGCACAACACAGTCCAAACCATGTTATTTATGTACCATAACATAATCTATTTTTTCATGCAATTCATGATTACCTCAGTGTTAGGGGAAATTTAAGCCAACATAAGGAATTTATATGAATCAAGCTATATTGAGTGTTTCGTGAATTGTTGAATATTTAAATTATTAAATTAATTTGAAAAAAATGTCTAAAAACATTAGGGGTGTATCATTAAACCACCCACCATTAAATTAAATTCACCGAATCATTAATCTAGGTTATGAATGGATTAAAACCTAAAATTTCTTTTCATTGAAACTATCATCACAAAAGAAAACTAAAACATATTTTCATAAGGGAATGTTGGAACCATAATGGTTACCAAATGTAATTCATAACTAGGTTTCCATATAGGATTAAATAGGTTTTTAGATAATATTAAACTTGAAATATAGTTAATAATTATAGATAGTGATAAAAATTACTGATAAGAAGTATGTAAATGATCTATTGAACATTAAGGGCATGAATACCATATATCAATGATGATTTATATGAAAATCAGTTCAATAAAAATGATGATTAATTGGAAAATATGTATCAATAATAGTTTGAAAGTGTTGAGAAATTATGTTTATTTATAATAAGATAATAAAATTTAATTACTTTATTTTATTCATTTTTATATGCACAATCTCAACATTTTCTTGTGCCTTTCTTGTTTCCTACTTCATCTCTTACTCAGTGAATTGAAGGTGAATTTTACATTCCTAAGGTACTAAAATATCATGAGGTAGAATGATAATTCATTCAACATTTATTTGGTTGAAACCATAGAAAAATGGTTATGATAGGTTATCCAACATTAATAAATTCATATATAGTGAGATAATACATTTTTCACACAAATATAATTTAAATTTGAACATAATCAATCTATAATGGTTGACCTTATAACATAAAAGAGTGATTAAAATAAAAAACCTTACAAATTATGCCATGAAATTTTTCAAAAGGAACAGTACGTTACTCCCCCATATAACATAAATTATCTATTAGGTATAACATACAACACATGTGAATATATTCACTAGGTATTCTCCAAAAACATGGTAATAACATGAATTAATATGGATCCTTATTGAAAAAAACATGCTTCTACATTGATAATTGGATATATTCCTTAAATACAAAAAATATATCAACTATAGAATTGATATAATAATATACCTTATCAACAAATCCATTATTAGTTCTTTGATAATCTATACAATCCCATTCACTGATGGAAAGCCATCATATATTTTTCCAAACATTCTTTTCTATATATTAGATTTTTATTAAGGGTTATATTACAGTGCAATAAACCTCTCCAACTACATTATCTTAGGGATTACTCTTGATTATTTCATTCTCTTTGGATTCGATGCAGTTTTCCAATTCTCTCCTCTTCTATACTGGCTATACTGATCTGGCCCAAAACAAACAACTCTATATTGGATTGAATTGTTGTTTTTCAGATGTGTTTGGGACTATGGAGATGGAAGTAAGAGAAACATGGTTATCACAATTTTGATGGATTCATCCCTCGAATTATGTTGACCTTTTTGGGGTTTCTAATTAGGGTTTTAGCCCGAGTTTCTAATTAGGGTTTAAATCCCATTTCCCACTTCCACATTCATTTTTCTATTGGGTATGGGTTCCATCTCTATTCCCCCTTGTGATTTTCATCTTAATGTTTTACCTTTCATTCCACTGAAGTATATGTCCATCCTTGTAACTTCTCTACATATCCTCCTAACCCTATTATCATAATTCATTTTTCCCTTCTATGTTGGTTGGGTGAATTTGATTCCATGTGATATTTGGGATGTGTCATAGGTGTGGTAACAGTTCTCGGGCAGCGTTACATGTTGTAGACCTATCTAGTAGCTATGTTACTTTATATTTATCATTGATGGTGGCTCTGTATCTATTTAAAGTTGTCGGTGTTGTTCAGGATAGAAGAAATATGTGGCATTTAGAAGATGATGATAAATGTGGTAATATATGAGAGATAATGAAACTGGTGATGATGGCACCAAACCATGTCATGTGGCGGAAAGGAATTTAGTGGGTCTCGCCATTATTATAATAATATTAATGAAAAATGAAATGGTGTATGACACGATGGTTGTGAGACTCATGGAAGACATTTAGCTCAAGATGACACGTGAACTAAGATGGTTGATGAAGAATTTTTTATTTTTAATTTTTAATTTTGATTACTCATAGTTTCTTATACCATCTATTTGAAGTATAAGATTACCATTACTTGATTTAAATTTTAGAAAATTAAAAAATGTATTTGGTAATAAGGGTTATATTTCCCTTAATAATTTTTTCCCATGAACATCCCAATTCTAGTAAAAAAAAATTCAATTCAATATTATCCATTAAACATATTCTCATATATCCTTTGGGAAAATCACAAACCAAACAATCATTACATATTTCACAATTCATAATTCATGAACACAAATACATAAACACTTTTATTTTTCCACATCATCCTTAATTAATTGACACTACTACCTCATCCAATTACATAATACCACTTTCCCTACACATTCCACATGTAGTCTTATCATCAAAAAAAATAAAACCATTACTCCTACAACCAAGCTAATTCATTTTAAGATCTCAACTCATATGACATCAATTTTTTTAATTCTCATTCATTCAAAATTTAAAGAATTCAACCATTGAAGATGTATTATGGATGGAATAATTATCTTTGTGTCATTTTTTCCACATTCAAAACAACATCTTGTTCCTCTAAAAGATTCAATTGGGTGATTCTTTCCACATTCTGTACACAAGGAAAATTGAAGCTTCATTTTTCAATGGCCTCCATTACCTAATCTCTTAGATATCCCATTACTTCAATTAATTAGTTTTCTATATACTGGGTTCATGTACATGTTTTTAATCATGTTCTGTGAGAAATGATTTGAAATGATCATAACATCCATAACTTGATTGATCATACCATTTGACTACACATCCTAAAATTTTTCTTCACATTCATTATTAACCCAATTACATATATTTCTCATTATTTTTGAAAACCATATATCATTTTTTAGAACCATTGTTTAATTGGAAAACTACATATTTCTGAAAAAATGACTTTTAGGATGTCTAAATTTTTACACTTTATTATAATTATATGACTCAATAGCCATATCATTTGTTATATACCTAGACATATCCATTGAAGCATTACAAGGGATATCAATATATTATTATCATCCTAGTTTCAAAATTTGACTAAAAAATTCAATAAATACCAACTATAACTACATTGGATTAACATAAATTTATATCATGTTGTTCTAAACAAATATTCAATACATTAAAAATGTATACACTCGAGGAATCTAATATTTTAGTGTCTTTGAAAAGATAAAAAATGTTATTATAACATGGTAAATGATATTCTATATATATTGTAAAGTATTCCACTAGAATAATCAGACATAAATCATTTATTCATACCATGGGGAAATGAATCATAATAAAGGGGAAAGAACAGATTCTCAATAATCGTATACAAAGAGATATGTAAAAGTTATCATAATCATAAGGGTGTGATAAAATGATAATGAATGTTTAAGATTATACCATGAATATCAAGTATCATATAAATCAATCTCATAATAATCATTTGTAGTTGAAATGTCATGAATCAAAAGGGAATCTATTTCATAATCCATAATAGCATAACAAAGGAATAAGTCATATAATTTTTTCCAAAAAAAGGAACCATATAAAATTTTTTCCCTTAAGATATAGATTATTTCAGAAACTGATTGAGGAACATCATGGTGGATATATGTACTAGGACAGAGAGAACAACACCCCCGGTCATGCCCCAATCATTTTAGTGGAATGGGATAGTACACCAAACCATATTAGGTGTCAAATTTAACTCATTAATATATATTAGTTGTTATGGTTCACTACCAAGACCATCATAGCTGTCAGAGAACATTACTAAACTGAGTTCACTGACCCATCTATACATGTTAATTTTATGATATATAATTATTTACCCTATCGATTAGAGGGTGTTACATTTCCCACCCACCAATAAATGAAATCATATATACGTTGGGTACAATATAATAAGTCATTGATCATATCATGGCCCATAAAAAGAGATGGGTTTCTTAAACATCATATCATAACCCATGGAATGTATTAGGAATCATAAAAATTACATTATATCTTAACTTCTATAAAAGAGTAATGTTTTGGGAAAATTTCATCATATAATAACTTGTGAATATAAGTATATATCACATGAATTTTATCTTGGTATTACTTGTAGAAGGGAATTGAGTTTCATAAAAAATATTTTAATTTTAACAATACCCATTGAATCAAATAACAAGAAGGTTGTTATTTATTCATATCACTAGAAAAGATTAATATATTTCCAATAATTTCATCATCGATGGAGAATTTTTTTTGAATGGAAACATTATGAATTTCAAAATAAAAATTATCCTTTGGTTTAAAATAAATTTCTTATCATAAAATATTTTCAATGTCATTATACTCGATAATAGACTTAAAAATATAATGTAATAATTAAAAATAATTTAAAACATTAATTGATAAAAATAATCCTTCCACATTGAAAATTTATTTTTAAAAAATAAAACACTTTGGAAAAAAGTTTTCTATGAAAATATAATTAAAAATTTATAAAGAAATAATAAACATATTGAAAATAGTTTTTTAAAAATATACTTGAATAACATATATGGTAATAATGAAAAATATTTGAAGAGAACATTAGAAATTATAAATATAAAAAATAACTAATATATCATTTTAAAAAAACCATTTAAACATTAAAATTATTCCCTAAGGAGATGAAGGTGATATAGGGTAAATCATTATATGTTGAACATTCCATTGGAACGAAAAATTGTTTAGAAAAGTCACCTGATCAAAATATGGAAATAATCTTACTTTTTAAATTATTTCAAAAAAAGGTGAATAATAGATTAAAATCTATTTTAAAAACAAGATGTTTATAATAATAAAACTAAAAATCAATTTTTTGAGAAAATGGTTTTGATAGAATACATATTTCTTTCGAAAGAGATAAATAATGTAATACTTTTATAAAACAAATTCATAATTATCAAAAGAACAAAATATTGGAAAATTGGTACCTTTAAATTTTTAAATCATTTATAATTATATGAGAATAAAATACATGATATATCTTGAGAGACAGAACATAATATTTCATCAATGGAAACATAATCATAAAAAATCATGATAAATTTTGAAATTGTAGCAATAAATTGATACCAAATTTGAAACATTGAATCAAAATCCCCGGGAAGTAATAAAATTTATCTTAACATAAAATATAATAACAAGAAGTATTTTTTTATAAAACAAGTCAAAGGTAAGTATATAAAACATATAAATGAATATAGATGCATAACCTAACTTCTGTCTCAAAGAATGAAAATTGAGGCAAAATTACCATTCGATTTGAAAACATTGAAACCATAGAATACATGAAAGATAGATCCTAAAATGGGAATTTAAATACCACTAAATATAATTATAATAATAATAAAATACATTAATTTTTTATATATAAACCTCACAAGTTGAATTATTTCTAAATATGGCTACATCTCGAAGAAATAGAATTGACACTAGGAATCCTATACATTAATTATTGACTATTTTTATAGAGGTTAAAACATAGTGAATAGTAAATATATGAATATTATAAATATATTAAAAAATAATATACCATTAGATCATACCATGTATTAGTCTTTTATTACCTTATATTATCCATTTATCCAAACTTCCTTGTTAATGTTACTTTTTTGGTAATAACTCCTTTATTTTTTCTCAAGTGTCTTGATTAGTTAGTTTTTTTGTCCTTTTATGTAATGATTTCATCATATTCAGAATGATAAAAAATAAATTAATATCATATATTTTTATTAAATTTTAATTTATAGTAATATAAAAAATACCTAAAATAGAAATGAAATTAACCATTCATGAAGATTGTAGGTTGTATGTATGCCTGAACGCTGTTTCTATTTCCTTGTTGTAATGAATGAAGAGAATTCAGTGATACATACATATATATATATATTATCATTACAGTATAATATTTATTTCATATATAACACATATTTTTATTAAGTCCATTCTTAATTCATTTGATGTAATGCGTGAATGTATCACATCATGTTGATGAGGCGGTAGTCCACACATCAAAAAAAAGTTGTTGTATTTCCAAAAAAAAGAACGAATGAATGTATATGTAATATAATAATTAACTATGAATAAATAAATCTAAAATATTATATATATATATATATATATATATATTATTCAAATATAAATATCATTATTATTCCCATCATTGAATGGTGGAAATGGAAGAATGAATGACATCTGTTCATGAGGAAGATGTCTGTCGTACCCGTAAATGATGATTGAATATAACATTTTATGGTTGTGTGTGTCAGTGTAGTTGGTGACCATAACATATCTTTTTATGTATATTTATCATAATTTATTTATTATATAATAATGAAATATGAATGATTTAGGTGGATTATATTGAAAAAAACAAATCTTCTTGAAGAAGGTCGTCACATCTTCTTTGGGTAATTAATTTTGGATTGCAGAAATGGGATTCCGTGGTTGGAGGTCATCCCAAAGTGATGTTTAAAAGTATTGATAAGAGATATTTGTATCATATTTGGGATGTTTTTGGATGATGAAAATGTTTTGAAATGTGTGATGAACTGATGGGGTCGATCCCTTTTATAGTTGTTGTGGAGTGATATTATTGTAAATATAAAAAGCTAAGCTCTATTGGGATGTATCCCATATATAGTGTGGCTCAAATAATGGTATGATATTGATATAGTGGAAAATAAGGTTTATATATGGATATATAATATATTTTTTACAAGTTTCTATGTAATTTTTCTCTTATTATAGATTTTTACGACTAAGTAAATTTTTTTACCTTAATCACTACATTAAATTTTAATTTCATTCAATAATAATGCTTGAATTTTTTTTTGAGATTTCTAGAAATTATTAATTATTATACATTAAAATATTGAATCAATTTTTCCAAATTATAAACAAATAATTGGTAGACGATAATTAAAAATTAATCCTACAGATTGGATGGGCCAATAAGATTTATTAATGTGGAAACATTAAATGTTTGATGTGTTTTTAAATAAAATTTCAATGTGAAATTGAATCCAATGACCTATGTTTTTATTAAATTTTATATAACATAAACAATCATACTTTATTTCAAATTTAAATTATAATTAATCATTAAAAATAAATTATATGAAAACACAGTTATCTATTAAAATTTGGGATTTTTTAATTTTGATCAAAAAATAAACCATCTCATAAATATAACAGAAATTAAACCCATGTAAATTTGATATTACTTATTCAAATATGATGTTTTTTTTTCAAATAAAAATTATACAAGTTCCCAAAATTAGTTTAAAAATAGGATATCCATTAAAAGGATGTAAATTTAACTTTTTGAAAAATTCATTTTATTCATTAAATTAGATTTATTCATTACTTATACTTATAGAATATATTGTATGAGAATAAAAAAATTATTCAACATTTAATATATAAATATTATTTACAAAATTCATAATAAGTGAATTTTATAATTTATTGGGATAAAATTGTGACTGAACATAGAAAAATATTTCTAATAGAAAATGAATTAAGATATTTATATACATATATAACTTTCATTTATAACTTATTGATAACAAAATAATTAATTTTATATAAACTTTTAAATAATTAATTATTTATTTATTTAATTTTATTTGTAATTTATATTCAAATTTTTATGTTTTAACTATAATAATAACATAATTAAAATTATTATTTTATTTTTATTGTTTGGTAAAACTTGTCCTTGTGTGTAATGGAATTTATCAACGACACACAGTTAATTGTGTGTAATAGAGAAAATATACTGTTTTCATGCACTGCAAAATAATATAAAGGTTTTCCGATGTTCATCATTGACATGGTGTTTCATGAAATGCATGTTAAACTGAGTGCTCCCATATAATACAAGATATATTCATCATTGTGTTAAATATTGAATATTGAAAAAAATAATTACATTGAAAATATATTTCACAAAATCCCAAGTTGTTAAAATTTCATACCTTTGAACTGGTTCTCATCTTTGAAAATAAAATACCTAAATAAAATAATACTATCTAAACAAGAAAAAAATGAGATAAATCTCAAGGATCTTTTTACACGTCAATGTCTATAACTATAAAAACACACCAAACAAAAACACTAACAAAACACACAACATAGTCACATCACCAAACATGTATATCATAACAGCTCACCAGGAAGAACACTAAAGTATCTAACACTAAATATTTAGCACTAAATTTCCAACAAACTAACTTCACAACCATATTAAAATCTGAAAGGACCAAACAAATCACTATAATAACAAATAAAAATCTATGACCTAAGAACATTAATTATGTAATCTAGTCTTCCTTTTCATGATATTATCCAATTTGAGTAGATCAAACTCACCCACAATGTTTTAATCATGTCATAGTTAATTTTTAATAATTATGAATCATGTGCTACCTTATTTATATTTTGGGGGATTTATTACACATAAAAAAAATTGGTAAACAACACATCTCAAAATAGTACAAGATCTAAACATAATATAAGAAGAAAAAAAATGAAAAAAACTCAATATTTCTCCAGGTACTAGGAATAAATCCTCCTATATCACTACTAAGTTCTCTAATACTTGGCACTATGACTCTATAACATGGAAACAAATGGAATTTTTCTCTCATAATGCGAATTATCTCGATGATATTGGTTATCTTCCGGCTTCTCACTGAACATTGATTCATCGATTATATTTAAATCCCTCTATTAAATAATACTGGAGACATCGTGATGATATTAATGACACCAAGGAATTTGTACGACATCATGGATCCTCTATTTACACAGTGTTTTCACCAATATATTATCCACAATAATAAATCATCCCAACAGTCAAAAGGTAGTTAAAATAAACGGAGAAATCTTACTCCCTCAAGAAAACCTCAACTACCTTCATCGATGGTATACAATATAGAATATGTAGTCTCCAAAATAGAATTTCAATGGAATATACCTCTGATCATTGTAATACTGTTTACATCCAAATGACACCATAATCATCTTTCAAACCAACTAGATGATCAAGATCATACTTTAATCAACATCGGGACCAAGAGCTACTGACTTGTTGACCCTTTTCAACACAATGGATAATTACATGGTTTCCCATAAAAAACACAGCAGATGTAAATGTTTGTCAGTGTGTGATAACATTTCTTATATTAATACATGAATAATGGAAGCCATTATACCCATGCTCCACCTATGTCATATATTCTCACTCACAACACATCCCCTATAATTATGTAGTTCTTCTCTCTCTACCCATCTATCTAAGAGTGGAAAGCAGTGCTACTGAAAATCATGGAGAAACAATAAAAAATTATTCTCATACATAATCACTTGTATAAATAGGGATACTAATAAAATATCATAGTACTTGGTATCCAAGGAATGATAAAAACATAGAACTCATATTTTCTGATTGAAGTATTATTTGAACAAAACTCATAGATCAGCATAAAAGGGTATGAATTCATCAGTCGATCCACCAATGCCTAATTTGTATCACATATTCCATGATATCAAGATAATCCTATGAAAAAATAATGCTATATTTATTCTAATTATCATAAGATAACATCCATGTAATAAAAACCCAATTTCAAGATGATGATATTATTTCACATGCTAAAACAATATAAGACATCCATAAAACACTGACACATTTCATTCAAATAGAAAAAAAATTTCGTCCCTAGAAATGATACCTATACCTCCAAAAATTAAGTATGTGTAATGGTTAGATGTGAAATTCATATAAAAATATTTTAGGAATCTTCACTTGAATAAACAACATCACTTTGAATTATACTCAGTTCAAAGAATCCTCTGAACATACCTCAGGTGAAACGATATGTCCAATACGGTTAGGCATCACCCCTACCTCATTTTAAATCAACATATTATCCCCCAATTAAAACATAAAATATTACTCTATAGTCCTATGACAAAGGAGACATCAACCACTTTCCACATTTATTTCAAGATTCATCACTGCAATATCATCCAATAATTTACAACCTTTTGTAAACTTTGAAGACCTATCCCCTTTTGATTTTCTACTCAGTACATCAAGACCATGATTCACTTTCTCATGTTCTATGATATCACAAAATATTAATCATGATGAAACATCATCCTCCCCCTCATACATATATTTAGATCTGACTATGAGAAAAAAGTATTTCTTGTTATTTTGTTCTGTGAAAACCACAAAACACATGATGATGAGATAATTCCACAACAACGTTATCAAAAACAAAAGTTCTACAATATCCCTGTCAAAGGTAGAATAGTTACACAAATAGATACATATATAAATATACCCAAAATAAAAAAGGACCCTCTTCTAAAAAAATATGAATAAAAATGAAATCATTTGTAAGTATATAAAATAATTAATCAATTGAATAATAAATAATTAATCAAATAAATATTTTTCAAAAGCCTCTAGGCATTGTAATATACATAGAACCATGGCACAATGATATAAAAACAGGGAATATGGGATAGTCATCCACAATCATGTTATAAAAATGAAACAAAAATAACAAATGGTAGAACCACTACCATCTCAATAATGTTCTCTATCCTTTTCTCATATGATCCTTCTAAGGAAAAGTGTATCAATACTCCAATGCATGTAAAATTTCCTTCTCAGTACCTATAATCAAATAATTATGTCTAGTTCAAGAGGAATAAAATGTATGGTGTGAGATTAAATTCAAGTAGGAAACCACCAATGGTGTTTAGCATTAATCTATACAGTTCTCATAACCAAATATGATTCAGGTATTAATACGAAATTATCTAATTTGAATAAATAAAAGATGGATTGATTAGGTCCCAAAAGACACATAGTTTCTCTACCTGCTTTAGATCAAGGCCATAATTAAATTTATTACCATTAAATGTATATATATTGTAATATAATATATATAGTTTTATATATTTTATCAACATATATGGAAAATGTATGTGAATATGTAGGTGGCCATATACATGGAATAATAGGTGATGAGTGGACTATGGCATAACTCATATATCCATGAATAATGTAAATGATCATATAAAACCATGTAAATGGGAATATTCCCTATATCCCAAAAATAGTGAGAGACTTCATGCTCAATACTACTTATTGTGAGTGTGACATAATGAAAATACTGATTCCATGTGACTTGGTGCATCATGACTATCATCCAAATAGTTTGTGTGGTGTGAGGAATCCCGTTAAACAACTGATCAAAGGGAGTGCGATACATTCATGATCAATAGGATCCTTACAGTCATTTAGTAACCCTTTTCAATACATAAACATATTTATAATAAAATAAATTTGCTATTACATCTCATGTATCCTAATAGCGATGAAAAATTACATAAACGCATTATTAGTTACATATAAAATTTTATAATGTGTTTACAAATGTCATGGCCATACTATCCTTTATATAATTCAATTTGATCCATTTAATTATTTATAGAAGATAAACTAATAATGGAAAATAAATACCAGTCAATATATTTCATTCAATTTAACAATGAGTGAAAATTCAATTCATAATATTAAATGAGCCATTTATATGGAACCTATATTAAAGGGGAAATTAAATAACTAGAAAATTTATATTAAAAGATAGGCCATGCACATTGGAGGTTCTTTAGTTCTATTTAACCATTATATAATAGATAAAAAATAAATTTACAATCCATGTGTAACAATCTAAATGTTTTCCAACTATTTAAACAATTTATTAAAGAGGGAAATTCTATTTTCCATGCTGAAGGGGTGTATGTAACCATGGTTATTATTATTTAATATGATAAACAATTATTAATAAGAATCTGTCAAGGTGCATAGATCAATTCAGTATAAATAACCCAATATAAAGGTGGTATAGGGAAAAGGTTTACATGAGACACAATTATAGAGTGGAGAAACACAAAAACAGATGGGGAAAATGAGGAGGCCACCTTTCATAGGGAAACTGATTAATCCATATCAAATAGAAGCCAAAAAATTGAGGTACATTCATAAACATATAAAAATGTATCAGAATCCTTGAAAATACGACAAAATATCATGTACCTAAATAGAAAAAGGGACATAATGATAAACATAGATAATAAGGGAGTGTGATTTAGATCTTAATAAGATTTATTTGATGATTTCGAAAGACCTTAATTTGGAATTCAGATTGGAGATTAATTTCAATACCTATGTTGATCTTGAGTTAGTTTTATGGGATAGAAGAACCAAATTCATCCATTGGATAAAATAAGGGATATGAGTAAATAGATAAATATATTTAATAAATGGAAGAAAATTTTATATCAACCTTAAAATAAGGGGTGTGAAGTTAAGGCCCATAGTTTCCCAAACTGTGCGCCGACCATAGTTGAGTTATTGTTTATGGATTTTTCCAACAAGGTTATAGATTATGGTACTTGAAACCATGCACAAAACATTCTAACTTCCACTATCAAATGGTTTAAATTTCACTAATGGCCATGTGCAATGAGTCATATGATTTCATATAAATTTTTCGGCTTCTAATTTATATATATTTCACCCTATAAATTTATGAAAACAATTGTTCTAGTTCGATAGAAAACATACTATTAATCATGATGCTCATATATTTTAACCATTTTATGGAACTCTGGGATCCGAACAAGCCTAAGATATTCATGGGACCCTCCTTTAGCCATAGTTAATGTTTAATAATGATGAAAAAAGTATTTATATTGAGAAAATATATTATACATACCATCATAAAAAAGTATGTGAGTACAACAACCCCTCCATGAAGAACCTCTTCCTCATGTTGGCCTTCTGATGCTCAAGAGGAATCTTCTTCTAATTTCTCCATTCTCATAGACAATATATTAGTTTCCAACTCCTAGATCTCGTCATTTACATGGTCATGATTCCGTAACACCATTACCAAAGGAACTAACCTACATAGTAGTGTCTTCAGTCTCCAATATATAATATGATCTTCATAATATACAATGGATTAATCTACATCCAATTCACCCTTACCAGGATGAATGAAATGTGACTAGTCTGGATGATATAAAAGAAATAGATATGTGAAATACATTATGCATCAACCAATATTTTTTATGAAGTTAAATCTAATAATCCAAATTTCTAATCAATTTCAAATACTTAAGGGTTTTAATGAACCTTGTTGAGATCTTACCCTAAATTTGTATATGTCTATGGAAAAATCTAGGTGACTCACAAAAGAACACATAATATGTATCGTGGAACTCAATAGGTCACAAATGTCTGTTGTCATATGATTTATGTATGGAATGAGTTTTCATCATTCACTTCCTGGTCATTTGGACCATCCATTTATTTTTTACAAGATGTTTTCTATTAAAAATGATCGTATATCGATTCACTGTTTGAATTTAACCCCTACACCATTGTAATAAACAATTATATATTGATAAATTATGAAAAAAATAACATTTTTCAATTCATATTTGAATCAATGATTTTGTGTTTAACATTGGTAAAAATGGAAATGTTACATTTTTGGATAATCTCATTGTTGGTGCAGGTGATTTGGAGGCCCTAGAGATGATCCAGAAGGAAAATTGGTCAAACTGCATGGGATCCCAATGACTTATATTCCCAGTTTTGAACATTAAAGGAAATAATTTTATCCGAATGGGTAGAAATTTTATTGGGTGATTAAATCCTTCATCAGCTATAACTAATATCATTGAAACCAAGCCCCATTCCTCCACCAAATGGTCCATTTGAACCATTCATTATAGCATAAAGAATCTAAAGAGAAGATAGAAGTTTGGTTATATATTTTGACAATATCTCCATATTTAGATATTCAATGGACTCTATCATTGACATGATGATATTAAGGAGATCTCACAATAACCATTTCTTTTGTCCACATCAATATAAATCCAAATAAAAACCCAAATCCTAGAATCAATTTGTATAACCACAATTGGGTGCTCCAAACCACTTAACATTTTGACTGTAAAAGGTCCCACAGGGAACCTCATTTTCAAGTTAAAACCAGAATGAAATATCTCCCATTTTGGAGTCTTAGAGGAGTCTTCTCCTCATCCTATAAATTCTGGAGTCCCCTCTTCTCCTAAGGGAATCATGAATGAATAAGGAGTTCTACCCAAGCATCCACATCCTCCCAATGTCTATAAAAGTGTTGGTTGATCGTTGTGAGGAGGCTACACCGATGAAGTGGGAGTTAGTCCACATAATTATATACTAGTCATTTGTATATTATGGTTTGAATTGTTCTTTCATATGTATCTTTACTTTTTCTGATCATCTAATGGAAACTCATTTTATTTCAAAACCTATTGGTGTGCAATTTTATGTCTGTGTCTTATGTTGTTCTGATTGGAAAACACAAGAATAATTTTCCTACCCAAACATTTGAGATTTCAATGTTAATTTACTAAACATAAAATAAGTTACATTCTTGAATATTTGTTCAATAACACCCCACATTTATTATTTTTTATTGAAAATACATACTCAAATCCTATCAAGGAACCTTGATATGAAACCTAATGTATGAACTAGACTATAAATTAACCTTAAAATAATAACCAATTTGACATTTCATGAGAGTGCGGTAAATAAAATTCCATTATTGTAGAGTGATTTGGGTTTTAGTGCATGTTTTTGATAAAATATTTGTAAATGTTTTGAATGTTTATTTGTTTTATCTTATACCATTACCCATATTTTTGAGTTATGATTCATTTATTTTTTAGGATTAGTTCATGAAGGTTTCCACTTTAGGATACTTACCACCTTTAAAACATGGACCAGATATGATCATACGTCATCCACCCTGAGACGCACAAGAAACCCATTTAAAGGAAGACCCACCACAACTAGATACATTTTTAAACCCCTCTACTTCTGTAACAAAATCAGAACCCGAAATTAATGAGTATAACATGAATGAAAATAACTATAAATTAAAAGAACTAAACATATCTGATGATGAAATACAATGAACCTATTTTCATATATAACCTGAGGAGCCCAATTTCGAAATAAAATCTAGTATAATTCACTTATTTCCATAATCTAATGGGCTTATTGGAGAATATAAACATAAACACCAAAACGTATTTCATACAACGTTCTCTACATTAAAATAGGTAAATATTTAAGATGAATGAGTAATGTTAAGGGTATTCCAATTTTCATTAGAATATATTGTGAATGATTATGGGTATTATGTTAAATCACCAATTATTGGTTGGTTAGACATGAACCACCATTTTATTGAAAAATATTTCCCGGCCTCTCAAACTGCAACTATAAGGAAATAAATATGTGGTGTAATGAAATCAAAATGGGAAACATTACATGAATATTTGGAATTATTTAAAATGATATTTTCAAATTGTTCACACCAAAAAATAAGTGATCTATATTTAATTTTGTATATTAATTAATGATTAATCTCTATTGATCGAAATATTATCGATGCTGCTACAGGTGGTGCACTAGTGGATTAAACCCCAATTTCTACAAGAACCATTATTGATAACATACCACAGAAAACCCAAAAATTTGGTATAAGGTCTAGAATACCCATTCGATGTTTACATAAGGTGTAATGTACCGAATCTGAGAAGAAGGTGGACACAAAGATTATAGAGGTTAGTACCCCTCTTAGAAAACATTCTTGTTCCCAATGGAAATATGAATCTTCTTCTCCCATATATTGGGGTATATGTTCTTCTGACACCCACTACACTAACCCAATCTTCCAACTAATAGAAAATTATGAAATTTCTAAGGTAATCATTTTATGATGCCTCTATAACCATCCTTTATGGAAATAACCATACTATTAATCTAACCATGGGTGAAAAAAAAACTAATGCTTGTAGGAAAGGGTTATTAAAACCAACCCTAACAATAATGGAACTGACCAGAGAAGAGTTGTAATCCCCCACCACCTAGAAATCCTCAACCACAATAAAAACATTTCCAATAACCCCCTCAAAAACCCGAGCCTAGACTAAATGACTTGATAAAACAAATGGATTTCAACAATCTCTAATTCCATAAAACCACCCAAGAATCCATACAAGACCAAAAAACATATTAGGGAAACTAGATAACTTGGTGGGGGGAAATCCAATGTAATGGGTTAGACAAACTACCCTCTCAACCACTTATTAACCATACGGATAAGGGAAATTTCAGTTCCATCAACTTTGGGAGTTGAACACAATGTAAAAGCTGAATGTACCCTCTGATGTATTCATTACCTCTTAAGGAAACAGGCATACCAACCATTGAAAATGTTCCAAATGTTGAAAAAACTTTTATGAAGATAACTAAGCCAAATGAAGGAGTGTGATTTTTAATTATTCACCTTTCCCAACCATTCCTCTTCAATTTCCATGAAGGGCCACCAAACCGAGCTAAAAAAGAAAATGAATAGGATAATGAAGTATTGAAATATTTCAAAAAAATAATAGGTAAACATTCCTTTGAATGGTTATGTGATGAAAATTATATGATACAGAAAAATTATGAAGCATTTTTGTATATATAAATTATGACTATGAGGTGATTAGAATTTGAGCTTAGGGATAAATATCTACTTATTGATATATCCTTCACCTTCTACCAAATGGAATTATTTGGGAACATTCTTGATTCCTTTCACTGTAGTGGAGAATTAATTTTCAAATGATATTACTGATTTGGGTGCATCTATTAATGTGATGCTTTACTGTATTTACTCTTCATTTCATGTAAATGAACTGAATCCCGTTGGAATAATTGTGGAACATGGAAATAGGGGTACCGCACACCCCTCTGCTGTGTTATAGGTTGTTCTTCTGAGGGTTCAAATTTTAATTTTTCCTACTGATTTTTATGTGCTAAAAATGGAAGATTATAGAATGAATGGTCATGCCCCAATACTATTAGGTAGGCCTTTCCTGAAATCCACCAAAACTGCAATTAATATCCACAATGGTAAATTATCTATGGTGTTTGGTGGTGACATAGTCCACTTCAACATAATTGATTCCATGAATCACCCCTCAGAATAACATTCTCCTCTTTTTATTAATTAAATTGATGTACCACTAACCCTGAAAACAAATTTTCATTCCCCTGATAACCTTTATGAGTTTCCATCATTTATTGAAATGATAGGAAATGAATCATGAACATAATGTGCTACCTATCTTAATAAATTCATCCATGTTTATTAATTGATCATTTCTGGAACATAGACAATCACATGGCCATCGATGAAACTAATATGCAGGTAAAATATCATTACTCACCTAATGATGAGTCTATTGAGCAGTTAGATAATATTATTCACCTCTCAGTTTGACTCACACTCCAATCATTCAATAATCTAAAGGAATTCTAACTAAAGAAAATGACTCAATGTTTAAAATATTCAAATCTTGAGAATGGATACATGTTTCCTGTCATCATTACTAGTTCACTCTCTCATGATCTTGAATTATGACTGCATGAACTTTTGATGTAGTATAAACACTCCTTAGGATATACACCTATTGACATTTCAGGTATTAGCCCATAAATTTCCACACATATTATATTATTAACTTATGGGGATAAACCAGTGAGGGAGGCAGAACAATAATCGACCCCAAACCGATTAGATGTATTTAAAAAGGATGTCATAAAATTACTGGCCGCTGGAATCATTTAACCAATATCTGATAGTTAGTGGGATAGTTTAGTTCATGTTGTTCCTAAAAAATGGGTATAACGGTAATTAAAAATGAAAATGATGAATTGTTTCTAAGTCATGTGAAGAATAGTTGGGTGTATGTTTAGACTATTATAGATTAAATCAACACAATAGAAAGGACTATTTATTATTTCCATTCATTGAACGACTGGTAGAGAGGTTATTAGGGATTTCCCATTAAAGTTTTATTGATGGCTATTCTGTATACATTTAGATCCGTATTTACCTAGATGATTAAGAAATGACATTATTTACTTCTCCATTGGCACATTTTCATATAGGAGGATGCCAATTTTTCTGTGTAGTGCTCTAGGTACATTCTAGCGATGCATTGTTTGTATTTATCGGATTACATGGAAATTTTCCTTGAAGTATTCAGGGATTATTTCACTATTTTCATATCAACATTGGATGAATTTTTGATTAGTGTTGGTTTATCCCAACATCACTGTATTGAAATGAATATCATATTAAATTATGATAAATTCCATTTCATGGTGTGGAAAGGTTTAGTTTTGCGAAATTTCATTTCTAGGGATTGTATCCATGTAGATAAATCAAAAGTGGATGTCATTTCTTCCTTAAAATTCTCCAAAAATGTATAGGATGTGTAGTATTCTAGGTATTTCTATATTTTTCCATCATTACATTCATGAAGTTCGCAAAATTACACTCCCCCTATAACAATTTATCCCAAATGAAAAGGAATTAGTTTTTTCTAATGACTTTGAGGATACTTTTTATAAGTTAAAATGTATTATCACATAACCCCTAGTAATACAACCACCCCAGGGGGATTTACCATTTGATATCATGTGTGATGCCTCAAAAATATGCAGTTGGGGTAGTCTTATCAGAAAAGGGTCGATCAAGTCCCACATGTCCTATCATATGCCTCGCGTACACTGGACACTTCCCAAGAAAACTACAACAAAACTAAAAAATAGTTTCTTGACTTAGTGTTTTCCTTTGATAATTTCCGGTCATATATTTTAGGGTTTAATGTAATTGTGTTCATAGACCATGAATCCCTCCGTTATCTCTTTCTAAACTACATCTCATTCACTGGAAGCCCCTAATTCAATAATTCAAATTCAAAATTTAAGAAAAAAATAAACATAGAATGTGGTGGTTGACCATATTAGTATAATCCACCAATCCTTGGATACTCACTCATCCCCATGTATTCCCCTAAATTACATGCATTTAAATGATTAGTTATACCAAGTGAAAGATTATGTTACATGGTATGCTGAAATTGAAAATTATTCGATAGCATCTTGTATTCATCATGAATTTAATAAAAACTTGGATGACTGTATAAAATAATTGTCTTTTTGTTACATTTTGGATGACCCATAACATTGGAGAAAATGTAGTAATAATATATTTAGGCATTGTGTAATAGATAGTGAGTTTTAGTACATCCTTAT
Source organism: Viscum album (assembly GCA_963277665.1). Lineage (NCBI taxonomy): Eukaryota > Viridiplantae > Streptophyta > Magnoliopsida > Santalales > Viscaceae > Viscum > Viscum album. The sequence continues at coordinate 1,354,519,991 of OY728158.1, read as the reverse complement.
GTTCTACCAAACTCTTGATTATGGGGGACACTATGGTCCCAAACGAACTGCTCGTACGGTCCTATATTCTGGTCTCTTTTAGAGATCAATTTTTAGGATTCCAATGATATCTATAAATACATTACTGGGTATCAATGAATGTTCAATGTGTCTAAAAGAAATTAAATCCCATAAAGACACTTTATCCTCCCTGAATTTTTCAATGTTTGGGGCCTTGAGTTTATGGGATAATTACCCAATTCATTTGAGAAACATTACATTCTTCAGGCAATGGATTATGTTTCAAAAATGGTAAAGGCATGATCCATAAGAAAAGATTATTCTTGAACAATTATAAAGTTTTTTAGAACTTATGTATTTTTTTAGGATTGGATTACCAAGGTGCATCATTAGTGACCATGTTTATCATTTCTAAAACCGAACATTGAAATCTCTTTGGCGTCGGTATGGGGCCAGGAATAGAGTGTCTATTTCTTATCACCGACAAACCAATGGTTAATATCAGTTTTTAAATGGAGATGTAAAACAAATTATTGATAAAACGGTTCATACCTAATGAAAATATTCGATTTATAGACTCAGTGATTCATTATGGGTCTACCGTACTACTTTCAAACCTCCCGTTTTAATGTTACTGTATCAACTTTTTTTTAGAAACTGTTGTCATTTCCTTGTTCATGTAGAGCACCATGAGTACTGAGCTATAAAAAAAATGAAATTCTATTCATTATGGAGTAGGTTCTCAAAGCATATTTCAAATTCCAAATATAGTGGAAATGACAACAGATGCATACAAGAACTCCAGGTTCTATAAAGAGTGATCCAAGGATTCCCACGACCATACCATCGTTCATCATTAGTTCCACATTGGGTAGAAGGTCCTCTTATATAATTGAAGGATAAATTTTCATCCTAGTATGTTTTCTTCCAATTAATTTGGACCATACACACATAAAAATGTTTCTCTATTTGGTGTTGTCAATTTTTAAAATGAAGAAACCAAGAAAACTGCCAGTGTTAATGGGAAGTAGCTGAAGCACTTCAATGAATCCATTATAGAATCCTTGATGGAGGAACTATATTTTCATGAAGCAATCTATGAAGGAAACTCACCGGGTATTATCCTTCCTTCGCATATTCTTTTTTCTTATAGGGAGGTCACATCAAAATTTTGGTGTGGGGATGGGTATATTCTAGGGTTAGTTAAGGATTTTCATCAGCATTCTTCTTTTTCAATTTTTATATTGCTAAAATTTATTATTTTGTTTCCCCGACCCCCCCCACCCACATATTTTTGAGAATATTTTTTCCCACTTTATTGTGGAAAATGATGAATATTTAATCATAGAAGTTAATTTAAACCCATGTGGAATGTCCTTATTTTATTTTGTATTAACATTAAACATTTTTTTGATGAAATTTATATTTATATAAGAAATCAATATTGTGGTGTGAGTTTCCTTTGGAAATAACTTCTTGATTGATGATAAAAAAATTTGTATTATTTCGGAACCTTTGAAAAGAATGGTACCCTTTTTTGAATATTTTCAGAGAAAATTGTTTCACATAATCTCTCCACACATCATTGAACCCAACCATGAAGTGTAAATATATATTACATAATGGATGGTAAATATAAAATAGGGTTATTTTTCAATGCCTTTCAAAATAAATTTCTATATGTCCATTCCTAATCTCATCAATTTAATTATTGTACCTGATTGACCTATGTGTGTGTACCTGTTATCTGATTGTTTTATTGACTAAAAAGGGTTATATACTGGGAATTTAAAAATAACCCTTCCTCAATTTTTAATCTTGATATACCTATTACAATCACTATCATGAGGAGAAGAAACAAGGAATGAGAGAATAGTGTGATATTTGTTCTAAGTGAAACTTTTGGAAAAAATAATAAATGATGGGATTGATTAAATGTAAAACATTCGGGGATATCTATGTCAATATAATATGGTTTGAATTTTGTGTCTCCTTTAGTGATTGGGTCTTGTAAATTTATTTCAATAGATATAGGGCAGGTTTGGTGAAAAGAACCATGTAAGTAGACAATTTATAAAATAACATATATTTACTCAATATATAAGTGGAAAGAATGGAATCAATTAGGTTTTACACTATCATGTGGAGAATTAGTGACATGATTACCATTTTAATTATTTTCATAGATTTCTATCATTACTCCCTAGTAATTTCATTCTGATGCAATTTTTGAGATACCTTTTTCCATGATCATTGTGTATAATTCCTCAATGTAATTTTATTCATTTCACACATTTCAATCAGGAATTAAATTTTCATTGAATAACAAATATTTATGAAGTTTTAAATATCTACATTAATAATTTTTCAAAATATGACTATTCATAAAAGTGATTATGTTTAGGTATAGGGGTTTGATCATGTAGTGATTAACTATTTCATTTTCACCCATACACCTATGTGCTATACTAATTTTATATAGAATGTTATAAAAAATAACAAAATACACTAAATTTTTGATTAAATTATTTTTCAACTGTCATTTTTAAAAATGTAAATGTAATTTTTTTTAATTGGATTGTTTGTGAATTTAATGTCGAGTCAATGAAGATGATCGAGAAGGAAAATGGTCCAAATTGCATGGGAGCTCGACGACATCTGTCCACCATTTTGAACATTCTTTAAAACCAATGTCTCAAAATGGGCTGAATGTTAGTGGTTTGATCTAAAACATAATTTTCTACAACTAATATCATGGATCCTAAGCCACATTCTTCAATTAAGGTTCCCATCTGATCCATTCGGTCCAAATAACAGTTTCTGCATGAAGTTAGAAGGATTGTTTAGTATAATTTCTATATATCCATTTTTGGATATTCAATGGACTCCATATTTGGGATGGAGGTATTCGAGAGAATATACATCTACATTTACATTTTTTACAACTCAATATTAATCTATATACCAACCCAAAACAGAGAATCAATTGGTATCACCAAAACTAGGTTCTCAAAATCACATACCATTTTGGTTATAAAAGTTCCCCAAGGGAACCTCATTTCAAAATTAGAACCAGAAAGAAACCTATGACATTTTGGTTTCTTAGAGGAGTCTCATACTCATCCAATAAGTTCTATAATAATCTATCCTCATTGGGTGATCAACAGTGAAGATGGAGTTCCACCCAAGCTTCCTCCTCCTCCCAATGTTGAGTTAAACAGTGGGTGATAATTGTAGGGGAGATAAACCCTTAAAAAGGGAGTTATGACACATAAATATCTAATGGTTTGGTGAATATTGTGGTTTTTATTGTTCTTTTAAAGTATCATAGCTTTTTTTGATTCAATTAATTGATTTAATATTAATTTCATAACCGCTAGTTCTGCAATTATATGTGTGAAATTTGTGTTGTTTCGATTAGACAACATAAGAATCCTTTTATTTTCCAAAAATTTGTGGTTTAAATTTTCATTTAAAATTCATCAATAATGTTAAGGTGTTGTAACATGACCAATCTATTTTTATATCAAGGATTAATTCTAAACTCATCATTTTAAGTGGCTCAGGGGTACTCCAGATCTTGGTTAACCCTCAAACAAAGGAATACCCTAAATCTTAATAATAAATTTAGAATTAAAAACAAATAAATAGATGTAGTAACTTATAAATGATCACATTTTTATCTCATATTTTTTAAAATATACTTTCTCTTTAATCTTTATAACTCTTTAAATTATATCACTTTCTTTAATCTAGTTTTAATACCACCCCATATTATAGTAATTTTTATTAAAAATACACTCTCAAAACAAATAAACACTCCTTGAGAGAAAACCTAGGTTCTATCCTATACTATATATCAACCTTAAAATAATAATCGATTTGGTGTGTCATGACAGCGCTATCATAAAACTACATATGATGCCTCTATCTAACACATATGTGAATGGATAGGCCTAACATATAAGTATTATTATAGATCCATCTCAATTGTGTCTTGAAAGATGATTTTATAAGAATAATCAAGGTTGGGAATGTGTTTCTCCCATGAATCCTTGATGTAATGGGAACATGCATAGATCATTTACTATATATCTTGAATCATATGAACTATCTATCTAGCAGTCTGATGGTGGTAGGATATTGTTAAGAGAACCTATGTACCAAAGGCCTTCTATGACCCCTTACAAGACCTTCATATAAGGAGAAACTCTTTGTTAGAAATGATAGAATGAGGATATCCATTATGAATAAAAACCTCCTAATTTATAAACCCTCACCCCCTCTAATGAGAAGGAATATCACATAGGTAATATATGTGTGATATTATTCGAACTATCAATGAAAAACCACACTATATCATTAACACATGGTTATAGGGGTAAACCAATCCTGAAGTCCAATGAAACACTATCTTATTTCAATGAAATAATATAAAATGGCTATAAAATCCCTCCCAGTCATTGATGTTCCACTTTCACCTACTGATATGTGGAAAAACAACTGATGATGACTGAAATTACAGGTTTCATACATGGCCACTAATAGAGTTGGGAAATGTCACAATACATTTTGGTGAATCCATGATGAAATTACCTTGATGAGGCATAGAATTACTACATCATCTCCTCTCACTTGTCTTCTAAGAAATATACACACCCTTTGAAAAGTAAATAATCTTCCACAGCAATGAAAAAGTAGGATATGTATCACCATCTCTTATGAATTACCTTAGAAAAAATTATTTGGGATCAGAAATATTCTACTTTATAAATCATTCAAAAATAGTAGAGGTCACTGCTAAGGTCGAGAGGATACTCAAACCTTGATCCTCTTTAACCTAAATGTGTATATAAGAGAATATGGCCATGAGTTCCATTAACCACTATATTCCTACAAGTTCTGAGTCTGAATCATTGAACCTAGAGCATTAGGCACTGTGTTTCCTTTACCAGGAATATAGGGAAGCCTAGAATAAAATGATTATATGTACTAAACCCATATTCACTATATGATATTCTGATATCACATTTTAAAGATTTAATTTATTTTTTTATCATTTTTTACTAAAAAACACCCTCCAATTAGATATTGACTCAAACATCATAGTGCATGAACAAAATCAACATTCAATGGAATATGAATCATGTAATTATACTCACGATTCCTCCATAAAAATTTATTGTATGAGACCCATCTATTATCCTACTTAAAAAAAGATCTAATCCTGATACCCGATGCAACCCAGTATACTTCATAGCTCTTTCCTAGCTCTAACAGAATTATAATCAACATGGATGTCAAATGGTCATTCATCTTCTCAAAAGAATGCCTCATAAGAACATGGCTATGAAAAGTTCACACAATTCCTTTTAAAGACAATATTTGGTGTAACATGAATGAAAGATCCTAGATAAAGAATATTTAATACCCTCTTAACCCACGATACTCTGAATGGAAAAGGATTTATTGAGATTCTACCAAGAAAATACAGATCCCACCATGTCTGGGTCTACTGAAACTTCTGCATCATATATAATGATACTTTATAAGTTAACTTTTTTCAATCCAAATGAATTATTTCGGGAGAACAAAATTGAGATGATGGTCTCCCAATATATTTAGAATGATCTCATTATTTTTGGTATGGTTTTATTCTCAATTTGAATACACTAAGATTTCCTCAATAGAAACTACAAAAAATGAATCTAGATAGGGGTTGTGAACCAGACGAATAAGATCAATGAAGCTTATAGTTATGTTCATGAGTCCAATTATCATTATGAGGTACTCATATATACTATACCTTCCGTTGAAATCCATGAAAGGTTTTTTGATGGCATGACAAGAAAATAATTATATAAATTCCTAAAAGAATTCATTGAAAAAAGTATCACTCCTTGAATTTTATTATAGAGATGATGTATTATAGGATGTGGTATATATTTTTTATAATGAGATAGTTAAATAGATGACAATCTACTCTATTTATGAGGGTACCCACAAACTTCTTTGGAAACAAGAACATCAAACCCCAATGAAAAGTTTTGATCTATATGATGACTTTAAACTCAAAATCGTCAAAGTTCTCCATCATCCCTAGAAGCTCTATTGGTGTCATCCTGTAAGGATAAATTTTCACTTGTGATTCTCTTAGAATTAGCACAATAGATAATTTTTTCTATCGAATCAGAGGTACAATAGAGAATTATCATGAAATACATAACCAAAATTCTCTACTATAGGATGGAAGTAGTAGTTAATAGACCATGGTCATCCTAGTAATGACCGCAAATTTGGATTTTCATTCTATTAATCCTCTAATGTGGTGTTGCAGATCTAGTTTCATGAAATTACCATTATCTATTATGCATGTACCTAATTCTCTCAGGTGACATTAATTTCATACTAATATAGTATTAGTCAATATGCCATGAATAGATTACTGACTAGTCCAACATAATGATTACATCCAATCCCATAATATGAAGGACAATAATATTCAATACAAAGAGGTATTTTCCCTTCTCATGTGTTAAGTCCTTATAATGATGAACACCTTGTGAGCAGATACCTAATGGTTTCTCTAGAATATTAAATCCATAGAAGTTCATAATCTCATGGAAAATAGTTCAAAATGTATTCTAACATATAATTAGGTGAGACTCTCCTATTTCCAATAAATAAGTTACTAATGTAAAGGCTATTATAATAGTTCCTCATATAGTAGAATTTCAAGCGCTTTTATCCTCCTACATCTGATGGACTAGATGTAACATCCCATATACCATAATAATATGTCATTGCCTTACTTCCCTATGTGATATCAATATGCTGGAACTAAGAACCATGACATTAAACAGCTCTTGATCGACAGATGCCTCATCCTGATCAGCCGGTGGTATTCTAACTGTCTAGTTGGAATGACCCTATTCACCTCGCTCCTGATTTTGGGGTAGTTATAGACCCCCGCTGACATGTAGCTGAAGATAATTTCCTACAATATTGATGGAAAAGTCCAATACATTCAAATAATCTATATTCTTTTAGATCTTGTAAGAAGTGTGGTTTTATATTCCCCAGATTCTCACACTACTTACACATTAGAAAGCTCTCTGTTGGAGGAGAGTGATTGTATCTACCTTCATGAAATAAATATAAATGTCACATTCTCCCAAAATTGGAATAAATAATTGATCTGTGTGTTGAGGCACCCAAGCATATTGTATCTTTATCCCTCAAAATTTCTTCTTTAATAAAGGCTTGGATAATGATTTTACAAATAGTTGTCAACTGAATATACTGATATGCGATCAGATGAAACATACCATCCCATCCCATAATAACAGAGTGGTCATAAAGATATCTCATGCTAAAGTAGGATACAACCACTTCATCTTAATATTATGATAAGAGAATTCCATAACTGACATACTTCATTGCTCTAGGTTCATGATTTTTCTAGCTCTACCATCCCATAGATTTTAGGGAATGGTTTATTCCTATAATATAGTCTAGAAAACATCCTATTCCATATTTCGATGTCAATCAACATTGGAGATAACATTCCACCTATGCTTTGATGAATCAAATTTCATATACACTTCCAGCTTGACACTCCACTCTAGAGGTGTATCCCGATTCTCAAATATTTGGATAAATGCTTCAGGGAATGAATAAATAGTGTATGGTATATCATCTATCAGAAAGGTGTGATGATGAAACTAGTGGAACTCCCACGCCCACTATGTAATACTCAGGTAGTTCAAGAAACACCATTCATATTTTGTAACATATATATAAATCCCTAATGAAACTAGGCATTAATTCCCATATTATGTATAAGAACAGGTTTCACAAGTGGAACTACATGACTAATTACTTGATGATCAAGGCCCACAATATTATGTTAATTGTAATCTCCTCATTCAGGGCATATGACTTGTGGATACCACAGAGGAATTATAGTATAATTCCAAACGCACTTACAATAAAATATTTCATCAATAGAAATATTTAAATTTAAAAACATTTCAATTTTCACATCCCTCCTATAGAAATGATCACACCCGTCTTCATGGTCCAAAATCTTGGTCATGGTGATAATAGTGACCATAATAGCCATAAAAAGTAAGAAATATCCCACTAACCATTTCTAGGGTCAGGTTTGGGTCTGAGACTCAATTTCACAAGTATGTGATAAGTATTTTTTTATTACATGTGGTATTAATTTTATATTTGTCTCATTAAAATAATGAAATAAATTGAATTGGATAGAATTAGGTGGATAACCATTTCTATTCCAAATGGGATTATACCTTTATGAACTATAATATGCCATCCACTTTACCGGGTACAAAATATGCTCCAGACCATGCGACCAATGGTCCATGGATCATCATTCCATATATGACTTCTTAAGGTGTCTATTATAAAGTATAAAAGAAAACCCTGTAATGTTAAGGTATAAACATTATGTTTCAATTATGATTTCCATTCCATGAATGAATTTATTCACATTTTAATATATAGTTAAGAAACTAACAATATGAAATATGAAAATTCACAATGAAAATAGATGTGACATTTTAAAATTCAGGGTATATTATTCCTATTATGCTGATAATGATTCATGTAATGAAAAATCAACATTTTATCAGAACATGGTAAAATGAATCATATGTTAATAACATCAACAATAATAATACCATAAAAAGTTTTGTTATCCAATGGTGATTTTTATCATCCATAACCAGTGATAGAATATGTCGAATTTCTATCCCATGAAATGTGAATTTCCCCTATACGTGGGTTAGCTATGTCCAATCATAAGTTCATTTAAAAATTGCACTCATTACTTTTATCTTGTCTAATAAACAAAAAATATCAAAAAATTAAAAACATTATTGGCTACCACATTGTTACATCATGACTAGTGATCTACTTAACATGATCGCCAAGCTGACGGGTCATAAGACAGTAAGCACATTTTCCAATTTTCCAAAGGATGTTGACTATCTATGAGTTTTTACATTTGGTTAAGAGGGTAGACTGTACCCTCATATAAAATTGGATCATCCAATAACAATAATAAGAATAGAATAGTTCAATCATATGTAAAAAGTTAAAATAATTGAGAAACCTAAGAATAAACATATGATCAACTGAAAAATAATAAAAATTGACTTCTCTGTGTCTTGTAAAAAGATGCATGGAATGCATATATATAATAGGTTTACATGGCATATTCAAATACACTCTTCTATGAAAATAATACAAAAAACAACAAAAGGATAATCCATTAGCATTTTGAGTGTGTTCTAAAACCCCTACTCATATTCTTCAACTGAGGAAAAGATTATCATAACTATGATGTAGGGATCATTACCTTATATGTTTATAAAGAAAAATAATAAACATGAGTATTGGTAATAATGATAAATTGAAATACCTGAAAAATAAAATACAACCCTCTTTGGTTTCTATAGGACACATGGTGGATCTACCTTCTTTGGATCACGAACAAAATGAAATGATTGAGAATTCAATATATATATTGTAACAATATATATATAAATATTGTATAGTTATATATTTCATCCACCTATATTGGAAAATTATATGCCAATGTATGTGGTCGAAAACTTAGAATTCTATGTTTTGGCTAGAGTTGGGCATAAATCAGTCATTCATGGTGAGTCTAAACGATCCTATAAGATCAACCAGTTGGATAATTACCATAAATATCATAAATAGTTAGTGGCATCAAATTCTATCCTTTGGATAGTGAGTTTTCCATCATGTCAACACTCAAGACATAAGAAATGGTGCTTCATGCCCACTATCCTAATAGTGTTTGTGGTATGAGATGCTATGCTCAACAACCAATTTAAGGGATCATGATACCATCATGCTCAACATGATACTTACCATCCTTCTGGAGCCACTATCATGGAATAACAATATATCAATCAAAATAAATGATGCATTACTCCACATGGAAAAAAATATTTATGTCCAATAACATCATGGATTTATTATTTACAATGGCCATATTATAAATAATTAACAAATGTCATGGTCATACCACCCATTAAGTCATTGAATTTAATCTATGTAATTTATTAAATGGAAATCCATCAAGAACAATACATATCAGTAAATACATGTCTACTAAGTTATCAATTAATGAAAATAAATTTCATAATTCTAAAAGGTTAATTTTGATCGTGCCAATGTTAATAGGGAAATTTCCTACCAGACCAATTACCTTTATGAGAGATGTAAACCACATTAGAGGTTCTTGGGTTCATCGAACACTTTTATAAAAGATATAAAACCACATTATAAAAATACTATAAACACGTAGGAGGTTCTCGAGATATTTATTTAAATAACTACATATGGATATTTAATTTTCCACACCCAAAGAGATTCTATACCCATGGTCATGAATTATTTATTATACTAAACAAGGAACAATATGTGTACATCAATATAGGTAGATCATTTCAGTAGGAAGTACATAATAAAAATAAGAATCATGAAAAATTTCAGAATGTAGCAAAATATTAGATCTATGAAATTACAAATTCCAATGGGAAAATGATGAGACCATTTTATTTAGGGCTATTGATTCCACCTCATCTAATAAAAGCCTCAAATTTGAATTAGGTCGACATAAATTGACAAAACAGTCCACAAAAAGTAAAATTGGATAAATGGGAATGAACCCAAATAGAGAAAGGGATACAACAATAAACATAAATAGGATGGGAGAGGATTTTAGATCACACAGAGATAGATTTGATAATTTATATGGATCTTAATTTATAAATTATATATTAGAGTTAGCTTAAAACCCTATATTTAGCATGAGGGTGGGTTATAGGAGATAGAGCCCAACTCATCCACAAGAGAAATTATGAGATAAAAAGAAATATAAAAATTGAATTAATTTAGTGAGAAAATTGTAATTTCACCATCAAAATAGAGGGTTAACAGTTATGGTAAATATTTTACCAAACAGTGAACAAGAAATGCTTATGTCACAACTTCTGGATTTTTCCATCATAGATAAAGATTAGAGTTTCTAAAATATGTAAAATCATTGATAAATCCCATTGTAAAATGGTGGATAATTATCACACAACTATGCACCATGTGTATCATATATTCATAAAAACTGTGTAGCTCCTATTGAACCTCTTTTTTTCCCATCATAGTTAGATAAAACCATCTAGAGTAGGAGGTATAGTTTATAATAAACATGAAAACCAATCATTTGGTCAATTTTCTAAAACTAAGGGCTGAGAAAAAGAAACAAAATCTCATGGGTCCACCTCTAGTATGTTGTACATGTTTTTAAATTTTTAACAATGGATTTAATTTGAAATAAAATGTTGAGTACTTTTCAGAAATGTTGGGTCATCAGAATAATTTTTAGCAAACATCTAATGATTTTTACATGTTGATTAACTTTATACAACAAGGATGTGGATGCAGTAAGTTTAACATCATGCATCTCCGAGTAGGGTGTACACACTCTTACCCCTGGGTATTATGTTACAACTAATCACGATCCGTGGGAAGGGACATGGAGTTAGCACTTATGTGAATGATTGGTCAATAATAAGGTCAATACTAGGGTCCCTGTGCTGAGAATAATCATGATTTTGGGTATCCATGCATAGAAGACCTAGATAGGATAATGGACCCATTTGAGGAATATGGGACATCAGGTAGGGGACTAGGAACTTGTTGTACGAAACATTGTGGGGTTACACACAAAAGATTCTTCAGAACATGGATCTTGTAATTGAGTAACTGTTTGAGCATGGAGGCCTGGTTGTGTACAAGGTTGATAATTACATGCCATACAAGTGTTGTGAACATGTACATTTATAGAACACACTTAGGTTTTCTTTTGGGGTAGTTTTCCAATGATCACTCTACAATAGGACATGTCATGTTTTGGCCTATAGGATGTCTATTATAGAATAACTAACTATTTGGTTTCCATGTTATTTTGGTTTTATCATTGTTGTGCATGCTAAAGAGTTACATGTTATAGATCATGGCTTCATATTTCGTAGAGCCTCCTGGATGTAAGGGGGTGTTCTTGTATTTATAACTTTAATCCATGCCCATCGGTGCACAACCCCTCAGGATCAAAACTTGAGTTTCATCCATCAATTTTTTTTTCAACTATGGAAATGATATATAAAATTTTTAGATTAATGTCATAATTTTCTTTCAACTAGATTTATTCTTGTGATAGGTTTTCAGGCATATATTTTTGTTTGTTGAGAAATGATTTCTTGCATGAAAAAAGGATTGTTTTAATCACTAACATTAGATAGGACACAAACATAAGGATCATACATGGATATATATGTCTTAATTTGTGTGTAACATGGTATCATACAGTATTATATCATTGCAAGTACATGTTGAATCATGCTTCAAAATAGTCCATCCACTTGAAAATGGTTTTTTGGACTTGTTATAATGATATAATTATAATAAAGTGGTCATTGGTGGAACCATATGTTCTTTAGGAACCAAAATACTCCCCTTAGAATTGGGGATAACATGGGACCAAAAGGTTTGGTTCTGAGGCTATCACAAAAAAGACTGGCTCATTTCCATCATGGATTGCAACATTTGGTTTGAGTTGTGAAATTGGTCTCTCACTATATAACACTTGTAGTCATCACATATTAATAGGGAGGGGGCCTGGAATCATACATAGACATCACATGTGATACGCCACATTTCTTGGGAATATAACTTCATGGAAATTCGAGGATTCGTTTTTTTTCAAAATGTATCCTTCACACAAAAAATTCCGCAACAGAAGGGACATTTTGAACAAAAACCTCCATATTGTAATTATATCCTACTCATTATGTTTTAGGGCCATGTTTATTGTGCACTTACTATTGATCATGTCAATTCATCTGAATCGGCCAATCAACTGAGTCTACATGTGTTTGATAATCCCACAGCGGCCCGAAAGATCATTATGGAATAAAATCCAAATATTCTTGAAACATGAATAATTATTTTGAACAGTCATTCACTTGAGGTCATTTTGTCTGAAAATCACTTGAACGAACCATTGAGAAACCACCTTTTACTGTGGGATTTAGGATTGATAGATGTAATGAACACCACATGTATGGATTTCAATACACCATTCTCATGGTTCACATGAGAGGATATTCTCATCTTTAGTAGAATTATTTCCAAGTTCATCCAACTTAGGAGAGTGGGTGAATTACTATCTACATGCTAAGTGAATATATTTGGAAACATATGAGGGAGAAACCCTATAATGTATAATTCATAGACTAATATTTAATAATTATTCAAATTAGAAGAAATAAAACAATAAAATATGATAGAATGATTAATACCTACGTGCATGATGAAAATTCATTGATCAATGTGTCTAAGAATACTAGCTATACTACATATACATTGAGTATGTGAATACGATATACAAAATAGATGGATTTATGTAGTATGGATGTCATAATTCCACAAATTACATCAACAAAATGCTATACTAGGTCTTATGAGTCATTTGTCACTAAACATTAACATTCCATTCCTTCACCATGGGGAAGTGGGCATCGACTTGTGAGATGTGCAGTGCATCATGGGAAACCCACTATAAGGGTTTCAGTATGATGAATTGATACCATACTGTAACATTTTTTTCCTATATGTAGAAGACTCCCTCGATTAGGTTAGTACTATATAGATTCATTGAAGGTAATTTTGGTTCACACTCTCCATCCCATAAGGACTTTAGATTCATGAAGATTCCATGGATATTCTTGATAAAGGATCTAAATGTTATGATGTCGGGATGGAAATAAGAGTGTCCATATGCACTATAGAGGATGAGTTTCAGGGAATACTAGATGAATCTATAATAGGGAAAGATAAAGTAGTTCATCTGAACCATGGTCGAGGGATGGAAGCCGCTATTATCTTACATTGTCTTTCACATGATAGTTCATTATGGCTGATTGAATCCAGTCAAATATCCCCATATGGTATTGCGCCTTGGGGAAATGGTTAGGGTGTTGATTTTATATTCAATACATAGGGTGATCCAGAGTGTACAATTGCTAGCCCGTCATTTCCATCAGATATGGAATGTGGTTAGATGAAGCATGAACTGCAGCATCCTCAGACTATTCTAGATTTTTCATTGATGAATGAATGACCATTTTATGGGTTTTGAGTTTAGAATTGATTCAAAACATTGAACATCATACTTCATACATCTATTCTCAATAGAATCTATGTGTGTTCAATGATTCGTAGTGAGGCTGGCATGATGATTGGAATATTGAAATATGTTAACTTCAACTTCTACAAATTATAAAAATGTTTTGGGAAATAAAGGACAACCTAAAAGGGATGTTTGAGTATAGGGAGTACCTTCATTATTTATTGGGTATTGTGTTAGTATCCAGTATTTATGAATATATATATTGTGATACATAAACACCATATCAATTATCGATGATTTTTTGGCGCATTTAAATAGAAGACGAGGATAGTTAACATGTGGGATCATAAAGATAATATTTATTATATCATTCATTAGCTATGGTGGATATTGATTGGATCATGATTAGGTGAGATGATCAAACTTACACATTTGAATGTGAACACTATACTATCTAAGGAAAATTCCAATAACTAGATTGAATAAAACCAACACATGATCTTGCAAGATTGTATAATGTTGATAATTGTACCAATGTATCAGATTGATACATGGGCTACTCATTGAATAAAATTCCCAAAATTTAGATAATCACAAGGTAAATATGTATTGGGTTAGGGAAAGGGAACTTTTTCTCCATCTCATAGAGGATAGGAGTCCCTGAAGATATCATGTAAGAATGAAGGGTTCTCTTAGTTTGGGATGGGAAGGGCTAGTGAGGCACCCCATAAGAAACTAAAATATCTGATACAACCCAGTATTTATGTTGTCTTCCCCCATGATTATGGAGGCTTCAAAGTCACTGTGAACATCAATGAATATGAAGGACCTATGAAATAAAATGATATAGGATGGATTTGAGTTTCCGGAGGATGGGTTTTATTAGATCAAAGCAGAGGTCATCTTCTAATAGAGTCTTGTGTAGGTGATGGCCATGGTCTCCTCCACATTCCAATGAGGTGATACCAATTATCCTCACACCATTCTATTTGTATTTTTTGAATACATGACATGGAATGATGATACACCACTATCCAATGATCATTCTGAGAAGGCATCTTCCAATGATTGAAAACATAGCTTCGATGATGATCATTTCCACGGGTAAGCTTCAATGGAGGATATTACATGAGTTTATTTAAAACTATCTACCTTAGATGATGACATTTTCATAATTATTGACGAAAAAATATTAATACACCTTCCTCGAATGAACCATCCCCTTAGTTTTTCAGAAAATGAAATTGAAGTATCACATTTAAAGGAAAATATTGAAAATGGGAAATGGTCTCCTACTAGAGAAGGAAATTATACAACATCAATAGCTAGAGATAATTATTTGGGGAATATTTATAAGATTCCCATTGGTGATGTAATAGATTATGTGGTCATGGTGATGGCCTCAAAGTCTTGGGTCATCCATGTCATCTATGGGGAATAATGACCGATAATTTCAATGATTTTTACCACTAATGAGAATAGGTTATTCTTGAGTTATCCCATAATAAAAATTACACTTCTATATAGAATATAGAATTTTGTATCCACTTTGTCTTTTTAGACTCATCACAGAGATTTTTTACAACATGATTGACTTTCCACATAGATCGATAAATCAAACAATGGTTAGAGGTCAGGTACATGGGTCATGGTACCAACTAGAGTTATGGGATATCATGTGGTAGAACTCCCTACATATATATAGGGAAAAAATCCAAAGATACTCAACCTCTATATGTCTTTTCTTCTATCATGATTAATCTTTACTCAACATGTTATTACTGACCAAATTTACTAACATTCTATTATTTCAATTACTTCATGAATGAGTTGGATCCAAAAATTAAATGTGTCTAGAGAATAATTGTGTCCCGCCATGATAGTTGAGTAATCCCTTGCTGAATTGATCATTCAAACTGACTCAGCCTTGGTCATAGTAGAACTGTATGTTGCTGTCAGAAATTAAAAAACATTTTTGGAAGAGCATGAGGGTTCAATACAAGTTCAATTCAAGGATGGGTCATGTGAAGAAAATATAACATTTTACAAGGAACCCTACCCATAAAATAAAATCTTAGAAGAGGATCTGGTTCCCCATTCCATGCAATTTTCCCCAAATACAAGATTACAACACATTATGTGTGGAAGGTCATTTGTCTGATGTCTCTAAGGAAAACTACATTTTCTGATGCAGGGAATTGATTATCATACCCAATTTTCCACTCAAACCCTAGAATCGTACTTGGTGAAAATTACAGGGACCCCCATGATACAAAATTCCATTATGGTAATTATATGGTTTGATCTGGGTTCCCTTATTGAACTAGTCCCTGACATTATTTTAAATTTGGTATGTGAATAAATAAGATTATTGGATTTCTCTTCGCATTAATAAAATTTTGACATAACCCATAAAATACAAAAGGATATACCTGAAATTCACTTCGTTTAGGTTAATTAAAATGACTATGTTATCTTCCTAAATTCTAGGTAGATGTTATCGTCCTGTTGAAGGTTTAGGTGGAGGAAGATGTGGGTCATGTGAATCAAGTAATTTATTGGATAGCCATTCACAATTTATAATGAAACCGGTTTTTGGTCATGGTCGATGAATGTTTTCCACTATTAGAAAAAGAGGATGTGGACCCTAGGTTGTAGAATCAGGTCCTTGAGGCCACCCAACAATGTATTACATGACCAGAGTGATCATTTTCATTAGTGGAGCCATTGGTTGAATGTTGAAAAGGATAGTCTCCAACGTTTGTTTGGCCATCTGAAACATTGATTGGATTGTTTTATATATCGAATTCTTGAAAATATAATTTCTCAATATTATCTAACATTGATATTATTTTTGAGATAACCAACAACCATTCCCTAATATAATGTGAGTCATGATCTTTGTGAGAAAAATTTAATCTCACGTGATTCTTAATTCATATGATAGTTTTATGCAATAATAAAACACTAACTGTTTAATATTATAGACTAACCACTAAGGGTTTTTTTAGAAGAGAATCATTTTCTAGAAAAATTGTATATCTGAAGAGATAAATTGATTTTCCGACATGTGTTGGTGCATGAAGGAGATAACTCCAAATGCATTAATTTCGACCTATATATTGAGAAATGAAAACATGATTCCTAATGTAAAAAATTTGGGTCACAGTTATAATGGAATAAAGATTACGGATATGCTATGACCATGTTTAAAAGATATAATTGGAATTTCATAGTGATGAATAGGGAATAAAAATGATGGTTGACTACAGAGCATGTTCAAAAACAATTTATATATCTCAAAATATTGTCTAATGTCATCTATGGAGTTTCCAGCGCATATTATGTGAGACATTTTTTTAGGAATCATCTCAATTAGGGGTGTCCCTTCAAATTTGGAGGAGGATGAGGATCCAAATAAGTGGGACATGAAGCATTGAAATTATGTGAAGGAATATTTTAGTCAATTACAATAGTCCTAGAATTTTTCCACCACACCCTAAAGAACACTGGATAGGTGTAATGGTATGATGATATTTCAAATTCATTATCCTAGGGGAGTGTCATCTTGAGCGCTGATATCAACTGATGAACATGGAAAATTAAGTAGATGAAATTCACTGGAGTAAAGGTATTAATGAGCGAGGGACTAAGATGACTTTCACTAATACATCATGTAATGAGGATGGTATACATATAGTTTAATGTCATATAGTGAGGATGTAGTAAATACATTTTACCATAATATAGTAATTTAATTACCTAATATAGTTTTATGTAATTTGATTAGAACACATGTCAGAGTTGAATGTCATGTAACTGCGATATATAGTTTGTGGGAATAATGTTCAGGGATGGCCAAAATATCTTCATCATGTCACATCAAAAGGTCATCCCATGTTTGATTCACAGGATATAGTTATAGTTTAGCATTATGAAAAAATAAAGTACGAAATCGACATGATCGATAAAAACCCATTCGTGAGAGATGAGGGAGGAGGTGGTTAGCCTAACTGGAGACCTCACACTAAGAAAAAAAATCTGGGGAGGTTCACACATAGTTTATGTTCTTGATTCTTGGACTAAGGTGTAGATTTTCTCGAATGAGTGTACATGACATCAAACAAAAATTACTCGATATAAATTGAGGGGGATAAGAGGCCACCACATGATTCAAAAAAACAATCCCGAGTTAAATCACACATAGATTTATGTTATGAGGTTTAGTTCATAGATTTATGAATATGTACATCAATCTTGTATTTTTTACAAATAGATAAACGTTTTTTTTCCTAAACCATGGGCTATTAGTTAATTATCAAATACATTGGACCATGAAAATGGATGAGAAAAAATCTATGGGATGAGTTGATGGAAGGTATAGAGCCATGATAACGTATCTATGAATCACAAAATATCCCATGAGGATGTTAATCAAGCCACAAATAGTTATAAAAGATGATGTCGTAGAAGACCAATGCTGATAGGGTGATACCCTCTAGACTGAGGGTATTGATTATTCTCATATATGGATATGAGTCATCAAGAATATATATATAGAGTAATGATATCATTTAACATAATGTGTTGAGGTTGTTGTCTAGTGTCCAACCCATATGAATCATATGGGTAATCATGAATTTATTTAAGGTAATATCATCTCTAATTCAGTGGAATCCAAAACATTTTCCGGCTATGATTTTAGTTTTTGTTAATTACTTGAGAAAATTTGTGGGAATTAACATTGGCTTCCCATTCCCTCCAGTCTCATATTAATCTATCAGGGAATCATGGACCACTAATGGTTAAAGGTAATTCAATTGAGGATTATACCTTAAATGAGTATTGTGATACATTTTGGTGTGATTTAACATCTATTAACGAATAGTTTTTTAGTGAATCTACAGTTGGGACAGAAGATAGACTCTCTAAGAACCTAAAATTTTCACAAAAGAATGGGAATTAATACCCACAATGTTTTATAGGAGATACCCATTGTTTAGGTTTATACTTTCGATACCATGGTAAATATATTAGAGTCATGTTTCTTGGACTATAAGAAACCAATTTCATTTCCTGATGACTATATAAGTGTCTATTTCAAGGATTCTTTTTCATCATTATTGACATAATAACTGAAATGGATGTAAAAAAATGAGGATATTGTTCCACATAAGTATTTGTAGAATATTGTCCCATAGTTTATGGTCACAATTTATATACCCAAAATGGGTTTAGATGGCCAACAGGTTAAAGAACTTGTGGTTTCACCCAGAGTTGAGAAGTCATTGTGTCACTATGTGTAACATAAATAATATAATCAAGCCACACATAATTCTATAATGTGGGGTGGTAGGAGACACTGGTCTCAATGTGAGATCCTCTCTGGATTGAAATTTTGAGGCATCCTCTATCTATCGTGGGGACACCCATGTTTGTATAATGGGTTATGATTTTTTTAAATCCCATTATTCTCTTACATGTAAATCCAATTTCATGTGGGCAAAGGATCATCTCTTATTCAAAAGAATCCTAGTTTAATATTGGGTATGATTGGAGTTTAGCATCCTGAATTGAGAACATTATCCTTCATACTTTAATTTTTTTTCAATGTGGACTATAAAGGATTAAAATAGATTATGTTCATATTTCCTGGACCTATTTCCAAAATATTAAGGGCATGATTCATGGACCATTGAATCTTAGATTAATATCATAGATTTTTGAACCCGGTTGGGGATCATAAAAGGATATGTGAACTCTGATGGAATGAGAAAACCAAAGTGAATGGGAACCACTGAGGAAAAACACCACACACCACATTATCTACATGAATCACACTGATATTATAGTCCTGGTTTAGAGAATTGGACTCACAGTTCATGGCCAGACTCTTTGGACCTATTTTGATATTCAATTGAAGAACTATTTGAGTATCATGGAATTTTTCGTGTGTGATACACTCTTCAAACATGGTGATAAAAAATAATCTCTATTGTAATATACCTTATGAATGATGTAAGGTACTTACTACTTAGTCTTGAGAATTTATGGCTTCCTTAGAGGTATAGTCAACATTATGATACCCAATACCCTGTCACCATGAATAATAGTGCATATATATTCTTTGTTATTGAATTATATCGCTATCCAATTTTGGTTCCCTTAAAAATTGAGCTAGGATAGAAGAATTTTTCCTTCGAGGGATTCTAAAACAGCTATACAGAATTATTTTTTTCTATACAACATCTTCATGAA
Source organism: Viscum album (assembly GCA_963277665.1). Lineage (NCBI taxonomy): Eukaryota > Viridiplantae > Streptophyta > Magnoliopsida > Santalales > Viscaceae > Viscum > Viscum album. Next base: position 1,354,499,482 of record OY728158.1, on the reverse strand, counting down.
AATGAAAACATTTTGAATAGAATAAAAATGAACTAAAATGGGCAGACATATCTCTGTTCCATATAATAGGGATTATATGATCACCTAAGTGGAATTCAGAGTTGTTTAATAGGTAGACAAGAGGGATTTAGGATAATATTCTAACTACCATTTATATCATGTACTGCCATCTTTGATATAATAATAGAGTGGGTATTATTAAATGTATATATCTATCCATTTTTCCTAAATATAGTATCATAAATTACTGTTTTATTTATATTTTAATTCTCATATAGTCACATAAACATGGATCCTGAATATATTGTACCATTGATAGTGATAATGGAGTTATGGAGAATAGAGTTATGGAGTCCATATTTTTTTATGATGTGAGAGATCAAAAAACATATCACAGACTAGAACATAACATCTTTGAGTGAAATTTATTGTTCCCACATGGGGACCAAATCCATCGCAGCCTTAATGAACTTGTACTGTTGAACTATTGATGGTGGATATGGTCTCACAACATCGATTACCTAAAATAAAATGGTCTATTCATACCTAGTGTCTTGGATGAGATCTAGATATTAAGAAAAATCATTTCATATAAATATCATGAATTAAAAAAACTCATCTTCAATGATGAAATCATGTTCTGTGGTGGGATAAATGTATCCCAACATCATAATCTACTTGGAGAGCATTAATCCTACATGATGGGTTCCAAATAATACAACATGAACATTTTGAATAACCCAGTGAACATCATATCCTTTGATGAAATATATTATGGTTCCATCAAACCCACATCAATAGATACTTGATTCATGGTTTGGCCTACTTTAATGGGTAAGATGTGTTTTACACCAATGGATTCTCTCATGCTCGGAACAATATGGTGGTAGGCATCCTTGGTAGATATACTCATTGAAATGAATTTTTCATGTTGGGTATTTCCAATACAATAGCGAAACTCGAGGGTCTTGTTTAATATATTCAACAATCAGCTGGTCTACGTATTTACTATCATCGTCATTTGAAATTACATGAGTGATAACCCTCTGATGTGCCACAAAATTATATTTTTCATTGTAGTCAGGATTAAGAAGACATGTTGCTAAACTGGCCTATGTGTTAGCTTGACCATTCTATGAATGATGTACATGAGTCACTTCGGGATGAGAAGGAATCCAAACAATTTTGTAAAATGTGGGATATAAATAGTTAATGATTGCTAGATTTAGGAATATATAGGAACACTTAATATGTTTGATGGCTAATTTAGAGTCCCATGTTTCTTGAAACTATTGGAAATTAGAATCGAGTGATATCATGACTATATTAATGAGATCTTGGTACTATACCACATTATTGGTTAATTATTTTGATATCAGGAATGATTATCAAAGGAAAACATATGCGTGGTTCTTGAATAAGATCCATAAGACCACTATATTGAGAATGGTAGTGTTTATCCTTTTAGCAGATACACTCTAAGATTAATCGTCAAATTGAAACTACTAATAGTTCATATCTAGATCCTTTTAGATGATACCATCATCCTAGAAATCAAATTCATGGGAATTTTCTTCACAGGAAGGATGGGTGGACAAGAATCATTCCACATTTGGAACCTTGATGTTTTTTATAGAACCAACCCAATGTCGAAAATCTATAGAATCAATACCCTTTATAAAAACCATTATTTCAACAATGGCTGATTTATAATGTAATTGAGAGAGTCGATAAGGGAGGTAATTTATAACTTATGAAGATAAAAATAATATTTCAATTTATGCACCACAAAAACAACACAATATAGTTCTTCTCAATATAAGATTTTTTTTACTCTATGACAAGGGGCATATGATTGAGAGAATATAAACTATTTTCTCTCCCTCATTTTTCCTATAAAATATATGTAAACTTAGAGACCATTCTATGGTGATCACATAATGTACTAGAGGGTTCCTAGTGATGTGAGACATAAAAAATAGCGTCAATGTCCAATACAAAATTATTTCCTTAAAAATTCCTTGAAATTTCTCATCCAACTTTTAAATAGTTCCTTTTTTCAAAAGAATCTAAGTGGAAATAAATGTACCATAAAAATTCTATATTAATCAATATATTCTTCTAAAGTGGTCTTAGATACCACTCAACCATGGTATATTTCCTATGTGTTCATTTTTCTGATTGATTTGATCTTATCCATATTGATCTCAATACCTTTATATCTAATGATGAAGCTGATAAACATCCCAGAAGATACATTGATTGCACAATTCAAAAGAGTCATCCTCAAATTATAAATTATAGTATTAAAAACACATTATCACATACTCAAATATGGTCCTGGTGCTAGAGGGAATTTAAATCCAATTAAATTAGTAGCATCAAACCTATTTTCTGAGAATCTGTTTGAATATGTTATGTATATCCTTCTGATTTGTGTCTCTATAAATAATCAAGACTTGGGGAATAACGTGGCATAAAATTGTCCCTAGTTATTCCATGAAGGAATTTGATTCCACATCCTCAGGGTCCATACAGATCTGATTGACCAAGAGTATCCTTTCATAAATGATATGACCTAGTACATATCTATAGCCTAAATAAATAACTATATAACTCAAAGGATAAAATAATTCTTTATAAAATGGTGTTTGAGGTCCCATAAGTTTATAAAAACTCTTTTTTTACAATTCTTCATCTGAGATGTGATGATTATATCTATCTATATAGGGTACTAGAGTACCATGAAAAATATGGATTTGATATTCATATAGACCTCATCCTTGATCATATAATAATAGGAGGGATGAATTATTTTGGGAGGATTAATGAACCCATGACTACTATCTGAGATACTAATATGTTGGAATCTACCATGAGGTGATAGTATTATTATCCCATCATATCTCTAGGAAATTAATTTTTATTGTGTTTGTTGAAAGAAAAATACTACTACTACACATATAGATGCATAGATTTACTAATCATAATTTTCATCAGATATTCTGTAGTTACATGGATCACCTGAGTCACCTCATAGATGGTGGAAGAGATAACAACATTATATATTATAGGGGTATATTTAAAATCCTCATCATCATCCATGGTAAGATAAATAATTGTAGGAGATAGTTCAGATGGGCCAGATATCCCAGGTGGAGCACTTGTGCCTACATGGATGGACATAGAATACTCAATGAAGGGTTACCCCTCTACCAAATATATTGAAACATATGTTGTTGTGCAAGATAAATCTGGCCATTGACCATGGTGTCCATGCTTAATGTCATTTAAATGGTGGTGAGTAAACCTATATCTATTCAACCCTATATTGAGAAAATGGATTTAATTTCAAAAAATATAACCATTTGGAAAAATAATCCATAATTCATAGTGTTACGGGTTTCTGATATAAGAATATCCTTTCTTGAATAAGATTTCATGGTAATATATAAAATTTTCTTTCGTGTAGAGATTCCGACACTCTTTTTTTGGCAATAACATAGATCCCACCCCCCAATAATGGAATTGATGTTTCGAACCAATTAAATGGTAGTTGAAAAAATATTCCATGTATTGCAATGGATTTTCTATGATGGTTGTCATAATTTGCGGGATTTTCATCCCATTGTTTTAAAACTACTTCACCTTTATCTTTTATTACTTTAAATACATATAGTATGCTTTACAGGAGATGATGGGAGACACATCACCCTGGGGTACCCCTACTCAACCAAAGAGGGTGTTTTTGAGGAGCTGGTGAAATGAGGAGGGGATTTTTGTTGTATAATTATGACAGGGTCAACCTAGATGGACATTACTGGTGTTATCCTATGAAACATCCATAAACTCTATTCTTTTTATCAATCTACTAAGCTCGTTCTTCATCTCTATATTTACATATGGTCTCTTCTAAATTCTATAATTAACATGGATTTTCATTTCAGAGGGAGTATGATCTTCTTCAGTTAGTCCTAGCACATGGTACATCTTTGATGGTATAATATTGATCACAATGATGGATATTTTTTATAGGATAAATTTAATGATGACACCATAATCTTCCCTAGATGAGGATATGATGGATGAAATTCTACATAAACGTCCTCCTCAACATTGTAGACCTCTGTAGTAGGTATAAATGCATCAAATATGAGGGGGGATTTCAAAGATTCTGCAAGAGCCTCACACATTTAATTCAATATGTGACGGGCCTTATGGATCATGAACCTTGTAGTTATTTTTCTGATGTTATTAAAAAAGTTATATTTAAAATACATATGAATTATTTTTTGTGTAGTGAGATTCTCTTTGGTTGGGGACACAATGGTTATAGTTGGATGACCACTTGGTTCTTTCTAGTGGTTGTGATATGCTATTGAGGACTAGATAAACAACATGAAACCACACCTGACTGACTGTTGGTTTAATTATTCTTAGATCTAGATGGATGTGGACGACAAAACTGTGGACTCGGTAGGTATTTATAGTATGTTAACAAAGTAAATGTGGTGGTGTACAAGATGGAGAAATCATGATGGACTACATGAGTGGAGGGTTGTGAAAAACCGATTTCATTGTCTCAATGGTATGCATGTAATTTTTTGAGCCACTGGACATCGAATTCTATAGGCTCTCAATCCATTGAAAATTCCATCATTAGAATATTCCAAATTAATACAGGAGATTTATAAGAAATAACACATAATTTTTCATTAATAAAAGTTGTGTTATCTTGACTGAATAGGCCCAATAGGACTCTTAATTATATGGGTCTTACAATTCAAGGAATACCATCAGGATAATTACCAAACTAGGTTTTGTAAAATCAATAAGAGAGGATGATGGATTACACATTGGCGGGGAATCTAATTTCCCTTTCACCATTGGTCTTTGTTCTTTAAATATTTGGATTTCTATGATGTAGATGACGAATAGGTGTCTTTGGAAGGAGTTGTGATCAAATGAGTCTTTTTCCATCATATGTAGTCACAGATTAAACCATAAGATGAGTGACTTCTCTATGAGCCCATAATTCAACATACATATATGTTCCACAACTAGAACCCTTGAGTTGTTCATCCAACCCCTTGCTATCACTGCCTTGGCATTCAACTGAACCATTACTTTCACTACTGAGGTTGGTGCAGAAATTTTTCACATATGTCTCGACATCACCAAGCAAGACCAAAAAATGATCCACAAGGTCTTATAGCCAATCATTTAACACAAATTATTCCATGGGGGTCTATTCGAGGATCCTATAATATGGGAAATGGTCAAGGTGCTTAGTTAATCTATCTTATTGTTGTCTCATTCACTTTAGATGTTTCAGAATCCCCTTCTTGAGGGAAAATATGATATATCAATGTACTCTTGAATCCATGAAAGGATAGGACTTATTTATTTTTTGAAGCATACTCTGGGAAACAATTCATGAAGAGGGACTAGATAATCATTTTCACATCTTAGCAACTAAACATGGGGAGGAATTTTCAGATGGCCCTGCACTAGGAAGGTTTTTCTTTTTATTGTGGTACATGAAGATCCTCCCCCATAAATGGGGTCGAGAACTCTTCCATATTGGCTCCTCTATCCATATAAAAACACTTGTCCCTGTGTTTGAAGTCCTTCTCATAGGATATTCAAGAGTATAATATTTTTATTTTTTATCATGCTACAAGGAATCTTGAAGATGATATTACATATTAGAGAACTCCATGTACCAATCTTAATAGTTCTACAAAATGTGTTTTTGGACTAGCTCATTCTTGAAATTTCCCAAGGTCATCTGCAGTAGTTGATCATGGTTTAGAGGCTTGTCATGTGAGTATGTGATGTCTTCCCACTGGGAAAAACCACATGTGGCACAATCATTACGATTTTTCATACACATGTAGTGGTTAGACATACTTTTTATGTGCATGGTGGATTTAAACTGGTAATGTTACTTTTCTAGTATACAAAACTAGTTATGGACTATATATATTTTATCATGTAAAAAAATGTTGTTCCATAAACTATCTAGATAAAAAACTAACGTTTGGTTTCTTCTTACACTTCTATAGTTCCCAAAATGGGTCCACATCCAGAGTTGAAGATACCCTACTGCAGCTTCAGGTCACATGTTGGGTTTATAATGTTTCATTATAAATTTTCCATTCCACTATGTTTGGAAAAACAGAAACACCTTTTCTTATATGAAATTATCTTTCTGTAATATTTATTTTCATAAGAAATTTTTTTTCTCTAAGAAATGACTTATCCATACCATTTTTTAAAGCCTTATTCAATGTCTTCACATAATCAAGTCTAATTTTTACTATGTCAAAATTTTGGATCCTTATAAAAATCCTCATAAGCTTATAGTTTCTTGGATATCAAGTTAGTATGAGATTCAGACTCCTAATTCTCAGAAAATTAGACTCTAAATTCTCTGAAATTTAGAATCCAAATTCTATGAAATTCAGACTCTAAATTCTATGATATTCATACTCTAAATTCTCTAACATTAAACTCTGAATTCTCCCAAATTCAGATTCCAAATTCCCCAAAATTTGATCTCCAAATTCATCAAAATTGACACTCTAAATTCCACATATTTCAGACCCTAAATTACTCAAAATTCAGACTTTGAATTAATTAGAATTCAGACTCCAAATTCCTTAGAATTCAGACTCCAAATTATTTAAAAATCCAGACTCTATAATCTATGAAATTCAGATTCCTATCTCTATGAAATTTTGACTTTGAATTTTCTAAAACTGAGACTCTGAATTATCTACAATTCAGACATTGAATTATCTAAAATTCAAACATCAAATTCCTTAAAATTCAGACTCTATATTCTTTAGAATTTAGATTCTTAATTTTATAATGGTCAGAATCTGAATTCATTGAAATATAAAATCTAAATATTCATATTTTTATGATCTTAGTATTGATATTTTTTAGGCTGTGATTTATATTTTTCCATGGACTCATTTATTGAGTTTTGGATAAGGTAATTTATTTCCCTTTCATTTAATTTTTTCTTTATCATGATAATTTTTTACCAGCTTTTCTAAAATAAAATGATGTTGTAAAATTTGTTTCCATTGGTTGAGTGACACAAGTACATGTTCCACTAAGATTCTTGGAAAAATGATCGTTGCAGGAGGTAGAGGATAGTTGAAGTATTCCCTATAAATAGGTTCTCATTTGAATGAGATATTTATCCATCTATCGATTGAATATCCTATAGATTACATGTTGTGTAGTGATTTACAAGGAGATAAATACTTTCATAACTTGTGTATTTTACGAACATCTTGTTCAATGGTGAACATATTGTTCACATTTCTTTCTATGACTCTGATTGTCACTGAGTACAATTGAGGGCCTACAGTGATTAAAAAAAGGGTATAATTTATGTATAAGGGGATAACCTTCGTTTGGGTAAGACAGAAATTCGTGAATTTATTAATTAGGGGAACTTTATCCAAGGTAGTTGGGTACCCAACTCTTTGGGATAAAAAATTTCCTACTTTTTCACTTGATTTTTTTTCAATTTTTATTTTCACATTAGATAGTTAAGGAAATAAAATATAACATTTTTATACTTTCTTTTTCATTTAATTAATATGGTAAATAAGATTTTTAGGGTTTAAGTTATAATATTAACCAAATATAAACTTGCTTAAATTTCTTAATGTTTAACTTATTTATGATTAGGTATCTTCGAATTGGACCACAACCATTCCAATTATCCCATCTGGTATGAATCAATGAGGGTTTGTAAATTTACATTGTTTAACATTGTTAATGATAGTATTCCATAAGGTTAATAATGAATGTATTTGAAGCTATAATTCACACCCCACCACTCTTGTAATTGAGCGTCTGCATATACTATTTTGATTTTACAATTGTTATTAGAATGGGTCTCTGAATACTTATTCTCACATACAATTTTTCTTGCTCATGTTTTTTAGATCTTCTTGCATAACTTTTATTCCTCATGTTTTTAATGAATTTTATCCTTATTTTTAAACTTTTAATTTTATCATGTTGTTGTTGAAAAAAAAATTCTTAATGAATGGTAGGTATTAATATTGGTTCCATTCACAACTTCAATGCCCCATGACCACCAATTGTTGATTATAAGGATTATGGATATTAAATATATAGAATTAAGAACTTTTTTATTGACACTAGTGTGGAAAAATTTGTCATGATTAATGGATAATATAAAATTCTAGACAAGGAAGTCAGATCATTCACCAACCATGAGAAAAAGGAATATACATTATACTACTATGTATGGAAGACTTTTTTGGGTTATTTGAAAATGAATATATGTAGTCAAATATCTTATTATGAAGCTTCGAATTGTATTTGGATTAAGCATGAGGATAACCATTTTTGAAATTCTAAATTGATAGAAACCGTAAGAGCTATACTGAGAGCTGAATATCATGGATTCTTCTTTCCTTAGGGAGATCATTTTTGCAATGTAAAACAATGATTTATGGGAATTTTCAACAGTTCTTCAATCTATGAGAGAAAAATATATTTATGACGAAGTTCAATTGTATAAGATAATTTATACCATTCCCAATGACTAAGAATAAAAAATGGAAGCTATTGATGAGAATAGAAAAGCATATAACATTACTCTTGATGAGTTGTTTTTATATCCTCTTAAATAAGAAACAAGAATGAATAGAGATATTTATTTCTATAAGAAGAAGAATGGTAATGGAAGTGTATATTTTACTAATATATATAATGCAAAGACACCAGAATGGATAACATGATCCAAAGATAAGAGATTTGTTGTTATTTATGAGTCTAGTGATAGTGATCAATTTGATAAAGAATTAGACAATCTTGATCGAAGGATAAAAAAGATTATTCGAATGAAATATTTTTAGTGCCGATATAAGAAGAATGATAGAAAGGACAAGAAATATTCTTATGTAACAAGTAATTAATGTAAAAGGGATGGACCCAAAAGATCTTTTTGCCTATTCTTAAGAGAATATATTGGAAGGAAATTATTTTTGAGAGAAACAAAAAGAATTATTAAAATTATAAGGATAAGAAACTATTAAAAGAATATGACACATGGAGTGAGAGTGGTGGTGACTCATCAGATGAATCTTCAGATTATGAATCTTCTAGTCATAAGAATATCAGCCTTATAGTTGGAGTTCCCATTTGAAATCATTGTATTATGGGTAAGGTATTCAATAATGAATCCTTAACCAATATTTATTTAAATGCTAATTTTTAAAATCATGAATATTATGAATCATCAGATGAGGAATCTTCTTCATCATAAGATAATAACTTACCATTATTTGAAGAAGTTTCTAGGTTCTCTAAATTACATTAGAATGACAACTACAAAAAAAATAAGCTAGCCAAATTTTTTTTTAGAATTTATATTTTAAAAAATTAAGTATCATTTCATTCCAAATATCGTGATCAAAAAACTTTAGACATTGAAAGTGTTTCTAAAACCCATATGGAAGAAAATTATGACAAGGATAAAATTTCTAATGATATTGATAATTTTATTTCTAAGAAAAATATTTTATAGAATAACGCATGTTCTAAAAATAATGACTTTGAGGATAAGAATTTAGTCATTGGACTAAAATATGAAACTAATTTCATGAGAAACTATTATAAAATTTTTCATTAGGAAGGAAATAATTTGAAAATTTTATTCTCAACTCCGTCCACCAAGGAATTTATCTAGATTTGGTTATACTGACTCAAAACTAGTATTTTAAAATTATTATTTTGATCCCCAATGTACTCCATTTTGTAATAAGTGTCAATGTGGTGGACATTGGGAGATAAAGTTTTCTTTAAATAAACCCCAATCATTATGTTTTCATAAAGATTGTTTTTCTATGAAAATTTGGATTCCTATGATTTTACATTCTGAAAATATATCTATTTTATTTTTAGAAAAATAAATAAAGTACCAACAAAAATACATGGTGCATATATAGTGGATGTTCCCATCATATTATTGGTAACAAAAACAACTTTTGAAATATTATCAAGATTAAAGGATGCAAATTAACATTCAGTTATAATGCTCCTAGAGAAATTTTTAGTATAGGTAACATTGTTCTTCATGGAAAAAAATTTCATTAAAAAGTATTATTAGTTAAAAGTCTTATGAAAAATCTAATTATCATAATAAAATTATGTGATGACATTTACCATGTTAATTTTAGGAATGATAAATTTAGAGTACAAAATTCTAAGGATGAGTTTATTCTCTCTATACATAGGAATGATAATGTGAATAAACTAAACATACATGAACTTAGGAGCGGAGATATACCTTGCCTCTTTAAAATGGAAGATCAATCTTGGTAATGGAATAGAAAACTAGGTCACTATAACCTTAATAACATATGCAAAATCTCAATGAAGAGACTCATTAAGGATCAACTGGATCATAGATTTTGACCCTTAAAAATATTGAAAGAAACATATATTATGTTTTAAATAAATTAGATAAGTATCACATTATAATGCATTTTTAACTAGTGAATATGTATATTATTGGCCCAACTCAAACTACATGTATTGGAGGAAAATACTATATATATTTTTAGTTGATGATTACAATAGATTTATGTGGGTATATTCTCTTGCAAAAAATATGAATCCTTTTCTTATTTTAAAACATTTTGATACCAAGTTAAAAATGAGGAAAACAACTCATTGATAACTAATCATAGTGATTATGGAGGAGAATTTCAATATTTAGTTTCTTAATTTTTTGTAGTAAGAATGGAATTACTCAAAACTACTATTCACCAAGAACACCTCAACAGAATGATGTAGTTTATAGAAGAAATTTATTTCTTCTAGAGATTACTAAAACAATGTTTAGTGAATATTTAATTGCTAATTTTTTTCTGAAGTTGTTAGTACTTCTTATTATACTATAAATCGACTTTTAATTAGAAATATTCTTAACAACATACCTCATCAATTGTGGACTACTCGAAAACATATACATTTTTATTTCAAATTATTTGTATTCAATGTATTAATTTTATAATCTAAAGAAGACCGACATAAATTCACAACCAAATATTTTGATTGAATGTTCCTTACATACTCAAATTCTTATAAGGCTTATAGTGTTTTTAACAATATAATTATACTGTTGAAGAAACAATGCATGTTAATTTTGAGGAATGTTATCCTTTTGTTTTCAAATATCCCCAACCTACATCCTTATATTTTTTTTAAAAATATAATTATCATCCTTTGATATAGAATTTTTTTTAACTATTAAATTACTCAAGAAAATGTTTCCGATGTATTTACCCCAGAATATTTTATACAATATAGTGATGAACATTTTTAAAAAAAAACCTACATTAGATGTTTCATAAGAATCCTCCATTTGATAGTATCATTAGTGATTTAAATCAACCAGTATGGACTAGAATTTCTTTGACAAATTATGTAGAAAATATACCATTACATTCCCAATTAGAACCTAAAACCACTGATGAATCATTATTTAATGATTATTGAAATAAATCCCTAAAAGATAGGCTAACTATATTTGAATGGAATAAATTCTCGACCATGTTTGAATGACCTAAAAAACTTATGTAATTGGAGTATATTGTGAATAAAAAAAATGCGATCAAAATGGTATCATTGTAATAAATAATTCTAGCTTAGTTTCTAAAGTCTATAATAAAGAAGAAGGAATAGATTATGAAGAAACCTATGATCTAGTAGCCGAAATTTAATCTACTCGCATGTTACATGCCATTGTAGCATTCATTAATTTCATTATTTTTCAAATGGATTTTATATGTGATTTTTGTAACAAACATGTTTAAGAGGATGTTTATGTTAAAAAACATCCTATATATGAAGACACAAAACATCATGAACATGTTTTTAAACATACCATTGATTTATATGGACTTAAAGAAACCCATAGAGACTAGTTTGATAGAATTAAATGTTTTTCTGTTGCAAAAAAAATTATTTTAATGGAACTAGTGATCGAACTATTTTTATAAATATTGATAAAAAAATTATTTTATTTTTTAAATATATGTTGATGACATAGTATTCGGGTCAACTAAAAAATCATTAACTGATTCATCGAAAAATCTCATGAAATATAATTTTGAAATGGGTAGGATGGGAGACTTGACATTTTTCCTTGGTTTACAGATCTCTCAAAACTGAGAAGGAACATATATTTCACATCATAAGTATATTATGGATATTATTAAGAAGTATGGATATGACAACAAAAAAACATATGTACTCCATTTTTTACTTAAATATATTTTGAGCATGATTAATGTGGAAAACCAGTAGATCCAAAATATTTTAAAGGTATAATATAAAGTTTATAATACTTATCATCAAGTAAAACAAACATATTTTTTTCAGTATGATTCTATGAAATATATCAACATAATAAAAAGGAATCATCTATAAAAATAGTGAATATTTTTTTTCTCTATTTGTGGGGAAACATGGATTTAGGAATTCTATATTCTTCTAGAAATGATTTTGTTTTTAAAAGATTTTCATATTCTAATTTTGGTGGATGAAGAGTGGATAGAAAAATTAAATCCAGAACTTTTACTTTTTTAGTAGATTAATTAGTTTCATGGTATTTCCAAAAAGCTACACACAATTTCTCTTTCCACTACTAAAGTTGAATATGTCAGCTGGATGTTGTTGTTCTCTGTTGTTGTGGATGAAACACACACTCACAGTCTATGGAATTAATTTTACCCAAACTATAATATTGTGTGTTAATTAAATTTTTATTTCCCAAAGAGAAAACCTTGTATATCACTCTTGTAAAAAACACATAGATATTATGCATCCCTTTTTCAGGATCACACACTGAAAAGAGATATCATTCTTAAATTTATCATAATGAAAGATCAACATTTTGTTTTTTTACAAAATCATCACCCTCAAAATAGATTTGAATACATTAAACAAAAGTTAATAATGATAAATATATGGTCATCATCTATATTATCTTTTTGTTTAGACCTATCTCTTTATATCAAGATGATTTTTTTCATAGGGGGAGTACATTTAATTATTATTTCCAAAAAAGTTTCATTCTTAATAAAAAAATTTGGAAGACAAATGTATATTAGAAAATAGTTTTTCTGGAATATTAAATTCCTGAATCGATAATTTCCTTTCCTTATCAAAAACATCCAGAATCTAAAAAGATCATTTTCATATATGAAAATATTTCTATGAATTAAAAATCATTTGTTTCATCACATTATTGTTTGTAATTTTATTTTCTACTTGTTGGTATTTAGTCTTATTTTAAGAAAAATTCTATCAGATTAATTTTCCTCAAATCTGATTTTACAATAAAACCTAAAAATATCGAGACATGCCAAATCTTTCTTCAGTACTCATTTCAATAGTCATATCAGATCATTCTTATTTCAAATATTGGATCAAATCGAGAATTCGAACCATCACCTTGAATTCAATATAAAGGCCACCTTATTTCTTGTCCCACATCAGTTTTTCAAGACATTGTGTGTTGAAGCTCTAATTCTCGTCAAATATGTCTTTCAGGTTTCCATGTTTTCTTACATTATAGATATCACATGTTAATGGCCCGCTAAAACAGTTGTATTCAACCAAAAAAATTAATTATTTGAAAATTCACATGGAAATTTTGGTGGAACATAATTTATTTTCTATATATTTTTTGTTGATTAAAAAAAGATCTAGTTAAATAAATGAGAGAGATTTTTTTCACCAAGATGAAGATTCAAGATCAGGTTTATCCCAACCATCCAATAGAATTTTATGACCGATTCAGTTTTTAAGAAGAAGGGGGAAGGAAAAAGTTTTCCTTTAAAAGATAAGGAAAATCCTATTCTTTATCTCTCAATATGGAAACAAGCATTTTTTGAATTCCTTATGTTGGTGAGGAAATATATTTCTCTCACATGTTTCCTAATAATTCATGAATCTTTGAGAAGGAAATGGAAATTTGATGCCTTAGAATCAAGTAGAAAATGTCACCTAAGATCAACATCCATTAAACAAACATCATAATTGTAGCCTTTTGGGTACAAAATTTTGTTATACCAAGAAATTGAGACAAGGAATCTTTAATGAAAAGATATCTTCCCATATTGGATTTTATGTTTAACCTAAGAAACTAAAATATGGTGAATTACATCATTCTAACAATCAAAAATATAATCAATTGAACTCTCAAGCCTCATATTATCAGGTATATGCAAATCGTATCACAGATAATAGTTCTTTTTTTATAATCCATTAAAATTTACTATAGTTCTAAACCCAGATCCTTGAAGATCATTTTTTTCAGCGATGATACACTCAGAAAGAAGAAATATAGTTTTAGATCCAAATTAGTAGAATTTATTGACTTATCTGAGGGTTATATTGAATCATTGGTTGTGAAAGGTGAAGTTTGAGAAACATCCAAGAAATCTCAGAAGTAAATATAAGTCAAAGAACCAGAATCCAACAAAAAATCTACAGTTCTGGAATCTCAGTCAGCTCCCCAAAAGAAAAAGGAAAAATACATTCTCTAATTTAGTGGTAGTGAAGTGGTGGGAGTAGAAGAAAATGAAGGAGATAGATTCAAGCTTTGGGTTATATCCTGATGAGGCAAAGGCTTCCAAGTTTCCACATTGCTGAAGAACATTAATGGAAAGGTAAATTGAATTAGATAAAGAAGAATATATCAGAAGTTTAAATTATATAAGCCTTAATCAATGATACATAGAAGGCCTCTAAATTGATTCTGGTACCCGAATCCCTTCTCCAAGAAAAAGTACCTTTAGAAACTCCCAGAACAAAATTTTTAATTCTGGAACCTATTGTGATAGAAGACATAGTTGAAGAAGAAGATGCAAAATAAGAAGAATAAGAAAAAGATGAATGCGAATATGTGATAAATAATGTATAAGAATACCATTAGAATAAATGTTATTCAGACAATCATTCAATCCAAACTTCCTAGGTTGAGTCACCCAAAAATGATTCTCATGGAAAATAGGATGATAAACCGGATGAGGTTGATAAACCTACAGATGATGACAGTATAAAAAATTATTTCATCCAACCTAATGATTTCAATGAAGATATTGGGAAAGAAGAAGTTGACTAAGAAAAGATAGTCCAACTCTCTAATAGTGATCAACAGTCTCTGATGGATGAGAATGTTATTTACAATGTTGATAAAGGGAATAAGGGGGTTGATGATACGCTTAATAAGGTCGTGATTGTAAAATCTAAGAATGATTTTTGTGCTTCATCAAGTAGAAATGATGAAGAGATAGAAAATGTATCCTCTCCTGTATGGGGATCCAATTTCTAATCATCATATTTTATGGGTATGGATATTTTTGGTAATTCCTCAATGAAGTTACTGAACACAATACCATTGTCCCCTAGTATTGATTTGAGATGATTGGTTATTCAACATTCATTCAATAAAAAGTAAGATTTGTTAATAATGCTCATAGAAATGTTTATCATGAATGAATATTATTTAAAGACATTTCTATTTGTTATTATTTTCATCGAAGATCATGTAATGAAATAACTAAATTTTCTAAATGAATGGTTGAAGACATGAGAATCATTGATGACTTCCAAAATTCAGTAAATGATTATTTTGATAAAACGGATGATAGAATAAAAAATAATTCAACATGTTTTTCATAAATGAAGAATATTTAGAATATATCCTAGAATAAAGAGGATAATTATTTGAATGGGATGTTAACATCCTATTTTTTAAATTTAAATAGAGAATGGGAGATCAAGAAACAGTTGGAATAAAAGATAAATCTACAAAAGGAGTTAGTAATGTGTCAGGTAGAAATTATTAACTCTCAAGAATATAAAATCATGGCTATGGAAATGAAAATTTTGGATGAAGATCAATAGATAATTAGGTTTGAGGACAATCATAAAGAGATCAAGAAGTTAAGGGATACCTGAATAAACCTATTACTGAAAGAAAAGAAGGATGAATGAATTTTTTTCAATCTGATATTTTTTTATTTTTACCTTGTAAAATTTTTTCATATCATAATGAAAAAATTTCTATTCTTAAATTGTTCTATATTTCATATCATTATCCTTTCAGATACATTTCTACCCACCATTCCTTTATAAAAATCACAGAGAGGATAAATGAATGATCAAACAAATACAATGTATAAAGAAGATAATTCCCTATGTAAGGGGGAGATTATATAAGAATAATTCTACATGTGGATGTTTTTCATAAAAATGAAATATTTAAATCTCTATGATATACAAGAATAATATCCTCACTGATTTAAAATCCTGAGGGGGATTTATTCATTATCATCAGGGTTCATAAGTACATGGAGATATGTTTTCCTTTTGCAGTTCAAAAATAAAAATACTCATTCCTTATATTATTTTTCGAAAGGTTGTTTGTTCTTTCCAAAAAGTGGTAGATTTTTGAGTTGATAATGTATCTTTATGAAAATTCCATTCCACTATGTTTTTGAAAATCACAAAAACAAATTTCTTAATGAAAATTTAATTTCTCGAATAATTATTTCCTTAAGGAAAATTTTATTTCTCAATGAAAAGTTTTATCTATAACTTGTGTTTCAATGCCTTATTAAAATTATTCTAAAACCCTAGAATAATTTTTACGATGTATAAAATTTTTATCCTTATCAAAATAACCATAATCATATAGTTTAAAGTATATTGGTTTTATCTAAATTTCAGACTCCTAATGACCTAAAATTCAGACATTGAATTCTCTGAAATGTAGACACCGAATTCTCTGAAAATTAGACTCTAAATTCTGTGAATTTTAGACTCAAAAGTTACTAAAATTCAGACTACATGCTCTTTAAAATTCCAACATCGAATTCACTGAAATTTAAACTAGTAATTCTCTACAATTTATACTCAAAATTTTTCATAATTTAGATTCAGAATTCATCAGAAATCAGACTTCTAATTCATTATAATTCATAGTCCGAACTCCTAAGAATTCATTCAACTAATCCCATAGAATCCAGACATTAAAAGCATCAAAGTTCTTACTCTAAATTCCCCAGAATTCAGGCTCTGAATTCTCCGAAATAAAGAATATTAATTATTTCAAATTCAGACTCCAAATTCTCTGAAATTCAGACTCTGAATTCCATGAAATTCAGACTCAAAATGCACTGAAATTCAGACTCCAAATTCATATAATTCAGACTCCAAATTAATCATAATTCATACTCTGAAATTCATAGAATTCCGACTTGAAATTAATTGAAATAGCGAATATTTATATTAATATTTTTTGAATCTAAGTATTCATATATTTTAAACTCAAATTTATATTTTTACATGGACTACAATTGTTGATTTTTGGTTAATATAATTTATTTACATTAAATTTTATTGATTCTTATGCATGATAATTCTTTCCAATATTTTATTATATAAAATGATGTTGTAAAATTTGTATCTAACTAACTGTTGGTTGAGTGATATATGTATAGATCTCTCCATGATTAAAAGAAAATTAGGGCCATTGGAAGAGGGATCCTACTGTAGAATTTTTTCCTATAAATATGATCTCATTTGAATGATATGATTATCCATATATTGATTGATGAACATAGAGATTGCATGCTGTTATGTTATTTCAACAGAGATAAAGGCTCTTGTGCCTTGTGCATTTTATGAACATCTTGTTCATCCATGAGCATATTTTTCATTATGAATTGTAAGACTCTAATTTCTTTTTAGATCAATTGAGGGAATTCAAGGATAATATGAAAGAGGTTTTTACTACCTTAATGTTATAGGGATTTTGGGGATATAAATACATTCTCTAATATACTTGTCGAGGGCTTATCCTGGTGTGGGTAATACATACTTCCGTGAAAGTATAAATCAATGGACCTTTATCCAAGGATGTTGGATACCATATTATTTTGGTTAAAATATTTATTACCTGTTTATATGATTGTTTTTGCATGTTTTATTTATTCTATATTTTGTTAAAGAAATATGGTATACCATTATTATACTATATTTAAATTATACTTACTTTGAAAAATAAGGACTTATATACATTATGGTAGAATCTTCCCCTGAGAAAAACTAGATTAAATTTCATTATGTTTAACTTTTTTATGTTTTGGTTTATTATAATCGGAACCGGGTCCTCCCAATTATCTCATTAAGTAATAATCAAAGAGGTTTGTGAATTTATCTTGTTTAACATTGTAAACATAGTTTTCTATAAAGTTTAAATAAAAAGTTTTTAAATGTACACTTTTGACCCCCCCTGTAATTGAGAATATACATATACTCTTTCAATCCTACACCACCCATTTTATTTAATGGTGTGATGTTAGGAAATAAAACCACTAGTTGTTCTCGGATATTTTATACCACCTCCAGGTATGGATTTATGAGAGGTGTTATTTATGCTTGTAATGACTACAGTGCGACGAGGCTTGTAGAGAGATTGGCTATTAAATCATCCTTGTGAGGATTCTTATCTTCATTTAGATTACTAATCACCAAATCATTTACACACTCATCAACATTTTGATATTCCTCTTGGGTCTATAAAGTGGGATAATTCATATTTCAAGGAGGGTAATTTCACTAATCATGAGGGTTTGGTTACTCATGCCTCATATTCTGTCAATATACCCCAATAAATGATCTTATTAGATGTATACGGTTTCCAAGATTGACTATATTCACTTATCTAAGGAGGAATTTCAATGGCTTCCAATCTAGAAAAGAGATAGGGTGCCCTAGTAAAGTGTCATAATCCAAATGCTGATTGTAAGTAAAATAAATGATGATATTTTTTATGTACCCTGAGATTCTAATGTATAGAGGTAATCACGGTCTCTATATATACCTTTAGGGAACCCTAAAATGGGTCTGAGGGGCCAACGTTATATTTAATATTATTGATATTCCATTTAGAAGACAATACCGCTTTGGTATAATCCCTAAGATTGTTCCCCTGCCTCTACTGATAATTTAAGACACATGTCAAGTTGTGTACATTTTGTTATACTACCTATTGAGGAATAAAAAACTTTTAAACACCTGTTTTGATTTTAATCTCCCTCTAATGTTATTTTGGGTTATGTATGGCCATGTTTTCCTGAATGGTACCTAGAGAGGAACCATCATCATTGAAGGCAATGTTAGTTTGTCACAAGGTTTGGATTATGGGGTTGGTATCCTAATATCCTCATCCTCTTATTTTAAAATTTTGATATACCTCCTCTACTATCTATAGGTGCACAATTATTCTCTTGAATATTTATTTGGGTGGTATATAATTATTCAACTGACTAAAGAGGATAATCCATTAGAATTAGTAACAACTCTACAATTCATCACTATTGGTCAATGTCCATGAGGTTCTTATAGATTCCTGGGTTGGCCAATTGATTATAGTGATGGTTTTAAATCTTCAGCTATATGATATGGTTGAAAAAAATGATCTTCACATAATTAAGGGACTCTTGGATGCTGATGTTGGGAGGTATTAGTGGCTAGAATACCACAGGTAACAGATTAGTAGCCAGATCCACCCATATTATATATTGCATATAGGAAGGTCCTTACACATGGTTGTCCAAAACTTCTATTAGTGTTTGTTAGGAGATAGATGGAGGTATTTATTTAGATAAGTTCTTCAGCTGGATGACCAGTATAGTAGTCACAATATAATTCATCTTCTTACTTCATGTTGGTATTTCTCTCGATGGTGTCACTAATCCCATCATCTTACCCCACTAGGATGGGGTATACACCAATCCATCATGAGTAAAGGTAAAAATGATTATATATGGATCAAAATATTTCTCCCAAATGAAGGATTCATCCACTAAACAAACAACTCTACCAAGTTTTTTGTAGTGGAAATGATGAGGGAAACCAGTGTAAATGATGACGAATGACCTCTGAGCTCCATAATGGGGGTTATAACTTCCTCTAATTAGAAATTCTTATTAAAAAATTTGGGGATCCTATGAACCTCATTTTATAATATGGTGAACATAATCATTCGGGATCATACCCCATACTCTGATAGTTAGGGTGGAAACTCTATTATGGAATCAACTTTCACCTGTGAGTATGATTGAAAAACAAGGTTGATGACAACTTGGTATTTCTAGCATTTCTCCTTGTATGGTGACTATTCTCCCTTATACAAATATCTAGTTATTTAGGACAGGTTACCTCTTTGGCATGAGGAGGACCCTCTTGATGGTAGGTGGTAACACTAAGAGGGCCTCCACATTGTTTTTTCATAAATTGTGAGAAACTCAATAGCGGTGGTCATGGAAGCTGGGAGGACATTTTATAGGGATGGAAGGAATACAGGGAGAAAATACCCATTTGATGGAGGATGCATGTGTAAATACTGTATTTTGAGAACTATGAGTATGGTGAGGACCTAGATATTAGTTATTGAAATATATAGGTTAACCCCCACTATGTTCATCAATGCTATAAGGATTACTTCCAACTGTGGTGGTATAATTGTTGTGAGGGACTCCATTCAATCATGTATTGATACATGGAGGATCTCAATACTAATTTTTTAAATAATGGGATTTAAATCCTCTTGGTTTCATGATGGTGTTGGGGGACCGTCAAACTATGGTTCATCATTATTAGTTTCCCAATAACAACAATCAATGATTCCATAAATTGAATGTGTCAATTGGGCTTACATATGAGGTGGATTTGTTCTAGATCCCAACCTAGAAATGATTGGTCATATATATTCTATTTAAGGTATCTAAAAAAAATATATGAGGGAGGAAGGGTCCACGAGAGTCATGTAATATCTGCCTTGTTGTGAATTATTCTATGCCATTATCTAATAATAGATTAGGGAAAATTGAAGAAGTGCTAAAAGAGACATGGTAATGTAAAACTATTCTTCATCCTGGGGGAGCGATCATTGATGGAACCACCAACCCCTACTGGGATCCCTCCATGGTGGCTCTCAAGTAGTAGTTGTTGATGGGGTGACTCGAGAATCCCACACCTCCTCATGTTAATGGAGGTAGACATCAGAGAACTCATGGGAGAGACTACCAAATTTATTATCTATTGTAACAGGGGATGGGGGTGGTTGTGTGGTTCTCCCAATGAGGCCCTTAGGGGTGGAAGTCTCATTGAGGTTTTGATGCCTCAAGGTTATGTATGGAATTACCTTATAGGAATAACCCCCATCATTCTTTTCCCAATGTAAGAGGGTATTGATCATCCTCATCTAGTTAATCTAATAAAATTAGATGTGGTATGAGAACCAAGTATTTTGATGTACAATTGAATTCATGGAATATGGTTGGTTGTGTGGAATTTATGCATAATTGTTCCTCGGGCCCTAGATCTTACAGTATTTGGGTGGATGATTTACTGTTGATGGGTTTTTTGTAATACAGGTTGAATATTCAATCAGTATAGGGAAAAGGAAAATGATTCCAAATTCCAAAAGGACATCTAATCTTATTAACAAGTATAGGGATCAATGCTAATTTTTTTTACACATATACTTGGGTGCATCATCTCAACTGTTGATTTACACCATGGTTGAAGTTGTTTCCCCTTATTCCCACTTTCCAAAGGCAGGATAATTTCCTCAAAATAATCAGTGAGGCAAGCTCCTTGATCAAAATGGAGTGATGGGATTCCGGTTTATCCTTCAATGGATTCCTCTGTGGAACTTTTTTTCTGTTTTGAGTCTTCCACATAGTGTTACACCAAATTCATAGAGCTCTTACCCAATGTCATCTCACAATGGATGATGGTTAATTACACTACCTCGGTTTGGATATTCTAATTACATTTGATAGGGATGAAACCTTATTTCAATAGAGTACTCATGTAGGGACTCATTGTGAATGTTTGGGATCTAGGAACATTGGTTTCATGTATTCTACCACATTATTGGGAATATCATGGAGGAATCATAGCTATGGAACCTATGGAATTTTATATAAATCACGAGTTTTCTAACATGGAAGGAACATATCTTCCAATGATATCTCCCAAAACATTCCATGTTTAAAATTAGGTATCAGTTTTCATAGGTGAATATATTCATATGATTTACCATCTAGAATAGAATATTTTTTCTGTGTTCTGTATTTTGGGTCACCAGTCTAATGTATTGTGAGATGGAGATGAATGATCATGATTCCTAATTGAGGCAAGCCAAAGAGGTGTCCCCTAGGATGGAAGATGTCACACTATGATGGTTGATTTGGACACCATTGGGGGTGGATCAAGGAAGAAATCCTAAATGAGTTGAGAACCAAGGTTTATTTTTTTTGGATTCAACCATAGGGAGCCTGGATACATATCATAACTATAAAAATGGGATCAAAATCCATGTAGTTCAATGACAGAATTTAAGCGCATGTGAAAGGAATAATGTAAAGAGTTTAACATCAAGAAGTATAGATGATCAATCCAGGAATATAGTGTCTTTGAGGGTTATTATGGGGATATTTTATGTCTTATTACTTTCCATAGTGGATTAATTTAAGTTTTAGTTGGAATGAAATTACACATTGATCGTCCAGAAGGACCTAGAATGGATATAGTCTCCATGGTATGTGGAATTATCATAAAGAGATGTTGAGGCTCTGAAAAAATCAACATTGATGTGGATGCTGTGATTGTTCATGATGGAGTCTTCCAATGTATATTTGTTAGTTGGGAGTCAAATAAACCATAGTTAGTAATTTTGGGGATTACTCATTAGGAGGATTCTCATATGTGGCATGTAGTTGGGGATTACACATGGAAGTGTCCCATGTGGGGAGGGTGTATAGATCTTTTTTAGGGGATACACTCGAGAGGATTCCCAAGGATGGTCATGAGTGGGTATAATTGTATCTAATAGCCTCTAATCCCCCACAAATCATGATCAGTTTGAGAAATAATCAGATGTAGTCGACTATATTTTCATTACGTGGGAGATGTTTCATCAAGTGATGGTGTATGGATTATGCATTAAAGTTATCCAAAGATAATTTCATTCTATGTGAGGAGGATGTAAATCTATATGGGGATATCTAATTCAATGTGATGAATATTTCATTCCCTTTTAGGGTAAAATGTGTGGATACCATCCATTTCTAGTCACACATGAAGAATCTAATGATTATTGCGTAGGGGGTGGTCAAATTTTACTATCATGTGTTGAGGACATTGGTACTGGGGAATTTTAATTCATGTAGTTCACACATGGGGGACTCACTCTTAAAATATTGGTATTACATAACCTCTCATCATGAACCTATATTATGTTCATTTCTTTAGAAGTTCTAGTGTATGATGGTGCAAATAAGTGGTTGATAACAAAGACAAATTTTTCATGCCTATGATGAAATGAAAAATAAAAATAGAGTACATATTATATGAAGAAAAATATAGGGGGGAATATAAAAAAAACATAATATAGAGTGGCCCAAATTAATAATTATAAAATTTCATATAAGGACATTAAGTGTATGAGAACTGATCCTAGGTGGATCTTGGGAATTTGGGAACTGATCCTTCACAAAGCATTGCCAACATAAGGGAGGCAGTTTAGAAAAACCCTAAAAATGGAATTCATGAAACATAAGGTCTCATATAGAGGATATTTGTGAATCACAGTCTCTCCATGTAGATCATGGGTTTCATATAGGGGTAAGCATTGTGAAACTGGGTGAGCCTTACTTAAGATGAACTCCATTCTCAAGAAATGAGTGCTTCACAATGTCTGAAGTTCCCAAGAGGGACTTCTTCCTCCACGAAAAGAGTGGGCCTTCCCAGAATGAATCCCCACCATCAGTGGAGGTATTTAAGGAAATATAGAATGGGGTTACATGAATATATTATAACATTGATGATCAATTTCATTTTTGATTGTGATTATCAGATAATATTTTGAATAAGAAGAAATCTAGAAGATGAAATGTCAAGTAACCATCTCCCAAGGGTAAGAATGAGGAGTGTATATATAGAAATGGGATTTGGAAAAGCAATTAAATAGTTCAAATATAGTCTTTTGGCTTTAATAAAAGTATATGGCTCTCTTAAACTCAAAAGTAACATCGTCAATACTTAATGTGGTAACTGAGCAATGCCAGAATCATAGAGGTCACCATCACTACTGTGAGCATTTGTGAAGGGTATTTCTTAGCCATGGATCTTAGTGAGCTCTATCCAATTCAATGAACATTATTTCTTCAAAAATTATACTACCTTGGGGGATATACCCTAATTCATCTTTGATTTCTACAAATCCTTTATGACTTCTTTGACAATTCCCAAGGAACCTATTTCAATGCCAACAATGTTACAGACTAAGCATGTCGAATTACTAACTAGACCAAATTATAAATGTAATCAAGGATGGTACCACAATGTTCTTCGTGGGACCTAACACCATGTAGTAATATTTAGAGATGTTATAATATCAGTATGTTTAAATGTTACTAAACCCTGTGTTGATGATAATACTACCTGTCATGTTCACAATTTCTATTTTTTACATTTTTGTTTGGGCCCCACCCATGCATTTGGATACATGTTCATGTAGTATTTTTTTCCATATATTTTCAATTCCATATGTTGTACAGATTCCATCCCATTAATTGGAGATTTCTACTCATTGATTGAAACTGGATGATGGGATGTTAGTTCCTCCTTCCATGGATTCATCCTTGGAGCTCGTTACCTTATCCTAGTCTCCCTCAAAAATTGATATCATTTTTTGGACCACAATATAAGCGCCATCTCATTATGGATTCTATTTATTTATACAACATCACTCGAGGTAGGTCTGCATAACTTAGTTTATAGTTTATTTATGTTTTGAATCTATGGGGATGTTTATACATTTGGTACATTGGTCACCTAATAATATTCATATTATGGAGGAATAACCTATGGGTCATCTTAGGCACAGATCCTAAGGAATATAGGGTTGATCATGAATAAATAAATCCCATGGGAATAAATCATCAATGTATTATTACCTCATTAATCCATTGATTCTTTCATGGTGTGTATTTTTTGAGTAAGGTCACATGTTCTATTCCCTAATGGATAAATATCCTAACATCCAGAAAAGATGAATTGTCGAATGAGTTTAAAATCATGTAGATATGGAGATCATACATATGAATGCGACATAAAATATAAGAGAATCCCTTAGAAGATAACACCCAGGTTTTCCATTATTCAGAATTGTTTCCTTATATGATGGATCAAGAGTTTATTATTGTGTTTCTAACACCCCATGAAGAAAGAGCTATGAGGTGTGTCCCAATGAGGGAATCTATTTCACATGATTTTACTGATGTGGATTGAATATCTAATGGAGTAACATATGAGTAGTATGACCCTAGGTGGGAATAAAATGAGTTTACCATTGTTAGGATGGAAGCATAAGGTGGAATCCAGCATACTATATTAAGAATATAGGAATCGAAAATAATATAGGTTGATGCTTACGTTTAGGGTTATGGGAATTGACTAATTCCAACTGTCATATGACATGATGTAAGGACACTCTTTTTGTGGAAGGATAATCAAAGAAGGATGGTGTGGGGATTAATTATGGAATCTACCTGCTAAAATTGGATTTATCTTATGTAATGTTGTAGGAATTACGCAAGAAGGATACCCATGTTCTTCTTGGATAAGTGAGGATGTGGTTGGGGTGTATCTAAGGAATCATAACATGTCCAATGTTCATCCCATGAGATTCAAACACAGGGAATACTATTTTTATTGAAAAACTTTGGATGTGTAAGGATCATCCCATGCCACTCATATATGGGTAATCATGTGTTCATCACACAAGGAAAGGTGACAGTTCTATGTTATACGCTGCAAAAATCATATTGTTTCGTAATATCGTACAATTGGTACTTGTAATTAAAATGTTTTATTTCATGGAGCTCGGATTTTGAAGGAGTCACTCCATAAGCCTTGGAATTATGTGACCATCACTCAATAATCATTGTGTGGGGAATGTAGTTTCAACATCCATTGTGACATGATCAATGATGGTTCCTTTTTAGGGTCTTTATTCTTTGAAGAAATTTTAATAATAGATCCCATAAATGTAATAAAAAGTTAGGGTAATGGATTCAATAGAGCTATATGAGACTTTACGTAGTGATGAATAAGTTTTTTTTAAATTGGGAAGGGCATTCTGCAAGATTTTCATGAGAAGAGGGATATAACCTAAGGGAAACTAATGGTGTAATGAGGCATGGATGCCCCATTGTTTTGATATTGTAGGAAATACTAGGGTTATGCACTGGTGGGTTCATGGTGAACACTCATATATACATTGGGGTAGTTTTTTGAGGGCCATACTACAATATTCCTAGTTATGTTTGGTCCCACATATGGTCTATCGAAACCATACCCTATCTTTGAGTCTCCATTATGGTTGGGTTTGTGTTCTGTCATGGAATATTGGTTTTGGTAAATATTATAGTTTCACATATTCATCTAGAGATCCTCCTAGAGGGAATTTGGGGAAACTTCTATATTTGGATGAAATTCCCATCCATTGGAGCACAACCTCTTGAGAATGATACTGTAATTTCCTGTAAACCAATACTTTTCCGATGGGGATTAGAAACACAAAAAAATCCCTAGATTATTGTTTTATTAAATGCAAGAATAGAATGGTTTGTATAATAGTTTTATGAATATAAATTATTTGTTGAATAAAATAATGGTTTTTTGAAATATTCAAGGGTTTCTTGCATGCCACGGACATTGGTGGGTCATGAGGGGGTCTAGTGTGTTCAGATTACCTAAAACATAATGTTTGTGGCCCCAAATGTGAATTATGTGACAACAATGATGTTTCATTCTTTTTCTGCGTATCAAATGAATAAAAAAATAAATATGATTTTAAATTTAAAGAATTTTTTTATTTTATATATGTAATTTATGTTAATAATTTTTATCCTTATTTCTATCCTTGTTATAAGAAAATGAAAAACACTTCACATTGCTAGGTAGAGCCAGTTTCCAAGACATATGGATGAGTAAAGACACAGTTATCAAATTGATTGTGAGGTAACAAGATAAAAATGATATAACATTTCCAAAAAATTGTTTAGGTCTTAAATAACACATATATTACTTAAAATTATCCATAAAATCTTCCATGTATATAATAAGTGGAAAAAGAATCCAAACACATCATGATGTGGTGGTCCCCATACAGGAGACCAATATTATTACACCCCCCAAATAATTTTAATTTAGAAGTTATATTTGATATATAAAAATTATACAATTGTTATAATTTCATAAATATAATTTAATTATTTTAAATATATATTATATTTATCTAGGAAATGTTGTTATGAACGAATCATTGCATCTTTTATTGAGGTGGTGGTCCTCCAAACACTACATTATGGGACTCCTTTGTAATTCAATGATGCCGATATGCATCTAGGTTAATAAGTTAATATAATAACATTTCCATATATATAAGATTATGGTTTTATTATATTATAATAATTTCTGTTTATTGGATGGTTTTTTAATAATAAATTGATCAAATACACATATTTTAGAATTTTACCTCTTCTTTAGAGGTCTTCAGTAGGTATATACGAAAATATTACTTGTTAGGGATTTATAATAGATCTAATTACTCTACAAGATGGATAGGGAAATATAGATGGTATTTGAGTCTCTAATTTCTGAACCAAATGGTTGTTGAGGTGTGATGAGAGGAGGATGTGGTGTGTCCTATCATAAGTGTGGGGTGGTCATACAAGGAATATTTTAAAATATAATGTGATATCCACATTTTTCACTATGGAAAGTAATCCATAATAGAATATTTTATATATGTAGAGGATTTTAATTCTAAATGTGTCAATAAAATTGATTTTGGTCATGTATTAGTTAAATTTTTAAACTTATCTTCTTATTTTAACCACAACCCCCCCCCCCCCATTTTTTACCTCACTATGATAATTAATTTTTACCGCTTCTAATTGTAATTGTGGTAAACTATTATGATGATTTTACATATAATATTAATTATTATGATTAAAAACGTGGAAACCATTTTCAAAAATTTAATTACCTAATGTGGTAGAATTCAATTTAATATAAGACACGCAGACACATCGAATTTAAAAGTTGGTTTTTGAAAGAAAACAATACAAAATATTAAAAAAGATTTTATATTAAAATTAAATATGAAATTTATAACTATGAAATAAATTTGTTTTATTATAATGTATTTGAAAAAATTTTATGTTAAAACTAAAATAATTTACGATTTAACAATGTAAAAAATTTAAATTA
The DNA here is from genome assembly GCA_963277665.1 of Viscum album. Lineage (NCBI taxonomy): Eukaryota > Viridiplantae > Streptophyta > Magnoliopsida > Santalales > Viscaceae > Viscum > Viscum album. The sequence goes on along the minus strand of OY728158.1, from coordinate 1,354,471,048 downwards.
AATGGCATTTTTTCAGTAATATTATTTATTATTCACTATTAATCAAATATAAATATTTTATGAAATGTTCCAAAAAACACACAATGATAAGTTGAAAATGTAGACTGAAAACAGATTTCTATTTTTTCAAATAAATATTATGTGTATGATAAAAATATTTTCAAATTATGTTCACTAATTAAGGTAATCCAAATTTTTGGAAAATATTTGTTTTCATAAAACATTTAAATTTATTTGAAATGATTCATATTTTATTTATTATTAATATATAACAACTTTACTTATTTTATAAATTTGTTTTCCATATAATTAGAGTTATTTATTTGGACATATCCATACCCATGAACTCACTTAATATTCCTTAATGGTAATTTTTAATTAATAATATCTTAATACATTATCACATTTCATTTAAATAAATTATTTTGTGCCTCACATGATACTGTTAGGATTGAGTTTACTTAAAAAATATATGACTGTCTCAATTAATTACATTGTATTATTATCTATGTGTTTTTTATCTTACATAGTATCAAATATGAATTTCCCCTTTTAGAACCCTAGGGCTTTACAACTTTATTAATGAATCCCTTCATAAGGTTATAGGAAACAAATTACTGATCATAGAAAACCTAGAAGATATTAAATTTCCTAATGAACAGGAATTAAAAAATTTATATAATATTGATTTTACTAAAAATGTACTTCCCACCAAATAATTTATAATTTATTCTTAAACTAATGTAATCCCATGATATTTGAATTCCACTAATGCCCTATATTATAGTATAACCCATTGAGACATTGGGAAATGGTTTGAAAAATTTCACATACCCCTTTTGTTGAAGTAATATACAATACTTTTTTATGCCTTTCTAATTCATTCTTTATCCAAATGGCCAGTATCTCCAAACAAGAAACAAACACAAATTTCAATTAAACATTTTTCCAAGATGATTATTTTCAAAATTATCACATTGTGTAATTCCTATATTTACTATCTTATTCATTGAATCATTTTTTTCCTTTTTTCATGTAACCGCTTCATTAAATAATTTTACATAATGTAATTCTATATTGAAATTCAACTGTCACTGTTGATTACATATGATACAATATAAATATATGTGGAAAATATTTGTTAGAAAATATACCATCCAAATATCATATAAATACTATTTATTAAATTGCTAATACTACATTATATATTTCATATATTGTTTTCTTTATTCCTTGAAAACCATATAAATCTATCATCATATTTTTTTACACCATAAATATTATTATAATTTTGGTTGTGTAACATCCTCTCCATTTCATCTTGTTCCTAAAGACGAATCTATTTATGAATATATATCACAATTAAACATATCTATTCTAATCAGTCTATTTCACAATATTCTTGATTGTTATATATCAATGACCATCATTTATCCACATATCCATTTAAAAATTAATTTACTAGAATAAACATTTCAATACCATTACATCTGCATTCCATCAATATCAGAAAATGGTAATTGATCTGTTTCTATACTACTAAAGTATTAGTATTTTCAATATATAATTGAATATTATATTATATAATGATAATAAATAAGTGCATTTCATTTTGGAACAATAGGTTATAATATGTTGTAAATGTAATTTTCCATAACATGTTTCTCTAGGCTTAATAAATCCTCAATTTTAACAGATCCAACAACAAATGTACTTAGTTTCTCCTAGGTTAAATACCTAGACTATCCATGAATAATGATTTTACATCCATTTCATTTATTTTGGTTCAATTTATAAACAATGAAAAACAAATAATTATCTCATTAAATCATGAATATTTATCCAATGAATAAAATTTTAAAAAAATATTTAACATATTCAAACGTTTTTAGAAAAAAAAATTAGATACGTTCAGAACTATTGTTCACATGGTTCATAATAGTCATTAATATATACCATCCATAATGACCATGTCTCTATTAAATAAGATCCTGTGTGTGAAGAACCTGATCTAGATATCCTCTCTAACATGAACCTGAACTCAATTTCCAAATACATAAAGGGAATTATTGATCCCCATGGGATGACAAATAACACCATGGAATCAACCACAAACAGTTGGAATCAAGCATGTGTTTTACATTTACCAGATTAATGAATAATGGAGTCACCTATCGGTTGTCTAATGTAAGGTCCCAGTTCTGAATGCCACCCAGAGGCACCCCATACCTGGTTGGTCACATGGCCTCAAGCGCATTTCTCCAAATGCCAGAGGCTACCGACTAGAAGCGAGGGACTTGGGTGTGATAGTCGGGAAACTATTCCCTCATTGGCAGAGTACACTGATGAAGAAGTATAAACATACAATAGAAGACACAGTAAATAACCAACAATAATAACATCAGAAGACTAAATCAACAAATTGGAACAAATATGTATATTTGGATGATGCAAGATAAAACTCTAAGAAAGAATCCAAACAAGTCACAATGCTGAAACACCATAGTACCAAAGCAAATACAAAAGAAAATTAAACATCTCCTTAGCATCACAAGACAAAGATCGATCCCATGCTCTCCGTCTCCAAGCAATCAAGTTCCAGAAGTCGAAGGGCGCTTTCCCTTGTCTACACCTGGAATAATATGGTATGCTAGGGCCCAAAAACATGTCCCATATAGAGCGTGAGATAAAATCCCAGTATGCAACTGGCTGAAGATATATGCCTAACAGTCAGTGAGTATATGGCAGGTAAAAGTACACTAAGCAGTAAACTGCAACAACAAAGTAGTATGCAGTAAACAGTAAGCAGTAAAACAAGATGACACATAGCAGCAATCAATCCACAACCAAACAACAGAAAAAATAGCTAAAAGCCTGATACCCTCTAGGAAGTACTCGCAGCCATCCCCTCTAGTCCGATACATGAAGTACCACAACCCTCTTGGAAGTGAACTCAGCCTAACCCCTCTGGCTTGGTCATACAAATTTATGAGACTCTCTGGGGAAGCTCACTCTGTCAATTCCCCTTATAGTCTTGGTTAGTTAGGGACTCTCTTGAGGAAGATCATGTGGTCTATCCCTCTTATCCTCAAGGTCTAGAGACTCTCTGAGGAAGCTATCTCAGTCAATTACTCCTATTGCCTTAGGTATATGACATACACTCTAAGGAAGCTCACTCGGTCAATTCCTCCTCAAGCCCGGGGAGGTTCTTAAAGAGATTCAAACAAGGTAAGACTCTCTGAGGAACTTCACTCGGTATACCCTCCTGTAGTCTATAAAATCAAAGACTCCCTAGGAGCTCACTCGGTCTATCCCCTCTGTAGTCTGTAATATCTAAGACTCTCTGGGAAGCTCACTTGGTCTATCCTTATAGTCTATAGCACCAGTTTCCCTTATCCCTGTGCCAGTCAGTTCATAGCAATGCTATAAGGCCAAAGTACACCTATAGATCTACTTGGTTAGCCAAGGTACACCTATAGAGCTTCTTATCTAAACAGTATACAAGGAAACAAGCACATCATGAGTATCACTTCAACCTATAACCGCAAGGCAATAAACAGCGTAGCATCCAAAGGAAACGAGACCAAATGGGTCGTAAGTAGAACAAAGAAAGGGAAAATACATCCAAGATCAACAAATTATCCTCTAACATGGTCCAATAACATCTACACAAGCATTCAAGCAAAACAGGAAAACAAAAGGGCAAAGTAGTAAACACGCAATACCCCGTTCATGGGTATCGGTGAAAATTTGCACATAAAACTCAGAGACATTGAAAAATAAGGCACAAAACACCTTCCTCAATCCTAGTAGATCGATATACATGAACCAAGATTGCTAATTCCCCCTATAATGTCATAGATCAGTGAAAACACACAAAATTTTCATCCTTAGATATCATGAGTAAGAGGAAGAAACGGAAAATAAGGCTCAGGAAGAAAGAAGAACTCACCGCTGCGCTTCCAACGAAATCGACCATCCTCGAATCGGATAAAGGACCATGAGGTGGGAGCTCAGGGAAGATCTGGTCGTACAGGTCGCTCATGGATGAACCAGAACTAAAAGAAGTTTAATATGGTGATTATGCGTGACCCCAGTCCGTTCAGTGAAAAAAAAAGTACACGGCGTGTATTTTTAAAGTACATGGGGTGTAGTGGGTTTTTCCATACTCCGCCAAAATCTGCCTCTACATCACCCCTACACACCAAGTGTGTCGCCCGGGCGCGACCAGCACACGGCTTCGAGCCGGAGAGGAGTACACGACGTGCACTTAGAAAGTACATGGCGTGTACTTCAAAATTTTCCAGAAACTCCATTTTTCTTAAAAACTCTACAAAAGGAAAAAAAGCATACCTGAAACGAAGATCTGGGTTCGTAAAAACTTCCCCCCTTAATGAAATTTGTCCCCAAATTTCCCTAGATGGGCGTAGAGGAAGAAACCTTGACTAGCTCTGGCCCCTGTGATCGATCCTCAGCTTCCTTCTACAAATTCTCTTCCTATACTCGCATGTTCTTCCATATCACTCGTACTAGAGGAACAGACCGGCCTCAGAGAACCTTTGTACTTCAATTGAAAATCTGGATAGGATGCTCTTCATACGATGCATCTGCTTCGAGCTCAACCTCCTTGGGCAGAAAGACATCAGATGTGTCTAAAAAGTAACGTCAGAGCTGAGAGACGTGGAAGACGTCATGCATGGCCTGGTACCCTTGAGGTAGCTGCAACTGATAGGCAACATGCCCAAATCATTCCAAAACCTCAAACGGTCCGACGTACCATGGTGAAAGCATACCCTGTCTCTGAATCCTCTTGTGTCACAACCTCAGCGCGACACGCAAGAAAACCTAATCCTCGACCTCGAACTCCAAAGGTCGTCTCCGCTGATCAGCATAAGACTTCTGTCGAGGCTGTGCTATAGCCATCATCTTCCGAATCAACTCTATCTGCTCTAAGGTCTCCTGAACAATATGAGGTCCTAGAATAGATGCCTCTCCTGCCTCTAGCCAGCATAAGGGTGATCGGAAAGTCTTACCGTATAGAGCCTTGTATGGTTCCATCTGAATGGTCACCTGAAAACTGTTTTTGTAGGCGAACTCAACAAGAGGTATATGCTTTTACCAAGAACAACCAAAGTCTAAAATGAAAGATTGGAGCATATCCTCAAGAACCTGGATCGTGCGCTCAGACTGGCCATCAGTTTAGGGATGGCATGTTGTACTCAAAATTACATGTGTACCCAAAGCATTATGAACTTCTTGCTAGAACTGAGAGGTGAAGCATGCATCCCTATCTGAAATAATGGAGTGAGGAACTCCATGTAGGCATAAAATCTCCCAGATGTATAGTCGTCCCAGATCATCAACACTGATGGTTTCCTAGATCGGTAAGAAGTGCGCAACCTTCGTAAGCCTATCAATGAGAACCCAAACAACATCACTTCCCCGATGGGACCTCAAAAACCTGGTCACGAATTCCATTAAAAAATCGTTCCACTTCCACTCCATAATGGTTAACTATTGTAAAATCCCTTCTGGTCGTTGATGATCTTCTTTCACCTGCAGACAAGTAGAACATCTAATGACAAAACCAGCAGCATCTTTCTTCATACCTAGCCACCAGTACTGGAAATGAAGATCTCGATACATCTCGGTGACGCCAGGATGAAATTACCAAACTGAGGAATGGAAATCCCTCATCAGCTCCTCGCGTATGTCTACGGGAACCCATACATAACCCTAGAAACACAAGATCTCATCCTCGCCCATTGTACATCTAGGAAGAGGGTCCCCTCTTGACACACTCTCTAGAAGGACTAATGCCTCTGAATCTGATAGCTGCCTCATTCATACCCGATCAATAATTGAAGTGGTAACAACCACAGAAGATAGGACACTCTGTCTTTGCCTATCGTTCACCTCCAGATGAATCTCAGATAATAGAGCCATAAGCTGCCACTCATTGCAGACCTCCAAAACTGCATGAATTTGGGTTCGTCTACTCAACACATCTACCACTGTATTGCCCATTCCCGGCTTATAGGCGAACACTATGTGAAAGGACTGAAGATACTCGACCCACCTGCACTATCTCATATTCTGATCACGTTGAGTGAAAATATACTTGAGACTCTTGTGGTCCGTGAAAACCACAAAGTGCTCTCCCTGAATATAGTGTCTCCAACAGCGTAAGGCATTAACAACTGCAGCCAACTCTAGATCATGAGTAGGATTATTCCTCTCGTGTGGCCTCAACTACTAAGACCCATACGCAACAACTCCATATCCCTGAATGATCATAACTCCTAGACTGATACCTGAAGCGTCACAGTAAACAATGTAGCCCTTTCTCGGCTCTGGAAAGACTAGTATCGGTGTAGGCGTCAACCTCCCTTTCATCTCTTGAAAGGCTGAATCACAATAATCTAACCATAAAAACATCACCCCTTCTTGGTTGGACCTGTCAACGGTGCTTCTAGGCGTGAGAAGTCCTTAATGAAGCGTTTGTAGTATCCGACCAGCCCTAGTAAACTCCTCACCTAAAAGATGTTCTTCGGCTGCTCCAAGGAAACTACAGCTCTCACTTTATCTGGGTCCACTGACACTCCTGTCTCGAAGATAACACGACCGAGGAAGTGAATGTGATCCATCCAAAAGTGGCACTTTGAGAGTTTAGAATTAAACCGATTTTCTCTCAGGGTACTCATAACGATATCAGGATGTGTGGCATGGTTGTGTCAGGTGTGAGAGTACACCAAGATATCGTCCTTGAAGACCACGACCAAAGAGTCCATGTACGAATGAAACACATGGTTCATCATTTCCATGAAGACTGTAGGAGCGTTCGTAAGACGGAATGAGATGACTGTATATTCGTAAAGACCATACCTACTCCCGAAATCTATCAGAGGTATATCTAATGGTCTAACATGAAACTGATGATAACTGGACCTCTAGTCGATCTTCAAGAACACTGGGGATCCTCGAAGCTGATCAAAGAGATCATCGATCCTCAGCAGGGGATATCGATTCTTGACCGTCAACATGTTTAGCTTCAGATAATCCACAGAATGCCGAAGGGTACCGTCTGCCTTCTTCACAAACAGGATAGGCGAACCCCACGGAGAAGTGCTGGTTCGGATGAAACCCTTTTCCTGCAACACCTCCAACTGGTTCTTGAGCTCCTGCAACTCAGGTGTAGCCATCCTATAGGTAGGAATAGACACAGGTGCCACTCCTAGAACTTTCTCAATTGAGAAGTATACCTCACGCTCTAGAGGTAAACATGAAAATTCCTTTGGAAAGACATCCCTAAAAAGATCCACCACTGGAGGAATGTCTAACTAGGAAGTCACTTGGTCATCTAGATAAAGACTGGAAATATGGGCTGTAACTTCTCCTATCCCAGGATGCTCTGGTCTAGCTCTACCCACATGGACATCCCACTCGCCTCTATGAAGGAAGGATCCGCCCTCTGGTGATATGAAGCCCACCCTACGACGATAGTAATCGATGACCGCCTGTAAGGGAACCAACCAGTCCATACTGAGAATGACGTCATAGCCCGTAATCTCTAGGAAATAGAGGTCACATAAGAAATGACACCCTTCAACCACGAGAGGGAACTCTATGCACTAACATATGCTAGATGTCTTCTTTCCCAACAGTGTGTCAAGATTCAACAAGTCGACAGACGAAATGATAGAGAGCCCAAGGCTCTCCATGACAGAAATAGAGATAAAGCCATGGGAATCACCATTTCAGAAAAGAACTGAATATAAAAGTGAGGCTACTAAGATCGTACCTCGAACTATAGAAGGGTCGGGAACCTTCTCTTAATAGATCCGCTCCACGGTGAATGTCTGGCCTAAACCGCGGCCCTGCGCCCCTGGCTGACCGCTCTGAGCTAATCCACTCTACTGTAATTGATGACCTGCTGACTGACCACCACAGCCGCGACCTCCTCCTCGACATGAATGGTCGAAAGAGCTCCAGTTCCCTGACTAGTGGGAAACTGGTGAAGCAGGGGTCATAGAGAAACCCCTACAACTAGCTGAAGGTGAGAGGATGTGACAGAAACAATGTAGATGTCCCATCTTCCCGCCAGAACGGCACTCCATCGGATCCCTCTGGAACTAAGGCCTAGTATGCCCACTCTTACCGCACTGGTTTCCTAAAATCTGGCTACCAGAAGATGCATTCCACGACCCTTGATCTCCTCGAGAAGACTCCCTACGACGCTTCCTACTGCCCATAGGAGGAACACCGGCACTAGATGATGAACCACCAAAGCTCACTGCTCCAGAATCTCTCAGATTGAGCTCAGTGATTAGCACCTAGTTGATGATAGAGGATATCGAATTCAACTAGAAGATATTCACCTAGGAACGAATCTCCTGCCTGAGAATGTCCCCGAACATCCTAGAAAGGAACAACTCATCACCTGTTGGGATCGGTGTCAAACGCTATAGCTTGGAGAAGCGAGACGAGAACTCCATAACCGAGAGAGTACCCTGCTGCAGACTCATGAACTCATGGGATCGATCGGCCCTCAGGGTCTTTGGATAGAAGTACTCATAGATGGTGTTTCTAAACTCATCCCAATACATATCATGTTGATGCCCTGATCGTGAGATCACCTCCCACCACCTCTTGGCGGTGTCCCAGAGCATATAAGTAGCCATGTTTACCCTTTTTTCGGAGGGATCTATAGGTGCTCAAATATGGTCAGTGTGGCCTCTATCCATGACACTTCAGCCTGATGTCCTCCATCCCCTTAAAAAGTAGGAGGATGCTACTGCTGGAAAACCCGCAACAACTCATCCATAGACGGGGCAGGAGGAGGCGCTCCCTGGAAGGTATGCATAATCCACATAATGTCCTCCCTGATCTATGCCTCGGCACGTGCAATGGGTATGATAGCCGATGCCAAGGCTGGCTCGACTAGGGGATTGGTAGGAAGTCCCGGATCAGCCATATCGGGCGTCTGATCACTACCTGACGACAGACGTAAAATAGGAGGACGTCTCGGAGGCATCACTCTGAAAGATCAAAAGTATACCTTAGATAAAAAACAAGGTAAAACAACACAAGATTAAAAAACAGGAGCAAGGGGAAGAAACTATAATGTTTTACAAAACACGACTACGCGATGTGTATAAATACTACATGGTGTGTCTACTTAATCCATTAACATGGGCGTGTACCCCTACACGACAGGTCATGTAACACCTCAAACTACATGGAGTGTTGACACAACACATGGCTTGTAATTGAAAACTATTCCCCTCCATGAGTATCCTTACACGACTAACTCACACGGTTCAAACTAACCACATACTACAAGGCATGTTCCCTAGGGAAACGACGTGTACTAGACACTTACTCGGTGGCCCGTGTTGTTGGATACACGACCGTCTACACGGATGGACTTTATATGGAATGTTCCGAACAAACACAGCGTGTGTAGGAGAAGGTGAAACCGTCCCGTGTTGTTTGTGACATGGTTGGGTACCTGGGAAAGACTACATGGCGTGTTCTCAGAGCAACACAACATGTCTAAGAGAACGTAACAACGACCCTTGTTGTTCATGACACGGTCGGGTACCTGAACATAACTACACAACGTGTTCTAAAAACAATACGGAAGTTTCTACTTGAGCTTCCCCGACCCATGTTGTTAGTGACATGGCCGAGTACACAGCTCTAAACTACAAAGCGTGTTCCTGAAGGTATTTCTACAACAGCTTTTCCCTGCTCACACAGTCAGTGACATGGTCTAAAAACTACATGGCGTGTAATCCCAAAGTACATGCCGTTTATTCTAGATTATTCTGGGCAGTAGCTCAGAAACTACACAGAAGCCTAGAAAACACAGAAACAAGGAAAAGTGGAGCCAAATTCCGATCCGTGAGGTCCCATACTCTCAGCGAATCAATGCTTGGCATCTCCCACAATCATCAACAAAGGAAAACTGGGTCATGATCCACCAATTTCTGTTTCAAGAGGGGCCATAACACCTCAAGAATCAAAATTTGGAATTCATTTAATCAAAGTACAATACAAACAATTCTCTAACAAGCAGCATAGATTCTATCAAGCATCTCTCACAAAATCATGCATAATCTTCACAATGTCTATAACAACAGCACGCAATTGCTAATGCACCCTAAATGGAATGGCAAGAATGCTTGACATGCGATTTCTACAAGTGCATGTATGATGCATGAGATGGAATACCCTCATATCATCGGGTTGTGACAGAAAGAGAACAGTAATATCAAAACAATGACAGTACAAATCATATGAATCACTCTAGGTGAAATCGTATCTACTGAAAAATCTCAAAACCAAAAAACTGCAATAAACGAGGTAGTATGGGTTTTCCCTGTACACGGGTTATCTACTCCCGAGCACAAATTATTACCATGTACCAAATCCGTACTATCCCTGGGTAAAGTCTCCAAATATTAATGCAAGAGAAAAGAATTCCTTTTATACTAATTTGTAACATCCCGGTTCTGGAAGCCACCTAGAGGTGCCCTGTACCTGGTTGGTCACATGGCCTCAAGCGTATTTCCCCAAATGCCAGAGGCTGCAGACTAGCATCGATGGCCTTGGGTGTGATAGTGGGGAAAATATTCCCTCATTGGCAGAGTACACAGCGGAGTAAGAATAAACATACAATAGTGGAAGCAGTAAATAACCAACAATTATAACAGTGGAAGACTAAATCAACAAACTGGAATAAATATGCATATATGGAATGATGCAAGATACAACTCTAGGAAATCAGCCAAACATGTCACAATGCTGAAACACCACAGTACCAAAGAAAATACAAAAGAAAAGTAAACAGATTCTTAGCATCGCGAGCCAATGCTCGGTCCCATGCTATCCTGCTCCAAGAAATCAAGATCTAGAATTCGAAGGGCAATTTCCCTTATATACATCTGCAAAAACATAGTTTGCTTGGTCCCGAAAAACATGTCCCAAAACAGGTGTAAGATAAAATCCCAACAAGAAACCACCCAAAGATCTGTGCCTAATAATCAATGAGTATATGACAGGTAAAAGAACACTAAGCAGTAAACTGCAACAGCAAAGCAGTAGCCAGTAAATAGTAAGCAGTAAAACAGGATGATACATAGCAGCAACCAATCCACAAAAAAACAATAGAATAAACATCTAAAGGCTAGAAAACCTCTGGGAAGTACTCACATCCATCCCATGTGGTCCTATCCATGAAGTACCACAACCCTCTGGGCAGTGCACTCATCCTAACCCCTTTGGCTTGGTCATACGAATTAATGAGACTCTCTGGGGAAGCTCACTCCGTCAATTCCCATTATATTCTTGGGTAGTCAGGGACACTCATGAGGAAGATGACGCTGTCAAACCCTCTTATCCCCAACGTCTAGAGACTATTTAAGGAAGCTATCTCGGTCAATTCCTCTTATAGCCTCAGGTATACCACAAACTCTCCGAGGAAGCTCACTCTGTCAATTCCTCCTCTATCCTAGAAAGGTTCTTATAGAGATTCATACAAGGTATGTCTCTCTAAGTAAGCTCACTCGGTCTACCCTCACGTAGTATATAAAATAAAAGACTCTCTAGGAGCTCACTCAGTCCATCCCCTCATTAGTCTGTAATATCTAAGATTATCTGGGAAGCTCAGTCGGTCTATCCCTTATAGTATATAGCTCCAGGTTCCCTCAGCCCCGTGCCAGTCAGTGCATAACAATTCTATAAGGACAATGTAAACCTATAGAGCTACATGGTTAACATAAGTAAACCTATATATCTACTTATCTAAATAGTCTACAAGGCATAAAGCACGTCATGAGTTTCACTTCAACCTATAACCACAAGGCATGAAACAGGGTAGCATCGAAAGGAAACGAGATCAAAAGGGTCATAAAGAGAACAAAGTAAGGGAAAATACATCCATGCACTACAAATTATCCTATAAAATGGCCCAATTACATCTACACAAGCATACAAGCAAGTCATTAAAACAACAAGGTCAAAAAGGTAAACACGTAGTACCCCTTCACGGGTATCGGTGAAAATTCACACATAAAACTCAGAGACATTGAACGATAAGGCAGAAACCACCTACCTCAATCCTAGGAGATCAATATAGTTGAACCATGATGGATAATTCCCCCTTTAAAATCTTAGATCTGAGAAAATGCACACAACGTTCAACCTTAGATATCTTGAGGAAGAGGAAGAATTGGAAAACATGGCTCAAGCCGAATGAAGAACTCACTGTTTTGCTTCCAACGCAACCAACCATGCTCGAATCGGAGAACGGATGGAGAGGCAGGAGATCAGGGGAAGATCTGGCCGTACGGGTCTCTCTCGGATGAACCAGACCTAGAAGAAGGTGAATATGGTGATTAGGCATGACCACGATCCATTTTGTAAAAAAAAGACAAGTACACAGTGTGTATTTTTAAAGTACATGGCGTGTAGTGGGTTTTTTCATACTCAGCCAAAATCGGCTTCCACATCACCCCTACACACCGTGTGGGTGGGCCAGGCACGACCATCACATGGAGTGTACATAGAAAGTACACGGTTTGTACTACGAAATTTTACAAAAACTCCATTTTTCTTAAAAACTCTAAAAAAGGAAAAGCGTACCTGAAACTAAGATCCAAGTTTTTACAACTAATGGATACTAAGAAGCCTTATATACTATCAAGAAATATCTATTGAGTCCACTAGTATTAATTCCACCTATTAAAGAATACCACTTTTTATCTATGTGACTGCATTAGAGTTATCACTAGGTGCCTTCTAAGCCTAGAAGAAGGATGTTGTGAATGAAAATAACTTTTACTATATCAGTTAATCTATGAATAATGCAGAAACTCATTATTCATGTATTAAAAATTACCTCATAGCATTAATACTTGGAATTTAGAAATTGAGCCACTACCTACAACATCATGAGGGACAATTGGTGTCTATCAATAACCCACTCAAATTTATCCTTAGTTGTCCTATGTTTACAGGGCATCTAGAATTGTGGGGAATTGTTTTGCAATAGTTTGTTATCCAGTTAGTGACTCAGAATAAAATAAAGGGCCATTCTCGGGATGACTTACTTACGGAGCACCTATTGGCTGAATATACATCATTGACTACTGAACATCATGATGAAGTAGTTTTCTCTATTGTATATTGTTTACAAAGATCGGAAATGTACTTTGAAGGTGCCTCCAGTAGTCCAACATGAATGAGAAGGGAAAACAAAAATATAAAAAAAGTTGGTATAGGAATTGTACTTATCTCCACCGAAAGGGAACGTTTTTCCTTATTCATTCTCATTTTCAGAAGGATGTACCAATATTGGTGCTGGATATCAAGCTCTAGTCATGGGCTTGGAATTGGAACTTCATGTGCAAGTGAATCACTTAATAGTTGAAGGTGATTCAGAATTAGTAATTAAATAATTAATTGGGGAATATTCTATTAGAAAAGAAGATGTAATATCATTGTGTGATTACATATGAGGTTTAATATATGAACTTCCTTCAGATACAAAATTATGTTATGTCCTATGATAACAAAATTACAAAGATGATGTACTGGCTAATATAGCTACAGCCTTGGAAGATCCTAATCGAGATGAGATAGTCATCACCATATCCCATCTTCATGTTGTCTCACATATTTTTCAATCTAGAAATATTGAAATTAATGAAATTATCCTTATTTCTAAGATATAAGGTCATACAATGGGATGGAGTAAACCCATCATGGAATATATTCAAAATTGAGTACTTCCAGCAGATCGGGATGAAAAAATATGATGATGAGTGGCCAATTTAACTCTTTGTGATGGTCAGAATCACCAGAAGATTCTCTACAAACATGTTTTTAATGGAATCCTCTTCATGTGAATTGATAGTTATGAAACTCTATTAGTCATTAAATAAGTACATTCCAGATCTTGTGGTTCTCACGAGTATGGGAATAGGATTTCAGATCAAATCTTATAGCTTCGATAATTTTGTCCTTCAATAATGCATGATTGCATAGATTTCACTAGGAGATGTCATCCCTTCTAAGTGCATGCCAACTCCATTAATCAACCCCCACTATTGTTACGTACAACTAAATATTAATTTCCATTTTCCACATGGGGAATAGATATAGTAGGGCCTTATCCTCTAGCCACGACTACAGAGATCATACATTTTCTTAATTTTGATGACTTCTTCTCCAAATAGGATGAGACAATACCTGTCAATGAAAATGGAGCCTAAAACATTGCTAGTTTTGTAAAAATTAACACCATAACTAGATTTGGTGTCCCTATTACTATATTGATAAACAATGGAACCAATTTTTGTTTTTTTGAGGTTAAGAAGTTATATTTGGAGAATAATATCAAATCCAACCATTCATCTTGCTATCAGCCAATGACTAATGGAGGGATAGAGGATTTCAATAAAACCCTATCAAATATGCTCTAGAAGATAGTTGATAAAGATAAGAAATATTGGAATCATATTATTCTACATGATTTAGGGGATTATCAGACTATTACCCATACTGCCACCCAGGAACCATTATTCATTGGTGTGTGGGACATATGCAGTTTTTTCGAATTGAAATTCAATTACCTTCACTCAGAGTTACCATATGTGATAAGTTTTCAATAGAAGAGTGGTATAAAAAATGTTTTTGTGAGCTTGAATTATTAGAAGGAAAATTATTTCATATGTTGAATCATTTATAAGTCTATCAGAATACAATAGCAAAAGAATTTGTCATGAAATTTTGCCTCCACTCATTCCTTCATTGGGAATTCGTATTGGTCCTCAGGACTCTAATGATACTTGGAATTAATCCTCCAAATCGTGATCCAAAGTGGGAAGGACCTTATTCCCTATATAATTTATAATCCAATTGACCTTATGCGTCATTCTTAATTGATTTGAACAGTAATCCAACTCTAACAAATGTGTTATTCATGAAAATAATTTGTGTGAAATTGCACATATTGTCGACGCAGTAAGACTCATAACTGCATATCCCACATATGCAAATTGCAAGACTCTAAACTGTACAGTACATGGTCCTTGGTGCAAGATTTTAAACGACATAAAAACAATAATCATCCATGGTCATGAAAATAAAATGTGTAGAATCTATTTTCATTTTGCACAATGTTAAATTTCATGGTGTCGTCTGTCTCCATTACACGACATAAAACTATTGGGATAACGTCTCCTATAATTAACATTAAGAGATTCCATATGAAAGCATCATTGATATCATTGGTACTTCATAGAGTAACATGAGTTCTTTTCTAACCTATGTCATAATTATATCTTTATAGGGACCATATTTAATGAACTATGTGTGTCTTGATTCTCATTCTCAATGAGATACGTAGAGACGCTTGGATCTCTAAAAATTGCCCCACCCGCAATCAAAAAATTTTATATTTCCTTTTATTATTATGTTTACGAATCAGATCTTTATAGAGTTTTACTTTAAGGTATATTGTTTGATATTCATACCATTTTGTGTATTCAGTTTAACCATTATTCTAAAATGTGTCAAAAACCCATGTCTCCCATATCAATCTCAAATTTTGTGGGAAATTAATGTTTAATGAACTACGAATGGATTGATTAACAACTATAAAAGACACGTAGATATTCCCAAATCTCTAATCATGGGCCCATCCATGATATATAAAAAAAATACCCCATTTCTAATTGTTATATAAAAATATAAACCTACCGAGAGAATGTCTAAAGAACAACGTATGGATTGATTCTGGCCCCCAACAAGATACGTAGTGACACTTGGGTTTTTTCCCATAGTCCAGTTACAATATATATTTCTTTTCAAATCAGTTCATCTTCATCCTTACTACATAATGTTAAGCTGTAAGGAAATCTATTACCCCTATTAATGACTTGTGCCACCTTTTTGTTACAAAAGAATCCCTTACCGCTCATTGTTTCCCACAATGAGAATAACTCATGGGGTTTTAGGAATTGGATAAAAGGATTCTCTGTATAAATAATTTGCCTTATTTTCTTATGGGGTTAATGATATACTCAATGCCTGAATTAAAACTATATAGTATAACATACTTACATAATGACTTCAATTTCCATAGTACAATGTCCTCGAAACATGACTCTAAACTGCATAGAATAATATACATTCTAATGAAATAAATAATGTCTCCATTTTTACAAATGAGTCAGATTATGGTAAAAAACATCAAACCCATAGACAATATTAATCCAAATATTTATCTTGTTCATTTATCATAACCCCCTTCCATATTTCACACTGTTAAAAATGAATATTTACATACCCTCATAATCTATCCTATGATTTCTCGTGACAGAGGTTATAATATATGAGTACTCGTTTTACTAACTACGTAGTACATTCCCTTCGGTGGCCTTGCATAAAAGTTTCCTACATAACAGTGTTGTCAATAAAAAGATTCCACAATTTGGATTTGCAGCATATTCCCTAGTTGGCCCTGCATAATACATCCCCCTAACATGATTTCCAAATGATGGTAATTTAATTCTTGGTTATAATGTCTTTTTCACCTTCAAACATTGATGACAATATACAAGAATCTGTATTTTGAAATAGTCATTCAGTTATATTTGTATCATTATCATAATATTGA
Source organism: Viscum album (assembly GCA_963277665.1). Lineage (NCBI taxonomy): Eukaryota > Viridiplantae > Streptophyta > Magnoliopsida > Santalales > Viscaceae > Viscum > Viscum album. Next base: position 1,354,454,361 of record OY728158.1, on the reverse strand, counting down.
TCCAAAATCCTTCAAGATTAGGGTTTACACAAATCTCTCTCCATGAGTCTAATGTAATATAAAATAACCTTGGATGACTTGACCACATATCATATATTGTTTCCATTTCTGCCCTTGTCTTATGACCTAAATCTAAAACGCCATACTTTCTATATTTGTGTCAGACCTTCATAAAAATCTTATTCCAATGATTCTTTAAAAAAATGGTTGGAAATACTTTATCCATATTAAGGTAATTTTCATTATTAACCCAACTCTATGCTTCATAAAATATGAATCTTCAAAAACATTCTTTATCTTTAAGTAATTGAATGGAAAACTTCTGAGGGCTCTTTTTAGTGACTATGTAGTATGTGCCCCTTGGTGGCCTTGAATAAAATTAGCATACAAAACATGAATGACAGTCAAAAGATTATACTATATGGTTTTGCAACATATTCACTTGTTATCCATGCATAACAAAACCCCCATAACTAGTTTATCAAATAATGGTAACTTTGTTCTTGGAAAAGACATATCTAATGCCTTTATCTATATTCCTATGTCATTCTTCAATCTAGAAATTCCCAAATCATAGTTTACAATATTCCTTTTCGTATCTAAATATGGTACTATGTTTCCATACAAATTATCATGAAATTTGGAGAATCTAATACCTTTGGTAAAATAAAAATAAAATAATTTAAATATATACAATGTACTCACTACATGACTTAAAGCAGCACAATAAAATGTCCTCACTACATGACTTAAAACTGCATAGTATAATGTCCTCACTTAATGACATAAAACAGCAAAATATGATATCATAAATTCCACTTTATGATTAATTTTATCCATTCCTCATACACCAAATTTTAATTGAAATGGTTTTCTTATTCATGAAATATGTCGGCATAAAATATCCCGTTATTCAAAAAATTCCTTTCCTTGGAAAAAACAACTACTATTTTCTTGTGTCACCCAAATCTTATTTTCCCTTATCTATCACAAGTAAGATGCTAAATTCCTTGTATTTCTTTTGCTTGACTATGCAGCACATTCCCATAGGTGGCCTTGCATGAATCTTTTATACATAGTGGCCATGTCAATCCAAAGATTCCACTGTTTGGCTATGCAACATTTGTCCATGTTGGCCCTACATAACAAAACTCCTATAACGAGTTTGTCAAAAAATGTTAACTTAATTCTTGTAAGATACTCACTTTATGATGATACACTTTTTAAATATAGAGACCATAAAAATAATGGCTCAAGATTCTCCTTGGTTATATTTTAAAAATATTAATGCATTTCATAGCCTCTGATTCTTTTTAATGTCTAATTTCAAAATTTATGGTCAAATCTATTCTACCATAAACATTTTCCCGTTACAGTCCAACATGCATGACATTAAACTACCAAAAACCAGGAATTTGGGACTCACCAAACTAAAAACCCACAAAGGTAACTCTAAACCAATGTTGAGTCCTAGCTCACTAGATGTAATTTTTTTTAAATTTTAGTAATATTGTAATATAAAACCAAATGAAAAGATAAAGAGTTTGGGGGGGCTTCCCATGTAACCCAAGTAAAAGTAAAAATATTCTCCCTAGGCTCCACAGATTAAAAAATTTAGAGGATCCTTCCAAACATGACGTAGATCTTAATGAAATCAGATGATGTCAGAATGTGTCAAAGTTCCCAGCATTTACCTTAGAACAAGATTATATTCGTTTCAAATGAATCAAATTAAATGGGGGATTTTGTAGAAAACATGTGTTTCATGCACTTCCCCACAATTGACGATGTATTTACATTATTGTGACTCAAAATTTCCTCAACCAGGCTCAAAACATTTGTAGTGTGACTTTTCATTTTTCATGGGGGTTAGTGATGGTTGGGAAGGCAACATATTGAAGGGATTGGACCGTAGCCCAACCCCGATCCCAAGATGGGGGGTGGGGGCATAACCCCCATAGTATGGATCAATTATATTGGCTATGTTCCCAAATAGGAACCCATGATACCTACACTCAAACACCTATGTGCCACCCAACTAGAGGAGAATGGAATTATTATTTTTGAAAAGTCCTCAAAGAGGCTCTCTAGTAAGGCCAAATCACTAGCGGCACAAAAGACAACTTGGGTTCCACCCATTTGGACTGTAGCCCATTTAATTCCAAAATGTTGATGATAAACCCACCTAGACACAGAATTTCATTTCTCCCAAGGTCCTATTTGTTCCTATAAATAGACCCAAGGGGCCATCATTTGTGTTGATGAATTTTTGTGAAGCCTATTTGATGCTCTAGCCTCCCTAGTGCATCACTAAAGTCCACTAAAACATTCAAGGTAGTTTTTTATCAAGTGAATCAGAGGAATTGAAGGAGGATCATAGGACATAAGTCCTTATAGTGTTGAAAATCCATAACACATGCATGCTTAAAGCAACCAACTTCATTAAAATCAGAAACAATTGTGTTCCACTTATTCCTTTTATAGGAAGTTGTGAACCACACTTCCAGGATCACCTATAAATACCCTGGAAGGCTTAAGTCATGTCTCTACCATGAATTACCATACAGGGTGTTCATCACTTAAGTGAATATCAGGTCACCCAAGCCTAATTTCATGACCATACATGTGCACCCTTATCAACATTGGAGCCCCACTTTTATTAACATAATCAATTTGGTCTATAATCCATCAATCCCACTCTAAATCCATCCATGGTAAGGCTTATTCTTTATTGGGTCCTTCGTATGAAAGGAATTTTCCTGAGACCTCCACCAAAACAACCTTACATATACACCCATTTGTAAAGGCACATCAACATGCCTCCAATTTGAGTTTTTATATCCACAGTTAGAGGATTCCATAATTTGTATCAGAATGGGGTTAGGATTAAAGGATTGTATCTAGGTTTTTATATCCACAGTCACATGGAACATTCTTCTAAGAATTTTGTTGGGAATTTATCGGTTTTGAGTATAAGGGTTTGGGTACTGACCTCCCCCTTCTAATAGAGATGGAACACAAAATTTCTGGTAGGGAAGGTTTGGTACACACCAACTTTTCCTTTGGAACATACTAGTTGTCTCCCTTTTCTACAAGAATAATTTTAGGGTGTCCATTAAATTGTAATCCCCTGACCTTCATGCCTTATTCCATTAATTAGTCCCTTTTTCAAATGTATAGAGAACTGAGGGAAGGATCGTTTCTTCTCCCTCATCCACCATGGCCATTGTAAGTGTTCCTTCTTCCACTAGAAAAATATGAAATGTGTTTTTAGTTTGATTAATATTTTACATCATCTTGTTTTCTTACAATGATCATGACTCTCATGGGCTTGTAGATTTTTCATGGTAGCAACAGTTTCCCAACACTCTTGAATTATGAGAACACTGATTCTTGTTCAAACTAGGATACATAGGATGCATTCCTCATGTGTCAAGCTCATTAGATATCCTCTTTAATAATCCAATAAAAATTTCCTTACTATGGGAATCCCCCTTATGAATAAACCCCTAATTAAACTCAATAAATCATCATTAAATCCATTTCAGGAACTAATCCCAAACTTATTTCTATTAAAAAACTGTACACTTCTATGAGACTCATAGAACTATGTGGGCTTTAATTCACATCCACATGGGATATGTAGGAATCCTCCTTGAGGATCAAACCCAACACTTCTAATAAACCATGTTCTCCTTGGACCATATTCCAAATAGGGTCCAATCTTACATGGAAACCTATATTCATTCAAAGTTCCTTTGGATACATTGTCATAAGTCCCGACTTAAAATTATACTAAGCACCTTTCTCTTTGATATCCATACCACATGAAATTATAATTTATGACTAGGTCTGTATCGTGGAACCATAAAAGGTATGATGTGTCCCAATAAGTGGAACATAACTATGAGGGTTCTGATTCCTTTCACAAGGATACGCAGGTAGCCCATTTCATGGGTACTATCCCAATATAAAAACAATACTTCCTCTCCCTGGATGATAATAAATTTCAGAGTGCCCCCTATGTGTCTTAAAAACTAGTATCATCATTACAATTATTAAAAGAATCAATAAATAGTATATAATAAGATATATTTTAAATAGAACCATGAATACATATTGATATCTCCATTAATAAAGAGCCTTGAATACATGTTGATGATTCTAAATTTTACCCATGTTAATAAGTGAATGAAAATTAAAAGGGAAAATTATCGTATAATAGGTGAATTAATAAAAAATAATTAAAATATTTTAAATTTAAAAAGAGTATCATGGAGTAAAAAATAATTCCCCCTAAACGGTTGTGATTAGTCGGACCTCCCATCCTCTCAACCTATGAAAATTCTAAAGTATCGTAATGTTTAAACGTAGGAAAAGCCTGCCTTTGGAAAGAAGGTCAATTTAAAATTTATATTGGTTACATGCTTCTAGTTTCATGAATAAATCCAATGGAAACCGCCAAGAAGTAGTGATTCTTAAAATGAGAATACATGTTTCGAGGAACTATGAAATAGTGTATTTGAAAACATGGAATAAAACATTCTATCAATGGGAGGATGGTGGTTTCGATGTGTCGTCGGAGTCTGTGTGAACTCGGACCTCACCAATGGTCTCCCTATTTTCTGATCCTTCCCTAGGTGTGTTGCGGCTTCGTGCACCATGGAGCTCCCCTTTGTGTTCCTTCTGTGGTGGATTCGGAGGGAGCTATGGGTTGAGGTGGGGTTTTCATCCAGCGATGGTCCGACATTTGGGATGCAAGCTCGTGGAAGGGCATGAAGCTTCCTCTACTTGTGATAATTCAGAATTTTTGGTCTATGTGGAGTTTTTTTTGTGATGGATTTGTGCGATGATGATGATTGGATACGTGGATTTGAATTTGTGATTTTTCTTGTATTTGGGTTAGTTTTATTCTTGTCTTGACCCAGTGTTTCTTCTCTTGGTGTGAATGTTGATTGACTGTGGCCTACTGTTCAAGGGTTCATGATTCTAGATTTTTCTCAAATACTACCTCAGATGAGGTTTGTGCTCCGGAGGGGTATTTATTTTTTTGATTTGGTTCATTGAATTTTGGTCCGTTGGGGTACGGTTCGATGTCTCAAGTCTTTGAAGTCAGGTTTCGTGGTTTCTCACTTTTTCAATAAAAGTGTTTCCTTAATAAAAAAATTAATTTTAAGTCAGTATAATATTGTGAACAGTTATATAGAAAACAAAATCACTCATTAAGTTAAGTCCATGAAATGATGCCCCCACATCAACGTATAGACATGAAACTAGGTCCATTCCTAACATTGTGAATGTGTAATCAAGTATACACATAACCTTATGGACATGAAACTAGGTCCATGAATAACATTTTGAAAATTTAATTATTTAAACTCCTATATTTTTAAAAGTGTATGAATTTTAAGAAAAAAACATTAAAAAATGAAACCATGTCCATGGATAATTTTGTGAACACACAATATGGTTTAATAGTAACATTGTGAACATTTAATCAGGTTCATGCATAAACTTATGGAAATTCATCTAGATAAATTAATAACATTATGAACATTTAATATGGTTCATTAATGAAAATGTGAACATTAAATCAGGTTCACACATAACATATATAATTTTGATTCTTTTGTCGATACATAATACATTTAAGAGAGATATAGATCTCAACCATCTCAAAATAACCTCATTTATACGTGTTCCATAAAATAAACCATTCATCATATTTCGACCTCTATAAATAAATAATATTTCAAAGCATTAAAACATAAGGAATTAAATTAAATTGGTATCATTAACATTTCATAAAATGATTAAATATTATGAGAAATAGGTTTCCAAATCACTTTATGAAATAATTTCTCATGAAAAAAGTGGGTTTCAAAAGCATATAACTCGTGGGTGTGAATTTGGTTTCATTAATATCATGAAATTAAATCATAAACCATTCAAAGAATGGACATATGTGGAAACATTATATCATGTCATATAAAGTCATGCATAACATCAATGAATTTTTTTTAGATGTAAAAGATTTTATAATATCATTTGAAAACATTCCTAGTGGAAAATATAAAATTTTCATTGAAATAAAAAATTTTATAAAAATAACTACATTTGATAATGATTTCCTATAAAATAAAAATGAAACATTGAAAATAAATCATTGTAATTATTTTGGTAACCATTCTCATTGAATAAAAAAAATTATGTATGAAAATTAATATCACATTTCTTAAACATAAAGCAATCATGAAAACCTTTTTCAATGAAAATATAATTGAAATATATAAATTTAAACATAAAAAAAATAAAAAATAAAAAACATTTTCTGTGAAAATGGTCATCCATGATAATTTAAAAACATTTTGATACACATTTTTGAAAACATAGTTTTTGAAATAAAATATATTTCACACTGAAGCGATAAATATGGTAAAATTTTATTAAAATCAGTTTCTTAATTATGTTAAATTAAAAAAGTGGAAACTCTATAATAATAAATGGTTATATATTAAATAAATATATTATAATGTGTCTATTTTTTATTCTTCAGATATAGATCAAAATATTCCACAAAGTACTAGATAAACATAAACAATCATGAAAACCAATGACATTGTTTCAATAAACACTTATCACTTGAAATCATGGGACCACACTCTAAATGTAATAAAATTAAATTAAATAATGGATAAAATTTCATGATAATAATGATATTAATGAGATAACATGATAAATTTATATATGTAAAACTTGAAAATAAAATTTAGTATATAATCAGTCATGGGTCTCAAAGAATGAAATTTGATACAAAACTATTTTACCGATTAGTTAATATTAAAACAGAAACCCAATGAAATTAAGAAAATAAAATGGATATTTATGTTATCCTAATTTTAATTATGATAATAATAAAATTGAACAATGGGTAATATACCCACCACAAAAAAAATTATTCAGTGGTGGATAAATCATGTATCTCATCGAATAAAAATGGAGATAAAATCCCCTTGCCTTGTGTATTGACTCTCTTCATAATCATGAAAGAATAATATATAACAAATGAATTTTTATTATAGACAATTTAATGAATAAATTATTATATATAATATCATATCTGGTTAGATTAATACACTATATTACCCACTTTTTAACAATCATATTTTATGGTTTCTCTTTAGTTAATATTCATTTCGTTCTTCACATGTGTATTAATTTTCCATATCATTAGTCCAGATAATTATATCATGATTTTTCAGAGTTTAGAAAATGATATTACTTCAATTTATGTAAATTATATATAAATTGTAATAATCTATAGAATACATATGAATGAATTGGAAGACACCATTCATGGAAACGGTAAACTGTATATATGCATGAACGATGTATCCATTTTTATATAAGTTTTGAAATATTGAATGAAATATAAATTTAATTTTATAGATATGAATTTATATCATGATTAATCTATTATTATTATAACATATATATCATATAAGTTCACTAAATCCATTTTTAATATATTACATGTATAGTGTGAGTGAATAACATCGCTTTGAGGGGTGGTAGTCCATAGTTCCTTAAATGAAATTATCTTATTTACACCAAATAGAAAGCAAAAAAGGCAGTAGTTATAAAAGAAATATCGAATAAAGAATAAATAACAAGTAAGATACATGAAATATATAAATATATAGTCTATCACATCTTTTACCACGAGAGGAATTAGAGGAAAAATGAACATTCATCATTTAGTGATGTCGTAGTTCAAAGTACTCATATATTGTATTTTCATTACCCCTTAAATTAAAATGAGTAGGTGTAGGTAGATCCCATTTCTTAAAAAATTAATGTTATATAAATGATATTGGGTTTTTATACTAGAATGAAATAAATACAATGGATGGGATTGAGAAAGGAAATAACATAACGAAGTTTGAGAGAATTTGTTACCTCTTAATTGAAAAACACCTTTTGTTTTGTTCCAAACAGACACATTGGAAAATTTTCGACCAAAAGGGAGGCCTCATGGAAGAAGTTTGTTATTTTATTAACTGGATTGGTCAGATATGTTTCAAGCCTATGTGGTTTTAGATCATTAATTAATAGGGAATGGTTGTGGTCTTTTGAAGGGAAGGGAAAGAGAAGACTTAAAATTTTTAAAAACATGTTATTAATATCAATGATTTTACATAAAAATTCCATAAGATTAAATAAACTCTATAATGTAATTTTAATGGACTAATAATATCATTTAAATGTGTTTTAGATTTTTTTTGGTCATTTTGGGTCTTTAATTTATGGTTTCATAATTTATTAACCTATTTTGTCAACATTGATAATAATTTTAATCACATTCTATAATAATTTTGATCAATAATATGATTACCTTATTATAAATTATGATTTATGATGATCTAAATTCATAAATCCATTTTTTTTAATATTCTAATAAAAAGGTGATATAAATTAATTTAAAAGTAATCCCACCTATGGGACGACATTATTGTTTTTTAATATAAAAATGTCAAAAAGTGTGGAATGTTTTATACCCAATTTCAATGTTAAATTTATTCCATTTATATATAGTGGATTACATGATAAATATATGGTCAAATTTGACGTTTAAACCAAATTTTAATAAAATTTAACCATATAAATGAATTTGATGAAATTGAAGTGATGAATTAAAATCCAGTATTTTTCATTATTCATACAAAAAAGTTTTTTCTCAAAATAATAAAACAAAATCACACTATATAATATTTTAAATTATTATTTTAGAATTTATTTTTTTAGAAAATTATATTTAAAAAATTTCATAAAATAAATTTCAATTTTTGATATAGAGGGATATAAACATTTCTTGGAAAAATTAGTATTTTAAAACATATAGACAATTTACCAAAAAACTATATCATTTATTTTGAATAAATATAATATAAAAAACATTTTAAAATTAATTATTACAATTAATATTGATATTATTAACCACTAGGTTATAATTATATTGTTTAAATAATTATAACAATAATATTATTTTTTATAGAAACTCAGTGTTGCGTGTAACATACATCAGGTCGGTCTAGCTTGTAATTTACTCCATGTTTATTTTCCTTGTAACATATTTCAAGTCGGTGTTATGTGAAAAGAGTTTTCTACTAACTTATTTAATAAAAGAACATATTTTTAGGGTTTCTTTAAATTAAATATATCACAAGATTAAATTATTTTGAATGCAATATTTCACAAAATCTAGGGGTGTCACATTCTACCCCCTTAAAATAAATTTCTCCCACAAAATTATCCTATGTAATCAGAGAATTTATATGTAAATGTTAACATCATAGAAATCCACACAATAAAAATAAATAATAACACATCATTTAAATTGGGAATATAGCAAATATTACTGTTTCATAATGTAATATATAATTTGGTTTCTACTAAGGAGAACATAGATGGAAAGAGAAAACAATGACATAGAATTGAAATATAGACATCATGTTATGATGCAATGTGATAAAGAAAATGGTTAAGAGAAAGTTAAAAATCACAAAATCTACCCATTTATAATGATCTATGGGGCATTTGGATACATAAAAAACAAATGTACTATGAAAACCTATTCAGTTTCATGATTATTTCCCTATATTTGGTGAATTATCATAGAATGATATAATTACTTGATTTTATTATGTTTCATATGCACAATATCTCCCATTGGTTGTGCCATGATATATTTACACTTCTTCTATTACCGTAAGAAATGAGTGAGAATTTTGATTTCATTCTTGTAGTACTAACAAATCATGTGACCCATGAAAAGTCATTTCATATATCATCAGTTACCATAAACTCCAATAGGTTATCCTAAATTAATTATTCCTTATATAGTTATATATTGTAATAAATTAAAAAATATAATTGTGTGCCTACAAAATTAGACAAATTGTTATCCATATAATGATTAAAAAATATAATTCACTTTTTCATTCTTATATATGATCTTAACTTACACTGGAAACATTTTATTGGATACATGGGTTTATCCTTGCACCTATAGAACATCAAATGTGATATTATTATTTGAAAATCCATATACATGGATATAATAACAAAAAATCTAATAATGGTTGATCAAAAGATTATCATAGTGACTATTCATTCAAAATAAAACATAAACATCCCAACTAAGGGTTGAATAAATATGTTTTCCCCTAATTTTCATTATTCAATTCATCCATAGTGATTACATAGGAATTCCATTAAAATTTTTATTCATGTATTTTTGTGTCTTATAATCAATATTAGCCCTTGGAATGGCGAGTTTTTTATCATTATGCCTAAACAACATGCACTTGAAACATTGATGTGTGGATGGTTCATTTTTCGTGCCTTTTCTCCCCTCATTTAATTGAATTTCCTCTTCTCATCACTACTACATTTATTTACTCTATGGTCTGGCTTCCTAAAATTAATACAAATTCATTGTTCCTTCTAGGAACTCTCTTATGTTCTCTTTCCAACATTTATGACATGTAGGTTTTTGAATATTTTTCATCCCCGGTGGGTGTTTTGATTCCATATTAAACTCTATAATGATATTTTTGTTAAAATCAGAGATTGATACATAAATCCATCCTCAATTAATATTTTATTTCAAAATTCACTATCTGTTCATAAGTAGAAAATTATCTTATAAACAAATCTTGTATGATACATGTATTTAATCCATGGAACGTCTTATCAACCTTGCATTTGGATTGGATGATAATACCAAAAGGGTACATCGCTAGTATTTTGAAATTATCCCCCTATGTACCGAAAGGTTCATCATATTTTTTTCATCAGCTCGAGGAACTCCAATTCCACCTACATACAATTAATATGAGTAAAGTTATTATTAAAGAATAATTCTTTAACACATCACAATACATGGATTTCAATTTATCTTCCTTCATCAACATCATCATTAGTGTCCACCACTAGATTGGTTCATCTTTTAATTGATAAATAGTCTAAATGAATTTTCATTATCTAAACAAAGGATAATAGAGAATATATTATCAGTGGTATTGATCTACTGTTTAGAGTCAAGTGGATCTAGATACCCACTAAAATAATATGGATTTTCCTAAAAAATGAAATAAAATAACTTTTTCCCACCTTTTCTTGTTTGGATGTTCAACATGATTTATAGATAAATAATTTTTTGACAATATAGAAATAATATTTTATGTTATGTCCCTCATATAATTAAAATCATCATGATTACAATTTTCAGATTTTCCTTTAGAGCCTCTATTAACATGGTTCATTAGGTTTCCATCCATTAAATAAAACAATTAATACGTAAATAGTGATCTTAATAAGGATGGACATAAACATGAAGTGTTACTTAATAGATTCCCAAATATGGGAACCCATCTTAATATATAAACCGTAGGTTTATAATATGTTATTATTAGCCATGATATAATTCAATCATTCATGATGGTCTGTTAATCTCTTTTTAATCTTCCTATATGGTCCCACTATTGCGTCAAACCAGGTGTGCATCAAATCCTATTTCAATGTACGGGATTATCCAGAGTTAGGCCCAAAATATCTTTTTGGAGATTTAACTTATATATATATATATTCTAAACCCACATTATCTTGTATTATCAGGATAGGGGTGTATTTCTTGGATGCCACTCACTATATCATTTACAAAAATAAATGGAAATTTTTCCTAAACATTAACTCTTACTAATAATTATCCTTAGAGAAATCCCTATACATATCCTTATAAATATACATATGGATATCAATAATGGTTTCTCAAGGTAGTTTAATAATGTTTACGAAACCATTAATTTGAGACCAACTATAGAGACCCCAATATAGCATACATTAATATGACATATTTTTTTATGAGTATTCAGAACATTAAAAAAATCAATGTCTAGGGATAGTAATATTTTAGTATATTTAGAATCATAGAAATAGAATCTTCTATCCTAGATAATGTTCTTCCAAATATCCTACGATGAAATCTACCTTTAGTACATTAATGTAAAACCATTTTACATCACATTGGGAAAGAAATTGTAATAAATGTGTGAGATCATATGCTAAGTAAGGGGAAATAAATGAAATGAGTTTTCATTAAATTAAAAAAGGTACGAAACGTAAGCATAACATTTTTACCCTAAAGGTTAGTGTGTAACCCTTATTTTTGAAAATTAAATAAAAGACCAGAGGAAGGATGGGGTTATACAAGAACCCAATCCCTAATGTTAAGGAGAAAAAATGAAATTAATAACTCAAAATTCAATTTCATGTGGATGGAAAATATTATAATCACCAAACATGTCAGAATCATAATCCAAAAGTCCATGAGATCTAGTTATTAATATATGGATTCAAATATTATTAGTCATTATTCAGTCTTTATTTCCTAGGATGAATAGGTTGAAAGCCTTCATCATCCAAAACATCATTTTTTAATTTTTACTATACCTAAATATATGTTGATATTTTGGGAATCATCATCAAAATTCCATTTTAAGATCATACATTCCATATTAAATAATTTAATAAAAATTATAAGTTCTTAAGACATGGATCATAAAATAATTATGACAATACGTACTGAAAATATAAATTAGTAACAATATATGAAATATATTGAATGTGCTTGATTTTATAACATTGTGAAAAAGTATAACTATAAACATGATCAATCATCATGTTATAGACATGAAATTAGGCCCCTGAATCAATATATGGAAATTATAGAATGTCTAAAAATTACATTTTAAACGTGTAATCATGTTCACTCATAATCATTTGCAAATGAAAGTACGTAGATGCATAACATTTTTAACATGTATTCATGTTCTATCATATCATTTTGAGTATGTGATCAGTTTCACCTATAATTTTATGGACATGAAACCCAGTCTATGAATAATATTGTGAACATGAAAATGGTTAACTCCTAGTATTGGGAACATGTAATTATGTTCATATAAAAGCATACAAAATGCATGTAGGTACATCAAAAACATTGTTAACATGTAATCCATTTCATGAATGATATTTTGAACATGAAATCAAGTTAACACATAAAATAGGTAATAATTAGTCATCCATTGTTTCCAATTACATTATTAGTCGATATTGGTACCTCTCATCTAATAAAAACACCATTTATACATGTTCCAAAAAAAATAAAACATTCATCATATCATGGCCCATAAAAAGGAATTTGTGTGTAAAAAAATAAATCATAATTTATGAAATTAATTGGGTATCATTATCATTTAAAAAATATTAAACAATAAAGTAGATAGGTTTTTTAATAACTTCATAAGAGCATAACCCTTTAAAATAAGTTTGTTTAAAAATCATATAACTCATATAAGAGAAATTTGATTCATAAACATCATGATACTAATGTATAAACCATTAATATAAATAATATCAATGGAAACATTAGATTACTTTTTAAATGTTTATTAGTAACATCAATGAATGTCACTAAATGTTGAAAATAATTTCAAAATATCATTTCAAATCATTCAATGAAGAAACTATCTTTTCTTCATTCAAAAAAAATTATTTTTTGAAAAATAATACTTTGAATACCATTTACATGAAAAAAACATGAAAACATATAAATAACTCATTGAAATCATTTTGAAAAACATTTTAATTGAAAACATGTAATGAACGCTTTAGAAGTTGTATTCAAACTCTTTAACAGAAATCATTCTTGAAAATATTGTAGTTGAAAATAAACATGAAATATTATAAAAGAAACATTGATAATAATAATAAAATTAAAGTTTTTTTCTTGAAAATGGTCATGAGGTTCCATTTTATAAAATTTTGAAGACATTTTTGAAAACATGGTTTTTAAAATAAAACCAATTTCTGACTAAAGAGGGAAATAGGGTCAAATATTAATGATACTATTTTATTTATTATATTATGTACCAAAGATTGGAAAATGGTATCAATAAATAGATATATCATGAAAAATATAGGATAATGAAACTCATGAGGGTTAAAGATATATGAATGATTTGATTTCGTCACAAAAAGCTTCAACAAAAATACTCATGAAAGGAAATGAGACTGTTTCAATAGACTCTTATCACTTGGTAACTTGTAATCATACTCTCTATATATGAAAATGAAAATTACATGAAAAATAAAATATAAATTAAATAGTTATAGTCATGATATAAAATGTAAAATGGATGTATATAAAACATTAAAAATAAATTTAATGTATAATAAAACATGTATATCAAGGAATGTAAATTGATAGAAAATTATTTTACTGATTTACTTACTTGAGAAACATAAAGGCCATGAAATAAATATAATATAATGGATTTTAAATACCCATAAAATTAATTATAATAATAAAATAATACATTCATATTTATAAATACCATGCAAAAGTAATAGTAAGTGAATAAATAATTTATCCTCCCAAAATAAAAAGTGAGAGGAAATCCACGTACACCGTTTCATGACTGTCATCATACTCATACAACAATCCTCTATAATAAATTAATTTTTATTGAAAATATTTTTCATAATTATATTCCTACATATAATTCCATATATATTATTATTAATACATTATATTACCCACTTGTTAACCATACCCTATTATGGATTCTCTTCCTATAATATTCTCATTGTTCTTTATAGGTGCTGTAATTTCTTATATATTTGTTCCATATACATGTATAATAGATTAAATTCTATAAGACATGATATAAATATCATTTATATAAATTTCATATATTTTATATTAATCTATATAGTATATATCTACAAAATTGAATGCATCTTTCATGGAGACTGTAATCTATACGTATATGTGAATACATTTTCTATTTTTATTATCGTAATAATTCAAAGAAACAAATCACATAAAAGAATCTATATAGTTATATATATAATTATTATCATACAATTATTATATCATATATATCATATAATATCACTTAGTCAATCCATATCAAATTCTATGTAGTGTATGAATGAATCACATTTCATTGATGGGGCGGTAGTTCACATTTCCTCAAATAAAATTTTCACATTTACATCTAATTGAAATTAAAATGTTATATATTATAAAAGGATAAAATAATATTTAAGAGATAATTATTATTTTATATGTCATATATAATAATATTTTCCTTCATAACATCCATTATGAGAGGTGGTAAATGAAAAAAGAATAGTCATTATTTAGTGAGGTGGTAGTTTACCATAAACATAAATAGTGTGTTTGTTACACATGGGAAGGATGTGTTAGTAATTTTAGGTAAAGATATTACAATAAAAAATACTTGTATATTTAGTATACATGGTTTTTTACAAAAAATCAATAAATAGAATTGTGGGGTAGATAATGGAAATAATGTGTTTGAGAAAAGGTGTTACATCTTAATCCAGTATCTAATATTGGTTTTTTCCAAAAATATTATTTGCAATTATTTTAGTCTAATGGGAGGAATTAGGGATGAAGGTATGTATATTGGAAAGTGATTTTGTAAGACATTGTTCAATCTTAAGTGTCTTTAGGGTTATAAAGAATATAGATTTGTGGTGGCCTTTTATATAAAAGGGAAATGACACACATGGAATTTTTACAAACATGTTAGGTGAACCCAATTTGTTTGGAAAACTATAAGACAAGTAAAACCAAAAAAACACAATAATATAATGTTAATGGCTGAATAATGTCTAGAATATGGTTTTTTTGACATGTTTCTGTGTTTTTTGGTTGTTAAATGTAATGATAAGTATATTAATAACCTATGTTTTCTTTTATAAATTATTATTAATTTTAATTACAATTACTAATATTTATGTTAAAAATTATTTTTAGATTTATAAAGGTTATGATTTATGATTCTACCAAATATAGAAACAATTTTTCATGTTTATAATCACTAAAGTGGTATAAATTAACTGATGAGACGTCACTATGGGTTTTTTATGTAAAAAAATTTAAATGGTTTCTATGATTTTATATCCAATCTTATTGTAAAATTATTTCCAATCATTTAAATTAGATTAACTGAAAAAATAATATTTAATTATACATTAAAAAATGTTAAAATATAATATATCCTTATAAATAAATTACATGAAAAATATGTTTTGAGTTAAAATCATGTATTTTTTACCCTTCCTAAAAAAATAAAGTTTCTTTGAAATATCCAAAAAATAATATCCTAATCCTTATTTTGAAATATTAAATTTTAGAAAGAAATGTATTTTATCAAATTAATTTTTTTTTATATTTTTCAATTTAAATTTATTATTTTTCATAGGAGTAAATTAAAAATATGTTTATTTGGGTTATTTTTTTTAATCTTATAGGGACTTGATAAAAAAATTTAAATGCTTCATTACCAATAAAAACATTATATACAGTTTTTTAAATTAGTTATTACAATGTAAATTATTTTTTTAACAACTATGTTATATTTATCTACATAAAATAATTATAGCAATAATATGTTATTTCATATTAAATCAATGTCGCTTGTAACGTATGTCATGTAGGTTCTTATTGTAACATACATCAAGTCGGTGTTGCATGTAACACAAGCCTAGTTGATATGAAATGTAATATATACCAAGATGGATTCATGTGATTGTAATAATTTTCGTAGGGATTTAACATAAAAAAATATTTTATTGTTATATGAAATCAAAAATATCAAAATATTAATTTAATTAATAAAATTATCAAAATTTCAAGGTGTTACATTCTAACACCCCTAAAAATGTATTTCACCATCAAAAATAATCTTCACTAAAAAATTATTAATACATGATAATTTCATTTAATGAAAAAATCATCATAAAAATGAGTATGAAAACATCCAATAAAAAGGGAATGTTGGAAACATTATTGTTACCCAATATAATATATAATTTTGTTTCAACATAAGATTACATATGAGTAATGAAAAAACATGGATATGGATGAGAAATATAGCCATTGTTTTAGATGTGGAGTGATAGAAAACATGATTAGGAGAATTATAACAATCATAAATCCATAAATCTATGAGGACGTATGGGGCCATTTGATTCATTGAAAATGAATGTCCTAGGGTAAACATTTCAATTTCATGATTATTTCTCTAATGTTGAATAATTTTCATTACAAGCTACACATACTTGATTTTAATCCATATCATATGAAAACTTTTACACATTGTTGGTGCCTTGGTAGATTCAAACTTCATATTATAACCGAATAATGGAGTATGATAATTTTCTCATTCCTAAAGTAAAAAACAGATCATGAGATCCATTATAAGTAATCTCATCTAACTTCAGTTACCATCAACCCAAAAATCTTCTCCAATTATCCTGATTCTCCATGTGGCGAGGGAATACATTATTCTCAAAAAATATATTTGAAATTTGACTCAATTATTCATTAAATAGTTAACATTATAATCGTTACAAAATATAATTTACCCTTTAGTCAGTAAATATAATATTATTTTAATTAAAATTTGTGATAATGGAAACATGGGTTATACGATGCACCTCTAGAACAATAAATGTTATCTTATTATTCCAAAATCTATACAGAAGTATATAATCAAAGGGAAAGTCACTAAAGGATAAAAAATATGATTATCTTTGGGATTATTCATATGAAATAAAATATTAAATTCCTAACTATAGGGGAAGGATATGTTTTCCCCTAATTTTTATTATTTAATTTATCCACTTATAATGTAAATTCCTTCCCTATGAAATTTTTTCATAGTGGTTTTTGTGGCTTATTATTTATATTATCCCTTGGAATGGGTAATTTATTTTCATAAGTTTGAAAAACCATTCACATGAAAAACAAAATTGTGGGTGGTTCAATGTTTTGATTTTCTATGTTATTTTAATAGTCCTTATCACATAATCAATATTATAATGAGTGAATTGGAGATTAATCCATGAAAAAAACTCTGACACAAGCATTATGTAAGAAAAATATTCATTTTTTTTATGATGATGATAAAACTACACAAATGTGAAGACAATAACCTCCTTGAAAGGCGTTGAAAGAAATATTAGATGAGAGAATAATTAATGTAGTATATTGTAATTAATTTATTATGTGGTAATTTTTATTTATCATTCGATGATTCTTATACTCTCCCTTATCATAATCATTAATAAGTACGATTGTTGATTCTAGAAATCTCATTATGTTCATAATTTTTTAGAGTATCTGATTCTAGAAGTCATTGATCCATGATAAATGAAAAAATTTCACTAAAAATCATCTACACTATTATTCCTTATTAAAAAATTGTGGTGTAAAATGTACACTTTGTTATTACAACATCATATTCCAAATAGATTTAGATGGTGTTCTAGGTTCCACTTTCTTATTTTCCACTACATGATATGCCTGACACATGGCCTTATATTTTTTCAGTAAAAATGATTTTTTTAATTATTTATTAACATCATAATGGTTCTACTAAATTGGTAAGATCACATTGAAGATTGATATCTATGATATAAAAAAATTGATGTTATTTGGAATATTACACTATAATTTTAGGGGTATACCGATTAACACAAATGACCATACAGTGACATAAGTATTTTATGGTCTCGCATGTTATATAGATGATGAATGACTAGTATCTACTAAAAATAATTTAATTTAAAATTTAGTGGTTAATTATATTATTCATATATTTATGCCAAATTTTTTAACTTATATGGTAGGTTGTGGAGTCATGTAGAAATATTCTTTTTTAAGATAACATTATTGTTAATGATTTATAGATAATTGTCTTCATGTATTATAATAATAAAGAACATCTTCAAGGGTATCAACCTAGATATTATACATTTTATAAGGATGTTTTCTCCTTACCCACTATCACTTTAAGATGTCATAAGGAATAACTTTCATTATAAATTATATCTCCCAACAAATATCCTACATTCATGATCAAATTTATAAAATCATTCTAGTTTCTTTTATCAGAATATCTTTCTAATGTATTAATAGGTGTAGAGCCTCATAAAAAAATCATGGGATTTAATTATATTAATCTGAACTAATATATTGGTTGGTAATTAATTTTACATGAATGGATAAGGATGATTCATTCAATCCTTAGATGGTTTTAATGTTGATTCCCTAACATGAGTGGAGGATCTTACCACATGGGATTATTATTGATTAATGTATTGATTAATAATACAATGAAATTTATTTATTGATCATTGATCACGATAATCAAAAAATTTCCGTAAATTTATTTTAGTGATGTATTATCATTAAATTACATCATATTTATATTTTGAAGGTGAATGTCTACACATGACATCTTATGAATGGTGAAATTTTTTCACTATATCTGGATATGGCATATATTGAAGTAAATAGCTTGGGAGAACTCATTCATTAATGATATTTCCACATAGCCTATGGATGATGATTTACTTATTATGGTAATTCTAGTAAAAATCTTATGTATTCCTAATCAGTTTAATATTATAATTGTATTTATCCAAAAAAAATTGAAGATAAACCCAAGGATATGATTTTATTGGAATTTTAATTCCCTATACATCTACTGTACAAGTGATATTATGTTTACTCACCCCTATATTTGACCATATGTTGAAATATTTGTGTGATATTATGCCCTATGGGGAATGTTTTAGGGGTTTTAAAATCATATTGGATGATGTGTTATATTTTATGTTTTGATAAGGTATGCTATATAATATTATTTGTGCATTATAAGGAGTAGGTATTGGGTGATACCATTATTTGGTCCATTTATGAAATATTGAATTTGTTGATCTCTAGGGTTATATTTATAGAATATTCCATAATAATCCATTTAAATCGGTATTGAATGAATCTCATACTAAATATTCTTAAATAACATCACCAAGAATGGTCCCATGGGATGTTAGATCTAAAGGTTATATGTTAACCACTTCAATTTGAAATTATTTTTGAAAACCATACTCTTCCCAACTATATTTTATTAGAGTGGTCAGTGAATCAATTGTTATGTATATTAGAGATGATTTTTTAGATGAATTAGCTGAAGAAGTTCACATAAATGTTTATATGTACAAGTTTAATATTGATATATCAAAAAATTGTAGGGATTCTGTGATTATGAGAAGTGAAAAATAGATTGGATATCTCATACTTTACTTGGTATCCATTCAACCTGAATAACCCGGAGGTAAAATTGGAAACAAATTATTATAATTCACTAATATTGTTGAATGTTTTGAATCTTAAGATATAAAACATAGTTAATGGATGAGTAAGATCCAGTATTACTGATGTTGCTTCCAATCAAGTTATTCCATGTCTGTCTATATGTATATATATTTATGGTTTGTTATAAGAGAAATAAATCGGGGAATGATTGTGTGAATCAGATTAAATTTTAACCTAATTTATTACTAAACTAAGGATACAGAGTAGACCATATCCATTTCTTTATGTAATTGATCCTTAAGAAATCACTCCATGGTAAATAATGTAAAATTCCATGGATAATATTACAAAAAATATTTCACCCTATAAGGATGTGTAGAACCTCCTAATTATTTCAAAATCAAATATACAATTGATATCAGATCAAATACATATATACAGGGGACTATAGGGTTATCACTATCACCCATCATATCAGGGTACTACAAATAGAGGATCTCATTAATGATCTAATTTATGACTAAAATATCGTTAATAAAATTCACTACCTAACCATCTTCCTTAGTTTTGAAAATTTAATAAATTACATGAGATGATTCATCTAATTCATTATCTTTATCAGGATTCTTGAGAAGATTTCATTGATGTGGTATAACAATATGATTAATAGATCCAATGGCCTATATTTGTTTATTGTTTTGAAAACCAACATGATATATACTATCTTAATTTGAATTTTCTTATGGTATATTGTAGACACGCACCTCATCCCCAACATCACGATTGAGATCAACGATGTAATTGATGTTGTTGATAATAATCATGATGGTAGAAATGATAGATTGTTTTTGACTTCATCGAGAATACTTGTAGAAGGGATCTTCCATCATTGTTAGAGGGGATTGAAGTTTTTTTTGTATACTATCCCTAAACACTAATTTGAATGTTGTCACATTCCATCATAATGGAAAAGTTCATCACTATATTTATATTAACATAGTTTCACTGCAATCTATAGGGATACTTATATAAATTATTATTCATTTACACTAGAGGAAAATTATTGATATATTTTATGAAACATTTCTCAAAATCACCCCAAGATAAATAATATTTTTTAATTGGTCATCTTATTGATACATGTGTAGTTTATTGTCACTTATTAATTTTTGGGTAGATATGATTTTTTATTTTTAGTCAAAATATATTTTATAATTAAGTTCAAGCTTGTAGGTTTCATGAAAATAATATGAAACTAGTAATTGGATGTGATTTCCCATAGTCCACCAACATCTTTATAATCTAAGATGGCCTTTATAATCATCTCCCCCAAATAATTCAATGGGATAAATATTTTTTAGGATGATATTCTAAATTCCATCTCTCGGCCAGAAACTAGGGATAATGGGAAATCACACTGAACCCGTTCCTCTAGTAAAATGAGGAATTATATAGAGGAAATTCCTGATACATCACCACACCTTTATATGATGTACGGTCTTTAAACTATTTTATATGATTCAGATCATCAAGATATAGTGGGTTGGAAAAATAATTTTCGACATTAATGTGATCCAATAAAGACCTAGAAAACTCCATTAATTCAACTATGTAGTTTGACAGAATATATGCTTACATTAGTAGGGATAGTTTAACTATATGAAAATAGATGGAAGGTAGGATGTTTTCCATATGTATGTCTATGTAGATAGAAATATATATCTTGTATACCTAAAATATATGAGGGCTCATCCAAGTTTGACTAGTTCACAAACTTAATTGTTGTAGTTGAGGTAGATAAATATATTAGAATTCCTATGTAACTTATGATTCTAGAATATTCGGGAAAATATGGGCTTCATTATCCATACCATAATTCAAGGCCTCATTATGAGATCTTTGACAATAGACATTCATGGATTTTTATAGAGCTCTACCGAAAGTAGTTTTTGTGAAATGGGAAGGAACTATATATAATATGATAATAAAAAATTCCATGGGAGCTACATATGGTATATGAATATTTTAGAATGGCGAGGACCCCTCAAATTGTTCGCAAGGGTGAATTATGTTAGAAGAGCGGAAGTAGATGTTTTCATGAGTGGATTGGGTCTCTATCATTCTACCATGATAGAAAATCCAAATTCCATAGGGATGATGAATGGTGGATGACAAATTTTGATAGGGGCCATATGAGATTTCTAATATATGTTATATTAGGAAGGGTTGGTAGCATTCCCATGCCATATGAAATGTATAGTTGGGACAAATTTATATGAATTTGGGGAAAATTCAACTTGTTCCTCTTCTAGTGGTGTCAACATGTGCTGGGAGTAATATTTGATGGTGGGAAGCCTCCTTAGAGGCTCCAATGAGGTGTTTTATTTCCACATCATGATCATCCCCTATATCCTTAAAAAAGTTTCAAGGTTTTTAAAGTTTTTTTATAGGGAGAATGGCACAACTATAGGATGTGGTAATGAGGGTGGGGTAACCCCCAATATTGTCACTATTGGATGTATCATTAGTATGGTTCAATATATTTTAGGACCTCAAAATCCATTTCTCTATTGATAATGACTTCTAGCTACTCGTAATAATATAAATTTATTTTAATACACATTATTTTATGTGTACCAACATTGATATGGGTTGATAATACCGAAGATCATTTGGGGAAATGTGTTCTAACACATTGGAACTATTGTAAGAGATTATCCCATTTTCTAATCTCTTACCACTAAAAAACTAATAATAGAATAGGGAACCATACCGAGAATGGATGGTTAATATAAATCTTTAGAAACACATGTGACTCTAACTATGAGGAAATTTATGATTATAATTATCAAAAATAATCACGAGGTGATATATTTAGGATGATTCTAAATCCCCCCAAATCGAAATTCTACACATTATAGGAGATGAAGGTCTTGACAAAGGTTCAACATTCCTTTTTCTTCATACTCTATTGGGACCATTATTTTCTTGTAATGGAATCCGTGTAATTTTTTCATTCCATGACCCATATTTTCCAATTTTGAAATTCTATAAATGTTTTAATTAATATGATTGATGTTGTGACAAACATTTTCTATATAGGTTTATGGTTTATTATCCAATCAAATCAATGACTGATTAAAAAAACTAATTCATTAGATTTAGTATCCTTACCAATTTTTGATATTATTATAAATCCTATCTATTTTCCAATAATTATTTTTATATTGGATAATTACCCCACTTGGTACCTTTGTTAGGTGAACACATCCTATAAGCTAGTATGAGTCTTTGATCATCATATGGAATAATTTTTTACATTGTGAAGTAATGAATATATTGAACAATTTAGGCCATGATTGTATAATATGTTCTTATTACATAGAGTATTAGATTCACGAGCCAATGTATGTTATGATCATCATAAAGGGAAATGTATTATATTTTCATAAGGAATCCTAATAATGATACCTATGTAAACACTAGCTCATCACCCAGTGAAACTAATCTATTCGATAAGAGTCATCATGTGTTCTCCTAAATTTTTTTGATTCTTAGTCTCATAACCTATAGAGGGAAAGAATATTCATTTAGAGTTACATTGTTTCTTTACTCTCATATAAAAATTCTTAACATTAATTTCTAATTTGAAATCCAGTGCTCATTAAATGTTGAATGAACATGGGAGTTGTTTAATAAAATGTTATTATTACAATTTTGTATTGATCTTATTATTGTCACATTATTCATCATATTCTCATCATAGGAATCCTCATGACTTAATCACAACTAATGGGGATATATGATATTTAAAAAAATTATGTTTGAAAAGACCATATACACATAACTTAGGATTCATGAGATCACTATATAAGTAATATCATTATCATCACATGAGTATGGTAGAAATGTTTTTGAACTAAATAAAAGGGAAATGATTTATCATTCATGGAATAAATACATCATATGATTAACATAGATGGTAAATCGTGATCATCACATTTGAATCCATAGACTGATATCATATGGTTGATTTTCTATTTCATGATATGGAGTCATCTAAGCCTTGTCACATATCACCCCACTATATTTTTACATATGATAAGACCACAGTTTGTAGTCCAGTTGAAATGGTTCAAATGTTTTCTCATCATGTATTGGTATTGTCAGATGATAATTCCCAATGGAGATGTACACCAAAATTATATTAAGGAATTAGTAGAAATTTTTTTATATAATAGGGTAACCATTTTTTTAAATTTACCTTGGTGACCAACCTAGGGGTTAGTGATATGTCTGTTAGGATCATGAAGGATTATCAAGCCTCAAAGACAGTACACCCTGTGGGGATGATAGAATTGTGGGGTAGTTGTGATTCTAACTCAAGGAATAACCATATAGATCCTTTTTGAGAGTAGGGAACAAAACCATGTATATTGATATTACTATTCTATCCAAATTATATTGGACTATACCATCCATCTATAAGGATTTGTAGTAATGAATTTTTTTTGGTGAAATATTAAACAACAAGGGATTATGTGATTCAGATACATTTCAGTTCTTGGAAATTTGTAAATCACATCACACAGATCAAATTATCAATTAATGTGTAATCTTCAGTTTGTAACATAATATTTCCTATGTTTGTAACATATAGTCTCACTCTGTTAATTTTCTTCCACTTTGGACGTTCATGCTATTAAAGGGATAACAATGAAGGGATGAATGGGGATTAAATCATATGATTCTTGTAGGACAATATGAATTGTTTTTTAGACTAAGATGGTTTCTATAATTGGTTCCATGAATTTTTATTACACCAAATATGGGTATTATATAATTTTTGGGGTATGGTGAGTATATGTTTGGATTATGAGTGTTGTATTTTAGAATTTTACCATTTTTATTGTGGAATTGATTTGGATGATTCCAATTCAACTATTTTTTAAATGGTTTCTGGTATTATTGGTTCAATGAATGGTAGATAATAGGTTATTCGATTAATTATGACAAGATTTATGTAGACGTATTCATAAATAGGGACCATGAAACAAGTTTCACTAATTTATTATTTATAAGTATGACTATTGTAACATCATATGTAAATAAAGAATAATAAATTTTAATATTTAATAATATTTTTGAATTAAATATTAATTTTCAAATAGTGGTGATTTTATATTATATGGTGTTCATGACAAGCAACTATTGGTTACTTTTATTTCATCCATTTCACACAACATTGAGTTATACAGAAAAAATAATGTAATATTATTATTATTGTAAATGAGAGTTAATGCATTGTAATTATATTGGAAGTAATGAACATAACTAACTAATATTTTATTACACATGTTGGTTAATTTTTTTTACATTTTTTCTGTAAAATTTATAGTCTTAAAATATGAATGAATCCAATTTTGAGCATAAATACTCTAATATTAATTAAAAGGTTGATTTACATGCTTTTGATGGAGATCCTTTTTTAAATCTAGTTTTTTTCACTTTTATATTATTTATTTGAAAAAATAAAATATTTCCTTAGAATTGGGACCTCAAAATATAATTTGGATGAAATATTGGTATTTGTTTTTGATAAAGTTCAATTTTAATGAATAGTTAATAATATTTCATTTTAATTCAAAACTGCCTTTTAATCTAATTTATTTATTGGGTCAGAATATATTTTTTAATCGGTTTTAATGTGTATTTCGATTATATTTTTACCATTTAATCTAATTTTGTTCATTGTTTGTAATTGAAATTTGAAATTAACCCCAAAAAAGTGCTTATATTTTGATAGGTATTAATTCTAAAAAAACAAACTTTTTTGATTTGTCAATAGAAATTAATTTCTGCAACATCATTTTTTTGAATTTGGAAAATTGGATTCTATATTTGGAATCATGAGGTCAAAATTGTGTAAATAGTTAACGTTTATTTTTAGATATTATGAATAGTAAAATGAACAAATATTTTATTTTCCATGGTTTAAAGTTAAATTTGGTATATAATGGTAATAAATAATATTATATTAATATTAAAAAACCCTAAAACATTTTCTGATACTATATGATGATAAATTTCCAATAATTGGTTTCTTTAGGTCGATTTTGGGACTCCATGGTGCCACATGTAAGTGAAATTGACATCTAATAAAATTTAATATAAAGTTAAGGGAAATGTAACATAAACATATATCTCTTAGTATAACAATTTTTATAATGGGTTATATAAGTGATATTTTTTACTATAAATATTAATTATAAGTACAAAAATATTTCCAACATCGTGGTTTTTAATTTTTAATATTTAGATGTTAAATAAATAAATTTAATTATGACACAATGGTGATGCGTTAATTCATCCATTAATAAAAGAATCAAATAAATTATATTATTAATATTAAAATTAAATTATTTTAAAATCTTTTATTCAGTTCATGATTTTTATGGATAATAATGACTTGATATATTATAATTAATGATTATTGTTCAAGAGAATATTATTGTTATTGGTTTTTATAAATGTACTGATTTGAATAGTTTATAAATTGACATAAATGAGTTTTTAAAACGATTAAAATTTTATTAGATGGTAATATAAACCTAAAAATTTATTATTGGTCCAAATAAAATATATGATGTCAAAAATGTCATTAATGATAAATTTTGGATCTCTTGTAATTTTATTGTAAATATATAACCATATATTATGAATATATAAGAGGACATGGTAAAAGTTATATAAGATTAACAAAAGATAATTAAAAATGATAAGGATTAAAAAATATAAAAAAACAATAAAATCCTTATTTGATGATTTTATTTAGACTAATATGAACCATATCTTAGGCTTAAATATGTTGTGGACCTTTTTAAACCGAAAATAATTTTATAAAAAAACAATACATTGAAAATTTCTAAAACAGACCCACCTCCCTCTTATTAATGGTCACCAACTCTATCCCATTACTTTATCCTCTCAAGAACCCTAGATCATCAACCCTAAACTAAAATAATCTCCAAACATCCCCATATTCCACCTATAATCCTTAAATTAGGAATAAATAAATTTAATAAACCCTTATGGTTCAAACCCAAGACAGTTAACCGGATTAAAGGTAATTTATTCTCTCAAGTGTTTTTTATTTTCGTTCTCCAACCAACTAAATTAAATTTATCCAATTATTTTATAATGAAACCAGTATATTCAATATACTAGGAAGTTTTTATGATATGTATTCAATCTAAAAATCCACACACATCCATCTAATGGATACGAACACACTGTTTCTTTGGATATCAAACTACTACCTCGAAAAATGATATTTGTTCAAATATATCTTACTGCCTCTCATGGTGGCTATTATGATGGAAAAATATTTATATGGGATATATATTATATTTATATTTTATCTATTTTTCTGTATTTTTCATTTATATAATTCTTTTATGGTATCCATAATCATTAAATACCATAATTAAATTTGAGAAAGTACGGAATACAGCCCCCACAAAGTGATATGACTCAATCATTCTATATGTAGAATGTATAAAAGTTGGAGTTAAAGAAATTATATATGATATTATACTGGAATTATAATATAACTATGTATTAATATATTTTCATTCCATTAAAAATGAAATAGAAATGAAACTAGTGTTCATGTGTATGTACGGCTTACTATCTACATGAACGGTGCATTTTATTTCTAATATCCAAATGTTATGTACTATTACAAATACGTAAATATAAATATATATATAGCATATATATATGATATATATGTTATCTAAATAATTAATATCATTATGGATATAATTTACTTTTTGACAACATTGAAAACCTGTAATTATAAGAAGTTCATTTTTTACTCAACTAACAAATATCGACAAAAGGACCGTTATTAAATTAAATGAATATCTAATTTTTATAACGTGGTAATAAGAGATGTAAAATAATAATAAACATGAAAAAAATTATGAATCACATAGAAAATGAATTTATTTTTTTTATTCATGAGATTAAAGAACAAATGTGTCAAGTCTGACATGAGGTAAGTGACATTATCTCAATCTTCTTTCATTGAGGCATATTTTGATTTATACACGACGTGATTTTATATGGTGTATATAATCTTTTGAAAATTCATTTCATTCAAGGTGTATATTTTTTATAGGTAGTTTCTTACTATACAACATAGGGAATGTTTTTTTAACATACGCGGTGACAATGACCTTTCCACCGCCACAAGCATTATTTTCATATTTGGCTTCCTTAACAAGAAGTACTATTTTTTAAAGGAAAATAAATTCCATATACTCGTTTTATGCATTTTGGTATTGAAAATGGTTTTGAGAATGGATTGATTATTTCAATATATTGAAATTTTATATTGTGATTCCAATGTGGAAATGTTATATTTCATTTATGCTTGTTTATTTGTTAGGATTATGTTATGGTTCATGGGAATTGTTTACTCATACTGGTGGTTCCCTGATAAATCTAGGAAGCTTGAGCCTGGGATATCTCTACGTTGCATTCGGTATCATGACGGAGGTAAACATTAATGTTTCTACAAAGTGAATTAAGGAATACACTATAATGGGTATTCCTAACGTAACACAATACATTGATGTGAAAGCTACCACACAAGTATGCTACCGATTCCACAAGTTACCATTATGATATATGATTTCTATTTGATATTGATAAATCATATTATTTAATGAGGTATGTTAAATAGCTTATGTTTTGTAAGTATTTATAAACTAATATTTTCTTTCATTATTTTATAACCCTTACTGTTCTTTTAATGCTTATACCATGTTTTTTGAAACATTTTTCACATTGTATAATGATGGGTAAGAGAAACAAATAATTCATGAAGATTTATATCAAGAGAAGATTCATTGTTTACTTTTTAGAGTTATTATTTTATGAAAAAATGGATATTGAGTAGAAGTATCTTCATGTAATATTCAAGATGTTTTGTAATTATTATGTACTGATTATATATAACTCTACAAAAATAGAACCATAATTTTAACTCTTAATTTAATAGAATATTTTGTAATGTTTAATGATGGGGACTTATAGTTGGAATCAGAGGTCAGTTTAGAAAAATTTGGGAGTTTGGATATTTTGAAATCAATATACATAAATTAATTTATGGTATGATTGAAATGATGAAGTATTTAAAGATTACCATGTTACTTTGCCTATGATATTTCTATGTTAAAAATGGTTTTACATAGAGGAAACATGACTGTTATAATGGGATGACATTAAGAGGAAACTAACCTTCCAGATCTGCAACCTGAGATGGACGAAATCAGAATTGAACAGTTTTTTGCAGTGATGGCACAATTGTATTAGGATATAAATGGTGGTTTTATCCTTGCACAAGATCAGCAAGATCAACCACATAGGAACATGTTAGTATTAAATCATTTCATGAGAAAACAACCCCCATCATTCTTGGGATCATCAATCCTTGTGCTATATACTGGTTGGATTAAAGCACTAGAGATGATTTTGGATGTCATGGGATGTTCAGAATATCGATAGGATAGTCTTTTTGTTTACAATTTTGAATTTGAAGTCGATCAGTGGTACTCTATGGTGAATAATATTTTGGGTTGTGAGGATATTTATGATCCATACTGGGATTAATTAAATGGTATGTTTCTTGAGAAATATTTTCAAAAGATGGTTTAATATATGTTCGAGACAAACAATTATTTGAATTAAGGTAGGAGGATGACTCAGTGGCTACTTATGAATAAAAATTAAATCGATTGGTAAGTTATGATCCAAAATTAATACGAAATCATGATAGTAAAATATATCATTTATACTCAAGAATAATTCCAATATATCGAAGGGATATAGCTTCTCGTGAGTTAAAATTTTAAAAAAAACATGCTCGATATGTGGGGAAGGTGGAAATGGAGTTTTCTAATGATCATGTGTTTTTTGATAAATATAATAATAAGAGGTCGCAGTAGCAGATGAATGGGATGAACTCTTCAAAAAAGTATCAGGGTAAGAAACATAAGATTACAGTTTCTGATAATTTTAGTAAAAACCATGATGGGGAATCTATTTTAAATTATAGTTAGTTCAACTGATGTGGTTAAATGGGATATAAGGATTTCAATTTCACTGATAATAATTAGTGTAATGGAATGAAAAAATCTGAATTGTAGTTAATAAATTTTTTTATGTCCAATGAAATGGGTTTATATGAAAATGAGTGTCCAATGAAGAACTCGACTTAGGTAAAGAATTCAGACGATAAGAAGAATGGTGTGATGGAATCCTTTGGAACTATTTCAATAGATGTGGGGCCATCAAATGAATTAGTATCAGGTAAATTGTATATTTATTTAGATTATAACAATGTGTTGTTTGATTTGGGGTCTACACATTAATTCATTAATGAGAATTTTTCTAGTAAATTGGGACTTCTATCTCAATATATGAATCCTGACAATATTCTAAAAACACTAGGAGAAAATTTTGATACAAAAAGAAATTATAAGTACCTTCATGTCCTCGTGTGCATAAAGAATCTACCTACAAACCAAAGGGTTTTTCCTATTGTAGAGTTTGATGTTATTTTGGGTATGGATTGGATTTCTATTTAACATGATAAGATTTACTTCAAAGCTAAAGTTGATTCCTTTCATAAATAATATATTTTTTTGTACAAGAATGAACCATTAAATTGTATATCACCTACGGAAGATGAGAAACTAGTAAAAGATAGAAATGTATGTTAAATTACACATATGGTTTAAAACAAAGGAAAAATTCAGATTAATGATGTTCTAGTGGTAAATGAGTATTTTGATGTTTTTTCTAATGAGTTTCCTGATATAATAACTTATTGTAAAGTTTAATTTACTTTTTTTACTTAGTTCCTAATGATAAGACAATTTCAAAACCACCTTACTGAATGGATCAAATTGAAAATTTAGAGTAAAATAAGAAATTATAGGAGTTAATAGATAAATGTTTCATTCGACATATCACATCACCATGGGGTGATACCGTCTTGTTTGTTAAAAAAAAGATGGTTCAATGAGATTTTTCATTGATTATAAAGCATTGAATAACATCACTGCTAGGAACAAGTATCGATTTCCTCTTATCGATGATTTGATTAATCAGCTATAGGGAGTTTGTTTTTTTAACAATGTCTTGAGGTTAGGGTACCATCATTTGAATGTTAAGTAATAAGAATTTTGAATACCGAGTTTCGTAAAAGATATATAAATTATGTATTTGTATTTATACCTTTTGGGTTAACCAATGAACTTGATGTACTCATGGAACTTATGAATTGAATTTTCAATGAGTTCCGAATAATTTGGTGGTTTTGTTTATTAAAGATATTTCGGTTTATTATAAATGTAAAGTGTAACCTGAAAGTCAGTTAAGGGTTTTCATTAAAACCATAAAATAAGAAACTATATGTGAAATTTAGTAAGAGTGAGTTTTGGTTACAAAAAATATCATTACCTGGTTAAAATGTTTTGGAAAATGGCATAACTGTTGATCTTTTTAAATCAAAAGTTATTGAAGAATGGACAAGACCCAAAAATATAACTACGATCCATAGTTTTCTGGTTTTAATTGGTTATTACTATATTTTTACTGGAAATTTTACATGGTTTTCTAGCCCACTGAATAAATAAACTCTAAAAGGATTTATGTTAATTTGGACAAAATAATGTGATGGTTGTTTCCAGAAATTGAAATGAATATTGGCGAATGGTCTAGTCTTGGCACTGCCTTCAGAAATGGTGAGTTTTATTACCTACAACGATACTTCATTGAAAGGAAATGGTTGTGTACTAATGTAGAATGATCAAGTAATTTCATATGACTCACACCATTTGAAACCTCATTAGTTAAATTACCCTATACATGATTTAGAATTAGATGATATTTTTTTCTTTAATAATTTGGAGGCATCATCTGTATGAAGTAAAATATGAAATATATAATGACAAAAAAATTCTGATGTATATATTCACTCAAGAAATAATTGAACATGAGATATAGGAGATGGATGTAATTAATCAATTATTATGATTGGAAAATTCATTTATATCCAAAAAGGAAAATAATGTGGTTAATGGTTTGAGTCAAAATGTAAAGCTACATTAACTATGATACATTTGGAATAAGAATCATTGATTAACAATTAGATTAACTTTGGAAAAGAAGTTTTTAGTACATAACATTCCTCTGTGTTGTTTTAGGTGTCAGTGAAATCATCTATATCAGAGAGAATTACGAAAGTGCAGAAGGAACAGAGTGAGAAGCATAAAAATGAAGAGTTTGTTCATAAGGGTATGTTACCTAATTTTAATATTTATAGAGACATTGTTTTCAGGTTTAAAAAGAGATTATTTGTGCCTTGTGATTCATAGTTTATGAATGAGTTGTTATGTGATGCTCATAGTTCTCTACTTTTAGTTCATACCAGTAGTACTAAGATGTACAAAGATATTTAGGAGTATTACTGGTGGGATGGAGTGAAAAGAGATATTTCTGAATTTACTTTGAATCATTTGAATTGTTAAATGGTTAAAAAATAGCAGTAGTTAATGAAAGGTATGTTTCAGTATTTATCAGTGATAGAGTGGAAATGGGAAAATATATATATATGGGCATCTTTGTGGGATAACCAAATACATCTCGAGGTAATAATGCAATACATGATATTTTTCGTCAATTGAATAAATCTGCTCATTCCCATTCTATTAGATATACTCTATCTCTAGATAAACATTATCTGTTGTATATTAATGAGATAGTAACATTTCATGGAGTTCCTCTCTCTATTGTATCCGGTCATGATCCCATGTTTACATATAACTTTTGTAAAGGCCTTTAGATGTCGTTGGGTACTGAATCAAATTTTAGTACAACACTTCTTCTACAATCAGATGGGAAGTCTAAAAAAACAATTATGATATTGGAAGATAAGTTATGTTCCTTCTTAATGGATTACTAGGGAAGTTGGGACCAACATAATTCTTTTGTTGAATTTCCGTATAATAACAGTTTTAATTCTACTAATCAGATTTCTCGATTTGTGGAATTATATGGAATGTGGTTTCAAAATCTATATTTTTGGGATGGATTAGGTTAAAGTAAGTTCATTGGTCCCGAATTTTTTGAAGATATGGTTGAGAGACGTCCATAGTGAGGCCCAAGGTGGCCAACCCATGGGCTTAGGCCAGTTCCCAATGGGGTAGAGGGGCCCACGAGTAGTTTTCTAGCTTATAGTGCATGTTGCCTTTCAAAGAAATGACATTAGATGAGGTCTGGTGTTCGATTCCTGGTAGCCCTCTCTTGGAATAATTTCTACCTCTCATATACCGTTCATCTTTCCGGGTAATCTAGTGTCTCACCAGGTGGGAAGAATGGGAACACATCACCTGGATTATGGATTGATGTGTCGAACCATCACTGATCGAGGTGTCACCCCATTGGACGAACTGTCATCTCAGCTGAAAATGGATCCTTCCCAGTTGGGACTTATCTGGATGACGTCATCATGGGAAGGGGGGTTCTCGAGTGTGGAGGGTTAAAAAGGCCACTCTCAAGGATTCCCTTCGAATAAAGTGAATGTTTGGTTTATTCAGAAGCACATGATAACAGCTCAGATCAAGAAAAAATGTTACGAAGATAACTTGTGAAAGAATATTTTTTTCCTGGTATGTGATCATGCCTTTCTCAACATTTATCCTTGTAAAAGAGCGATGCATTTTGGTAAGAAGGGTAAGATGAGTCAGATGTTCACTATAAACTATGAAATCATGGGTAATGTTAGATCAGTGGCAGATATTGTGGCTTTACTTCAATGTTTATCCAAGGTACATTTTTTTCATGTTTAAATGTTGAGAACGTATATGCTGGATCCATCCCAGGTTTTGAGTTTAGAGTTAGTTCAGTTGTAAGAAAATATTTCTTATAACGGACAAGCAGTTCAGATTCTTGACCATAGGGAGTACGATTTGTGGAATAAAGTAATCCATCATGTTATAGTTTTGAGTACAAGATATTTGGTATAAGAGGAAACGTGGGAATATGAGAATGATATAAGAGGTAAATACCCCCATATATTAGATAAGTGAATAAAATTGTGAGGAATCAATTTATAATAGGGGGAAGGATGTAACATCCCAGGTAAAAAAAGAATATGAAATTGTCATATTCATTAATATTTTTGAATTAAATATTAACTTTACTTTAATGTGGATGCTATTTTTAAGGGAAGACCCAATACCCAATAATAATTTTCTTTGAAATCTTAAATTTCACAAAGCGTTGAGTTATATCGAAAAATAATATATTATTATTATTATTTTAAACAATAGTTAATGCATAGTCATTGTATCGGTAGGAATGAATAGAACATAATAAAATATAATTACATGTGTTTGTTTAATGTTGTTACATTTATCCAATAAATGTTATAGTATTAAAATATGAATGAAACTAATTTTAACCACGAATACTGAAATATTTGTTAAAAGGTCGATTTAGTACCTTTTGATATAGAAAAATTATTAAATCTAGTTTTTGTCAATTTTATATGGTCTCTTTGAAAAAATATAAATTTTCCTTTAGAATCAGGACATCAAAATTTACTTTGGATGAAAGTTTTGTATTTTTTTGATAATTTTATTTGTTAATAAATAGTGAAAAATACTGCATTTTAATTCAAAAACTACCTTTTAGTCTAATTTATTTGTATGCATATATTACCTTTATAATTGGTTTTAATGTTTAATTACATTATATTATTAAAATTTAGTCTAATTTTGGTCATTAAAGAAATTTCACTTTGAAATTGAACATAAACGAGTGTCAATCTTTTAATAGTTATTATTTTTCTAAAACATGCATTTTTGTTTTGACAATATGAATTAATTTTAAATTAATTTTTCAAACTTATGGGTTTTGAGTTTTGAATAATTGATTCCTTATATTGAAACAAGAGGTAAAAATTTTGTAAATAGGTAACATTTATTTTTAGATATTATGTATAGTAACTTCAGTAAATATTTTTTTACCATGGTTAAAGGGTAAATCAGGTAAATAAGAGTAAAAAAGTAATATAAAAACAATATTAAATTTCTCTAACACATGTTCTAATCCTATTTTATGATTCTTTTCCAACCATTCTATTCATTGGTTTGATTTTGGGACCCCATGGAGCCACTTGTAAGTGAAAATATTAAATTATAAAAAATATTTTAAGGTTATGTAAAATGTACGATAAACATATATCTCTTAGTCAAACAAGCTTATAATGGGTTATATATGTGATATTTTGGACTATAAAGAGTCATTATAAAGCTAAAAATATTTCATTCATCATGGTATTTTATTTATAATTTTTATACATTAAATAAATAAATTTTAATATGACACAGTGGTGATGCTGTGATTTCATAATTAAAAAATGATCCAAATAAATGATATTATAAATATTAAAATAAATTTATTTTGATACTTTTTATGAAATACACTAATTTTAGTGAAAATAATGAGTTATTATATTTGAATTAACGAATTTTTTCTGAAATAATATAATTTTTATCGATTTCAAAAAAATATTAATGTGAGTTGTATATAAATTTACATAATTGAGTTTTTAAAACAATTAATATTTTATTAAATAATTATATAATCTGAAAAATATATGATTCATCCAATTCACATAAATGACATTAAAATTTTCATTAGTGATCTATATTGTGTTTCTTGTAATTTTATCGTCAATATATTAACCATATACTATTAATATATAAGAGGGCATCGTAGAAGTTAAATAAGATTATCAAAGGGTTAAATTTAAATTATAAGGGTTATAAAAATATCCAAAACGTATCCAATTATTATTGGATTATTTTATTTCAACTTATATTAATCTTATATTATAATTAAATATGTGTTGGTCTATTGAAACGGATTTTTTTTAATAAAATAATACTTTCAAACAATCCTAAAGAGCCCCTCCTCCCTCTTATAAAAGGTCACCACCTCTAACCCATTACTAAAACCTATAAATCCACTTGCCTCATCCAACCTCTTCTCCAATAAACTCCAAAATTCCCAATATTCATAATTGAAGCCATTAATTGGGGATAAGGCAATTCAATAAATACATATCATTTAAAACAAAAGTTGATGACCGATTTAAAGGTAGCATCTTATCCCCAGTTCTTTTCTTTTATTTTCCTTCTCCAACCACCTAAACACTTTTTTTAAATTATATTATAAAAACACAAGTAACCTAAATATACAAGGATTTTATTTATAAAAAGGATTCAAACTACACTACCTCACAGCTCCATCTAATGGATATCAATATACTATTTATCTAGACAGCAAACTACTGCCTTAAGAAACAATGATTATTCAGATATCTCTTATCGCCTCTCATGGTGGCCATTATGATGGAACTGTATTTATATGTGATATATTTTATATTTATATTGTCTATCGGGTTTGGTATGTTTTATTTATATAAATCCTTTATGGTTTCAATAATGGGTATATTCC
Source organism: Viscum album (assembly GCA_963277665.1). Taxonomy (NCBI): domain Eukaryota; kingdom Viridiplantae; phylum Streptophyta; class Magnoliopsida; order Santalales; family Viscaceae; genus Viscum; species Viscum album. The sequence continues at coordinate 1,354,417,496 of OY728158.1, read as the reverse complement.
ATTATTTAATTTGAATAAGTGCGGACTACCGCCCCCTCAAAGTGATATGACTCGTTCATGCCATAGGTGGAACATATAAAGGATGGATATAATGTAATTATATATCATATTATAATGGAAATATAATATAAATATGTATCATTATGTTTTGAATCTATTAAATACATAATATAAATGAATGTTGTGTTCATGCGTACGCACGGGTTACGGTCTCCATGAACAATGCTTTTCATTACTTATATCAAAATATTATGTACTGTGATAAATAAGAATTTATATAATGGATATATATGATTTATATAATATCCTTACATGATAATAATTATGGATATAGTCGACTTTTGACCACATAGACAACTTGAAATTATAAGATGTTCATTTTTTACTCATGTACCTAATATCTACCAAATGATCATTATTAACATTAATGATTATATAATGTTTATAATGTGGTAACAAGTGATATAAAATAAATAATAATCTTGAATAAGGTTCTGAAGAATGTATAAATTATAATTAGTTTATAATTCAGGATATTAAATAATGAACGAGTCATGTGAGACCCTAGGTAAGGGACTTCATCTCAATCTCCTTTTGTTGAGGTGTTTTTGGATTTATACACAAATTAATTTTATATGGTATATAATCTCCATGGAATATTTATTTCATTCAAAGGGAATAATATTTCTATGAACCATTTTACTAAATGAAAAATGAAATCTTTCTTCTTATTGTACGTGGTGACAACAACCTTTCCACTACTACATGCATTATTTTGATATTTTGAATCCTTAACAAGCAACAAATGTTTTTAAAAGGAAATTAAATATTGTTTACTCATTTTAAATATTTCTGTATTGTATGTGGTTTTGAGAATGGATTTATTATTTCAATATATTATGATGTTATATTGGTATTTTAATGTGGAAATTATATCATTTCTTTATTTTTGATCATGTGATGTGATTATGTTATGGTTTTTGGCCATTGTTTATGCATATATGAGGTTGAAATGTAAATGAAGGGAGGGTGAGCCCGAGGTAGATCTCTAATTCATTGGATAAATTGATGGAGTTAAACGTTAATGTTTATTTGAAGAGATTTAGGGAATATAATATGATGGGTATTCCAAACGTAACTCCCTATGTAGCTATGAAAGATACTACAAAAGTATGTTATAAATAACAGAAGATACCTTTATGATTTATGATTTCTATGTGTTATTAAAAAATATTATGATTTCATGTGGTATATTAATGAGCTTATATTTTGTATGTATTTATGGACTAATGTTTTATTTCTTTATTTTATAACCCTTACAATTTTTTTTCTCATCCCAGGTTTTTTGAAATGTTTTTCATAGAGTATAAGGAAGGGTAAGGGAGAGGAAATATTCATGATGATCTATATCATGAACAAAATTATTGTTTTATTTTAAGAGTTATTATTTTATAGAAGAATATTTACTAAGTAAAAGATACTACATGTAATATTCAAGAAGTTTTGTAAACGTTTTAGCATAATTATCTAAAATTATAAACCTAAAAGGACCCAAAATGTTAATTCTTGATTTAATACAAGATTACATAATGTTTAAGGCTAGGACATTATAAATATATTTAGGGATGGTTGGGTATATGTGCCCTTATTTTGTATCAAAATAATGTTTGGTGGAAGGAGTAATAAGTTGAAAGAATCCAATATCGTTTTCATGAATCATTGGGGATTCATGAAACTATGAGTAATTTGATGCAGAAAACAATTGAATATATTGAATCACATATATAAAATTAAATGTGTAATGTAGAATATCTCAAAACATTTTTTTAATAAAGCATGGGTTTCAATAATTATTTATACTCATAATGTATAGGAGTTTCATGAAATGTATCTCAAAAAAAATTAATTTGAATGAAACAAGTATAGTAATTCTCATTGGATCCACATATGTGTAACTATATATCATTACATCATTAATTTATTTTTTTTAATCAACATTATGTGTGGGAAGAGAGATTTTTAATGTGAATATAGTTGTCAAGATCCGTACAATGGGGAGTTAAATTTTTATTTATAGTATTTTACATCATAAAGGTAATGATGTAACTGTAGATGATAGGTCTCATGAATTTATTATATTCACTATAATTCATAAAAATACCATTTTCAGAATGTTTAAATATCTATATGATAATTATATGATTCATGAACTCCCACAATTTCCCTTGTATTTTATTCAATCATTATATATTTCATGGATTATTACATTTTAATTGGATCTTTTCCCTAGAGAATATTTCTATGAATGAATAACATTGTTAAGAATGATCAAATTTTTCAAAATGTCCCCCAATGTTTCATTTAAAGTTGTTTGGGGTGATTTTGAGTGTTAATAAAACATACTGAACATGATTCATTAGGGATAGTGTTTCTGAATCATACACATTTATGGTGATGAGTTAATCCTTCCACAAAAGGCTATATTCTTTGTAACTATGATGAATGATATGTGTACTCTAATGTGAATTAAACTTATGGGTTCCTCGTCATTCGCGAGAGTGTCATCATTTATGCTAGGCTCTCCATTTGTGGCTACTCATAGTGATTTAGCATTTCTATAATAGAATTTTTTTTGAGGAATGAATCATCCCTCAAAATGAATAATTGTAGTATGCAGACAACATAAAAATATGGTGAATGATATATGACATAATATTTTTGGGTATTTTTTATTATATAGTTTTTTCAAAATTTATTTTATAATTTGAAATACCCAAATGATGTCATTTTAGTGAGCTAAATTCATTAGATATGTTCATTGTTGTATGAATTCATAAACGTATGATGTGGTTCATGAGGGAAATTTTCAATTAATGAATAACGTTGTTCTTGAGGGAGAATTCCATGAAGGATAGAGAGGATCATGAGGGTGGATTCTGTAAGGAAATAAATTGAAAATATGTTAATGATCATAAAGGACATGCCATCAATCGAGTGAAGGATGCCCCTAAAGTAGTAGAGGTTTTTTAGGCATCTTCCATCCCAGAAGAAATGTTTCTCTAATAAGAAAATTCCTTCTATGAAGCACTCACAACACATGATATGATGTTGTTCACAGATAATGGAATAATTTTCATGGAGGGTGAAATGATGTTCAGGGAGGAACTAAAATTGTTTGAGAAATCAATTTCAACAAACATACGGTACACAAAATAAAGGATTTCATTTACAATGAAAAAACAAGACTTCATGACACACCCATATATGTGTGAAATAATTCATAGGAGATTTAGAAGAACAATAGGCAATTTTATTAGAGTAGTGATAAAACATCCATTAATATATAATAGACCTTTCAAATTTAGATTTTTCATAAAATAATGTTGATATTGATACCACTCTTAAAATTATATGGGAAGTGGTCCTGGGAAAAGAGGTGATGTAGCCCAAACATTATTTTGGAATTGATCAATAGTGTATTTGGTATGTTAACATAGTGTCATTGGATGAACCTTCGATGATCCTCAGTGAGGGTGAAACATGTAAATTTTTTTCTTCCAATACATGTATTAATTTCTGTTCATAAATGGGAAAGGGGGAGAAGAATTTTTTTAAAGAATGAAATTGGATCATAAGGGGTTATTTTTTTTTTCATACATTTGTTTACCCCCACCCCTATTACAATAGTAAACATAGATGGGATAACAATGTGTATCATAGTGATTGTTTTATATCATATATTTTCTTTCAATGGTTTCAATGGTTTTTTCAATCACAAAGGTATTCAAATCATTGATAGAAACTATTTTAAAATATAGATTAATTGGATGCATCACTACATCTGATCATTATAATTGGATTTTTTTTATAGCTACAATGCATGGAATTTATCCTTCAATTATAGTGGTGCAGTATAATAGGAATACCACATATAATTAGATTCTCAAACCAAATGTTAAATTTATTTAGGGGGATCCAAATCACACACAATCTATAAGAAGTCTGTTTAATGTATTTCATCACATTTTATGAGGGTAAATTTAATAAATAATTATGTGGGTAACGAAAATGTCTGAGGAGAAATGTTTTAGCTTATATAGAACTTGTATGAGGTTCTCATAATACACCATAATGATTCCATTCATGCATTTATGAATGAGTTGAATGCTATTCAACATGAAATTTTTTGTCTTGAGGAAATTATTTAATATTTAATGTCGGTTAAGAATACATTGAGAAGATATCCATGTGGGTCTAATCTAAATTTTTCTGTATTGGAAGAATCATATCCAGTGTATTAGACATTAGATATTTTTTACAATACACTTGTTCCATATGAGATGATAAATATTGATAATGACTTAGTGGTAAAAGTTAACACATAAGAATGTGTAACTCAACGCCATGAAAAAGGTAACTATTGATGATGGGTAGGAATAATATGAAATAGTTGAGGTCATGTAATTCCATTAATAAATCCTTCAAATATGAAAAGTAACATTCAAGTGAAAAATATCACTTTCATTCATTTGATGTATAACATTTTTAAATCATGCTGTAGGTTACCCCTAGAACATTAAATATGTAAGAACTCGGTTCTTGATTTTGAAGAACGAGCTTTTTCTATTCTCTTTTACTTAAGTGTTTTTGAGAAAATATGGAAAATGGAGAACATCCCAAATTTGTAAAGTACATGCCGTGTACTTTGTCCACACGCCATGTACTTTTGGCAGTGTGGGATGGGTACACGGGTCGTGTGGCCATGTTGGTGATGAAGGGTGTATGAACCAAATACATGCCGTGTAGTAGTCCCATACACGCCGTGTAGTCAGTTGACAGCTGAATAGTAAGGCGGTGGCCACCTGTGCGACTGAACACGGTGTGTACTCGAGAAGACACACCGTGTTCTCATGTCAACAGGTGAACATTTCCAACCTGGCGGGAAGCCGCCTGAGAAACAGTTTATAAATTGGGGGTACACGCCGTGCACTTGGAAGTACACGCCGTGTACGTTTTTTCCACTTAAATGGGAAGTATCCTCCCCTGTTCACAGGGAAGGTTTAGAACCCGAGGAAGAAGCGGTAGGGGATGGCCGACCCTTTGACGGTCCTCCGAGTGTTCGTTTGTAATCTGTTTTCACCTCGGGCAATCTCGTTGGAACCGCACAGGGGAGCCCTCCACTCTCCTTAAGACGTTCATACCAATTATTTCTTGAGGGAATGTTTTTTGCGTTTGAATGGGTATTATTTTTCACCAGATCTACATTGTTCTTGGGCGTTTCTCGAATCGACGTTCTTGTATAACACAAGTGGGCGTATGAGGTAGGTGGCTTGGTGATAATTTTTGCAAATGTCGTGTGTTTTGTGCGTTTTTGTGCCATGAACCCATGTTGGGGTGTCGTGTGGCTGAGGCCATTGTTATATTAACCACATAGAATTGAATATGTGATTAATTATGATAATAAAATATTGGTTGGGATCAATTCTTGGATCCAAGACCATCCTGAGGGGTTCGTTCCTCTATTTGTTTGTTTTTCCAGGATACCCGAGGGTATTCCATGTTTAAATTATGAATTAATTTTTCCTGGAGAGGAACAGAATTCAAATTGCATGTTTATATGTTGGGTAGGGCTCGGTTACTTATGCCTGAGGACTGTGTTTTTATATAGCCTGAGGGCGTGACTTTATTAGCCTGAGGGCAATGTTCTATTTCCACCTGAGGGCAAACATTCGTGCCTGAGGGCTTGACTTCTATGCCTGAGGGAAAACATTTCTACACCTGAGGGAAAATTCTGTTATGCATGAGGGCTATACATGCGGGTGGGATTCTGCTTACCTGAGGGTAAGGTTTTTCTTGTCTGAGGACGTGGACATTTTACATAGAAATATACTGTGGTGATTTATAATATTTAATGTATTAAATTATTAATAAAATGTAAACTTAATTGTTATGTTAGTTACTTTTCAGTACTTCTTACTTTATTTCATTTTACTATTGCACACTGTTGTTGCTTGTTTATACGTAGTTGGGCACGAGCCTTTGGTGGGTGCCTACTGAGATATATTTCTCACACCCTGTTTGGGTCATGCATTTCATCCAACACAGATTATGTTGCTACAGGTGTGGATAAGGGAAAGAGTCCCTATACATGTAAATGATTGCTGCTGAGGAGTAGGAGAGCATGGGACCGATCCTAGCCTCGCGATGCCGATGCGAGTTGTTTAGCATTGTTTTGATGTACTCTGCTTTTAGTTGTATTGTAGTGATGTATATCATGTTCTAGATATTTTTTTAGAACTTGAGACTTGTAGCATCATTATTTATATATTTTTAGTTGTATCCACTGTTGTTGTTTATTTCGGTTGTGTAAGGTTTATTTCTTCCACTATCGTTGTATGTTTTGTTTTGTTTTCTGATGCGCTACTCTTTAAAAAATGAGGGCATAGTTTCACCACAATTAGACCTAGCCCCTTGCTTCTAGTCGGAAACCTCTGGTGTTTGGGGAAATGCGCTTGACATCACATGGCAAAGCGGGTTCGGGGAACCTGTTGAGTGGCACCAGGAACTAGGTCGTTACAAAGTGGTATCGGAGGAGGTTTCTTTTCATTGACTTACTATTTGGCATCGTAGTCAAGGATAGGATGAATGGTCGATGGTAATAAGTTGTTCCTGGGAGTAGCTAACTCGTGTATAGGGAAAATCCAATTTACCTTGTATTTCAATCTTACTGATTTTTAAAATTACATTTGATATGATTTCACTGTTGGGTGACACACTTATATTGTGATGTTTATATTTTATCTATGGGTTCTATTTACATTGCAACCTGATGAGATGTGGGTATTCCATCTCATGCATCATTTAGTCACATGTTAGAATCACATTCCATGCATAGTTTCCATTCCATGTTGTTGCATTAGAAAATTGCATGTTGTTGTCATAGTTGTTGTTCTAGCAAAGCATGATGTTTTGATAACAGCTTGATTAATACCTGCTGTTTGATAGGGTATTTTTGAGTGAGCATGTTTATAAAATAATGGATTCCAAACATTTGTTTTTGGGGAGTATGGGACCCTATTTAACAGAATTTGGTGTGTCATTGACTGTTTATTTTGTTATAACACAGATAAGCTATCAAACATTGATTTGTGGGGAGTAAGGGACCTCACAGATCGGAATTTGACACTTAGGTATTGTTTTTCTATGTTTTCTGGGTTCCGTGGAAATTTCTAAGGCATACTCTCTAGAAACCCAGTATACACGCCGTGTAGTATTTTAAACACGTCGTGTGTGACCTTCTGTTTGGGAATAAAAATGAAATTTTTGAGTACATGCCGTATACAAAGAGTACACGTCATGTAGTCTCTCCCCGTGTCACAAAACGTGTGGTCGGCGGCACAGGGAAGTAAAGAGCCTGGATAAAACACACTGTGTACCGAATGTACACACCGTTTAGTGTTCACCCAGAGTCCGGCCATGTAACTAACAACACTGGTTGATGTACTCCTTTACAAAACAAGTTGTGTCAATGATGTACACGTCGTGTAGTGTGACCTGGGGACTCGGACATGTAACTAACAACACAGGTTGGTGTCACCTCTCCTTGAACACACCGTGTACCTGTGGGACACGCCGTGTAGTCTTTTCCGAGGACAGACCGTGTTGAGTTAGCCATGTGATGGGAGAATAGGGTGGTGTACACGCCATTGCGGTTATAACACACTATGTAGTGCCAAGCCGAGCAGTCAGTTGTGTCACAAACTACACAGGTAGTTGTAAATAACACCATACATACCGTGTAGATATGAAAAACGTCGTGTAGTTTTGTTCAAACAGGAGTCTTGTGTCTTAGCCGTGCAGAAGGACCGGGCATGGGAAGGGGAGTCAAGAACACACTGTGTAGTCAGCATACACGTCGTGTAGTCCTATTTTTCAAACTTTGAAGGCCTTCTTCCTCATGTTTCCTTTTGGGTTTCTTTGTTTTCGGTCGTTGTTAAATTTGTTTTGAATGCGTGTTTTGACCATGTATTGTCATGCCGCCTAGACGACCAGACGTTGTTCTCCAGGAGAGCGGTGATGACTATACTCCAGAGATGGTGGGCCATGGCCTACTAGTTGATCCTCCAGTATAGCCACATGCGGCACCAGCTGTTATACCAGACACAGGTGCAGAGGCACTGTTCCGTGAAGGCTTGATGTTGTTCATGTAGACCTTTCAGGGAGTATAGAATGATGCCACTTCAATGGCTGAGCTGACTCATATCTTCCAGTAGCTGCATATGCCTTTGTTTTCAGGGGATGGTGGACCACAGGCTACTGAGTCTTGGCTGGGATCGATGTATACTATTTTTGAGCATCTTGAGATGCCTCCAGGGCGGAGGGTCAAGTTCGCGACATACATGCTACGTGATTCCTTCAAGAGGTGTTGGGATTTTACCACCCAATCAGAGCATCACAGAGACATGACATGTGAGAATTTTCTAGGCAGTCTTCTATGAATTCTTCTTTCCAGAGACGCGGAGAGAAGATAGAGCTCGAGAGTTCATGAATCTGCAGAAGGGTGCCATGTCGGTGATGGAATATTCTACTCGTTTCACCGAGCTTTAGTGTTTTTCACCAGTGATGGTGGGTGACGAGACATTGAGGGTCAGAAGTTTTGAGGATGGTCTTCATTATGACATCCGAGCACTGGTAAATGTTTTCAGGATGTCTACAGTATATGCTATTGTGAATCAGGGACTGATTATAGAGAGGAACCTACGGGGATCGGGTGGTGTGGGCCAGGGCGGTTCAGCACCAGTTACTGGTACTATTTATACTGCAAAGAGGAAGAGACAAATGGACTTCTCTCCGGGTGGCAGTACTAGCCAGGCAGTTTCTTCAAGTGGCCCGATCAGGAGCCACTAGTGTGGTAGAGAGGGTAACAAGAGACAGAAGTGTTCAAGAGACCCATTGGAGTGCCGAGTGTGCGGCAAGATGGGTCATCTGCATCGCTTCTGCAGGGTGTTTCCATCAGTGTCCAATGAGAGGGGTTCTGTATAGACTTTGTGTGCGGGAGTAGGACAAGTGGCTTCTTACCAGTCAAGAAACTGGAATACGTCTGGGCGTGCCGGTAGAGATGGTTGTAGTGGCCAAGGTAGCCAGACAATAGGATCTCAGAGGCAGCAGGGAGGGACATCTTAGGGTAGGTAGGCTGTGTCGCAGGGCTGCGGCACTGGGCATGCATATGCAGTGCAATAGACCGAGCAGGAGCCGGATCCTGGACCTTCTACTGTCAGAGGTACTATCTTAGTAGCTTCTTTTTTATCTTTAGTACTTTTTGATATAGGTGATACACATAGTTTCATATCTGTACCTGTTTTAGAGAACCTTGGGCTCTATGTTTCCACTTTTTCTGATATCATGACTCTACACACTCTATTGGGGACTAGAATGGATGGTGTCTGTCAGTGCAATGAGTTCCCCATTGAGGTTGTATGGTGTCACTTTCTTTGGGACCTCTATGTCTTAGAGATAAAAATCTATGACGTCATTCTCAGAATGGACAAGTTGGTTCCCTTTCGAGCCTTTGTAGACTGCAATCGTCACAGGGTGAGTTTCATGTCACTAGAGAGTGGAGAGTTTCTATACAACGGTGAATGGGATGTTCAGGAAAGTCAAGATGGACCAGAGCTTCATGGGTAGGGGGAGTCACAGCCCAGATTGTGAGTTTATATCTGGACGACCAGGGGACTTGTCAGACAGATTTCCCTCCAGTGGTTGAATGGTTCAGGGACGTCTTCCCGAACGACTTTTCAGGTCTTCCTCTGGAGGGAGAGGTGTATTTCTTTATTGAGCTTGTGCCAGGAGCAGAACCAGTGTCCATTCCTCCTTATAGGATGGCTACACCTAATTTTCAGGAGCTCAAGAGGCAGTTAGAGGGGTTAAAGGAAAAGGGTTTAATCTGACCCAGTACTTCTCCATGGTGTTCTCCTTTCCTTTTTGCGAAGAAGGGGGACGATAACCTTAGACATTATGTGGATTATCGAAAGCAAAACCGGTTGATGGTTAAGAACTGATATCCCTTGCCAAGGATTGATGATCTTTTTGATCAACTCTATGGAGCACAAGTGTTCTCGAAGATTAATTTGAGATCAGGATATCACCAACTACGCATTAGACCATATGATATACCTCCCACAACTTTCATGAGCAGGTTTGGTCTATATGAGTATACGGTTATGCTGTTCGGACTCACAAATGTGCCAGTAGTTTTCATGGCTCTGTTGAATCATGTGTTCCATCCTTATCTAGACTCTTTTGTGGTAGTATTCATGGAAGAAATCTTGGTGTACTCTCACACTCGACACGACCATGCCACCCATCTTGAGATCATATTGAGTACACTAAGAGAGCATCATCTATATTCTAAGATCTCAAAGTTCCCCTTTTGGGAGGACCAGAAACACTTCCTGGGTTATATCATCTCAAAGGTAGGAGTTGATATGGACCCAGAGGAGGTGAGAGCAGTAGTTTCTGGGGAGAATACAAAGAACATGTTTGAGATACGAAGATTCTTAGGGCTAGCTGGTTACTAAAGACTCTTAATACAGGACTTCTCCCACTTAGCAGCGTCGTTGATGGGTCTGACTAAGAAGGGTGTGATGTTAGTTTGGTCGGAAGCTTGCGAGGAAGCCTTTCAAGTCCTAAAAGTAAGGTTGATATCAGCACTGATCCTGATACACCAAGAACAGGGGAAGATCTATACAGTTTTCTGTGATGTATTAGGGTTTGGGTTGGGAGCAGTGTTGATGCATGGCGATCGAGTAGTTGTGTACGGGTCTCGGCAGCTAAGGCCACATGAGATGAATTACCCAACGTATGATCTCGAGTTGGCTACAGGTTTTTTTCATTGCACTATTGGAGACATTATCTATTGGGAGAACATTTTGTGGTCTTCACCGAACACAAAAGTCACAAGTACATTTTTACTCAGTATGACTTGAATCTGAGGCAAAGATGGTGGATTGAATACCTTCAGTCATTTGATTTTGAGATTTCCTATACACCTGGTAATGTTAATGTAGTGGCTGATGCACAGAGTAGGAAGACTCAGATACATGCAGTGCAGGAGGCCAGTGACGAGTGACTGCTCATGGACTTGTTCTCTGAGATGCATCTGGAGGTGCACGACAGTCAGGGGCAGACTTATCTTTCCTCTTTAGCTGTGACTTCTACCCTCCTGGATAGAGTGAGGATGAGACATATATCTGATTCAGAAGGCCTAGTTATACGGGAGTTAGTGGAAAGTGAGGACCATCCTCCTGGTTGCACGACAGGTGATGATGAGGTTCTGCGTTTCCATGGACGAGTATGGGTTCTAGGGGATATACGTGAGCAACTGATGCGGGAGATTCATGTATCATCTTGGGAATTTCATCCCGGGGTTACCATGATGTATTGTGACTTGAGACGTCAGTATTGGTGGTCGGGTCTGAAGATGGAAGTAGCTGGTAATGTTACGAGATGTTCCACCTGTCAGAAGGTGAAGGCGGAGCTTCAGAGACCTGCTGGATTGTTACTGCAGTTACCCATTCTGGAGTGGAAATGGGATGATGTCACGATGGAATTTGTGACTGGATTACCGAGGTCACCTCTTGGAAATTATGTCATGTGGGTTTTCATGGACAGGCTCACGAAGGTAGCCCACTTTTTTTCCGATCAAGGAGACATTCGGTGTTGATGGGATCGTAGTTCTTTATATCCGAGAGATCGTACGTCTTCATGGGGTACCTCGTTCTATAATTTCAGATAGGGATGCCTGTTTCACATCTCGTTTCTTGAAGAGTTTCCAGAGGGATCTAGGTACACAGGTGCTTCTGAGCACAACATACCACCCTCAGACAGATGGCTTGTCAAAGCATACTATACAGGTGCTTGAGGACATGTTGCATCCATGCGTCCAGGACTTTGGAGGCTCTTGGGAGAAGCATATTCCCCTAGTCTAGTTTGACTATAAAAATAGCTTATAGAAAACTATTTAGATGGAACCTTACGAGGCTTTATATGGTAGGCCATGCTGATAAACTTTGTGCTTGTTAGAGGTAGGTGAGCTTGCTTTAGTAGGACCACATCTCGTGCAGGAGACTTCTGAGCAGGTCCAGTTGGTTCAGAAGCGGATGGCTACCGCGCAGTCTCGTCAGAAATCTTATGCTGATCGCCGCAGATGACCTTTGGAGTTCGTGGTTAGGGATTAGGTTTTCTTACATGTTTCGCAGAGGTTGGGAAACAAGTTGATCAGGCGACCAGGTAAACATTCACCGAGGTATGTGGGTCCATTTGAGATTCTGGAGAGAGTCGGGATTTTTTCATATCAGTTGCAGTCACCGCAGAGGTACTAGGACATGCACGACGTCTTCCATGTTTCTCAGTTGTTTTGTTATCATTCGAACCCATATCACGTTTTTTATCTAGAGGAGGTTGAGCCAGAGTTATATGTGTCCTTTGAGGAGAATCTGATTCGTATCATTGACAAGAGCACGAGGTTCTTTGAGGCCGGTCAATTCCTCTCAAACGAGTGTTATGGTAGAATGACCGAGTGCAGGACTAAACCTGGGAGCCGGAGACCGATGTTCGTGCTCATTGGTCGGAGTTATTCACGACTATATCTTCACCACATTTGGAAGGGAAATTCGGGGATGAATTTATTTAATGGGTGAAGTTTGTTAGAACCCGGTTCTTATTTTTGAGGTACGAGCTTCTTCTTTTCTCTTTTCCTTAAGTGTTTTTGAGAAAATATGGAAAATGGGGAAAATCCTAAATTTTGGAATGTACACACCGTGTACTTTTTCCAAACATCATGTACATTCGGCCGTGTGGGATGGGTACACGAGGCATGTTTCCATGTCGGTGATGAAGGGTGTAGGAACAAACTACACGCCGTGTAGTGGTCCCTTACACGCCATGTAGTCAGTCGACAGCCGAATAGTAAGGTGGTGGCCAGCTATGAGAATGAACACACTGTGTACTCGAGAAGACATGCAGTGTATTCATGTCGATAGGTGAACAGTGTCAGGCAGGCAGGAAGCCACCAGAGGAACAATTTAAAAATTTGGGGTACGATCCGTGTACATGGAAGTACACGCCGTGTACTTTTTTTCGTTTAAAATGGGCAGTAGCCTCCCCTGTTCAAAGGGAAGGGCTAGAAATGGAGGAAGGAGCAGGAGGGGAAGACCGAAACTTTGAAGATCTGTCGGGTGTTCGTCTGGAATCCGTTTCCGCCTCGGACGATCTCCTTGGAACCGCACAGGTAAGCCTTCTGCTCTCCTTAAGCCGTTCATACAAATTCTTTCCCGAGGGAATGTTATTTACGTTTGAATGGGTTTTATTCTTCATCAGATCTATGTCATTCTTGGGCGTTTCTGGAACTGGCGTTTGTGTATAACATACGTTGGCTTATAAGGTTTGTGGATTGGTGTTACTTTTTCCAACTTCCGTGTGTTTTGTGCGTTTTTGTCCCACGAACCCATATTGGGGTGTTGTGTGGCTGAGGCCATTGCAATATTAACCACCTAGAATTGAATAGGTTATTAATTATGATAATAAAATGTTGGTTGGAATCAATGCTTGGATTCAGGACCATCCTGAGGGGTGAGTTCCTATCTTTTTCCATTTGGCTAGGATACCCGAGGGTATGACTTTTTTAAATTATGCATTACTTTTGCCTTGAGAGGAATTGTATTGAAATTGCATGTTTATATGTTGTGCATGGCTCGGTTACTTATGCCTGTGGGTGGTGTTTTTCTATAGCCTGAGGGAGATGTTCTATTTCCACCTGAGGGCATTCTTTTGTGCCTGAGGGCCTGACTTCTGTGCCTGAGGGTGAAACTTCCTACACCTGGGGGAAAATTATGTTATGCCTAAGGGCTATACTTGCAGGTGAGATTATTCTTACCTGAGGGTAAGGTTTTTCTTGTTTGAGGACGTGGACTGTTTACTTAGAAATTCACTGTGTTGATTTCTAATATTTAATAGATTAAATGAATAATAAAATGTCAATTTAATTGTTAAGTTAGTTACTTTTTAGTACTGCTTACTTTATTCTATTTTACTATTGCACACTCTTGTTTCATACTTACACGCAGTTGGGCACAGGCCTTTGGTGGGTTCCTACTGAGATATATTTCTCACACCCTATTTGGGTCACGCTTTTTGGCCCATACAGATTATGTTGCTGCAGGTATGGATAGGGGCAAGAGTCCATATACAGGCACATGATTGTTGTTGAGGAGTAGGAGGGCATGGGACCAAGCCTAGGTTCACGATGCTGCTGTTTTCTATTTTTCTTTGTTTCGCTGTACTCTACTTTCGGTTGTACTGTAGTGATGTATAACATGTTCTGGCTGTTTTCTTATAACTTGAGACATGTAGCATCATTATTTATATACTGTTGGTTGTATACAATACTGTTGTTTATTTCGGTTGTTTATTGTTTATTGATTCCACTATCGTTGTATGTTTTTTTGTATTCTGTTGTGCTACACTTTGAAAAATGAGGGCATAGTTTCCCCACTATCAGACCTGGGCCCTCGCTACTAGTCAGCAGCCTCATGTGTTTAGGTAAATGTGCTTGAGGACATGTGGAAAACCGGGTTCGGGGCACCCATTGAGTGTCACTTGGAACCGGGTCGTTACAAAATAATATGATGAAGATGATGTTGAAATTCCCACGAAAAGGCTCCATCCTATGTCAATGTGATGTGAAATTTTAAAATAATTTTTTTTCCCAAAATTATGAATCTCATTTCATAAAAATATTAATTTTCATAAGAATAAATGGTTGTTGATATGGAGAAAAAAAAATATAAAGAATAATTAAAAAAAATATTTGATATGTAGGTGAACCTTGAATCTTCTCCTAAGGATTTTATTTAGATCCAAAAAAATAAAACATAGTATTTTGTTATTCAAAAATATTATATGAAAAATAAGATACAATAGTCATATGACGTTAAATAATAATTTCAAAATATTATATCATTAATTATAAAGAATTCCTAAATGGTTTTTGAGTAAAAGTTGAAATCCAATGATTGAAAATGTGTGGTTTTAGTTTTGATGGATAAAACAAAATATAAAATAAAAATTATCAATAAACATGAATAGGATTTCATGACCATACAATGAAATGGTGATGACTAAGAATATCACTTAACACAGGTTTTGATATTGGGATAGCAGATCAAATACGTGACAAAAAAGAGGGATGTGAAGCATAATGATATAGAAAAACAATACCTATAGTCAAATAAATATAATGTGGAAATTATGGGGCTTTCCCGTAAATATAAATATGTGAGTTTTTATGTAACCCCATAAGCCCTCACTCTTATGTTGGATGTGATTTATGTAAAAATAAGAATCATAGAATAAAAAGTCCCAATGAGGAACTGAACATACAATAATATACTAGAATATACCTTTTATAAGTTGTTATTGTGGAGTAAATATGGTATATTATCCAAATGTATTTTCTATAGAGAAATCGTTTTTAAGGGAATGTAACCAATATAAGCAGTTGTAGAATGATCATTATTGATAGAGATCATTTGATTTTCCCTATTTTGGTTGAAAATGATTTAGACACATGGAATGATATTTGTTTATCACTAAAGATGAGGAATGTATCAAAAAAGATTGAATTTTTAGATAAAAATTAGATGAATGTGTCATTATATGAGATAAAAATGAAAAATAAAATTTTATCTCTAGAAAAAGAATCTTGTCCATCATACTCAAATAGAGACCATGATTATCAATATATAATAGGTATGAAGTCCCTAAATGGATAAAATGAAAAATATAGGAAAATGTAGTACTTGTGGATACTTACCTTAAAGGATCCAATCGTTATGGAGTATAATTACAAGATATTGGATGCACATCCAAAATGGAAAGTTATAATAATCTTGTTACCATCATTAAATATGAATAGGAAAGTATTTTAATTTTTTTTAAGTATTATGGAATGAAGATTTTTGTATTATTAAATTTCAGATTAGTTGAAAAAGAAAATAGACGTGATGATGTCTTGGTTGTTAAAGGGGTCAATCACAAAATTCTAAGCATCATTCATCTATGTGACTCTGGGAATGGTATATGATTTAATAATAAGATGATTATCATCAAGGGAATATATGGTGCTATTATTTTATTTGGTAAAATAAAAATGGGTAATCTATACAATGTTAGTGGTTACGAAGATAAGTGAGTAATATATAGGGAGGAGGAAAAGAAGATGTGCCATTAATGGATTGACCATCAATTCTATTCATCTATGGATGATTTGGTAAATGTAAAATCCTAAAATCTTCCATAGTTTAATCAGTCTTCAATTAAGGTACTTTTATTGTAACAATTTAATAAAATTTCAATTTTGGTTTTTCTTGAGGTGTGATTGAGTGAAATTTAAGAAAATTGTGAGAAAAGGGGTTGTTCGTGTATGGCACGAAATCATAGAATATCATTATCCTTGCCCAAGGAACTATAGACCCATGAACTATCAGGGTTCTCATGGTTGGCACATGGTTGTAAAAACCAGGTACCCTGAAAAGTAAAACAGTGAACCCCAAATATTTATGGTCCATGGTTCACGCACGGTTAGGAGAAACATAACGCTCATTCAATGAAAACTGTGTGTAGTCATTTTAATTTATCGAAAATTGGTTTTAAAATTAATTGGATCATCGAAACAAATCCCATTTAACCCACACAAGGAATAACACATTTTTTTTATCATTTCACAACATTCTAGTGGGATTTCATGTCTATCTGACCTCTTGTATTCCTGTATAAAATCCCATATCAATGATCTTCCCCTCTCTCAGTTTGTGGATAGAATCTCATTGTTTTTTAATAATCCTCACAGGATCCCTCTTTATTTTTATATATTGAATATTTCATTTTTTCATGATATATATCTGTATTTAATGAATATTTGTCTTGACTATTTTATATTTATATAAATCTAAGAGGCCGCATTTTGTTTAATATTTATTTTGGGTTATAGATTTTAATTAGATCTACATCATTGTGTAGACCAATTTTTTTATTTCCATTGAGAGTATATTAATCAATGGTTTTATGTAGGCTGTATTATATTAAATTCTTGTAGTTGCGATTTAAATATTAATTTTCATGTTTTAGTATTTCTAATAATATTTAGAAATTCAAACGCCAAAATTATTTAGTTATTTTGGATAATTAATTAAATGATTTATTATATAAAATGATCATTAATTTGAGACTTAATCATAATATTAAAGGGGTTTCCATTTTAATTATTAACTAGGATTAATTTATGTAGTTTAGAGTTAGACCATTAAGTTAATTTTTTTTGTGTAATGCCTCAGTCAAAGACCGAAGCACCATTTATTAATTAAAGAAACAACAGTTTACATAAGACGAAAGGATGGGATTTTATTACAATCTCTTTCAAAGAGGTGAAGTAAATCAGCTGGCAGCACATCCATCCAAATCATGCTCTGGTGGACACCCCCATAATATGTTGAGATAAATTGTTTGATATAATTATTTGATGCATTAATTATTAAATTCGAATATTTATTTGTCTCGATAATTAATTATATATTTATTATAAAATATTAATGTCATTAGTTGAGATAATTAATGATATATTAATTATGGAAAATTAGATTTATATTGATGAGATAATTAAATTTAAAAATAATAATGCAATATTGAATTGTTTTATTTGAAATGACTAACTGATGAATTAATTAAAATATTTTTCATACATAATTAAGTGGGGAATTAATTGTGTGTAATTTTGTAATAAACTATCTAATGATTTTTTTAATGTTATTGGTGATGAATAATTAACCGATAAAAAATTATTTGTAAAATAATAAAAACATGGTCATTCTATTATGACATGTATGAATGGAAACCTGGTAATTCTCTTATGATTAATGTAATGGGAATATTGTCATTAAATTAAAATGTATACATGCTAACATGGAAATTATACTTATGAGTAAAATAATGGTAACATGATCATTCTATTGATAAGTATGAAGTGTAACATTGTTGACATACTTGTGAATGTTAATATTAGTAATGTTTGAAAATGAGTGTGAATTGAGAAATGTTTATAAAATTACTCTGATATATGGCCTAACTTGATAAATTATTTTGGATCCAACATGTGTCAAATCGAGTATTGGGATATAATGTAACATTATAATAAATTGAGATATAACTTTAGTAAAATTTGGTATTAAAACATGTTATTACCTGAGAAAAAATTTGGGGTTCGTCCTGAGCCTAGGATAATATTTTTGTACTTGTGCCTTTAAGAATCTTAGAGTTAATGTAGTTAAATAAAGATTAAATTAAAATATAATTAATATATATTTATGATTTTTACTTATATCATTATAGATTTGAAAATAGTATTATCTGACTGTATATTGTTTTATTAAATGTTGGTGGTGACCAAATGGGAAGTACTGACACCCTAATTGAGAAGTTTGTTTCGTACCAAATATAAATTTATTATATTAATATAGTTTAAAAGAAAATTCCCTTTGTAAGATGGATATTTGGGGATGAATCATTGATAAGGGAACCATATACTGTTTAGGGACCACATTGGAGTCTTTGGTTTATTTATTTTCTGTTTCTATTTTGGAAACCTAAGAATTACATTGAAAGAAATTATTCTATTTTTTTCGGATATAGAATTTTAATAATTTGTAATTTGAGATATTTTTTTGTTTATTATTATAGATTTCATCCTCTATTATCAATTCAATTTTTGAGGGTGTATTACTCTTATATGATAGGGTAGAGTATCTGTATGATTCACTTATCAGGACATCACTACTAGTCAGCTGCATATAGCGTATGATGAGGCATGAATGAGCTCATGTGACCAATCCGCTCATGGAACTAGTCAGTTGCAACCACGTGAAGAAATTACAGTGCTCATTCAAAGAGTCAGTTTTCATTTATTCATAATTTGAATTAATATTTGTTAATGTTTTATAAGAGGCTTCAAAGAGTTGTCACCTGGTAATGAGCTATTACATGGGAGTTGGAAACCCAATAATGGGGGAAAATTCAAGTACACATGGTGGGAATTATTGTTATTTTTTATGATCTCACATTAATATTATTCAACCTTTGGTGAAAAAAAAGTTGTGTGACGTTATTTTTTTTGATATTTTCACATAAATGAAATGTTTCCTTGTATGTCATGAATTTTGATTCTCGATTCATCATTCTAAGAACTCAAGATAATTTTATGACATGCATCATTCTAGGAATTCATGTGAAAATGGGTATTTGGTATGTTGTTGAACATAAATTGTTTTACTTTATTTTGATATTCAATTGAAATTCTTTCAAATTTCTATTTCATAAAATTAAAATGATGTAAAATGAGAATAAATGGTTTTCAAAATGAGAAAAATTATAGTAGAATTTGTTTACACATGTTACCCAAGACCTAGGTGTGTGATGGATAAGGGTACTTTTAGTTCCTCAATAATGACTACATGACAATATTTATGGGAATGAATTATAATAACATGTAACGATTGTTCTTTTTTGTGTAAATGTGTCAAATTTTTTAACATGTCCTAAGATGTCTATTTTTAATTTTATATAGTATACCTCTATGATGACTTGCGTTATAGGATGACATAGGGGAATGGAAAGGAATAATCCTCCAGTGATGAAACTTGAGGCACATATAGTACTAGGTGAGGAAGTAGGGGAGTGGTTTTGGGATTATTTTTCTTGTTTCACGCATATTATGGAATGTGACCTAGCACGGGTTGAGAAGGTAATGTATTTCATGAGGAGGGAGTTTCATCAGAATCCCCATCTAACATTTACTGTATAGGGAGGACCTGAATGAGTTGTTATATTGGTTGAGTCCATTAACACGATGCATTATCAAATAGAGACTCTAATTGAGATAATGGTTAATATGGTTTCTTTTATGATATGATGATCGACAAAGTGTATGTGGGGAATTCAAGCGTGAACTGTATAAGCATTGGCTTTGTTTTAGAATGACTTCTTGGATATTTTCATCGAGAAGTTATACCCGTGGTCATTTAGATAGGAGAAAGCATTGGAGATCATGTGGATAACTCATGAAGTAATGTTTGTTATAAACAATTATAAATGATTTAAATACATATAGTGATTTTTTCAATCATTGATAAGGGACATGACATCTACAGTGAGACACTTAGAGGATGGAATTTGGTGTTATGTTAAATGTCTAGTCAACCTTTTTCAATTAAAGAATTATGTTGAGGAGGTGGATCAGGCTATCATATTTTAGGGGAACCTGGATGTATATTCGAGTAAAAGACATATAATTAATCTTTGATGATAATGTTTTGTGACTTCAATGAGTAGAAATCACTATTATGAGAACAATTGTCTATGAAATAGGAAACTGTTTTATCAGTCATGAGGGCTAGTAGTATACGGCTTTACTAGAGTACTTTTTAATCATTGGGGTAAGCTATGAAAAAATCATCAACACTATTACTGAAATCATTTCGATTTAAGATCTTGTAGAATTATAGGAAATGTAATGATGTTTTTTTGGTCAAAACGACATGTGGTTAGTGATGGAGGAGATAAAAAAGAGTTAGAGTTTAGGAAATGTTATTTTCCACACCATATCAAACTAGAAGCTGGATTTCTATAGTCCAAACATGTAAATTTGTAGATGTGGTACATCTGTTAATGAACACCATTATTAGTAGTTATTTTCAGCTGAGGGGAGTATGAAGACACCATAATGATGAGGGGAAATATGGTTTCATGTCCTGTAGCCTACACTTGTGGATAGAAAAGTTTTTCTATCAATATTGGTTGGTAATATTATTATTTTTTACACACTATCTAGATCCATATATTAAAAGGGACCATATAATAACATTATATCCTAAAAACCTGCTAATTGGTTGAGAATGGTGGTGGATTTTGTGGTGGATGTAATAACTATTGATACACGATCAGTGGTATGATCTAGAGACAAATGTTTATGCAAGGAATTTTCTCTTGATGTAACGTAGTATCATTTTCTGCGTGATCATTATATCCTTTAAATTTTAGGCTTCGACATGATAATGGGTATGGACTGTCTAGTGGAATATCGATCCGACATAGATTTTTACAAGAGGACATTGTCATTTATGTATTCTAAGGATGTCCAGTTTATTCATCATGGTGTGTTGGATTTCTAGGAAGTCCAAGGAGATAGAATTACATTGCAACTGGGAAATCTCACAGCCTAGGTTTCTAGTGGTTTTCTAGATGATGATGTTATAAATCATGATATTATTTAATCCTAGTGAAAAAGTATTAGGATATGTTTCATTGAGACTTATTATGGCTACCATATAAGAGAGATGTGGAATCCAAAATTGGGATAATATCGGGGGATGATCCAGCTTTTTTTCTATAATAAAAATGGCACTAAAAGATCATCAAGAGCTCAACACATAAATGGAGATGTTTGAGGATAATAGGTTTATCCATAAGAGTACATAACCATGGGGATCATCTATGTTTTTTACATAGAGGGATGTTGGGATCTTTCACATGTAATTCAAATAACGGATGTAGAACAAGATGTCAGTGATGAATCAGTATCCTTTTCCGTGTATCAACATACTTATTTACCATTTTAGAGGAGATTTCATGTTCTTGAAGATGAATTTGAGAGAAAACTATCATAACCTATGAGTTCGGACTTCTAATATATCGATGAACGCTTTCATAAAAATCTAAAAACATAATGATTTCATTTTAATTTTTTTTTTCTTGAAAAAATCATCAGTAATGTTTTTGGCCCTAATGAATATAATATTACACCCATTCTAGGATTAGTTCATTTTATTATTAGTGGGTTACATATATTTGTACAACAAGACTAATGATGATGATGCCAAAAATCATGATGTCGTCTTGATTACACTGAGAGAGCATCTTGTTTACACTAATCTATCTAAGTCTTAGTTTTAGATAAACCAGGTACACCAATTGGGGAACATTTTCTAACAGGAATGTGTGTAAGAATATTAGGATATGGTTTAGGTAGTGGATTTAGTGGAGTATCCCAAGAATGTTTTTTCTGTCCATAATAGTGTAGGGTAGGCTAGATATTATCATATATTCATCTAGTACTTTCCATGTTTGGTAGTTCAGAATACATTCTTGAATTAGAAAGGGATAAAGATTCAATGGTCAGAAACTTATGATAATTCCTTCAAGGATTGGAAGAAGGTTTTGAATTTCAAAATTATCTTGATCCAACCCATTTCAGGTGAGGTGTAAAAAGTGTATTGGGAGGCCTCTAGGATTATACTTGGAGCGGTGTTGATGCACGGAGATAGAGTTGTGGTGTATGGGTCTGGGAAACTGAGTCCAAATTAATGAAATTACCCTATGCATGACCTTGATCTACTGTCTGGGTTTTATGCTCTATTGTGACATCATCATTATTTTTTGGGTGATTATATTATTGTTCTTGTTTATCATAATATCTTATTGTATATCTTTTCATAGAAATATTTGAATAATTGACAATATAGGCGACTGAAATATATTCAATAACATGGAAGGGTGATAGTGTTTTTATTCCGCGTAAGGGGAATAGTGTGGCAAACTCTTTGAGCAGGAAAGAACCGTCACAAGCTATTCGAAATTCTAGTTCTGAGTGGAAGATGATGACTTTTTCTGGATGAGATGCATGTGTTGATTCACGATAGTCAATAGTGGATGGATACCATATCATTTTAGTGCATTTGATAATTTTTATCCAAATTATTGACAATAAATATCAAAATATGAAATTCCCGGCAATGAGAAAATGTCTTGATGTTGATGATTGGTTTCCATACGTAAAAAAGTATATAACATGGTTCATAACACAATGCTTCAATTATCCACAGGTAAAGGTTGATTATCTATAGCCTAGTGGTTTTCTACTGCTATTGCACATTCTGTAATGGATGTAGGATGAAATGAAAAGAGATTTTGTGGTCGTTCTCAGGATGATTCCATTGAAGAATGAATCTATCTGTTTTGTTGTGTGTTGAATGATGAATGTAGTGTATTTATAACCTATACGAGAGAAAATTAAAGTATAGATATTGGGAGAGCTATATTTTCATGAGACAGTTCATATTATTGGGGTACCATAGAGATTAGTTTCATATCATGAGTCACATTTGACATCATAATTATAAAAGGGACTGAAAAAAAGAACAAAGTATATAGTAATTATTGAGTATGTCTTTTCACCCCTATATATATGGTCATTTAGAGAACACAATATAGGTGCATGAAGATATGCTATGAGCTTGTGTTCTCGAATCTAGTGGATTATGTGGATCTTAAGATTGTTACATCCTTTAAGAAGAATAAATATGTTTGTTAGATTATAGAGATATAGTGTTGTGGGGAAATATCATAATTATAGTTCATGTATTATAGAAATAGGGACATGAAAAAGATGAATGTTTATAAAGGGATAAATTATAAGGTTTCAATAGCCTAGTCATTTTGGCTCAAAATCATATAGAATCATTATAGTAAAACACAAGGATGAGTTGTTATATGGGGGATATTGCAATATCATTAACTTTTCTAGAGTCGAATCGAGCATGGATTCATGTACATTTTTTATTTATGTACGCTTAGATTGGTGTTTACCATGGAGCATGTTTTGATGAAAATATTGAAACATGGGCTAAAATGGGTTGTGAATGATGAAAATATGGTTAGAGAAATTTTTTCACTCAAACGTAACTACTATGCTCCCATTAGAATGAGGGTTCACATGGCTGGAACACTGTTTGAAAAACTGTGCACCCTAGAAAATACCTTGGACCCCATATAAAACGGTTTTATATATTTCATGATGTTAGGGTAATATATATATCCATGCCTAGGAAACCATACACATTAATTTTAATTGCATGATAATTATTTTTTAAATTCAATGGACCACTTAAACATCCCAAATTCTAGAAAAACATATACTAACACATTTTAGACGACTTTAGATCCTTTCAGAGGGATTCCTAGGTCCTTTTACCACTTTTCATCTTGATTCAAAACACATATTGAAGATCTAGTCCTTTACAGGTATGTGGATCAAATGTAATTGTTTTCTATATCATCATTCAAAGATCTCTATTTTTTATAGATATTTTTTTTCCATATCTAGATGTATATTTTATAAAAATATATCTAGGCATGAGGATTTGTATATATATAAATGATATATTATTTTTTATCATGATTTAGGGATACAGATATGGATCCAATCTATGATGTTCTGCTAGAATATATTTTTGGGTTATTTATGGGCATTTACTATTGAACTGTTTGAGGTAGGTAGTATATTATGAAATCAACATAGTCAAAATTTATATATATACTCTCACATTTTATGATTACTAAAATTACTTTGCAGTTTGAGAATTCAATTTATTTAGTTGTTGTTGAAAATTGATTAATAGGCTAATTATTGTCAATGATGGTTAATTGGGGAGTTAATCATGGGATTAATGGGTTTTCCATTTTTATGATTAATTGGGGAATTAATTATGAGATTTAGGGGCTTCCAATTTAGATAATTAATTATAGGGATAATGATTAGCTTTTGGATATAAAATGTAGATAATTAATTGGGGCATTAATTTTGAGATGATGAGTGAATTAGTTTGATATATTTAATTAAAGATTTAAATTAAAAATTCAATGATATATGTGTAGATATAAGTAATGGTTGATTAATTATGATATATTTATCTCACGAGTTGATATAAGTAATGGTAGACTAATGATGTGAATTTTGAGGTACCGAATTGAGATAAGTAATCATGGAATTAATTAAGTAAGATTGAAATGGATGAATTGAATGTTTTTTTGATGAAATAATTAATTGATCTGACATAACTAATTAATTGGGTAATTAATTAATGGGAATTTTGTGATTAACTAATTGATGATTTGGAAATGTGATTCATGATGAATAATTATCTTTTTAATTAAATATGGGTAAAATAATGGTATCGTGGTAATTCTATTATGAATATTTTTAATGGAAATATGGTCATTCACTTCTAAGTAATGGAATGGGAACATGGAATTTAAATTAAGAAAAATATATGTTAACAAGGAAAATATTATTATGAGCAAATGAATTGAAACACAATAATTCTATTGAGATGTAAGAATAAGGGCATGTGCATCTTACTTATTAATTTTAATACTGGTAATGTGAGGTTCTAAGTGTGAGTTAGGAAATAGTAATAAAGGTACCATGAGATATGACCTAACATTATATTATCTCTAACTCAATAATGATTCAAATTTTGTATTGAGATATAATACCACCTTTTACTACGTAGATATCTTCCAAGAGTAATAGGAATTGTTAAAATTTTATATTATCTGTAGAACACTTTGGGTTCTATTATGATCTAAATCCATTAATGTGGTACGAGTGTCCTCAAGAATCCCGGAGATAATGTGGTTGAATAAATATTGAATTGTTCGTGAATAACTGTTGATTTATGCATTATA
This sequence comes from Viscum album, assembly GCA_963277665.1. Taxonomy (NCBI): domain Eukaryota; kingdom Viridiplantae; phylum Streptophyta; class Magnoliopsida; order Santalales; family Viscaceae; genus Viscum; species Viscum album. The sequence continues at coordinate 1,354,391,867 of OY728158.1, read as the reverse complement.
ATTATTTATTTATAGATTCACATAAACTATTATCTATCTATATATTGTTTTTTACATCGTTGGTTGTGGAATAATGAGTTGTACTCAAACCCTACTCAGACAACGTAATCAGTACCTGAATAGACTTTATTAATGTTGGACATATTAATGGAAAACTCCAAGTGTTAGATGAATAGTTGGGGATGAATCTTGATTTCGGGAACCAAGCATAGTTTGCGGACTGCATGGGAGATGTTATTGTATATATTTTTTGTTTTCAATTTCGAAACATCAAACATACATTTCATGGAATGATTCTATTTCAATTGGATGATGTATTTAAAGCATAGTTACTATGAGATATTTTTATTGTTAATTATTATATAATTATTCAACGTTATTTATTTTTATTTTATATTTTTTATTAAAATGATTAATGTGGGTATAGTCCCACATGATTAATGTATCAAACCCTCTCTGGTTGTCAGCTTCCTTTGGCATACATGGAGGCACACCTCAGGTCATCTGACTAACCATATCTGGGGAATTGGCATGTGGATCTCTGGTGAGGATGTTACAAAAAAATTGAACAATCTCTAGAACCCCCAATATATCACATGATCATACTACTATATGTGATTTTTTTAAAAAATAAATGATCACCAGAAAGTCATATAAGGAATAATGGGAATTTTAAAACAGATTACTTGAATTTGTGCGTACAAATATATATATGGACCAATCTCACAAATTTCAATTGATGTGAAGATGTACATAATTATTTTAATTAATTATTTCACTAGTATGAGTTGAGTATATAAAATTTACCATAGGTACTATGGGTTCAATTTCATCAAAAAATATATGTGAGTGTCTTATAGTATGCATGTATTGATGATTATGATGTTTTGAACTGAAATTGGTATGAAATTCAAAAACAGTCAGGTGGTAGATTATCTTGGGATACACACGACAAAAGAAGAAGTTACTATAGTATGAACTAATAAAAAATTCAGTGGTTGAGTAGAGTAATTTGATCATCATCAATATTTCATGACCAAATCTTATTGAAAAGGTCCAATGAGAGTAAGTTTAGATGGAAGTAGTCCTCACATCGGTCTATATATCAAATAGGTCTTTGTTATGTCTAAAGGATCAAAAGATTACACATGAGATGTGGAATAGGATGAATCCAACATTGAAATACTATCGAATAATTAGATGTATTTTTTTCTAAATAGGGATAAACCCATGATTTTTGAATCACAAGGAGATAAAGGGGATATTTCTTGGATTTTAAGGAATCATAAAAACCTGTAAATGATTAAAAAACAGTATTGGAAATGTAGCTGAAAAACATTGTGGTACAATATTGTTGAATGAACAAAATATAAAAATACAAAATGGAATTTTCCATGATGAATGTGATGAAAAGCTAAGTACCTTAGGGGAGTTGAAGTGAAAAATGTGCATTCTGAAGAATATACTAATACTGAGAAGGTGGAAGTCAAATCTATATATTAAAATTGATGTTTCAATATGAAATTTAAAAAACACATCATTGGTGATTAGGTTTTTTAAGTTAAAGCATGAATAATAAAGTCATTATAGAAGGAATCATTCCCATATTAGATAGGTACAATGTTTTTTCAATAATTATATGGAGTTGGGAAAATGGTTCTGGATAGAATGAAAAGATTGATTGAAATGAGATGAATCAAATGTGAGATATTTTCTCAACACCAACTGATAATAATTAATTTTAAACTAAATGAGTTTTTCGTAAACTGAAGAATGAATATTATGTAGTAAAAAAATTGAATAGTCTTCCATGGTTACTACTAGAGAGAGGGTATCGATGTTAATGAAATATTTTCATATGCTCTAAGTTTATATAAAATATTATTATTCATGTCCATAAGGATGAAATGATCTTTAATTTTTTAAATATGGACATTTTTTCATCATTTCATAATGGCGTTCTAGAAAAAGAAGTTCATATTAAGAATCCAGATGGTATTCTCACTCATTACGATGAGTACATTATTTGGAGACATTGGCTTCGATGTGGGTTGAAGAAAACCCCTATGGAATTGTATTCAATACTACATCAATTTTTTCGAATATTTATTTTCATCATGGTTGAGTTTCTTGCAATCTCTATTTCAATAATGAGTTAATCAATGGAATAAGGTTCTGGTTTATATTTATGAACAAATATTAGCGGGATTTCATTAAGAATAGTGAAAATACTTCACATTATATAGGAAAGGTTAATTTTAAATTACAATTATAGATAAACTAAAACAATTCCATGGTCTTTGGTGGAATAATAATGGAATGACACATTAATTCCTCAATATAAACACACAATGGATGTTTTGAGGAAATTTTGAATTGTTAATTTCATGTAAATTACTTTTCTGGTAGATGAAAATAGGAAACATTCATGTGATGATGAAGGAAACAAAGTTATTATCATATAATACATTCAATTAATTGATTTTTGATTATATATTATAGCAATAAAGACCTTATATTTTTTCCCACATTCTAAGAAGTAAGGTATCAATGTAATCCTAAATAAATCCCCATAATTTATGTAAAAAATGGTAATTATTTTTTTCAAGGTAATGATGGATTTCAGTGTTTGGTATAGCGATAAACATAAACAAGTGTTAATGGGATATACAGATGAAAATTGGTCAAGATCAATATATGATTGAAAATGAAACTCAAGTGGTTCATTAAATCATTTAGGATTATGTGTTTATTGGATAATAATGAAAACATATTTCATTTCATCAAGCATCACAAAAGCATAATATGTTGCAGATAATCATGATTTCACACTTGTATTATGTATGAAATTTTAGCTTGATTCTATGAGAGTTTAAGTGATATCTCCGATCAAAAAACCATTCTGATAATTCTATTTCAATATATAATAGAAAAAAATATACTCCATGACTCTAGAACAAATAAAATTGAAATAAATTATCATTTTATGAAAGATATATTAAATAATTATCTTGTGATGTTTGATTATATAACTATAAAACTATAGGTTTTAGTCATCCTAATGAATGCCTCACAGAAATATTAATTTTAGAGGAATCAACTTGATCATAGATTTTGTTCAACACTCCACAGTTGATAACCTATGCATGTAGGACCTCCTCCCCCAAGGGTATGATTTTTTTAATGTAATGTTATAATTTATGATATTTACCCTCTTATAGACAACAATTAAGAACCTTATAGTTCACAGATAATGGAAGGGAATTTATCTTTATAATAGGGGAGAAAATGTATAAATCATTATATGGGGAGAACCTGATATGTAGTTCAATAAAGAACTATGAGATTTAAATCTGACGATGCTAAAGTAGATCGATCAAAGGATATATATCATGAAAACAAGAGTTTATTATAATGTAGTTGAGGGTTTTAGGAATGATGTAATTAATTGATAAACATTTCATACTACTATTTCTTCTCATGATAAGCATGACTCATTTAGAATTTGTGTGTATGTTGGGTAAAATATCAAATTTCTATTTGAATTACAATAAGTGAATTTTGTTAAAATATTGAAGATTTTTTAACAATGTATCAAATTGTGAAAACTTGTCAGCAAACCCAAATGGGGAGATTTTTTTGAAATAATCCCTCAAGGAATCATCTTAGTATCTTTGGGGTGTATTTTTTTCTTGACTAATCAATATGACTACATTTTATTATGGTCAGTGTTGTTGTATAATTTTTCTTTTGGGTGGAATAGTTTCCCAATCCATGAAATATTTTTTGGGCCTAAAAATTGGGAGATTGTTTATCAAAAAATAATTTTTATGTATAGTATGTACACTATGCGAACCACAATGAATGTTTGCGGACATAAAATGAGATTAACATTCTAAAAAAGTTATAATTAATCCTTCTGCAATGTGTACTATGGTATGCATACCATGAAGCATATTATACGAAATGCATATCAACATCAGCCTATAAGAGGTTAGTTGTTTTGGGAGGATCATGGTTTCCTATAAAAAATCATTTGTTACTAGAGTTGGTGATTTAATACCAATGAATTTTTATTTCTTTTTTTGAAAACATCGACCATATGAGTGGATCAATGAAAATTGAAAAATGAAGGGAATGTATATAGTTCAGGTTGTACCTCATCAATGTTTTGGGAATCTTTGATTATTATGTTTTGGGTGGTGTATTTTCATATATAAGGGACCCTTGTCACATCATTATCCAATGTGAAAATAATTAGATTAGATCATCATTATAATAATTTAATAAAGAAAAATGCGGTATTTGAGTAAAAAAATCAGAGAAATATGGATGTTTTTTATGGAAATGAATTCCACAGAAGATAAATAACATTAAATGGGAGTACTCAATGAATGAATAAATCACGAAGTAGGGGTTTTTCATGATGGACATTCCAAAACTGGTGTAAAAGAAGTTTGTGGTGCATTAGTGGTTTACAAGTCATTTGACATTCAGTAAACAATGGTAGCTCGAGAAGAAAATGTTCTCTATGAAGCACTCTTAACAAGCAGTATAATGTAGTTCATAGAATATGGAAGAAAATATGTGGATGGTGTAACAAATTTTGTAATAAAATTTAAATAATTCATTTATAAAATATCAGAAATCTTATAGTATACAGAAAATTGGATTTCATCTACCTGGTGACAACATGACATTTTTGAACACTTATAAATGTGTACAAAAATTTTTTGTGATTCAGAATAACCTGATGTTATTTGGGAGGAGAAGTGATGAAACATGAGTTGATTGAGAAGTGATAATCAAAAAATTTATCAGTTATAATCTAGGAGGGGCCATGAGGCCCCTCCAAAAATTTTAGGGGATGTGATTTTGGAAATAGAAGTGATCAATCATGACCCATATTTTGGTAGTGAGCCTTAGTAGATTTGGTATATCGATACATTGTCCTTGTATGATCCTTGGCTGAATCCATGTGTGGGTGAAACATGTAATAATGATGTTTCTCATGCATGAAATCATTAATGATCATACATTTATATGGTAAAGGGATATATTATTGTTTTATTTAACAATGAATCATAATATGAAGGGCTAGATCTTTTAATATTTTATAATCACATTCCATACTCTCTAAGGTTATTTAGCATAGTTGGGCTATCACACGTTTTAAAAATATACCATTTTATTAGTTATAATATACTATTCCATTTAAATATTTAAATACAACTCACCATTATCCACATCTAATAATTAATGCACATAGAACCTGACTAAATCGAATATAAAGTTTATGTTGATGAAAAATTTAATTATAATAACTAATTAACTATATATATATATATTTATCTTTTACCATTTCAATATGAAAACTATTATGAAATATTTGACTTAATTATTGGATATAATTCATGGATGTCCATTTCTATCAATACAATGAATGTTCATGTTAATTTTTTATTTCTATTGATTAAAAAAAATCTATCATTTGTATCATTAAAACATTAAAAATTAAAGGATGGTTGTTTGTTGAAGTTCACATGATGAGAATGAGCTCTTCAACTAATATGATTTATGGGATATATTTACTCTAATTTACTAAAAAATTCAACATATTGAATAATATTTATTATTATAAAATTTAAGTTTCAATTTATTAATATTTAAATTCACTATGTGGGATGGGGAGGGAGAGTTTTGTAATGTCACATATCGTTCACCTTGAAACACTTCTAGAAAGACATCAATATAAAAAAAATTAATTTAACATTGTAAATGTAAACATTAATTAATCCTCAATGAATAAATGATATATTGAAATTACATATATACCCCTCAATGATTGATAAGTAGAAAATATATCACAAAAGATAATCAGTAGGTCTTGGTCCATTAAATGATAGACTATAACAACTAACACACCATTCATTATAGAAATAAAATTAGTTTTTACCATTATTGAAGAAAATAATAAACACCTACTAGTTTGGCACTACTGTAAACATGATTCCGTGAATAAACATTTCTAATGATTTTACCCATGAATCATAATTTCTTGATAGTTTGAATCGGAATTTTAAATTTATATTCAATAAAATAGCTTTTTAATCAATCATGTCAATACAAATTCCAAAAACAATTAATTTAATATTTATTATATGTTTATTAAAAATAAATATAATAAATACCAATAATTTCATGTGAATGAAAAATATATTATTATTTAAGAAATACATTTTCTTCTTCAAAAAATTAATCCAGCCAAACAGAACAAAAATGGGGAGTAAATTGTTTCCTAAGTAAAATTAATATTATTAATATGTTTTCCACATATAAGGGTTCATTTTAAAATAGTAAAATATAGTTTAATAGGTGAAATAAACAATTTAATTACTCATCATCCTAACAAGAGAATAAAAAATTCCAATATTAAATATAAATCACTAAATTTCGTGACTACAAATTTCTGAAAATTTTTATAGATTCTTCCAAAATAAGAAACCATATAAGGTAATGTATTTAAAATACTTTTATCATTCAAATATATTTTTGCAACTACAGATTGAGTCCCTAACCATTCAATAATATTTTACTTGATAAAATATTTTTTTCCTTGATATTGGTGAGATAAAAAACCCATTTATCTCTAGACTTACTAAACTACACATCCATGAAAATAATAGAGGTATGTAAATAAGGTAAAAATTGAATAGATCATTCAACCATACATAAATATGAATATCAGAAATTCCTAGAATTGAAAAAAATTAATATTGGAATAGAATAACTTCATTGGATTTAATGAATATATCATAATAATGGATACACCAACTCTATACTTCACAGAATATTTTACAAAATTAAAAAATTTATATGAGGATTAAAAAAACAAAAATATATAGATACACTATTGGGTAATCATGAGGGGTAAATTCATACCAAAACACAATGGGAATGTCCCATACTATCATGATCCAAAAATACTACCTGAAGTCAATATATTAAAAAATAATCCATAAGCATTATTTTAGAAACCTCATGTATTAAAGGAATTAATTTCTTATAGAATTTTTGTAGCATCCCAAGAATCATTTAAAGACCTTTTTTATTTAAATAATCCTGGGGTTTTAGGTCTTTCGTGCTACACGAAAATAGAAAAACTACATGAAAAAATTAATTAATGTTACCAATATATTATATCAACTAAATTATAAGGAATAAATTTAATTATCTACTTTATAATAACTATATTAAAATTATAATTGAAAAATTACATTTTCTTCATTAAAAAATACCTTTTTAAAAAAATTTACACTTTACCTGGGATAATATATAATGAAAATTTTTTATACAATCGCGAAGATATTTTATAATATTAATTCAAAAATTATAATAATTAGATTCAAAACATTTTAAAAGCCTCAAATTTTTGGCATAAAAATCATTATACGATGAGTACAGTTAATTTTAGTAATAGTGGGGAAATGTTCATTTTCAAATAGTTGTTTAAGATTGTCCAATTTTTAGATAATAAATTTATTTTAAATAATTTGAAAGATAACACGAAATTTTTTAAAAACCCATGTATAGATATATTAAACCACATTAAACTGTTAATAAATGAGTAATAATACTATGAAAACATATTATACAATAAATATATTTTTAGATATCTGAAATTTATTTAGATTTAGATTTTTATTTTTTCATATATGATATATTAAATAATTAAAAAAACTTACAATGGTAAAAAAATAAAACCCAAAATAAAATAACTATAAATAACAATAATCATGCCTAAACAATTATTTGAAAATTTATGGTTTATGATTTATCAAAATCATATAACCCCAAACTCCATTATATATCACATTTTGAACCATTGAACATTGAATATTGGAATTACAGTATTGAAAAAATGGGTGTTAATTGGAGTAAAATTTCCAATTATTGTATAAAGGCGTCACTTTAACCCATTAAAAGTTAAATATACAATTTACAATTTACTTGAACCCCATAATAAATAATAATTCCTAAACATACCTTTCATGAATAATTGTCATGGTCAACATAAGTTACCCAAAGAAAATAAATTTCAAATGGGACGTTCGTGTTAATATACATGGTCTCAATGTGAGTATTAATTAGTTCATATCATTTTATTCATTATCACTCCTATACAAACATACCCTAGAAAATGTAATATAACAACCTTTGTAACATTAGTATACTTAATTATTATTTAATTAAATGGAAAACCCCTTATAAATAATTTCCATCCACATATAATATATATATATATAATTGGTCATATAATTTGTGGGATACCTCTTCCACCAGTGTTGCATTATTTTTTTCACCGCCACCACTTTACATATGTTTTAATAATGAAGTGGAAAAATAAATATGATATATATATATATATATATATTAATTTTTAATATTAATATCCAAATTATAATCTCTTGTAATTACCTCATATTTAATTGGAAATGAAACCACCAACAATGACATGTGAAGACTACAACCTCTATTAAGTAACCATCCTCATTATTCTTCATAGATCATTATTGTTTACTAAAATAAACTCACATTTGATTTAAAAAATTTAAATAATATTTTTGTTATCTAAAATAATGATATTATTACAAAAAAAACCAACATTATCTTAATAATATATTAGATGTGTTGTCTTATCGATTTGATCAGTCTAACTGACTAATTTAAATAAGTTATAAATATATATATTTGATGAAAATAATAATAGTAGTACTATCATAATATTATGATAATAAAATGAAAATTATTTTCATCTATATTTAGATATGTTATATTAGGTATTAAATGTATTATTAAAATAACATATTTGGTCGATGAAATTACAATAAATAGTCCAAGAATTATTCTATTTTCCCAAAACATAAATAACCAATATTTGAATGAGATTATATTTTTATAAATACATATATGATATATAATAAATTATGTCAAATATTCTGGGAAATTTTAAGATAATATTGATTAATTAAAACCTATATTAATAAAATTAATGTACATAAAAATTAAAAATTTACAAATACTCGATTATAATAGTAATGTAAATTTAAGTAACAATTTTAACCTAAATATTTAAAAGTGATTTATAGAAAAGGAAGTAAAATTAAGGATTGTTCGTTAATTTTTAATTGATATGAGTATATTCTGTTATTTTATTGTTTGATTATGATCAACTATGTTTGAATTCATGGTATAATTTTAACATGAAAAATTGATGATTCACGGTGTCATACAATTTCAAAGTTTAATATTATTTTAATGATTTCTTAATCCTTTAAAAATTATATTATATATAATAGATCCTATGTTTTAATGGGGAAATTTTTTATCATTATCAACAACCATATCATTTATCAAGTAGTTTCTAAAATAAATTTATAACATTATAAATACTAAACAACATTCTTACCAATGGATATATTAATTCAATGTATTGGTCTTTCCAATAAAAAATAAATTTATTACTTAAATAACTAACATTTAGTTTTTAATATTACACATTTTTAGATCCCATTTTTTATGAGATTTATCAATTTCAAAATTTCGCATGCATTCCTATTTTTAATAACTAGCGTAAATCCATTATAAAGAATTGTTTATTTTTATCGGTGTAGATGTTTTATCTTATTTTTTCCCCATTTTTTTAGTTAAATTATTTGAAACAACAGAAATTATATTTTTCAGTATTATTCTCTTTCCCATGTTAAAATTGTTTTTATGAATATTATTCCAAACATTTATAACTATTTTAATGGTTGTTCGAAAATGTTGGTTTTTTCACATCTATTTTTCTCCATGGATTGGATACTATTATATTATGCTTTGATTTCAAATAAATGTTATTAAGATATTATTCAATTTATAAAATCATTTTTTCGTTTAGTTTTATTTCATAATTACATTATATTTTATGTTTTATTGATGTTTATGAAATCCATTTATTTTACATATGTTTCTTTTGATAATATAATTATTGATTTTATTGAACAAACATATAAAATCATCATGACTAAAGGTAATATATAACCCTAAAATGAATTAACATTTTAATGATATGTCATGAGATAGTCATCCATGGAAACAAATAATTTATTAAAATTTAAATTTTAAAAATGATATTGGCCAAAATATTATGTGTGTATATGATTTTTTCTACAATGGTGTGGAAATAATTATTTTTTTCATAGTTTTTATCCAATGTTTATGGATGTCCAACAAATAGATGTTTTTTTCACGTTATTATAAAATTATATAATGCCTTTGATTTCAAGATAATTCATGATTTCATGTTTTGAATTATTTATAAAATATTATGAATTCTTATATCCTAGTTATAAGTTTATAAAAGTAATCTAAATTAGTACTAGAGTTTTTGATGTTGTTGTATTTGTTTTAAACCAGTTATTTTCGAATGTGTTAAAAGTTATTTACCTCAACTGTGATTAATGTATGTTTTTTCTTAATGTTTAAAAATTGTACTAGAGATTCATGGTGGTAAAACAATTATTTATACATGTACCCATAATAGATGTTTTAGTAGTAGTTAGAATAGTGTGTAAAAAAATATAAAGACAAATCAGGAGATTTACTTTATAATGCTGAATTTCTATATTTATATATTAATAGTTGGGATTTATTAAAAATTATATTTCAATAGATAACAATATAAATATTGATAAGACAAAGAAGTTAGAGGCCAATTAAATGATGATAGAGTTAGTATTATATGGACATCCATAACAGATGATGAAAATAACGGACAAACCTATTCATTAGAATATGTGAATAAGTTGAGGTAAGGTGAGAGTATAGTTCCCACCACTTGTGAAAATGTGTCGTGTAGGGGAGAAGTAGGTGAACACACCCCTTATAAGTGTGTGACGTTTACTTAGTCTCTAAATCAAATGTTTATCTGAGTAGTGGATAAAATCGAGTTTATTATTTTGTACTGAAAAGTGTAGTAAAGAATATATATGGGATTAGGTAAATGTTTAGTATTATTAATAATCAAAATGAGTTATGTTTGAAATTTGGATATTATAATTCTCATCATAAAATATTTAAAATTGAGTCTAATTTCATTTAGAACATGTTAACATAAAGATATTTATGATGATTAGTCTACTTGTAAAAATATAAACTAATTTTCATCTCCAGGGCAATTAATCAATATTAGGAACTCAAGATCATCATTCCCAAAATTCATGTGATATATGTTGTTCATTCAGTATTATATTCTATGAAATATATTTTATGATAATAATCAAAGAGTTAGTGATGATAAGTCATTCATTACAAAGCATGGTCATGTTTAGATTTTACAAAGAGTGTGTTTTTTTTAAATATTACATGTACATGAGTTTAATATCATGGAAGGAGGATACTAATACATAAAATATGAGTGCATTTGTTTTGGAATGACCATATTTTAGAGTATACGAGAAAATAATTATTATATAACAAATATATTACTAGATATAAATAATGTATTATCATTCTAGAGATTCCCAAAAATTGTGGTCAATCATCACTACATGTTACATAAATGAGTACAAAATGATGTTTTCATATATTTTTTAAATAATATGTTGAAAAATCACCCTGCTTTTATATATAAAACATTATATATAATTCATGTATGTAAATATTTTTGAATGATGATTTGTAATGTTTACCATTACATTGTGAAAAATTCACTCACTCAATTTGATAATCTTGATTTTTTTCAATGTTGTATGATGAAAACAACCTCATTTAATCTATACATAAAAAAGAAAATATGTTATAACATAAATATATATTATTTATTTATAGTGAACATATATTATTATTATTTTCATAGTGATAAATATTAACAAAAAAGTTCTCTTAGTAATGTATATAGTAATTTTATACCAAACTTTCATTTTTAAACGATATATATGATATCTATAAAAATAGTACATTCCATGAGATACATGAAACTAGTTACATAAAATAGTTTTGATGAAAAAAGGATACTTTATATCACATGTGATAATAGAAAATTAAAATTTACTATAATTTTTTTTATTTTAGGGGTCAAATTTTATAGAGAACGCTGTAATAATTTTATTCTGTAAATTCCAAAAAATGAATTTCAATTGAGTTATGAAATTATTTGAATATCATTAAATAATATTTAAATATAGTGATCATCTTGATTATGATAATATATTTTTGATATTATTTTAAAAGTGGAAACATTATATTATTTTCGTATTTATTAAACAAAATGAATTATCCTCATAAATAGATTCATAAAAGAGCCACATCTAGAATTGAAATTTCATATTTTATTTAAGTCAATTTTTATTTGGTGGTGTGATTATTTATTCATTTGGGAATTTATAAATTATTATGTCACTCAATTTTATATAATATTTTAGGGTGTATCCTCTTTTTAAGATAGTTTATAATTGAGGAATGGGGAGTCAACTTAATCAGAACAAGGAGTTTGATAAGATTGTGAACAAAACTTGTAATAATATTATCTCAAAGATATATTTTTTGAATTTAACTATCTATGAATAATAATGGATTAGATCCTTAAATAATGTAATATGTTTATATTTAAATATATATTATACAAAATCCACAACTGATTCGCCCCCCCATCTTTCTGGGTCACCACCACCATTGGATCTTTAATTAGCATGGGATGGTATATTAACTCTTTCATGATCCCATTACTATTGATATTAAATAATCTAAATTATTCTAATAATATATGTGTTCAAAGATTTTATGAAATTAATAATAAAATTTTAAAGAATAATAGGTTTTCCCAAAACACTTCTCTTTTGTTTTTAAGGTTAGTCGTGTGGAAGCATTAACATCTCTAACCATTATTGAGGATAATCCTATGAAATTTGATGATAATATAAATATATAATTAAGTGTAAAAAAATGAAAAAAATTTCTTGGTTTATGAAGTACATTACTATACATTGGTTGTACATGATTTGAATGGGGAAATTTGTGACAAATAAGAATTTAGATAAAAAGGAATTATATATTTAAAATTGGTGAAATTGAAAAATTAGAGTAAAAAACATAAGTTAAAAAGACATGTGATTTATATATTATTTATTATTATATTACCTTATCCAATTATATTTTCATTATTATTCATGTATGTGAGAAAAATATTGATGACACAATATTTTTCAAAAATTTATATGAGAAACACCGTTAATATTTTTTTACTAAAGTGACATATTTAAAATATATTGAATATATTACCCTCATGGAATTATATAAAATTATTATTTATTTTAATATTTTTGTGACTGTATCTTTCAAGTTGAATTTAAATGTTGAGAAAACATTTTTTCCATTATAAAGATCAAAATTAGAAATTATGACATTCCATACTTAGGTAAATATGACAATGGAAATTACGATAATGGTTAGAAAAAAAATATATCCCCTGTAACTACGTGAATTATGATGTTAAAAATTATGGTTAAAGTAAATATATAGACATTGTGTAACAATAGTAATGAAATTTGAAATAATTACAAAAATAATTCCTAGAGGGATTATGATGATATATATTAAGATGATGAGAATCCATGGAAACAAAAATCATGAAAATGATCAAAATTTTCATCAGTGTTTGATGGAATTAAATGAACTTAAATAATGTTTGTAGATGAATAGAAATTATGAAACACTTTTTTTAAACTACATCATTTCTCCAATAAGAATATTAAACTAATTTAATTTATGAGGTTGAAAAATAGTTTGATACCACAAATACTGAATATGATGAATGTTAATGATCAAATTAAAACTACATGTTTTTGAATAAATTAGCACATTATATAGGTAATAACACAAATATCAAGGGGTGTGGATTCATTGAATTAAAAACAATAAATAGTTGATGTAAAGTAAGAATGTCTAATGATAGAAGATTTTTACATATATGGTATCATATTTTACAAAATAATGGTGGCTAAAATGGATGAGATAGTAAATAATATTAATGAAAAAATTTCTTTGATAGAATAAGATCATTCAATGAAATATTTTTATTTTCCTAAATATTAGAATAAATAAATTAATATTAGGGAAAATTTTAATTACGTTTTTATGTGTATTTTTAATTTTATAAAACTTGTGAAAATAGGGGTCCAATGTTTAATATTAAAACATATGCCTATGAATTTTAAAATAAAATTGCTAACTCTTACAATAAAAGATCTTAAATTATATTAGACTATTACAGTCCATGAATAAAATGAAGAAACTACCACCAAAATTAATGGATTAAAATACTTCTGTCTAAATATGATATCACCCGGAGAATATAAAACCACTGTATAATTAATAAAAAAATAAAAAATATGCAACAAAACCCATTATCAGAATGATCGATCTATAATTAGATTATATGTATAGGTTTTATTAGCTTTTTGGGACCAAATCTACTCACGGTGGTATAAAGGGACAACATCAAATATGATACATGATCAATGGAATGTTTATTTATAGAAATGGATAATATATATTTAAATCAATCAATATAAGTTTAGTAATTCATCTTGTCCATTTACATAGTTAAAATACGAATTCATATACGAAAGTTTATGTAGATGTGTCCAACAAGGGCATACTCTTGAGAAGTTTGGTACTATATTTCCTAGAAAAATAAAAATTGATAAGAAGTTACTGAGAATTCATAAGATTAATGAATAAAAATCATATTTATTCTAATATTAATTAAATAATATTTGTAGAACCAATTAGTGGGTTTCTGAGAGTGGATGTTCCTTTAACATGACTTTTGATAGATATTTTTAACGAAACATTAAGAACCGTGAAGCCATAACCTTGAATTTTTTAAATGATTTACCAAAAAATAAAATTTAATTTGATCCATAAAGATTAAATCACAAAATATAATGTATAATTGTGTCTTATTTGTTGATGAAATGAATCAAAACATACTAAAACCAAACTTCCACATTGTGATGATGTACATAAGTAAATATTTATCAATGATTCAGGATTCAGAAAAATTACAAAGGGTATAAGTATTATAAGTCAATTGATAGAAATAATTTTAGTCTAATATAAATTTTTGATTCATAAAATTCATGTTACATGTGTTCCAATGCTTAAAACAACGTATGAAATTATAGCCAGATCATCACGAAAAAACTAGTATGTGTAATATTTTAATTTATGATATTATGTCAGATATTCTCAATAATAACGGAGAAACATAAAAAACATATTGAACATATAAAAAATTTAAAATTGATAAGATACAAATAAAGTAATTTAAATTATATCTAATATACCACTTGATATTATTCCACTATCATATTTATTAAAATGAAAAAAATTAAAACAAATCTAATCATAATTTTATTATATTCGTTGATTATTATATTTGTTTGAATATATTTATTTATAATAGAATATATTTTGTGGAAATGAAAAATATTAAAATAATTACTATGAAATACGAGAGATATTTGGGTGTCTATGAAAATATAGTGAGATTAGATAATTTAATGGAGTTTAAATGTCATAATTTTGATATATGTCTTTCCAAACATGGAATCGTAATATATTATAGGACATGAAATACTCCACAAAAAAAGGTACTGTTGAATGGAATACTATAAAAATAGTTTTGATTGATATGAAAATTCTATCTAAACACAAAAATAGAATGTATTTTCATATGGGGTTTTATGTATTTCTATACACATTATAATGTGAATATTCTTATACATAGTAGAACAAATGATACATAATAAACGTGGTACACAATAAACCAAAATGTTAAACATTTCATTTATTTTACAATTGAATTTATTATTAAAATTTTGAACAACAATTTTGGAAAATTTTAAGGTAGATCTATGTAATGATTCAGATATTCATTGTTTTATTTTTATAAATTAACATGGATGATTATATTTCGAAGCCCTGAGACGTTGTAAGAATATGAGGCCAGGTGATCCCTGACTTATACGGTGAAAATTGTTGTGTTTCTTATAATTCTTATGGATATTTATTTCTTTAAATTTTAATAACATATAAATTCATACTAAGATAAAAAATATGAGGGAACTGTTGCATTCAAAGCATCAACATTTCTATAGGAGGGTCCTAACAAAAACCAGCAAGGGATGACAATGAATGTTTAAAATTAGACGTAACCATCATTAAAATATTTTCATAATTTGTTTTACTAAAAAAATTGGAGTTTTTCTTTTTAATGATTCCTTTGTTAAGAATTCATGGTCATCACCATAATATGGGATTTCATTTTAGATGTGCTAGGAGACTCTCTCAGTGAAGAATGTTAATGAATTTAGGATCAATGATGACACAAACCTCTATTTATCATCAATGACTAATCCAAAAATATGGTATAATATCCTCTTGATTTTCCTTCCCTATTCATAGATTCAAATGATGAAAATAAACCAACCCATGAACATGTTGATCCATTATTCATATATTATTGTGGGGTGGAAAATTTAGTTTGGGGTTTAAAAAAGGTGATAGTTTTTGGTGATTATCTATTGTTGTTATTTTTTAATCCTTCTAAAATGAACAAATCTTGGTCGATAGGAACATGTACGAGTTCTTTTCTTAGGCGTTCATTGTTCCTCTTTTATACCATAAAACTCTGAGGTTCTTTTCATGTTATTTTCATGTTCTTCTACTTCCTTGATGACCATTGAAACCTTATGTGAGAAATGTGTATCGAGGACCAATTATTTAATGAAACAATGGAGGTATGATAGTAGAGGAAGGAAGATGGGGTGAAAGGAAGAAGTGGCTTCAACGGATTTAGGTGGAGTGTGGCAGGGAAAGGCCACCAGAGAAGCAGCCCTTGGTGGTAGAATAATTGGCCTAAAAGAGAGGTTGGGCTAGGTGAAGCATGATAGAATGGATTATGATATGATGGCTGGTGGAGGCAGCGATTGGATGTGGACATGGTTGGCCTATGTTGGAATGTACACATGGTGGTGGAGGCCACTGGCGGCAGCCAGGGGCTAAGACAATAGGAAGAGGTGGCACCTGTACATGGCTTGAAGCCATGGGGAGTGGAGTCGGTGAGCACATGGGGATCCATTCACCAGCATGGTTTGATGTGGCTGGAAAGTGGTCAGGGAAGACCAAATAGGGGTGCAACTAGGGTGGACCGCATCCGTCAGAGAAAACTAGCCTGCCACACTATGTGGAGTAGATAAGAAAGGCATATTCGATGTTCCAATGGGATGATCCTAGTAGGAAGAGACATTTAGTGTCGAGACGAACAAGGTATGGATGGTTCGGGTCTTCCATCTCATGTCAAACATGGACTAGACCCTGGTCGGACCTTCTCAGAAAAATATATGTATCATTTAGACCATGTTTCCGTTTGATGTGTCCTTTGAAGAGTTGTGACCCTTTTTATTTGAATGAAATTTTGAACTACTCAATGTGAGTTTTATGGATGTTGGGTTATGAACAAATGGATTGAGTTATAGGTTCTCCCGGTATAAGCGTTCTACTTCTGGAATCCCATGGATGGATGTGATTCTGTATCATGGTGACTGCATGACATTGGGGATGCACACCCATCGACACTCCTTGTAGCATCGACACTTCGTGCACCATATACGCTCCTTGTTCAATCAATTCTTCGTCTTCCATTAACGCTCTGTGCGCCATCAATGCTCCATGGGCCATTGATGCTCTGTGTGACATCGGCACTCTAGGTACCATAGACACAACATGCACCATCGATGATCTATATGCCATAAATTCTCTGTGAACAATAAAAAAATATAGTTTCATTGAGACTGAGTCATCTATGTAGTTCAATGGAAAATCCCTCTATTAATGCATTAGGAATTTACCAATATTAGATAACTGTATTGACTATACATTTTATGTTTTCTTTGTAGTGTATTTCGTGTGTTTTCTTTTTTGGTATACAATGTGAACTTCATAGTAATATTATCAATATGGATTTTTGAGGGACCTTCTGAGTACTGTTTTACTCACCCATGTGCGGTCCTTTCTCGTACATTTAATGTATATTATAGACCATCGATCCTTTGATGGAGTTCTAGGTGGACTGGGACAAGGATTATAGGGCTTCAGACAACATACGTACCACAAACATTCCTATAGGATCTTCTACGGAAGAGATTCTTGAACATTTACAATCAAATTGGAATAATTTTCATTTACTTGGGTTTTTACATAGTAATGTTTACATTACAATTTTTAAATTATTTACTATTTGGTTAGTATCTTAGTGTATGCATGAATTATTTATTTAGTTTTTTTTACATATCAGAATTTTTTTCTTGAAGATGTTTCCATGTGTATAAGAACCTAAGAAAATGCCTCACATTTGTGGGATATTCTATTTAGTTGTTAGTCACTAGGCCCAGGCATATCAGAGGCAGGCATGGTGTAGTACAAAAATTGACCCTTCTAGGACTGGTAGTGATAGAGTGGAGTCAATGGTGATTAGTTATAACTAAAAAAATAGAAGCCTATGATATTGGTTTGGGGAAACCATTTTATGTGTATAGAGTTAGGAATTAAGGATAGGGAATCTAGTGTTAGTGAGGATGCTGACGTATAAAAACAGAAGGACTCTAGAGACTTTCATTTCGAAATGGAATATTAAAGGAGTAATTATAGGGAAAATAAACTTTACATGATTCATAAATGATTTTTAGTGTTTTTAAATGTCCTTATTGAATTAACTCACCAAGTATAATCTATTCATTGTGTTATATTGTGATCTATTTTCAAATACCACAAGGTAGACAACCATCTAGGATTCAAATATATGATCACGAGTATGATCCTCATAGTGACGAGGCATCAATATAGGGACCAATACCATAGATATCATCTCTTTGGGGTGTATCAGAGATTCCACCACTAAAAGTGTACCAGTTACTACCTATGCTACCAATTAAGGAATTGTGTAGGCTGAGTGTGTTTAATGAGTTCTAGAGGAAGTGAACCCCCACGTTTAGGGAAGAGGTAGAGACCCAGGTGACTAAGAATTTTATAGAGGAATTTACTCCTGCCTTCCGCCTTATGAGGATGCCTTTTAAAAAGAATGATGTTCTGGTCTCGAGTATTATTTAGGTATCAGTAGGGTGACATTGAATCTTGTTGATTCAGATGCATGATGAGATGACTCACTCTAGGGAATATATATAGAACCTATTCAAGGAAGAGTTATTTTTGACAAAATTATGCTCAGTGCACATATAGTTTATCCTATATCTATAGAATGGAATTAAGACAGTAGTGGATTACTCCGTGATATTTACATATCATTCCCTCTACTCCATAGATTTGGTACACCACTTGTTCTTCAGCTAGAATACATTCATGTTTTGAATACACTATGATAACCGGATATCCATGATATCACTTAACATACCAACATATTTTGTGATGATGGAGTGATTCCTGTTAGTCGAGAGCTTTCTAGCAGAGTAGACGCCAGAAGTGGGATCTACAAGTAGGCACTATAGTCTTCAGAAATAGGTAGTTATCAATAGTAATAGGGAACCAAGATGTTCATTATCTCTAGAGGATGAAACCCGGATAAGGTATTTATGGATTAGGGCTCCCAGGGCATAGCGGGTATGCTGAAGGACTTGTTTTGTAACTTTTGTGGTTGTCAGGGACTTCTGGCTCGAGATTTTCCAACTCAGCCTCTAGATAGTCAGAACACAGTCAATATACCACTGAGGAAGAAGGAGTAAGAGATTGTGAGAGGTATTCAGGGTACTGGGTATTGAAGAGGTGCAGGTAGAGATGTAGGTGGTGGGATGAGGTTCTATGTACCACCACCACCACCTCCTGGTTGTCCTCCATAGGCACATGGAGCTAGAGGATAATGATGAGTCCATATTCTAGAAATAGATTCTTATAACCTCGATTCTCTGTAGATGATTATAGGTATAATTTTTTTCCATTATTGTAATGATAAATTTTTGTTAGACATTGGTGTTAGACACTCTTTTATCACTATGAACATTGTTTGAGACTCAGAGATTCTATTGGTACTGCTGAAGCAATCCATAGGCATAAAGACTTCGACTGTGCAAAATTCGATGATCACACACCTGTCCTGATAGTGTTACCTAACAATAGGAGGTGAGTGTTTTAGTTGGAAAATTATTGTTGTAACGTCAAGGCCTTACAATAAAATATATGACATGGAATGGCTATTTGTAGTTCATAAAAATATTGGCTATTTTAGTTGTAGAGTGTGGTGTGTCTGTGGAGATGGTACCATGTTTTCCATTATTTGGGAAAGTGAAACAAATACAGGGTAGGATAGACATACTCATAGAAGGATTCATCCAATTACTCATAAGATGGCTAGCATGAGCCTTGGTAATGTGGATTAGATGAGTCCTCAGTTTCATTCCTTATTAGTACATTATAAATATGTCAATCCTAAGGATGTACATGGATTACATCCCCATTGGGATGTAGAAATAAACATTGACCTATACACTAAGATGACAATGATATCTACAGAAACATTATGGATGGATCCTGTATAGCTTCATGAGTAGACAGTATAACTGGAAGAATTGAAAAGGAAGGGATTTGGGATACATAGTGTTTCACCGTGGTCACCCCCAAGTTTATTTTCCAAAAAGGTAGATGATATATAGATGCTATGTGTGGACTTATATCACCTAAATCAGGTGAATATATAGTACATGTATCCACTATCAAGTATTTATGAACTATTTGATCATCTGAATGGAGTGAGGTGGTTCTCAAAGATATTCCATAGATCTAGATATCTCCAGCTTTATGTATAGGATGAGGATATACCAAAGGCTTCATTCAGATTTCTATACCCCCAATATGAGTACATATTGATTCTTTTTGGAATTACTAATTACCCATATGTGTTTATGGGACTTTTTAACATGATCAACCAGCCGTACATAGATGGGTTCATGGTTGTCGTAATTAATGACATCATGGTGTAGTCAATGTCAAAGGAGGAGAACATGATTCACTTGAGGATGGTCCTTGAAACATGGGAATCCCTAGAAGTGTCAGTTATATATTTTGGAGGTCCACTTTTTAAGACATATCATTTGAGTGTCTAGAGTTATTGGATACCTGTGAAATATCATGGTGATGCTTTATTAGGATCGACCAAGAGAGTTACTGAGGTTCAGAGTTTCGTGGGTTTGGTTGTATATTATTGGAGGCTTGTACTTGAATTTTCTAGAGTGAAATCACCCTAGATAGAATTGACATGAAAAGATTTACCCTTCATGTGGAATTAAGAGATCCGTGAGATTTTTCAATATCTAAGGGAGAGGTTGATGAGCCCTCCAATCTTGAGATTTCTTGAAGATGATTTTGGGTACATTGTTTTTTATGAATCATCATAGACCAGTCTTAGAACTGTCTAGATATAGTAGAAAGTGGTTATTTCTTATGTTACATGGAATTTTAGACCACATTAACATAACTATGTAAAATATGATCTTGAGCTTGTAGAATTAATCTTCACATTGATGATGTGGTGATACTACAAAATGGGAGAGTATTTTACATTCTAATATGACCACAAGAGTTTCATGAATATATTCTCCCAGAAAAATATGAGATTGAGATATAAAAGATGGCATAAGTTCCATATGGATTATGAATTTGAAATTTTTTATACATCATCGGAAGGAGAATATAGTGGCAGACACTCTCAACAAGAGATCCATGATGCATTTTTTAAGTGAGGAATTATAGTAAATGGTCACATTAAAAATATCCATTGTATATATAGATGAATAATATTACCTCTAGTTGATGGTTTTCAACCCTCCACTCTTATAGTGAATTAGGGAGGCATAACTTGATGAAATTGAATATGATACTTGACATGATCATTTCTCCATGGGGAATAAACCAAATGTATATTCTATAGTGGGGTAGAACATTTTACTTTTTGAAGGTATAAAAGATGTACCAATGGTGTTTTGGGAGTAGGTTATGAGGGTTCTCTACACATACTCTTTGTTTGTACATTTTAGTGTATCAAATATGTTCTAGGACCTCCGATGTCAGTTTTGGTGGATGGGGTTGAAGGAGGAAGTTGCAGATCTCATTTCTTAATGTCTCACTCTGTAGCAAGTGAAGTCTAAGAACAAAGATCCAATTGGAATGACCCATCCACTAGAGGTTCCATATTGGATGTGGAATGAGATATCGATGTACTTCATGATGGGTTTATCGCGCATGTCCCGGGGGGGCTCAACACCATTGATATATCATTGAAAAACTCACCAAGTCATCCATTTTCCTACAAATCAATAAGAATAGTTCATTAATGATATTGGGAAACCTCTATATGTAGTGGATTTTTCAACTTCACGGATTAAAATCTATGGTCACTTCAGATCATGATGCGCATTTCACATCGCAGTAGTAGAAGGGATTGAAGGATGAATTATAGAATTATTTTCAATTGAGACGGACGTTTCATCCCCAGATAGATTCCCATATGGGGTGGTCTATCATTGTTCATGAGGACATGATGCGTAATTGAATCGTATACATTGGCCGTTGTTGGGAGGATAATATACAACTGGTGTAGTTTGAGTACAACAATCAGTATCACTCCACCATTGGTTTGGATCCATTTCAGCCCTTTTATGAGTGACCATGTTGGTCACCACTTTGCTGGACATGCCCAGTGGAGTTGACACAAAATGTTCTAATGATTTTATGGGCTACCACTGAGAAGTTTGAGATCATCTAGAGGTAGATAAAGACTATAATGTGTTGGTAAAAGTCATATGATGACAAGAGATGGAGGCTAATGAAGTTCATATAGGGAAACTATGTGTTCTTTAAGGTCTCACATCGATGGGGATTGTATAGATTTGGTCAAGGAGAAACATAATTTCCGAGATACATCAACCATTTCTAGATTATAGGTAGAGATGTTGAGGTGGCATACTACCTAGACCTACCCCCATAATTTCACTACAAGATTGATGAATTAAATGCACCATAGATGATTAGGTACGTGCATGATCCACCGCACGTCATTGACTAGGTGATATAGACAAGATTATGAGGAGACTTTTTTGGAGTACCCTATGCAGATCGAGGATCAACAGGAGAAGATCCTTCATGGTTGGTCGATTCCCCTATTGTGAATTTGATAGAATCAAGTTAATATCTATTATTGAACATGGTATTGGGAGTCTTATATTCAATATCAATACCTTCATCTTATATTGAGTAGCCCATTTTTTAGATTTGAAGGACCTAAATCCCTAATGTGGCGTGATTGTAAGGACTCATATTTTCATTGTTATTATTTCTATAAATTAATTTGGAAAATTCTGAGACCAGGCACTAAGATGTCATGAGATTCTAAGGCTCCATGTTCCCAAAATGATACGGTGAATAATGTTATGTTTTTAATAATGTTTTTTGGGAATGTTATTATTTAAATGTTATTAAATTCAAATGGGGTGCCCTTTTTATAAATATGAGGGAAGCATTTCATTTATATGAAGGACATTACTTTAGTTGGGTCTAAACATCGACCTGTGTGGGTTGACTGGAAATGCCATAGAATGGACATAACCTTCATTAAAATATTTCATTAAAAAATATTTTATTATATATAGAATTGTTTTTTCATTTTAAAGAAACAACATTTAGGATGGTAAGTTTTTCACCATTACCCTATAATTCCTCTATGTTGTGGAAGAAAAATCTCATGATGAAGAACATCAACAGATCTATGATCAACGATGAAACATACCACCACTCTTCACCAATTATTTATCAAACCATGAGGTAGGGAATTTAATATATTCAGGATTTTCCCCTTCATTCATAGTTTCAAGAACTGAATGAAGGCAAGCTAGTGAATAGTGTGATATGTGGCTTGTCCCTTATTGTAGAATTAATAAAATGTTGCAGAGTTTATAAAACGAGACAAATAATTGTGATTATCTATTCCAATTCTTGGTAAAACGTTCTAACATGAACTGATCAAGGCCTACATGAATAAGTCCATGGTTATCTCTTCGGGAATTCTCTATTCCTTTTCTCTCCCATCATCCTATCACATTCTTCACATGTTGTTCATGTGTTATTTTCCTTCTACCGGGATGTTTGGAACCATATGCGAGCAATCCTAGTCAAGGAACAATTATACTACGGTACAATAGAGGGTAGATGGTAGTACATGGTGGTGGTGTTTGGTAGGTGTGTCTCTGGCCTGTTCTGGAGAAGCGTAGTATGGTAAGGCCACCATTGGGGCAACCAGCGGTGTAGGCGCCACCGGCTCGATAAGGTAGGTTGGGCCCGGTAGAGTGAAATAAGAAGAGATGCTGGAAGGCTGACCAATAGTAAAACAAGTAGGATGATGTTTAGAAAGGAAAATGTTGGAGGGAGAGCTCAGTAGTGGAGCCTACTATTGGTGACCTGGGGCCACAAATGAGGTTGCAATGGTGGTAGTATGATGTGGCTCAAAGCCACGTGGAGCAGAGGCGGTGTGTTCATGGGGGGCCATGGTAGAGAAGGGTGCTACGCAGTATCCACATGGTCAGGGTGGTCCACATGGACCAAGGGCATAGCCAGGGTGTCCCAAATCATCTAGAGTAAACCAACCCACATTGTTGGCCTTATCGGGTCATGCTGGCCCAGCTGGTCGTGCCAGTTTAGGGCGGGGCGAAATGGGTCGAGCTATGTCGGGATGGTTGAGTTGTGTCGCGATGTTTTTAGCATGTCGAATCATTCCTGGACCAGAATCAATTTGGACCTTCTCAGAAAACAGATGCATTACATTCAAACTGTGTGTCTGTTTGATGACGTGTTTGCGGCATTGGAACCTTAATGAAGAGACATTCATTTTGAGAAAATCTATATTAGTTTTTGTGTATGTTGTTTTAGGACCTATCGTTAAGAGGCATAACTTATCCCTGTACAGGAAAATTATGAGTAGAATCCTATGTTTGTATTTGACTTTGTGACCTATTGACTAAATGACATGGGTGCGACATGGCATATCGACACTCCAGGTGCCTTAAATTATCTATGTTCCATCAAATCTCTATTCTCTATCAACGATCTTTGCACCGTCGACACACCACATTCCATCATTGCACTGGCCTCCATCGACAATCTGAGTTCCTTCAATGCTCTATGATCATTTAATTCTTCATGCTTCATCAACACTATATGTGCCATCAAAACTTCTAGTTCTTGGATTCTGAGATTTATACGGAATAAAATTGAAAATACATCTCTTTAGGATTTAGATGTGTACATGTGTTAGATCACCATATTGATTATACATCATGTGATTCCATCATTGTGTAATTCATGTGTTTCCTTTGAGGTATACTTTATTTTTTTAGTGGTATTACCCTATTGGTTTTGGGGTTCCCTACTAAGTATTGTTTACTCACCCCTACACAGAAATTTCACACACCTGTAGTGTCTGGTGAAAATGATCATTAATTTGATAGGGTAATACGTGTACAAGGACCATGTGGTTCTCAGAGTGATGAGACATGCAAGGTTTGCTCACACAGCTTCAGAAAACTAATCTACACCTACCATTCAGGTAAGAATATCTACAGAATAGTTTTATGAACTTGTGAATTCCACTGGATGGAATTATCCTTTTGTGAGGTTGTATTCAAGACTTATTTACATTTTATTTTCTTAATTTCTTACACTATGGTCCATATCTTAGTGTATGCATGTATTTTTAACTTAGTGTTTTTACATTACATAAATTTTTTCATGGATATGTTTTATGTGTGTATTAGGAAAATAACTCCCATTTGTAGGATATTACGACTCAGTGCTAGTCACCAGCCACTGGCCCATTAGTGGAACGCTTGGGGTACTCATGGAATAGGGACTTATGAGGAGGTTAAAAACATTCTAATTAATTAAAATTCATGTGATACCAATACAATATATATTCCTATATATGTTGAATACACACATTTATATTCTAGTTGACTATGGAGAGGTTAAAATTATAGAAACAAAATTATATATTAGATATAAATTATCAATTATATTTGAAATATTATGATGAATATTTCATTCATAGGAATATATATATAATAATGGCCATGATACTAAAGGGAATCCAATCACTATTATAATTGATTTTTTACACCAAATTTATGATGATAAAGATGTTCTAAATGATTTCAAATGGAATAAATGACTAAAAAAATATTATTGAATAAAACATTTAATTAGAAATCAACTGGGTTCAATAAAAACTAGAAGGATGATTATTTTTAAAAATAAAAGTACACTCCATTCCAAAATTCAACCTCATATTGATACATAATAAGTTAATCTTTATGATTGGATAAAATCTATGAATTAATAACATGATATGATTAATATAGGAACAAAGTATTATACTATAAGAAGACCTAAAAATAGAAAATTTAATTGGAAGCTTTTTTGTTTTAAAAAAAAATTAATAGGGTTTTTCATTCTGGGAATAATGATACAATAGTATGAAAATGTTATCCTCAATTTAAAGCAATTTACATATATGTAACAAATGAACCAATATAATATTTGGTGACTATCAAATTTTTCATTGTATTTGATGAACACAAATATAACAATGTTTATCTAATGAAATAGATATGCGTATTTCATAATGGTAATCATGATGATGATATTTATATTGAAAAACACAATGGTTTCATCTAAAGTAATGGTGGAAGCATGGAATACATAATAATGATTTATTTTTTGGGAATGAAAATAGATCATTGAAATTGTCATAATGATTTTGATGGTCTTATATGGGTTATAAAGTTTAAAAAAGATAATGTTCATTGTAACCATAATTTGAGAGAGTTCTCTAATTTTTCAGTCATTTTAATTTTATATGTGAATGAAATCATATATTCATAAGATATGTAGTGCCTATATAATGATTTTTATAAGTATGTTCAAATGTGTTTTGAGATATCAATGATATTTGAAATTAAGTACATAATATTATTTTTTGATGGTAATAAACCATGTAATAGATATCTATCTCACAAAATTCTAGTTAGTTTCTCTATACCTGGGTAATGGCAAAGTCAAATACTATTAATCTTTATGTTTAATCAGAACTAGGTTTTGATAGAATGAAGATTTGAGATTTCTTGACTAGAAATAATTTTTAAGAGATATTGTATGACATATATGACTAATAAAGTAATTGATACATATAAATAATGTTGTAACTTAGTGCACATGTTTTAAAGATGATCCTAACATCTCCCATATGTAAACGGTTAAGATAATCTTGGGATATAAAAATAATATATGAATCATGTGCTGATAGAAAAATAAATTGAATAACTAATCCTTTTAGTATTCACATTTAAAAAATGTGTTGGTTAATTTAATAATAGAATATCACATTTTAGTAATATTTTTTAAGGATATATCTTATGTTATTTGGTAGAACCAAAAAAATCAGTGATACTGAGTACATAAAAAGAAGATTATATACCATCTAAAAGGTGTTTTACATATATTAATAGATACATGTACATATAAAATATTAATTATGTGAGAAATAAAAAAAATTCATGTGATAATAAAACATTTATTCAGTTTTCAAAAAAATTATTAGACATTAAATATCATTACATATTAAAATTTGGTATCATTTTTCCAATGAAAAGTTTTATAATTAATATATCAATATATAATAAAATTATTTAATAATTAGATCGAAAATATTATCATTATATTATTTAAAATATAATTTTTGTGTAATTTAGTTAGAATTATCATCATCAGCCTTTTTCTCTCAGTTGATTAATAATACGTACGTCCGAACTAGGATTTGGATTCTATAGGAAAATAGGGTAAAAATATAAACATATATATATCTAGGGGTCTTGAAGTTATATTATTTTATGAATATAGTGTAATGGATTCTGTAAGTAGGTGTCTCATAATGTCCACTAATTGGGGGGTATGAGTCTATGTTACCTTCCAATTAATTTTTTTGCCAATTATAGATGAAATGTTTTAAAAAATAAATACTTATTTTTAATTTTACAGGATCTATATTTTTCTTTTAAGAATTGATTTTTTTAATTTATAATGATACGTTTTTTATTGTTAATAAATTATATAAAAACACCCCATGGGGATATATTGGAGAATTATTTGTTTATTGGTGATGCATTTTTTATTATAAAAGAAATTGATTAACAAGTTTGGGAGGTCTTATTGTTAGTTTTTATGATTATGGATTTATAATGTAAGTTTAATACATTATTTAGATATTTATTTAGATGAAAAAATTAATGATTATGATATCATAATTATTAATTTATTTACAATATTGATGAGAGGAATATGAAATAAAAAATAAATAACCTTAGAATGAATTTATTCGATGTTATTTCACATTTAGTACACTATTTGTTGGATTAAAAAATTATTAGAAAATGATAGCAACTAATGTCTAGTCAGCTTGACCACACATATGAGAGGTTAGATCAATGATATGGAATAAAACCTAAATATTACAGTCATAGTAAATGAGAAAAATGTTTTCCTGGCCAACACAAATAAATGTGTCAAAATACCTATACATTATGAGTCTTAGTAAGTTCATGTTTTGTCATGAATTCCAAATGTGGCATGCATTGGAAATGTAGGTGCACAATCCCCAAAAAAGATAATGAACTATATCTAGGTTTCAAAACCAGTTCTTACTCAATTATTACATGCAACAAGGTATATTATTAAGTAGTTGGAATATAATAAAATAACCAATGTGGTACATTGATTATATAGATACAATTATTCCTCTTAATTAGTTGAAGATAAAATAGGGATCTTTTGAACTCTTATATCTAGGTTATTAGATCATGGAAAAGTTCTTTTTGAACCTTTCCAAACCAAGTATCTCTATGACGGTACATATTATTATTGAATGACCATACAATTTTAATTTTCTAGGTGTGGGTCAACTATTATGAACTCTTGATGTTCATATTGATCATGATTTAAGTTTACATTGCTAATGAATAATTTTATTCGTTTTTGAATACTTATTAGTTGGGTAAAATATGGTTTTATTTTGTGATTCATTCATTCAACTTAATAATCATGTTTGTATTATAATATGATGTTGTATTTGTTATTTTAGTATACACTAAAATCTAGTATCATAAAAAGAGGTACCTAATCTGTGATGTATGACCATAATATGTTTAGGTGAAAAAATATTATATAAATTCCATGATCGCTATTTGTACATAAGAATCCAGAACATAGAATTAATTTAAACCTATAATGTCATTAATGGAATTTTAATAGGAAATAGAACCTATCTATAAATAAAATACACAAGACTGTGAAAAGGTGTGATGAGTTTTTTAATAGAAGAAAATGATACATTATTCTGATTTGTTAAGAGAATTATCATATATTATATATAAATGAATTAAAAATATGATCTATGATGCATTGTGATTTCCACATAATTGTATAAAGGCCTCTCACTCAATCAAATATGATTTATTTTCCCAAATATATAATGAGGAACATTGAATCAATTTATATAAATTCAACGAATGAACATTTATACAATATACATGTAACTAGTTAGAAATTAATGTGAACATATATTAATCTCCTTGATTTTATAATGAATATGACAATTAATCATATAAACCTAGTAACATGAAAAAGCAATCATACCATGTATATTTTCATAGTGCATTATATT
Organism: Viscum album; assembly: GCA_963277665.1. NCBI lineage: Eukaryota > Viridiplantae > Streptophyta > Magnoliopsida > Santalales > Viscaceae > Viscum > Viscum album. The sequence continues at coordinate 1,354,361,992 of OY728158.1, read as the reverse complement.
CATGAAGTGTCCAAAAATATTACATGCAAATACATGCATTAAAATAGATTTATAAACCCATGTTATGTGTATAATGAGAATGAAACATAGAATTATTAAATAGATGAACATAAAATAAAATTAATTATAATTTGATATGTGCAATATTTTAAAATAAAATAACAACATTAAACTTTCTCATAATTTTAATTCATCATAATTAAAAGATGTTTAATTGAGTTTTTGAAATTTTTACACATTCATTAAATTATACGATAAGATATTTATCATGTTGGTCATTATTATGGGATATCAATTTATTTTATTAAATGATGAAATAAATTTTTTTATATTATTATGTATTAAAAGTAAATTCCATCGTTAATTGTTGTTGGAGTGACCATTATATATAAGTGATCTATCTCATATTTTTCATGATGAATTTTGAATCAGGTAATGGATTATATTGGTCTAATTGAACACTATATATCATATTATAACTCTATAATATTTATGATTGTATTTTGTAACTACTTATGATTTTATTTTAGAATCTATGTTTGGGGAATATAACTAAAAATAGAATTTAAAATGCCAAAAAATATGTCAAAATACATAAAAATATGTTTTCCATAATATATGTATCTTAAAATATCTAAATATGTATTTTTAATCATATAATAGGATATCATAATGACCAACCAACATAAGATAATATCAAATTATTGTAAATTTCTAAATGTTACTATTTATTCGAACCCCCCCCCAACATCACAGATGTGAAACTATAAGGACCCGACCTTATTATATACATAATCTTGAATTTAGTCATGAAAAAACAACCTCTTACTTTGGGGATATTTTAATTTTTAGATCTCTGGATAATTGATACAATTCATTCATAACATTACACATTATTATAGAGTGGATACCATAAAAATAGTTTCCATTTTTTTCAAAGTATAAAACATTGAAACATATAAATGACTCCTTCAAAATTATTCATCATTTGACATGGAATCATTCATTGTCCTAAACATCAATTAACATGTGAAAATAATTTAAAAATATAGGATGAGCACAAAATCTCTATATGGATGAAAATTAATGAAATAACACATTATTCCATGAATACTCGTAATGATTGAAAGCAATTTCAAAAAAACATGCTGGTAACCCATATATATACTTACATTATGTAATATGAGATTTACACAAGTTCCATTCAAAACATGAGAATATAAATATAATCGTAAAGGTGTATTAGGGAATTAGTTATATAACTTTTTAACCCTCACGACTACCTTATAATTTTTAACCTTCATGGCTACCTTACAATTTGTGTAACAATCACAGTTACGCACTGAGTAACCATAAAGCCGAACACCAACGTACACTTACCCAATGCATAAGAGGGAAATAAAGGTCCCAAAATTAATCATAAACAATTAAAATGAACTAGAACATAATCATACAACATGAATAAAATCATAAAAACATTTCTTTTGAACTTTTTAAAATAGAATTTTAAAAGATGATTTTAAAAGGAAATCATATTATCAATATCATATAATTGAAGTGAAACATAATAGAGTGAATGGAATATGTATATAAAATGTAAATACACCTAATTCAACATTATATAATCAAAACCCATCACATAATCAATTTTTAATACCACATAAAAATGAAGTAGAAGGTTAACCCAATGAATGAAAATCAGATTAACAATTCCCTAACCTTGGGTTTTTCTTACTTAAATCTTGTTTGAAATTCTTGTATAATGGTTAAATGAGTGTTATATGTATTTTTCAGAAACATTTTCTGTTTATAACATCTTATTTTTTCATTTAATAACATCATTTTACCCTTTAATTGTTATTATTTTTGTCCTTGAACGTTTTTTGGGTGACTTCTCTACATGATTTCCATGATTTGATTATGGTGGATGTTCTTGTTGATTATATGTGAAAATATAGAATTGGAATGGAGAATTATTTACATATTTTTAGTGTCATAAATTATACCGTTTATCATTTTTTAGTTCTCACATTAGGATGATTCATATGTTAAAAAATTAATGATTTTCGTTTAGATCATTTTAGTGTTTCTTTGATAATAATGACCTCATTTTGTTTTATAAATTAAAACCATGTTTACAAATAAATTACAGAACCATTGATGAGACATAATAAATATATTATAACATTTTTCAACTATAAAAATGGATTCATGTTCATACGTGATGGAATTAATGCTAATTGAAATAACATCGTCCATGATGTCGGTAATTCGACACATCACAGACAATTTTTTTAATTCATTGAACAAGTGGGAGAGGAGAAAATGAATGATGTTGAATTTTACATGAACATGAAAAAATACAGAAAATAAAAGATTGTCGAGCTTTAATTCCTCTTGGTTAAGAGTAGGTGAGGAAAGATGAATAAAATAAAGGAATTTGAAAATACAAGAAAACATCAGAAATTTCTCACAAAAATTCAGCAGCCTAACATCGTCTCTTAAAATTTCATAAAAATAGTGTGATGAGAGAAAGTGGATATCTAATCAGAAATACATAATATAGATATTAAGTGGGGATATGGAATTAAATATCCCAACATAATCAGAATGGAAAGGAAGAGAATAACATAAAAAAAGAAAAGAATGAAAATAAAAGAGGATGTTTAACTTTTGATCTCTTCTCCTTGAGATCCTTCTTATGGGCTTTGGTTTTGATCTTTTGGTGAGACGAGAAGCTATAGGACGTGGGGAAGTGACTTGGAAGGATTATGTGGAAGAACGTAGTCATGGATTAAGACTTGATATGTGTTGTAAGAATAGGGGAGCGAGGGTGGTATTTATAGTGGAGGAGAGGGGGTATATTTCATTATTTTATTCATTATTATAATATTTTTTCCCAATATTATAAATAGTCGTAGTTTATGTGTCTAAAAATAGTAATAATGGTATGTGAGTTTGATAAAAGTGTCCTTTCAACACTTATTATGTCATAAATAGTGTATTTTACTAATATTTTGATTATACTGTATTTTATAGTATTTCATTGTTCATCAAAAATTCAAGAATTTCAGAAAAATACCAAAAATTTAACCAAACCATATATTGACGTGTAGAATTCAAAAATGAAGTCCATTTTTTGAATCTAAATTTTTAAATATAACTCTTTTAATTTTTAAATAAAAGCATACTTAATTCAAAAATTAAAATTTCAAATTCTATAACTACTTTTATATCACGATGAAAAAATAATTAGATGTTATTATCTTAAAGTAGTAAGAAAATAAAATAATTACAACATTTATTATTCATTCGGGTCACATTACTATTCATGTCACTATTTATAAGGGTATGTTACTATTCTAAAAAAACAAGTTGGATTCATCAGACTGCAAATAACTTACTAAACGCATTTGTAGATGATCGTTTCTTGAAATTCAAAATATAGATGTGGAAAAATTATGATTAAAGGATAGATATAAATATCAAATAAAAACAATGTTCCATGCATATATATTTATTTTTAGAAAAACATGGGATGTTAAATTATCCCCACCTTCTGGAAATTGAGTCCTCACAATTTTATTTACTTATTAAACAACTCAGGGTAATTTTTCCTCATAGAATTTTAAGACTCCCATGTTTCTTCTTCAACCATCTGGTCCCTCCACAAATCCTTTACCTGGTGGATTACCTTATTTCAAAATACATGTTCCCATTGATCAAGAATCTGAACTGTATTCTCTTCATAAGAAGCTTTTCTTCTAGCTGAACTGCTTCTGGGCTCAAAACATGTGATGAATCTGGCACATCCTTTCTCATCATCAAAACATGAAAAACATTGTGTACCTGAGACAATCTTGGGGGAAAAGCTATGCAGTATGCCGCAGTTCCCACTTTCGTCATGATTTTTAAGGACTAATGAACCATGGACTTTTCTTCCATTTCTTATCAAAACACATCAAATTTTTTCAAGGATAAATACTAAGGAAAACATAGTCACCTACCTCAAAGATAAGTATTTCCTTCTATTATCTGCATAACTTTTCTACCGACTCTTTGTTTTATTCATGTGCTATTGAATCATCCTCACTTTATCAGCTACATCCTCCACTATTTCTGGCCCCCTCAACTTTCTGTCACTGACTTCATCCCAAAATGCTGGAGTCTGACACTGTATTCTGTAAAAATCCTCAAAAGGTGCCATCTGAATACTGGAAGGAAAACAATTATTATAAAAAAACTCAACTAAAGAAATATGTTGTTCCCAACTTCCCACATAGACCATTAAACATGCTAGAATCATATCATCCCACATCTGAATCATTCATTCTGACTGCCCAACTGATAGGGGACAAAAATCTATACTGAAATTTAACTTTGTGCCAAACGTCTTCTGAAGTCCCTTCCAAAATATAGAAGTGAAACTTGGATCTAGATCTGATAAAATGGAAAGAGGAACTTCATGTAACCTAAAAATATACTTGAGGTATAATCTAGAAAGCTGATCCAATTATATCGTACCTCGAATAGAAAGAAAGTGTTCAGATTTGGTCTGGCGATAAAAAATAACTCAAATCACAATGTTACCTTGATAAGTCAGTGGATGTCCCACCATAATGTATATAGATACATTCTCACATTTCCACTCTGGCACTGGAAAAGGATGAAGCACCCCCTGCAGTAACTACCTCTCTTCTTTAACCTATTGACATGTCAAACATCTAATGGTAAAATCAACAATATCTCTTTTCATTCCATCCCACCAATAATAAACTCGAATGTCCCTACACATATTTTTACTAATAGAATGAACTGAAAATGGAGAACTATGATCTTCACCCAACAAATCGTTCTTCAACTGAGGATCAATAGGAACATAAAAACATTTTCCAAATCATTAAACACAATCTTTATCAAGGTTAAATTCTGAAAACATACCAATTTTAATCAATTATACCTTTTTATGTAGCTCATGGTTTTCCTTCTACGCTTGCTTAATTCTATCTGACAACGAAGACTACACTGAAACCTGAAACAAAATAGATTTATTCCATGCACCAACAACATATAAGAAAAAAATCATCAAATCATTAATCAAGGTATCATGTTCCAAATTTAATATGGTTAATGATGCATGACGTTTCTAACTCAAGGAATCTGCCACTATGTTTTCTTTTCCCTGATGGTAATTGATCATGCAATAATAATCCTTTATTAATTCAATTGGTCTTCTATGCCACATGTTTAATTCCTTTTGAGTGAATATATACCTCAGATCTTTTTGGTCGAAATATATTAGACATTTGGTTTCGTATAAATGATGCCTCCAAATTTTCAAAGAAAAAACCACAACTACTAATTCCAAATCATGTGAGGGATAATTTAACTCATGTGGTTTTAGTTTACTTGAATCATAAGCTCTCACCTGATCAATATTCATCAAAACACAACCAAGTCCCTTCATCAAAGCATCACTGTAGATGAAAAAATCACCATTCCAAGATGGTAAGGCCAAAATTTGATCATTCACCAATCTCTTCTTGAGTTCCTGAAAACAAATGTCACTTTATTCTATCCAAAATGAATTTAACCCATTTGCTGGGTTAACATAGTTATCCGTCTATATAACATAGTAATGTTCCTAAAAAATGTTAGTAATAACCTTTTAATCCATGAAAACTATGAATATCTGTAACATTTTTCGGTCATGGTCATTCATCGACCACTTTTTTTTCAGAACAACTGTTATTCCATCCTTATTTACAATGTGGCGAAGAAAAAAAAATATTGCAACCAAAAATCAAAGTTGCGTAATTTTAAATATAGTTTATTTTCTTTTAAGGTTTGTAAAACTACCCTTAGATGTTTTTCATGCTCCCCATTATTTTTAGAAAATACCAGAATGACATCAATAAATACAACCAAAAACTTATCCCAGAACTCCGGAAATACAATATTCATATGATTAATGATTACATCAAGTGCATTAGTTAATCCAACCGGCATAACTACCAATTCATAATAACCATATCTTGTATGAAAGGTTGTTTTCAAGATGTCATCATCATTTATCTTTTGCTTATGGTATCCAGATCTCAAGCCAATCGTGGAAATGTACTGAGCTCCCTAGAGCTGATCAAGAAATTCATTGATATGAGGAAAAGGATACTTGTTTTTAATAGTGATATTATAAAATGCGCTATAATAAATTCAATGTCTCATGGAACCATCTTTCATTTTAATAAAAAATATAGGGGATCCCCATGGTGAAGTGATAGGAAGAATGTATACTTTATCAAGAAAATAATGTTACTGATTTTTCAATTCAAGAAGTTATATTTGATCTATACGATATAAGGGTATTGAAATTGGATTAGAAATAGGAACTAAGTCCATTGTGAATTTTACTTCCCAATCATGTATTCCACTGGGCAACTCATCAGGAAAAACATCAATTTATTCATTTACCACCGATACATCATTCATATAAATAGTTCCCTTGTGATTGACAATATGAGCAAGATAAATTTCATTTCCATATTTCAATATTTTCATAGCTTCCTGATATCATATCAATTGTACGGGTTCGTTCTTGTATACAAACAGAAAATAATTATGAAAAAAATACTTGTTTAGATCTATAATAAATCTTTGTAGGATAAACAGAAAGACAATCCATTCCCAAAATAACATAAAACTCGACTAAGGGTAAAACAACAAGGTTTGCAGGTAAATTCTTTCCACATATCACAATAGAAGGATTCTTATACTTCCTCATTGCAATAATAATTCTTCTTGGTGTTTCAAAAAAATATTCAGGTCTCATTTTTTGAGGTGATATTTCTAATTAACTAGAAAATATATTAGAGATAAAAAAATTTGTAGACCCTATATAAAACAAAAATTTAGAAAAATCTGAGTAAACAAACACAGTACTTGATTCAAATTCAATGGATAGCCTGAAATCTACTAACGTAGTCGCAAAGGATCTCACTACACCTTTCAACTTGTAGTCTGGCTTCTTTGCATCATTTGGGTCTCTCTTTGGTAGGAATTTTCATAATGACACATTTCACCACATTTAAAACAATTTATGATCTGATTATCTTGATTAGTCTTAGCATCATTTTCATTGGAATCTCAGGCCATATGTCCAAACATACCAAATTAAAAAAACATCCCATTTTTCTAAGACAATCCCTAGGGTGTCTCATGCCACACTTTTCAAAAACTAGAAATTGGATTTTCTTACCATCATATTTCTTTTGTTGATTCTTACCCATCACTTTCCATATAGTCCACTTATTCTCCTTATTTCGAAAATGATAATGATCGTCAAAAACTCCATCTCTATCCTCTCATCACATCAGACAAGTTTCTCATAACTTTTGAATCCACGGGGGGCCAACATCCTTCAATACCTTGGATTTAGTCCTTAGTAAGGGTGGTTGATTTTTCTATCAAGATCCAGAATAATATTTGGAGCATACCTTGCCAGTAGTGTGAAGTTCTCTTCACACAAAACCTCTGAATCTTCTTCCTTCTATTTTAAATCATGGAATTTCATCTGCATCATAAGTTGCACCACCATCAGAAAATATTTGTATGGAAAAAAAATTTAAATTCATCAAACTCTAAATAAGAAAAATCCTCTCTATCCCTGATATTCCTTATCATTGACCACCACTAATCAGCTTCTCATTCACAACAATAAATGTCAATACTTTTCTTTTGATTGTCTGAACATCCCATAACATCGAATATCTTTTCAAGGGATTTTATCCATCCTTCAGCTACTACTAGGTCATAAGATCTATTTAAATCAAGAGGGTGTTGTATCATAGAATGACCCACTACTGTCATGATCAGTTTGGGTAACTCTATTTGTTCTCATTCATGTATTATACCACAATTTATTTCCTGTGTTAGCTGACTCGTTACTGTCACAAACATCTCGGTTCCAATCCCTACCATTTCGGTCTATAGATACGAAAGGATTTCATTCTGTCGGTGCATGTCTTCTTCATCATACATGTTCCTTCTGTAGATAACCATTTTAAACAAACATATTGTAGATGAATCAACATTGTAATCATTAAATTCTAAAACATATAGAGTAAAAATCATTTATTTTATTCTTTAATATCATCATAATCCCTAAATTTATTTAATCCATCCTCCGATACCAAATATAAGGATCTGACCTTATTATATACATAATCTTGAATTTATTTAAGAGAAATCATCCTATTAAATTGATGATCTGTTCATGTTTAGAGATTTAGTTAGTTGGTACGATACATTCATAACATTACACATTATTACAGAGTGGATACAATAAAAACTGTTTCAATTTTTTTAGTATAAAACATTAAACCATAAACATGACTCCTTGACAATTCTACCACATTTAACATGGATTACTTCTTTTTAATACACATCCATTAACCTGTGAAAATAATTTATAAACCTGGGATGGGCACAAATTCTTGTTAAGGAATGGAAAAGAAATAAAGAGCACATTAGTCCATGAATACTCATAATGTATGAAATAATTTTCAAAAAACATGATTGTATCCCTTATATTTACGTAATTTTTGTGAAATGTTATTTACACAAGATCCAATGAAAACATGAGAACATAAATATAATAATAAATCTATCTTAGGGAATTACTTACATAACATTGTAACCCTCATGACTAACTTATAATTTGTAACCCATACAACTGCATTACAATTTTTTTTACCATTGAAGTTCAACATAGAGTAACCATACGTCCGACCTCCAACATACACATACCCAATGAATTGGAGGGAAATATAGGTCCCACCCTTCATCATAAACAATTTCCAAAACTAGAAAATAATCATACAACATGAATAATATGATAAAAATAGTACATGTGATCTTTATAAAATAGAATTTTAATAGAGGATTTTAAAAGTAAAGCCAATTATAAATATCATATAATTGAGTTGAAACATAATAGAGTGGATATAATATGTATAAACATTATAAATAAACATCATTCAAGATTATATAACAAAAAACTATCACACAATCAATTTTTAATTCAAAAAACAATGAATTAGATGTTTACCCCAATGAATGTAAATCAGGTTAAGAATCCCCTTACCTCATGTTTGTCTTACATAAAACTTGTCTAAACATCCTGTATAATTCTTAAAAGAGTGTTATTGGTATTTTAATAAAACATTTTCATGTTTATAACATCTTATATGATCATTTAAGAACATCATTTCACGCTTTAATTGTTAGTATTTTTCCCCTTTCACTGTTTTTGGGTATGTTCTTTACATGATTTCCTAGTTTGGTTCATGATGGAAGTTCTTGTTGATTAGAAGTGAAAATATAGATTTGGAATCGTGTAGTATTTAAATATGTATAGTAACATAAATTTTACCATTTATCATTTTTAATTCTATCACATGGATGATTCATATGTTAAAACATTAATGATGTTCGTTTTGATCATTTTAGTGGTTTTTTGATAATAACGACATCATTTTGTTTTATAAATTAAAACCATGTGTATAAAACAATTCTAAAACCATTGATGAGACAAAATACGTATATTAAAACTTGTATCAACCATAAAAATGGATTCATGACCATACTTTAATGAATTGATGAAAATTGAAATCACAACATCCACAATGTCGTTAATTCGACACATCACAGACAATGCTTTTAATTCTTTGAACAAGTGCGATAGGAGAAAAATAATGATGATGAATTTTCCCGAAAAATTAGAAAATCCAAAATATAAAAGTTTCTGTAGCTTTCATTCCTCTTGTTTCAGAGGTGTTGAAGAAAGATTAATAAAAGACAGGAATCTTGAAATAAAATAAAATGTCTGAAATGTTTAACGAAAATTTGGCAGCCCAACGACATCTCTTAAAATTTAATAAAAATTGTTTGATGGGATAAAGGGGATATTTCATCACACATAAAAAATATAGAAAGTAAGGGGAGATATGTAATTAAGTATCCCAAAATAATACAATGAGAATGTAATTGAATATCATAAAATGAATGAAAAGAATGAAAATAAAAGATGATGATTCCCTCTTGATCTCTTCTCCTTGAAATACTTCTTAAGGGCTTTGGTTTTGGCCATTGGGTGAGACCAGTAGCTATAGGACGTGGGGAAGATACTTGGGAGGAGTATTGGGTAGAATATAGATATGGATTAAGGCTTGATAGGTGTGGGGAGAAGAGGGGACTGCAGGTTGTATTTATAGTGGAGGAGTGGGGGTATATTTCATTATTTTAATCATTATTATAATATTTTTTCCCAAGATTATGAATAGTATTAGTTCATGTTAACTCAAAAAGTAAAAATTCAATGTGAGTTAGAACCAAGTATCCTTTAATCACATATGATGTCATAAATACTGTATTTTATTGATAATTTTATTATACGTTATTTTATCATATTGCACTATTCATCGAAAATTAATGAAATTTAGAAAAATCGCAAATATTTTCCCTAACCATATTTCAAAGTGTATAATTCAAAAATGAAGTCCATTTTTTGAAACTAAATTTCAAAATATTAATAATTTAATTTTTAAATAAAATAATACTTAATTAAAAAATTAACAATTCTAATTCCATAACTACTTCTATATCACGATGAAAAATTAACCAATATATTATTATCTTAAATTATTAAGAAAATATAATAATAATAAAATTTACTATAAATTAGGGTAATATTTATATTCACATTAATATTCATAATAGTGTGTTACCATTCACAAAAGTTTTTGGATTCCTCGAACACCAAATAACTTGATGAACCCAATTGTAGATGAAATTTTATTGAAATTCAAAACATAGAAGTGGAAAAATTATGTTTAACAACTTATTATAAATATCTACTTAAAACAATGTTCCATTAATTTATATTTATATTTAGAAAAACATGGGGTGTTATAGCAACAATGCCCTTGGATATCCATAATATATGTTCTCATGAAATGTTAATAAAACATTTATCCCCTTCTCATTTTCTTATTCATTGTTATGATCTAAAACATTTTTATTTATCACTCCCATAATATGAATTTGAGTTATAACAATTTTTATGATGGAATTCTTAATGTAATGATGATGAAAATATCATGTTATATTTCTAGATGTTGGTTCAGATGAAATTGATTAAGGAATGATGATGAAATATTTGTTAAAATATTTTGTCAAAATATATAATAACCTAGACAATATTGATTAAGGTCTAATGACTATATTACTATTTATGATTTCTATTTTTCACATTTTAAAATTAACCTAATATGTAACTTATGTTTTTTATGGTAACATTAGTTGTTATTAAAGTATGTTTTAGTTATTTTTGGTTAATTATTTATTTATATTTGGGAGTTAAAATGAAGTAAATTCAATGAAAATAAAATTCAATTGTCTAATGTATAATTAATATTATCATAAAAGATTTTAATATTTTAGTAACATTTAGAGTGTGCACTTTTTTTAATTATAACATTGTTTGGATACATGAAAATTAATTCACTTTTTGAATAGATGCACATATTTTAATCAACATGAATAATGATCACTCTTAGTCCATTCATTCTTTATAGTGGTGAATTAGGAGTGGGCATGATGATACCAATCAACAGAAACACCCCCATGGATATTCCTCAGTTATATCACATTCTCTACACATACCATCATCATGTATTTTAATATATAACTTGTTCATTTTGAAATATATCATTCAAAAACTATGACAAAAAAATAAAAATTATTTGGTCAATGTATATATATGATTTATGAAATCATTTTTTTTAAATGTGGTTACCATATATGTATATTCATTAATTTACGTATGATAATTCAGAATATTCAATTAGTTAGGATAATATAGGAACCCTAAAATAACAGATTTAATGGTTAGTGTGATGGAAACTATTGATATTTTCCCATTAGAAAACATTATGGGATTAAGAATATGATTAAAATCTCATGGAAATGTAATAAAAAATATGTTTATCATTTATTATCAACAAAAATCATGTTGACCTCCAAAATTAAAAAATGGACTAAACAACAAACTATCTATTCACTTTATAAGAATAATCATCCATTATTTATCCATTCTTTTAATAATCTATATAATGAGGACTGGGTTGGTGTTATAGAATTTATATATTCAATTATAGAGCGGTCATATTAAAAGAACGTTGTTCTTATCATTTATCTCTTAGATAGAGAGGTTTACTAATGGTTGAAACATATTTGGAATAATATAATGATGTATGATCTATAATTAGTTTAATATAATAATATCAAGATTATATTTTTCCAATATATAATCATTACAATATTAAGCTATTTTTTTGTAATTATACGAGTTTATGAAAGATAAGGATAAATAAATTGGATTATTGGATGAAAATTTCCCAGGAATCACATTGTACTGATCCAATATTATGTCTATTATTTAATTTAAAATTGGTTTTTAATTGTTTAAACCCTAGTTTTTGAAGTGAATTATCCATAAGATATATTTATAACTATAATTATCTTGTATGGTGAAAAATTAATCTAGAGAAATATTATGGAAACCCATATTATTTTTTATAAATGAATATGAATTTAAAAGATCACAAAATCTCTAATGAAGAGTCAACTAGTTGTAAGAATGTAAATTTTCCAAATCTATTAAAATTAGGAAGAACGCCAAGGAAAATTTCATAAAAGTATTATGGAATTTATGTAATTTGTATTAAATCATAAATAAATTAAAAATTATGAAAAATATGTTCTAATAGCCTAATAATATATCAGAGGAGAGTAATGAACCTACTAATTCACAAACAGCACTTTAATGCATCAAATAAACGGTTCTTTTGTGTTTCTGTAATCAATTGCCTAGATTGAAATATAGTAGAGAGAATATAACCTATGAGCTACATTAATCTAGGTAACATGGGAGACTGTTATAATAACCACATGTGGGGTGTAATAATATAATGATGTAGTGAATGTTAAAATTTTCAATCATGTTGGATATATTAATGCAGGATTTGAATCTAGTTCTTTATAGTCATTTATTCAATAAACTTTTTCTATGAATTTATTTTCACCTCTTAAAACAATGGATGATTAAATATATTTGAAAACTCCTAGTATCATGATTATTATGAAAATTATATGAATATCAACATGAATCATGATTTTTTGTATGATACTCCATATGAATCTATTTATAAAATACATGATAGAGTTAAAATTAATATAAAGAAAATATATAATCCCTCTACAGAGACCACATATAATATATAAGTATAATGAAATATAATTTTATATAGTAAATATATCTACTATCAATTATCAATTAAAGAATTAGTATGAACTCCATATAGAGAAAATTATTCAAAATGGGGTTTTATTACCATCAATAAGGTCTTCTTTATTACACCACCTTTGCTCGTGATGTTTTCATGATAAATACAACTCATATATAAATATAATGTTTTCATTTAAGTGTTATTAATTTATTCTAGATTCATTTACTGTGATTTTTTCTAAAGACTTATTGATATAGTCAAAATAATTTATAGAATACATAAGGTAGTAAATGAAAAGAATTTAAATTATCAACTGAAGTAACAATGTATAAGTTGATTTCATCAAATGTATATGATGGATCAATTAAATACATGGGGATAAAATTTTATTTCATGGATGTGATTAAACTATTTTATGTATATCTAGCTATATTGTTCCACATGGATAAATATTCAAACTAGTATGAAGTTCATCGGTTGTCTAGTTGATAGCTGCTGTGTAACACCACTAAATTGCAATGTAAGAACTTTGTAGGAAATAGAGTGTACGAACGACAACACAAAGTTAATAGGGCATCAAAAAATACCGACACATTAAAATATAGTTAAAATTTTAAATAAATTAATTATATATTATAGCTCTCCATGTATTCAATACAATTTTTTCCTACATCACACACAACAACAACTTTCTTCGACGACATGCGTTATATGCAGGACCATGTTTTACTGAACAACAAATATATTAATAAAACCTATTTACTAAAATTTCAAAATTATAAACTAGCTGTTAAACTAGATTTTATGATTTTTATTAAAAATTATATGAAAATATAAGTTTTATTAAAATAAAAAATTAATTAATATGTTACACATTAATTCAAAAAGAATTTAAAATTTGATATTAATGAAATCATTTAATGATCATAATTGTATTTTATCCGAAAAAATTAAATTAATCACTATTAGTTATTGATATTTTTGATATATATAAAAATATTAATTAAAATATTTTTTATATTCATATAATAGGTTTTATTAGAATAATATAAGAATAAATCTAGTTTTATTTTTAAAAATGGTATTTTCTAGATAGGGAATTTTACCAAATTTTACTAGGGAACTAGTTTTAAATTTATTTTTTGGAAGTTTTATTGATTTTATATGATAAAGTAATTTTTTTGAAATATATATATAATTATTATATTTGGGGAAATGTTTTTTTATTTTTCTATGTGGTTTCATTTATCGAGGAATAGTGAAAAATACATAATTTTGATACAAAAATTCATTTTAATATAATTTATTCAAAAATGATAAACTATATTATTGATTCATTTTGAAGTTTAATTTTAAAAATATTATATCATTTATCATAATTGAGGTTATTGGGATCAATTTCACTATGCGACCATATCACTATAATTATTATTAGAGGAAGTTTAGTTGAAAAAATTGGAACTCAATTTTTTAAAATGGGTATTGGGGAACATAGACCTATGGTAGACATTGGTGATAGGTGTAGAAAATGATAATATATTTTTTAAAGGTACATATTATTTGGGTATTTTATAATACTTCCCTATCTGGGTAGTAAGTGTGGATATGGTTATGGAATTGATGAGCCTATGGGTAATAACTCTAAAAAGGGGAATCGTATTTACTCGAGCATAACAGGGTACAACCCAAAGGGCCTTAATGTAATCCTAGTATGATAGTCTTGGGTTATATTATGAGGATAAAATATTTTATAACCTATTATGAGGGATTTAAATATATAATGATATATATTTACCCTTGTTAAACATATGTAATTTTAGATTTAAGATACAGTGTCGGGATTTAGAAATACGACAAATTATATTATAGATAAACTCTTTTCCAAGGAAAGGCTTTTGGGGAAATTAATGGAATAAATATTTATATATTGTTGTTTTATAGAAAACCTTATTTAACAAGATACATAATAATAAACTTTTCAATGATGTTTATCATATTTATTTTTGAAAATAAATTCATATAGTTTAGAAAAACGAAAATACGCATGGTGAGTGACAATGCTTCAATTCTGTAATGGTGGTGGGGCTTGAGCACATGATTGAAATATGATATGGTTTTTACGCCAACCAATGGAATACAATATTTCATAGGTAATATGTAATTGTTTTTAGTGATTCAATTTGATGAAAAATTCTAATTTGGAACTACTAGTATTGGATTTTTGATATAGATTTATGTATTAAACAATTTAGTTTTCTAAAAAAGATATAAATAAATATGTAGACTTGTTTTATGGATCTAATCATCCATTAAGAGAATTTTTTTCTTCCTAAATCAATGTTGTTTTCTAGTAATCCAATTTTTAACGTAAGGGGACATTATAATTTAATCAAATAATAACTGATAAATTGAATTTTCATATCTAAATTTAATTGTATCAAAAAATTATATTTCTCTATATTCATAGAAAATAAAATAATTCATCGACATTAGCATGATTATCTTAAAACAATAATGTTTTCATAAAACCGAGATTTTTGTAGAATTCATGATCTTTTAAATTATTATGGGTTTTTGGGATTCAAACCATAAAAATTCCATTGATATTTCCCATGTTTATAATTAATGAGATAAATTATGGCACATAATTATTTATTATTTTCCTCTATCTGTGTATCTTTATATTCAAGTACTATTCTAATTTTGAGAGACCTAGATATACGATATTCGACATGAAAATTTTACATCCCACTAATTATTATATCATAACTGCTTTATGAACCCTTCTCATAATGTGTGATTTAATCATAAAAAATATCAAAAAATTAATATCAATGTCATGTTTAAATTTCATGTACGCAATATAATTAAAGAGGGCGTAATTTAATTTCCTGTAATTCTAATGGATAAACATTGTATTCAATAGAATGTATGACACATATAAATAATGATAGTAATATAATATAATATCCAAAAATTTATAATATATTAAATATTTTAAATAAATTAACACATTGATATTGATTGAAATGAATGTAATATTGAGTTATCTTATTCTGCATGCAAAATGAATTCATTTAATAACTAATGTCTCGTGAAAGAAAAATATTAATGGAAAAAAATAAATTAATAAAACCTTATTATTTAATATATTAAGATATATCCTAATCATTAAAATATAATTTATAAATATTATTAGATTACTAAGTAAAATTAATTTTTAATGAAAATAATAAATAAATTATTATCTAACTATTGAATTAGAAATGAATATAAAACCCAATATAAATAAGATTGTATTTATGATCAGAAAGGTGTATTATCCTATAAAATTAAACTAATATGTATTATTTAAGAAGTGATTTTTTGTAAAATTTATTTATCATTACAATGTATATTAATTATTTTTTATAAAGTAAAATTAAAATATTATATAAAAATTAATCCAATTTAAATCATTAGAACCAATTTCACTTTTAAAGTATGTTTACAAATATAATAAACCTTTGAACATTTTTTAATTAAATGCCTGCTTTTTTACCCATCCACGAGATTATTTTTAAAATAATTCCTTCTAATTATTTGGATTGATTCTGAAAAACATTATAACATATTTGTAATAACAGTTTTTTATAACATATAATAATTTAAAAAAAAAATTTGACTAAAATATTAGTAAATGTAATTAAAATGATTTACCATGATTAATAGAAAAAACAGATTCTCATCAGAAAAAAACCATATAGATAAGTTCCAAAATGAACTAAAATATTTTGAAAAATACACTAGTTTTTCATATTTTAACCCCATATTTTATTTTATTGAAATTGTAAAATTAATCGGAAACAATTTCATAGAAAAACACTAGTTTAATTCCATTACAAAAAATTTACAAAATTCCACTCATCATCCACTATCAAAATGATCTCACAGCTCTGACATCCGAACAATTCTCATAGTTCATTTTCCTGGACATGATGGAATAAATATTCTCTAGAAAAACTCCCTTAAAACTATAATCCCCACCTTTGTAATATAATTAATAATTTATGACTATTGGTATAATCAAAAAGGTGTTCCACGAAATTGTGTATCATTCAGCAATGATAACATTTATTTAATTTTGATTATCCACCACCCCAAATCATCATATTATATGATTATATATGATAAATAATATCCTAAAAATTAGATATTTATAATATAATATTTTAACCTTCACTTAATCATACTTCAATATAAGGAATATTGATCTTATTTTTTATTTGTAAGGAAAATTACTACCTTGCAAAATGATGTAATTCGTTTTTAATTTTCCACCTCTCATTTTTGGGTACTATTATGGTAACATAATTTATGTATTATATATATATATATGATATTTATTATTTCCATATTATTATTTACTCTATATATAAGACAAAACTTCATTCTTTCTTTTTTTTTTGGAATATAAAAATGCCATTTCAAGAAGGGCATATTACTGCCTCCTCAATATGATATAATTTATTCACATATTAGATTAATCATATAAATGAGGGGTTTTCTTAAAAAAACCATATATATATGAAATAAATGTGATATTTTATTTATAATATAAATATTCAAATATATAATTTACATATTATTATATTAAAATAAAAAAATAGTATTCATGCATAGGTAAGACCTGCCTTCTCTGTATATGGTCCATTTCATTTCCAATATCAAAATATCATGAACTAATCTAAATAGAAATATATTTAATTTATATGATATTTAAATAATATTTTATATTCTTTAGATGATGAATAAAAAATCTAATTAATATTAAGAGCATGTAACAAGTCAAAACAAGCTTGAAAACAATATAATGAAGACATCAAATAGTGAAAATATTAAACAATTATTTAAAAAATGTTAATAATATTTTATAATAACATCCTAAATTACGCTTTAAATATCATTTTGGTTTGGTTATAAGATATTTATATGTTTTAAACCATTATATAGGATTTTAACGGACATAAACCTGAAAGGTAACCCGATTTTAGATATTTTTGTCTCCCTTTTCTTTTTGTGAGGCATACATCTTAATTGAAACATACTTATTGTGTATTGTAGCTAATAAAACTATTTATAAATAATGTCATTAATTATTATATATTCATTTCAATTCGATTTCTAATATATAATTTCACTTTATAGGGATTTTAAAATTTATGTTGGAATAGGTAATGAATTTCATAAACTAGTTCTTTTTTATTGGGTTGTATAAGATATTCTATTTCATTAAAATTATATGAATTTGTGTAAAATAACATTTTAATTTAATTTACTATGTTTACTATTTTTTCTTCATTTTTCAAACATAATCTATTCGCAAGGTGAGTCTAAATTCAATATTACTGTCTTTTTTAAGGTTTATTTCACTATCTTGTTATATTTTTTATTATTTACACAGTAATTTTTATTAAAAAAAATTATTTGATAGTTTATATATATAACCATACATTATTCTCTACTATATTTATTTATTAACATTTTCATGTATTATTAACACTCTTCCAAATATTGATAATCAAAAGGAAATAGAAAATATTTTTAATGAAACCTGTTTTCATATTACTATTTAGACAATGAACATGTTCTTCTTATAAAAACAATGTTTTCCAATAATATTTTAAAATAATATTTTTACCCTAAAAAAATTATTAACTAAAACATTTATTCATTTCAAAACGTTTTTAATGGAATCTTTTGTCACTGTCCAAACAAGGATCTATTTAATCCTTTTACCATGAAATGTTCAATAATATTTTATTCAATCCATTTTGATTTAGTTATTATTTACTTGTGTTATTTTTTTTACAAATATATCTACTGATTCATTTTATTCACAGTTACATTATTTGAATGAAATGTGACTGAATTATTTTACATTAGAAATTGATTACCTCTTATATAATTATTTGAATGTAATGTGTTATTGGTAATTATATATAATTTTTTTTAGTGGTTTAGGTTATTGAATATATAGAATATGTGTTAAATTAATACCTTACAAAATATATTATAAACATTAATGAATTATTACTTCTATTATTCATAACAATTACTAATCATTTGTTCTCCCCATATTTTTATTTCCTATAATAAGTAATCTAGGAAATGTACTAATTAATATATCCATTGACATGTTGCATGGAATAAAGGATTTATCCTAGAAATAAACAAACATTTATTTAGTAATTAATGTATTTATTTGAAATAGAAGGCTCATATATGTTTGTAGTTTAACAATATTACTAAAAACATTTCCCATTCAATATTTTAGACCTCATAATAAGGTTCTTTTAATTCTAGAAGAAACTGGATTCGGGGATCTTGGGCAAGCTAGTCACATACGATCTTACTAGTGGTAACTATATAGATAAACTAGGGATAAAACAACACATGGTACTTAGTTCCACCAACCATCCAATTTGGGGAATGTGGGTATAACATCAGGTCTACTATAATTACTCTAAATTTGTGTTATTTCACTTAGGGATGATAGTGTGTGTCAAGCATCTGATATATCTTTGATTATTTATTGGATAATTAATTAATCAACATATGTTTGATTAATCATAATGACATGTCTAAATTATAAACTTTTTGTATCTATTTTAGGGGATATAAATATTTTTCACATGAAACATGAATATTAACTGGTGTATAAAACAATTATTGGATCATGTAAAAATAAATCAAATAGATCATGTTGATCAATATCAATGTCAACTCAAGAACCCAGTTTTTTCATTTTTAGGCTTTCAACATCTATATTAGTCTCTGAACATTAATCACCAATTATATATATCTTTTTAGATACTTTTAATTCTAATTTTAATGGATTTTACTATGAAAATCCTAAATATATGAATATGATATATAAAGAGTTCTAACTAAAATGAAAATTGGAACTATTTGTCCAATCCAACCAAGTTAGCGAGATTGGGTTTTCATTAATCACACCTATAATAGTTGTTGAAATTGGATGATAATATTAATTAAACTAAACTATTTAATGTATAATACCATCAACTAAATTATAGTATATATTTATGGTCACACCGATCAATCTGCAATCATTGTTATGAAATCATCACCTCCCACCATTAATTTATTAATTATTGAATATTTATATAAAATTTTATAATACCATAATTGAAATATTCCAAAATCCACAATTATTATTAAATTTATAATATGATTAAAACAATTTAAAAATTATCATGATATCATTTTATTTTTTAAAATTATAAAATATTTTGTTACATTAATCATTAATTGTTTTCTTCTCTAACACCCTATACCTTTCATTTTGGTCTTATTTATTAATCCCATCCACTATCGATGTGTAATTTTAATATTGGAAATTAAATTCCACACATGTAATTTTTTTCTCCCCACATATATTTATTATAATAGGGGGTCTATGGATTTATCTCAAATGTATTATTGTTCATAATGACTTTTTTAACATATTATGTGATTAATAAGATGAATCATTTTTTTTAAATAGCATTTTTAATCATTAATGGTTTTCATGTAGGTCACTCATTAGTTCAAACACAATTACATTATATTTACATCAATATCTATTATAATAAAATCATTTCCAACATTATTTCATCTATTGGGTTCTTAGTTTTTTTAAAAATATCTATGGTTATATTTTTACTAATGCAGAGGATGAAATATTAATACATGATTATATTTCTCATATATAATAACAATTTTCTTTCAATACAACTTTTGTAATTGTTTAAAATTAAAATTAATTAAATCATATAAATATAAATTCTCCTAAAATATAATATATATAAAATGATACACAAGTTGGAAATAATGAAGTAAATGATATTTTACCAAGTATGAATAGATATTATTTAATGTTATAGTTTAAATTGTGATTACTATATTAATGAGATATCCACACGTATAACTGTGTTTTTTATCTTCATTAAAATCTTTGTGATCATCATAGTGAAAAATCATTAGTTAAAAAAATCTATTATGTTTTACTATACTCATGGGTTATTAATTTATCAATTTTACATAATTTTTTTTTATAAAAAACATGGATATCAATTTTTTAACAAAATATATATGGATGTTTGAGATGACCGTGATGTGCCTATCTACAATGAATGATAATGATTTTTGTATAATAGTTTCTATTGAAGAATTATATAACTATTAATAATATAAATGGGATATAGAAAATGAATGAGAAACCAAAACATTAAACAAATTAAAAAAGAAAAAAATACTTATATTTTTATAAATTGGAAAATAAATGTTGATAAACTGAATATATTTGGATCAAATTAAACAATAAGAGCCATATTAATTTTGAATTTACCATCTCCAATATCAATATGAATTGGAAGATACAGTATATTAGTTGTCGTAATGTTTCATCGTAGAGTTTTAGTGAAGACTCTTGTTAGACAACAATATTTACCGCATCGAGAGACACTTGGCCAAAATTACACATTTTCACATCTCATTGTATTTGAGGAGGTTAGCTATCAAATTTTATATACTTTACCCTCTTCTATTCATTTATTTACTTAATTATTATCTACATTAAAATTAATGATATGTAGAATTTTTTTGATCTCATTTCTTAATAAAAGGATGCTTCAAATTTTATTGATATAATTTCATAAATATGAAGAGGAATTTTAATATGAAAATCACCACATTTACCAAAATAAATTATTTTTGTTTATGAAATTAAATGATGGAAAAAATTAGGACTTTATAATATATAATTTAAAAGACATAAAATAAAAATGTTCAATTTATATATAGTTATTATTATTAACGTATTATTTTAGATTCTAAAAAAACCGATATAAAATATTTATATATTTTTTAATTATAACTACATTAGTTAATAAAAAATAACATGTTCATAAAATAATGATCTCATTATTTTTTTATTGAATTTTATAAAAAAATACTTATTAATTTATGAATGGGATTTTAAAATTCATCGATATTGTAACCTAATAGTATCAATTGTTATTAAAAAAATTTTCTAATAGATAATATAATAATAAATCTGTTTGGTTAGTAAATAATTTATTCTAAAAATATTCATAACCCCAGCATTTTGGAATCAAAATATTTATAATCTAACATTGGAGGACCAATGTTAACATGTTCACCAAGAGACAAAATCATTTAGGATTTTAAGGACAATGAAATTGAATCGTGATGAAATATAATATGGTGCATTTTCAATGGAAAATTATTTATCCAGAATTGGATGATGAGTACGAACCACATCTTAATTAGTTTTTTATTTGATAATGAAATTATTTCTTATCCCTCATGTTACATATTCAATTTTTCTATATTTATCATTTTATGTGAAAGGATAATGTGATTTGTTTTAATATAATTTATCATTTTAATTTTTTTGAATGAATTAAATTATGGAATGATTTAGCATTTTACTTCATTGGTGTTTCTCTATAACATTTTCTTTACTAATATCATTTTTTTATCTTCTGATGATTTCATCATTTTAAAAAAAATCATGAATATTTAATTGAAATTTGAATGAATAATTTGGGATATTTTAATTCTTACTTAAATAATTTGGAATATATCTCCTCGTGAAAATAATGAATATCTATTTATTTTACAATAATAATATTTATTTCTATTAATGGTTAATGATTTATTACTCTGATATTATTTTATATATTTCTCTAGATTTTATTTTTATAATTTGGGCTTTTTTCTATTAATATCATTAATATTATTATTTATATCACTCACTATTATAGTGAAATTTCATTATCCACATTTGTAGTAGTTAAAGGGGATTTTAAAACTGTGATGTTTGGAATGACCTATTATCTTCACTAGGAACAAATTATTAATGGTTTAAAATTTCACAAATTTTGTAACCAATGAGGTTATTGTATAATCATCATGAGGATATGTTTTCAAAACACTTTAATTTTCTTCAAAATCATGATAATCATTGGTTGATATAATATCCCTCAATATTAAACCATTATTTTTAGAATATTTATGACTTTTGTTGAACCTATAATATTACAAGATCTTTTTTGATTTATTTTGGTGTCCTTGGAGGAAAGATGATTATTATATGGATTATCCCAAAAATTGGTGTGTTCGATCCAAGATTGAGTGTAATTTTATCCACAAATTTCATAAACATATATAGAGATATTTATAATTATCATTATTTTAATCTTAACCATCTACATTTGTCTCTACATATCTATTTTATATTGTATATATCCATTAAGGTTCATGAGACTGATCTTATACCATATTTTCTAAATGGAAGTCATGGTTCTGAATATCTCCTCTACAAATGGAGACAACCACTTATAAGTGAGGTATTTTTTCTATGTAATGGATAAGTTAGTGATTTTTTTTTATTTATACATTTCCTAAAATGATATGAGAATGTTGTTTCATTTATCTCTACTCAAATAATCGGATAACAGTAAAAAAATCTCATTCTAAAATTTTGATGTAGTTGGGATCACACAAATATATGACATGAATACATTATAATATTTCACTCTCTATCGATATCTACCTTATATCTCCTTATTATGTTCAACATTTCATATTCAACTCTAATTTAATAATCATAAATTTTAAATACAACTTAATTCTCTTTTATTATTTCGATTATTACTTGTAATAATTGGTATAAAATTTAACATTATCGCATTTGATTTTATTTTTTAAATAATTATTATCATATTAAATTAATCATTTATTTTTAAAATTTCCAGAGTGAATAAATCCTCTGTTTTTAAAAAAAATCAATAGTTCCAATGAATAATGTTTATAAAATAAATTCCCCACCAATCATAACAACTTTTCTTTATCCTAAAATTACACTCAAGACTAAATTTTTGGGGTATAAGTAATTATTAATTCCATGAATATTATAGTAGAGTATAGTGATGCATTTTTAGATGATCTATAATCTATTACACATAATATTGAGAATGCGTTTTCAATAAAAATCCTACCATAATCCATTCCCATTTCAATGACTCTATATAGAATTGATCCCTTTGAATTTGATGAATTAAATAAGTATCAATAATTAAATGTTTACATGGGTTTAATAAACCCTAGTGTTTCTCCAAGGGGTGCACAAGTCAACTATGTAAAAAATATGGATAGATAAATGCATCATAGTATAGATTATTTTTCTCTTAATGAAATAATGATTATAAAAATATTTGATCAACAGATTTCCATTGATCTGTTAGATAAACTTTTATTACATCTATACATAGTATATATTTTCCATTCAAACCTAGATTATTAGTTAAGAGATAACATGTATCATATAAACTATAAAACTATTTCTATTAGATATAAATATCTTTATGTATCCCATTTTCTTCATGAATTTAATGAATAAACTATTTATAGAATACATTTCACATTTATTTATTATCTGTACTGATTATTTTTATATACAATAAATGTCCATGGATGAGCAGGGAAATCATTTATCATTTCAATAATGACCATTAAAAAAACATTTTATACAAGATATATATTCTATAAATTTCTATAATATAATGTCTCATTCTTTAATCATGTAATAACATGAAAAGTTATATTAGTATACCAATAAATTATGAATTTTATCGACAAATGGCCATGATTTCCCACTATAATCAAGATAAATAAATTTAAAATATTTTAAAATATTTAAAATATTGCTAGAAATAATTCATTGATATTAGAACCACTAAACAAGTCATCCTGGATGAAATTGATGTTCTTTTCGACAAATGAATTTTATGGAGGATAAAGGAAATAAAAAGTATATAAATCACCGCTCAAATAAATATATTACCATGTACTAGGGATGTGATTATAATATATTGTGAGTAATTAAAATATCATTTCATTAATTCCTAATAAAGAATGATAATGTAATTAACCATTACATTTACCAATAAAAGAATGAAGGGAAAAAATACGCAACAAATGATTGGGATTTTGCGGTAGTGATGTTTTAGTAAAAAAGTATCTCTAAAATGGAATGTGAAATATATTGATATACAACGATCATTGGATTATGAAATATATATTTATATAGAATGATTAAAATATACAAAAAATTATGTGGTTGAAGTTGGAAACATATATTAACTAATCAATATACCACCTTCCAAGGATGTAGAAGAAGGTGGACAATTCATTTTCCAATAAATATTACTTTTTTTTATCAATTACATAGATTAAAAAAAGGAAAAACTCATGTATTTTAAATTGATGAATCATGATGTTTTAATAGGGACGATGAAAACCATATCTTTCACAACAGACAACTCATTCATAAATTGAAAATCATATCAAACAAGCAAAGAATAATTATGTTGAGTAATTGTAAAATATAGTGAATAATATAGTGTTCAAATTTTAAAAACATTTAGATATACTGTTTTGAAATCAGATATGTATTCTACTAAAAAATGAAAAACGTAATGAAAATTTTTATGGTTGTGATATATTATCCTTATATTATATATATAAGAAGCATATTGATGTGTTTATATATAATCCAAACCATCTAGTGGGTTAATATGATGAGGGATACTTTGGAACATATTTATAAATTCTTTGTATGCCTGAATGTTATTGTTGGAAAAATGTATAATGGTATATTACAACAATTACCTATACTAGTATTGAAATGGGATAACATCACCATATATGTAATCATTAAAACACCTATGAATTCAAACGGATATTATTATATATGAGTTTTAGTTGATTATATTACTATTTATCCCATGAACCTACTTAAATTACCAATCAATCAATACCACTGAAAAAATATATTATAGATATTGATGGTCATTCTGGGTCCCAAATTTTTTGTGATATAAACTTAGGCATCATGAAAAAAATAGTGCAATAATTTTTACATCCTAGAAGTAAACAATAATAGTGTAATATATGAGAAATATGAATAATGTGATTAATTATAGATTCCATTAACAATATCTGTTTGAGAAAATGATACATTGCGTTATAAAAAACCACTAAATAATGACGATCTAGACTAAAAAAACAAATACACAGAAAACAAATTACGTCTTTTATATGTGATAAGTTCTAAAAACCTCACTACATCACTAATATGTACCCAAAATAAGATCAAAATTAAATACACCACCAAAATTTTATTTCATGTCCATTCTGATATTAGATAAAACATGGTTGTGACTCACCTGAGGTTATGTTTAATGTGTTCAAAAAACAATTTATATTTGATTCAATACTGTGTTATATAAATAATATTTTATTTATATATCCTGATATAATAAAATTTAATAAACAAATTTCATGATAATAAACATAAAAATTTATATATAAATATACAAATTAATCTTATTTAAATAGTTAGAAAATAATTTGACATAATAAATTTATTTTATTGAACATGAAATCACTAATTTTCTATTTATCAAAAATTGCATCAACATAAGAATAAAATCGAAGACTAATGTAGATACCCATATTCCAAAATAAAACCATCGTATATATGTTTTATAGACTATAATAAATAATGAAAATATGGTATGGAAATTGTCTTTATAATTCTACCCAAAATGAGACAGGTAATTACGTGATGTTTAATTATGCCCCATGATTTCAGGTAACCAGTTCATGACACACCCGAAAATGGAAAGAAGGAATAAATTAATGATTGATTTCACAAGAATAATCAATTAAAATTACCAAAAAAACCTCCATCAATTTTATGTATGGTTTCTATGTAAAGATTATTTAAAATAATTCAATTCTTTTATCACCAATCAAAAAATAACTCAACAACCATTTTCTCATTATCAAAACTATACATATAAAACTAAGACTCATAATCCAAAAAAATGTTCATTTTAACTGTCTTAAAATGTTCAATTATAAGAGGGAAATAAATTTTATATCAAAATCAATTTCATAGATATTTCATAATTATGACATAATTCACTGAAATTTTTTGAAAACATCTTTCAAAACAATGTGATCAAAAAATTTATCAATAAATTAATTTGTAAAAAAATGATCTTCCTCAACATGTTTTTTACAAAACATGAACATCAAGCCTCATACTAAGAAAAATATTATGAATAATTAAAATATCGTGAATCTGTAAACATAAATTCAACATCATAGAATGTTGTCCTCGATATTTTCTATGTTTAAGGAGGCATAATATTGTGTAATTATATTACTGGTAATATAGAAATGATGGATAAAAAACAATATAATTATAACATTTGAAAATTATATTTCATTGTAAGTGATTTCCATGGACTCTTTGACTTAAAATATATAATTATTTCATTTAATTGATGTAATTTATATTAACATATTGGAACTTATGAATCCAATGTCATAGAACTTTATATTTATGCCTATATTGGATAAAATATTTAAAATAATACACACCTACAATTTATTATATAAATGTATTTGAGTGGGATTTCATATAATAGACATTTTTAACTAGGAATATTTTTTATGGAATTATATTAATGTATAAAATGATGATAGAAACCATTATTATATTCAAGAAAAATGAATGGTGAATTTGATGCATGATATGATGATTAGATGCATGCTGAGAAGGAAGTCCAATTTCCAACCTCCAATAAATGACAGATGAATCAATGAGGTTGTTATCATATGATATAAAATAAATATTTAAGGGATATAAAGTCTGAAACCATGAACATAATGACCAATGTGGTCAGATAAATCCTATTAAGAAAACAAATGATAATAAAGCACTAACTAATTCACCACCAACAATATAAACATTTATATGAGATAAGATTCAGCATCATATGAATCAATTCTCAAATCTTATATAATATGAATTTTATAGTTTAATACCATGATTTTTATTGATAGATATTTTTCAACTAAATTAAATATTTTCAATATTTTTCACTACATGGATCATCGTGTCTAGCATATATTATATAAAACACATAGTTTAAAAAAACATGAATCACTATAAAAATATTATTATTTAATGATATATTTTTCACATAGCTGTTGGATTGGTAGGTATTAATGGGATTAAAATAAATATGAATATATATAGTTTACACATGTATATATATTCAATTAATTGTATTTTAGTTAATTATAAATGAAAAGAACACTAAAATAAATAGAATATTTTTAATGAAAAACCATTTTTATGCGAATATACATGTTTTATCTTGATAAATAAAACAAATAACATTTTTTAATGATTTTAATGAAATCTATATATTATTTAGTCAATAAAAGGTCTAACATTTATTTTATGTGTCATTTATAAAAGAGATATAAATTTATCCAATTTTAAACAAAAAAATAAATGTTTTCTATGAAATAAATTTAATTGAATTTTGCAAACTTATGTTAAAATTTTATTTTTGAAACATTTAGAAAATATAATTTGAAAAATCATATTATAAATTATAATATCAAAATTTTCATTGGGTAAATTGATTACGAATATGTTACAGAAGATAAATATTTTGATCGATAGAAGAAAATAATTCTTCCTATTATGAATTTCAATTAAATTTAATTCACATAATTTTTTAAAAAAAAGTTATTTATAGGTAAATGTACTTCAATTATAATTTTCAAATTCTATATATAGTGTTTGGGAAAATGGTTTCCATATTTTTAATTTCAAATATTTTATCTAATAGTGAGAAAATAATTTTTTTTCCAAAATAAAAACTAAAAACATTATAAATTATATTTCGTCATTAGTGTCATTGTGGTTTTCCCTCAGAGGCTAAATGACAATAATTTGGGTAAAAAGGACCCAAAACATCTTCTACAAACATTTTAATGACATATTATTACTATATTTATTTATTTTTCACGAATGGACCATTTTTAATAATTTTCCATGTAAAAACATGTGTATAGATATTTCTTTTCATAAATTGAAAGTGTGCCACTCACCTCACTTATAAATGTCCACCACCTATCCCCCCTATCTACACATTACAAAACGATTTTTTCTCATAATGATGGAAATATGAAGTCATTAAATACATCCTATAATCCTATATTCTTTATTAGGTTCAAAAATCCCATAATGTATTCCTTTAGCACCTAACCAAAATAAGTACTATGCAAAAAGATGTAACATCCTAAAACTGAGAATTTTATATTATTTCATCCTCCAACATCATAATTTATTATTAAACTGATATGATATATTGACATCATTTTCATATATATTCTAAGATGTTATATGTGACTTTTTTATCTACAACCATATCATCTTCTATAAAATGTTTTATGGAATCTTTTTTTCATGTGTACGGTAATGCACCGTTTCACAAACCTATGTAATTAATTTTTATATTAACACCTCTTATAGATGAATATTATGAAGGATTTATTTTTTATATATGATATCACTAATATTTTTATTCTTTTATAGTAATTATATTAACATTTTCATTCTTACATTACATTCCGTAGGAAAACTATAACGTCGTTCATGTGTATTGGGGACCGCCCACCTTGGGAACTGATGTGTTTCATTTTCACTTAATCATTACATAGAAGGTAATAATAAATTTATCAAATAAAAAAATATCATATATATTCCTTAAAATGATTTTATAATTGTTATATAATATGTACCACTGTTTCAATCCATCATGAAAATGTAAAAAAATGTTTACGCATAACTATGACTTAGATTTTTCAGGAACAATGTATTTTGTTATATATCTCAATCATTTAAGGGCTAAAATAAATAAATTTATAATGAATATATTATATATTTATATTATTGATATTATTTATTAGATGATGGAGCAATGTTCAATTTTATAATATGAAATATTAAAAAATAAAAACAAACACAAAAATGAATTTTTAATTTCCCAAAACATGACATTAATATTGAATTGATAATAAAAGGGTAATAAAAGGTAATAATTAAATAATATAAAGTACTATGTATATATATATTATATTATATTAATAAAAAACATGTATTAGTTATAGTTTAAGATTTATCTATAATATTTTTTTTTTGCATTAACGTATTGGATTTCCACCTCACTTGATACTTCTATTTCCATATGAAATATTCACCACATATTTCTATTCTGTGGTCTACATAATACATTTGAATGAATTTTATGATTATTATAATAATAATTAGGGTGATTATAATATCTATTTGAGGATTTGTATTTCATGGGGCTTAAGGTTTCATGGTTACCAATGTAGTAAATGAATTTTTACTCAGATTTGGTTCTTTATGAAATAAGTTATGATATAAACTTTTCTTAATTTATGATATGTATATAATACACATTTAAGTTATCAACAATTGATAAAATTTGTTTAAAAAAATTATTTTTCCCTTCTATCATAAACCCTTTTTCTTCCAATACCATGTCTTCTACTTTTGGTCCCAAATTGATTTAAAACATTAAAAATTACTTTTTAAAAAAAATTCTTTTTTATTAATTTATATAAAAATTTTAGTGGAATATTAATGTCCATTTTAAAAAAAATTCTTGTTTTGGTATTACACAAAATGAAAAATTTGTCATTATGATAATATGGAAATATTGAACAATATTTACACTATCAAGAAGATTATATTATTTAAATCATCCTAGATACGTTTTCATGGATAATTTAAATAAAATGGATTTCCAAACTATTTTATTATTTTAATATTTTAAAAATGTTTATCACAAGTAAATATATCTTCATAAAGAATTGTTATAAATAATTTTTTAACCATCCTTTATAAGATTATTATTTTATTTTCAAGAAAACATATTTATAAAATAGTTTATCATTGCTTTTTTCTCAATTGAAAAATATTAATTTCCTAAATAAATTTATTATAGTATATATAACAAGGATTTTGCATTTATTATGAAATATTTTTATTTCTACTTATAATTTTTTGGGTATAGGATCTAACATTACCATTATAATTATTTCTTTGGATTCTTTATGTTTCAAATGAAATGATATTTAGAAAACCCATTCCTATTCCATGGGTTAAATAATGTTGACATGGAAATTAAAATCACTTCCTTTAATGGACTATGCTACAATGATATGATTAAATGATAATTAAATATATATAATTTAAATAGTTTATGATTTGTTTAAATATTTTTAAAACTAATTTAAATTGATGTGATATGAAATGAGGACAATGATGAAATGATAATGAAACATGTCCCTTTTCATTTAATGTTGATTCATGGCCTAAAAACCAAAATATTAATCATTCTATTAAAATACATGGTCGCATGATGATTTCATAGAAAATATAAAACTATTCTCTAAAATTGTTTTTTGGGAAGATACTAACTACATATAAAGTAATTCATTTCAACATTGATTTCTTTTTTATATCATGTATCTATTAGATCTATCTGAATCTAGTAACAATAAACTATTTAGTTAAGAAAATATATTTTAATATCACAAATTATATTGTTATCAGCTATTAATACGTTGATGTTAATGAACAACCTCAGGAAAAAATTGTATAATATGAGTTTTAATACAAAAAATGTGGGAATCATTATTAAAAATATAGGGGAGTTGAACAACATTTATGACATGTAAAATTTACTCGAATATAATGATTTTTTTTATTAAATTCCCAGTGTATCCCTTGAGTGTGAGGTTGAGTATTCAATCGACCTCATACGTAGGACTATGCCTCTTTAAATGTGTATATAAAAATATAGACCAAATTTAATTATAGGAATAAATTAATCACCCTAAATAGTATTTCAATAAAGGTTTTATACACACTAATTCTTATCAAGGAGTGATAAAATATTCTATAAAAAATTAATATGGATCGATGTGTCTTCGTATTAATTATCCTGATCTTAAATATATCATGATCCAGAATATATACTCTCTACCTCGTATTATTGATATGTTCATCGGACATATAGGATCATGATACATCAGGATGATTGAAAATCAATCTACATATCATCATTTGAGGGTCATTTGTAAATATTTATCCAAAATAAAATTCATACAATATATAGAATTTTAATTTTTAGTAATTCTATTTTGACTTATGATTATTCCATTGAGCATAATGAATCTAATGAGATATTTCATTATAAAATAACACATGAATTTTTATTCTTCTATAAAAATTATATTATTATAAATTGGAATTGGAATGGAAGTGAATGTATATATTTTTTAATTGTTCTCATGAACATGAGATGGGGGAGGTTATATGCGAAATTTAGAAATTGTGATTTTTTGTAGAAATTTTTATTATATGGTCCTTAATTAATTTCATTTTCCTAATAATAGGACCATTAATTATCGATGTTAGTGGTCATTGGCTCATACCAACCCTCATTACTGAGATCTATGACTATCATTTTATAGTTGGAAATTAGTGAAATTTTATGGGAAACTACTCTTTTATTTCAAGTCCACTAACCATGTTATCAAGGTATCAGTTGACAATTATATAGATAAACTAATTTTATGGAATTATGAATTATATAATATGGTGGATGGTTACAACTCCAATAAATAAAATACCATATAGTTTGGAAGAGATCATAACATACATTAATGCTTCTATGAATTAATTTTATTTAAACCTCATTAAAAATGATATTAGAAATTATTTGTCCTTATTCCAAATATAGAATCATGAGTTAATTAACATGAACCATGAATTAGATATTCTATTAGGGTATTTTAATTAATTAATAGGATGAAATATCTTTATAGGGAAATGTATTCCATATACAAAAAGTTCTCTAAATATATATATTAACATGTAAGGATTTAAAAAAAATTAAATAGGGATGGTGGGAGTTGATGAAAGATTATGATTACTAAATTCACTACCACATATTGAAGATAAACAAGGTTGTTCATTCACATGTTAGGAAATATGAATTATTATATCAGTTAATAGTATTGAAAAGGATATAATACTCATTTATTTTCAATAGATGAATTATGATGTCATAATGTTAGAATAAAAAACATATCATTCCCAACTGACCAATATTCCATAATTATGGTGAAAATTTAAGTTAAATATAATGATGTTGAGATAATTAGTAGGATAAAATATTTTCAAGTTCAACATTGTTGAATATGGAGTAATAATTTTTTGAACTCTAATATGTGTTCCATAAAATATGAAATTGAATAATGATATTTTCGATGATAATCATTGATCATCATGATCTAGAAATCAGTAAACCATGAATATTTCAATATACATAATGAAAAAACATAGTTAGATTACATGAAGAAGGTGTCAAAAATTCATATCTCAATTATTGGTATGATACATTTCTAAGGCGTACTGTCAAGTCTATGTTTATTTTACAATAATTGCACATACATGTAAATAAATTGTAAAACATCTCTAAATATTTAATCATATGAATCCTAAACCAATATATTTTTAGTAATTAAATTTGGGTTGAAATTGATCCCCAATAGAAGTATATTAATTTTATATAAATTGAATAATATTTTCATCTTGTGAAAATAATAATGATATATATATGGTAATTGGTAATTTTTTATATAGTACAACACTCCATTATTTCTAATTGGGTCCTAAGGATTACCTCATGGTTCATGTTTTTTTATGGAAAATATTGGAGGTCATTCTATGTTCCAATACTATTTACCATCCTTATATAATTGGTTTGTATGATAGTATCATTCAAACTACAGAAGATGTGATGAGATATTGTTTAATCGAATTAAAATGATTTAGGAATCTATTATTCCCCCATATTTAGATATCAAATGAAAACAAATTCCATTGTAGAATTCATATCTAAACATTGGAGTAGAATTAAGGGAATATATATTATTTTCTATCATAGTGGATTGATTTTTTTAGTGGAATATTTTAGTAAAAGAAAATGTCTATTAAATTATGGTAATGGAATAAAAAATATATAGATATATGAATGTAAAAAAGTTTCAAAACAAATATTTTTATAGATGATATTCGACATGATCTGATATATGATGTTGATGAAAAGGTGTTCTTTAGAATATATACATTGAATAATTACTTATGATTTTTAAATGAAGGGAAACTTATCCCTTGATCCACTAACCACTGCAAGAACATTTTATTTGGGTTGTGTCCTATCAATGTATACCACCTACAAACATTTATCATGTTCATGTTGTGTTCCACGTATCTATTTAGTATAAATACACACTTTATTAATCACACATTCCAATAAAGGATGTTTTGGATTGTGAATTTGATTTTTCATAAAAACAACCTATTGAAATATTGGTTCATTTAGAAATTGTTCTAGGAATTCGAATACATTACTATCCATAATAATCTCAATGAATCATAATGATTATGAGAAGAAGGGAACCTAATGATTCTATATTAGAAAATGACACAAAATTTTTTAATAATATCTAATTAAATTTTGATGATGAAATTATTTATATTGGAAGAATAATATAAGAAATAATGATTTTTGAAAATAATGAACACATGTACTTTTTTCACCTATCAGGCATTCAAGGCTCCAGTTCTCTACTAATGTGTATATCAGTACTCGAGTCGAATCCTCAAATATGATACTTTTGAATTGTCTGTTGTTTTTAGTTGATTGTATTTTGATTTGGGTTTTTTTCAAATGTTGTGAAATAATTTATGGATGATTTCTTATTTAAAAAATTGATATATATATATAAATGATTTAATTATTGGTGATTAAAGATTATAATATCCTTGAGCATTGATTTATATTGCATTAAATTAATACACATTTCACAAGATGACATTGATCCGAATTACCTAGTGATAAAGATTTAATCTATGTTGTAAATTAACTTATGATTTTAATCATTAACATTAATTGTTTCTGGTAGCATATTTTTTGTTCCAATATTCCATTGAATACACTTATTGAAAAAATCTTTTCCTAAATCCATGACATATAATGTTCAACATACACAATATTAACTCAACTAATACTCATCGAACAAAATCTATCAATAACATAATCTCCCAAAATTATAACTCACACAAATGGTATATTTACAACTCCATTTAAATTATTATTAATCTAGTTAAATATGTTTCATGTGATGAATTATAAAGATAGTGAAGAGAACAATATAAGAAATGAGTACTGTGTCGAACACACAAACGATCGTTGA
Organism: Viscum album; assembly: GCA_963277665.1. NCBI lineage: Eukaryota > Viridiplantae > Streptophyta > Magnoliopsida > Santalales > Viscaceae > Viscum > Viscum album. Next base: position 1,354,326,347 of record OY728158.1, on the reverse strand, counting down.
AGAGAGTTGAAAAAAAAAACTTTCAATTGAATGAGGAAGAAAAAATAATGTTAGGGATTTTAAATTTATTTAAACCATTATAAGAACATTAATATTAAACTAAAAAATGTGGATAGGAATAAGATATATTGAAGAAGAGTCATTCACTAATAGACAATTAGAAATAAAAACTTACAACATTACAATAATGAAGAACACAAATGTAATGGAAAACAAAAGGAGAAGGAATGGTATGTCAAGTGTAAACATGAGTATGGAAGGTCCTCCCAAGACATTTGAAATGATTATTTCATGACAATATATTATTTTATCTTCTTAAATTACAATTCATTTGATGGAATTTTGGAGGGATGTATTTATTGCCGAAGGAGTTGGACTTTTGGTATTCCAAATCTGTCCCTCCATTTGTCTCACTGGGTTTCCCATTCAGAAAGATGAATCACAAGATATCATCATATTTAATGTTTTATATAATAATTTTTTCAGATTACTATCCAAATATTATTCCATTTGGATGTATATAACCAATTTTTTGAAGGTTGGAGTAAAAAATTTTAATCTGTCAATTTCAATTCATACTTTTCAAAATGTTAAACTGTTAATGTGTTTTTGAACAGAAAAATGCCCTTAAATAAAAAAATTTTCTTCTATCATGATGGACTAACATATATTAAAATTAACATTTTAAAATACCAGCTTGATTAGATTAATAGATCATGATAAGTGTACTGAATGGTGTATGGATTTTAATTTCTGACCAGAATGGTGGGCTGGACATAAATGCCACAGTTGGGAACATTTTTATTATAGTTGGACCTTAAAATTTTTACCTGTGATTTATTTTGATAATAAAGATAGTATGGTAGAGTTTCATAAAATTTGGTTCTTCTATATTTAGACCAGTAACTCAATCAACGTGGATGGTCCAGTTTCTTCACAAATTCATTGGGTCTTTATGTGTGGACCATATGACCCTCCAAATGGATGATTTGGCCTAAGGTTCTATCTAATGAAATGTTTTAATATGGGTAATAAATCCTAAATAAGTAGAATATTTAAATTTTGATATGTAAAATAAAAGTTATTATTGAATCATAAAACAAATTTGAATGTGGAAGAATTTGAATAGTGCTCTAAATTTATTTTTAATATTTAAACATTGATATTTCCCACAAATTAGGCACATTTTATATAAAATCAGCAAAGGGGGTGTATAAAAAATTATTAAAATATTGATAAAAAGAACACCCCCACACATAGTATTGTGCATTTCATCATATTCAATAAATATATAATCATAAAAAAATCATTTTTAACTACCAAAAAATATCAAAACATTGTTTTTCCCTATCTGGGGAGATTTAGTGATTTTCACTCATCTATATTGAGTTCCATGACATTTGTTTATAGAAAAAATGTTTCAAAAAAATCATTTTCTCATAATAAAATTGAAAAATCGATAATGGTGGCACCCAAAACATACTCCTCTAAATATGATAAAATTTATTTATGGAGCCTCACCCATTCACCAACCAAAAGATAGGAAAAGGGGGGTAAAAAACCAAAATGGAAAAAGAAATGTACATTTTTTTCAAACGAAACAAGAATGAAAATGGAAAAAAATATTTACAAGAAAATGATAATTTGAAATAAGACACAATAGAGGAAGGAAATTTGAATTGGATGAGAAGATAAAATATTTACAAACCATGAAACTTCTCCCAATGAAATAAGTGTTATTTTTTCCATTTTTCAAAATTTTAACTTGAAATAGACCTCACAATCATCTCCCGAACAATGATTGATCTCCTCACGACACTAATTTTAATAGTTATGAAAAGATGAAAGGTTGAGGTAGACTGACTTTTGAACCACCCAAGGAAAAACCCATTAATATTTTCATAAATTTTTTATTTGAATTTTTTTTATTTTTTGATATTTTTTAACACTTTTAAATATCATTTGTACAAGATAAAAATATATACATTACCAAACCCCACTGAAGGACAACCTCTTCCCCACACTTAAACTGCTGCTTTCCCTCAAGCATATGATAACATGGTGAAAATCAACAGAAGGGTACGAAAAATAAAATCCAATAACCCCACACATAAATTTCAAAAAAATAATTCAATAAAAATCCATGTTGGTATTATATGGGATAACATATTGGGATTGTAATGTTGCTATCAATGAATATGGTTTTTATATGCTCAAAGGGTCTTTCAAAATAAGGATTAATTTATGGGAAATTGGAGGATATTTGGCTATTGTGGTTCTCATGTGATTCGAAAAATTCCTCTATCATATTAATGCACACCAAAGTCGAAAATTCAGCTCGAAGGTCCATAAACTCTTGATTCACATATGGGGGGAAAATATATTAAATATATATAAATTGGTATACTTTTCATGAATGAAAATTTGGTTCCTCAAAAGTGGGAAAAATTTTACAAATCAGAAAATATAGCATTCATACTTTTTTGGTTTTGAAACAATATCCTTTATCAAAATTTATGAAGAAACTACAAATTTTTTGAGATGAAACCATGATTTTTGAAACCCCCAAATGGTTGGAAAAAATATAAAAATTGGATTGTGAGTAAGTATGAATCTAGAATTTCATATTTTTTTATATGTGTTTTTTGTTTTTTTGGTTCTTTATGTTTTTTTATGTTTATTATAAAGACACGATCTCACAAAAGTGAAAGAAAAAATAAAAGGGATTGATAGATAATGTGGTAAAAAATGAAAGATAGGGGAAGAAGATGAAATAGGGAGAGAGAGCGAGAGGAAGACATAGAGAGAATGTTAAAGGGAAAGAGGCTCCCCTGGTTTGGATTTGGTGGGTCATCATCTCTATCTGTTTGTGGGTCTACTATGAAACTTATAGAAGTAAATGTTATTCCAGTATTGGATGTCTTCTCATCGGGATACTTTAACCGATGTCCATTAACTGTGAAAATCCTTCTTGAAGAGGGTTCTTGGACATGCACCACATCAAATGGGTAATGATGAGAAATAGTAAAAGGACATTCCCATCGAGAAATAATCATACCAGGGTAAAAAAGATATCAATATTTAAAAATAAATAACTTTTATCTATTAGAAAATAAATTTTTTAGGATTTTATTTTCATGGATATCCTTGTATTTTTCTTTTTACAGATTATAATCTTCATAAGAATCTTTTCAATGCTCCACAACTTCATCCAATTGGAATAATCATTCTTCACCTGGTTTTTCACAATCAAAATTACAGGTTTTCAGAGCCCAATAATCATTATGTTAGATTTGAACTAGTAAATGGCCGACTTTACCAAAAACATTACAAAATGAATAAATCATAATCAGTGTTTTATAGGCATTTCAAAATTCCCTATGTGCTTTACTATTCTCTTAGGCCAGTCTTTTCTAGTGGCCTAAACAATTATCTCAAGCACTATTTTGACTTCTCTATTACAGAGTTCAGCAATTCCGTTTTTTGGAGGTGATATGCATTTGATGTTTTATTTACAGCTCCATTATTTTTCAAAGGAGATTCCATATTTTTATTAGAAAAAAATAGGTTCTTATGTAACTTATCAAGAACATGGTGTTCCAAATCGGTGGAAGATATGTGTCTTTAAGAAATCACTATGAATATGTAAATAATCCCTCCTACTGGGATTTTCCTCGACCGACCTAGAAACATAATTGGCTGCCAGAAGTATGTATGAGAATTCTTTGGCTGGGGGAAATGGTCCCAGAAAATTGATGCCTCAAACATAGATGATCTCATAGAAAATTAAAGTCTTTGAGGAATTTTATTTCTCTTTAAAATTGTGCCAAACATTGGGAAAGGGGGACATGATTGAGAGAACACATGTGAGTCCTTGAAGAGTGTAGGATAGATTAATCAAGACTCTATGACCTTTGGGGAGGTCCTTGTATATCCAATGTGGCCACCAATAGGCATTGAGTGACAGAATTCTAAGATAGAAGAATATTCATTTTAATCAAAACATCTCTTAATTACCTTGTCTACCCTGGTTTTCCAATGTTTATTTTCATTCCAAAAATAGTATTATGAATAAATTTTCATCATAATTTTTTTATTGAAATTTTTTCAAGAAAACACCAGAAACCATATAATTTACAATTACAGCATACCATGGAATTTTTGGAGTGATAGATGAAAGGAGCTCAATTAGAAATTATGGATCAATTATATCAGAATGAGAATAATTAGAAATTTTACTCAACTGAATATCCACAAGGTTTTCGATTCATGGTATATCTTTGATTTCAAGGTCAATCTATTGGAGGATTATGATCCATATTATTTTCCTCAATTTGGAATCACTTTTCATGAGTAAGAACATTGTAGCAGAATGGTCTGTGAATATGATGATTTTGGAACCTAAAAGACAATGCCGAAATTAATCAACGGAAAAAACCACTAATAAAAGATACTTTTTTAGTCACTGTGTAGTGAGATTGAGTTTCATCCAAAAAATTTGAGGCGTAATATTTTAAAGGAAGAATATTGTCTCTTTTTCGACCCAGGTCAACCCTAATGGATCTAATAGAATCATCACACATCAACTCAAAGTGTAAGGAACAATCTCGGGGTTGGAGTATCGTGTCATATGAAAGATAATTTTGGAGTTCAATGAAAGCTCTCTTGAAAACCTCATCGAAATAGAATGTGACATCATTTTAGAGACACCTAGTGAGGGGGAGGGAAATACAACTGCTGTTATGGATTAATTGATGATAGAAACCAGCATTAACGAGTAATGAATGGGTGTCTCGAATAGAAGAGGGTTTAAGAAGTGATGGGATCACTTCAATTTCGGTAGGATCAACTTAAATACCCTATTTTGAAACTATGTTCTCTAGAAAAATCCCATTTCAAACCATGAAGTGATATTTTCTAAAAATTAACACAAGGTTATAATTGACACACTTTTGAATTACTAGAGAGATCAAATTCAAGAAACATTCAAATGACTCACCATAAATGTTAAATTCATCCACGAATACTTCCATGAAGTGTTCAATGAATTCAGAAAAGATACTCATTATACACCTTGAGAATGTTTCAGGATCATTGCAATAGCCAAATGGCATTATCCTATATGCATATGTTCTAATGTGGAAAGTGAAATTAGTGATTTCATGGTCTTTAGGTGTGATTGGGATTTGGAATTTGCTGGAATATCCATTAAGAAATCAATATTGTGGCTTTCCGGCTAATCATTCTAGAATTTCATTGGGGAATGGAAGAGGGTAGTGATATTTTCATGTTTCAACATTCAATTTCCTATAATCAATTAACACATGTCATTTGTTCTTCACTAGCATAGTGACTACCTCACCATGTTCCTTTATGACAACAGTTATCCCACCCTTCATAGGAAGAACATTTATTGGAATAACCCACTCACTATCAGAAATTTGTTAGATAATACATGCTTGAAGAATCTTGATGATATCCTCCCAAACTACTTCAAGTATGTGTGTGTTGAGCCTCCATTATGATTGTCTAATTGGTTTGGATGATTTCTCAAGATGGATGTGAAGAATGGAAAGGGAAGGGTTGATTCCTGATATGTCATCTAGGGTCTAGCCTAAGGCCCTTTTGTTTTCCTATAACACCTGAACCAGTTTCGACTCCCATGTTTCAGTAAGTGAAGTGAAGATAATGGAAGGATATGGGTGATCATGGGAAATGAATACATATTTCAATTGTTCAAGAAGTGGTTTCTGATCATTATAATCCTTTATTTGTGGTATGGATTACTCAGGAATAAAAGAAGGTATTTCTGTTGATTCAAATTCATTTTCCTTAATATTGTAAAACTTGGATCAATATCAATCATAGTTGATGTGGGATTAAATAGAGTTTTCAAGTTCCCCTAGATTGATGGAGTATATGAATGAAAGGTCCACATAAAATTCACCATTTAGGGATTTTTTAATCATGGGGGAGATTTCACAATATCCTTTATCATTACAACATAATGAACATGATGTATTGGGATTCAATTGACTCTTAGACATGTCCTCAGAAGCATGGATTGAGAATAGAGAGTGATCCTCTTATGGGTATCGCATGGCATGGAAAATGTTGAACTTGACCAGTTGGTCACCAAATTACATGGATAAAATGCCTTAATGGATATCAATATTGGTTCTCATTGTCATTATGAATGGTCTTCCCAGAATAAGGGGAGTTAGAGAAGAGTTCATCTCACCTACCATGTCATGGACATAGAAATCAGTAGGGATGATAATATCATTAACACGAACTAGGACATCCTTGTTATACACTCAGGAATAGTAGTGCTTTGATTTCCTAATTAAATGAAAACACCTGTTTGATGTAAGGGACCAAGAATAATGTTTTGGAAGATGGATTTGGTAATTATGTTAATTGAGGCTCCCAGGTCTATGGGTGCATCATCGAAGTTGGAACTTCCAATTTGGCTACTAACCATAAAGGTCCCTATATTTTTACACTTTATTGGAATATACTTTTTCGTGGAAGCATTTTCAAAGGTCAAAAGTTTCCTCTTTTGGGTGCACAATTCATTAAGAAACATTACATATATAGGGATTTGTTTTATGGAAACTAAGAGGGGAATTTTGACATCAATACGTCTAAACATATCGAGCATTTTGGGATCGGTTTGAAAGGATTTATTTGGATTAGAAATGACTTGAGGAAATAGAATTTTTTTCCTATGAAGAATGGAAGGAGGCGAGGGAATGAATTCATATTTCATTTCTAGTTTATTTTTATTTTCATTTTCTAGTTCAAAATTTAAAGGGGCATTGGAAGACTTATCTTGAGGCATAGAAATTTTCTTCCCCAATTTATGATCAATTACACTTACATTACCCTTGGGTTTGGGTAAAGATTGTGCTAATAGTTTGGTAGAATTTGATTATTGTTGCTGGCTCAGGTAGGATGAAAGTTCACCAATTTTTGTTTCAGTGTTTTTAATGGTGGAATAGGTAAAAGAGGCAAGATCTTCCACTGCACATTCCCATGGTTTCGTGGAAGAAGAGGCTTGTCCCATATTGGGATTACATAGATTTTGGTTCATCAGAAAACAGTTGTATTGGTTTCGGAATTCGGAAGGATCTTTATGATAGTGGGAACCAGGAGGAGGAAGAGAAGGATTGATCCTTTGAGGTTGAGGAAGCAATGGTATGGTTGTTGGAAGTTTCCAAAACCATGACCATTTTAGAATTGGTTTAGTTTTTTTCAGGGTTTTGAGGGGGATGATAAATGAGATTCTCATATCTCATGTTAGGGTTATATGTAAATGTGAAGGGCTCAAGATGGGTTTGGTCGAATTTTCTAACAAATTGGCATGATTGTTGAGGGTTGGGGTTACACTGAGCATGTGGTGCATTGATCTCATATGGCCTGGATGAATCAGATTGATCCTCTTGAAGTTGTGGACATGTTTTAGATGGATTATATGGGGAGCGGCAGATTTCCCAATCTTGATAGATATTGGGAACATAGATTTTGAAAACGATGAGGTTATGGATTTGGAATCCACAACTAGTTGTCGCAAAAACCTATAAGTTTACTCATCCACTCAGTCATCTTGTTTGGCTCTATGGATTGATTCTCTTGTACTTGTTTAGCTTGATTAGGTACTTTTGTATGGAATTGTTGGGTGTTTTAATCCTTGTTTCTTATATGATCTCTTGCAACTGTAGGAGTCTTATCGATAATAGCACCTCCAGTTGATGCAATAATGAGAGTTCACTCCATAGCCAATAACCCCTCATAAAATTATTGTATCAATACTTGGTAAGGTATTAAATGGTGTGGGAAGGATGTAACAAGCTTTTTAACCACTCTTAGTACTCTGGTATTGATTCCATTAAGAATTGAGAAATACAACTTATTTACTTTTCAGATATATATAGTTAGTATGAGATGTAGAAAGAATTTCTCAAAAAAGAGTCGCTTCATTTCATTCCATGTAATTATGGAACCCAAAGGAATCTAGTAAATCTATGAAATAGAAGTGTTAGCTAAAGATAAATGGAATTTTTATTTTAATATTTGTTTCCCAGAAACCCCTTGAGGGTTCATGGTTGAGAACACCACTTGGAACTCTTTAAGGTTGACATGTATATCCTCACCGGCTAGCCCATGGAAATGAGGGAGAATATGAATCTAACCCGATTTGAGTTAGAAGTTAGAATCTATGATTGGATATTGAATAAAAAGTGGTTGGTAATTCATATTAGGGACAACATTTTTTTAGTGTTTGTTCCCTATGGTTGGCCATATATAATTCAATTGGTTGGACAAGGATTGGTTCTTGAATGAGTTGATTTTTTCTTATGTTCCTCCAAAGTTGGAGAATTGTTTTCTCGATTTTATGGTCAAAAAATATTTGAGGGATTTTTTTGGAAGATACGGGTCATTCAGAGAGATTTTGGATTGAAGAGGAAGATAGGATTTTCTTTCTGTTTATTCCATTTTTGATTTTAATGAGAAGGCATATGTTTCTTTTTTTTCTATGTTTTTTAATATTCAATTTTTTTGTTTTTGTACAATTACTATAAACTAACAACTTCCTAATTTCACCATCCTCGAAAACAACCCCATTTTAATGTGTGGCTTATTTTAGCTTATTGACCGTTCAAGGTTCTGGTTCTCTACTAATGTGTATAGCCAAACTCGGGTCGAATCCTTGATGATGATACTTTTTAATATCCAATTGTTTTTAGTTGATTGTATTTTGATTGGGGGTTTGATTGCAGATCGTATGAAATTATTTATGGAAGATGTTTCATTTAAAAAATTGATAAATATTGTGGTGAGTCTATTATTGGGTATTTGTTCTTATTATATTCATGAGCTTTGCATTATATTTCATTAAATTAATACCCACATCACAATATGGCTTTGATCAGAATTCCCAAGTGTTAAAGATTTAATCCAAGACAAAACATATCTTATGGTTCTAATAATTACCATTAATTATTTATAATAATTTATTTGTGGTTCCAATAATAAATGGAATCCACGTATTAAAAAAAACTTGTCACCAATCTATGACATATAAAGTTATACATACACGATATAAACTCAAAGAATACTCATTGAGAAAAATCTCTCATTCCCTGAATATCCCTAAATTATAACTCAGCAAAATGGTATATTTACATAGCCATTAAAATGATTATTATTATAGTATAATATGTTTAATGTGATTAATTATAATAAAAGTGAAATGAATGGAATAATAAAAGTGTAGTGCGTCGAACACACACACGGTCACTGAAGATAATTAAAAAGGACATTATATTGAATGAGGAAGCAAAAGACGGGATGGGGGTTTAACATGAATTATACCATTTTATGAAATATAATATTAAAAATCATATTGTGCATGAGATTAAGATTTATAGAAAAATAATCTTTCCTTAAAACATAATTAAAAATAGTCTTACAAGATTACAGCAATAATTAACACCAAATTAAAAGAATGCAAAGAGAGGAGGAATGATCTCTCAAGTGAAAAAATTAGTATGGATGGTCCTAAAAAGCCTTTTGAAAGGCTTTGGTCATTATAATATATCCCCCCCTTTTCTGAATTGAAATATTTTTTTGAATGAAAAGAGGGTGGTTGTATTTATAGCCCATGGAGTTTGACTGTTTTCATTCTAAAGTTGTCCCTTCTCTTATCTCAAAGGTTTTCCAATTCAGAAAACTGAATCTCGATATATCTTTTTTTTCAAAATTTTTTATAATAATGATGGACAACTAATTTCAAAATATGGATCCATTTGGACTTAAGGAACCAATGTTAGGAAAGTTGGAGTAAACAATTATAATCTGTCCATTTCAATGCAAACATTTTAGAATATTGAAATGTGAATGAGTTTTTGAATAGGAATATGCCTTAAAATAAAAATAGTTTCTTCTATCATGTTGGAATAAAATATATTATCTTTTACAATGCATTATAATTTCTTTATATGATGAATAGATCATGATCAATTTCCTGAATAGTGTTCATATTTTAATTCCAGGCCAGAATGGTGGTCTGTACATCAATGCCTCGGTTGGGCCCCTTGTTCTTGTAGTTAGAACTTAAAATTTTATTACATGATTCATTTAGATAATCCATAAAAATTGGTGGGGTTTAATAAATTATTGTCTTTATAATATAGACCAGTAACTCAATCATCATGGCTGGTCATGTTTCATCACATTTTCTTTGGGTCTTCTTTTGTGGAACATATGACCCTCCAAATTGACGATATGGCCTACAATTCCATCTAATAAAATGTTATAATGTGAGTAAGGAAACCTTGAAAACAAGAACCATTAAATTTATATATTTAGGGTGATATTTATTGTTAAAAGTATAAATAGACCTGAATTAGGATGAATTCAAATACTGCTCAAAAATTATATTTAATATTTAAACATTAATATTTCACAAATATTATGCACAATTCATATAATATAAGTAAAAATAGTATATAATAAATTATGATAATACTTATCACATCAATATATATCTTTCATTAAATACTTTTTCAGTTTCTTGACTGATTCACAACATTGAAAAAAAACAAAAACTATGTCACCAAATTTAAAATTTTAAATTTTAAAATTATTTTTTAGATATTAAATCTATTTATTTTAATATATGTATCCACATTAATAAATGATGATAATTGTTATATTAAAAAACGTAAAATTATATTTTTGGAGATATAAATAGTAAAATGAAATATTTTTTACACAATAGGTTCTCTAATATGATTATTAAATTTAATTCACCATTATAAACATAAAATTATATATTTGAGTCCATGAATTGTTACATTGTGTCCATTTTATGAAACAAGGATCAATTTTTTTGAATAAAAATAAAATTAATTGGATTATATTTCATTATAGAGATATGGTGAAAAAAAATTAAAAAATTTAATTTGATAATATTGTCTAATTTTTATCCAATGAGTTAAATTAGAAATTTTTAAATAATTACTCTATTTTGAGTTTGAAATAATAATATTTATATATAATAATAAATTTATTTAGATTATCAATGCTAAATAATTTTGAGATTAAATAATTTTTACAAAATTAAGTGTTCAAATAAATCCCCAGATTATGTTAGCTTTGATATTCTTATCAACCTCAGCTACAATCATAATAACATAATAAGGGCTTAATTTTTATGGATGATACATGAAATTATAATGAATTACTGGGTGACTAAAATGGTGGACTAAGATATGAGGGATCAGTCCTCAAATTTCATCATATCTCAATGAGAATACATCATTGTGCCTCATTATGATGCCCAACAACTACTATTGATCCATTGGTGACATAGTTTCAATGATCAATGTTGACAACAAATATTCTCCTATAACATCGTTCAACCGAATGAACTAATAAACAGTGGTGTAAAACCCTCTTCCAATGTATATGGAGCATCTTGCTAATCAACTTCATCTATTGAGAGAGGAGAGTCGGTAAGAGCAGAAGGTTCATTTATGCTAGCCAAGTTAGGGGAAGCACAAGAGCCTAAATTGGAATATATGAAATCCTTACCATGGGGTTGTTTCCCTATTTAAAAAACATCAAAATAATTGGATAATCCAATTTCATCCAATAACCTATTGTGGCTTAATGTTTTGTTATGATATAAATGGCAGTCATTCAGTTTTTATTGTATAGTCTTGCTTTGTATAACATGTGATTAATAAAAAAATTGTTGTTTTGTGGAGAAATTCATAGTTCAATGTGGAAAAACAGATTTCTAACAATGCTTGGGGTTTTCTTGTTTGTGGGTATGGGGTAGTTTATAGACATTCCTTCCATTTAGGGATTTTAAAATACTTTCTTTTGGAGAAAATGAAGAAACCCCCCATATCTCGGACAATAAACTACATCAAATGAATCTGGAAAATGAAGGCATCGTCAATGTATGAAAAAAGATAGAAATTGGTGGATGTCATATAATTGGGATATGGTTGTGCTGAAATCCATTGGTAAAGACCAACTTTCAATCCCTCATTTAGTAGTCAGCATGCTTTTGTGGTTTATATATGATTCAAATGGTGATGCATCATCTTGGAGTATTACCAATAAATTATTAAGGGATTACATGCCGAAATGGTGACATGATGAGAGGTATACTACATGATAATGAATGCAGGTCCTACCAAATGGAATTTTGTTGGTAGTATCTTATGAGTATACCATGAATTTATTACTTCATATCAGGCAACCAATTTGTATCATTAACTACATTATGTCACTTGGATTTTATATGTTCTTATCATAACCCTAAATATGATATCTGACACATCAATTCATGTTCGTTGAAGGAGAATATTTTCTGGTCATGTTCTCAATTTATCTTTTCTATTTCTTTAATGGGGCCTTCCTACACATCACAATGTGTGTGATGGAATCTATTTACCCACATTTCCACATTCTATAGGCTGGAATCCTTAATAACTATCAACAGTGATGTATTCTCTGTGGTCATAATTGGATTATGGGATTTTATTTACAACATCCATGGATTTCACCTTGTATCTCATTTATTAATCCAAATTTCCCTAAAATATTTATTTCATTTTCATAGAAATAATACATGGTTTCATCTATATATAGATTCCTATTAATTAAATTACTTAGTTATTGGTAGGGAGACAACCATCATCCATGGGAGTATTCAATGTTGGGCTTCATTGGGAATTTTCAAACAATCGGAACATTAGTAATTAATAAATATTCCACATGGGAGGGAATCCAATATGAATAATCGTAAAAATTGAAAATAGGTATCCCAGGTCATACATGAGGTAGTAAATGTTATAGGTGTGATTCATCCATGTATTTTTACCCCAAGAATCCATCGTTTATTGCTTTGGGTATGTATTCATTGTTAGGTAAACAGATCTTCATCATATAGAAATGGATAAGAATGTCTAGTTGAGATGGTTTTGGGAAGGAGTTCAATATAAATTGTGAATGGAATGTTTGATAATAAATCCACAAGGAGGAAAATAATGAAAGTGATTCAATATGAGGGAATATGTCACACCAGAGCTTACTGATAGATCATAAATCACCATGTAGGTAACCCCGTGTTTGGCATTTAAATTCCTCATAGTTCTAAATCTTATTAGAACATATTTAGGAGGAAAACCATGATAGTTTTATGATGGACCCCGAAAGCCTATAATAGAAAATATGGGAGGTTTAATCCTGGGGGAATAACAATATATGTTACCCTTATATCAGAACACCTTATGAAGGAAGATATAGAGTAATGGATCTAATTTCCCCTATATTATGATCCATGAGGTATGTCCTTAGGATTGAAAACAAGTATAGTTTATTAATGGGTCATAAATGCCTATGAAAGAAGATCAAGGAGGTGTTCCCATATTGGGTAACAATTTTATAGTTTACCATTTTCAGGATTGAACCATAGGGAGGAGTAATGGGAACCCAATATAGAAGACTATTATGACAACCCATATAACTCAATGCCTCAATATATGTTCAAGTGACTGGACCGATCCAAAAATATCCCTTGATAGATACCATATGTAAGAGGATTTATATAATATGAATGGTGTGGGTATTACAGGCAGAAGATGCTCGTAATACAAGGCTTGAAGTATATAGGGGGAGATGGTGGAGACCTATGAAAATCATAGATGGTCCATAAATTGTTTATCACCAAGGGTAGGGGCATAGTTTTATATCATGTGTTAAAGAATATGACTTTTAGTTTAACTCTATATGAATTTTTTATGTATATGTGATTTGTATACAATAAAACTGAGACATGGGGGGATGACTACTCTTTACACGAAGATAATACATAACCACCACTCATGTTCTATTATGAAGTTCAAGGAACTGAAACTTCTATTGATGAGTGGTATATCCCAATTTATACATTAGAGTCACCCTGAATATAAGACAATGTTGTAACAATACACGTGATTAAAAAATTAGGATTATTGGTCACCGAGGTAGTTCTCATAATGATGTGGGAGGACACAAGAGTTGGTGGCATTAGTCACATAGAGACTCAATGTGAAACTGATTTAGTTTTGGACTGATATCAATGCAACAAGAACTTGACCATCATTAAGGAGATTTAGTAGAAGGTAGACACCAGAGTGAGTCCAAGGAGATTCATTTTGTGAAGATTAGGGATGCACTGACAAGTATATCATGATGCTCGGGTGGATTACGAAGGTTAGGTGTTTCGCCAGAGGTATTATTTTTATATAATGTTACCCTAACTCTAAGTGACATACATATTATAATAGAGAGTACTTTAAGATTACTAAATTAATAATGTATCATCATGTTCCTATGAGGTCCGTATTATTATACAAAGATAAATGTAAATCTCAAAAGAAATATATTCATTTTTAGAGGCTCTAAATAACACATTGAAGGTGGTTTCATGATGATTGTATACCATGGGTTATCCTTCTTCCCATCAATACATGACTAGGGAGTTATTTGTAGATGTCAAAAGGTTATGTAATCATTTGTAAAACGTTTGAATGAATGGGATATTTGATAGAGACCCTACCCTTTGTTCGCATATTACTACCTGATGTAAATCATAATTAACCATCAATTAAAATCCAAGGATCATTCTGTCTTATGGAATTGGAATGTTATGTACATAGTTAAACAACATGAAACCAAAACAGAAGACATATTTTATTTAATCATCAACCTGATTTCCTAATATCCTTTCAACCCTTACATCTTCATAGGATAACATGATTTATTCATAATATAAGGGATTATCTAAAATGTACATTAAGGGAATAATCAAACGAATAAAACATGGCACACGGGTTAGAAGGAATAACATGATGATAGAAAATTGCATGGGACATGAATAAACATAAGGAATCACAACATGTATAACGTGGGATCATGTAATCATGGAATCGTAGGATTGTGAAAAAACATTAAAAAACACATAATCATGATTAAAGGCTAACTACCTTGACTATTTCACATATAATAGCATGAGTCGAGGCTTACATGCATGATCATAACACATGGAGGACCATGTATCATAAGGAATTAAGTTTTAATCCAGGTCCCAACATGACGTCTCTGAAGACTAAACATTAACCAATGAATTTGAGCGCTATTTTAGAACACCCAAATTAAAATGATCATAAATAAGTGTGCTGCATACTAAATAATACATTTGTAATAAACATATGGGTTATTAGGTGGAATGAAATTAGTAGTGTAGTAATAACATAAGGCATAAAAAATGGGTGTATCATTATGGTTTTAATAGAAGAATCAATATTTATTAAAAATGGAAAATAATAATTGAAAATATACCTAAAAATGAAATGCGATGTTTAAATTAATTGATAATAAGTAAAAATTATTGTTACAGAAACATTTAATAATGTGGAACATTATTGTATTTATGGAAAAAAAATTCTGATTACTTAGAAATAAAAATTCATAATTTTGTATATTTTACCATGAATAAACTTAGATAGATCCTCATTATAAAATGGCTGATTTAAAAAAAATTAATTTCTTCTTAAAATAGATTTTGTAGGACACTGTAATATATTAATTAAATAAAAAAATCACTTTAATAAAGCATTCGTATTATGAGTAATTAAGATTAGAACCCATTAAGAACATACATTTCCCTATAAAAGAAGGATTAAATGATCTATATAAAAGACTTTTCAATATAGAACAACAGTTTTATAGAATTATATAAAAATAATGAATAATTATATTCTTTTAAAGGGTGACAAAGTGTAACCTGAAGGAAAAATTAAGGTTTACAATGAATATGCTTTATTATGTTTGAATGTCTTCTAAACATGAAAAAAAATTCCTAGATAATCCATTTAAATAGATTATTTAATAAACAATTATGCATGTATATGATTTAGTAAAATTTTATAAAGTTAATTTTTGGACGTTTTGATGAGTTTTAAGATACAATTTCATCATTTGGGGTTGTTCATTTCCTTGGTTTTCATTATTAATTCAAATCTATATGTATATGGAAGAACATGTAATGAGATAATTATTCTAAATATTAAAAATTATATGATATAAATGAAAATAAAATTTCTAAAATTCTCTTATATATCTTTTATTTATATGGTATGATGATGATGCATAAGATAAAATGTTAATTAAAATGATTTAATTTATTTTTCCAGTTTTTATGACCATCGTGGACTTATAAAACCTTATTTATCTACAATTTTATATATTGGTTCTAGAAAATTATTTGAATTATAATGTTTATAAATAAATCTAATTTATCCATAATGATGGTTTTATGGCCAGGCATGAAGAAAGTAGTGTAATATTAAAACACATTGTCATCAGTGACAGTAAATCATCACATCACATACAATGTTTTCATTTTCATAGTAAAATTTATTGTTAGGTTTCACAACTAGACAATTGATTTACTTGTATTGGTGATTTTGGATGAGAAAATAACCTATTAAAAATATTCCACAAAATAGAGATATTTGTTTCGAAATTAGTGTCCTAACTCCAATATTAACAATTTTCGATGGAATGAACATGTCTGTCACAAATAGTTTTAGAAGGGTTTCGTGCCATTCAAAGACAAAATCACTGGTGACATATTATTTGTGATTAAATACTTATTCCTTTAAAAATAGTCCTTCAGTCAAATGTATTTGTGTTTTAATTTAAACATTTGTGACAAATACATTTGAACGGATGACTTTTGGTTAATACATTATTTATTTCATAAATATTCTGTCATTAAAAATTAATTTATTTATCCTACCCATCCCACCCGTTTTCCTCCCCTTTGACACACCACCACGAATTCTCTTCCATAATGTTAGATGTCCCCACATCCACGTTACACCACTGCACCACTGCAATAATCTACCACTCCGTTTCATTGCTCCGATGCACCGAAAAATCATTATCTCTTTTATATTTCCTCAAAACAATCATACTTTTCATCCCCATATCATTTTTCTCAGATCTACAAGGCACATACACTTAAATCTTTCTCTAAAATATTTTATTTTCTTTCAATTCGATATACGAATAGTGGTATCTTAAAAACCTAGATCAATGAGTTTACACATTTTATTAATTTATTATATATTTAAGTTTAATATAAATTTAGTAGTTTATATTTGTGTGCCAATTATTTTATAGTAATTGATTTTATTTGAATACTAGTTCGGTTAATTATCATTGGTTTTCAAAAAAAAATTATATAACTGTTGTAAATAATTTTTAGGTGTAACATATTTTTGACTGTGAATTGTTTTTTTATAAAAACTATACATGTTGTCAATCATTTCAAACAATTTTATATCCTTTCAATTGTATATGATTTTAATTGTATAAATTTTTAATAATTTATCATTGTTTTAAATTGTATAATGGGTTTCTATTTATGTTTTTAAGAGTTTAATTATTAAAATTCTTAATTTTATATATTGTCAATTGCATAAATGTCAATTTTATACTCTATCAATTGTATAAATGATTAATTGTTTAAATAATAGAAATTTAAACTGAATGTGATGTCAATTTTATAATGGTTTAATAGTTTAAATATTATATATGTTGTGTATTGTATAAATGTTTTATATAAGTTTATAAATATTAAAATTAATAAATCAATAAACAAGTGTGATTAAATATATATTTATATAATTTAGAATTTTTTATTGGTTTAAAAATTATAAGAATATATGTCATGTCTTTTTATATTTTTATTAAATATTTTAATATATATATATATATATTATTCTATGAATATACAAATATAATTTTTTATTAAATGTGTGTGATATTTAACATATATATGTAAATAATAATGTGAATATATATATATATATATATACCATGTTTAAAAATTGGGCATTGGTTATAATATATATAAGCACCCAAACCTATATACACATTTTATAGAAAAACATAAAAAATAATTAAGAAAATTACAATTTAAGATAAATAGTATTTATTAAATTGAAATTTAAAAATTATACATATATTTTATTGTAATAGTTTTTAATAAATAAAATCAAATAAAAGCATTATCTAAATTTCATAAAAAAAATTATTTATTAAAAATCTAATAATTAATTAAACAATTTATAAAATTTAATTATTAATGAATAATTTTTATTATTAAATTGTTAATTGTAGTGGTAATTATAAATTAACTATAATAATTCGTAAAAATATATATAAAAAATTATTGAATGGTATAACAACTGTTAGAAATTCACAATAATTATTTTAAATGTTTTATTAATTAAAATAATTACTATTAATAATCCATATAAATTTTACCATCGTGTGCAATGTCACTAAACATTCAATGCCCAGAAATGTTATGTCACAATTAGGGTAAACCCACATCATATAACCAAGAGTGATCTCTGACTTGTCATATGATACAGAGATTCCAAAATATTATAAATTTTAATAATTAATTATAATAAAAATATATAATGAAATACCCCCGTATAAAATGTCACAGAACAGTCAATGATTACAATTACTGTATTGTGCCTATGATAAAATCGATATGTCGGACCCAACAGTGATCTCTGATTTATCATATGATACAAATTTTGAATTATATTTTAAATTTTTGTAATAAATAATAATAAA
The DNA here is from genome assembly GCA_963277665.1 of Viscum album. Classification (NCBI taxonomy): domain Eukaryota; kingdom Viridiplantae; phylum Streptophyta; class Magnoliopsida; order Santalales; family Viscaceae; genus Viscum; species Viscum album. Next base: position 1,354,307,621 of record OY728158.1, on the reverse strand, counting down.
AATATTAAATTAATTACCCCTACAAACAATGTCTCTATACACCTGATGATCACATATGTTATGTCATGCCTATTGAAAACCCCAGATCCCAGGACCAACATTGATCTCTAATATTAGAAAAGATAAATAGTCATAAATATATATTTAATTTTTATGGTAAATTATAATTAAAATATTTAATTAATTACCCTCACAAGCAATGTCCCTAAACACCCAATACACAGAAATGTTATGTCACGCCTGTGGTAAACCCCCATCCCACCCCCAATGGTGATCTCCAATTTTTCATATGATATAATGTTTGAAAGATATATTATATTTTTAAAATATCTTATAATAAAAATATTAAATGAATTTCCATTAAGCGAAATGTTAATAAACATGTGACAATCAATGATGTTATGTCATGCCTTGGATAAACCCACATCATGGACTAACCGGTTATCTACGATTAATCATTCAATACACTATTTGGAAGTTGTAAATAATTTTTATCTATTCTAAACCACTATGGACCCGATAATATAGTGCTGACCTAGTGTCTCATTCTACTCATACTCCATAGAATATTTCAAAAAGATAAAATATAATAATAATTGTCTACTAGTCAATATGATAAGTAATAATTATTATTATTCATGCTGTTTTTTAGATATATATGGACAGAGAAAGTAGGCACCGGTATCTATTATGTGATCAATATTGGATAAAAAATTTTATAAATCCATACTCATCTACATTTAATCTTATTTAGATTGAAGGAGATGGAACCATTAAATCATTTTCATTGTCGAAATCAGTTTTTTTTCTAAAGGATCGATGAAATATAAATTTGATCATAGAATATTTGAATCATTTTATAATGTCAGTCAACATCTATTGAATTACTTTTTATGAAATATTATATTTTTTGGGATCATTATGGTGAAAATACATTAGTAAAAAGTAAAAAAAATTTGGTACCAGATACATAATTTTAGAATTTAATACAAGATTTATCTAGTTCGTCTATTCTTAAAAACAAAACAGAAAATGGAATTACATATCCTGAATCAGAAACATTATAGTTTTAAAATTGGTTCAAATTAGCTATAATTCCTTATTCATAAGAATCCAGATGAGAAAACTTGATTCTATAAAAAACTTTAGGTCTAGTAAATCATACATTTGAATTTCTAATAGTTTTTTGACCATATTTTATCATTAGTTGATTCATTGTTTCCTGAAATAATAAAATTTCCTACATGATTTTATGAATATAGAAATGTTTGTTCATATTGTTGGTCTGTGTTAGTAGAATATCCAATCATGTTCAGAATATTACAACTTATATTATGGTGATTATGACTATTTCGATAACTGTCCAACATGTAGAGAATAGAGGTATAAGGCAAAAAATAAGGAAATCCTAGAGTTCTTGTGATTTAGATGAAATATTTTCTAATTACACCTCGTTTACAACATTTTTTATGTCTCACAACAGAGCTAAGATCATGACATGGTATAAAAAATAGTTCCTTCATAGAAAGCATAAATAATCCATGTGATGGAAGGAAATGGAAATTTTTTTATCCACACATCCTTATTTTTTCATAAGCACATCATAACATAAAGGTGGTCCTTTTTACTAATTGATTTTTCCCATTTAGTTCTTAAAAAAATAAAAACACTTATTGTATTGGTTTTATTACTCCATACAACATTCCTCCTTGGATGTTGATGAGGGAACTACACATATATTTGACATTATGAATTCAAGGACATCCAAAAAATTAATGTGTATTTTATACCATTAATAGATACCTTAATTTAACGATGGAACAACTCTTTGACTACATTTTATATAACTGCATATTTGAAATTAATTTTGAAGGGTTCATTAATGTGGACTATCAATGAATTTTTTACATAAGGTATGTCATTTGTATGGATCAAACATGGTCTAATTTTATGTCTATACTACATTAAGTAGAACAATGTGTTCTTTCATGGTAATGGGAGAATTCTTAGATATTTTTTCCTATTATAAGATATTTCTTCTAGATTACCACGAAACTTAGAGGAATGTAACAAATTTTTACAAAATATAAAATTGAAAGAGATGCACCTCCTAATATTCCCTTAGTTTATTAGGTAAATTCTATTATCTCTACTTTTATAGAAAATATAAATTGGAAAATATAAATGGTTTTGGGAGAGATAATAATTGGTTAAATATGAGTATTTTTGGGCCTTCTATATTGGTATAATTTTTTAGTTCATCACATGTTAGATATAATGAATATTAAGAATAATATTTTTGATAATATGTTATTTACCATTTTGGAAACGACTAGTATAATCAAGGATAATGTAAAGGCACAGTTGGATGTTGCATATATTTTCTAACATCATGAACCTCAATTAATTGAATAAAAAGTATTAGAAAAATTAATGGATCCAAAAACTGAATACACACGTTGTAAAGAAATCCATTTATTATTATGTCAATGGATTAGTGGTGTGAGTTTTCTTGATGGAAAAGCTTTTAATTTTCCTCATTGCATTAGAAATAGTCATATTACCGGGATAAAAATTCATGACTGTCATTTCATATTTGAAATATTATGACTTTTTTATCACAAAGAGCTATTGAATTATTCAATATAGAATGTGATGACTAAAATATCACATTTTCATGATATATTTGTTTGAAAAAATAAAATTATAAGTCATTGAGTTTTTCTAAAGAACATGTTGTTTTAATTTTATGTAAATGAGATAAAAATATTCTCAATTGTCTTCTTTGATACCGTGGACCATGTAATATTTCATTTTTATATAAAGAAAAATTTGGAGGGACAATACAATTTCAATGCATATATCTGTGTGAGAAATTTATTAAAAAATTAAAGAAGAATGTGAATAAATAAGAATCAATGAAATGTCATATTGTAGAATAATACTTGCAATATGAAATTTCAAATTTCAACTCCTATTTTTAGAGTAGGAAAATATAATAAAAAATAATATCATGGGTCACAATTACAAAAATTATGATGATTTTACTTACCATCTTTTGTCAGGTTTTCTTCAGCCCAAGGCTCTTTTGAGAGACTATCATAATAGATGGAATAAAGTTGAATAACTGCACAAAGATCATAGTTATGTTCTGTTGAATTTTGATGAAATGACACTATTTGTGTAGAAAGTACAAAATTTATATTATTTCACTATATATTTAGAAAATATATCGTTATTCAAATTTACATTTTTGTAGAATATATGGTGACCTTATCAAAAAACTATTTATACAAAATAAATATATTTCTCTTGAAAAATGTTAGAAACAACAAATTTCATATTGGATTCAGAAGCCTATAATGATAAGTTTATTCTGATAGATTATTAAAAAAAATTTCAATGATATCAATTATGATTTTTTTTGGTTTTTACAGGTAAAACAACCTCGAAATAAATTTTACAGAAGATTATGTGTTCCCAAAAATCCACTATTGAAATTTATGAAATCATTTAATTGGTATGTGGTTAGTGGATTTATACTTTATACGTACATATATAGTGACTTCAAGAAATCAATGAATTGTATTTTTTATTTGAAAGGATAACATAAAAAGTATTTGAAGATAACTTTTATGGTCTACAAGATGAAATAATAGAGTTGTGTTATCTAAAAACAAATTGAGTTACATTGTTGAAATTACATCGATTTGATTCTGAATGGCGGTTGAGATTTCATCCACAACACCAACTCATTGACATTAAATATATCAGTATTCTTAAAACAAATGTATCGTTTATGTTTTCACATATAAAACATCATTTTTAATATGAAATAAAATATGATATTTTGAGAGATTTGAATTACTCGTGGAGTGTGATAATAGTGAAATAACATGACAAATGGTTTATTGAGAATGAAAATGGTTTTGTGTGGGAGAAACATATCAATCTTTTTTAATGAAACATACCATGAAATATCTCTTACCTGATGGGATATAAATTTCAATGATGAAACCCACTAGTTAAGGGATGATTCTGTATATAGGTTTGAGGAATTAATAATTGATGATGATACTAAAAGTCATTTGAATGTTGAGAATTCTGAAGATGAGGATGAAAACATTGATGTTGATAGAAATGTTGATGAATATAATGATTGATGTACAATATTCAGGTATTTAGTTTCATTTAATTATTATATACAGATATTTATTATTTTGGTAAAATTAATATAAGTGTTGAAAATTTGTTTCCTAGAACATTATTTTATTCTATAATTTATCAATTATTTATATTTCACATATGTATTAAAAATATCTAGTTGGTGAGAATATTTGTTTTATATGGCTAGAGGTAATCATGAAGATTAATTAAATTCCCTCACTAATCTCTGACATCCTACTGATGAGCCTAATTCATATCCTCCTCCTCATGCATGTGTGCTTACTAGGAGGAGGTGTGGTCTTTCTTGATTTCTGATTCCAGATCATATTCTAGAGAGACGACCTTATGTTGATTTTGATCCTCATTTATGGTGGTATGTTTTTTAAGATATATTTTATACTATAAAACTGTATTAATATTAATAATAGTTTTATGATAATATATTTTATTCAATTTTCATATTTTTTCACATTTAGCAATTCGTACGGCTGGTGTGATTCAGATAATTTTTTTTTGATCCATGGGTGTCATGGGACCTTATACACATCACCTTGCTTGACCAAATATTTGACCATTCTATTTTACATTATTAAATAATGTATACATTTAGAAAAAATAATTACTAAAATGTTATTTATTTTCTTGTAGAATTTATTTTCTTTGATATCTAATAGCCAGAGAGGACATATATTGGAGGTGTGGGATAAATTTATGCATGATAAATTTCGCTGATATCCACACAATAAGAGATAGTGATCTATATGTAAGTTAGGTACAACCGCATTCGTTCAGTCTTGCATCTCCCATCATCCCATATATATTTCATATCATGTATGGGCTGGGATGTGCTTATTTTGGATATGAGAGACTTTTGGGAGGAGAACATCAGCTGGGTGTCCATGCTAGGGGAGGAAAGAGGTCAACCATAGGACCGTGAGTCTTACATTTGGAATAAATTGATGTGATTTGGCCTGTAATATTATTTACTAATGTATAAATTTATATATACTATAAATTGTTTATTATATTATACAGGCCCCTACAAACCAATCTATTACAATGATTGATGTTTATTAGAATATGTATAATGAAACCCATAGAAAAGAATTTCAAGATGAGTGAAAGAACCATATTGTGGTTTGTGATTTTGTTTTAAAATGTTTTCATTATTAATATTGTTGTTAATATTAATTTTTATTATATTTAGAGGATGCATATGAGTTTGCTAAATCTCATTCATGGGAGAATATTACTTAGACCGTACAATATGTAACTGCAAAGTCGCGTTTCGATGATGAGGCATGGAAACAGGAGTCTTCGCTGGTTGTCGATAATGTTCAAGTGATTGGTATTGCTGATCAATTAACACATACGAGTTATTATGTTACGTTATTATGGAATTAGAAAGCTTGAAATGATTTACTGGATAGTCATTATAGATTCCATCATCTACTTTATAGTATGAGGAGCGGTCGATAGCTCATGATAAGATGATAAAGTTGATACATACTAAGAGGGAGGAGGAGCGTGAGTAGTAGTATCTAAGTGATGAGAAGATGATGTAATATATGAGGTGACTTTCACGTGGAATTGGGATGGAGTTCCCTCTTGGTTATTCAAGTTATCCACCCCGATTCCTTTATGTGACCCTCCACCATTAGACGATATTGGATGATTTATGAAGTTTTTATTACTTTTTTTTATATGTTATAAAAGACTTGTTATTTTTTTATGTGATGTATTACTTTTATGTTTCTTTTATTTATTTTTATTTTATTTAACTATTTTAAATTCATTTGTAAATGTAAGAAATATTTAATATCTTTATTATATTTTAATTAATTTAATGTTCTACAATTATTCATATATATATATATATATTATTCTAATTAAATATTATGTTAATTAATTTAAATAACTTAATTAATTTTTTCTTTTATTTTATTTTATATAAATTATATTTTATTTAATATTTACTTTTTCTATATATATATATCTTTTAAATATTTTTCAATTTTTTAAAATATTTTTTAAAATAAATTAATATTATTTTATTTTCTATTTTTTTGAGATAATTAATATTTTCAAAAAATTATCACAAAAGGTTATTTTAAAACACAGATGTAAGCATTTTGTGATAGACCCATTCTCCATTGAAAATAGATATTATTATTTCTAGATCATCAGAAAAAAATTGAGATGCCACCACCTTTTATTGTGTATTTCAGATAGACTCCATAAAAATGATGTTTTGAGATTGAAGACCATTATAAATACCCTATTACAATTAAATTAAATTATTTTAGTGCGTGATTGATGATGCATATTCAAATAACATAAGGAAATTCCATTATATATAAGATTTTTCAATTATCTTGTCACTTGTATTGGAGTTTTTTAGGAGAGTATAATATGAATAAATAATTTCAAAGAATTTAGGAGAAAAAGAAAGAGGATTTTACCTCTTGATCATCTTCTCCTTGAAAACATCCAATGTAAAAAAGGATTGGACATATATAAGACGATGTGGGTGGAGAAGATTTGAATAGTATTGGATAGAATTTTATCAAGATTTAGGCCTTATAATGTGTGAGGAGAAGTGGTTTTGTAGGTTTGTATTCATATTGAAGGATATTTGTGTCTTTTATTATTATATTAAATTTTAATTATTTTTGGATCAAAACTAGAAATAGTGATGATTATTGTTAGTTATTACAGTATAAATTTGATGTTATTTAATAATAATGGTGCTTACATCACCCATAATTCATCATGAATAAATAATTCAATTTTTTATCTTATATCATAAATTACAGTATTTTAACTAATCACTATGAATTCAACTATTATAGAAAAGTCCCAAAAATCCATCTGAAAAGTTTTTTGACATGTATATTTCAAATATGGCCACCATTACATGAAAATAATTTACAATATATGTGAATAATAATATTTAAATAAAACCATTATTGAATTAAAACAACTTATTTTAAAATTATAACAGATTTTACAATACATTAAAAAAGAGATAAAGGTCTCCGGAAAATTAATTTATTATAGAAAAGAAAAAATTATTATTTTTTGAATATATTTTATCAAAATAAATTATATTTTAAATAATTTTGTAATTAATATTTTTTAAAATAAACATTATTGTTTCAGAAATATCTCCATAATTAATTTATCATTTTTAAAATACCTCTTTACATATTCCAGAATATAAATATATCATATTTTCTTTTATGATATTCCTAATTTATATATTTATTTTCATAGGTTATGTTATGATTATATTGGACATGTTTCTATTTATAATGGTCACATTACTACTCGGAATGTAATAATACTATTCCATTATTTTAGGTTTTTGAATTTCTATAAATGCCTCTTATTTTATTCATTATTCATTAATAGTTTTTTTATTGTTATCTCGATGTGATCATATGTGATCTCAACTATGTGAAATAATTATATAAATGTAAATATTCATTGATTATATTCTGGGTCTTTACATGTTTATATGGAATTATTTTTAAAATGATTGGAAATGTTCATGAAGTTATATGAGCTTCACCCGGGGAAATGGATGCATGAGTTTGAGTATATCTTTCATATAGATTTGAGTTATCCCCATATGGACTCTTAATGGATCATCACTACCCTGTGATGATGCATCATAGCCCATACGATTAGGTCTCTACACGGTTAGGGCATTCTTTAGCGCATTCTATTCATAAATATAAGATATTTATGAAAGAGACCCTTAAGAGAGAGCTTCGTCCCATTTGGATCATATTCACCTCGAATCGAACCAAAAATCCTCAAATTTTAATTTGGGAAACCTATTTCATTGTCCTCAACTTCGTACAGACTGTATTGGATGTGTGTATTCAGGTTTTCTATAGTGAGGTGTCTTAGCCTGATATGAATATACCCCTCAGTGGTATGGAGTTTTTATCCCTCTAGGAGGCTTAGAGTGATTCTTAGGTCATTCATTTTTTCATTAATAGTATAGGTGGTCTTTGTGTGACCAATATTTATATGGCCATCTATCCATAATCTATAATATTGATTCTAGTATGGTTTGGTGGTCGCCTAGTGATTACTAGGCATTGATCCCATATCTGTGTATCATGATCTACAAATTTTGATGGTTATTAGTATGATATAGTGTTCATAAAAGTTAAACCTTTTACTTTCCTTCATTACATTATAGTAACATTTTCCTTATGCGGGGTTTGTGGTATAGTTGTGGGAAACATTACATGAGTTTCGATCCTCTACATAGTGACTGGATTTAGATTTAGGTTATGTTGATATACACGTTTTGTGTGTGTGTATTTTCTTCTATGTTCAGAGTGTCCCCTAGTGATCTTTTGAGTTATCCAAACCATTAGATATCTGATATAAATATTCAAATGTTGGATTTATATGTTGTTAGAGATGATACAAATGTTCTATCAAACATATTCCATCTAGGATGTTCTGTATGTTCCATTCAATTTATGTTGATTGTTGTGTGGCATATCTCATTTTTGTTCCATCAAGGATGGGAGGAATCGTGGATAGTGTTTGACGAGATGATTGTAATGTTTGATACATGATATGGACATTATGAAAATCTAACATGGATGGGACAATGATTCATGGATTCTATTATAAGTATATCTTGGATATTTTGGGAGAACATGTTGTGTATATCATCATGTTTGACGTACTATGGGTGATGAGATGGCTAGTATTATATAGATATGGGGTTGAAAAAATGGATTACTATCTCTCTCTATCTTTCATGGGGTTTACCCACTATATTTTCTTTGATGAAACTAGAGACTATTAGTAATCCCTTTTGGAGTTTTTTGACCCATTCAATGCATTTTTCTACACACTCTATAATGAATCCATGTTTCTAGTTTTATGATTAGAAAAAACATTAATATTTCATTTTAATACACAATGAGGATACAATATCATCTAAATGGATTCCCAATCCACATTCTTGGTTTGTGATTTTGATGAGGATGTTTATATTTAAATAAAATTTGGATTTATTGTTTGGAATGATAACATTTACATGTGCATATTGAAATTGTACTTATATGGTCTAAAAAGTCCCCGAGGGTATGGAATTACAAATTATATACATGCATAAAGAAGATTAGTTTTCAGAAATAATGTGTTGATATAAATATATACAAAGGAAATGTCTAGAGTATTTCCTAATTATAATTGTTCGTGTAGATGAAATTATCTTGTCTTGTAATTATTAATGATTTTTTGAATAGATTTTATATGAAATAAAAATGAATTTAAAATGTATATGTTGGGGGAAATAAAATACATTATTGGGATACAAATATAACAAATGATGGAATATATGTTTATTTCTGATTAAATTTATTCTAATGAATATCATAAGAGCTTCAACATGGAAAACTCAAATAATTTTTCCACACAAATATTTGTGGGAATAATGTTTCGTATTGATGAGGAAGGAAAACTGTGTTTATCATAAAAAATTTCAAATGATGGTTGTATGTTATTTGTGATTTGACTACCTCAAGAACCCAGATTATTTTTGTTTTTACATTATATGGAAGATTTCTAGGCTCCCCAAATAATCACATTTTCTCCCTTGAAAAAGAATAATCAAATACATCACAAGCATTATAGAATTCAAATGAAAATATAATAGCATGGATAATATTGTGTTTTTGTCATATTAAAATGGTTTTTGGGAATTAAATTTTAATGATAGGAAATGAAAATTGTGTAGACTATTCATTCTAGAAAATAATTAGGATACATGGAATTCAAAAAAAATAATTCATTAACTTTAATTGTGGACATATTTGGGTATGTTCATTCCACTCAATCCACTAATCATATTATGTGTATGAAAACTCAATTGGAATAATTACATTTTTATATGACGTTACCCTTTCTCTTAGATTGTGATAATAAAAATACAATCAACCTCACTTAGAATTCAATTCATCATTGTCATTCAAAACATTTTGATATCAAATATTATTTCATCAATGAGAATGTAGAGAATAATGATTTGAATCTACAATTGCATCCATCAAAAGAACATGTTGCAGAAATTTTCATAAAAAATTACTAATGGAATACTTTTCTAAATTTTTGATGAATTTTGAGGTCCTACCTCTTTCTCATCCGAGTTGAGGTATTTTTTTGTCAACTATCCCATCCTATTTTTTTATTGTGTTTCCAAGGGGGATAATTATTTCAACAATAAATCATCTCGTATTTAATTTAAAAATAAGAATTTGTTGGCCAGCTATGAATTTATCACTATAATATGAGTAAAGTATTCCTAAATTTTATTTTTGTGGTTGTAGGAAAATATATCGTTGTATTTTATTATGGAAGAAGATATGAGTTAGATAAGATGGGGATGAAATATGAATAATGTTTTCATAATCACAACATTTTTAAATGAATGATATTTTTGTTAATAATTATACATTAGTATGATGAGTTAGATCATGTAGGATAATAATTTTTGATAAGTGATCCATGGCGTGAAGAAAAAATGTTCAGTGATTTATGAATCATGGTTAAAAAATCTAAATGGGGATTGTTATGACTATGGTTATGATGAAGGTAATTGTTTTCAAGTATGGTCTTTTTTTGTCAGGAATTTTGATTGTGGAATGAAAATAATATCACATTATATATTTTAAAACCCCAAAAATGTATGGTATTGTTCTCTTTGATTAATACAATTTACTTTGATTAATATAATAGCATGCATTGTACGCAGCTCCGAGTTCTTGCACACAACGATCATGCAAACTAGCCATTTAAGAATTAGTTATGAATATTAATAAAAACATTTTAAATTTTATAAATTTTTTTTTTTAAAATGGAATTAATTTTTGGATTCAGAATATCTAAATTGGATTAGTGTTATTTTATAGTATTTTTTTGAAAACATTCAATTTTTTATGAATAGTGAAAAAATTGAGTTATTGTTTAAAACCAAATTTCCATTTAAATAATTATTCATTTTATTTAAATATATTTTTTAAGAACCCAGACCTTATTTTCAGGTATGTTTTTCCTTTTCCTTGAGTATTTAAAAAAAGAGGAGATTCTGGAATTTTTTGAAGTACATGCCATGTAATTTCTGAGTACACGTCGTGTACTTCGTTGCCGCTTATAGACGTGTGCTGGCCATGTCATGGCCACACACACAACCATGTAGGGGTGACATGGAGGCCGACTAATTTCGAGTACAGGAAAGCCTAGTACACATTGTGAACTCTAAAAGTACACTCCGTATACTTTATTTTTCTTCTTTAAATGGACTGGGGTCACGTCTTAACCCCAGAACCGTCTTCTCCTCCGGCTTCGTGGACTGAGAGCATCATGTACAGCTTCCGATCTTCAAAAAACACTCGATCCTCCGTCCGATCTTCACATCGACCGTCGTCGATTGCATTGGAACCATAGTGGTAAGCTCTTCCTTATCCTAGAGCTTTGTTTCCCAATTCCTCTTCTTTCGCATGTTATCATGGGTTGAGTGTTTTGGTCGTTTTCGTAGATCTACGATGTCCCAAGGAGATTCAAGATTTGAGTTTTGAGTATAAAAACATTATAACATCGAGGTAGTTGGTCTGTGACTTTCTATAGAAAGTCTTTGAGTATTTGGTAAAATTCCACCAATACCCTTGAATGGGGTATTGTGTGTTTCTTGTTTGACCTTTTTGTTTTCCTTCTTTGCTTATATGCTTGATTAGAGGTTCTTGTTTGTGAATATTGTAATTTACTATGCTTTAGATGATTTTCACATGCATGTCTGCCTGTTTATGTCTGTTTGGTCTAGTTTTCCCTGTTAGGCTATTGCCAGTTCTCAGCATAGTTGTAGGATGTTATGATTTTTCTTTCATGATGAGATGTTGTAGATTCTAGATAGGTAGTTCATGAATATACTATGGCCATTAAGCGATATAATACTTGTTTATTTTACACAGGGCTATGAAAACTTAGTGTAGAAGACAATAAAGAGAATGGACGTAAGGGCTTATCTAGTGTGCCTTTAATTTACGATGCGAGTTCATAGGGGGAATTGGCGTTGAGTTCTTCCTCAGAGAGTATTTAGTTCCTGGACGCGGACCAAAGGGGGAATGATACATTGAGTGCTTCCCTAGAGATCCATTAGTACGATATGCGACTATAAGGGGAATTGACGGTGACTGTTTCCCCAGAGAGTCTATATTTCTTTAGCTGAACCTGAGGGGTGAGACTGTGTGTGCCTCAAAGAGTGTTTCTAGTGATTATAGGTTGAACCATAGGTGTTAGGCTATGAGAACTCCCCAGAGGGTTGCCTATTTGTTTTACTTTCTTGTGTGGCTGCTTATATATTTGTAAATTGTGCTGGGAATGGTTGATTGTTTGATGTTGAATAACTTCTTGTTTACTGTTTCTGTACTTTTACCTGTCATATATTAACTGACTATTAGGCACAGATCTTCGGGTGGTTTCCTTCTGGTATTGTTATCTAACACCATCTTTGGGTCATACTTTTGGGCCCAAACAGATTATATTGTTGCAGGTATAGAAAAGGGAAAGCTCTCTTCTACTTCACGTTCTTGATTACCCTGGAGCTGGAGAGCAGGGGACCGAGTCGAGGCTTGCGATTCTATGGAGTTTCTCGTCTATTTTTTCCTTTTTTACTTTGTTTTAGTACTGTATTCCTCATTGTTACTTGTTTGGTTGTTATCCTAGACATATATGTATCATGCATCATTTATACATACTTCTACTCCAAATTTTTATTTATCAGTCTTCTGCTGTTATTATTGTTGGATATTTACATTTTTTTCTATTGTATGTGTTGTTACTTCCACTGTGTACTCTGGTAATGAGGTCATAGTTTCCCCACTATCACACCCAAGGCCCTCACTGCTAGTCGGAAGCCTCTGGCGTTTGGGGAAATACTCTTGAGGCCATGTGACCAATCCAGTACGGGGCGCCTCTGGGTGGCTTCTGAAACTGGGGAATTACATATTGTATAGGTAAAATAGATTCATAATACATATATTATTCAAATGTAATTAATTGTACTCATTTTATAATGATATTAGATATATAAATTTTCATTGATCTTTTTAAAGTCATTTACCCACCTTCTTGGCACATTTACAGTTTTGAATAAAATATAATTTTTTTCTTCTGTGAATTGAAATTTAAAAAACTGGGAGGAACTATTCTCATCTATATGTAAAATGTGTTTCAATAGGATGAAAATATCTTTGGGTGAATAGTAACTTTTGATTTTTATTTTTTGCTGTTAAAATATAATAGTGTAGTTAAAGTTACAAATAGTATTATAATATTTTAAAAAGTCCTCAACACATGTCCTAATTTTATTAGATAAGTTTTCTTAGAAATAATTTTATCTTAGTACAATACTATGATTTATTTTGATCCATTTGGGTTAGACTAAGACATATCATATATTTTATTTAATCAAAAATTAAAAGTGTTCAATTCAAATTTTAATAACTGAAACATTTTTAATATAGGTTTATACATAAGATAAATACAAGGATAAATATTCAATAGATAGCTAAAAACATCCCTATATCATAGTATTTTATTTATTATTTTTAGAAAGTAATTAAATTTATTAATGAAACAATAATGATTCGGCAATTACCATATTAATGAACGATAAAAATAAATGGTATTATACTTATTAATATAAATGTAAAATGGTACATTTTATGTTATAAATGAATTTTATTGGAAAAAAATAAATGTTAGGTATGATTCAATTTATTGTGTTAGATGTAATCAAGTTATTATGACTAATTCAAACCAAATACTATATAGTGTCAAAATTGACAGAAATGATATTTTAAAACAAATAAACTTTTATTAAATAATATAATAGACCTAAAAATATATGGATCAGAAAAATGAAATATTTAATGTCAGATATGTCATTATCAAACCACTGTAGGTTCTCTTGGTATTTATTGTAACTATTTTAACAATATCCTAAAATAATAGAGGAATACATCCTAAAAGAAAAACTACTTATCTAAGGGTTAAGTCTATAAGAAAAGGTTAATATGGTGACCAAAACATTTCTAACACCAATTAGTTTAGCGGATTTGGAAAATTTCCTACCATGCCATTGAAATAAATATATTTTGAGTGATTATAAAATGAGAATAATTTTTTAATAAATTAATATTTCAACCATTTCCTAAAGTGCCCCTCACCTCTCTTATAAAGGGTAATTTCCCTTCTCTTAAATTCAAATATCCAAAGCCATTTGGCTTGGAAAAAGCATGCTCAAATATCCTCAGAACAACCCTAAATTAATCTGGGATGCCTTAATGTGATCTGAAATCAAAACTAATGAGCCCTTTTGTTCAATTCAAAAGGAACCACCTTAAGGAGAGTTAATTATTTTATCAAAACATTAAAAATGATTTTCTTCTTATACTTCCCATTTCATTGTTGCTTCTATACTAAAATAATAACTCCACTAACTTCTATATACTAATATGTTATTATAAATATGATACAACCATATTCATTATCGAATCAATCCAATGAATGAAAATGTTACCATATGTGTGTACGTACGGATTATCGTCTCCATGTCATGGTGTAGTTTGTTATTCACCACATAAATATTTGGAGGCATATAAGAATGAGTATAATTGAGGTAAATAATAAATATAACATGTTAATTATTATTTATATATAATATACCATCCATTTACATACAATTTCACCATCAACATAATGATATTGTCGCTCGTGCGTACGTATGACTTACCGTCTCCACGATGCAATGATATTTTCTTCCCCTTTGTAAAAATTGAATAATAATATTAATTTTATTATTAAAAAATAAATTTTATGATCTTAATATAATTCATGATATGAATAAAATACATCCAATCCTTAACAAACCTGACTCGTGTAACAAAACATTTAATGAAATCAATTTAGTTACCACCTGAAACCATGATACTACTAAAATATTATTAAAAAATGAAATATTATAGAATCATATATGAAATAATATTTATGGATGGGGTTCATTTATAGTTTAATAACATGATATAACTATTATACAGGAGGTTAACATACCCGCTACTACGTAAAATTACAATTTAAGGATCAAATTTACAATCACATTATTATATAGGGTTTCTAATATGTAAGTATCTACTAGAGAATCATTATCATACACATCTGTGTTTCATAAAAATGTATTTCTAATCATTTTTACAATTTCTTAATAAATGTCTTAAAGTAATTTATACCCTTCTTTTACTGATAATGTAATATTTTTAATGAAATATTTCCTTCATTTTCCAAACATTTTACTTTTGGATCCTTTGAAATATTTATGGAATGACTATTTTTTAACTTATATGGTGGGTGAAGCTATTTTCTATTGTTATTACACCATCAAAGAATCCAATATAATATTATATGAATATATTAACAATAAATTTTTCTTTTATAATTCTGTGAATTTTAAATTATTTCAATGTTGAAAGAGATATTTCTCTCAAATAGTTTTTGTACTGATCTCATCTATATAAATATATATTGTTGGATTTTATGATTAATTAAATTTGTTTTTTTATGATAAAATATTCCATATTTTTTTGATTGTTTTATTATATGTTTGATTTTGGATGTGTTATTTTTATGCCATTCATAGTTTATGGATTATGTATTAACATTTTTTATGTTTGTTTATGGTTTACATATTAATATACTTTCACAAGGCCTGGAAAATATTTTTATTTATTGTCATCACACAATGCCTTAACTAAGTAGTTATTATGTACTGTATTAAGCATTAAATCTTTATTAGATTATCTATTTCTAGTACATGTTATTATTCGACTATTATAATATCCATGTGAATTATTAAATAAAATTATTTGATTTATCATTTCCATAATATTCAAGAATTTAGGAATAAATTACCTGTGATTTAGTCTTACTAATTTCATTATATGTTTTTTTATCTTTATGACATGTTATGAAATATTGTTATCCTTAGAGTGCATTTGAGCTCACCCCATTCATTTGATTTATTTTCCTCATGATGTGAGGAATTATTTTATTACGGACTTGCAGGGATAGGATAAGAGATTTTATTATCTTTAATAGAGTCGCAATGTTGTTTTTTTCATTTCATAATGTAATTGAAAACATATGTATATATCTATTACATCCAAGGATACTAATCTAATCAATCATTTAGTATATGATCTATTGTGATCATGCCAATTTTATGTAATATTGCACCGACTCTGGGTAAATTGGGTTGGGGCATTATAGTTGGTAATATATGAAGTTTAGTAAAAACCACGGGAACTATATTTAGAAATACTCTGGTTATAGAACATTAACCTTAGCTAGATTTTGAGTTTAGTATAGAAGAACATCCAAAATTTTTGTTAATGTAGATATTATGTAAATTTTCCATGAAATCAATCAATATATGTATTCTAGAAGTGGACGTGGTGTTGAAAAAGATGTACCAAATAGGGAGAACTCTGACAAGGAGTTTCAGCTTGACACAATGTATCCTGGTACACAAAAATGGTCCTTACTATGAACCTGGTTTTAAAATCTTGGGGGATATTCTAAGGATAATCCACATTTTTTACAAACCATTATGTTGTATTTATGAGTTAATACTTCCCCAAAGAAAACATTTTTTATGCTTATGAACTATATGAATAAATTATTCAATTTACTGTAAGTATTTTAGAAGTTTGGAATTATAGATTGTGATTTATAAACTATTCTACTATATTCCATTGTTTAGAAATGGATCCTAGTGGAATGAATGGAAAAATTATCTGTGCACGTAATCCATGTAGGGATTTCCCTCCTATTGAAGATAATTATAGAAGAGCTTGTGATTAGACTCGTGTTGATCAAATTATAACCATACTCCAATAACTCACTTGGGTTATTTATAATATCCTTACCTATATGGAGAACCTCGATCCACAACATAGAGGATCAATGTTAGACCTCTTCATGAGGAAACAACTTTAAACATTAAATGGGACTACAATTCCATTTGTATTTGAGAAAAGTATAAGTTCTTTAGAATAAATATTTCATGATTTGGAGAGTATTAAAAGGGAAATGTGGTCTTGGTAGTTTATCACCAATATGGAGATGCAGATCAATAGCGATACATAATTAAAAACAAAAAGGAGGATAAAAAATTATCAAATATGGAATCGAGTAATTTTAATGATATTATCCTAGAAAACTAATTTCTTCATGAACATCGAGCTTATATGGATTGGAAATTTCTAATTCTGTGGTAAAAGGAGGATGAGAATGTCGAAATGTATGAGGAGAACTCTACAGGGTTAGAAATCCATGTTGTAGATTATATATCTAACCCATGAAGTATGATTGATTGATTTTTTGATGGGTTCAAACCATTTATCCATCTAGCATTAGTCTCAAAATCCATTTCATCGTACAAGGGTATAACCTCTTATGCAATCAAGAAAAAAAATGAATTCTCTAAGTCTTATGAATTAAAAATGATTCCATAAAAGAATAAATCTGATGAATACTCTTGAAAATTAAATAAGGGTATAAGGGAAAAAATAGATTTCTATTCGGCAGTAATTTTTGGGTGAAACACCGTAGTACATACCAAAACGGGGATGGGATTTTTTTATAAGTATGGATAAAATGGCCACTAAAATTGTGATTTAATTGGGATGAAAGAGGCTATCAATATTCAATACTAAAATTTTAATGAAATGGGAAATTATGAAAATGAATTTCCTATGTGTCAAGGAGACGTACCTCAGAAAATGCCAAGTGATCAAGGCCGAGAATATGCAATCACAACTGCTAAGGTTGATGTTCTGAAGAACATGGTGGAAGGTACTCTAATCGCCTCCCCAAAATTTTAAAATTCTTTATTTGATTCTGTATCAACAAATTCTTTCATATATTCCATGATTTCCAAGAAAATTTGATATATCAATTTTGACATATTGAGGGATTTTTTATTCAAAACACTTACGGGATGTATCATTGTAACAAATTTGGGTCAATCAGATACCATTATACCATAAAGACGATCTTTATCTGATGATATAATTATCATAACAATAATTGGATTTGGTATAATCCTTTGTATGGATTGGTTTTCAAAACATGAAATAAAAATCTATTTTAAGAATAAGGAGGTCACAATTTTTGATGATAATAAAGAATACCTAATCATTTGAGGAGATTCACCAACATCTAATTCTCATATAGATACACCCTATGTAGCTCTACTAAATTCATTTAGTGGGGAAGAAGGGAGTGAAATAAATATGAGTGAGGAATGGAATGTTCAAATAGAGGATGTTGCTACTGTGATAGAATATATAGACATGTTTCTAGAGTACTTACTTTGACATCCTAAAGAATAGGAAATTGAGATTTGCATTGAATTAATACTTGGTTAAAGGCCCATACTCAAGACCCCTTATAAAATGGACACTATAGAATTAGTGGAACTAATGAATTAACGAGCATAATTGAGTAATAAAGGATTTATTTTTCCAATTATTTTTCTAAGGGGAACGCTTTTTCTTTTTGTTAAGAAGAAGGATGGATCCATGAGGTAGTGAATTGAATATAGGTAAATCAATGCTATAAAAATAATGAAAAATTATCTCATACCTTGAATTGATGATTTATTTGAACAACATATTGGAGATAAATATTTTCTAATGATTTACCTTTGATCTAGATATCATTAGTTGTGCATAAGGAAGGAGGAGATTCCAAAGACAACATTTTGAACCTGGTATGTGCATTGCGAGTTTAGAGTAAGGCCTTTTGGACATACTAATGAATCCATTATTTTCATGGACCTAATGAATAGAGTTTTCAAGGAATATTTTGGTGACTTTGTAGATGTAATTATTGATGATATCATGGTATAAACCAAAATATTTCAAGATCATGAAAGTATCTTGCGTACTATTTCAAAAAAATATTTTATGATATGAATTATATTGAATTTTAGAAAATGTGAAATATTTATTCGGGAGATTTCTTTCCATGGATATATTGTCTCTATGGATGGAATATCCATTGATCCATCAAAGAAAAGGGTAATACAAGAAAGCATTGAACCGACAAGATTAACTAAGGCATGTTGTTTTATAGGTTTATAAGGCTACTATTGGCATTTCGTCTAGAATATTTCCAGGTTGGATAACCCATTAATCATTCTCACATGTAAAGGGAATAAATTTGTTTGGAAAAAAGGATGTGAGCAAGTTTTTTGAATAATTGAACAAAAGATTAGTCAATTATCATATCATGAATATACCACCGGGGAATGATGGGTTTGTTTTTTAGAGTGATGATTCTGAGAAAGTACATGGTTTTATCCTTATGAATAATGATAGGGTTCTATTCATTGCATCAGAAAATCTAAAAATTCATGAACAAAACATTCCTACTAATGATGTTGAATTAGTAGTTTAAATATTTTACCTAAATATATGAAGGCACAATCCATATATTGAAAAAATTAATATATATACTGATCATAACAGTTTGAGGTATATTTTCTCATAAAAAGAACTCAACGTGAGGAAATGGCCATGTATTGAACTACTCAATGATTATGATTTTACCATACACTGCCACCTGGGGAATACAAAGAAGGTGGCAGATTATTTGAGCAGAAAGGATCATGGAGTTTTGAAAAAGATGAGTGTTGAAAGGGATAATATGTTGATATTCTAGTAATGATGGATATGGGAATAATCATGGAATCTGAAACATCAATAATTTTTCAAATGGTTATCAAACCATCTTTACTAGAATGGATAAAAAGTTCTCAGACTGATTATGAGGTGTTTCAAAAGAAAATTTAAGCTGTGAATCATGGGAGATTGATTGAATTTTTATACGAAGATAGAATTTTGAAATTTTGGGAAGAGGTTTTTTGTTCTCTATATACCTAATCTAAAAAGAAAATTATTGGATAATGCTTACAACTCCAATTTATCAATAAAACCTAGTAGCAGTAAGATGTATGGATATTTGATGGAATATTTTTTGTGTGATAACATGATGTGGGAGATTGCTGATAATGTGTCAAGATGTATGGTTTTTTAATAATTTAATGATGGAATACAACATCGTAGAGGTTTCATGCAACCTCTTCTCATACGTGAGTGGAAATGAGATGATATTACAATATAATTGTTCATGGGGAAACCAAAGACACCTAGAAGAAATGATGAAATATTGGTCATTATTGATCGTCTTACCATGTAAGAACAATTACTTTCTATAAGAGAAGATTTACCAACTGATAGTTTAGCAATAATTTATTTTAATGATGTTGTAAGGCATTATGGTGTACCCCTATCGATTGATTATGGTTTTGATCCCCATTTTACATCATGATTCTTGAAATGTTTTCTGATAGCCCTGGATACTGATCTATATTTGAGCACTGCCTACCACCCTCAGACTAATAAACAATCAGAATGATCCATTTTAACCATATAAAACATTTTTAGATCTTTCTCACATTACATTAAATATATGTGGGATATGTATTTACCTATGGTAGAAGTTTCCTATATTAACAACTTTCATTCAAGTATTCAGATGTCACCATATAAAGCATTATTTGGAAAGAGATGTCACACACCAAGTTATTGGGATTATGTTGGTGGAATAAAATTCGTATGCCTAGAAATTGATGAGGTAACAATGGAAATGGTGAAGATTATCCAAACTAGCATCAATGAAGATAAATATAGGCAATAGTGATTTGTGGATAACCGTAGTATGGATTTGGAATTTCATGTAGGACATCATTTACTCTTGAAGGTATCTGCATGTAATTGTGTTATAAGATTCAATAAGAAGTGTAAATTATGTCCTAGGTACATTAGACCTTTTGAAATTGTATAATTAATTATAATTTCAGCTTAATGATTGGCAATGCCTCCATGCCTCTCCTAATTTCATGATGTGTTCCACTTATCACTGTAGAGAAAATACATGTATGACATAATGCCTGAACTCACCCTTGAAGAAATAGAGTTGTAACCTGATCTGACTTATTCTGAATAATCTATCAAGATTCATGATTCCATAGATCATGTTTTCTGAAAACAGAAGACTCGTCTGGTAAACATTTTTTGGAGAAATAAAAAATTGAAGAGGAAACATGGGAATCTAAGGAACATTTGATGAAAAACCACCCAAATATTTTTATCTAGTAAAATTTCATAAATTAAAATGATGAAATTTTTTAACGAAGGAATAAAATAACACCCCAAGCTTCTAGGGTACACATCACTTTTATTTATACAATTCTCTTTGATTAATATAATAGCTTGTGTTGTACAAAATTATATGTTCTTGAACAAATTGACCAATAAAACTAGCCGTTTGAAAAGTAGGTATGAATAGTAACACCCCATTTTTGAAATTTTATAAATTTATTTTTTGGATTCAGAATATCAAAATTTTCATAGGGTAATTTTTTGGTATTTTTATGAAAACATTCAAATTTTTAGGAATAGTTAAAACACTCTGTTACTTTTTACAAAACAATTTTTTAAATAATTATTTATTTTATAATTTTTTTTTAAAACCAATGTAGATATATAACACCTATATTAGTCCAATGTAATTCACTGTAGTAATTTTATAATGATATTATATATATATATATATATTGACCTTTTTAATATCTTTTACCCACCTTATAGGAATATTTACAAAATTTCATAAAATGTAATTCTACCACTTTTATGAATTGATTTTTAAAAATCTAAAAGAAAATATTTTCATTTATAAGTACAATTTTGTTGAATAGGATGGAAATAATTTTGGGTGATTAGTAACTTTTTATTTTTATTTACCACGTTTAAAAATAAATATGGTCATTATAGATAAAAAATGTATTATAATGTTATAAAATTACCTCAACATAGATCCTAATCCTATTAGATATGTGTTTTCTGTTTTGAGAAAATGCAATCTTAGGACAAAAATAAGATCAATTTTTGTCTTTTTGGGTATGAATAGGACATTTATTATATTTTATTTAAAGAAGAGTTTAAAGTGTTAAATTCAACTTTTAATAACTAAACAATTTTTTAAATTAGGTTATACCTATGATAAATTCTAATATAAATATTTATTATATAGATGAAAATATTTACTACATAATAGTGTTTTACTTATAATTTTTAGAAATTATATAATTACATTTATTTATGACAAAATGATGATGCAATTATTAAATAATTAATGAACGATTAAAATTATTGATAATATAAGTATTAAATTAAATGAAAATTCCATATTTTTATGCCATTAAAGTATTTTATATGTTTATATGAAATTTTAGGTTTTATTAAATGTATTTTTTAGAATCAATTATGTTTTTATGACATTAACAAAAACCAAATACTGAATAGTTTAAAATTTGACATAATGAATTTTTAAAACATATAATATTTTATTAAATTATATAATAGTCCTAAAAGTCAATTGTTTGTCCAAATGACTTATATCAAGTTAGTAATGTTATTATTGAACTAATTTATGTTATTTTTTAATTTTATTATCACTATATTAACAATATATTATAATAATAAATAACACATCGTAAAAGATAAACTATTTAACTAAGGGACACACCTAAAAGGGAAGGTGGATATGGTGTCCTAAACATGTATATAACCAATTGGATGAGATTATTGAGACCCATACCCACATTATCCTCTAAATAAATCATTTTTTATGGTATTGTATATAGAAAATATGTTTTTAATGTATTAATATTTCAAGCATTTCCTAAAGTGCCCCACACCTCTCCAATGAAAGGCTACATCCACTTCTAATAAATTTACACCTCCAAATCCATTTAAATCTACCAAACCCATCCCATGTATCTTTAAAACTACCCTATATTCAATGTAGATTCATTAAATTGATCCAAAATCCAAGTTGAGGAGCTCTTTTTTTCAATTCAAAAGTAATCACCTAAAAAAGAGGTAATTATTTTATCAACTCTTTCCAAGTTCTTTTCTTCTTCTACATCAACATTATTTTTTGTTTTGATAAAAAAATAATAACTAAATTATATTTTACATAATTAAATTTTATTATAAATATGTTACAATCAAATTAATTATTCTACCCATACCATGAATGGAAATGTCACCAAACATGCGTACGTATGGCTTGTTGTCTCCACGTCATGGGGTAGTTTGTTATTCAACACTTAATTCTTTAGATGTGTATAATAATTAGTATAATTGATGTAAATAATATATATAACAGGTTAATTATTATTTATATATAATATACCATACAATTACATGTCAGTTCTCTATAAATATAATGATATTGTCACTTGTGCTTAGGTATGACATAGCGTGCCCACGGCACAATGAGATTTCAATCCCCATCATAATCATCAAGAATAATTTTCATTTAATGATTATAAATATTGTTTAGGGAACTTATTATAATTCTATATTTGAATCAATTACATCTTCTCCAAAACAATCGTGACCTACGTAGCAAAAATATATAAAGAAAAATGAATCAGTTAACGCCCAAAGCAATGATGCTACTAAATTATTATTAACAAATCAATATTAAAGGATCATATCTGATATCATAATTATGTATGTGGTTCTTGTATAATTTATTATATTAGTTTACTATTATATAATAGGATAACTCTACCTCGACTATGTAAAACTACAAGGCATGGTTTAATTTTACATTCTCATTATTATCTGAGGTTGCTTATACACAAGTATCTAATAGGACAACATTATCATCAACATACGTGTTTCTTACAAATTAATTTCAATATAGATTTACTATTTCCAATACTATGGGTAAAAGACATTTATACAATTGTTTGAAGTTTTATATTTTTTTGAAAGGAATATTTCCGTTTTTTCCAAACAAGGTACTTTATAAGCTTTTGGGTAAATTAATGAAAGAATGTTTTCTCTAACTTATACATTGACTGCATCTATTTTTTCGTTATAACACCTTTAATGCTTCCCATTAAATAATATATAATTACTTTCAAAATAATTTTTTCCTGTTATAATTATGAGACTTTTAAATGATTTAAAAGTAGAAAGATATTTTTATATCAAATTGTTTTTGTATTGATTTTATCTAAACCAACATATATTGTTGGATTTTATGATTAATTGATGTTTATTTATTATGATACAATATCCCATATTATATTGACAGTTTTATGATATGTTTCACTATAGATGTGTTACTTTTATGTCATTCATAGTTTGTGGTTAATGTATTAACATTTTATAAGTTATATTAAAGTGAATTTTTATGTTATGTTTCACCCTTTTCATACGGGGAATGCATTGGATGTAGTAAGTGATGGTAGTGGACTGCTATATACCCTCGATGCATCTTTAAGTATCCTGAGACAATCTAGTGACTTAGCACAAGGCCTTGATAATATTTTTATTTATATTATGGGCACAAAGCCTAAACTATGTGGTTATGATTTCTGGTATTATGCATTACTTCTTTATGATATTAGCTATCAATATTACATGTTATTATTCAACAGGTAGAAGATCCATGTGAACAAGTAAAAGGAATTATTTTATTATTCATTTCTATATTAGGATAAATTTTACGTTTAAAATACATGTATTTTAGTCTTATACCTTCCGATAAATGTTTAGTATTATTTATTATAGTTTCGGATATATTTTTATCCTTAGTGGGCATCTGAGCTCACCCCTTTCTTAAGTTTCATTTTTTCTAGGATATGAAGAAGTATTTTATTACAAACATGAAAGGATATGATAATAGATATGAGTTTGTTTAAATGAGTCAAAAGTTAGTTTCTATTCATTTCATAATGAAACGTAAATCATAGAATTTCCTAGGCTACTAAATTGATCAGTATTTTGGGACTTGATCGTTTTTCATCATGCCAACGGTATGTAAAAATGTACCAAGTCTGGGTAAATGGGGTCAAGGCATTACATATGTAGTTCAAAAAGATACTCAGAAATTTGTTTTTTAAAAAATAGGACTCGCTATATTTATAAAGTTTCATCATATTAAGAAGATGAGGTTTGGAAGAAAAAGTTTTGATCAGACTCGCCATTGGTCCAAAATGGCAGAAGATCATTAATATGTATTGATTTTAATCAGATTTATAATGGATCCCATAAATATGTGATGATCATTTTCTATTTTGAAATTCTCAAAAAGTCAAAATTATTTAGAAAACATGTGATTTGATTTTTTTAAAATTAAAATGTATAAATGGTTTCCATGAATTTTAATCAACCTCATCATTTCTTGAACAATCGTATTTGGGCTATGTAGAAATGAGATGGTGTTGATTTTATTTAGATTAATTAAACATGGATGGAAAATATGGGTGTTAAAAATATTAATCAAGATGATCTCATTCATAATAATCATATCTCTTCCAATAATAATCATAATGATTTTCTCCAGTCCAATCTGACTAAGAAATATTGTAATTTGGAAAATATTACCGATTCTTTGAAGGAAGAAAATAAACTGCAATGCATATAATCTTATGATACATTCAATTGTATGTTTTAAAATAATTTTTTTGTTCAATATATGTTAAAATTCGTTAATATATCCATGATACATGTTTAATATTTATAAATAATGTTGTTGAAAATAAAATAGATTGAAGATGACATGTGTTGTCATATTCGAAAGAAAATAATCTTGCCGATTATACTCGAGGTGAAATCATTTTAAGAATTTAAATTACACGATAATGATGACTAAAAATGAGAGAAGGTTTTTGATCAACAATTTATTCAATCATTTAATAGAGTTATAATTACATTAGTTATCGATGTAATGTGTAATGTTAAATATGATGTGTATTTCATGTGGATAGAGAAAATATTTTATGAAATTAAAAGAATGTTCTATCCTGGGGGAGATTGAATTTAATCAATCATTTATTCAATGATTATAGAGTACTTTAATGAAGAAATCAGAATGGGAAAAATTGGATTTCAAAATCTGATTCGAAATAGATATTAAAAAGAACGTATGATAACGATATAGATACAATTGAAGAATTTAGATGACTTGAGAATATTTTTATATGTCATAAATGCATCCAAAATTTATGTGAAATCAATATTCTGTGGACTTTTATTATCATGGAACAATTTTGGGATTCCCATCAGAACCAACCATCGGCCACCTATATACGGATAATATATATTTATATTTTATTATGTATGTACTATTCACTATAGAAGGAAGAGTGGTTTAGATTTTTTCGAGAGAATAAGATTAAAAATTAAATTTTTTCAAATAGTATTTTTATGGAGAAGTAAAAGAAGATGAGAAAAAATCACAACGTTCTTTTCATTTGATCATCGTATTCAGTGAAAATCATTTTTAGTGGGTAATAATATTTTTCTTATCAATCATATTCAGATAACTGTTATATTTGGATTAATAATAAAACCGAGAGAATCATACTATAATGAATCATATAGGTACAATAATTCAGAGATGAATCCAAATGGTAGAATCACTCAGGTTTAAATCATACTCAGACGAATCGTACTGGGAAGAATCAGACTATAAAAAACATACATGAGATATCATATATAGATTACCATAACAAAGAATTTAATGATGTCATCATATTTTTTTTATGAAATTTAAAAATTGTTATATAAATAATACATTTATAGAAAATGAAATGAAGGGAATGGAACATTAGTTTCTACACAAACATTTTATTACCCTATTTTTTCAAAGAGGCTGCATTCAAAATTTTAGATTTTCTCTAAAGTACTGCACTTGTGAAAAGGAATATACTACACAATTTAATCAATGGATTTTTTTTTCTAGAGGATTGTGTGGTATTGTATTATCTTCAATACATTTCAAGGACGTAGCTATTTATATTGAATAATGAACCTTGTAAATACTTCTGTTTCTATGGATGTATGTTTGAATTTTTTTTCAATGGGGAATATTATATTGAATATAAGGGGAAGGTTGTATCAATTGTAAGGGAACCTAAAATAAGATGTATCAATGATTCACCCCTTTCTCTCTAATTTATAAATTTATTTCACTAGGTGCTTAAAATTTACATTGAATGTCTAAACATATTTGATTAATGGTGTGACACCAATTTCTGTGTGTGGAGTTTCACTAATGAATTAGTGTCCCCCCCCCCCCCCCGTGATCCAGAGTATGATCCCCAACATAAGATTTGATATATATTGAGTCACATGGTGAATTTCCATATGGGGAGACCTAATGTGAAAATAGTCTCTAAAATATTCCATTTGTCATGGTAGGGATATGACATCGATATGATGATGCTCAATGTCTAGTTTCTATCGGTTGAGTTCCATCAGGAATCAAAGGGCTCATAGTGAGGGTTTTAATAGATCAACATTACGTTAGAGAATAGAGTTTGATTTTATGGCTGGATTTAGGGATGGGACTATGAGAAAATGTGTCTATAATAACTATATTTGAGATATTTTGTGATTCCTTATCAAACTTATCATGTTTTTCAATTAAAATTGGGTGATGAACTGACTAGACTAATAAAGCTGAAGAGTGGCCAATGTGTGCCATTTGGTACGGGGGATTTTTGACCACTATCCATTGTTGGTTTCGATCTATTCTGGGAATTATTATCGGGAACAGTTTCATTTTTACCAATAGTGGGTTGAATGCCCAAGATATTTGGATATGGTTCTTGAGTTATGGAACAAGCCCTTGAAAGGTCACACATGTGTTTCTATTCATGAGAAATTGAAGAGCCTCAAAACCCATCAATAAACATGGAGGAACTAAATATTTCCCAGTGACTCTGACATGAACAACACTATGATGGAGGTGGATAGCCATGAGTCGAGGCTAGAAGAAACAAGGGATGACCAAACCATTGAGGAGCATTCCTAGAGGAAGGAGGTGGTGGTGGAAATGATACTACAACATGAATGCTTGGCAAGGCATGTTTCATGGATTAAATGGCTCAGAGATGGTGACAGGAATACAGCGTATTTCCAAGCCTGCGTCAATGAAAGAAGGAGTCCTATTAAATGAATAATTATTTTGGACGATGGCTTCTATATAGATGACATGGACAGTCTGGGGAACTTGGAACACTCTTTCCTTAAGGACATGCTTGTCAGTCGTAACTCCCAGATGCCAAATGGATATACAAAAGGGGATAATGGGATCTTTGAGATCATCCCTATGTGCATTTATGATCATTACAATTATGGTCTAAGCTCCGTGCTAGATGAAAATGAGATCTATAATGCCATGATGAACCTCTATTTGGAGTGTTCCCTGGGACCAGATGGATTCATGGTATCTTTCTAAAAATATTCTTGGGATGTGGTGAAAGTAGACATCGTGTTGTCTATCTATTACTTCATCAAAATAGGTAGTCTTCCAAGGGTTTCTTATGCCACCAACATGGTGATTATTCCTAAAACCATGAACTCCTCCCCTATTATGCAATACAAACCAATAAGAATGTGTAACATTCCATATAAAATCTTATCAATCCTTATCAATGTGAGGTTATACTTCCTTCTTCCATGATGTACCTCCTTGGAGTGGAATGGCTTCGTGAAGGGTCATTCAATCCAAGGGGCCACTGCTATTTCTCAAGAAACGATCAGATATATTAATCAAAAAACATTTAGACCCAACATTGTTATCAAAGTGGACATAAACAAAGATTATGACCGTGTGGATTAGGGATTTATCAATAAGGTTCTAGGAAGTATGGGGTTTTCCTCATGGAATATCAATATTATTTTCAGATGTGTTAGCTCTCCATGGATGGGGGTATCTTTATGTGGAAGCTTTATGGTTTCTTTAAGCCTACTCGTGGCATGTGTCATGGTGATCCGATTTCTCCGAGCATCATTATCAGGCATGATATTTCCTCATCCATCTCATTCATAGGAACACCAACAATGGGGAGATTATGTACTATAGAAAGTGTGTGAGATCTCAATCCATCTCTCACCTAATGTTTTCATATGACACTCTTATTTTCATTAATGGTGTGAGATCCTCGCTCAGAGGCCTGAATAAGCTGTTGTAGTTGTATTGACTCTGGAGTGGCCAAGTCATAAATAATGATATGATTCTTTGATATATTTAAAATAATGCACCCCCAGACATTGTTTGGAGATCCTGCAATCCTTGGCAATGCAAAGAGGGAATTACCCCATGTATTATCTCAGAGTACCAGTTTTCCCCTGGTAGAGTGCATATTCAGGTCATTGATTTTCTCCCCTACAAGATATCAGATCACATTCTCAACTGTAATAATAGATTATTATCATCTAGAGGTCATATTTCCCTCATCTATAGTGTCTTGTTGGCAACCACCGTCCACACCCTCTCTACTATTTAATCCATGAAGTTTGTTCTCTCTAATACCGATATGATTTTGGATAATTTAATATAGGATCCTCTAGCGGATGGGAAACGGCACTGGACCTCATGGAGGATTATGGAAAGGACAATGAGGGAAGGAGGAATAAATGTTCATATCCATGAGGATACCATATCATGAATTCATGCGATGCTCACCTGGGAAGTCTAGGAACAGCGCTCGCTATGGGGGAAAACCATGCATGGGTAGTACGGTATCCAACCAGCGATGGAAACACATGGATCTATCTGTTGGTCTGTTATTTCTCAAAGTTCCTCTAATATTCTTCATCATCAAAATAGATTATCGGGAGAAAATATATCTCATTCTGGGATCAAAATTGGGCGGGGGAGGTGACTGGATTACTTGTCCATCCTTCTTCTACTCTTACCTTCAGCGAATCCAGTTCATTCCTTTCCCTCAATAATGTCTTCTTGAACGAAGAGAAGTAGTATTTCTTCAACCTCATTTAGATGTCAATAGATCTAGATTTTTTTTTGTTCACCCTTTACCAGTAAAGTGTCTTCTACATGCGTGATTACCGCCACGCCAAGGAAGTGCTATAGAATGTTGATCCCTTGAATGAAACTCTATGGTCCAACTCCATCCCATATAAATATAATTTCCTGATGTGGCCAATCATGAGTAGAGAAATTCCCACGGACAATAATTTTAAATGATTCGGGATTCGAAATATTTCCAAATGCCCATGTTGTAGAGATAGACAGGAGGAATGTTTGAATCGCCTCTTCATCGAGGGTGATTGGGAATGCAATGTGTGGATAATCTTCTGGGATATCACTAGTCTTCTGGATATCAACATGGTGAATCTCCATTTTATTGACAGGTGGTTTCACGGATCGGGTGAAAAGTGCCTGGATAAAGCGGCTCTATCCTTGGTCTTGTAGGCCCGCAGTTGGTGTATCTGGCAGGACAGGAACATTTGGAGGCACGACAGGGTCTATTCCTCTTGTAATTTTATCATCATCTGCACACATAATCTCCTCCTTGACATGGGTTGTATTTCCATTCAGTGGATAGAGGCTCTTTCTCTTCGATGGATGCATGTGAGGTAGTAAGGGACCCAGGAGATGGACACCAGTGAAAAGGTCATTGGGTCCAATGGAACCCCCATCCATATGTCTCAAGTTGAACACTGACGGGTCTTGTATTTTCGGGTCTCTTGAGGGGGTGGGGTTATCGAGGACTCATGGGGCTCGGTCTGGTTTTCTTTCTCCTCTTGCCTCAGCCAAGTTTATTCTCTTCAGGTCGATGCCAAGGCTCTGCTTCTGGGACTTTCACATTTTCAATAGGAAGGTATTGAGATATCAGAGGTTGAAACCGACTCCAAAATCCTTCATGACGCTTTAAATAGCCTTGGCCCCACTCCTTGGTCTATCACATATACCACCATAAAATGAAAATGTATGATTAGAAACAATAAGAAAGTGGTGCACTCCTAGATGGAATGAAATCAGGTGGCAGACTATCTCGCTTCCTTGGAGGTTATTAGACCAGACCCGGTTTGTTTACATAATTTCCATTCTCTCAAACCCGAAGGGGTGAACATTATCAGTGGGGATTCCCTTGTCCTTCACCATTTTAGACCTCTTTAGGTCCCTTACATGTGGAAATGATGGGTTATGGGGTTGAGGTGTTGTTTTTTCTTTTCTATAATAAAAAATAGAAATTATGATGTTGATAAGTTAATCCAATTTTATTGGGATTATGGGTATTTTAATGGTTATTTTTATACCCATTCCACCATCATAACTAAAATCATATGTCTTGTCTTGTTAATACTAAAGTAATTCAACGACCGTCCATGGGAGACCAAGATCTAATCGAGCCTAGTTCTGTCTTTAAAGGTAAAGCATTATACTATTTAGGCCACTGATAACATTCCCCTCTTATTTAAAAGGTGGAAATCACACACTTCTTGGTAATATTGTTTTTTTAAAAAATTTTACAAAATTTTAGTACCTATGTCATAATCTGATATTGGATATATGTATGCATGAATTTTTGTATCACATTTATTGTTATATCATAATTGAACCATGGATATTAATGTGTGTGTGTGCATAGAGATACCATATTTTAAATCCTCTAATATTGTGTATATTCATATTTGGCACAATTATCCATCCTCTATTCATTTTTTTGTAGTATTATGGTTTTCACGGATAGATTATCACCTAACTAGAATTTCCCATTGTGTTAGGACATGACATTATTTATTTACATCATTATTTATTTCCAATTTACATTAAACCAGATTTTAATTATAACATATGTATCCCATGTAATATGATTTTTTATTATAATTATGTAACAAGATTTATATATCTAATATGAAAATGGAATACATATAAAATATATATGTGTAAACTACATCATTAATGAATAAAAGTTTTCTTTTTTTCCAAAATACCTTTCATGTACAGATAACCATATTAGCATAACGGATAAATACAATTTCTATGATATGATTAAGGGTCTTTATTTCATATTGAATATCCTCTTGTGTATATAAATGATAAATAATAAATACAAAATTGAAAACTAGTAATAAAATAAGAAAAAAAATTATTTATAATATTTCATTGTGTTGTGCCACTCAAATCCTATCCAACTTTTATTTAAATGATATATTACACAAATAATCCCTAATTAATTCCATTTTTCTACTATTAAAAATATATTTCTACAATGTAACAAAATAATAACCCTTTAATAATGATATGTTATTATTCTCTTCATTTTTACCACCATCACGAACAATGATATGAAATTATATCATTTAAGAATATGGTGTAACGTCCCCACCCCAGAGTTAAAATCCGGTTCCCTGAATAGGTTCATTTTATAACCTCATGAGTGTCTTCCTATATGATAGAGGCTACCAACTAGAAGAGAGGGTCAAATATTGATTATGGTTATACTATTCATTTTTTATCAAAGTAATACATCAGTAAATATAATAATAATTGACAAATGATATTACATAAATGGGATAAAACGTGTATCATAAGATGACCAAAAATGGAAATACAATATAAAAATAGAACATTAAATATTCCATGCTAAATTATGTTCCACTTCAAAAAACAATGAAACGTAAATGTAAAGAAGATGAACCCTCCATAGTGAATACCAATTAACATATGGTTTCCTCATCCGTACACCATCCCAAATCTTCCATCTAACACTTGGACTTTCCCCAAATACTGTCCTAGAGAAATGAAGTCTATTCCACTACTGATAAGGCAGCTGGAGTAGTATATGGTTACCACTATGTAGGACACAAAAAATAGAGTAAAAAACAAAATCTAGTAAAATTATAGTGTTTTCAGTTATAGAAATAAATAATTAAAAATCATCACTAATCAATTAACACATTATTAATTATTCCATATTTAACAAAAAATCTTATGGAACTTTTAGATACTCGTACCTCAATAACTTCTTCACCATAGGTTGTATCATGATGTATTATTGAGGGATATCAAATCTCAAAATCCCATTGTTACCATTCTTCACCTAAATCAACACAAGAATGTCATTTATACCAATCATTGTCATTGTTATCACATATGAATTTCCATGTATCATTTCATAATTAGAATTAAAACATGAATTCCAATGTTTCCATTCAATATTCGATAACACATATCAATATCCATGTTCCCATTCATAATAACAAGTGACACACAAATGCCACTATTACCATTCAATTCTTATAACACATATTAATTTCCACGTTAGAATTCATAATCAAAACTCACATTTCGATGTTCGTGTTCCAAATCATTTTCATAGTTCAAATTTGAATTTATATGTTACCACATAATATGAAAATTCTCATTTATCACAAAAACAAAATAATTCACAAAATATTAATTAATAAAATTAGAAAATTGGATAGTCATATCATCACATTAATTAATTCAAATCTTAATTTATTTTATAATCATCATTGTTATTTCAAAAATTATTTCTTGACATAAATCCCCTTAATTAATTCCTTAATTAATTATGAACATCAATTCCATTAATTAAATCACCAATTAATTAATCAGTATTCACTAAACTAAAATTTATTAATTAATTAATCTATAAAATATTTATACCAACATTATCAATATAACATATTTAATTTGACAATTGGTTATCCAAATCAACAATCTCGATATCTCATAGTTAACTAAAAAATTAATAATCTACAATCAACAATCTCAATATCTCATAATTACATCAATTATTAATTATCCAAATAAAAAATATCAATATTAAATAATTAATTATGAAAATAATTATGAAAATAATTTTGAAAATCATCTATATCAAAATTTCATAATTAATTAAAAAATTAATTATCAATTCCACAATCTGAATACCACATAATTAATTCAACAATTAATTATCCAAATCAACAATCTATATAACTAAGAATTATCTCAAATTGAATTTTCACAATTCAAATATCTCAATTTATGATTATTAATTGAACAATTAATTATCTCTATCAACAATCTCATTTTCAAATAATTAATTATTTTCTTAGTTATACAAACAAACAATTTCAATGTGACATAATTAATTTATCAAATATTAATTCAATTGGAAATGCAATTATCCCATAATTAATTTGAAAATAAGTTATTCCCATTCATAATTAATTATTCCATAATTAAATTAGTAATTATTTATTCCACTCCAATCCCAGAATTTAGATACTCGAGTAATTAATTCAATAATTAATTGTATTATTCACCGGTCCAAAATCTCAATGATTTCATAGTTATTTCATTAACTAATAAATCCTAATGCGTAATTATAAAATTACATCAATCAATTATTTTTCCAATTATTGTTTCACTTGAATTCCATTAATTAATTCAACAATTAATGGATCACATGTAAACCCTTTAATTAAATAAATGATTAATTTTTCACTCCAATTACATTAATTAAAGAAATAACTAATTTATAATATTAAATCCCTTCAAATAATTTTTTGATTAATTTTCTAGGTCGTACATTGTTAATTGATTAAGAATTAATTAATCTTATCAAATCCATTTAAATGATTCAACAATTAACTGTACGTTACAATTCAATTATTAAAATCACAGTTAATTAATCACATCAATTCCATAAATTTTTTCCTCAACTAATAAATCCCATAAATACCATAATTTTATTCAACAATTAAATAATCAAGTCACCATCATTTTAAAATTCATCAATTAATTAATCACATCAATACCATTAAATATTTAAATAATTTCATTAATCCCATTAATTACGTAATAAATTAATCAATCCAATCAATCCTATTATTTATGTCACAAATGAAATAATAAAATTGTTACAATTGATTAATTATTTAATTAATTACTCCCATGAATCCAAATATCAAATTTAATAATTAAATAATCACATTACACAAATTAATTATTTCATCAATTAATTAATCCCATCAATCCCATTTTTTAATTCAATAATTAAATAATTAAATAACCGCCATTAATTAATTAATAAATACAATCAATCTGTTTTTTATTCAATATTTAAATTATCACATTACTCTTATTAATTATGTAAGAAATTAATTATTCCCATGAATCTGATAATTCAATTAAATAATTAAGTAATCACATTACTATGATTAATTAATCCATATATTAATTAATATCATCAATCCCATTATTTAATTTAATAACAATGTAATCACATTACTCAATTTAATTAATGGATAAGTCAACTGATCCCATCAATCAGTTATTTAACTCGATAATTAAATAATTACATTACTCCATTTAATAAATTAGTTAAGTAATAAATCCCACTAATTCCATTTTTTAATTGAAAGATTAAATAATATCATTAATCCTATTAATTATTTTCTCAATTAATTACTATCATAAATTCCATTACTTAAATAAACATTTAAGTAATCACATTAATCTAATAAATCAACTAATCCTGTAATTAGTCCCATCAAAAGAATTATGGAATTCAAAAATTATATAACCACATTCAACCAAATTTCATAATAAAAAAAATATAATATAGTAAATTTTCTAATTAATTATTCAAATTTATTTAATTTCAATATAATAATAATTAATTCAACAATTTATTATTAAATTTCAAAAATCGCTATCTCGTCATAATTAATTCATCTATTAATTATTCCAAATATAAATTTCATAATCCCAAGAATTTCATTTAATTAATTAAAAAATTAATTAATAACAATAATCAATCTCAATTCCCCATAATGAAATCAAGAAATACCAATTCAACTCAATAATTCCAATTCCTTTCAAATAATTTCAATAATTAAATAGTAAACTCAATAGTCCCAATTACTAAATACTTAAATGAAAAAATTAATTATTCTACATTTAAAATCTCGTTATCATTAATTTTACAATTTACAATATTAATTAATTCACCAAATTAATAAATTCCTTTATGAACACAAAATCTAAAACATATTATAGAAATTATACAATTACATTAATGTTATTGATATTATGAAATTTGGATTTTAATTATAGTATACCAGCCTTAATTCTTTTGATGATGCATTCCACCAATGGAATAATATCTAATTTGAAGTGTATTAGTACAGAACACGATAAAGAACATGATCTATATATCAAACCCATAATTCAATTTAACGTATTCAAGATCCCACAATTTTTATCTAGATCCAACCAGATATAGGATATTATCTATCTAAAATTTGAGGGGAAAAGGGAGATTAGAATGAAACCACCCATGATTAGATCCTCTAATCAAGAAAGGTGTAGATATTAAATCCAGACATTGAATCATTATAAGTGGATATCGGGAGCCCTAATAAATCACCTGAAGCCTAAAAAGTTTGATGAATCAAAAGGGAATGATAAGGGGTCATTATTTTTCAATATTGGGGTTTAGGAAATCAAAAAACTAATTTTTGGGTTAACATGATTCTCGCACATTTTTTCTAGGAATATGTTCTTGTTTTCTAAAAACAATGAACCTTTACTATGAACCTATTTTATGGGGGGGTGCATGGTATCGTCATTTATGGTTAATGGTTTGAAAAACTATGAAAATTGGGTGCAAAACCTCTCAGTCCAGGGTTTAATGGTTTCCAAAGAATTAGTGAACTATTTTAGGAAAACAATGAACCAACAATGCACTACTAAACCATACACCAAAATTCTCAATTTTTTCCCAATTACACCCCAATGTAGATACACAATGTAGACTTATTTTATACAAGGGGATATAGTAACTATAAACTTTCCTAAGAAATCTCTAGAAATGATCATGTTCTTACAATATTCACACCTTATAACATCTAATCCATTCATTGTACTCCCATGGATCCCTATGATTTTGAGACAAAAATATATGTCCACATATCCCTCATATCTACTTCTCTCTCTCCCGTGCTTCCTCACACAAACACCCTTATACCCAAAATAATTATACAATCAGAAGAGTCTTTCTGCACAACACATCCACACATTGATTCTGTACAACTATTAGATACTCCTCACATGACACATCTATATCATGTTAAACATCATCGAAATACATGATCTATTTCACAACTCACTATTCGCAATATAAAAAAGAACAATATAAAACATTGACACCTATTCTTCACATCCAAATTTACTGGAATGTATGTACATCCACCACCACTATGGACCACC
Organism: Viscum album; assembly: GCA_963277665.1. Classification (NCBI taxonomy): domain Eukaryota; kingdom Viridiplantae; phylum Streptophyta; class Magnoliopsida; order Santalales; family Viscaceae; genus Viscum; species Viscum album. Next base: position 1,354,270,169 of record OY728158.1, on the reverse strand, counting down.
AATCCATTCCCTAATAAATTTAAACATGAACTATATTGGTTCCTCAATGTAATTCTAATGTCACCAATTATAACCCATGGTCTTTCTCCAATGTCACATCCTTCATGAAGCCCAACTATCATGTGATACAATATATTTATGTAGCTTGTAATATAACCAATTCTATATTAGTGTACATATCAGGCAGTCTGAGCAGTCTGTGAGTATAACATAGTAGTCCACCACCAATAATGTCTAAAACAATATATAGTGAAATAATAGTGTATGAATTTGTATAAATACATAATTATAATATATAAGTAAATAGTTAAAACATTATCAATTATTCATTTTTTAACCACATTAACCCTAGGGTTCCATTAGACACCCATACCTCAATAACTTCTCCAACACATCCAAATTCTGATGTATCCACATGGGATATCATATCTCATAATTAAATTGTTAATAATCTTTATCTCTGTCATTAAAATTTATTCCATTGTTACAATTATTTATCGAATATAACACATAGGGATGTTCATTTTAACATTCATAGTCAAAATAACTCATTAATTCCATTAATACGATTTATTGTTATATAACACATACAAATGACAATGTTACCATTCATTATCATGATTTACACTTGAATCCCACTGTTCCCATTAAATATTATATAACACATAAGTGTGTCCACATTAACATTCATAATCACAGTTCACATTTGAATATCCATGTTACCATTCATTTTCCCAATTAACATTTTAATGTCCATATTATTCTTCATTATCAGAAATAACATTTTCTAAAATTGAAAATAAATTAAATCATGAATTAATTAATAAAATTCAAGAACATGATATTCACATCACCTGATTAATTAATTCCAAAATCAATTAATCATATCTTAGTCATTACTAATTCAACAAGCAATTCACCACATCAACCAACATAATTAATTCCCAAATACATTAAGAATGTCAATTACATTATGTAATTCGCCAATTAATTAATGGATATTCATTAACTCCATATTCCACAATCAATTAAATACTTAATTATTCAGATCAACAATAACTATATGATGTAATTAATTCGAAAAATAAAAATAATAATCTAAAATCATGATATCTCATAATTAAATCAACAATTAATTATCGAAAATCAATCATATCAAAATACCATACCTATTTAAAAAATTAACTATCCAAATCATAAATATATTTATGACATAATTAATTCATCAATTAATTATCCAAATAAAAAATCTAAATATCACATAATTAATTTAGTAGTTATTTTACCAAATCCACAACATCCATAAGAAATTATTAATTAACTGATTAATTATCCCAATCAATAATATTGATGTATCATAATTATATCAACCATTAAATATACCAAATAAAAAATCCAAATATTCCCAAATTAATTAAACAATTGATTATTTATATCATCAATCTCAATATTACATAATAAATTCAAATTATACTTATCCAAATCAACAATCTCAATATCACATAATTAGATCAACAATTAATTATTCAATGGGATATGTAATTATTTCATAATTATATCAAAAAATAATTAATCCAATTCACAATTAAATATTTCACAATTAATTAGAGAAGTAATTATTCTCCCGAAATACCACAAATTCAATACATTAATAATTATTTCCATAATTAAATATCCAATTAAACATTTCCATAATCACAATGATCCACTGCTAGTAAAATAAATAGTTAGTATGAATCATCATTCATAACAGTGCATCAACCAATTAATTCCCCAATTAATTGTTAATGTCAATTTTATTAATTAAATCCAAAATTACTCGATCATATCAAATCCCTACAATTAATTCAGAAATTAATTTTAAATTTTAGTTTTAATAATTAATTCCATAAATAATCAATCAAATTGAAACCCTATAAATAATTATCAAATAAATTTTCCTTTTAAAATATATTTATTTAATTAAACAAATTCAATTCTATCAATTTATTCACTAACTAAATGTCCATGTCAATTCCATTAATTAATTGAGAATTAATTAATAAGATCACTTCCATTAAATAGGTAATAAATTAATTAATTCCATTAATCCCATTTTACAATTCAATAATTAATTATTCACACTACCTCCATTATGAAAAATCATCATTTAATTAATACCATCAATACCATTATAAAATTCAAAAATTAAATAATCACATTACTCCAATTAATTAATTCATAAATTAATTAATCTCACCAATCTCATGATTTAAATTGATAGATAAATAATCCCATTAGTCCCATTAATTAATTAATTAATTCAATTAATCCCATAAATCCCATTATTTAATTAAACAATTAAAAAAATTATAATACTCCCATTATTTAAATAATTAATTAATAGATCAAATCAATCCCATTATTTTGTTGACAATTAAATTATCTCATTTCCTCTATTAATCAATTCCTAAATTAATTAATCTCATCAATCAAATTATCTAGATACAAAATTATATAATCACATAACTCCCATTAATTAATTCATTATTTATTTAGTGCCATAAATACCATTTTGTAATTCAGAAATTTAATAATCACATTAGTCTTATTAAATAATTCATCAATCAACAATACCCAGAAATCCACTTTTTTAAATCCAAAATTAATTTACTCACACTACACCATTAACTAATTCAACAATTAATTAATCACACTATTTACATTATTTATTTAAAAAATAAATAAAACCATTAAACCCATTAATTAATTAATTAATTAATTAATTAATCCCATCGGTTCCACATTCTAATTAAACAATCAAATAACCAAATTACTCCAATTAATTAATTCATTAGTTAATTAAACCCACCAATTTGATTATTTAATTTAATAATTAAATAATCACATTACTCCAATTAATTAAATCATCAATTAATAAATCCCTTCAATTCATTTATTTATTTCAATAGTTAAATAACATTCAATTAACTACATAAATATATAAATATCTAACAATTTATTCAATAAATATTTATTCAAATCATAAAACTTCAATATAACAATAATTAATTTGAAAATTAATTCTTCAGTTTCCAAAATATCAATATACCCATATTTAATATAATAAATATTTATTTAAAATAAAAATATTATAATCCCAACCATTCCCATTAAATAAATAAATAAATAATTATTCATTTTCTAAAATCTCAATTCTCGATAATTGATTCAATATTTAATCATTCAACTCAACAATACTAATTCCATCCAAATTAATTAAACAATTAATTTTTCCAATTAATAATCCCATTTGCCTCATTAATAATTCCACAATTAATTTTTTCACATCTATAATACCATTATCCCCTATTTCAAAAAATCTACAAATAATTCATCAAGTAACAAAATAAATTTCTAAGCATTAAATATAAATTCAAAAAATCACACACATTAAATTAAAATCATGATGTTAGGATTTAAATTATGAACCACCTATGCCTATTATTTTGATGATGAAGGATCACTAATGGAGAAATTCCAAAATTATATATGATTAATCATGAATGTGGTGAAGAACATGATCTATAACCAATAACCCAAACAAAAGATCGAAAAATCCAGATCGCATAATTTCGGTTCTAGATCCAACAACATTGAGGATATCTTCCATCTAAAATATGTGGGAGAGTCTAAAGTGAAAACAGAAACCACACCAGATTCGATCCCATTACCATAGAAGTTATAAATCATCAATCTGAACAATGAATTGAAAATAATGATGCTCGTGATCTTTTTTAATTGTTACAAGAGTTTTATAAATCTATTAGAGTCATTAGAGGATGTGTGGGGGTTTAATAGGGGCTCATATAGGTGTTAACAAAATTAAACACCTAATTTTTTGATTTACATAATTCCAATTAATGGATTTATAGGCATATGTAAATGGTTTCACCAAATTGTGTGCCTTATCTATTCGCATATATTACGTGGGGGGTGAAAACCCTATCCTTTCAGGGAGTGAAGTTTGAAAAACTGGGGGAAATCGGTTCGAAAACTTTATTTCCAAGGTTACATTTTTTTCTAGACTAGGTATGATTGTAAGGGAAAATGGTGCATCGAATATGTACTACAAAAACTTCTTGAAAAATTATAATTTTTTTACCCAAACACACACAAGTGAAAAAACCCAAATTAGGTTCACATAGTGAAATAAAATGTAGTAACCATAAACTACCCCGATACATATCCAAAAAGGTTTTGGTTCATATATATGGAAATATAATTATTGATTGAATAATATTTAAATACCATAATAAATTGTAGTTTTTTGGTGGAATGATTATATTAACATTATATTCATTAAACTTGAAAACACCCATTGTGGGATTAAAATCATAAAAATATTTTTTCTCATGATATCATCCTCAATGATATATAATAATAAACTCATGAATTATAATATAAAAATAATAATTCATTATAATAATTCCTAATAAGATTATTAATGAATTTGGAAAGAATAAAACAGGATAATGATAAAATATTGACACTCCTCTGATGAAACTAGTGTAAATCATTAATATTACAAAAAACCTACTGTGGTAATTTTTTTTATAAATTACTAATAAAAATATATATTTAATTAATATAATGTTTTTTGTATAATTTTTTGTAGATATTAATGAGTTTATTTTTTATTTTATTAATATAATAATTTTAAATTTATTACAACTGTTGCTACAAGTAAAAAATGAATCATTTCCAACGTAATATATTCCTTATCAAATTTTAGAATTTGAGTTTTTTTTATTATTCAAATAAATAAATTTATGTGGTGTATATTATAAATAATTTATTAATTATTTAATGATTTCTGTTTTATTCATGAGAATATAATTTTCATTTAATGCTATTAATTTCATGGGGTTTTGATTGAAATTCTCTACATGTTTTATGATATTTGTTTCCTCGACTATTTTTTCTTGAGTATAAACTATTATACTTGAACATATTTTCACTATGTTTCTAAAAAAATTCCTATAATTTTTATAATGCATTATTTTATATCATTATTAGGGTATTTTAATTTTCTAACAAAAAATTACATTTCTAAATATATCTTACATCATGAGATATGTTTTTGTTAATGGAAATTGGAAACTAAAATATATTAGTTTTAGTTATATAGTTTATTTTTTGCATCAATACTAAATAATAATTTTTGTTAATTTATTTTAAATTTTATATAATTAAAACATTTATCTTTTTTGAGAAACATTCTCTATTTCTTCAATGATTCATTCTTTTATCATTATCCTACATATGATACTGATTTTATCATATACTAACATCCATCATTTTGTTCAAATTTTTATTTAATTTGGTATCTTGACCCCCTACCCCATTATGCACCCCTCATGGGGATGAATTGAGATAATGGACATGTGGAATTCCCAATTCACACCTATAGATGCCCTAGTGTTGATGACTAACATAGAGGGTAAATTAATAATAAAAATGTATTAAATAACCTAATAGAAAACCTCATGATGAGAGAGATATGATTGATCACCAATCAAAACCATATCATACATTTAGAAAAATCATTTGAAATATAAAATATACAATTTAATACACTATTATAATGGTTTAATGGAAACATAAACATATAAATGTGAAAACATAGAAGAACTCATGAATTCATTAAATAAATTATAAAACATTGAACTAGAAATATCCATACTGATCACCAACAATCACTGGATAACCTAAAAACAATTTTTTTATAGTTAGAGTGTGAATTATACATTAATATGTTGGATCCTCTCTGATTCCCCTATTAAAAATAATATTTTTGGAATAATTAATAACACTGGACAATAATGAAACTAATTATTCACTGAAACATGTATAAAAAGTTCCCAACATCATCTCATATAATTATAACCACATGTCACATACAAGAGAGGATATAACCCAATAATGAAATCTCAAGAGTAAGCCACTCCCAATACCCTAAAAGGTTTTTACTCCTCCCCAACATCGTATGTCTTAATAATTCAATTTCCATAATATGATATTATGATGAAACCTAAAAAAGTCATTATAAAAGTCATTATGTGGGTCTCATCATCAAATAATCCCATCCAAATGTGTGTATGTAGTGAAAAATATGTTCTAGGAGCCAGAATATCATGTATGATGTGTACGATACATCATTTATTATACCAAAATCCATTATATCCCATACACCATGTACCTCAAACCATCCCAACCTATAATGTAATACATATAGTAATGTATTAGATGCTATATTTAGCGATACTTGTTCTGGAATTCTACTGGCCATTACATACCTATACACACATATATGGTTAAATAACCTTATTTCATTCATACAAAGAACTATAAAAAGTGAATAGTGTGGGGCCATAAGGGGTAGTAATTCATCCTTCCACCGACCAGGATATTGGGGAAAACCCCTTCCATAATTCGTTAGGTGTTAGTCAACTTAACTAACATGGGCATGATGTCATATGAAATCAAAGAATATAGAAGATAAAATATAACACATAACAAAACTATGTGAATAACCTATTTCCATGCTCAATTAAATATATCATCTAATGAAAACAACCTATTAATGCTTGGGACTAGATATTTGATATGTACACATGAATTTTTATTGATACACTAATTAATTAATTTCATTTAATATTTTCATTTTTAACTAATTTATTTAATATTAGATTTACCATTACTAGTATCTCAGTATATATTCCTTGACCACTAATCTGAATCCCATTCTCTCTTTGAATAATCTAAACCAATTCCACTGTTTCTATTGAATAAAATATATTCAGCATTTTCATTCCATGAACACAAACATCATGTGCTTTGAATTATATATTCATTACTATATTCATTATCAAATATTAGTACAATAGATAATCAATATTAATCATACAAAATGATGAATCATGAAACCAATCTCACCCATATTCCCCATGTAGTGTTATATGTAATGGAAGTTATACAATAAAACCAGGAGTTTGTCATTTAATTGATTAAGTTGAAGAATGGATCATTCTTTATCACATTAATAGGTATACCATATTTAACCCACTAGATCATCATTGTTGTCATCCCTGAAACCCACAATAATTCCATGATATTGCTCACCATCACAAACATTGAATACTTGAAATTCATCCAATCCTCACATCCAAATATCACATCAGTTTTCCCATGCACCACCATCCCAGCCTCATAACACCATCCAGGCCTCCCCAACACAAAAATAATTTCATCCAACCAATGATCAGACTTATAAGACTCGTATCACTACAAATATTGATGATCACATTCATCACTCATCCAAAGTCATCATGAAACAGTCAATAATACCCAATAAATAAATTTAGGCCCTAAAAAATCATCAATCCTTCACAATTAAATGAGTTCTCACATCTTAAAACTCAAATAACTATGCCTTCCCATTAATATGTGAATCCCAATCCCAATAATTTATCATTATTAAGATATTATTTTTTATTCAATATTGAATTAACAAATTCATTATTCATAGGATCCTACTATGGGAAACCTAGGGCATCAAGTTATAAAAAGCTGTCAAAATCCAAACATGTACTTATATTTAAAACATCTATAAAGTAACATAGGGGAGTAAAATTATCATTTGAATATTGTTTCATTTAAACACTCTCAACATTTATTTTCATCATTTACATTTCATATAATTTCCATTAACATGGAATAATATATTAAATTAATCATACACATTGAATATAGGGGATTAAAATTAAATTATAATAAATATAGGACTCATTAAATCATGAAACGTCTTTAATTATTAATAAAATTAATCAAGTAATTCAAAAATTAACCTCATTATTTTTTCCCATTAAAAATTACAAGATAATCTATATAATAGTATGAGAAGCTAGAAAATAACACAGGTAGAGAAAATATTTAGAAACTCAAGAGAGAAACCATTATCAAAGTAGAAATCAATAAATAAAAAAAAACAACTAATTTAATATTAATAAATTTAAAGAATTAATATCATAATTCCATTTCCATAAAAATTTAAAATCATTTATAAATTAATAATTTAGATTAAATAACTAAGAGAATAAAATAATCTCCTAACTCAAAGGCATCCGTATATATTTATAAGAATAAACTGATGGTGAATATTCTGATCAAACCTCACATAAGAGGTGAATCCCACTTACGATTTACTGTCACAACCACCCCAAAAAAAATGAATGTAACAACATTACAATGAAGCATAGGAACATCTATTGCATTTCAAGAAGAAAATGGAGGATCAAGATAAAATCATCCCAATATAAAATCATAATACGTACCTCAGATCCCCATGGATCGAACAAAGGAATCCAAATATTGATCCCTATAGATGGGATTCCAAAATGCCTATAGAGAGATAAAATAGCCACCTAGGTTTGGGGAGAAAAGTTATAGGTTTTGAGAAAACCTAATGCACTAAAACATATAAAGGTACACTAGACATTAGATTTCATTTTGTAAAAATCATTAACATCATTGAAGTATCCAGTTTTTGGTACTATAAGAAAATTAATATATGAGAAGCATTTAACACTAAATCAATTCATTTCTAAAGGTAAACCATTAACTACCATCACATAATTGATGGACTCTGAAATCTCATTGTGAAACATATACATTTAATGATTTCTATCTTCTCCTAGATTTTTAAATTTAAACACCTTTATAACTATTATAGGACTCCTATGAGTATGTAGAACATTAGAAACATTCCAAGGGTCCAAATAGAATGATTTAAGACCTTATGTGATAAAAATCTTAATAAATTTTCTCCCTTTAAAATCTAAAACCATAGCTATTTAGATAATAAAATTGTGTTGTCTGATTATCCACCCCACAAGATTCCTATCATGTATTTCACAAACACATGAGCTCAACCACCTCATCAGAGGAAACAAGTAGAAAACAACACAATATAATCATCTAAATCCTAAACAAATTCATTGGAAATATACATGTAAAATGATATCAAGGTTTATAAAATTCTATAATAGGGAAAATATCATAAGACCAAAAGGTCGTAAGCTAAAAAAATCAATAACATTATAAGAGAAGAGAGAAAAATTAAAACATCCTAGGGTACTGAGTCTACATAGATTACCCACCATCTTATATATATTTTTTTATTCCTTTATTCAACCAAAAGGAAAAAATCATGGGAATTTTAAAACTATAGAAAACCATTTTCTAGAATCCCTTGATGTCAATAGGGAACTCTGTGAAAGATTTATGATCAACATCATTGATTTCACCAAAATAGATGGCGTGGGAGTTTTCATGAGGATGAAAAAAGAGATGTGATAAGTGAATAACACCATGTATTTATGTCATGTGTATGTGAATTTCTATTTTAATATTCCACAAGTAACTGATGTGAAAAAACCTCAAAAGTTATCCATTGAGAATGCTATCTTCCATGACCGGTCCTTCTATTCTCGTGATGAGGATTCACCATAATAAACACGTGATCTTAAAAATTTAACTATGAAATAATTATCTTATGGTAATAAATGAATTTATTTTTATATTGAATTTATTTCATCATCTCATGAATAAACAAAATTTTGTCTATTATGGTATGTAGTATTTTTTGATTGAGAATATTTTCCTATCCAATTGCATTCCAGCAATATGAATAATATAATTGATGCACATACTATGAACTAAATGGATATACCCCATTGGTTGAGTGGAAATTATTATTTTATGAAATCTTGGTCATGGGAAGGTGTTTCATCCATGAACCTATAAAATCTATTATACAATATATAAACATTTTTTCATGGGTCTTGATAGTCATCCCAATCTGACCATCAATCAATAGATAAAAAGTAGTCTTATGGATTGAATAAAATGCAAAATCATGCTAGAGACATCTATAAACTATATAAGTAAGAATAGGATCTCGATCTGAGATGATCATCTTTGAGACTCCATAGAGTTGAAAAACCTATTCAAGATACTAAATCTTAAAAAGACTACTCCACTTCACTCAATGATCACTAAAGAGTGAGGCGATTTATTGAAAATATCCACTCTCACCCAACTATAATCATCACCTTAAAGATATCATTTTAAAACAGCAATGATATCCATTGAGATTTTTCCCAACATCAATTGGGTAATATATAATGGCTAAATAAAACAAATAGGAATAGGATTCCCAAATTCTCATTATAGAATTCCAGACATTGAGAAACAAATATGAAACTACATGCTTCATCACATGACAAAAAACTGAAATCTCATAGATTGATATAACATCCTTACATTGGTATGAACAACAATGGGTGGAATGTGGAACTTATAGAGAACCATATCACACACATGAAAAGGGAATAAAATTCTTCTGTAAAATAACACATGGTGTTGTCTATCCATCTACCGACCATCAGTGGCATCTATAAAAACAATATGTTTCGTACATACCTCAACCTTAAAATTTCATATTTAAGAAACCTGAAAAAATATACAGCATAAAATATTGCACCATTATCCTAAAAAAGGAAACCATGGCTTCTAACATCTCCCACATTTTGATTCATCACTATGAATTCATACATCAGTCTCCTTTAATCGTTATTTCAAGAAATACATTAATAAATGAATTCTTCTCATCATATGAACTTAAAAATTTACCTTTACAAGAATACAAAAAAGCATGAATTAATTATCCTATATAAATTCTATTCACCTACATAGATTCAAGTGTGAGTCCTACTTGGTGAAGGAATTCTTTATCCTCTTACGGTAAGTAGTAACCAAAAAAATAAACATGTTCATTGGGTTTTATTACATAAAAATGAAAACACATATTTATCAATCTCAATTTAATGGGTGGAGTATTAATTCCCACGTGGATGTAATAAATAATAATCAAGTGAAAAAAATATTTATTTTAAATCATAACACAACCCAAACCCATACACAAATCATCATAGAAAAAACTCAAAAAATGCTTTCTATTGGAAAAATGACTTCTGAACTGACTAACATTTACATCAGATAAATAAATTGACGCCACTAGTCATTAAAAATTAAAATATGATCCTTCTAATTCAGTGATGTTATAGGAGTATCAACCTAAGATAAATAATTTAATAACATCATGGAATAGATTAAAATCCCATGGAAACAACATAACTCTTCTATTATCATTAGGGTTCCAATGTAAAAACTAACTATATCATAAAATAATCCATTTCTATGCCCTATTTTTACATGAAATTCACTAAAAATGGAAATCAAAAACCCATAATGAAAAATTTGATATCATACCATATATCAAAAAATAATGTAGAACTCCCAAATTGGTAAATATATTATCTATATTATTATCTTTATAGGTGGATTATATAAGGATTTCATAAGCAAAAAACACTTGAAACTAATTACAAAAACACAAAAAACATTGTTTATAAACCCCATAAACTTTGATGGAGCATTCTATAGACCAAATATCATCATAAAAAACATGTAATTCCCAAGAAGACAATGTAAAACATCATTATTGTTATATTGAGCATTCAATGCGTCTTATTATATCCTGAACGAAAATAAATTTTTAGGAGCCAACATTAACTCGTCATCTCTTTAAATAATTAATTAATTTTAAAAAGAGGATTACAATTTATCAATATGACTTCGCTCAATGGATTATAATCAATAAAATATATCAAAAATCAATAATCCTTATTCATGAAAAATATTAGTTCACACCAATGTTACAATTTGGGGAAAAATCCCACATTAATGGATCATCTAGATGTAATTTCGTATTTCATAACTCTTTTACTAAAATTCTTTATGAATATTTATAAATTGGATACATAATCGACCATTTCTTGGACCCATTCTAGATCACTTGTCGAGAGGGGAAATGCACCAACATCCTCAAAAAATGCATTAGGATACTCAACTATAAACATGGGAAACATCAACTTTTGAACTTCTGATGAGGTGACCCTCATATAATCCATCAAAAAAGATAATGAAGTAATATTCCTCTAAATTATCTATGGGTATCACTCTAAAAAATACCATTGTATTTCCATCAACATCATAGAACAAAACCTTTATCCTGATGTAATCCTTGGTAGGTTACACCGAATAAAACCAATCCAATCCGAGGATGATATCATATAGATGTATATTTAAACATAATAAATATCCCAAAGAATGGTCATTATAAAAAACATGCTAATAGAAATTATATTCATTATATAAGCCACATTGACCACCAGTTGGATTAGTCAGTACTAAGGGATCTAGAAGCCTCTCTACCACCCATCCCAAAGAGTAGAAAGAGGATGGAGATATAGTGGAATATATTTGTCTTTAATCGACTAATTTATCAACCCATTGAGAAACACTTGGAACACATTGACTACTTAGAAAGGTCGAAACTATCATCACTGGTTAAATTTTAATCCATATGAAAAATAAAATTCTGATTTTTTGTAATAGGTATAAGAGATTTCACCCAAAGAGTAATGATAGGATGAGGGTATGAAACTAACCCTAGGTGATTTTTTTTCCATGCAACTAGAAACCTCATACCATAGCACTAAATAATGAGGAATCCTGATGACTCCCTCTCAAAATAATCCGATTTGGGGATGTGTCCTCCCAATATCCAGTATTCTTCCATTAACCACGAAATATGTGTTTAGAATTAATTGGTTGTCTTGGATATAGATCTAATGATATATATCCTCATCTAAATTCCACACCATGGATCCAATATTTGAAAAAATGTCTGATGTATTTAACAAAAGAGCCCGAAAATGGATCCCAAAATCTTAAACATTTTAGCACCAATGTAGCAGGGTTAAGAGCTTTTAGAAAATACCCACATTTCTAGTATATGGGAGAAACAATTCTTTAACTAGTCTAAGATCTTCCCCCATGAGACGAACAACATTATCGATCATCATGTCATGACCATGTAACTCCATGAAGCATATTTAGTTCTATTCAACATAATTATCCATCTGATCATGGATTTATGTAAAATACATCTCATCCACATTCAACCATTCAAATATATAAGATTATGAATCAAATCCCTCAATCTTTTTGAAACAATGGGGATATAACTCTTAATGTGTTCTCCGCAATGTGTCATCGTCAATGAACCCCACATTGCATAAATATATTGGCAGGTCTTTTTAATCACTATCTGTAGAAAGAATATGAGGATGTCAATATAGAACCATTCCTATAAAAACATTTACTACCCATAAACTAGGAATATAGAATATTGTACATTATTTAATTATTTATTAGTTAGATATTTATGTTTTAACCTATTTGAAGATATGCACATTCCATGAAAAGGTGTAAAGAAGAATGGTTCATGATCAATGCCTAGTTTATAACCCATAATATGTAACACTAAATTTTGTGGGATTAGTAAATTTAAAATTTTCATTATTAGATAATATGGAACCTAAATACCTATGTCTCATCTGGTATCTTTTGTCTACATCACACACTAAACTTAGCTGGCACATTTTCCCTAAAACCCCATGAAATCACCCCTCTTCATAACTCCAATCACATTCAAATTACTTATCTTAATCCTCTTATACCATTTTATCATGGCCCCTAACCCCAATGTGTAACACCCCATTCTTTCATGGTACACTTCCCTTTGAATAATACAATAGCATGTATTGTACGCAACTTCGAGTTCTAACACACCACAACCAATCAAACTAGTCGTTATGAATAGTAATACCCACTTTTTAAAATTTTAATAAATTTATCTTCAAAAATGGACTTCATTTTTGGTTTTGGAATATCGAAAATATATTAGGGTGAATTTTTGGTATTTTTCTAAAAACATTCCTTTTTTGATGAATAGTAAAAAAACACTGAGTTATATTTTAAAAATGAATTTTTATTTAAATAATTATTTATTTTATTTAAATTTATTTTAGATTAAAAAAATATAAATAATACCTATATAAGTTTAATTTAATTGATTGGATTCAGTTTATAATAATTTTTTATATATAAAAACTTTATTGAACTTTTTACCGTCTTTTACCCAGCTCCTCGGAGCATTTGAAAATTTATATAAAATATAATTTTACCTCTTCTGTGAGTTAAAATTCAAAAATATGATACACACGGTTTACATAAGTAAGTAAAATTTGGTTCAATAATATGAAAATAATTTCTTGTGAATGTTAACTTTTTATTTTTATTTACCACAGTTAAAAGTAAATAGGGTAATTACGGGTAAAAATGTTTTTATTAGTACCATAAAATGTAGCTGAATTCTATAAAATAAGAATAATTTGACTAAAAACAACCTTAGGAATAAAATATGAACCACTTTTGTCCACTTGAATTAGATTAGGACATTTATTATTATTTTATATAAAGTAGAGTTAAAAGAGTTAAATTCAATTTTTAATAACTAAACCATTTTTAATATAGGGTTACAGACAATATAATTTTGACTATAAAAATTAATGAGAAATATAAAATTATTTCCAACATAATAATATTTTACTTAAAAATTTTAGACATTAAATATTTAATAAAGTTGTTAGGACATTAACAAAAATCAATTATTAAATAATGTCAAAATTGACATAAATGAGTTTTTAAAACAAATTCAACATTATTGGTTGATATAATAATCCTAAAAATATAAGGTTCACCAAAAAGACATATTTAATGATATTAGTATCAATAATGAACCACTTGGGGTTCTATAGGAAGTTTATTGTACTTTTATTAAACATATAATATTAAAACACAAAGAGACATGGTAAATTTCAAACTATTTAACTAAGAGTTAAATCTAAAAGATAAGGTTAATATAGTAACCCAAACCTTCCTAAAACCAATTATATGAGAGTTTTGAAAGACATCCCCATAATAGACTCTAAAAAATTTATTTTTGAGCCATTAGAATCCGAAAAGTATTTTATTATAAAATAATATTTCTAGCTTTTTCCAAGGTGCCCATCGCCCCTCTTATAAAAGGGAACATCCTCTTCTCCCTAATTCACACCTTCAAAGCCCTTTGGCTCGGCCAACCCCTGACCAAAAACCCTCTACACGTTCCTCCATTAATTATAGAGTCATTCCTTTAGTCATAAATCCAACCTAATGATCTCTTTTGATCCAATCAAATGGAAGAACTCGAAGAAGAGGTAAATATCTCACCACCTCTTTCATGTTATTTTCTTCTTCCACTTCATCGTTCCTTGTTGTTTCCATTATAAAATAATACCTCCAGTATATTATATATAAAATGATGTTATTATAAATATTTTACAACCATATTCATTATTCTATTCATCCTTTGAATGACATGTCACCATACGTGTGTACATACGGCTTACCATCTCCACATCATGGTGTAGACATTACTCAATACCTTATTATATGTATGGGTATAATAATGATGTATAAATGATGTAAATAATAAATATAACATTATAATTGTTCTTTATATTTTATATAACATCCAATTATATATGATTTTACTTTCAAAAGTGTGATATTGTCACCCGTGCGTACGTACGGATTACTGTATCCACGGACACGATGAGATTCATTCCCCATCCTCTCAATTAAAGACTAATTTTAGTTATTTGATTAAAAATAATGTTTAATGAATTAATATCATTCTGAATATGAATAAGATACATCTTATCAATAACAAACATTACTTACGTAACAAATCATATAATGGAAAATGAATCAGTTAACACCCGAAACGATGATAATGGTAAAATATTATTAACAAAGAAATATAAAAATATAATATACGTTATCATATTAATATATATGATTATTTTATAATTTAATAATAACTATTTCACAATTATACAGGAGGTTAACCTACCCTCGACCCATGAAATGTACAAGGTAAGGCTTAATTCTACAATCTCTTTATTATCCGATGTTATTTATACGTAATTATCTACTGGGACCTCTTTATCATACACCTCCATGTTTTTCAAAATCGTATTTAAAAAAAAAAATCTATATCCTAGAGTATGGGATAAAGAAATTTATACCCTTGTTTTACCTTCTATGTTATTAAAGAAATATTTTTGTCATTTTCCAAACAAGGTCATTTATGACCTTTTTGACAAAATTAGGGTACGAATGATTTTTTTAACTTATACGGTGGGTGATTCTATTTAATGCCGTTATAACATCATCGAAGCTTCCATTAGAAGATTATAATAATATTTTCAAAATAAATATTTTCTTTTATAATTACATTATTTTAAATGATTTCGAAATAAAAAGAGATATTTCTCTCAAAAAGGTTTTTATTTCATTTATGACAACATCCATTGATGGATTATATTCTTATTTGAAGTTGATTTGTTATACGAAACATCTGTATTATATTAATGGTCTTTGTATATGTTTGACTGTGGATGTGTTATATTCACACCATTCATGATTTATGGATAAAGTAGTGACATTTCTTATGCTAGTTTTAATATAAATGTTTATGTTGTGTTTAAAACTATTCATATGAGGAAGGCATTGGACATTGTAAGTGACAGGTGGAGCCTGATATAGCTCCTAGATGCATCAGAAGTTCTCATGAGACAAAATAGTGTCTTGGCACAAGGCCTTGACAAAATCATATTTGTCATCTTGGCATATGGCCTTGAATATGTGGTTCTGAAGTCTGGCATTATGCATTCCATCATTCTGAAAGTGGCTCTTGATATTGCATGTGATTATTTGACAAGTAGAGTGCCCATGTGAGTAATTAAATGGAAATATTTTGATTTATGATTTCCATATTATGATTAATTTTATGTTCAGAATGAATTTGTTTTATTTTTATTCATTGCCTTAAATGATTACTCTTATTTATGAAATTTTCAGATATATTTTTATCTTTACTAAGCATCCAAGCTCACCCCTTTCTATATTTTATTTTTTAAAGGATTTGATGAAGTATATTATGACTATCCTGCAGGGATAGTCTATGGGATCTCATTATTGTCTATGGAAACAATGTTTTTGTAGTTTTCCATTTTATTATGTACAATAAACCTTATTAATGTATCTAGTACTTCCAAGTCTACTACACTAATCCGTTATTCAAGACATGATCTTTTGTGATCATTCCAATTAGACAAAATAATGCACTGACTCTGGGCTTCTAGGGTTGGGGCATTATATTTAGTATAAGAGGATGTTTAGTACAAACCATGCAGGTAAGATTTATAAGAACTCTGATTAGAGAAAAAAAACCCTAAATAGACATTGAGGATTAGTATAGATGAACTTCCTAGAATTTTGGTATTGTATATATTTTTTGAGTTTTCCAAGGAATACATCCTTATCTGGATATGAGTAGGTAGAGGTAGCTCTGAAATATATGTACATAGGGGTAAAACCCAAAAACACCGCTTTGAGTTAGACTTGAATGGGAACTGGTGCACGACAATGAGTCGTGCTTCACTCTTGGTTACGACACTCCCGGTGATATGTTTATGATAATCCAAATTTTCATTACAAACCATTATGAAGGATTTATGAGTTTATATTTTTTCAAAGAATAAATTTTTTATTATTATGGATTATATCCCTGAACTGTTTAATTTATGTTAAGTATGTTATAATTTTTGAAATAATGTATGGCAATTCAAAATCTTATCTAGTGTATTCCGTTGTTTAGAAATGGATCCTAGTGGAAGGAATGGAAACTCTATCAATAGACAAACTCCATGTAGGTATTTTCCTCCTACTCAAGATAATTATAGTGTAGTTGGTAATAAATCTGGGGCTGATCTGCTTATCACTATGCTGGGACAACTCACTCAGGATATGAATAATAACCTTACCCGTATAGAGCATCCTGATCTGCAGTTTGGAGGATCAATGTTATATAGCTTCATGAAAAAACAACCACCATCATTAAATGGGGTACAAATCCATTAGTAGCTGAGCAATGGATAAATTCCTTAGGGAAAACATTCCATGCCTTGCGGAGTAGCTAAAGTGAAAAAAGTAGTTATGGCAGTTTACCGCCTCAATGGAGATGCTGATCAATGGTGGTCATTGATTCAAAACACAAAGGAAGATGATGATGTATCAAATATTTAATGGAGGTATTTTAAAGATATTTTCTTAGAAAAATACTTTCCTCTTGACCATAGAGTGGATATGGAATGAAAATTTCGGAGTCTGAGCAAAAAGGATGATGAGAGTATCGTAAAGTATAAATCTTACATTACATGATAGCGAGGCATGATGAAGATTATATACGCAAACCAATAAGTGATATTGATTGTTTCTTTTATGGGTTATATCCATTTCTTCATCGATCATTAGTCTCACAATCCTTCTCATCGCACGAAGATATTTTCTCATGTGATTTCATGAGAGAAAAATAATTCTCTAAGACTTATGGCTTTCAACCAAAGCAAGACAGAAGAGATCAAGTGGACACACTAGAAATGAAAATAAGGGGAAGAAGGGAAATGATTATTATCCATCATGTAGAAAATGATGGAAGAAACACCCTGGTACTTGTCTGAAGGGAATGGGTGTCTGTTACAAGTGTGGTGAAAAAGGCCACCAATCTCTTGATTTCAAGGGGAAGAAAGATGCTGTTAATGTTGAATGCTACAATTGTAGAGAAAGGGGAATTATGAAAATGAATGTTTTAAGCATCTGGGGAACTTCCTCAGAAAAGTCCAAGAGATCAAGGCTAGGATTATGATATCACTACTGCTTAGGATGAAGCTCCGAAAGATGTAGTGGCAGGTAATTTAATGGTTTCCTTATGTTTTGATAATGCTTTATTTGATTATAGATCATCACATTGTTTCATTTCTTCCCAGTTTACTATGAAAATTTGATATTTCATATTTTATATAACAAGGGAGTTGTCAGTCAAAAATCCTAACGAAAGTATCATTTCCACAATGTTTTTTGAATCAGTTCCCATTAGGTCATATAAGGGTTATTTATCTAATGATCTCATCGTCATACCCATGATTGAATTTGATATAATCCTTGGTACGTATTGGCTTTGGTACCATAATGCAAAAATTTATTATATTAAGAATGAGGTTACAATTTTTGATGACGATAAGCACTGGCTTATCTTTATAGTAGAAACATCACCACCTAATTCTTATCTAGATCCACCCCTAGTAGCTCAACTAACTTCTATTATTGGGGAAGAAGAGAATGAAATAACTATGAGTGAGGAAAGGAATGTTCCAATTGAGGATATACCTATTGTGTAAGAATAAGTTGATGTGTTTCCATAGGATTTACATAGACATCCTCCAAAATGAAAAATTGAGTTTTCCATTGACTTAATTCCTGTTTCAAGGCCCGTATCGAAGACCCATTATAGAATGGACACTGTGGAATTAGTGGAACTAAAGAAACATATAGAGTAATTGAGTAATAAAGGATTTTATTTTCCCAAATGTTTCTCCATAGGGAGCCAAATGTTCTTTTTGTTAAGAAGAAAGATGGATCATTGAGTTTGTTCATAGACTACAGGGATATCAATGCTATAACAATAAAGAAAAAGTATACCTAGCCTCACATTTATTATTTATTCGACCAAATTAATGGAGCTCAATACTTTTCAAAGACTGAACTTCGATCTTTATATCATCAGTTTGGTGTGAAGAAGGAAGACATTTCGAAAATAGAATTTTGAACTAGCTACGGGCATTACAAGTTTACAGTAATTCCCTTTGGATTGAATATTTCACCCTTTGAATTCATATATCCAATGAATCGAGTTATCAAGTAATATATTTATGACATTGTAGTGGTATTTATTGATGATATCTTATTATACTCCAAAAGCTACTGAGATCATGAAAATCACTTGTTCATTATTCTAAAGACTCTTTGAAGACATGAATTATATTGGAATTTTAGCAAGTTTGAATTCTAGATATATGAGATTTATTTTCATGCCAATATTTTCTTTAAGGATGGAATCCCTGTTGATACTTCTATGACTAAGGAAATCCATGAATAGCCAGAAAGAACAAGAATAACCAGGGTACGTAGTTTTATTATTTTAGTAGGTTATTATCGATGTTTCATCCATAATTTTTCCATGTTGGCTAACCCATTTACAAATCTCACAGGAAAAGGGGTTAAATTTTTTTGGAAAAAAAAGTGTGAAGAATGTTTTGAAGAACACAATATAAGATTAGTCAACACTCATATCTTCATTTTATCATCGGGAAATGATGGGTTTGTTATTAACAGTGATGCATCAAAGAAAGGAATTGGTTATGTCCTTATGGAGAATGATAGATTTATTTCCTATGCATCCTGATAGCTAAAATTTCATGAACAAAACTATCACACTCATGATCTTGAATTATCAGTTGTTATATTTTCTTTGAAGATTTTGAGGCACTATCTCTATGGTAAAATATATGAGATACATACTGATCACAAGAGTTTGAGGTATATTTTCTCATTGAAATAACTCATCATGAGGCAAAGACGATGGCTTGAACTACTCAAATATTATGATTTCACTATACACTACCACCTAGGGAAAGAAAAATAAGGTGGCAGATGCTTTGAGAAGAAATGATCACGGTGTTTTGAACAAGATGAAAGTTTAAAGGGATCATATTTTTATGGATCTAGTTAAAATGGATAGGGGAATAACCAGGGAAGGTGAAACATCAATGGTTTCTTGAATTGTTGCAATACAATCTTTACTAGAGAGGATAAAAAGTTCTCAGGCTGATGATGAGGAATTTCAAAGAAGATAAAATATGTGAACGATGCAAGATTGATCGACTTCGTAAATTAAGATGGGATTTAGAAATTTGGGAAGAGACTTTTGGTTCCTGATATACCTGATCAGAAAATTGAATTTTTAGATGATGCTCATAGCTCCAATTTCCCTATACACTCTGATAGCACAAAGATGTATAGAGATTTGAAGGAACATTTTTAGTGGGACAGAATGAAGAGTAATATTGTTGATGTTGTGTCAAGATATATTGTTTTCCAAAAAGAGAAATCTGGAAGGAAACATCCTAGAGAAGTCATGCAACCTTGTCCCATACCAGAGTGGAAATTGGATAACATTACGATGGACATTGTCCTGGGACTATCAAAGACTCCAAGAATGAATGATGCAATATCGGTCATTGTTGATCATCTTACCATGTCAGCACATTTTTTCCACAAGTGAAGTTTTACCACATGAACATT
Organism: Viscum album; assembly: GCA_963277665.1. Taxonomy (NCBI): domain Eukaryota; kingdom Viridiplantae; phylum Streptophyta; class Magnoliopsida; order Santalales; family Viscaceae; genus Viscum; species Viscum album. Next base: position 1,354,248,851 of record OY728158.1, on the reverse strand, counting down.
TAGCAAGATTATATATTAACGAAACTATGATACTTTATGGAGTACCCATATAAATTGTTTCTGATCATTTTCCATGTTTTAAATCTAGATTCTAGAAAATTATTCAGAAATCTTTAGATACTGAACTTCGTTTGAGCACATCCTACCACCCCCAAACTGATGGAAAATTATAACAGACTATTCAAACCTTAGAATACATGTTTAGATCATGCTCACTTGGCTTTCAAGGTATGTGGGATCAATATTTTACTATTTTAGAATTTTAATTTAACAATAGCTTCCATTAAAGAATTCATATGGCACCATATGAAGCGTTATATGGAATGCGATGTTGCAAACCAACCTGTTGGGGTGATGTTGGTGAAGGAAAACTCATAGGTCCATAACGTATTGAGGAAATGATGGAAAAGGTGAAGGTAATCCAAACCCACATCAAAGAAGCTCAAAGTAGGAAGACGGGAATTTCTGATAACAAAAGGAAGGTTTTGGAATTTCATTTATGAGATCTTGTTTTCTTGAAATTATCTCCATGGAAGGGTGTTATACTTTTCGGTAATAAGGGAAAATAAAGTCCCAAGTACATCATACCATTCAAAATTCTAATACGAATTGGGGTTGAAGCATACCATTTGGCAATGCCACCAAGTCTCTCCAAAGATCACGATGTGTTCCGGGTATCACTGTTTAGAATATACTTTCCTGACCCAATGCATGTACTCACCTATGATGAATTAGAACTATTACCTTATCTATATCATTGTGAAGAGCCTGTCAAGGTTCTTGATACAAGGGAACAAGTGCTGAGAATCTGGATGACTCGTCTGGTAAAATTTCTATGGAGAAACCATAAGATGGAAGAGGCAATGTGGGAACCTGAGGAACTTATGATGAAGAACCACCTGAGCCATTTTTTCAGTAACATTCTATAAATTTCGAGGACAAAATTATTTGAAATAGGGGAGAATGTAACACCTCATGCTATCATTGTATGCTTCTCTTTTATTAATACAATGGTGTGTGTTGTATGCTACTTCAAATTCTAACAAAACACAACCAATAAAACTAGCCATTATGAATAGTAATACATACTTTTTGAAATTTTATAAACATTATCTTTCAAAATGGTCTTCATTTTTGCATTCGGAATATCAAAATTAGTTAGGGTGAATTTTTTGTATTTCTCGAAAAACATTAAATTTTTTATGAATAGTGAAAAACACTAAGTTATAGTTTAAAATCGTATTTTTATTTAAATAATTATTTATTTTATTTAAATTTAATTTAGGTCAAAATAGATTCATAATAAATAAATAACTTCATTTTAATTCATTGGAGTCACATTATAAAAAAAATTTATATATAAAAATTTAATTGATCTTTTTACCGTCTTTTAACCACCTCCCTAGAGCATTTGAAAATTTACAAAAAACATAATTTTACTGCTTCTTTGAGTTGAATTTTGAAAATCCGAGAGACGTAGTATTTATCATTAAGTAAAATGTGGTTCAATAAGATGAAAATAATGTTTATAGATTAGTATCTCTTTAATTTTATTTACCAATGTTTAAAGTAAATATGGTAATTAAGGGTAAAAATTATATTATTATTACCCTAAAACAAGTCCTAATTCTATTGGATAAGTATAATTAGAAAAATAAAACCTTAGGAATAAACTATGAACCTCTTTGATCCACATGGATTAGATTAGGACATATATAATTATTTTATTTAAAGAAGCGTTAAAAGAGTTAAATTCAATGTTTAATAACTAAACCATTATTAATATAGGGATACACCCAATATAAATTCGACTATAAATATTTATTTGAAAGATAAAAATATTAACTACATAATGGTGTTTTATTGATTATTTATAGACATCATATAAATAGATTTATTTATGACAAAATGATGATGTAGTAATTACTATATCAATGAACGATTAAAATAATTGATATTAAAAATATCCCAATAAATCTAATTTTATACATTTTTTGAATTCCCATAATTTAATAGGTTAATATGACATGTTAGGCTTGATTAAATGTATTTATTTCTTCTTAATAATGTTTTTAGGACTTTACCAAAAATCAATTATTAAATAATGTCAAAATAGACATAAACGATTTTTTTAAACAAATACAGTATTATTGGTTGATATAATAATCATAAAAATCTATGGATCTGAAAAACGATTTATATAATGATATGAGTATTATTAATAAACTTCTTAGGGTTATATTAGATGTTTATAGTATGTTTATAAACCATATAATATAAAAATACAAAGACAAATGTTCAATGTAAATCTATTTGACGAAGAGTTAAATCTAAATGATAAGGTTAATATTGTGAGCCAAACCTATCTAAAACCTATTATTTGAGAGATTTTAGACCCATCCCCACAATATCCTTTAAATAAATAATTTTAGAGAAATTATAAACCAAAAATTATTTTATTATAAAATAATATTTCTAGCTTTTCGTAAGGAGCCCTTTTGATCAAATCTAAGGAGCCCTTTTGATCAAATCAAATGGAAGAACCTAAAAAAGAGGTAAATATCTCACCACCACATTCCTGTATTTTTCTTCTTCCCCATATTCTTTTCTTTGCATTTCCATTATAAAATAATAACTATAATAAATTCTATATACTGTGATGTTATTATAAATATGGTACAACCATTTTCATTATTCTATCCATCCTTTGAATGACATTTCAGCATACGTGCATACGTACGGCTTACTGTCTCCATGTCGTGGTGTAGTTGTTACTCAATATATTATTATTTGGATTCATATAATAATGATGTATAAATGATGTAAATAAAAAATATAACATCATAATGATTTGTTATATATGACATACCATCAAATTATATATGATTTTAATTTCAAATGAATGATATTGTCGCTCGTGCATACGTACGGATTACCATCTCCATAGACACGATGAGATTCATTCTCCATCGTATCCATTCAAGACTAATTTTCATTATATGATTAAAAAGAATTTATAAAGACTTAATATAATTAAGAATTTGAATAACATACATCCTATCCATAACAAACATTACTTACGTAACAATGCATATAAAGGAAAATGAATCAGTTAACACCTGTAACAACGATAATACTAAATTATTATTAACAAAGCAATATTAAAAGATCATATATGATAACATATTAATGTATATGATTATTTTATAATTTATTAACAATTATTCCAACATTATACTAGATGTTAACCTACCCCGACCAATGAAAAGTACAAGGTATGGGTTTATTCTACAATCACTTTATTATCTAAGGTTGTTTATACGTAATTATCTACTGGGAACTCTTTATCATCCACATCCGTGTTTCATAAAAATGTATTTCAAAACATTTTTACAATTTCTGAGACTATGGTTTAAAGACATTTATACCGTTTTCTGACCTTCGATGTTCCGAAAGGAATCTTTCTGCCATTTTCCAAACAAGTTACTTTACGACCTTTTCGACAAAATTAATGTAAAAATATTTTTTTTAACTTATACGTCGGGTGCGGATATTTTTCTCCATTATAACATCATTGAAGCTTCCATTAGAAGAATATAAGAATTTTTTAAAAACAAATGTTTTCTTTTATAATTATATGACTTTTAAATTATTTCTAAATAGAAAGAGATATTTCTCTAAAAAAATGCTTTCATTTCATCTGTGTCAACATCCTTTGATTGATTTTATGCTTATTTGATGTTGATTTTTTATAAAAAAAACATCCATATTATATTGAATTTTTTGTGATACGATTGATTGTGGATGTGTTATTTTCTCACCTTTCATGATTTCTGTATAAATTAATTATGTTTCTTAATCTAGTTTTAAAATGAATTTTTAGGTTATGTTTAAACCATTTCATATGAGGAATGAATTGGACTTAGTAAGTGGCATGTGGGGACCGCAATAGCTCCTCAAGGCATCGGTAGGTCTCATGAGACAAACTAGTGTTTTGGCACAAGGCCCTAAAAAATCTTATTTGTAGCCTTCTCACAAGGACATGACTATGTGGTTATGAAGTCTAGCATTATGAATTCCATCATTATGAATGTGGCTATTGATATTTCATGTGATTATTCAACTAGTAGAATATCAATGTGACTAAGTAAATGGAATTATTTTGATTTATATTTTCTATATTATGATGATGTTTATGATGAATAACCTTCTATTTTAGGTTTATACATTGCCTTAAGTATTTATTCATGTTTATGGAAGTTTCTGCTATATTGTTATCCTTACTAAGGATCTGAGCTCACCCCTTTCTATGTTCTCTTTTTCCCAGGATGCGAAGAATTTTATTATGACAGACATGCAGGGATTGTCTATGGGATCTTAGTGTTTTCTATGGAAAAAAATTTAGTTCTCCATTTTATGATTTAATTTAATCCTTATGAATGTATCTAGTACTTCCAAGGCTATTAAACTAATCGGTATTTTAATACTTGATCTTTTGTGATAAAGCCAATGATATGTAATAATGCACCGAATTAGGGCTTTTAGGGTCGTGACGTTACACATTGTGTACCTCTTTGAAGCTAATAATGAGATATAAGAGATAGTGACTGTCTGAGTCCCACCACCTGTAGGCCCATGCATGGAAACTACAACAGATGGAATAATATTCATAGAATGGAGTAAATTAATCTCTAAGAGAAAATTCTGTTGCGATTGATATGATAGATACCCCAGCCAAAATATTCCCAAACATATATATGATGGAATCCCAAGTGAAAATTTGAATTTTATTAGAATAATGTAACAAATAAAAAAATGAAACATCCAAAAGATACTGATGATAATAACTAGGAAGCCAAAATAGCTCTTGTAAAACCCTGATCAAATAATATCCATCTTAATCTTTAATATAATCTAGCTAACCTGAATAATATTTTATATATATGTATGGTGAAATTAACATTATAATCAGTGTAATCCTCCATAGATCCTCTCAAAAAATACATAAAGCAATCTTTCTAAAGCACAATGAACAACAGTGAAACTCACTCATATCCTAAATAGTTATACTATGTTACCAGCCTCAACATGGATAAAACTCACTAAGTATGAAATTTAAGATATAATATAATCTTATAAGGAATCTTCCTATGTTATTTATCAATTGATTCCCCCTAGTATTATGACCTGCCCCAATAATTCCCATTATAGTCTATCTCTCTCCAAAATAAGCCATCTGAAAGACACATATGAAGGGAATCACAATATTAACTTCATGTATCACCAAATAACATAATCCGATCCTTATATCCATATATAGTAACCATTAACTTTTAAGTGCCACCATTGCATGTATGATGTGTATCATGCATCCAGTATTATACCACTAGCCATCATATCTCGTACACTGCATATAATTCTAAATCAATAAAAAAATATACATGTCTTACATGTAATTATATTTTGGATATTTTATGAAGGGATACGTCTATGTGAATAACCATGTTCTATAAAATACCTATAAAAACATATATGATAAAAAAATGTCAGGATTTATGGAATTAACCACAAATAGACAAGAGAGCGGGGCTATAGGGTATTTTAATCCACCCAACATCCCACCATTATATTTGGAACAATAACCTCTCATAGTCCAATAGGAAAACGTCACCCTTTCCAAAAAGGGAGGGGGAGAATATTAAATTACAAAATATATATGAGATAATATGGATGAAAATATCCCTATGGGATTACATAGTATTATGCTCTATTATTGATATATCATATCTATAGTTAGGCTTACACATCATGGGAAAATATATCCTATAAGAACAAATTCATTTTATGTGATACTTTAATCAGAATGATTTATTTTTATCACTTCAATTCGTTAATTAATTTTTTATCCATTGAAGTAACTATTTTCACTATTTCAAAAAAAAATTCATTTGCTATCATCGGTAATTCAATTACCTCATGAAATAATCACCATTATGTCCACAGTTTCTCAATATTAATATGTTTCTAGAATATTGACTCCATCAACACTTACCCTACTTGTTATGAATTATTTAATAATTATTGATGGACTCCTCATTCTTTAATCATGTTTTATTAATCAAAAATCCTATTATGATTAATTAATCTCAATCTTTATTGACCATTGTGTTAATGTTCTCCAATCTCAATAATATCTAAACATCATTTTTTAATAATAGAATGTATTATTAATGTTAATTACCCGATTTATTTTTTACAAATCTTATGCATCTCACATATATTATAAAGTCATTATATTTTTTATTCATGTTCACTTACTCTCTACTGGTTAAGATTAATTCATATTCTGTATATTACTGTCTAAGTCTAAATACAGATATTTGTCTAAGTATAGAGACATCGTGATGTTTGACACAGTAAGACAGAATGTGTACTAGACACAGTCACAGTCAGACAGACACCATAAAGGACAAACTGTGACCCAGACACCGTCAAGGACACACCGTGACCTAGACTCCATGACCGAGACTCCGTGAGCTAGACATCATGACATGGATACATAGTGAATCACATACTGTGGAGCATATTCCATGAAGAAGACATCGTTTACATAAATCACTATGACACTATTTCTTATATTTTTTCAGTATTATTTAAATAATACTAACGTTCATATTTGATGTTTTTAATGAAATTAATATTATTTAATGATAGTTGTTCGAATGTCAGGAAACCGTATCTCGTACTTATGAAAAGGGAATCATTACTACTTCCAAAACTAGGGGAATATAAGGAAGATTGAGTTACAGTACACATATACATGTGTGAATATGCAATGAGAAGAATATACATACACCCGAGTGCACTGTGCTGAACTAAAATAACAATCCTGAGAAAGAAGAAGATTGAACGTCTTTCAAAGAACTCCCATTAGTGAAATCCAACACCACTGAAGAACACATGATGAATCAAGAGATTATTCTCACTAGTGGAACACAAGCTGAACCACAACACTCTGTTTTTAAACATAAAAACCAGAGAAGGACCCAGAAGCAGTTCTTCTCAATCTAATGAGTCCAGAGCTACATTTCTAATCACTAGAGCTTTCTAAACTCTTATTTTTTCCCTATAACTGATTTTTTTATTTACTTTCGAGCAGTGTGGTGTACTTTGTATATCACACACACACACACATTATCTTTTACACTGAACTGAAGGATATAAAAATCCTCACTCCAAAAATCTTAACTCTTCTTTACCCACGTAAACTATGGAAGAGGTCCTCGTGTGGCCTGGTCTTTATTTTGTTTCCCATGAAGTACAGTGGTAGAGGTCACTACGTGGCCTGGAATGTTTTGTAATCTATTGTTAACCCAGATCCAGGGTGTGGATCAAATTTATATAAATTTTAGGGGACTAAGTCTCGGCTTGAGACTAAGCCTCTTGTTGAATCTGTTGTGCATCTTTAGTTTACGTTTAAATTATACTACATATATCTTTTAAATTCTACTACTGTTACTTTGAAATACAAAACCATTTTTAAGTTACTTTTATAGTTAAATTAGCAAGTATTTACACTTATTGTAAATCAGTAGGTCAGTTTCAAAAGTCATTTTAATCTTGTGATTGAATTAACTGAGACCTAATGAATCTTTGAGAAGCTATGTGAACATTTACAATCTGTATAAATTCACTATAGTTTAACTTGTTTTATAAATTGGGGGATTTGAAATAGACAATAATTTAACCGAAATTTTAATTGGAACTCAATTCACCCCCCTCTTGAGTATCCACTCCAGCCAACATTTGGTATCAAAGGTTGGTTTTTGTTACAGGATTTTAGAAATAATCTATTTTTCAACTGTGAATTTAGTTTCATATTTAAAGATCTTAAATTTCTGTTAGTTCTAAATTTTATCTCTTTAAAATTTCTTTTCTTAAATCTAGTTATGGACATTAGACACGAGGGTGCTGCAACTAACATTCCTCCTTTCTTTAATGGTACAAACAATGCCCAGTAGAAACTTAAAATGAAAAATCATTTGGAATGTATGGGTTTTGATATTTGGACTGCTAGAGAGTCTCAATATAAAATTTGAGAAACTGAAAGAACAACTTGGGATGAACCTACAAAGACACATACAATAATAATTGAAAAGCCATTAATTCCATGTACTGTGCTCTAGGAGATGATGAATTTAACCAAATATCTGCTTGCAAAACTGCTTTTGAAATATGGGATACATTGGGTGTTTCTCATGAGGGAACAACCAATGTCAAAGAAATGAGATTAAATACTTATACTATTAAATATGATAATTTTAAAATGAAAACTGATAATCCCATTTCTGATATGTATCTCAGGTACAATGAGATAGTCAATACAATGAGTTCACTTGGAAAAGCTGTTCTAGCTAAGGAACAAATTATGAGGATACTGAGGTGTCTACCAAACTGATGGAGAGGCACTTGTGTTTCAATTAGAGAGTCATGTGACATTGGAGATATACCTATCAAAGAGTTGATTGGTATGCTTATGATGCATGAGGAAAAAATAAAGGTAAATAAAGAGGAAGATGATGAACCCAATAGTAAATCAGTGGCTTTTAAGGTGACTGTTTCAAAGAGAAAGGACAAAGAAAAAGCACAAATACAAACTGACAGTTCAACAAGAGAATGTTCAAACACTGATAGTGATGCAGAAATAGTGCAAATAGCCAGAAGGTTTAAGAAATTTTTTCGGAAGATGAAATTCTTCAGAAAATAAAATTACAAGGGAAAGTATGATAATAAGGTACATTGGAATAAGGACTGGAAAAAGGCAAAAAAAAGTGATGAAGTTGTTTGCTACGAGTGCAAAAGAGAAGGACACATTAAAACAGACTTCCCAAAGCTAAAATTCAAGAAGAAATATTATTACAAGGACATTAAGTACAAGAAAGCTATAAAGGCTACCTGGAGTGCTTCTGACGATATCACAAGTGAATCTGAATGTTAATATTTTGAAAAACAATGTGCCAACATGTGTTTCATGACAAACACATCTGAGGTAACCTTAGATACTCCTGCATTAAATTCCTATTATTCTGGAACTGAATCTAATTCAAAATCTGAAAACATGACTAGTGAGGAATTATTTGAATAATTTAATATGTTGGAAGAGACATTCAATGAACTTAAGGATAAATAAAAATCATTGAAGATACAAAATGCTCTCACTACAACTATTAAAACTGAACTTACTATTTAAAAAGAGAAAAATTCTCAACTATTGAAGGAAATAACTGAACTGAAAATGTCTAATGAGAAACATAGAAGTAACCTAGAGAAGATCACAAATGGAGAGGATACACTAACTCAAATACGTGGAAAGAAAGTGGCACCAAAATACACTACTAGAATAGGCTAAAAACCTAAACAAAGACAGCTTAATAAGAATAAATTTATTCCTAAATCTGGACATAATACTGCGAGTTCATGTTCTGGAAATTCATTTGCATCAACTGGTTACTCACACAGTTATAGATAAAATAGAGTTTATCTTTAAAAATCACGTGACTCAAATTATATGAAACCCATAGGACAAATTTGGGTACTAAAATCATTGATTGATAATATGTCGGGACCCAAGAAGATTTGGGTACCAAAATCATATTCAATCTAAAACTGTTTTGTAGGAAACCTTTTTGAAGAGTTCCCACAAGAAGACATGGTATTTGGAAAGTGGATGTTCAAGACATATGGTTGGGGATTAATCATGCTTCAAGATCATAATAAAGGTTGATGGAGGCTATGTCACCTTTGGTGATAATTCTAAAAGAAAGATCATCATCTTAGGCCAAATTGGTAACACTAATTCCATTGTAATTTCTAATGTTTTATTTGCTGATGGACTAAAATTTAATCTGTTAAGTATCTCTCAATTGTGTGATGAAGGTTTTAATTTCACGTTTGAAAATGATTCTTATAACGTTTTTAATTCTAAATTTTTTTAGTATTCTATGCTTTAAGAAATTAAAATGTTTGTGATGTTGATTTAAATTCTTTATCTAAGCAAAATGTTACATGTTTAAATACTTTTCATAAAGAGTCTTGGTTATGGAATAGAAGATTAGGACATTGAAATATACACTCACTTAGGAAACTAACTAGGAAAAACATTGTTAGAGACTTACCCAAACATGAGTTTCCAAATGACAAAGTTTGCAATCCCTATCAAAAGGGAAATCAACATAAAGTTTCTTTTAAATCAAAGAAAGAAGTATCAACTTATCAACCTCTCGAGTTGGTTCACATGGATTTTTTTGGACCCTCTAGAGTTTCTAGCTTAAATGGGAAGCATTATGTCTATGTCTTAGTAGATGACTTTTCTAGATATACTTGGGTATACTTCTTAGCTCACAAAAGTGAAGCTTTCTCTTACTTAGTTAAATACTCTGAGTCTGTAGAAAATCTTAGTGGACTTAAGATTAAAACCCTAAGAAGTGATCATGGCCGTGAGTTTGAAAATCATGAATTTGAGTCCTATTTTTCACACAATGGCTATAGTCATAACTTTTCTACTCCTAGAACACCTCAGCAGAATGGTGTAGTATAAAGAAGAAATAGAACCCTCCAAGAAATAGAAAGAACTATGCTTAATGAATATGACATGCCTATTTACTTTTGGGATGAAGCTGTAAATACAGCTTACTATATCATCAATAGAGTCTTGATTAGACCTGTTCTTAAGAAGACTCCTTATGAAATGTGGAATAATAGAAATCCTAAAGTTAGTTACTTTAGAGTATTTGGATGTAAAGTATTTATTATTAAAAATAAGTATAATCTTGATAAGTTTTCTTATATGATTGATGATGGAATATTTTTAGGATATTCTATAACCATCCATGCCTATGTAGTTTTAAATAAGATAACCAAGTGTGTGGAAGAATCTCTTCACATCAAATTTGATGAAACTGATCCACATGAGTCTAAAACCTCTCTTGAAAATCTTGAAGAAGATTTATCTGTTCTGGACCTTAATTATAAATCAGAAGAACCTACCCTAAAGACATCCAGTTCTGGACTTATTCAGAATCTTCTACTAATGAGCCTGAACCTATAGATGAACCTAATATTTCTAATCCTACCTTTACTAGATCAACTAGAATTCTAAATAGTCATCCTTTAGATGATATTGTAGGAAATCTGTATAGGGGGACACAGACTAGAGCTTCTCTGAGAAATCAGGTTGAACATTAAGCTTTCTTGTCAAAGATTGAACCTAAAAACATTGATGATGCTATTAATGATGAATTTTGGGTGATTTATATGATAGAGGAACTCAATCAATTTGAATGAAATAAAGTTTGGAATCTTGTTGAATGGCCTAAGGACACGTTCACTATAGGAACTAAAGGGATGTTTAGAAATAAAATAGATGAATCTGGAAACATAGTTAGAAACAATGCTAGGCTAGTTGCACAAGGATATAGTCAAGAAGAAGGAATTGACTATGAGGGTAATTTTTCTCCTGTAGCCAGATTATAAGCTATTAGGATTTTACTTGCTTATGTTGGACATCTAAATTTCAAACTAAATCAAATGGATGTTAAGAGTGCTTTCTTAAATGGATATATTGCTGAGGATGTTTCTTTTTGAACAACCACCTGGATTTACAAACCCTCATTTTCCAAACCATATTTTCAAATTATGAAAAGCTTTATATCGTTTAAAGAAAGCTCCAAGAGCTTTGTATGATAGGTTAAGTAATTTTCTAATTTCAAAATGTTTTAAAAATGTATAGTTGATCCTACTCCTTTTATAAAACGCTTTTCTAGTGATGTTTTAGTTTTACAAATTTATGTAGATGATATTATTTTTGGATCATCAAGAACTACATTATCTACTGATTTTTCTGAAATGAGGCAAAATGAATTTGAAATGAGTTTAATGAGTGAACTCAAATTTTTCATTGGTTTTCAAATCAATCAAAATGATGATGGAATTATTTTAACTCAAATTAAATATACTTGAGATCTTTTAAAAAGATTTAGACTGGATATCACAAAAAGTAGTGACACACCCATTATTACCATCTGTATGTTGGATCTTGATGAAGATGGTAAATATGTTGATCAAACCACTTATAGAGAAATGATTACAAGTCAACTCTACCTGACTGATAGTCATCCTAATATTATGTTTAGTGTGTGTATTTGTGCCCATTTACAAGAAAAACCTAAAGAGTCACATTTAAATGTTATAAAGAGAATTTTCAAATACCTCAAGCATACTCCCAATTTAGGATTGTTCTATCCCAAAGGACAATAATTTGAATTAGTAAGTTATTAGGATGCTGATTTTGATGTATGTAAGTTTGATAGAAAAAGATCCTCTGGAACATGTCCCCTTTTAGGCAAGTCACTATTATCATGGTGTAGTAAGAAACAAAATTTTGTTGTATTATCTACTGCAGAAGCGGAATACATGGCTGTTGGAAGTTGTTGTGCGAAAATTTTGTGGATGAAATGCACATTACTAGACTATGGATATAAATTATGAAATTTCCGAATAAATTATGATAACACAAGTTCTATTAATATTTCTAAGAATCATATTTCTCATTATAGGAAAAACCATATTCATGTAAGACATCACTGTTTGAGTGATCATTATCCAAAAGGTGACATCACTTTGGAATTCATTGGTACTGAATATCAACTTGCTGATATATTCACTAAACCATTAAATTCTGAGAGATTAGACTACATTATACATGATATTGGCATGAATAATCATAAAAAGATATCCTAATGATCTAAATTATTAATAATTTACTGTATTTTACATTACGGTTTCATGTTCACTGTTTTACAGTTACTATTTCATGCTTACGGTCTCATCATTAATACCTTATGCTCACGGTCTATCAACTCACTATCTCACCATGACTGCACAAAATGGTCACTGTCTCACCATGACGATCATCAACTGTCTCACCGTGATGACTATTTTTCATCACACCGTAATTCCTACTCATGGTCTCACCATGAAGATTATTTATACTCTTATTTTAACATGTATTGTGGTAATTTTTATTTCACCTCTATTTGATTTCCCACATTTTTGTTTTTATGATGATTGACATTCCCAAATGATAAAACAAAAATGTTTCACTCAATCTCTCAACCGAACTCTCTCATGCTCTCTCTGTCGAACCCTCTTTACCTTGCGAACATCTACTTCTTTCTTGCTCGAACCTTCAGTAGATGCCAAGGATGAAGCGTCTGTCTTCATCTACCCCTTAGAAGCTCCGATCTAATAAATAGAAGAGGATACAGAGGATATCTCCCAAAGGACCTCTAAACCCAAACCTAGTAAACTGTATTGTAGTTCCTGAAAAATAAATTTTCCCTTAGTGGTTGTTGTCTAGCAGATCATTGGTCCTGAAAATCTTGAGAGAACAAGGTTGGATTGAATGGTTCTCTAGACAAGATATACTGATTTACCCGATATTGGTATCTCTATTCTACCAATATGTGAAGTTTTATTTTGATTTTGGATAAAGCTTTATGGTGACAAGTTGGATAAATGGAAAAAGGGTTCATTCTCTTTGAGGTTGTGGGCTGCATGTCTAAGGATTCCACATGATGGAATTTGTGAGGACTACCAGAGAGACCCTCCTCCTTCATCTGACATCTTCGATCTAGAAAATGCTTTGGAAACCTTAACTAATAATGAAACCAAGCAAGGGCTATACCTGCAGAGCTAGATGTAGAAACTAGACTGCTATTCAAATTTGTTCAGAATTTGATCAGTCCTAGAAAAGGGGATTTTGCTGTAATGAAGTATTAGGATGTGTTCCTGATTCACGTATTGAAGAATGGAAATAAGATCAACCCATGTAAGTATGTTATTTACCATATTTGTGAGATGATTAAAGTCACTTCCAAATCCACCTCTTTGTTTTACACAATGATGATTTCATCCATTCTAGTTGCCAATGGAATGGTTGGACCGAATGAAGAAAAGTTAAAGGACATTGATTTCGGTATATCCAAGTCTTTCAACATAAGGATGAAGATTAGTTGGAACCCCTGGAAGAAGAAATGGGTTGAGTATAATGATCAATTATATAGAAGTTTAATCTTGTTGATTATCCAAGATGGACAAAGAACCTAGCTGATCCTGGTCTGGAACCAGATGAATTGGCTCAATACTCAGATGCTGAAGAAGAAGAGGAAGTGGAAGCTGAAGTACCACCTGGAGAAGAGGCTGAAAAACCTCCAATGAATGCAGATCCTATTGATAACGAAATGAATATTTTCCCCCATGTTGTTCCTGCTGAAATACCTGATGGAGAGGAAGTTGTTGTTGAAAAGGAAAGGACTGTGGATCCTTCAGCTGCTCTTAATGAGGAAGAAGCTCCTGCTTCTAGATAAGTTGTAAATATGGATATCCAATCTGAGGATGTAAGAGATTATGTAGTAGCAGAATCTGGACAAAAATCCATGGAAGAGTCTGCTGGTGTAGAAGAACTCCCAGTTGAAAAGCAAGCCTATCTGGAAGCACTACATGTGGAACAATCAATTCCGGAGATAATTCCCTCTACTGAAGAGAGGATGGAAATTGCCTTTCAGTTGTAAATGAATGAGTTTTATGAAGAGATTAGAGATGATCCTATGGATATTGACCTTGTTGCTGACCCTATGGTATCTGAAATGGAAGCACAATTTGAGGGGGAGGAACCTCAAATCCGTGAGACATGTCCAACCAAGTCTATTGAATCTAAATCTGAACCTAGTGATGAGTCATACTCTGTGTACACTCAATATGTTTTCCCAAGATTTTATGATTTGAATGAGTCACAATATGTGACTAAAACTAGAATGGATCTCTCTTCTGTGTTTAAACTAAAGTATTTAGCTCATTCAGAACCAGAAATAGAGCCCCATCCTCAATCTGAATCAGAATCTAAGTCTGAAGATGACTCTGAACCGCAACCAGATCCTGCTTCACTACCTTTACCTGCACTCTTACCCGAGCAACACACTTTTGTAACTAATGATAATCTGAAAGTATTTGTGGAGGCTCTTTTAGCTGGAGTTGAGAAGATCTTATCCACTCAACCTTGTCCAGTAACTCAACTGAGTCAAGAAGATTCATCAATTCTATTGGAAAATATTATCTTGCATATTCAACCAAGGATGATCCAAGAAATTCAAGAAGTCGGAGTAGAATATAAGATGTTGAGTGCTGATGTTGAAAACCTGAAAAATATGGTATAAAACATGCAGAATGAGTTGCCGTTAAGATCATAGCATGCTCTTGTTTCTACCCCTACACCTGTTGCAGACCTTCCTGAGCCAACTGATTCCACCCTTTCTAGAGAGATTGTGTCTCAAGTACATCCATATCTACTATCTTTTTATGATAAGATTGAAAAAATCCACACACAAATTCTACGACGCATGAGGGAGCTTGTAGAAAATCTTAATAAGCTCACAGATGAATACATTGGATTCCTGTAAAAAGCTCTGAAACAGATCAATGTTCTAACCGAAGCTATCAAGGCTTCTCCAACTTCTGGTCAACCTTCTGTTCCTACTTTGGATGAATCTATGATGAGATCCATAATCAAGGAAGAACTTTAGAATGCCATCAGTGGATTGGATCATTCTACTTTGTAAGAAGTGGTTAAGAACTATGATCGAGCAGTGGACATGGTTAGGATTCATTCAATGATTGCCTGTAAAGACCCGCAAATTTCAAGGAATTTTTTTTTCCTTAATTTTCTTTGGAATTTTACAAGAGCGCAGCTTCAGACGGAACCTAATTCCGAGGCCCGGTGTGCCCGGAATCAATATCCGAAGTTTGGCTCGGGTACGTTCAGTGAACGGACGAGCGGGTTTTTCTATCTTTTGAACCGGTTCCCGGAATCGAATTCTGAGGGCACCGATGAAATCGCAGCGCCGGTATTTGCTTAGAAACGCCTCTTCCGGAGTTGCGTTTGCTCAGACGTGGTTTTTAAATTTTGGGGATTTAAGACAGAAATAAAATAAAATTTGTGCGACAACTTTATTTTATTTCACTTAAGCTGCTTGGAAGTCACTTGGAAGCCACTTGAACTGAGTTAAAGCAGATAGGGTGCTATCCGGAAATATCCTACCCTCTTGGTAGGATATTTGTGAGGCAGGGCCCGCACGAGCCCCGCCGTTTCTTTCGCTAAGTAACGCACCCGCGAAAACCCGTCAAAGTAACTGAAAAGTCAACCGACGCGTTTTCTTTATTTCTTAACAGACCATTTAATTGGGCGGTTTATTTCGTGAATTAAATGGGCTGTTTCGTTCATTGAATTAATTCAAAAAATTTAATGGGTCGTTACTTACGCGTTTTGCGTTTGTTGGAAAATTAATAAAATAGACAAACTTGTCTATTTTGGAGGATCCTCCTGTTGTGCGAGATCCTCTAAACCTCCACTCTCCCCGCGAAGAACGCGAAGAACGCGAAGAACACGAAGAACGCCGGAACCGGAATTCGACGACGCACGATCCGCGACGTCAACAAACTTTTCCGCGACCTTCTCCTTCTTCTTCTACGGCGCCTCTTCTTCCGCGGCGGACCTACGATCAGCGGTTAAAGGTGAGAATCGAATCTTCTAATTCTCCCCTTTTTATAATTCGATATCAATGGATTTAAATTAATTAAATCCGTTTGATGTTGATCCGGAGATCGTCGGCGCGAAGTTTTTCCCGCGGTGCGACGAACGTCTCCTCCGCAACGACGCGACGATCCCCTCCTTCCGCGACGAGCGATTCCGCGACGACCTCACGTCCGACGACGACAAGGTAAGGGTTGTTGGAATATTTTATTTCCCCGTGTTTATTCTTTTAAAATAAAGAACCTGATCTCTGAACAATTTTAATTTAACTAAAATTGTTGTTGATTATTTTCTTTTCCTCCCGTTGTTTATGACTAACGCGGAGGGTGCGGATCTAACGAACAAGACCCGGCAACCCTCCGCCGATCTTTTGTTGTGCGGATTTGGCGGACGACGACGAACCGTGCGGCAAGGGCGATCCGTTGATCCCCCAGTGAAGATCGGCCCCCGGGAGGAGCAACGGCGCAGACGGGAGGCAAAACGGGCCACCAGAGAAACTCCGGCAGCCCGCGGAAGGCGGCGGCGGCGCGGGTCGCCGGCGCGGTGGCTCCGGCGGCCGGAGGCCGCGGCGCCCGGCGCGCCGCCGTGGAGGAGATCCGCCGCGGCTTCAGCCGCGGCGGCGGCGGCCGGTTCCGCGGCCGCGCGGAACCGGGGAGGGACGCGGCGGCCCGGCCGCGTCCGCGTGACAGGCGGCCCCCCGCGGGGCCGCGTTCCACCTAAGCCGCGGGTCAAACCCGCGGCGCCCCATCGGTCGCTCGGCCGAAGCCGAGCCGGCCGGTCCGGTCGGCCGGGCCGCGCCCAGGCCAGACCGGACCCGGGCTAGCCGGGTCGGGCCGACCCGGTTCGGGTCGACCCGGTTCGGCCGACCCAGGGGTGGTTCGGGCCGGGTCGCCCCGGGCCCAGAACCCCCATTTTCGGGCCTTCTTCGGTCTTTTGCCCATATCTTGGGCCTGAGACCTCCGATTGACGAACCGTCAGCGGCTACGCGATCCTTGGATCGATACGGTCGTTTCGGTATATTATACTCAAGGTTTCGGAAGACTTTGGATTCGTCCGGGTTGGTTCGTACACGAAACCAACCGGGCCCTCGGAGCGGAAACGCTCATAACTTGAGCTACGGACGTCCGATCGACGTACCGTCAGCTGTGGTAGTTTCCTCTAAGTGAGACGGAACTTTTGGCATACTCCACCCAAGGATCGGATACAGGCGGAGTACGGTCGGGTTGGTTTTGCCCTAAAAACCAACCGGGCCCCTGGGACGAAAATGCCAATAACTCTCAGACCGGGCGTCCGATTGACGCGTCGTCTGTTGCGTTGAGATCCTGTTGTCGATACGGAACTTTTGGATACATCAACTTCGTACTACGTGTCAGTTGATGTATCAGCCTCTCGGCTCGTGGAGCGGACCCTCCCTAACGAGCTCGCTGTGTGCGGGAACCCTAGCGCTGGCTGTGACTTCGACGACAGAGCAGAGATCCTCCGTGGACTGCGACGACGGCAGAGCAGAGATCCTTCGTGGACTGCGGCGACGACTGTGTAGAGATCCTCAGTGGACTGCGTCGACTACTGCACTCAGCGATCCTACGTGGATCAGTGCTACAGGTTCTGTGTGAGCCCGATCCTATGTGGGTCCTTACTACCGGTTCTGTGTGAGCCACTGCCTACAGGTTCTGTGTGAGCCCGATCCTGTGTGGGTCTTTTGCGGGGGTTAGTACCTATCGATCCTTCGTGGGTCCGACAACTTAGATGGATCAGTGATCATCTTTGACGTCATCTGAAAAAGTAATCCTGGTTGAGCTGAATCTTATGTTACTCTCCTTTGTGGTTTGTGTTGAACTATCCTTTGTGGATTTACTGTTTACTCTCCTTGTGGATTTGAGTCTTTCTTTCCTGCGAGGATTGAGTTATTCTTGAGCTCGTGAGCAGAGCTAGAATTGGGGACTTAGGTATATGTATGGGCATATACCTAAGTCGAGTCAGATGTTACTTCGTGATTGCATCTTTCTTTTGTGCTATATCCTTTGTGGATTTCGGGAGACCTTCGGGGGTCTCGGGGTCCTTACTAAGTAGCTTATACTCACCCCTGCACGGGCTATGCCCGCACCTTGTTGTGTTGGATGCAGACGACGGACAGCGCTGATCACGGTTGGGGCGTGGAGCAGGACGGTACCTGGAGGTGGACCACTGGGCGGGACGTGCTCGGAGCGGACGTGGGACCCGAGGAGCCTGGAGGCTATCTGTACCCACCCTTCAGGTGGGATTGCCAGTGGACGACACGAGGCCGCCGTCTTTTCTTCAGTTTCTGTTCTTTTACTTTTCAGTTGTACTTTCTGTTGGGCTTGTATTCCGGCCCCCTTTACTTTTCTGCACTTTGTAGTTACTTTCCGCTTGCTGACTCTGTGGTGGTTGTTACTTATAAAGGCAATGCCTTCCCTGTTTACCAGGATTTACGCCTTGGTGCTAGTCGCCAGCCCCTGGCCTATGGAAGGCGGGCTTGGGGTAGTCACGGCACGGGCCCCGAGGTCGGGTCGTGACAAATTGGTATCAGAGGTGGTCGGTTCTACCGCAGACTCTGATCATCTTTTCTTTCTATATGAAGCAATAGTGTTTAGTGTATTGAGTGTGGTTATCAGTTCAGGGAGCCCAGTATTGGTGCGGCGGCCGACGTATCCGTACACCAGGACCCTGACTCCTGATTTCCGACTTAATGCATGAAACATTGATTGCGTGTGTGTTTCAAGTCTTCTTCGGGATTACTTGTTTCAGCTCACCGGGTATACTGATCTGCTTTATGAAAGTGTCAGGTTTTCCTTGTGATTTCTTGTGCCAGCTCACCAGGAATACTGTTCTGACTGTGGTGCTCTTATTCTCCTTTTCAGGATGGCCCCGCGATGACAGCCAGCTAGGGTTCCGAGTGTAGGGCGTGACGGCAGCCCACCGAGCGACGAGGCCTCGGTACAGGGCCCTTTTCCAGCAGTGGCACCGGCGGTAGCTTTACCCGCCGAGCCACCAATGCTACCAGTACCAGACGCTGACGATGCACGTCGCCTCAGGGCACTGCATGAGTTTCAGAGCCAGCGACCGCCCAGGTTTCGCGGTGAGGCGGACCCCCAGGCCGCCGAGGACTGGCTAGAGGCGGTGGTACGGATCTTTAGGCTAGTGAGGACACCAGCGGATCTCATGGTGATTCTCGTGGCGAGCCTCCTGCAGGCGGCGGCAGGACGATGGTGGAGCTTGATGCTCCAGGTTCACGATGAGGCATCCTTGCTCTGGACGGACTTCGAGAGCCTCTTCCGCTCTGAGTTCGTCCCGGCCACCCTCCGAGCGGTGCGCATCCAGGAGCTTCTCCAGCTGCGCAAGGGCAGCATGACGGTCGCTCAGTACGCGGCGAGGTTCACTGACCTATCTCGCTACTCGACCGACATGGTACGAGACCCCTTCTTCCGGGCCCGGACCTTCGAGCAGGGCTTGCGGCAGGAGATTCGGGCGTCGCTGATCTCCCTCAGCATTCCGACCCAGGCGGGAGTGCTGGAGCGAGCCCTCCTGATCGAGAGCTTCCTCGCAGAGCCTTCTTCAGCGGCGAGACCTAGCGCAGGGCGGCAGGTAGCTGAGTCTTCGGCAGCAGGTAGCCGACGGATGACTCTCGGGTCCAGGTAGACCAGACCCCCACGCAGACGGCCTCAGGACACCGGCTCAGCAGTGCGGGGCACACAGCGGAGTGCCAGCCTTCCGAGAGGCAGGCTGTGCTACTCCTGTGGCGGTCAGGGTCACATGGCTCGTGACTGCCCGACTCGCCGATCAGAGGAGCAGCAGACGGTGGAGGGGCCACCCAGGCAGAGGCAGAGGGTCGACCGTGGCGGTCCGCAGGGAGGAGGCGGACGAGGCAGAGGAGCTGGCCGAGCAGCGGGTGGTGGGCGACGCTTCCAGGCTCTACCCCCACCACCACCAGGAGGGCCACCTCGACCACAGGGAGCTGGCGGGCAGGGATAGGCCCAGCTCCAGGCAGTGGAGGATTACGACCCCGACATATCAGAGATGATTCGAGGTACGATCTGTGTCTATTCCACCCTTGCTGCAGTACTTATAGACACAGGAGCGAGTCACTCTTTCATAGCCTCTGCCCTTGTTCGGAGCTCGGAGATTCCGACTGAGCCGTTGGCTCGATCCTTACGGCTAGAGACTCCTACAGGAGCAGACTCGACGATTACGCACTGGTGCCGGCAGTGTGAGCTTACTCTAGGAGGCGAGAGCTTCGGCTGGGATCTCCTTGTAGCGGCGTCGAGGCCTTACGACGTCATCTTGGGCATGGATTGGCTATCCACGGTTCATGCCCAGATCGACTGTTTTAGGCGCAAGGTGCGATGTGTTCGCACCGACGGGAGCAGGTTTACCTTCAACGGCGAGAAGGGAACCTTTGCAGCACAGGATGGACTTCCGCGGAGGAGAGTGCAGCCCATCTCTCATCAGTTGGCTAGCCTCATCCTAGGAGCAGTGGACGTGCGGAGTCCAGCTTTTCCTGCAGTGGTGGACCAGTACGTGGACGTCTTTCCCGACGATGTTCCAGGGCTACCTCCTCGTAGAGAGGTAGACTTTTACATCGACTTGTACCCCGGGACAGCCCCGATATCTACTCCAGCATATCGGATGGCCCCCGCTAAGCTTCGGGAGCTGCGGGTACAGTTGGAGGACTTGCAGAGCAAGGGGTTTATCCGACCCAGTGTTTCACCCTGGGCTTCCCCGATTTTGTTCGCCAAGAAGGCGGACGGGAGCTTGCGACTGTGTGTCGACTATCGTCTCCTGAACCAGGTGACAGTGAGGAACAAGTATCCGCTGCCTCGGATTGATGACCTCTTCGATCAGCTCAAGGGAGCGCGGTGGTTCTCGAAGATAGACCTCCAGTCAGGCTATCATCAGCTCAGAGTTCGAGACGAGGACGTGCAGAAGACGGCCTTCAGGTGTCGGTATGGCCATTATGAGTTCTTGGTTATGCCGTTCGGTGTAACCAATTCTCCAGCAGTGTTCATGGGCCTCATGAACAGGATATTCCAGCCATACCTCGACCGATTTTTCGTGGTCTTCATTGACGACATTTTGGTATACTCGACGACTGAGGAGGAGCATGCCTACCACCTGCGAGTTGTTCTAGACACGCTCCGAGAGCACCAGCTTTATGGCAAGCTCTCAAAGTGCCAGTTCTGGTTACGTGAGGTCCACTTCTTGGGGCACGTCATCTCTGAGGCGGGAGTTGCAGTGGATCCCGCGAAGATCGAGGCAGTGCTAGCTTGGGAGCCACCCAGGAGCATGACGGAGGTGCGGAGCTTCTTGGGCCTAGCCGGATACTATCGGAGATTCGTGCCAGACTTCTCCAGAGTTGCGGCACCACTCTCAGCGTTGACGAAGAAGGGGAAACCCTTCGTTTGGTCAGACAGATGTCAGCAGAGCTTCCAGGAGCTGAGGCAGAGGTTGACCAGCGCACCTATCTTGAGGTTGCCTGAGGAGGGAGTTGGATACGTAGTTTACTGCGACGCATCAGGGACTGGACTCGGGTGCGTCCTGATGCAGGAGCGGGCAGTGATCGCCTACGGATCACGTCAGTTGAGGCCGCATGAGCAGAACTACGCCACTCATGACCTGGAGTTAGCAGCAGTGGTCTTCGCTCTGAAGACTTGGCGGCACTATCTGATGGGCGAGCGCTTCACAGTCTTTTCTTGTAACGCCCCGACCCCAGTTACCCAGAGTCGGTGCATTATTACATAACATTGGCATGATCACAAGAAAGATCAAATCTCGAAAGACCGATTGGTTTAGTAGCCTTGGAAACACTAGATATATTCATAAGTTTTACATTACATCATAAAATGAAAAACTACTACAACAGCATAATGTCTCCATAATCCACACTACTATCCCCTCATAATATCCCTGCAGGTCATTCATAATTTACTTCTTCACATCCTGGGGAAAAATAAAACATAGAAAAGGGGTGAGCTCAAATGCCCAGTAAGGATAACAATATAGCGGAAACTTTAATAAATAAGAATAAACATTTAAGGCAATGCATTACTAAAACAAAAGCCTTTTAAAATTGAACTTCAACATGGTATGGCAAAAGTAAAATGAAATAATGCCATTTACTTATTCACATGGATATTCTACTAATCGAATAATCACATGCAAAAATCAATAACCACTTTCATAATGTTGGAATGCATAATGCCAGACTATCATAACCACATAGCCAAGGCCTCGTGCCAAGACTACAAATAAGATTTTGTCAAGGCCTTGTGCCAAGACACTAGTTTGTCTCATGAGACCTACCGATGCATCGAGGAGCTATAGAGGGCTCCACCCGTCACTTATTAAGTCCAATGCATTCCCATATGAAAAGGTTTAAACATAACATAAACATTCGTATTAAAACTAGCATACGAAATGTCAATAATTTCACCATAAACTATGAATGGTATAAAAATAGCACATCCACAGTCAAACATATCACAAAACCTTCAATACAATATAGAAGTTTTGTATCATAATAAGTCAACTTTAAATAATCTTAAAATCTATCAAAGGATGTTGACATAGATGAAATCAATATTCTTTTTAAAGAAGTATCTCCTTTTATTTTGAAATCATTTAAGATCCATATAAAATAAAACATTTTCTTTGAAAATATTCTTATAAGCTTGTATGGAAAACTTCGACGATTTTATAACGGCGGAAAATAACCGCACCCGCCGTATAAGTTAAAAAAAACATTCTTACCTCAATTCTGTCGAAAAGGTTAAAAAGGACCTTGTTTTGAAAACGACGGAAAGATTCCTTTATAAACCTCTTATAAAAAGTCAAACAAGGGTATAAATGACTTTAACCCATATTCTTGTAAATAGTAAAAATGTTTTGAAATACATTTTGAAGAAACATGGATGTGGATGATAACGAGATCCCAGTAGATTATTACGTATAAACAACCTCGGATAAAGAAGAGATTGTGAAATAACCCTTACCTTGTACTTTTCCTTGGTTGGGGTAGGTTAACCTCCTGTATAATGGTGAAATAATTGTTATTAAATTATACAAGAATCATATATATTAATATGATATCATATATGATCTTTTAACATTGATTTATTAATAATATCTTTGAATTATCATCGTTTCGGGTGTTAACTTACTCATTTTCTTTTATATGATTTGTTACATAAGCCATGTTTGTTGTATCTTATTCATATCCAGAATGATATCAAGTCCTTAAACATCATTTTTAAATCATAAAATGATAATTATACTTGAATGGATACGATGGAGAATGAATCACATCGCGTTCGTGGAGACGGTAGTCCGTACGTACGCACGAGCGATAATATCATTCTTTTGATATTAAAATAATATATAAATGAATGGTATATCATATATACAGAATCATTAACATGTTATATTTATTATTTACATGAGTTACACATCATTATTATACCCATCCAAATAATATTATATTGAATAACAATTACACCACAACGTGGAGACGGTAAGCCGTACGTACGCACGTATGGTGACATGTTATTCAAAGGGTGGATAGAATACTGAATATGGTTGTACCATACTTATAATAACATCACAGTATATGTGAGATACTGGAGTTATTATTTTAGAATGGTAAGAACAAAGGAAGAAGAAGTGGAAGAAGAAATGAACTTAGAAAAGGGTGGTGAAATCATTACCTCTTCTTCGGGTTCTTCCTTTTGATTTGATCAAAAGGGCTCCTTAGGTTGGCTTTCTGATCAAACTAAGGCCTCTAGGTTGTAGTGAGGGATGTTGGGAGAGTATTTGGGCAGAGTTTGGCCGAACCAAAAGGCTTTAAAGGTGTGAAGAAATGAGAAGGAGGAGTGCCCTTTTATAAGAGGGGTGAGGGGCACCTTTGGAAAAGCTAGAAATATTAATTTATAATAAATTCATATTCGGTTTCCAATGGCTCCAAAGTTGACTATTCAAAGGATAAGGTGGGGATAGGTCGAAAACCACTCAACCAATAGAATTTAGACAGGTTTGGGTACTTATATTAACCTTATCTTTAAGTATTAACTCTAAGTTAATTAGTTTCACTTTTACAATGTCTCTTTGTATTTTTATATAATATGGTTAATAAACTTACTATATACATCCAAGCGACCCCCAAGTGGTCCATTAATGATTAACCTATCATAATATAAGTCTCTTGGCCGAACCTTAGATTTTTAGGAATTTAATATCAATTAATAATATAATATTTGTTTTAAGAACTCTTTTATGTCAATTTTGACACTATTCAATAGTTGATTTTTGTGAAACTCATAACAGATTGATTACTTCGAACAAAGTCCATTAAATCAATACTAATATATCATATTAGCCTAGAAAATTATTTTAATTCATTAAAAGTTTCATATTATATTTATTTGGGTATTTATAATATCAATTATTTTAATTTTTCACTATTATAGTAATTACTGCATCATCATTGTGTCATAAATAAAATAAATTATTTAATGTCTAAAAATTATAAATAAAACATCATTATGTAGGCAATCTTTTTAGCTTTCTAATGAATATTTATAATCGAAAATCCAACATGTATAACCCTATGTAAAAATTGTTCTTATAAAAGATGTAAGCTTATGCCATTTTTATTTTTATTTTAACTTTATTAATATAATGTGTCCCTACCACATACAAGTGGCTCCAAGGGGTCCCCAAATTGACCCAAGGATGCCCATGGTCGGGTATGTGTCCACCAATAAGGTTAGGACACGTTTTAGGGTAATTTTTTATTATTATAATATTATTTTTTAACCCTTATTTACCGGATTTACCCTTTAACCATGGTAAATAAAATATTTACCGCAGTAATTATTCAAAATGTCTAAAAATAAAAGTTACCTATTTACACAATTTGAACATCCTGATTCCAAATATGGAATCCATTTTTCTAAATTCAAAACACAGAAGTGGCAGAAATTAATTTAAAATTAATTCCCGCTGTCAAAACAAAAAGCGTGTTTTTAAGAGATAATAACTATCAAAAGATTGACACTTGTTTATGTTCGGTTTAATTGTAAAATTATGTCTAATGACCAACATTATATTAAATTGTAAAAATATATTCTAAATATATTTTAAAACCACTCAAATTCACAATTTATCACTATTAATTATTTTGATTAAAAAAGTTGTTTTTAATTAAAATTTAGTAATTTTCACTATTCATCAAAATATGAAAGTTATCCGAAAAGTACGAAAATTTCACCTTAGGCTAAATTCGATATTCCGAATCCAAAAATGAAGTCCATTTTGAAATATAAAATATATATAATTTCAAAAATTAGGTATTACTATTCATAACGGCTAGTTTGATCGGTTGTGGTGTGTGTTAAAACTCGAAGTTGCGTACAACACACGCTACTGTTTTATTCAAAGGAAAGCGTACCGTGTAAGCTTGGGATGTTTCATTTTAAATTTTTTGATGTCCCAATTTAGTCAAAAAGTATAAAATATTGTATTTAAAAAGGTTTCACTATTAAAAGTTGATAAAAGTGTAATACTGAAAATGAATATGTTCTTGCATTATGACTAAGAAACTCATAATATGGATTCTAAAATTATAAGGATTATATAAAGTTTAAAATTTAGTTAATAATATTCATAACCTCTTTTGAATGGCTTTTTCCTTTGGTAATTAATGGTGTGATTGAACTCGGTGTTGCGTGTAGTGCAAGTTATTGAATTATTTTGAAAAAATAACACACTATGAAATCTTGGGGTGTTACATTTTCCCCTCCTTCAATAAATTGCGTCCTCGCAATTTGAAATTGTTCTTCGAAAATAAAAGGTTGAAAATAGAAAATATATTTGTGGGAAAACCCACATCGGAAATTGGGTTACTAAAATTTAGTCTTAATATGAGGAAAAGATAAATGAAAGGGTCACCACCAAATTATGATCTCGATTAGGAGAACATTGGTGGCATTTAGAGACATATGATTGGAGGAAAAATGTAAATATTTATAGGTATTGATTGAGGTCATCAATCACAAACAAGTGTAAAATTGAGGTCCTTAAATTCATCAATCTATGATGATTTGAAATACCATCGGTTCAACAAAACATAGGGTATTAGGATAACACATTTTTGATGTTTCAAAATATCTTAGTTGAAATCCCACATCGAAAAATGAATTAATGAGGACTCTATATAAAATAAAGAGTCGAAAGTATGAAGATTACCGAAAATAACACATACTAGGGTTCCATGAATGAAAATATGGATATGGAGGAGAAATCTAACCATCAATTATCTGATGGAGAGTGGTAGAGAACATGGCTATGAAAAGGCCAACAATCCCAAAGCCAAAAATTAGTGATGATTTAAGGTACCATCTTGGAAAACATTTTTGTTCTAAGTTCCTTTTATTAATGTTGAGGAATTTATTTATGAGATTGGCTAAGATCATAAGGAGATATACTTACTTTATAATTATAGTTTTATCCTTTAATAAATTTCTACCACAAACTCATCTTTCACTCTAAAAGATAATAGAATGTAAAAAAAATTCTATTTACACTATTCGTATAGGGTTCCAAAATAAACGAATTTATAATTCATCTACCAGATCTTTTAAAAAAACTACATTATTTAATCCAGGACATCTCTTGGGCCAGTGGTAGGTGATACACCCTTGTCGCCCTTCGGTTGCGGGTTCAAGTCTCGCAGCCTTGCCGGACGCGACGGGTTGCCGCCCGACCTCCGGGTTGTCCTTTTATGGCAATCCAAAATAATCCAAACTAGAACTATCCAAAATACTTCTGTCCAAACTCATAGTCCAACATTTATAAGGAAGGTAAGCATAATGTAGATTCTTTTTACCCCGTAATAGCATATGAATAACTTCATCATGTATTCTTTTAATACACTTAAACATCCTGAATTACCATATTCCTTATTGATTACATTCATGCTCCCTTATTCCATATAGAATGCTGGATATACTTCATTAATCCAAAAATGTTTTAAACCCCAACAATAATGGAATATACAAATCATTAATCAGTTCCAAGGTAGTCAAGAATATCCAATATAATTTATCCAAAACAATCACATATTATTCCTCAGTATCAGAACTATATTATGATTTATCATTCTTTCAACCATATATTTTCCAAAAATTTATCCAGCTATTGAGTCACTTTTCTTTGTTCCACATAATCTCAAGTCCTTAATGAAATAGTACTGCAGTACAATCCTTATATACTCCATAATTATTATAACAAGTATATTGTTGATACAACACTCAATTGACATAATCAACATAAGAACTTCAATCATTCCTCTTCATCTGTGGTAGTATCATAACTTGGTTATTATCCAATAACATCATTTGCGGCATAGTCTGATGACTGGGACATAGGTTCGCGTAGTGTCCAAACTCCTTGCAAATGAAGCATTGTACATTTAAAACCATTTTCTTACCCTTGCAGTCACGTACTTTGTGCCCTTTTCCTCCACACTTATAACAAAACTCCCATTCCTTTCAGGAAAGTTCCAGGGTGTTTCTTTCCACAGTTACCACATATGGGAAAATTCTTCTTTTCCCTCTTCCCTTTATCCATCTTTCTATCTTCCATCCTTTTCTTCTCCTGCTTCCCTTCAAATCCATATGACTCAGTAAACTCTTTACTTATCTTATCAACACATGATATTATTTCTTCACATGATGATAATACATGGGAGACTATTCCTCTTATAAATTCTAGCTTAAGACCATGAAAGATATGATCCTTCCTTCTCTTTGGATCATGTGCATTTCTGGAGTTCTCATTTCTTCTACTGGGCGCCATTTCTAAACAATGGCATACACTAGATCAGTTTATGAATCCAAATACATAATCCCATACTTATAAAACACTTAACATAAATTGAACTATTTATGGATATAATCCATAATCATAAAAATGTTTTTCTTTGAGGAAGTATATACTCATAAACCCATCATAATGATTTGTAAAGATAATGAGAGTTATCCTAAGCATATCCCCCGGAAGTGTCGTAACCAAGAGTGAAGCAAGGCCCGTTGTCGTGCACCAGTTCCCGTTCGAGTCTAGCTCAAAGCGGTGTTTTCGGGTTTTACCCCTAGGTACATCTGTGCCAGAGCCGCCTCTACCTGCTCGTATCCAGACAGGGATGTATTGCTCGGAAAACTCACAAAATCTCTACAATACCAAAATTCTAGGAAGTTCTTCTATACTAATCCTCAAAGTTCATCTTAGGTCTACGTGCTCTAATCAGAGTTTATCTAAATCTAGCTTCCAAGGTTTGTACTAAACTTCCTCTGATACCAACTGTAACGCCCCGACCCCAGCTGCCCAGAGTCGGTGCATTACTTCATAACATTGGTATGATCACAAGAAAGATCAAATCTCGAAAGACCGATTGGTTTAGTAGCCTTGGAAACACTAGATATATTCATAAGGTTTACATTACATCATAAAATGAAAAACTACTACAACAACATAATGTCTCCATAATCCACACTACTATCCCCTCATAATATCCCTGCAGGTCATTCATAATTTACTTCTTCACATCCTGGGGAAAAATAAAACATAGAAAAGGGGTGAGCTCAAATGCCCAGTAAGGATAACAATATAGCGGAAACTTTCATAAATAAGAATAAACATTTAAGGCAATGCATTACTAAAACAAAAGCCTTTTAAAATTGAACTTCAACATGGTATGGCAAAAGTAAAATGAAATAATGCCATTTACTTATTCACATGGATATTCTATTAATCGAATAATCACATGCAAAAATCAATAACCACTTTCATAATGTTGGAATGCATAATGCCAGACTATCATAACCACATAGCCAAGGCCTCGTGCCAAGACTACAAATAAGATTTTGTCAAGGCCTTGTGCCAAGACACTAGTTTGTCTCATGAGACCTACCGATGCATCGAGGAGCTATAGCGGGCTCCACCCGTCACTTATTAAGTCCAATGCATTCCCATATGAAAAGGTTTAAACATAACATAAACATTCGTATTAAAACTAGCATACGAAATGTCAATAATTTCACCATAAACTATGAATGGTATAAAAATAGCACATCCACAGTCAAACATATCACAAAACCTTCAATACAATATAGAAGTTTTGTATCATAATAAGTCAACTTCAAATAATCTTAAAATCTATCAAAGGATGTTGACATAGATGAAATCAATATTCTTTTTAAAGAAGTATCTCCTTTTATTTTGAAATCATTTAAGATCCATATAAAATAAAACATTTTCTTTGAAAATATTCTTATAAGCTTGTATGGAAAACTTCAACGATTTTATAACGGCGGAAAATAACCGCACCCGCCGTATAAGTTAAAAAAAACATTCTTAACTCAATTCTGTCGAAAAGGTTAAAAAGGACCTTGTTTTGAAAACGACGGAAAGATTCCTTTATAAACCTCTTATAAAAAGTCAAACAAGGGTATAAATGACTTTAACCCATATTCTTGTAAATAGTAAAAATGTTTTGAAATACATTTTGAAGAAACATGGATGTGGATGATAACGAGATCCCCGTAGATTATTACGTATAAACAACCTCGGATAAAGAAGAGATTGTGAAATAACCCTTACCTTGTACTTTTCCTTGGTTGGGGTAGGTTAACCTCCTGTATAATGGTGAAATAATTGTTATTAAATTATACAAGAATCATATATATTAATATGATATCATATATGATCTTTTAACATTGATTTATTAATAATATCTTTGAATTATCATCGTTTCGGGTGTTAACTTACTCATTTTCTTTTATATGATTTGTTACATAAGCCATGTTTGTTGTATCTTATTCATATCCAGAATGATATAAAGTCCTTAAACATCATTTTTAAATCATAAAATGATAATTATACTTGAATGGATACGATGGAGAATGAATCACATCGCGTTCGTGGAGACGGTAGTCCGTACGTACGCACGAGCGATAATATCATTCTTTTGATATTAAAATAATATATAAATGAATGGTATATCATATATACAGAATCATTAACATGTTATATTTATTATTTACATGAGTTACACATCATTATTATACCCATCCAAATAATATTATAATGAATAACAATTACACCACGACGTGGAGACGGTAAGCCGTACGTACGCACGTATGGTGACATGTTATTCAAAGGGTGGATAGAATACTGAATATGGTTGTACCATACTTATAATAACATCACAGTATATGTGAGATACTGGAGTTATTATTTTAGAATGGTAAGAACAAAGGAAGAAGAAGTGGAAGAAGAAATGAACTTAGAAAAGGGTGGTGAAATCATTACCTCTTCTTCGGGTTCTTCCTTTTGATTTGATCAAAAGGGCTCCTTAGGTTGGCTTTCTGATCAAACTAAGGCCTCTAGGTTGTAGTGAGGGATGTTGGGAGAGTATTTGGGCAGAGTTTGGCCGAACCAAAAGGCTTTGAAGGTGTGAAGAAATGAGAAGGAGGAGTGCCCTTTTATAAGAGGGGTGAGGGGCACCTTTGGAAAAGCTAGAAATATTAATTTATAATAAATTCATATTCGGTTTCCAATGGCTCCAAAGTTGACTATTCAAAGGATAAGGTGGGGATAGGTCGAAAACCACTCAACCAATAGAATTTAGACAGGTTTGGGTACTTATATTAACCTTATCTTTAAGTATTAACTCTAAGTTAATTAGTTTCACTTTTACAATGTCTCTTTGTATTTTTATATAATATGGTTAATAAACTTACTATATACATCCAAGCGACCCCCAAGTGGTCCATTAATGATTAACCTATCATAATATAAGTCTCTTGGCCGAACCTTAGATTTTTAGGAATTTAATATCAATTAATAATATAATATTTGTTTTAAGAACTCTTTTATGTCAATTTTGACACTATTCAATAGTTGATTTTTGTGAAACTCATAACAGACTGATTACTTCGAAAAAAGTCCATTAAATCAATCCTAATATATCATATTAGCCTAGAAAATTATTTTAATTCATTAAAAGTTTCATATTATATTTATTTGGGTATTTATAATATCAATTATTTTAATTTTTCACTATTATAGTAATTACTGCATCATCATTGTGTCATAAATAAAATAAATTATTTAATGTCTAAAAATTATAAATAAAACATCATTATGTAGGAAATCTTTTTAGCTTTCTAATGAATATTTATAATCGAAAATCCAACATGTATAACCCTATGTAAAAATTGTTCTTATAAAAGATGTAAGCTTATGCCATTTTTATTTTTATTTTAACTTTATTAATATAATGTGTCCCTACCACATACAAGTGGCTCCAAGGGGTCCCCAAATTGACCCAAGGATGCCCATGGTCGGGTATGTGTCCACCAATAAGGTTAGGACACGTTTTAGGGTAATTTTGTATTATTATAATATTATTTTTTAACCCTTCTTTACCGGATTTACCCTTTAACCATGGTAAATAAAATATTTACCGCAGTAATTATTCAAAATGTCTAAAAATAAAAGTTACCTATTTACACAATTTGAACATCCTGATTCCAAATATGGAATCCATTTTTCTAAATTCAAAACACAGAAGTGGCAGAAATTAATTTAAAATTAATTCCCGCTGTCAAAACAAAAAGCGTGTTTTTAAGAGATAATAACTATCAAAAGATTGACACTTGTTTATGTTCGGTTTAATTGTAAAATTATGTCTAATGACCAACATTATATTAAATTGTAAAAATATATTCTAAATATATTTTAAAACCACTCAAATTCACAATTTATCACTATTAATTATTTTGATTAAAAAAGTTGTTTTTAATTAAAATTTAGTAATTTTCACTATTCATCAAAATATGAAAGTTATCCGAAAAGTACGAAAATTTCACCTTAGGCTAAATTCGATATTCCGAATCCAAAAATGAAGTCCATTTTGAAATATAAAATATATATAATTTCAAAAATTAGGTATTACTATTCATAACGGCTAGTTTGATCGGTTGTGGTGTGTGTTAAAACTCGAAGTTGCATACAACACACGCTATTGTTTTATTCAAAGGAAAGCGTACCGTGTAAGCTTGGGATGTTTCATTTTAAATTTTTTGATGTCCCCATTTAGTCAAAAAGTATAAAATATTGTATTTAAAAAAGGTTCACTATTAAAAGTTTATAAAAGTGTAATACTGAAAATGAATATGTTCTTGCATTATGACTAAGAAACTCATAATATGGATTCTAAAATTATAAGGATTATATAAAGTTTAAAATTTAGTTAATAATATTCATAACCTCTTTTGAATGGCTTTTTCCTTTGGTAATTAATGGTGTGATTGAACTCGGTGTTGCGTGTAGTGCAAGTTATTGAATTATTTTGAAGAAATAACACACTATGAAATCTTGGGGTGTTACATTTCTGACCACCAGAGTCTCAGGTATATCTTCTCTCAGAAGGACCTGAACCTGAGACAGCGGAGATGGCTTGAGTTCCTCCAGGACTATGACATTGAGATAGTCTATACTCCTGGGAAGGGGAACGTGGTAGCCGATGCCCTCAGCAGGAGGACGGGCATTCAGCTACTTGAGGAGGCGACGGAGCAGCTAGCCTCCTTACAGATATCCTTCGTGGATAGAGACGGAGCAGCCTTTCTTCAGTCTCTCACAGTCTCTCCTCCACTTCTACAGCGGGTCAGAGAGGCTCAGCGTGGGGACGCTGACTGTGAGACCCGGCGTGCACTGATATCCTTAGGTCAAGCGCCTGATGGCTTCTCCCTTGGAGCAGAGCACGACATCCTTTTCAGAGGACGTACCTTCGTACCAGTCGCTTTACGGGAGGAGGTGCTGAGAGAGTTTCACACTTCTCCCTTGGTGGTACATCCCGGAGTGGCAAAGATGTACCAGGATCTCAGACGACAGCACTGGTGGCCGGGTATGAAGAAAGCTGTGGCAGAGTTCGTTTCACGATGCCTCACCTGCCAGCAGGTGAAGGCAGAGCATCAGGTACCAGCAGGCTTGGTACAACCCTTGGTGGTCCCGGAGTGGAAGTGGGATGGCTTATCTATGGACTTCGTGACTGGACTTCCACGCACTTCCAGAGGTCACGACTCCATTTGGGTGATTGTCGACCGACTCACCAAGTCGGCACACTTCTTACCCATCAGAGAGCAGGGCTCAGTGGAGAGCTTGGGACGTCTTTACGTCCAGGAGATCGTACGGCTTCACGGAGTGCCATCGTCTATCGTCTCCGATCGAGATGCTCGTTTCACTTCCCGGCTTTGGAAGGGGTTGCAGGAGGCGTTCGGGACGCGGCTCCATCTGAGCACAGCCTTCCACCCTCAGACGGATGGTCAGACGGAGAGGACCATACAGACACTTGAGGACATGCTCCGTGCATGTGTTCTCGACTTTGGTCGCAGCTGGGAGGACCACCTACCCTTGGTGGAGTTCGCTTACAACAACAGCTACCACTCCACCATCGGGATGGCACCATACGAGGCGTTGTACGGCAGACCCTGCAGATCACCGTTGTGCTGGACAGACCCTGGGGAGTCAGCACTCGTGGGACCAGAGATGGTCCGAGCCACGACAGAGAAGGTCCAGATCATCCAGGAGAGGATGAGGACAGCTCAGAGCCGGCAGAAGTCATATGCTGACAGGAGGCGGAGGCCACTAGAGTTCGAGGATGGCGACCACGTCTTTTTGCGTGTCTCACCTCGACGTGGTTTACGGAGATTTGGCCGAGGCAGCAAGTTGTCTCCACTCTTCATCGGGCCTTTCCAGGTCCTTAGCAGGATAGGAGAGGTGGCTTATCGCCTGGCTCTACCACCTCAGTTGCACCGGGTGCACGACGTCTTCCACGTGTCTCAGCTGAGGAGATACGTGCACGACCCGACGCACATCATCGACTTTGGGGAGATGGACGTGGATGATGGGGCGACTTTTGCGGAGGTCCCAGTGGAGATCGAGGATCGACAGGAGCGGGTCCTACGTGGGCGGTCGATTCCTCTTGTGCGCATCAGATGGAAGCACGAGAACCTCCAGGAGAGCACTTGGGAGCTGGAGGCTCAGATGCGTGCTCAGTACCCCCATTTGTTCCCCTAGTTTTTGATGTATCTTTATGGGGACGTAAAGCCCTGAGGTGGGAGTAATGTAAAGACCCGCAAATTTCAATGAAATAATTTTTTTTCCTTAATTTTCTTTGGAATTTTACAAGAGCGCAGCTTCAGACGGCACCTGATTCCGAGGCCCGGTGTTCCCGGAATCAATTTCCGAAGTTTAGCTCGGGTACGTTCAGTGAACGGACGAGCGGGTTTTTCTATCTTTTGAACCGGTGCCCGGAATCGAATTCTGAGGGCACCGATGAAATCGCAGCGCCAGTATTTGCTTAGAAACGCCTCTTCCGGAGTTGTGTTTGCTCAGACATGGTTTTTAAATTTTGGGGCTTTAAGACAGAAATAAAATAAAATTTGTGCGACAACTTTATTTTATTTCACTTAAGCTGCTTGGAAGTCACTTGGAAGCCACTTGAACTGAGTTAAAGCGGATAGGGTGCTATCTGGAAATATCCTACCCTCTTGGTAGGATATTTGTGAGGTAGGGCCCGCACGAGCCCCGCCGTTTCTTTCGCTAAGTAACGCACCCGCGAAAACCCGTCAAAGTAACTGAAAAGTCAACCGATGCGTTTTCTTTATTTCTTAACAGACCATTTAATTGGGCGGTTTATTTCGTGAATTAAATGGGCTGTTTCGTTCGTTGAATTAATTCAACGAATTTAATGGGTCGTTACTTACGCGTTTTGCGTTTGATGGCAAATTAATAAAATAGACAAACTTGTCTATTTTGGAGGATCCTCCTGTTGTGCGAGATCCTCTAAACCTCCACTCTCCCCGCGAAGAACGCGAAGAACGCGAAGAACGCGAAGAACGCGAAGAACTCCGGAACCGGAATTCGACGACGCACGATCCGCGACGTCAACAAACTTTTCCGCGACCTTCTCCTTCTTCTTCTACGGCGCCTCTTCTTCCGCGGCGGACCTACGATCTGTGGTTAAAGGTGAGAATTGAATCTTCTAATTCTCCCCTTTTTATAATTCGATATCAACGGATTTAAATTAATTAAATCCGTTTGATCTTGATCTGGAGATCGTCGGCGCGACGTTTTTCCCACGGTGCGACGAACGTCTCCTCCGCAACGACGCGACGATCCCCTCCTTCCGTGACGAGCGATTCCGCGACGACCTCACGTCCGACGACGACAAGGTAAGGGTTGTTGGAATATTTTATTTCCCCGTGTTTATTCTTTTAAAATAACGAACCTGATCTCCGAACAATTTTAATTTAATTAAAATTGTTGTTGATTATTTTCTTTTCCTCCCGTTGTTTATGACTAACGCGGAGGGTGCGGATCTAACGAACAAGACCCGGCAACCCTCCGCCGATCTTTTATTGTGAGGATTTGGCAAACGACGACAAACCGTGCGGCAAGGGCGATCCGTTGATCCCGTAGTGAAGGTCGGCCCCCAGGAGGAGCAACGGCGCAGACGGGAGGCAAAACGGGCCACCAGAGCAACTCCGGCGGCCCGCGGAAGGCGGCGGCGGCGCCCGGCGCGCCGCCGTGGAGGAGATCCGCCGCGGCTGAAGCCGCGGCGGTGGTGGCCGGTTCCGCGGCCGCGCGGAACCGGGGAGGGACGCGGCGGCCCGGCCACGTCCGCGTGACAGGCGGCCCCCCACGGGGCCGCGTTCCACCTAAGCCGCG
Source organism: Viscum album (assembly GCA_963277665.1). Lineage (NCBI taxonomy): Eukaryota > Viridiplantae > Streptophyta > Magnoliopsida > Santalales > Viscaceae > Viscum > Viscum album. The sequence goes on along the minus strand of OY728158.1, from coordinate 1,354,212,403 downwards.
GGTCAAACCCACGGCGCCCCATCGGCCGCTCGGCCGAAGCCGAGCCGGCCGGTTCGGTCGGCCGGGCCGCGCCCAGGCCGGACCGGACCCGGCCTAGCCGGGTCGGGCCGACCCGGTTCGGGTTGACCCGGTTCGGCCGACCCAGGGGTGGTTCGGGCCGGGTCGCCCCAGGCCCAGAACCCCCGTTTTCGGGCCTTCTTCGGTCTTTTGCCCATATCTTGGGCCCGAGACCTCCGATTGATGAACCGTCAGCGGCTACGCGATCCTTGGATCAATACGGTCGTTTTGGTATATTATACTCAAGGTTTCGGAAGACTTTGGGTTCGGCCGGGTTGGTTCGTACACGAAACCAACCGGGCCCTCGGAGCGGAAACACTCATAACTTGAGCTACGGACGTCCGATCGACGTACCGTCAGCTGTGGTAGTTTCCTCTAAGTGAGACGGAAATTTTGGCATACTCTGCCCGAGGATCGGATACAGGCGGAGTACGGTCGGGTTGGTTTTGCCCTAAAAACCAACCGGGCCCCTGGGACGAAAATGCCAATAACTCTCAGACCGGGCGTCCGATTGACGCGCCGTCTGTTGCGTTGAGATCCTGTTGTCGATACGGAACTCTTGGATACATCAACTTCGGACTACGTGTCAGTTGATGTATCAGCCTCTCGGCTCGTGGAGCGGACCCTCCCTAACGAGCTCGCTGTGTGCGGGAACCCTAGCGCTGGCTGTGACTTCGACGACAGAGCAGAGATCCTCCGTGGACTGCGACGACGGCAGAGCAGAGATCCTTCGTGGACTGCGGCGACGACTGTGCAGAGATCCTCAGTGGACTGCGTCGACTACTGCACTCAGCGATCCTACGTGGATCAGTGCTACAGGTTCTGTGTGATCCCGATCCTATGTGGGTCCTTACTACCGGTTCTGTGTGAGCCACTGCCTACAGGTTCTATGTGAGCCCGATCCTGTGTGGGTTTTTTGCGGGGGTTAGTACCTATCGATCCTTCGTGGGTCCGACGACTTAGATGGATCAGTGGTCATCTTTGACGTCATCTGAAAAAGTATACCTGGTTGAGCTGAATCTTATGTTACTCTCCTTTGTGGTTTGTGTTGAACTATCCTTTGTGGATTTACTGTTTACTCTCCTTGTGGATTTGAGTCTTGCTTTCCTGCGTGGATTGAGTTGTTCTTGAGCTCGTGAGCAGAGCTAGAATTGGGGACTTAGGTATATGTATGGGCATATACCTAAGTCGAGTCAGATGTTACTTCGTGATTGCATCTTTCTTTTGTGCTATATCCTTTGTGGATTTCGGGAGACCTTCGGGGGTCTCGGGGTCCTTACTGAGTAGCTTATACTCACCCCTGCACGGGCTATGCCCGCACCTTGTTGTGTTGGATGCAGATGACGGACAGCGCTGATCACGGTTGGGGCGTGGAGCAGGACGGTACCTGAAGGTGGACCACTGGGCGGGACGTGCTCGGAGCGGACGTGGGACCCGAGGAGCCTGGAGGCTATCTGTACCCACCCTTCAGGTGGGATTGCTAGTGGACGACACGAGGCCGCCGTCTTTTCTTCAGTTGCTGTTCTTTTCCTTTTCAGTTGTACTTTCTGTTGGGCTTGTATTCCGGCCCCCTTTACTTTTCTGCACTTTGTAGTTACTTTCCGCTTGCTGACTCTGTGGTGGTTGTTACTTATAAAGGCAATGCCTTCCCTGTTTACCGGGATTTACGCCTTGGTGCTAGTCGCCAGCCCCTGGCCTATGGAAGGCGGGCTTGGGGTAGTCACGGCACGGGCCCCGAGGTCGGGTCGTGACATTGCCAGCGATGCTCAATAAGATATCACCAAGAAGATTGATGTCTATCTCAACTGTATTCTCTCTAAAAGGGATATGACATATCACTTTAGATATCTTGTAGAGAATTTGAGAATCCCTTTGGTCACTCAAGATTTTAAAGCTCATGTTCAAATGATTACATATTTCACCAGATTACTGTACAAATTTATGGAGAATAAGGACGATTTTTAAAAGGCTATGAAATATGGTGTGAGATCATTACTGATTTCATAAATATTTTGAAGTTGTATCTTCATGCGAATAGTACTGCTATTGTTTATCTAGCTACTGCACCCATGAGACCTGGTCTACTTACCCATGCCTCCACTGCCATGACAGTCATCCAAGATCTTTCTCAGATCCGGCTAGTCATTCCTGACCAACCGCAGCCTAGATCTTTTACTGCTCCTACTTTGGCTCCATCCTTTTTTAAAGGTCTACCATTACCCTCCTTGTCTACCACATATGTGCCTTCCTCCACATCAGCACCATCTCCTCCTGCTGAGAAAGGAAAGTAAAATATGGATCCCTGAAGAGTCCATGGACTCTTTTATTTTTTGATGGGATGTCATTTCTTGTTTACTGATTGTATTTCTCCTGTATCTTTTATTCTGAACCTTTTTAATTAAAAATGCAGTGTTTTTATTAATTCTTTCTACTTTTTGATAATCCCAAAAGGGGGAGAAAAAAGTACGGGTATTAGAAATCAAATTTTCGAGTCTGTTATTTTCTTTAATGTTTCATTTCATTTATATTTTTACCTATACATGATTTGTGATCATCAAAAAGGGGGAGATTGTTGGACTCCTCATTCTGTAATCATGTTTTAATGATCAAAAATCCTATTACTATTAATTAATATCAATCTCCATTGACCATTGTGTTAATGTACTCCAATCTCAATAATATCTACACATCATGTTTTAATAATATAAAGTCTTATTGATGTTAATTACTCGCTTTGTTATTTACAAATCTTATGCTTCTCACTTATATTATCATGTCTTTATATTTATGATTAAAGTTCTCTTACTCTCTATTGGTTAAGATTTATTCATTTTCTGCTTATTACTATATTAGTTTAAATATATATATTTGTCTAAGTATAGAGACACTGTGATGTTTGACATAGTAAGACAGACTGTGTACAAGACACAGTCATAGTCAGACAGACACCGTGAAGGAAAAACCGTGACCCAAACACCGTGAAGGACACACCGTGACCGAGACACCGTGACCGAGACACCGTGAGCTAGACACCTTGACATGGAGACACAGTGAATAACATATTGTGGAGAATATACCGTGAAGAAGACATCGTTTAAAGAAATCACTGTGACACCGTTTCTTAACATTTTGTCAATATTATTTAAATAATTTTAATGGTCATATTTGATGTTTTTAATAAAATTAATGTCATTTAATGATAGTTGTTGGCATGTTAGGAAACCATATGTCGTACCTATGAAAAGGGAATCATTCCGACTTCCATAACTTGGGTAATATAAGGAAGATTGAGCTGCATTACACATATACGTGTGTGAATATACAACGAGAAGATCTTACATACACCCGAGTGCACTGCGCTGAACTAGAAGAACAATCCTGATCAAGAATGAGATTTCAATACTTTCAAAGAACTCTCATGAGCGAAATCCAACACCACTGAAGAACACATGATGAATCAAGATATCATTCTCACTAGTGGAACACAATATGAGCCACAACACACTGTTTTTCAACTGAAAAAACTAAAGAAGGACTCAGAAGCAGTTCTGCTGAATCCAACGAGTCCAGAGCTACATTACTAATAACTAGTTCTTTCTAAACTCTTATTTGTTCCCTATAAGTGATTTTTTATTTACTTTTGAGCAGTGTGGTGTACTCTGTATACCTCACACACACACTGTCTTCTACATTGAACTGGAGGATATCAAAATCTTCACTCCAACACTCTTAACTCTTGATTTCCCAGGTCAACGGTGGAAGAGGTCCTTGTGTGGCCTGGTCTATATTTTGTTTCCCACAAAGAACATTGGAAGAGGTCACTGCATGTCCCGGACAGTTTTTTAAACTATTGTTAACCCCGATCCAGGGTGTGGATGAATTTTTTATAAATTTGAGAGGACTAAGTCTCGTCTTGAGACTGAAACTCTTGTTGAATATGATATTCATCTTTAGTTTAAGATTAAGGTATACTAATTATATCTTTTATATTACCATGTTGTTACTTTGAAATACAAAACCATTTTAAAGTTACATTGATAGTTAAATTATCAAGTGTTTACACTTAATATAAATCAGTAGGTTAGTTTCCAAATTTAGTTTAATCTTGCGATTGAATTAACTGAGGCCTGATCAATCCTTAAGAAGCTATGTGAACATGTACAATCTGTATAAATTCAATAAAGTTTAACTTCATTTATAAATTGGGGTATTTGAATTAGTAATTCATTTTCCATAGTATTCAACATTGTTATTCTTGTGTCATTAATTAATAACAACCTATAAATGTAATACCCTTATATTAGTTTTATAACCACTATCAAAAAACATATAGAAGTACCATTCTAATTATCATTCCTCTTCAATTCAACAATATCTAAAGGCATTGCCATGTTTCATATTATATAAATAACATTTAAATAATAGAACAAATTTATGTATGATTACAAATAGTATCAATTTTATTACCATAATATTATAATAAACATCGTATTCATTACAACTTACATTTTCATTAATTCTTATAAAAATTAATCAATTAATTGCATCCTTAAGATATTTACTTTTTCATATAAATAAAACATTATAATTAATATCATAATAACATATTCTAATGATAATAACATAGATACAATAAAATTAAGAAAAATAGAAGGAAAACCCTTGTCACATTAGAAAAAAATTAGATCTCCATTTCCAATTTGATAGCAATGTTGTTTAATAATTAGTAGGTTATTTATGATACACTATAGAGATCAAAAAATTGATAAATATATAATTGTACATAAATAAATGGAACAATTAATGAATCCCCACCACCAATTGTTTCAATGTTATGAGTACAAAAATGGTCCAACATCAATGAACCAGATCACCCCTCCTATAATAGTTTCATCCCTCTAATGATTCTATAGTGAAACTAAAAAAACAACAACCAAAAACATATTTTAAGTTGATGTAAAGAAAATTCCCTCTCATGGAAAAAATAATAGGGAGGACATATATTAATGAATATCGGGATAAAATTTTAGGAAGTACCTCAGACCAACACATATCAAACAAGGGATTAAAAGAATCGATCGACGTGGAATGGTTTAAAAAATTCATGGAAAGTGATCCTATAGAAACATGGGGATTGGAAATGAAGTAATAAGATATAATAAAACTCAAGTAACTTAAAATTATATTTTAACACTACTTTAACACCCCAAGATTTCATATTATGTTATTTCTTCAATGTAATTCAATAACTTTCACTACACGTAATACCGAGATCAAGCACACCACGACTAACCAAACTAGCTGTTCAAAAGAGGGTATAAATAGTATTAACTAAATTTTCAACTTTAAATATATTTATAATTTTAGAATCCATATTATTATTTTCTTAGACAAAATGAATAAACGAAATCATTTTTTTCAGATAAAAGATTTATTATTTAAAAAATGCAATTTTACTGGTTTTTAATGGAGAACCAATTTTAAATCCAATATTTTAAACATTTAATATGAAATTTTACAAAATAATCTTATTCTTTAGAATATATAAATAATAATTTAGATTCAATAAATTTTTGGTGTTTTTCTAATAACATTAATATTAGGGTGAATAGTGAAAAATACAATATTTTAACTGAAAAAAACATTTTTAATCAAAATGATTTGTAGTGATAAATTATAAATTTTAAAGGTTTTTAAGTATAAACAGATTATATTTTTACCATTCAATCCAATGTTATTTATTGGAAATAATTTCACTTTGAAATTTAATATAAAGAACTTTCAATCTGTTGTAAGTTATTATTTCATAAAAACACGTTTTTTGGTTTTGACAATTGGAATTAATTTTAAATTAGTAAATGAAACTTATATGTTTTTAATTTGATAAAATAAACTAAATTTTTCAATTCATAATATTAAAATTATCATTGGGTGAAATTTTGGTATTTTTCTGAAATCATTAAATTTTTTATGAATAGTGAAAATGCTAGGTTATTGGTTAAAACCAAATTTATATTTAGATAATTATTTACATTATTTAAATTTATTTTAGGTAAAAATAGATACATATTACATATATAAGTTCAATGTATTTTATTGAAGTCATTTTATAATATGTTTAGATATATAAAAAGTTTATTGAACTTTTTACCGTCTTTACCCACCACCTAGGAGCACTTGCAAATTTGCATAAAAGATAATTTTACTGCTTATGTGAGTTGAATTTCAAAAATACAAGAGACACGGTTAACCTTAGTAAGTAAAATGTGGTTAAATAAGTTGAAAATAATTTCTGTTGAATAGTAACTTTTGACTTTCATTTACCACGGTTAAATGTAAATATAGTAATTCAAGCTAAAACGATTTTTATAGTATCACAAAATTCATTAAAACTTGTCTAAACCTTATTCGATGAGTCATGGCCGACCATTGGCATCCTTGGGTCAATTATGTGACCCCATTGACCCACTTATGAATGATAATGACACTTTATTTTAATTAACTTAAAGTAATGGAAAAAATGTCAAAAACAAATATATTTTAGTAAATAAATTTTTACATGGGGTTATATATGTCATCTAGTCTACTATTAATATTCACTGGAAAGATAAAACGATTTCTTACATTGTCATAATTTCTTTATAATTTTTATACATCAAATAAATTAAATTATTTATTTCACAATAATGATGTAGTATTTACCTCATTAATAAATGATTTAAATAAATAAGATTATTAATTTTAAAACAACATAAAAAACAGGTCCAATTATTATTGGACGATTTTATTTCGACCATGAGACATATTATCTTTGAAATTAATTAGTTTTGGACTTCTAGAAACCGAATATCACTATATATTAAAATAATATTTTAACACATTCCTGAAGAGCCCCTCCTCCCCCTTATAAAAGGACACCACATCTAACCTATTCCACACACATTTCAAGCCCCTTGGATCATCCAAAACCTTCCCAAATAAGCTCTCAGTATCCCTATATTACACATAGAAGGATTAAAATTGGAATATGTCTCTTAAAAAATCCCTTTTGGTTCAAAATAAAGTAAGCTACCCAAATTAAAGGTAACAATTTATCTTAAATTCATTTCTTTTATTTTGTTTTATTTTTCTTCTCCAACCCCCCTAAAAACTTTTTATTCCTTTAATTTATGAGAAATTCAGTATCATAAATATTATAGGATGTTGTTATGAGAATGATTAAAACTACACTTACACACACCTTCATCTAATGGGGGAAGATCATATTGCTTCTGGGCTTGCCAAACAAACGCCTCACAAAACGATGATTGTTCGATTATCTACTACTGCCTCTCATGGTGTCCATTAAGATGGAACTGCATTTATATTTGATATATATATATTATTTTTAGTTTTTCTTTGTGCTTAAGTATTTTACATTTATATCATACCGTTATAGATTCCATTACGGGTAAAACGTGATAATTTCATTTGAGGAAGTGTGAACTATCACCCCCTCAAAGTGAAATGAATCGTTAATGACTTATATGGGACATATAAAGTATGGGTTTAATGATATTATATATTATATTATAATGGAATGATAATATACTTATTTTTCAATATGTTTTAATTCAATTAAAATACAAAATGGAAATGAATGTAGCGTTCATGCGTACGTAAGACATACCGTCTCCGTTAACGGTGCATTTCATTTTTTATCTCCAAATGTTATGTAATTTTATAAATAAATATATATATTGGACATATATAATATATATGAAATCTAAATTAATAATATCACTCTATTTATAATGTAATTTTGACCAGATGGACAATTTTTTATTATAACATGTTTTATTTTTACTAAAGTTCCGAACAACGACAAAATGTCCGATATGAACTCAAATAATTAAATAATTGTTATAGAAAGGTAATATGTGATATAAAATTAAGAATAAATATGAAAATATTCTTATTCAAGTATAAATTAAATTAATTTTATTATTTAGGAAGAACATGTAACATAGGTGTGAGTCAATTCGAACATGTGGTAAGTTGTTTCTTATCTCACTTTTAATTCCGCGAGATTTCTATTGTTCACCAATTATTTATTGCATGTGGTGTATTGTGTACTTCTAAATGATATATATTATCATGATTATATTTATATTCTTCATATTCTATTATTTATTTTGTTTTTATTGGCTATTTTTCATACGACTCGATTGATTACAACGAGCTAAGGGTTATTTCCTCATTCTCATTACTATCTGAGATTGTCCATGTGTATGTAATTTCAGGGACACAATTATCATAGATACCAATATTTTAAAAAAATTATTTCAAAAGGAATGTTTTAATGTTTTATGGGAGTGTCTATTTAACTAGATCATCATTTTAAATGTTTTAAAGATTTATCTTTCTAAAACATTTTAATTAATTTCCACGTTTTCAAATTGATTTTAAGGATTTATTTATATGGACATGAATGTTTTGAAATTATAATTCTTTTAAAAAGATTCAAAGTGGTATGGGACATTTTGATTCCAAAATCCCTTTTAAATGAATACCTTTATAAATTGTGATAATTTTAAAAGATTACATGAAAAGAGATATTTTTCTCAAAGCATTTTATTGATCATTTTCATCTATATCAACATCTTTTAATGGATTTTATAATTGTTTGAAGTTGATTAATTATTATACAAATCTTCCATATTGTATTGAATGTTTTTTTATATGTTTTACTATGGATGTGTTGTTTTTATACCATTCATGGTTTACGGATAATGTATTGACATTTAGTATGCTTGTTTTAATATGAATGTTTATGTTATATTTCACCCTTTTACAATGATGAATGTATTAGACTAGTATGTTCTGGGTTGGGGAATGGTAAAAGTAATCCCTTTGGGTTGGGGTTCGGATACAGCAGACCCTCTGAGATAGTGTCTAGTTATAGATATTTTCTGGGTTGGAGTCCGGTTACAGAGGCTTTCCAGGATGGAGTCCGGTTACATAGGCTCTCCTAGTTTGGGTCTGGATACAGTTAGCCCATAGGACCTAGCATGAGGCCTTGAAACCAAAATTAAATTCTTGTAATATGCATTCCCTCATTATGAAATTATTCAATAAATGTTATTATTTGACTAATATAATATAAATATAAATTTTTATATGGTAATTGATTATTTATTTTTTCCATATTATGTTCAAGTATATGTTTTAAAGGTTGTTGTTTTATTACACATCTTTCCTTAAAAGTGTATAGCTTCTGCTAAAATATTTACCATTACTAAGAATCTGAGCTCACCACTTTATTATGTTTTATTTTCCTAGGACACCAAATGTACAATTCTTCATCTACAAGGAGTTGGGACACTCTGTGAATCAATGTCCAAATCATCAGAGTATACCTCAAATGCTGCTATTGGATAATAATAAAGTTATGATACTATAGAAGATGAAGAGGAATGATTAAATTTCTTACATTTTTATTAATGTACTGTGTCATTTGAGTATTGTATTAATTATATACATGTTATAAGAATTATAGAGTATATAAGGATTGTATTGTAGTTTTATTTCATTAATGATGTGAGATTGTGTGGTAGAAAGAAAAGTGACTCAATAGCAGGTTATATTTTTGGAAAATATATGGTTCAGTGATAGATAAACCATAACATGGTTCTGATACTAAGGTAGTGATTTTGGAATAATACATGATTGTTGTGGATAAATTATATTGGATATTGTTGAAAACCGTGAAATTGATTAATGATTTTTATATTCCATAATTGTTGGAATTTACAAAATGTTTGGATAAAAGGAGTATATTTAGTATTCTATAGGGAATAAGGGATCCGGAATGTAATCAATAAGGTTTTATGGTAATTCAAGATGTTGGGGTGTTTTAAAAGAATACATGATGAAGGTGTTCACATGTTATTATGTGGAAAAAAGGATCTTCATTGTGTTTACCTTCCTTATAAATTTTGGACAGTGAGTTTTTACAGAAGTATTTTGGATAAGCCTATTTTGAGATTATTTTTGGATTTCCATAAAAAGGAAAACCCGGAGGTCTGACGACAACCCGTCGTGTCTGGAAAGGTCGCGAGACATGAACCTGAAACCGAATGGAGACACAGGTGTGTCTCCTACCACTGGCCCATGTGATTTCCTAGACTGAATAATATTGTTTTTTTAATGTTCAGGTAGATGAATATTAAATAAATTTTTTGAACCCTATACGAATAGGATAAATAGAATATTTTTTAGTCTTATTATCTTTAACAGAGAAAAATGAGTTTGTGGTTGAAATTAGTTAAAGGATGAAACTATACATGTTAGGTATTTTTTTATTCTTTTATTCTAAGAAAATATTAATTCATAATCGTTTGGTAAGATATCTTAAAACTAAAATTGTGTTATCCAAATTCATTATGTTTTGTTGAACTGATGATATTTTAAATAATCATAGATTTATGGCTTTGTGGCCCTCAATTCTACAATTGTTTGGGGCTGATGTCCTCAATCACTCCCTATAAATATTTACAATTTTACTCCAATTATGCGTCCCCAATTTCCAACAATGATCTCCTAATTGAGATCATAATTTTGTGGTGACTTTTTAACTGACCTTTTCCTCTTATTAAGACTAAATTTTATTAACCCAATTTCAAATGTGGGTTTTCCCATAAAGGTATTTTCTATTTTCATCCATTTATTTTCGATGAAAATTTTCAAATTGAGATGACTCAAATTATTGAATGGGGGAATAATGTAACACCCCATGATTTCATATTACGTTATTTATTCAATGTAATTCAATAACGTCCACTACACGCTACACCGAGTTCAAGCGCACCATGACTTACCAAACTAGTTGTTCACAAGAGGTTATGAATAGTATTAACTAAATATTTGTCTTTATATAATCCTTATAATTTTATAATTCATATTATGAGTTTCTTTGACATAATGAAAAAACAAATTCATTTTTTCAGATAAAAGAAGTATTTTAAAAAAATGTTATTTTACCGCCATTTAATAGAGAAAACTTTTTAAATAAAATATTTGAAACGTTAAATATTATATATGAAAATTTTAACTTCTTATTTAGAATCAGGAAATAAGAATTTAGATTCAATAATTTTTTTGTGTTTTTATGATAAATTTCAATTTTGGGTGAATAGTGAAAAATTCTTTATTTTAACTGAAAACAAAATTTTTAATAAAAATAATTTTAACTGTTAAATTATAGATTTTTAATGGGTTTTAAGTATAAATATATTATTTTTTTAACATTAATCCTATGTTATTCATTGGAAATAATTTCACTTTGAAATTCAACATAAACAAGTATCAATCTTTTGTTAGTTATTATTTCTTAAAAACATGCTTTTTGGTTTTGACAACAAGAATTTATTTTAAATTAATAAATGAAACATATATGTTTTTAATTTGGTAAAATAGAAATAATTATTGAAATCGGAGTATCAAAATTATCTTAGGGAGAAATTTTGGACTTTTCTGAAAACTATCAATTTTTTGTGAATAGTGAAAAACACTATGTTATTGGTTAAAACTGACTTTTTATTTAAATACATTTTTATTTTCATTAAATTTATATTAGGTCAAATAGATACATAATATCTATATATGTTCAATATAATTAATTGGAGTCATTTTATAATAATATTAGATATATAAAAAATTTATTCAACTTTTTACTGTCTTTTACCCGCCTCCTAAGAGAATTTGTAAATTTGCATGAAACATAATTTTAACACTTTTGTATGTTGAATTTTAAAAATCCAAGAGATACGGTTAAATTTATTGTGAAAATATGGTTCAATATGATCAAAAAAATTGGTGATTAGTAACTTTTGCCTTTTATTTACCGCGATTAAATGTAAATAGGGTAATTCATTTTAAAAAGAGTATTATAATAATAAAAAATTACATTAACACTTGTTCTAACATTATTGGATGAGTCATGGATGACCATGGGAACCTTTATGTAGATTTTGAGACCCCATGGAGACACTTATGAATGATAATGACTCTTTATTTTAATTAACATAAACTAAAGGAAAAAATGAATTAAACAAATGTCTTTTAGAAAATAAATTTTTACATGGGTTTATATAAGTCATCATTTATTCTAAAAATATTAATTGGAAATCTAAAAAAATTTCTTAAATTATGGTAATTGTTTTATAATTTTTAGACAACAAATAAATTCAATTTCTTATGGCATAATAATGATGTAGTATTTACCTCATTAATAAATGATTTAAATAAATAAGATTATTAATATTAACACTATATCCAAAACTTGTCCATCTATTGTTGGATGATTTTATTTCAACCACAAGTCATCTTATCGTTGAGTTTAATTATTTATGGACCTCTAGAGACAGAATTTCACTATATAATAAAATAATATTTTTACACTTTTCTAAAGAGCCCCTCCTCCCCCTTATAAAAGGATACCACTTCTATCGCATTCCAAACACCACTCAAGCCCCTTGGCTCATCCAAAAACAACCCAAATAATTTCTCAAGATCTATATATAACACCTATAAGCCTTACCTTAGGCAGAAGTAACTTCAATATGTTTTTTTGGTTCAAACCAAAGGAAGCTACCCAAACTAAAGGTAACAATTTCTCTTAAATTCCTTTCTATTCTTTTGTTTTATTTTACTTCTCCAACCCCCCAAAACACTTTTTATTCATTTTTTTGTGAAAACACCAGTATCATCATTATACTAGGATGTTTTTATGAGAAGGTTTCTAACTACATTGACATACACCTCCATCTACTGGATGAAGAACATACTGTTTCTGTGGTTGTTAAACTAACGCCTCAGGAATCGATGATTGTTCGATTATCTCTTACCGCATCTCATGGATGCCATTAAGAGGGAACTGTATTAATATTTAATATATATATATTATATTTATTTTTTCTTTGGCTTCTGTATTTTCCATTTATATCATACCTATATGGTTTCCATTGTGGGTAAAACGCGATAATTTCATTTGAGGATGTGCGGACTATCGCCCTCTCAAAGTGATATGACTCGTTAATGACTTATGTGAGAGATATAAATTATGGATTTAATGATAATATATATTATATTATACTGGAACAATAATATACCTATTTATCATAATTTTTTAAATCCATTAAAATATAAAATTTAAATTAATGTAGCGTTCATGCGTACATATGACATACCGTCTCCATGAACGGTGAATTTCATTTATCTTCTCCAAATGTTATGTACTGTTATAAATACATATAAATACTATAAATATATTATACATATGAAATCATAATGAGTAATATTTTTCTATATATAATTTAGATTTGACCACATGGACAATTTATTATTATAACAAGTCTATTTTTTACTCAAGTTCTGAACGTCGACAAAATGTCTGATATGAAATCAAATAATTAACTAATTGTAATAGAAAGGTAATAAGTGATATAAAAAAGAATAATAAACCTGAAAATATTGTTATTCAAGTAGAAATTAACTTAATTTTATAATTCTGGATGAACAATGAACACATGAGGGTGTCAAGTCAGACACGTGGTAAGGTGTTTCAAATCTCACTTTTTATTCCGTGAGATTTCCATTATTCACCACTTATTTATTTCATGTGGTATAATGTGTAATACCATTTGATATATATTACCATTATTCTATTTATATTCATGATATTCGATGATTAATTTGTTTTTGATTGACTATTTTTCATAAGACGCGATTGATTACAATGAGGTAAGGGTTATTTCCTCAATCTAATTATTATATGATATTGTTCATTTGTAAGTATTTTCAGGGACATACTTAACATAGATACCCATATTTTATAAAAATGATTTCAAAATAAATATTTTAAGGTTTTATGGGAGGTTCTATTTAACTAGATCATCCTTCTAAAATTTTTAATGATTTATCTTTCTAAACCATTTTAATTAATTTCCATGTTTTCAAAATAATTTTGAAGATTTATATATATGTATATGAATGTTTTTAAATTATAATTATTTTAAAAAGTTTCAAAGTTTTATGGGACACACTGATTCAAAAATCACTTTTAAATTACTAACTTTATAAATAGTGATAATTTTAAATGATTTCATGATAGAGGGGTATTTCTCCCAGAGCATTTTACTGATCATTTTTATCTATGTAAACATCCTTTAATGGATTTTAATGTTTTTTGAAGGTGATTTATTATGATACAAATATTCCATATTGTATTGAATGTTTTGTGATATGTTTCACTGTGTATTTTTTATTTTTATAACATTCATGGTTTATGGATAAATTATTGACATTTCATATGTTAGTATTAATTCCAATGTTTATGTTATATTACAAACTTTTCTTATGATGAATGTATTAGAATAGTATGTTTCGGGATGGGGACTGGTAAATTTAATCCCTCTGGGTTGGGGTCTGGTTATAGAAGACCCTCCGGGTTGGATTCCTATTATAGGGGCTCTCCAGGTTGTAGTCCAGTTACAGAGGCTCTCCGAGATAGAGACCGGTTACAGAGGCTCTCCGGGTTTGGGTCCGGTTACAGTTAGCTCATAAGTCCTGGCACGAGGCCGTGATAAAGAAATTAATGTCTGGTACTATACATTCCCACATTATGAAATTAGTTATTTCATGTGATTATTTGACTCGTAGAATATCCATGTGCATGTTTATATGGTAATGTTTGATTTATTTTTTCCATATAATGTTCAATTTTATGTTTAAAAGGCTGTTGTTTTATAAATCATCTTACCTTAAAAGTTTATAGATTCTACTAAATTATTTACCCTTACTGATCATCTTAGCTCACCCCTTTTTTATGTAATAATGCACTGACTCTGGGTAACTAGGGTTGGGGTGTTACAACTACACAGTATATTCCCATATCATGAAACCCTTTCACATCTTGTCAGTAACATGGTTTGTGTTTTTACAAAAACCAATTCAACTCAATATATTTAACCCTAATTTAATTTATTCCAGAACTACCTAATGAAAAAACATCACACAAGTCATAAGCCTTTAATTCATGATTTAAAAAAAATTCTGTATAATATAGTTTTTTAGCACAAAAACCCCATATGACCACGTTTAGGGCTCATATAAGTACATAGGACATCAAAATTCGTTCATGGATTTCACTACATGGATCGGGTCCATTACAGTCCAAATATTCCCATATAATTAATAATCATACCATTTATTATGATGTCCTTGTATATATCCTTTTATTTTTACACCATTCGTTCAACATCAAATTTAAATGGATAATTTTTATTAAAATTCTTATTATGTAGATTTTCAATACAGACATCTCAAAATATAAAAAAATATTTACCTTCTAAAATTAAATGTTTTAATTTAGTATTGAAATTATTTTAATTAACATCATGGGTATATTTTCTATATAGTTATAATTTAAAAAACACCCTCTAAAATATTTTCTTTAGGCCCTATTTTTATGATTTAATTGTGTATCGATAGATATAGTTTATGAGGTTATTTTTGTTTTGATAATTAAATCAAAATGTTGAACCCAATTATATTACCAATACATAATGATGGAATTATTATATATTTTAATGTGGAATTATTTAATCATAATCATATAATTTGTGGTTGGTAAATATATAACCCTGCAATGTATTTGTTAAATCTTCAAATACAATGAAATTAATGTTAACGGAATAGTGATTCTTGATATAAAATGGTAATCATGTTGTGATGCCTGATCTATAAAGTGAAATGGGTTGTCATTCCAAGTCCTATATGTGGAAAATGATGTGATACAAAATCTATTATAAAGATCATATGGTGAATTATAATACATTATGAGAAATATATTTGGTGTCCTCACCCAAAATGTTGAATTTCATTGTCTTGGTCGGTGCCATAAATATTTGATATGTGACCATATTTGGACCATGTATCATGATCATTTTCACATAATTTCATTGCCTTTAATCTATTTTATAGGCTTTCATAACTGAGATTACGAGTTATCTAATTAAAAATTGTAGAGTTTTTTTATTCTACGTTCTCATAAATTTATATGTCACTTATATATAAGTTTTATGATTTTATTATGATCTTAACCTTGGGAAAATGTTTATATGGTTATTATTCCTCTACTGCCCACATAGGATCAACTTGTTATTGTGCATACATATAAAATATGATTATTATGATTCTAACTTGTGATGTGTCCGGAAGAATATCGATTATGATAAAATAATGTGGAAATATCCAAATTAACTGTAAGATAAAACACTAAAATAGATAATCACGAAAGAATCTAATGAATATGAATATTGGGTTTTGAAATTTGTCTATAATGTATTGTTTTAATTATAAAAATGATGTAATAAAATTTCTTGTTATTCATGTATCACTTAAGTTTGTAACGGATAATGTTTTGGCTATTATTTGATTATACTTTATTAATAATTGGATGTATTGTTATAAAACCTATGTGAGAAACAAAGAGATTTTTCTATGTATAAGATGTAATATAGAAATACTGATAATTCATGATTATATTTTTTTCCAAGAAATAGATCACTATTACAAAACTCTAAAATTATTTTGGTTGTTCCTTATATGTACTTCTAGATAATAATCCCAAATGGGTTTGTTGGTATATGACTCATTCATCACTCTAATGCAAGATTAGGTGTCCTATAAAACTCACAATGGATATTATTTTAATGATAATTTGTTTTTTATAATCATTTATGAGTGATTAATTTACTAGTTAATATTTGGGGTTAGGTTGAGAATAATTGGATAACCAAACCTAATCTAAACTAATGAATTATTGGAAAACATGTTGATGTAAAATAATAAAATATATTAATTATGAATACTTATTAGGTTATTGATTATAATAATTCCCTATGATATTATATTTTCCTCAATCATATTGAGACTTTTTATATTTATCGATGGATAAAAATATAATGAATCTCAATTAAAAATTAGTTTTAGTGGATCTAAAATGACATTCTCAATGATAAATACCTTGGAAAGAGATTTTAACTGGGAATTATATTAATTATTCCATATGATATATTATATAATATGATGAAAAAATTAACCATTTCTTTAATATTAAATTCATTGATGAATACATTTTTCAATAATCAGTAAAATACTTGATATTAATCTGATGTGTGAGATGGTATTAAAACACATTTATGTTATAAATTTGGGAAAACCAAAATTTAATTACCTCAATGCTACTAAAATATAATTTAATTACGGAACATGGAACATTGAGAACCAAATATTGAGGAAATTTTATGTATAATTTGCACACTATTTAATGATATAGAGTTCATTATAATTTAAAATTCATAGTTCAACATCTTATTTGTGGTGAACATAATATTTAAAAATTTCGTTATTGTAATCCATGGACTAACTAATAATTTGAGAATCACCAACATACAATACCAAAATGAAAATGGAATTATAATACATTCAATTCTCAAAAAGTAGATCATACAGTTTAATGTATGCCTACCCTCCAATATGTAGATGTAAATTTGTTGTTGGAATTTAATTATAGACATTATTATATAATGAAAAAACATTTTTGGAATGAGAATCAATTTCCCTATTATTTGACTGATGAAAAATGTAATGGTCGTAGGATTACAATATTCCATGTTTAGTATTATAATAATTTTCATTGATGAAATATTATTATCCTTCAATTATAAAAGTATACCAAAATTATTTATATATAGGTTTCATTAACATTAAGGAATATTTATCTATTTTAATAAAAACACATTTCATTTTACCATAAGATAATATATCAAATAAAATATCATCATAAAAACCCATGAGAAATAAATTATATAATTTTATTCTTTATACCAATATACATAAACTCTTAACCAAAATAGTTGGTGAAAAACAGCATGTTAAGGATAATATTTTTATAACAATAGATAATGCACCCCATGGTTGTAAGGTTAAAAAATACATATTAATTATATCATTTGTTTTCACTATAATTTATATTTTATTAGATTTTTATATTGTTGTGTGATAATTAATGTTCACAAGAAATAATTCCACATCAATGGCAGAATGCCATGCCTTAGAATTTAAGGAGGCGTGATATTTTTATAAACTATCTATTTATAATTATAGAAATTTTCGATAAAACATAGATGTAATTTATATATTTTATGTAAAAATTTATACCTGACTATGATTAAAAGAAAAATAATCTATTAATATATGGAAATACATCAAAAGAAAAATATGAAACATTTTGTCAAGGCCTCGGCCAAGACGTCTAAAAATGATTAAGGCCTCTGCCAAAACCATATGTCAATTTGGGAAAGGCCTCATCCAATTCCACGTCTAATGGTCTCATGAGACCTACCGATCCACCAAGGAGCTATAGTTGGCTCCACCCATCACATATTATGTCAAATACATTCCTCATATGAAAAAGTTGGAACTAAAGAAAAAAATCCGTATTAAAACTACCATATCAAATGCCAGCACTTTATCCATAAACCATGAATGGTATAAAAATAACACAACCACATTAAAACATATCACAAAATCTTCTATACAATATAAAAGATTTTTATTATAAAAAATCAACTTCAAACTTGTTTAAAATCCATCAAAGGATGCTAACATAGAAGAAATGAAAACTGTTTGATGGAAATAACTCTTTCTATTTTGAAACCATGTTAAAGTCACATAATTATAAAAGAAAATATTTAATTTTAAAATATTATTATAATATTGTATGGAAAATTTTGACGATGTAATAATGGTAGAATGTTGCTTCACCCTCTCTATAAGTTAAAAAATTACATTCTTACCTTAATTTTGTAGAAAATGTCTTAAAGTACCTCGTTTGGAAAATGATGAAAATATTTCTTACGAAACAAATATTTTAAACTATAGGTATAAACGACTTTAACCCATTTTCTATTAAATAGTATTTTTTTTTGAAATACATTTTTTATGAAAACACGGATGTGGATGATAAAGAGGTCCCAATAGATATTTACGTAAATACAACCTCGGATTATAAAGAGATTGTGAAATTAACCCTTACCTTGTAATTTTCCTTAGTCAATGGTATGTTATCCTCATGTATAATTGTTGAAACATTGTTATTAAATTATAAAAGAACTATATACATAAATATGATATCATATATGATCCTCTAATATTGCTTTGTTAATAATATTTCAGTATTTTCATCGTTTCTGGTTTTAACAGATTCATTTTCCTTTATATACATGGTTACGTAATCTGTGTTTATTATGAATAGGATGTATTTGATTCATATAAAAAATGATTTTATGATCATAAACATTATTTTTAAATATAAAATGAAAATTATTCTTGAATGATTATGATTGGGAAATAAATCTTATTGTGTTCGTGGAGATGGTAATCTATACGTAAGAATGAGCGATGATATCATTATATTGATGGTGAAATCATATGTAACTAGATGGTGTATCATATATACAGAATCTCAAAGTCGTGTACAATGAAATCTATTTAATTTTCCAAAGGTAAACGTACCATGGAAGATTGGGGTGTTACATTCATTTCTCATTCAAATAATTTCATCCTCAAAATTTCTAAAATACTACAACACAAAAAAATTTGTGTGGTTCTTCATCATAAGTTACTCTGGTTCCCACGTTGCCTCTTCCATCTTATGGTTTCCCCATAGTACTTTTACTAGACTATTCATCATATTTATCTACACTTGTTCTCTGGTAACATGAATCTTGGCAGGCTCTTCACATTAAGAAAAATCAGGTTTCAGTTAAATTTCCTCATAGGTGAGTACATGTGTAGGGTCAGGAATGTATTTTCCCAATAGTGAAACCTGGAACACATCGTGAACTTTGGAGATACTATGTGGAATTTCCAAATGGTATGCAACATCTCCAATTCATTCTAGAATTTCAAAAGGTCCGATGTACTTGGGACTTAATTTACCCTTCATACCATGTTGTATAACTCCTTTCCATAAAGATACCTCTAAGAAAAAATGATCTCTTTCCTGAAATTAGAAATACATCCGTTGGTTATCGGCATAGCTCTTCTACCTATATTTAACTACTTATATGTGAGTTTGAATAATATTCACTTTTTCTATTTTTTCCTCAATATATTTTGGGCCTAAGAGTTTTCTTCCACTAAAATAATCACAACAAGTTGTTGTGTGACATCTCTTTCCATATAATGCATCATATGGTGCCATATATATACTTTAATAAGAATATATTGTTACAGGAAAATTTTACCATGTATAAATATTTATCCCACATACCTTGAGAGCCATGTGAGAAAGATATCAACATGTCTTCTAATGTTTGAATAGTCCGTTCTGATGATCCATCAGTTTGAGAGTGGTAGGTTGTGGTCAAATGAATTTCAGTATCTTAGGAATTTTGAAGTCATTTCCAAAATCTTGATAAAAAACGGGGATCACGGTCATAAATAATCAATAGGGTTACTCTATGAAGTCTTACAACTTCATTAATATACAATCATTATAAACATTCAGGTGGTAAATATTCTCTAATAGCATGAATATGTTTTGACTTGGTAAAACGATCAACAATGACCCATATTGAATAATTATTTCTAGGAGTCTTAGGTATCCCCTATACAAAGTCCATCATAATATCATCCCATTTCCAATTAGGTATGGAAAGATGTTTCATGAATACTCTAGGATGTCGTCATCCATCTCTCACTTGTTTGAAAACCATACATCATGACACAAAATTAGCAATCTCTATTTTCATGTTGTCCCACAAAAAATGTTCCTTCAAATATCTATACATCCTGGTTATCCAAGGGTGTATAGAGATATTTGAGCTATGAGCTTCATCCAACAATTCCCTTTTCAGACCAGGTATATCGAGAACACAAAGCCTCTTCCCAAATTTCAAAATTCCAACATTATATACGAAGTCACTCAGTATCCAATCATTTACAGCATTAATCTTCTTTTGAAACTCCTCATCATTAGTCTGAGAACACTTTATCTTTTATAGTAAATATGGATTGGAAACCATTTGAAAAATTATTGATGTTTCACCTTCCATGGTTATTCCCATATCCATATTTACTATATCTATTAAAATATTATCCCTTTCAACTATCATCTTGTTCCAAACTCCATGGTCCTCTATACTCAAAGCATCTACAACATTATTTTCCATCCTTGGGTGGTAGTTTATAGAGTAATCATAATCCTTTAGTAGTTCATTCCATATTCATTTCCTCATGTTTAGTTCTTTCTTTGAGAAAATACACATCAAAATCTTGTGATGAGTAAAAATCTCACATTTTTCACCATAGATATAGTTTCCTCATATCTTTAGAGAAAATATTACAGCTGCTAACTCAAGATCATGTGTGGGATGGTTTTTCTCATGAATATTTAGCTATCGTGATGTATAGGAAATAACTCTATCATTCTTTATAAGGACCCGACCAAGTCCTTTCTTTGAAGCTTCAGTATAAATAACAACCCCATCGTTCCCTGATGGTAGAGTCAACATAATAGCATTAACTAATATTCTATTCAGTTCTGAAAAAAAATTCTTCACACTATTTTGTCCAAAATACATTAACCACTTTATGTGTGATCTTGGTTAATGGGTTATCCAATAGGGAAAAATTCTTGACGAAACATCGATAATAACCTACTAAAAAATTAAACTGCATGCCTCTGTTATACTCGTCGGTGCTGGACATTCTTGGATTCCCTTGGTCATTGAAGTATCAACAATCATTATATTATTAGAGACAATATGGCCAACAAAAGAAATTTATTGAATCCATAATTCACACTTGCTAAACTTCCCATATAATTTATTTTTCCTAAGAATCTTCATAATAATGCACATGTGATTTTCAAGATCTTCATAGCTTTTGGTTTATACCAAGATATCATCAATGAATACCTCTACAAATTCATCACGATATTCCATGAATACACAATTCATTAGATCTTTGTAGACAGTGGGTGCATTAGTCAATCCAAGAGGCATTATTGTAAACTCATAATGCTCGTACCTAGTTCGAAATGATGTTTTCAGAGTGTCTTCCTTATTCACAAACAACTGATGATATCCAGATCGAAGGTCAATCTTTGAAAAAAATTGAGCTCCATGAAGTTGGTCAAATAAATCATCAATGTGATGTAGGGGATACATGTTCTTTGTTATTATATAATTAATCTCCCTTTATTCAATGGACAACCTCGTAGATCCATCATTATTCTTAACAAAAATGACAGGGGCTCCCCATGGAGAAACCATAGGGCGAATAACTCTTTTATTACTCAATTCCTCAAGTTGTTTATTTAGTTCCACTAATTCCACAGTGGCCATTCTATATGGGGTTCTCAATATGGGCCTTGAGAAAATAATTAAATTAATATAAAACTCAATCGCTCGTTCTGGAGAATTTCTAGGTAAATCCTCTAGAAACACTTCAATATATTCTTGCAGAATAGGTCTGTCCTCTATTCAAACATTATTTTCCTCTAACATAGTTATTTCATTCTGATAATCCACAATAATTGAATTTAGTAGAGCTATTGGGGGTGGATCTAGATTAGAATTATATGGTGATGTTTCTGTTATAAAGATATGGTACTCTTTATCATCATCGATAATTGAAACCTCCTTATTTTTACAAAGATTTTTTGCATCATGGTCCAAAAGGAAATCCATTCCAAGGATTATATCAAATACATTCATTGGTATAAATATTAGATCAGTAGATAAATATCTTTTATATTCCTTAATGGGGACTGATTCACAAAATACTGTTTCAATAATACTCCACTTAAGAGTTTTTACTGACAACTCCCTTGTAAAATCAAAGTTAAAATATCAAATTTTTTTAGAAAACTTGGAAGATATGAAACAATGTGATGATCCAGAATCAAATAAAGCATTGGATAATGTTGAGGAATCCATTAAATTACATTCCACCATGTCTTTCGGAGCTTTAACCTCAGTAGTAGTGATCACATAAGCTTGGCCTTGATCCCTTGGAAATTCTGAGGTATGTTTTTCTAATGATTAGGATATTCATTTACATAATGTCTCATCTCCGTTAAATTTTTGAACTTAACATTGGTATCTTATTTATTCCCCTTACAATCACTAGCTAGATGTCATTTCTATCACCATGTTTTGAATACTATTTTTCCTTTTAGACAGGAACCAGGGTTCTTCCTTCCAAAATTATAACAGGGTGGAAATTTCACTCTTCACTTCTCATGTGTTTTCTTGTTTTCCTTCCCGTAGTGTTCAGAAGATCTATTCTTCTCTTGATTTTCATAAAAGTCATAAGATTTATAGAATTCATTTTCTGTCTTGATAACACGTGAGAAAATATATTCATATGGTGAGAAGAATTGTGCAAGTAATGATCAATGAAAAAATGGTTTTAACCCATAAAATAAAATATCAGCCATACTTCTTGGGTTACATATATAATTTGTAGCATGCCTTGGTAACCATGTCATGTTAGCTTCATAATTTGCAACATTTTCATCCTCTTTTTGTCTCTAACTCTGAAATTGCCTTTTTATATCCGATCTATGGTCACGTGTGTCACAACCCCCTCCCAGCAACGATGCCCCTCCTGAGCTGGAAATGGTGGAGGGAGATAATGACCCCCTGATTCCCTCCTCCAGTAGGCCCCGGAGTGGCGACTAGCACCAAGGGTATTAGCTTTTCACAAATATGGGAGGCATTATCCATTTTATTAATTTTAGATTGGGAAAAAGGATGAGTCAAACACCAATAATAAGAAAAGGAACAGGTATTGAAATAGCCAAAAACAAATCCCATATGCTTGCTTTATACAATAGTGAAACAAAACTACAAGTACATAAAAGCTCCATGTACTGTAACAAAAAGTAAAGAAAAACAACAACAACAAACAACAAAAACTCCCCCTGCCCGACTAGTAAGGTCCTGCATTGTCCCTGTAGTCCTCCTGAAAACCAAAAGGAAAACGTAGGGTGAGCATACATGTATACTCAGAAGGGAGACCTAAATCTCTCGTGCACAATTGGGGATACATCCTAATGCCCCGTGAGAAAAAAAGAAGAACCAAAACCTAGTAAGGAATCTATCCACCAAGCCTCACCAGTCACACTCAAAAAGTAACACAAGTCAATAGAGTATAGTATTAATGTTATCAGAGTATGGGTACCCCTCACCACCTTCCCCATGGTTATTGAAGACATCCTACGCATCAAACCAATCCCTCCATTCTCACTGCAGTCCCACTCCCTCATCCCGCCCGCACACACTTGGGCCACATCCTCACGCAGTCCCACTGCCAATCCCCACCCGCAAACACCTAGGCCACAACTGTCACATGTAACCACACCTAAAAACACCTAGGCCCGAACAACCATCGTCATAACTAAATACACCTAGGCTAGAAGATCCACTGCCATGCCCGAAGACACCTGGCCTCATCCCAAAAACACTTGGTAAACCACCTGCGCGCACACACCTGGGCCATAACCACCACACTACCCCACCCGAAGGTTTTTGGGGTAATAATGGACTTTAGGTCATAACATCCTGCCCGAAGATACTTGGGATATCTGGGAAAGGGATCAGAAGGGATCTAATAACCAGTAACTAATAGAAGTGTTGGGAAAAACACCCTCCCCCATGAAATGGGGTTGTTAGGCACTAAGTGCTCAAATTGGGTGGGGTGAGACAAAACACATAGACACAAATATATATGTGTATAAAAAACACACAGCCTAACCTATGGCTTCAAAATTGGGAAACTGAGCACGTTCCTCGGCACTGCTATGTCGAAGCATGCATACAACAAACAACCCCAACCACATTTATGTTTTCATGTTCAACAGCTTTTGTAACGCCCCGACCCCAGTTACCCAGAGTCGGTGCATTATTACATAACATTGGCATGATCACAAGAAAGATCAAATATCGAAAGACCGATTGGTTTAGTAGCCTTGGAAACACTAGATATATTCATAAGTTTTACATTACATCATAAAATGAAAAACTACTACAACAACATAATGTTTCCACAATCCACACTATTAACCCCTCATAAAATCCCTGCAGGTCATTCATAACTTACTTCTTCACATCCTGGGAAAAATAAAACATAGAAAAGGGGTGAGCTCAAATGCCCAGTAAGGATAACAATATAGCGGAAACTTTCATAAATAAGAATAAACATTTAAGGCATTGCATTACTAAAACAAAAGCCTTTTAAACTTTAACTTCGACATAGTATGGCAAAAGTAAAATGAAATAATGCCATTTACTTATTCACATGGATATTCTACTAATCGAATAATCACATGAAAAAATCAATAACCACTTTCATAATGTTGGAATGCATAATGCCACACTATCATAACCACATAGCCAAGGCCTCGTGCCAAGACTACAAATAAGATTTTTTCAAGGCCTTGTGCCAAGACACTAGTTTGTCTCATGAGACCTACCGATGCAATTTTTTTAGAAGATACTTATGTTTAAAATTGCTAAAATACATTCCAGTGTTTTTCTGAAAACATTATGCTAGCTTTTGAAAACAAAATAACTAATTCTGAGACTGCTCGACTAATTACAGGCCATGATGGGTCCACTCCCAATCCCTTCCTGTCTACCAAACTCGAGAGTCAGGTTTTCTGAAAACATTTTTAAGCTTGCGTTAAATACATATACATTTGCACTGGATTTTCATATATTTGAGAGAAATATATATTTTTTGAAATCATTTAAAAATCACATAATTATAAAAGAAAACCTTTATTTTGAAAATATCCATACAAGTGTGTAATGGAAGATTCAAAGGTGTAATAATGGAAGAGAATAACCGCACCTTCCGTATAAGTTAAAAAAAGACATTCTTAACTAAATTTTGTCGAAAAGGTTAAAAAGGACCTTGTTTTGAAAACGACGGAAAGATTCCTTTATAAACCTCTTATAAAAAGTCAAACAAGGGTATAAATGACTTTAACCCATATTCTTGTAAATAGTAAAAATGTTTTGAAATACATTTTTAAGAAACATGGATGTGGATGATAAAGATATCCCAGTAGATTATTACGTATAAACAACCTCGGATAATGAAGAGATTGTGAAATAACCCTTAACTTGTACTTTTCCTTGGTTGGGGTAGGTTAACCTCCTGTATAATGGTGAAATAATTGTTATTAAATTATACAAGAATCATATATATTAATATGATATCATATATGATCTTTTAACATTGATTTGTTAATAATATCTTAGAATTATCGTCGTTTCGGGTGTTAACTTACTTGTTTTCTTTTATATGTTTTGTTACGTAAGACATGTTTGTAAAGGATAGTTTGTATATTATTCATATCCAGAATGATATCAAGTCCTTAAACATCATTTTTAAATCATCAAATGATAATTATACTTGAATGGATACGATGGAGAATGAATCTCATCGTGTTCGTGGAGACTGTAGTCCGTACGTACGCACGAGCGACAATATCATTCTTTTGAAATTAAAATAATATATAAATGGATGGTATATCATATATAAAGAATCATTAACATGTTATATTTATTATTTACATGAGTTACACATCATTATTATACCCATCCAAATAATATTATATTGAATAACAATTACACCACGACGTGGAGACGGTAAGCCGTTCGTACGCACGTATGGTGACATGTTATTCAAAGGGTGGATAGAATACTGAATATGGTTTTACCATATTTATAATAACATCACAGTATATGTAAGATACTGGAGTTATTATTTTATAATGGTAAGAACAAAGAAAGAAGAAGTGGAAGAAGAAATGAACTTGGAGAAGGGTGGTGAAATTATTACCTCTTCTTCGGGTTCTTCCTTTTGATTTGATCAAAAGGGCTCCTTAGGTTGGCTTTCTGATCCAAATAAGGCCTCTAGGTTGTAGTGAGGGATGTTGGGAGAGTATTTGGGCAGAGTTTGGCCGAACCAAAAGGCTTTTAAGGTGTGAAGAAATGGGAAGGAGGAGTGCCCTTTTATAAGAGGGGTGAGGGGCACCTTTGGAAAAGCTAGAAATATTAATTTATAATAAATTCATATTCGGTTTCTAATGGCTCCAAAGTTGATTATTCAAAGTTTAAAGTGGGGATAGGTCGAAAACCACTCAACAAATAGAATTTATACAGGTTTGGGTACTTATATTAACTTTATCTTTAAGTATTAACTCTAAGTTAATTAGTTTCACTTTTACAATGTCTCTTTGTATTTTTATATAATATGGTTAATAAACATACTATATACATCCAAGCGACCCCCAAGTGGTACATTAATGATGAACCTATCATGATATAAGTCTCTTTGCCGAACCTTAGATTTTTAGGAATTTAATATCAATTAATAATATAATATTTTTTTTAAGAACTCTTTTATGTCAATTTTGACACTATTCAATAGTTGATTTTTGTGAAACTCATAACAGATTGATTACTTCGAAAAAAGTCAATTAAATCAATCCTAATATATCATATTATCCTGGAAAATTAGTTTAATTCATTAAAAGTTTCATATTATATTTATTTGGGTATTCATAATATCAATTATTTTAATTTTTCACAATTATAGTAATTACTGCATCATCATTGTGTCATAAATAAAATAAATTATTTAATGTCTAAAAATTCTAAATAAAATATCCTTCTGTAGGAAATCTTTTTAGCTTTCTAATGAATATTTATAATCTAAAATCCAACTTATATAACCCTATGTAAAAATTGTTTTTCTAAAAGATATATGCTTGTGTCATTTTTGTATTCATTTTGACTTAATTAAAATAAAGTGTCATTATCACTTACAAGTGGATCCATGGGGTCCCAAAATTGACACAAAGATGCCCATGGTCGACCATGTATCAACCAATAGGGTTAAGACACGTTTTAGGGTAATTTAGTATTATTATAATATTATTTTTTTAACCCTTATTTACCGGATAAACCCTTAACCATGGTAAATAAAATATTTACCGCAGTAATTATACAAAATGTCTAAAAATAAAAGTTACCTATTTACAAAATTTGAAAATCCTGATTCCAAATATGGAATCCATTTTCCTAAATTCAAAACACAGAAGTGGCAGAAATTAATTTAAAATTAATTCCCGCTGTTAAAACAAAAAGCGTGTTTTTAAGAGATAATAACTATCAAAAGATTGACACTTGTTTATGTTCGGTTTAATTGTAAAATTATGTCCAATGACCAACATTATATTAAATGGTAAAAATATATTCTAAATATACTTTATAACCACTCAAATTCATAATTTATCACTACTAATTATTTTGATTCAAAAAGTTGTTTTTAATTAAAATTTAGTAATTTTCACTATTCATCAAAATATGAAAGTTATCCGAAAAGTACCAAAATTTCACCTTAGGCTAAATTTGATATTCCGAATCCAAAAATGAAGTCCATTTTAAAATATAAAATATATATAACTTCAAAAAGTAGGTATTACTATTCATAACAGCTAGTTTGATTGGTTACGGTGTGTTAGAACTCGAAGTTGCGTACAACACACGCTACTGTTTTATTCAAAGGAAAGCGTACCGTGGAAGCTTGGGATGTTTCATTTTAAATTTTTTGATGTCTCTATTTAGTCAAAAAGTTTAAAATATTGTATTTAAAAAGGTTTCACTATCAAAAGTTGATAAAAGTGCAATACTGAAAATGAATCTGTTCTTGCATTATGACTAAGAAACTCATAATATGGATTCTAAAATTATAAGGATTATATAAAGTTTAAAATTTAGTTAATACTATTCATGACCTCTTTTAATGGCTTTTTTTTGGTAAGTCATGGTGCAATTGAACTCAGTGTTGCGTGTAGTGCACGTTATTGAATTATTTTGAAGAAATAACACACTATGAAATCTTGGGGTGTTACATTTTCCCCTCCTTCAATAAATTGCGTCCTCGCAATTTGAAATTGTTCTTCAAAAATAAAAGGTTGAAAGTAGAAAATATATTTGTGGGAAAACCCACATCGGAAATTGGGTTACTAAAATTTAGTCTTAATATGAGGAAAAGAGAAATGAAAGGGTCACCACCAAATTATGATCTTGATTAGGAGAACATTGAAGGCAATTAGAGACATATAATCGGAGGACAAATGTAAAAATTTATAGGTAGTGATTGAGGTCATCAATCACAAAAAAGTGTATAATTGAGGTCCTTAAACTCATCAATCTATGATGATTTGAAGTACCATCGGTTCAACAAAATATAGGGTATTGGGATAACACATTTTTGACGTTTCAAAATATCTTAGTTGAAATCCCACATCGAAAAATTAATTAACGAGGTCTCTATTTAAAATAAAGAGTCGAAAGTATGAAGATTACCGAAAATAACACATACTAGGGTTCCATGTAAGAAAATATGGATATGGAAGAAAAATCTAATCATCAATTATTTGATGGAGAGTGGTAGAGAACATGGCTATGAAAAGGCCAACAATCCAAAAGCCATAAATTAGTGATGATTTAAGGTACCATCTACGAAAACATTTTTGTTCTAAGTTTCTTTTCTTAATATTGAGGAATTTATTTATGAGATTGGATAAGATCATAAGGAGATATACTAACTTTATAATTATAGTTTTATCCATTAATAAATTTCTACCACAAACTCATCTTTCACTCTAAAAGATAATAGAATGTAAAAAAAATTCTATTTACACTATTCGTATAGGGTTCCAAAATAAACGAATTTATATTTCATCTACAAGATCTTTTAATAAAAAATACATTATTTAATCTAGGACATCTCGTGGGCCAGTGGTAGGTGATACACCCTTGTCGCCCTTCGGTTGCGGGTTCAAGTCTCGCAGCCTTGCCGGACGCGACGGGTTGCCGCCCGACCTCCGGGTTGTCCTTTTATGGCAATCCAAAATAATCCAAACTAGAACTATCCAAAATAATTCTATCCATACTCACAGTCCAACATTTATAAGTAAGGTAAACATAATGTAGAACCTTTTTACCCCGTAATAGCATATGAATACCTTCATCATGTATTATTTTAATACACCGAAACATCCTAAATTACCATATTTTTTATTGATTACATTCATGCTCCCTTATTCCATATAGAAAGTTGGATATACTTCATTAATCCAAAAATGTTTTAAAAGCCAACAATGATGGAATATACAAATCATTAATCAGTTCCAGGGTAGTCAAGAATATCCAATATAATTTATCCAAAACAATCACATATTATTCCAAAATCACTACCTCAGTATCAGAACTATATTATGATTTATCATTCTCTCAACCATATATTTTCCAAAAATTTATCCTGCTTTTGAGTAACTTTTCTTTGTTCCACACAATCTCAAGTCCTTAATGAAATAGTATTGCAGTACAATCCTTATATACTCCACGATTATTGTAACAAGTACATTGTTGATACAACACTCAATTGACATAATCAAAATAAGAACTCGAATCATTCCTCTTCATCTGTGGTAGTATCATAACATGATTATTATCCAATAACATCATTTGCGGCATAGTCTGTTGACTGGGACATAGGTTCGCGTAGTGTCCAAACTCCTTGCAAATGAATCATTGTACATTTGAAACCATTCTCTTACCCTTGCATTCACGTACTTTATGCCCTTTTCCTCCACACTTATAACAAACTCCCATTCCTTTCAGGCAAGTTCCAGGGTGTTTCTTTCCACAGTTACCACATATGGGAAAATTCTTCTTTTCCCTCTTACTTTTATCCATCTTTCTCTCTTCCATCCTTTTCTTCTCTTGCTTCCCTTCAAAGCCATATGACTCAGTAAACTCTTTACTTATCTTATCAACACATGATATTATTTCTTCATATGATGATAATACATGGGAGACTATTTCTCTTATAAATTCTAGCTTAAGACCATGAAAGATATGATCCTTCCTTCTCTTTGGATCATGTGCATTTCTGGAGTTCTCATTCCTTCTACTGGGCGCCATTTCTAAACAATGGCATACACTAGATTAGTTTATGAATCAAAATACATAATCCCATACTTATAAAACACTTAACATAAATTGAACTATTTATGGATATAATCCATAATCATAAGAATGTTTTCTTTGAGGAAGTATATACTCATAATCCCTTCAAAATGATTTGTAAAGAAAATGAGAGTTATCCTAAGCATATCCCCCGGGAGTGTCGTAACCAAGAGTGCAACAAGGCCCGTTGTCGTGCACCAGTTCCCGTTTGAGTCTATCTCAAAGCGGTGTTTTCGGGTTTTACCCCTAGGTACATCTGTGCCAGAGCCGCCTCTACCTGCTCGTATCCAGACAGGGATGTATTGCTTGGAAAACTCACAAAATCTCTACAATACCAAAATTCTAGGAAGTTCTTCTAAACTAATCCTCAAAGTTAATCTTAGGTCTACGTGCTCTAATCAGAGTTTATCTAAATCTAGCTTCCAAGGTTTGTACTAAAATTCCTTTGATACCAACTGTAACGCCCCGACCCCAGTTACCCAGAGTCGGTGCATTATTACATAACATTGGCATGATCACAAGAAAGATCAAATCTCGAAAGACCGATTGGTTTAGTAGCCTTGGAAACACTAGATATATTCATAAGTTTTACATTACATCATAAAATGAAAAACTACTACAACAACATAATGTTTCCACAATCCACACTATTAACCCCTCATAAAATCCCTACAGGTCATTCATAACTTACTTCTTCACATCCTGGGAAAAATAAAACATAGAAAAGGGGTGAGCTCAAATGCCCAGTAAGGATAACAATATAGCGGAAACATTCATAAATAAGAATAAACATTTAAGGCATTGCATTACTAAAACAAAAGCCTTTTAAACTTTAACTTCGACATAGTATGGAAAAAGTAAAATGAAATAATGCCATTTACTTATTCACATGGATATTCTACTAATCGAATAATCACATGCAAAAATCAATAACCACTTTCATAATGTTGGAATGCATAATGCCAGACTATCATAACCACATAGCCAAGGCCTCGTACCAAGACTACAAATAAGATTTTTTCAAGGCCTTGTGCCAAGACACTAGTTTGTCTCATGAGACCTACCGATTCAATTTTTTTTAGAAGATACTTATGTTTAAAATTGCTAAAATACATTCCAGTGTTTTTCTGAAAACATTATGCAAGCTTTTGAAAACAAAATAACTAATTCTGAGACTTCTCGACTAATTACAGGCCATGATGGGTCCACTCCCAATCCCTTCCTGTCTACCAAACTCGAGAGTCAGGTTTTCTGAAAACATTTTTAAGCTTGCGTTAAATACATATACATTTGCACTGGATTTTCATATATTTGAGAGAAATATATATTTTTTGAAATCATTTAAAAATCACATAATTATAAAAGAAAACCTTTATTTTGAAAATATCCATACAAGTGTGTAAGGGAAGCTTCAAAGGTGTAATAATGGAAGAGAATAACCGCACCTTCCGTATAAGTTAAAAAAAAGACATTCTTAACTAAATTTTGTCGAAAAGGTTAAAAAGGACCTTGTTTTGAAAACGACGGAAAGATTCCTTTATAAACCTCTTATAAAAAGTCAAACAAGGGTATAAATGACTTTAACCCATATTCTTGTAAATAGTAAAAATGTTTTGAAATACATTTTTAAGAAACATGGATGTGGATGATAAAGATATCCCAGTAGATTATTACGTATAAACAACCTCAGATAATGAAGAGATTGTGAAATAACCCTTACCTTGTACTTTTCCTTGGTTGGGGTAGGTTAACCTCCTGTATAATGGTGAAATAATTGTTATTAAATTATACAAGAATCATATATATTAATATGATATCATATATGATCTTTTAACATTGATTTGTTAATAATATCTTAGAATTATCGTCGTTTCGGGTGTTAACTTACTTGTTTTATTTTATATGTTTTGTTACGTAAGACGTGTTTGTAAAGGATAGGTTGTATATTATTCATATCCAGAATGATATCAAGTCCTTAAACATCATTTTTAAATCATCAAATGATAATTATACTTGAATGGATACGATGGAGAATGATTCTCATCGCGTTCGTGGAGACGGTAGTCCGTACGTACGCACGAGCGACAATATCATTCTTTTGATATTAAAATAATATATAAATGGATGGTATATCATATATAAAGAATCATTAACATGTTATATTTATTATTTACATGAGTTACACGTCATTATTATACCCATCCAAATAATATTATATTGAATAACAATTACACCACGACGTGGAGACGGTAAGCTGTTCGTACGCACGTATGGTGACATGTTATTCAAAGGGTGGATAGAATACTGAATATGGTTTTACCATATTTATAATAACATCACAGTATATGTAAGATACTGGAGTTATTATTTTAGAATGGTAAGAACAAAGAAAGAAGAAGTGGAAGAAGAAATGAACTTGGAGAAGGGTGGTGAAATTATTACCTCTTCTTCGGGTTCTTCCTTTTGATTTGATCAAAAGGGCTCCTTAGGTTGGATTTCTGATCAAACTAAGGCCTCTAGGTTGTAGTGAGGGATGTTGGGAGAGTATTTGGGCAGAGTTTGTCCGAACCAAAAGGCTTTGAAGGTGTGAAGAAATGGGAAGGAGGAGTGCCCTTTTATAAGAGGGGTGAGGGGCACCTTTGGAAAAGCTAGAAATATTAATTTATAATAAATTCATATTCGGTTTCTAATGGCTCCAAAGTTGATTATTCAAAGTTTAAGGTGGGGATAGGTCGAAAACCACTCAACAAATAGAATTTATACAGGTTTGGGTACTTATATTAACCTTATCTTTAAGTATTAACTCTAAGTTAATTAGTTTCACTTTTACAATGTCTCTTTGTATTTTTATATAATATGGTTAATAAACTTACTATATACATCCAAGAGACCCCCAAGTGGTACATTAATGATGAACCTATCATGATATAAGTCTCTTGGCCGAACCTCAGATTTTTAGGAATTTAATATCAATTAATAATATAATATTTGTTTGAAGAACTCTTTTATGTCAATTTTGACACTATTCAATAGTTGATTTTTTTGAAACTCATAAAAGATTGATTACTTCGAACAAAGTCAATTAAATCAATCCTAATATATCATATTATCCTAGAAAATTAGTTTAATTCATTAAAAGTTTCATATTATATTTATTTGGGTATTCATAATATCAATTATTTTAATTTTTCACTATTATAGTAATTAATGCATCATCATTGTGTCATAAATAAAATAAATTATTTAATGTCTAAAAATTATAAATAAACTATCCTTATGTAGGAAATCTTTTTAGATTTCTAATGAATATTTATAATCTAAACTCCAACTTATATAACCTTATGTAACAATTGTTTTTCTAAAAGATATATGCTTGTGTCATTTTTGTATTCATTTTGACTTAATTAAAATAAAGTGTCATTATCACTTACAAGTGGATCCTTGGGGTCCCAAAATTGACACAAAGATGCCCATGGTCGACCATGTATCAACCAATAGGGTTAAGACACGTTTTAGTGTAATTTAGTATTATTATAATATTATTTTTTTAACCCTTATTTACCGGATTTACCCTTAACCATGGTAAATAAAATATTTACCGCAGTAATTATACAAAATGTCTAAAAATAAAAGTTACCTATTTACACAATTTTAACATCCTGATTCCAATTATGGAATCCATTTTCCTAAATTCAAAACACAGAAGTGGCAGAAATTAATTTAAAATTAATTCCCGCTGTTAAAACAAAAAGCGTGTTTTTAAGAGATAATAACTATCAAAAGATTGACACTTGTTTATGTTCGGTTTAATTGTAAAATTATGTCCAATGACCAACATTATATTAAATGGTAAAAATATATTCTAAATATACTTTAAAACCACTCAATTTCATAATTTATCACTATTAATTATTTTGATTCAAAAAGTTGTTTTTAATTAAAATTTAGTAATTTTCACTATTCATCAAAATATGAAAGTTATCCGAAAAGTACCAAAATTTCACCTTAGGCTAAATTTGATATTACGAATCCAAAAATGAAGTCCATTTTAAAATATAAAATATATATAACTTCAAAAATTAGGTATTACTATTCATAACAGCTAGTTTGATTGGTTACGGTGTGTTAGAACTCGAAGTTGCGTACAACACACGCTACTGTTTTATTCAAAGGAAAGCATACCGTGGAAGCTTGGGATGTTTCATTTTAAATTTTTTGATGTCTCCATTTAGTCAAAAAGTTTAAAATATTGTATTTAAAAAGGTTTCACTATCAAAAGTTGATAAAAGTGCAATACTGAAAATGAATCTGTTCTTGCATTATGACTAAGAAACTCATAATATGGATTCTAAAATTATAAGGATTATATAATGTTTAAAATTTAGTTAATACTATTCATGACC
This sequence comes from Viscum album, assembly GCA_963277665.1. Taxonomy (NCBI): domain Eukaryota; kingdom Viridiplantae; phylum Streptophyta; class Magnoliopsida; order Santalales; family Viscaceae; genus Viscum; species Viscum album. The sequence goes on along the minus strand of OY728158.1, from coordinate 1,354,176,774 downwards.
TCTTTTAATGGCTTTTTTTTGGTAAGTCATGGTGCAATTGAACTCAGTGTTGCGTGTAGTGCAAGTTATTGAATTATTTTGAAGAAATAACACACTATGAAATCTTGGGGTGTTACAGCTTTAGTTGTAAATAATTTTAACTATTGGGAAACTATCAAAAACCAAACCAAATCAAGTGTTCATAAAACATATCCCTACCAACCAGAACAAAATTTAGGGAAAACAAAAGCAATCACATACCAACTCCTCAACAATTTGATTATGATATCCATCTTTAATTCATTTCCATCACAAAACCCCACCGTTCATTTATTCCCAAGTTCCACATATAAATTCAATTTTCCACATTCCACTTTTCCATTACATTTCTCCTGTATATAATCCACTACTAACCACTTTAATAATATTCACCAACCATCATTGCAGCCCCACATCCAAACATCATATCACACAACAACCAAGAAATTACCACTTCACACATCCCATAACAAAACCAATCCAACACCAACATGTTCATTATTCCATTTTGTTGAATCGAGGTGTTCACCCAAGGGTTCCGAGTATTTAAATCAGCCAACTTTATGTTATTAACCAATTTCCACATTCAATAAAATTTTCCTCCATATGAAAATACATAAAGAGAGGGAAATATTTAATTGCCTAAGTAAAGGCCTCCAACGACCATGACTTTTTGTAGGCACAAGCTCATTCAATTCATAACATAATATCACAGGATATAAATAATGTAACTGCATTCACAAACCCCCCTTCCCCATTATATAAGATAGTTATTATCTTTATTAAACTGGTTCAAGTGTGTTTCACATAAACAAGAGGACACCCACCCCGCATGATGCATAATCAAGAGAGAAGAAGGTAAGATCCCTACCTCGACAGGTTCTGATGCCCTTCAATGAACACGACCACCATGATCACAAGGATTCTCCCAGATTGACTGCAGCCACCAAGGATGTCATGGAACCACCGAATCAACAACACAAGAAACTCCCTCAACACAAATATCACATACCTTAGCATGGAAAGAAAACGGGAGAAGTATGATCGGAAAGAGAATACAAGAACAGAGGTTTAACTTACCTTTTTAGAGTCGTTTGTCAAAGACCGTCGTTCCCGTCAATTATCAGCGGTCTCCTCGAATGGATACTATAGAGGGGAAGTCGAAGAAGAGGGAAAAGAATAGGGTGTACGATGTTCTCCTCACTGACATGATCCCGCAGTCACGGACGGATCGACGATCGGAGTCCAGATGAAGAAGTTAGGAGGAAGGATTCTAGGTCATCCAGGAGCGTCACCGTGCGGAGAGGAAGAGAGGTCCGTAAATAAGACGTGCTCTCTATTATATAGGAAATGAAAAGGTAAAATGGTACAAAGCGTGTGTTAATGAATACACGACGTGACCGTATGACTTTTACACTGTTTGACTGGTCAACACATGAAACGTCACGCGGTTTCCATTCGTTTAATGATAATAATAACTTCAATTAATAATAGGTGTTTTATTGACCCGTGACACAAACCATAAATTGATACCCAACATTAGACTTGAATTGATCATATTAATTATAGGATCACATCGCCATTGACGAGAAGCCAATCGGACGTCGCACGCGGGAGTTATGACGGTTCGAAGATTTAATAATAATATTCAATCTACTAATTCACAAGTGTTTCAGGTACCCGATCAGAAAAACTGAAAACGACATCCAATATTGGGCTCATAATTTTTTTCTTGACGTCAGGGTCGCAATTCCGCTAATGTTTTGTAACACCGAGGTCGCACGGAGAAGTTATGGACGAAACACGGTTTTCCCAACAAAATTAATAATTACATTTTTATATTATTATTATTATTATTCAACCATTTTTTTCTTAAATTTCAAATCCCATGCACAATATCTATCTAATTAGTTCAAATTAGCCACATGATTGACTCCACTTTTTAAATTATTTATTTTATTACTTTAAATATTTAATCTTTATTTCATTTAAACTCTTTCTCTCTCCAATATAATTTTTTTCTTTCATGATTCTCTCCCACCAACAAAAGTGGTGCCTCCCATTTCTTTTACTCCATGTGGAATGCCCCAAAACTCCATTCTGACTTTAATTTTATTATTTAATAAAATTAATAATAATAGCACCAATAATTAATGTACTAATTTAATCCCATTAAATTAGTTTACCATGGTAAATAAAATAAAACCATTCCATTTATTTAAATTCAAGTAATTTATTTTACTAACAAAAAATTAAACCCATTTAATTTAATTTACCAATCACGCACATATTTGTGTCATCATTATCATTATTATTTAATACAATAGTAATAAATCCTCTTCCAATTTCATCAATGGGTCCCCATCATTAATATTAATAATTTTTATTATTATTGACGCCCATTATTTTCTTATAATAACTCCATCTATCCCATAACATTATATTCATGTACGGTTGGGAACCCCATACATGTGCCTCTTCATGATATTGTTTTTATAACAAATTATTATATAATAATACACTTTTAATGTTATTTATACAATTCCAACTTTAATTGTGGAGACCCAAACAATGCCTCGTGTATAAGGTCACGCTCATGCGCCCCATGAATTTCATTCCTTTATAATTTATTACATGTGCCTCATTTGTTGTAATTTATTCCTTTATAACTTATTCCATGCGCCTCCCATCATTTCATTAAATACATTTGATTTTATTTATTTTATTTTACAATGATTCAATTAAAACAATTTAATCTAATTAACACCAAATATTTTCATGCCACCATTATCAATTATTATTATGACAAATTATTATTATAACACGTGTCGTGTTTGACCACATCAATTGTTTTACAAAGTAATGGACCGGAGAGGTCCGGGCCCTTATATCAAATACCTCTCAAAACATTCTCGTTCTTGAGAATTAAAAACCAACCCATAAAAGGGGGAATGGTCCGAACAACCACCCCTAAAGATACCTCTCAGGGCTCTTGTCATAACAGGAAACAACTGACAACCATAATTATATGATTTAGGAATTCCTTCTCCCATACAGAGATATTATCCGCTTTAGGCGGAATTGACTCACCTGCACGGGTTTAATCGCATCCACATTAATGTGTCTCGATTAGGAATTAGGTCTCCCAACATCCATATATTAGGATTTTCCAAACTTACACTACCCCCAATACCATACAAAACAACAATAAATTTCTCGAACAAATGGTTTGTGGAATTCCTTCTCCCATGTGGAGATATTATCCGCTTTAGGCGGCACTGACTCGCCTGCATGGGTTTAATCGCATCCACATTAATGTATCTCTATTAGGGATCAGGTCCTCCTCTCCCCACATGTTAGGACTCTTCACACACACATTTAAAAGAAAGATGGAAACAACATAGCATTATATACTCATGAAAAAACAAGGTCCAGGCCCAAAGCATTGGAGATAATGAGTTTCAAAAAAGGAGTGTGATGCTCTTGAATTTAAACAAATCATAAACGAGAGCATTTAAGTAAAACCGGAAACAACTCTCTCTATCTCTGGCCTTGATAGGGTTGTCTCTTCTATTGTGTGCAACTGTCCACATCCCACTCCTATGTCGTTCTATTGACGTCTAGGTGCCATAGTTGTTCAGTAAACAGGGTACTCCTAACCCCAAATAGCATGGAAATTTGTCAAGGTTTCATTTTATCACTTTATTTTGATTTCATTCCCAGATCACCCAAATCAAGTAAAACACAAATGATGATGATACATGTACCTTTCCTAGGGTCTCTACCCTGTAATAAATGTAGTATTACTTCGTCGTTTGGTAAGCTCGGAGTCCATGCATCGGATCACGGGGGGCCCCTAAAATCTTGTGTCCTAGCCTGTCTTCCCTGGCCTATGTTACAAACCAATATTAACCAACATTGTTACCCTACCATCCCATGCAATCCTCACTGTGCCTAACTCCAGACTCCATCCTATATCTCAACCAGCACCTCTGATACCATACTGTCATGACCCCCTCCCACCAAAGATGCCCCTCATAAGCTGGAAATGGTGGAAGGGAGATAATGACACCTGAGTCCCGCCTCCAGTAGGCCCCGGAGTGGCGACTACCACCAAGGGTATGAGTTTTTCAAAATATGGGAGGCATTACCCTTTTTATTAATTTACGATTGGAAAATAGGATGAGTCAAAAACCAAGAATAAGAAAAGGAACAAGTATAGAAATATCCGAAAACCAATCCCATATGCATGCTTTATAAAATAGTGAAACAAAACTACAAGTACAGAAATGCTTCAATTATTGTACCAAAAAGTAAAGAAAAACAACAGTAACCCCCCCTTCCTGACTAGTATGGTCCCGCACAGTCCATATAGTCCACCTGAAAACCTGAAGGCAAACGTAGGGTGAGCATACAAGTATAATCAGTAGAGAAATCTAAAGCTCTCATGCACATGTGGGGAGACATCTTAATGCCCCTTGAGAAAACATAAGAATTAAAACCTAGCAAGGAATATATCCACCCAGCCTCACGAGTTACACTCAACAAGTAACACAAGTCAATAGAGTATATTAGTAATGTTATAAAATTATGGGTACCCAGCACCACCTTACCACTGGTTATTGAATATATCCTATGCATCGAACCAATACCGCCATTCTCACGGTAGTCCCACTGCATCATCATTCCCACACACACCTAGGCCACATCCTTATGTAGTCCCACTACCAAACCCCTCCCGAAAACACCTGGGCCACAACTGTCACATGTAACCACGCCTACAAAGACATAGTCCAGAACATCCATTCTCATGCCCGAAGACACCTGGGCTAGAAGATCCACTGCCTCACCCGAAGACACATGGGCCTCATCCCAAAGACACTTGTGAAACTACCTTCCTGCACAAACCTGGGCCATAACCACCATACTACCCCGCCCGAAGGTTCATGGGCTAATAATGGACTTCAGGTCATCACAGCCTGCCCGAAGATACATGGGATATCTGGGAAAGGGAGGAGAAAGGAGATAATAACGAGCCACTAGTAGAAGTGTTGGGAAAAACACCCTCTCCCATGAAATGAGGGTGTTCGACACTAAGTGCTCAACTTGGGTGGGGTACGACAAAACACAAAGATACAGATATATATATATATATATATATATATATATATGTATACCAAACACACAACCCAACCTATGGCTTCTAAACATAGAAAATGAGCACGTGCCTCGACACTTCTATGTCGAAGCATGCATTCAACAAACAATCCCAACCCCATTTATGTTTTCATGTTCAACAGCTTCAGTTGTTAATTCTTTTAACTATTGGGCAACTATCAACAACCAAAACAAATTGAGTGTTCATAAAACATATCCTTGCCAACCACAACAAAAGTTAGGGAAAACACAAGCAATCACATACCGACTCCTTAATAATTTGATTATCATATCCATCTTTAATTAATTTCCATCATAAAATCCCACCGTTCATTTATTCCGAAGTTCCACATAAAAAATCATTTTTCCACATTCCACTTTTCCATTACTTTTCCCCTGTATATAATCCACTAATAACCACTTTAATAATATTAACCAAACATCATTGAAACCCCACTTCCAAACATCATATCACACAACAACCCAGAAATTACCACTTCACACATCCCATAACAAAACCAACCCGACACAAACATGTTCATTATTCCGTTTTGTTGAACCAGGGTGTTCACACAAGGGTTTCGAGTATTTAAATCAGCCAACTATACGTGATTAACCAATTTCCACATTCAATAACATTTTCATCCATATGAAAATCTAGAAGGATAGGGAAATATTTAATTGCGTAAGCAAAGGCCCCCAATGACCATGATTTTTAGTAGGCACAAGCTCATTCAATTCACAACATAATATCATAGGATATAAATAAAGTAAATGCATTCACAAACTTCCCTTCCCCATTATATAAGATAGTTATTATCTTTATTAAACTGGTTCAAATGTGTTTCACGTAAACAAGAGGACACCCACCCCGCATGATGCATAATCTAGAGAGACAAAGGTAAGATCCCTACCTTGACAGGTTCCGATGCCCTTCAACGAACACGACCACCATGATCACAAGGATTCTCCCAGAATGACTACACCCACCAAGGATGTCGCGGCACCACCGAATCAACAACACAAGAAACTCCCTAAACACAAATATCACATTCCTTAGCATGGAACGAAAACGGGAGAAGTATGATCAGAAAGAGAATACAAGAACAGAGGTTTAACATACCTTTTTAGAGTTGTTCTTCAAAGACCGTCATTCCCGTAAATTATCAGCGGTATCCTCGATTGGATACTATATAGGGGAAGTCTAAGAAGAGGGAATAGAATAGGGTGTACGATGTTCTCCTCACTGACATGATCCCGCAGTCACTGACGGATCGACAATCGGAGTCCGGATGAAGAAGTTAGGAGGAAGGCTTCTAGGTTATCCAGGAGCGTCGCCGTGCGGAGAATAAGAGAGGTCTGTAAATAAGAAGTGCTCTCTCTTATATACGAAATGAAAAGTTAAAACGGTACTCAGCGTGTGTTAATGAATACACAACGTGACCGTATGACTTTTACATTGTTTGACTGGTCAACACAAGGCATGTCACGTGGTTTCCATGCATTTAATGTTAATAATAACTTCAATTAATAACTGGTGTTTTATTGACCCGTGACACGAACCATAAATTAATACACAACATTAGACTTGAATTGATTATATTAATTATAGTATCACATCACCATTAACTAGAATCCAATCGGACGTCGCACGCGGGAGTTATGACGGGTCGATGATTTAATAATAATATTAAATATATTAATTCACAAGCGTTTCGGGTACCCGATCCAAAAACCCAAAAAAAAAGAAATCCAATATTGGACTCATAACTTTTACTTGAAGTCAGGGTTGCACTGCCGCTGACGGTTCGTAAAACCGAGGTCGCATGAAGAAGTTATGGATGAAACACATTTATCCCAACAAAATTAATATTACATTATTTTATTATTATTATTTTATTTAACCATTTTATTTCATCAATTTCAAATCCCACGCACAAAATCTATCTAATTGGTTCACATTAGCCTCATGATTGATTCCTATATTAAAAAAATTTATTTTATTGCATTAAATATTTAATCATTATTTCATTTAAACCCATTCTCTCTCCAATCTTATTTTTTTCTTTCATGATTCTCTCCCACCAAATAAAGTGGCGCCTACCATTTCTTTTACTCCATGTGGAATGCCCCAAAACTCCATTCTCACTTCAATATTATTATTTAATAAAATTAAAATTTATAACACCCATAATTAATGTACTGATTTAATCCCACTAAATTAGTTTACCATGGTTATTAAATTAATGCCATTCCATTTAATTAAATTCAAATCATTTAATTTACTAACCAAAATTTAAACCAATTTAATTTAATATACCAATCACACACATATTTGTGTCATCATTGTCATTATTATTTAATACAATAGTAATAAATCCTCTATCAATTTCATCAATGGGTCCCCATCATTAACATTAATAATTATTATTATTATTGATGCCAATTATTTCCTTATAATTACTCCATCTATCCCATAACTTTATATTCATGCACGGTTGGGAACCCCATTTCTGTGCCTCTTCATGTTATTATTATTATAAAAAATTATTATATAATAAAACCATTTTAATGTTGTTTACAGAATTCCAACTTTAATTGTGGAGAACCACACAATGCCTCTTGTACAAGGTCACGCTCAGGCTCCCCATGCATTTCATTCCATTATAATTTATTAAATGCGCCTCATTTATTATAATTTATTTCTTTATAACTTATTCCATCCACCTCCCATCATTTCATTAAATACATTTTATTTTATTTCTTTTATTTTAAAATGATTAAATTAAAACCATTTAATTTAACTAACAACAAATATTTTCATGCCATAATTATCAATTATTATTATCAGAAATTATTATTATAACACGTTCCATGTTAGACCATATCAAATGTTTTACAAAGTAATGGACCGGAGAGGTCTGGGCCATTATATCAGATACCACTCAAAACATTCTCATCCTCAAGAATTAAAAACCAACCCATAAAAGCGGGAAATAACCGAAAAACCACTCTTCAAGATACCTCTCAGGGGTCTCATCATAATAGGAAAAAACCGACATCCCTAATTATATGAGTTAGGAATTAATTCTCCCATATAGAGATATTATCCACTTTAGGCGGCACTGACTCGCCTGTACGGGTTTAATTGAATCCACATTAATGCGTCCCGATTAGGAATTTGGTCTCCCGACATCCATATATTAGGATTTTCCAAACATAAAATTCCCCCAACACAATAAAAAACTACAATAAATTGCACGAACACATGGCTTGAGGAATCCCTTCTCCCATGTTGAGATATTATCCGCTTTAGGTGGTACTGACTCGCCTGCACGCGTTTAATCGCATCCACATTAATGCATCTAGATTAAGGATCAGGTCCTCCTCTTCCCATATGTTAGGACTCTTCACACACATTTAAAGGAAAGAGGGAAACAACTTAGCATTATAGACACATGAAAAACAAGGTCCAGGCCCAAAGCATGGGAGAGAATGAGTTTCAAAAAAGGATTCTGATGCTCTTGAATTTAAACAAAACATAAATGAGAGCATTTAAGTAACATCGGAAACATCTCTCTCGATCTCAGGCCTTGCTTGGGTTACCGCTTCTATTGCATGCAACTGTCTATGTCCCACTCCCCTATCGTTCTGTTGATGTCCAGGTGCCATAGTTGTTCGGTAAACATGGAACACCTTACCCAAATAGCAAGATATTTCTAGAGGTTTCCTTTTATAACCTTATTTTATTTCGTTCCGAGAACACCCAAATCAAGAAAAACACATGTCATGATGATGCATGTAACTTTTCTAGGGTCTATACCCTGAAATAAATGTAGTCTTACTAGTTTGTTCGGAAAGCTCAGAGGCCATGTATCAGATCACGGGGGGCCCTAAAATCTCGTGTCCTAGCCGGTCTTCCCTGGCCTATGTCACGCACCAAGATTAACCAGCATTGTTTCCCTACCATCCCATGAAATTCTCACTGTGCCTAACTCCAGACTCCATCCTATCTCTCAACCAGCGCCTCTGATACCATTCTGTCATGACCCCCTCCCACCAGGGATGCCCCTCCGGAGATGGAAATGGTGTAAGGGAGATAATAACCCCCGAGTCCCGCCTCCAGTAGGCCCCGGAGTAGAGTCTATCACCAAGGGTATGAGTTTTTCACAAATATTGGAGGCATTACACTTTTTATTAATTTATTATTGGGAAATAGGATGACTCAAACACCAAGAAGAAGAAAATGAACAAGTATTGAAATATCCCAAAACCAATCCCATATGCATGCTTTATACAATAGTGAAACAAAACTACAAGTACACAAAAGCTCCAAGTATTGTACTAAAAAGTAAAGAAAAAAAAAACAACAAACAGTAGAAACTCCCCCTTCCTGACTAGTATGTTCCCGCACATTCCCTATAGTCCTCCTGAAAACTTGAAGGAAAACATAGGGTGAGCATACAAGTATACTCAGTAGGAAAACCTAATGCTCTCATGCACAAGTGGGGATACATCCTAATGCCCCGTGAGAAAACAGAAGAACCAAAACCTAGCAAAGAATTTATCCACCCAGCCTCACCAGTCACACTCACCAAGTAACACAATTAAATAGAGTATAGTAGTGATGTTATCAAAGTATGGGTACCCCGCACCACCTTCCCCCTGGTTATTGAAGAAATCCTATGCATCGAACCAATCCTGCCATTCTCACTGTAGTCCCACTGCCTCATACCGCTCGCACACACCTGGGACACATCCTCACGCAGTCCCACTACCAAAACCAACCCGAAAACAGCTGGGCCACAACTGTCACATGTAACCACGCCTGCAAAAACCTAGGCCAGACCCACCACCATCACGCCCGAAGACACCTAGTCTAGAAGATCCACTGCCACGACCGAAGACACCTGGGCCTGATCTCGAAGACACTTGGGAAACCACCTTCCCTCACACACATGGGCCATAACCACCACACTACCCCGCCCAAATGTTTGTGGTCAAATAATGGAATTCAGGCCATCACAGCCTGCCCGAAGATACTTGGGCTATCTGGAAAAGGGAGAAGAAAAGAGCTAATAACCAGCCACTAATAGAAGTGTTGGGAAAAACACCCTCCCCCATGAAATCGGGGTGTTCGACACTAAGTGATCAACTTGGGTGGGGTGCGACAAAACAAAAAGATATAGATATATATATATGTATACAAAACACACAGCCCAACCTATGGATTCTAAACAGAGAAAATGAGCACGTGCCTCAGCACTGCTATGTCGAAGCATGCATAGAACAAAGAACCCCAACCCCATTTAGGTTTTCATGTTCCACATCTTTAGTTGTCAATTCATTTAACTATTGGGAAATTATCAACAACCAAACCAAATCGAGTGTTCATAAAATATATCCCTGCCAACCACAAAAAAAGATAGGGAAAACACAAGCAATCACATACCAACTCCTTAACAATTTGATTATCATATACATCTCTAATTCATTTCCATCAAAAAATCCCACCATTCATTAATTCCAAATTTCCACATAAAAATTCAATTTTCCACATTCCACATTTCCAGTACATTTCCCCCATATATAATCCACTAATAACCACATTAATAATATTCACCAACCATCATTGTATCCCCACATTCAAACATTATATCACACAACAACCCAGAAATTACCACTTCACACATCCCATAACAAAACCAACCAAACACCAACATATTCATTATTACGTTATGTTGAACCGAGGTGTTCACACAAGGGTTTCGAGTATTTAAATCAGCCAACATTACATGAGTAACAAATTTCCACATTCAATAAAATTTTCATCCATAAGAAAATCTAGAAGGAGAGGGAAACATTTAATATCATAAGAAAAGGCCCCCAATGACCATGATTTTCAATAGGCAGAAGCTCATTCAATTCACAACATAATATCATAGGATATAAATAATGTAAATGCATTCACCAAAATCTCATCCCTGTTATATAAGCCATTTATTATCTTTATTAAACTGGTCTAAATGTGTTTCACGTAAACAAGAGGACACCCACCCCGAATGATGCACAATCTAGATATATGAAGGTAAGATCCCTACCTCAACAGGTTCCGATGACCTTCTACGAACACGACCACCACGATCACAAGGCTTCTCCCAGAATGACTGCACCCACCAAGGACGTCTCAGCACCTCAGAATCAAAAACACAAGAAACACCCTCAAAACGAAGATCACATGTTGTAGCATGGAATGAAAATGGGAGAAGTAGGATCGGAAATAGAATACAAGAACAGAGCTTTAACATACCTTTTTAGAGTCGTTCATCAAAGACCGTCATTCCCATCAATTATCAGCAGTCTCCTCAATTGGAAACTACAGAGGGGAAGTTGAAGAAGAGGGAACGGAACAGGGTGTATGATGTTCTCCTCACTGACATGATCCCGCAGTCACTGATGGATCGACGATCGGAGTCTGGATGAAGAATTTAAGAGGAAGGCTTCTAGGTCATCCGGGAGCATCGTCGTGCAGAGAAGAAGAGAGGTCCGTAAATAACACATGATCATCTCTTATATAGGCAATGAGAAGGTAAAATGGTACGCATCGTGTATTAATGAATAAACGACATGACCGTACAATTATTACACTGTTTGACTGGTCCACACAAGACACGTCACGTGGTTTCCATGCGTTTAATGATAATAATAACATTAATTAATATTAGGTGTTTTATTGACCCAGGACATGAACCATAATTTAATTCCCAACATTAGAATTTAATTGATCATATTAATTATAGGATCACATCAACACTGAAGAGAAGCCAATCAGACGTCGCATGCGGGAGTTATGACGGGTCGAAGATTTAATAATAATATTAAATCTATTAATTCACAAGAATTTTGAGTACCCAATCCAAAAACCTGAAAAATACATCGAATATTGGACTCATAATTTCTATATCGAAGTCAGGTTTGCACTTCCACAGATGGTTCATAAGACCGAGGTCACACGAAGAAGTTATTGACAAAACACGGGTTTCCCAACAAAATTAATAATTACATTATTATATTATTATTATTTTATTTAACGATTTTTTTCTTCAATTTCAAATCCCATGCACAAAAACTATTGGTGCACATTATCCCAATGATTGAATCCTATTTTTAAATTATTAATTTTATTGATTTGAATATTTAATCGTTATTTCATTTAAACCCTTTCTCTATCCAATGTAATTTTTTTCTTTCATGATTCTCTCCCACCACCAAAAGTGGCGCCTCCCATTTCTTTTACTCCATGTGGAACACCCCAAAACACCATTCTCACTTCATCTTTATTATTTAATAAAATTAATAATAATAACACCCATAATTAATATAATAATTTAATCCCATTAAATTAGTTATCAAAAATAATTATTATAACACGTGTCATGTTTGACCACATCAAATTTTTTACAATGTAATGTACCGGAGAGGTCCGGGCCATTATAACGTTGAATGTATTTTTCTAAGAAAATATCTTTAAACTAGCTCCATTCCATACATGATACTTCTTCATCCTCCATTGTGTTTTTAATAAAAGACCACCATTGATCTATATCTCTGGGGAGGCGATAAACTACCATGATAACATTTTTCCTTTTTCTACTCCCCAAAGCATTAAAAATTTTCACTAAGGAACTTATCCATTGGTAAGCTACAAATGGATTTGTAGACCAATTGAATGTTGGTGTCTATTTACTTATGAAGTGATTAAGCATTGATCCTCCATGATGTGGATCAGGGTGCTCTATACGAGTAAGGTTATTATTCATAACCTGTGAGAGTTGTTCCAGTATGGTGATAGGATGATCAGCACCAGATGCATCACCATCTTTTCAATAATTATATTCAGTATAATGGAAATATGTACAAGGATTACATGTCTTGATACCGTTTCCATTCCTTCATCTAGGCACTATTTTTAAACAATGTCATAAAGTAGATTAGCTTATAAACCGTAATACATAATACTGAACAAGTGAAACACTTAACATAAATTTAATAGTTTATATATATAATCCATAATCATAAAAATATTTTCTTTGAGAAGGTATATGCTCATAAATCCTTTATAATGGTGTATATAGAAAATGATAATTATCCCATGCATATCCCCTGGGGGTTTCGTAACCAATAGTGCAACAAGGCCCATTATTGTGATCCAGTTCCCGTTTGAGTCTAGATCAAAGTAGTGTTTTTGGGTTTTACTCCTAGGTACATCTGTGCCAAGGCTGCATCTACCTTCTCTTATCCAGACATGGATATATTGCTTTAAAATATCACAAAATCACTATAGTACCAAATTTTTGGAAGTTCTTCTATACTAATCCTCAAATTCTATCATTGGGTAATGTTATCTAATTAGCGTTTTTCTAAATCTAGTTTTCATGTTTTGTACTAAACATCCTCTGATACCAATGGTAATGACTCGATCTCAGTTACCTAGATTTGGGGTTTTATTACATAACAATGGAATGATACGAGGAATCATGTCCTGAAAGACCGATCTATTTGTCCTTATTGAAAACAAGATACATACATAAGTTAAACATTAAACCTTGAAAAGAAATACAACACTAATTTATTCCATTATAAACATCCAAGACTCCTAGATTATTCCTACAAGTCACTCATAACTAACTTCTTCAGATCCTGTGAAAATGAAACAAAAGAAAGGGCTGACTTTAATCACTTAGTAAGTGTAATCAATACAGCATATGATAACATAATCATTCTGCATAATGAATAATTCAAAACACATTCCCTTACAAATAAAAAACATGAACACATTATGGCAGGAATATGAGTTGTGTAAATAGTTCAACAAAAAAATATAGTAATGGGAATTAAACTAGTCAAATAACCACATGAATTATCACTATTATTTTCATAATGAGAGAATGTATAATGTCAGACAATATGAAAAAACTTTCAAGGCCTCGACCAAGACATCTAAAAATGATTAAGGCCTCAGCCAAAACCATATATCAAATTGGAAAAGTACTCATCCAATTCAATGTCTAATTGTCTCAGGATATCTAAAGATGCTCTGAGGAGCTATAGGGGGCTCCACCCATCACATACTAAGTCCAATAAATTCTTCATATGACAAGGTGTAAACATAACATAAACATTCGTATTAAAACTAACATACAAAATGTCTACACATTAACCATAAACCATGAATGGTATATAAATTACCCATCCACAGTCAAACATATCAAAAAACCATCATACAATATGGAATATTTGTATCATAATAAATCAAATTCAAATAAGTTTAAAATACATTATTAGATGTTGACATAGATGAAATGAAAACAATTTGATAGAAATACCTCTTTCTATTTTCAAACAATTTAAGAGTCACATAATTATAAAAGAAAATATTTGTTTTGAAAATATTCTTATAATCATGTATGGGAATCTTAGAGGATGTTATAATGGAAGAAAATATCCTCACCCACCGTATAAGTTTAAAAAAATTCTTACATAAATTTTGATGAAAATGTTATGAATTTCCTTATTTGAAAAATGATGAAAAGATTCCTTTAAAAACATATAAGGTCCAATAACGGTATTAATTAAATTTACCCATAGTCTAGTAAATAGTAAAAATGTTTTGAAATACATTTTAGGAAAACTTGGATGTGGATGATGAAGAGGTCCTAGTATATACTTACATAAAAACAACATCAGATAATAAAGACATTGTGAAATTAACACTTACCCTGAACTTTTCTTTAGTTGATGGTATGTTAACCTCATGTATAATAGTTAAAACATTGTTATTAAGTTATAAAATAACTCTATACATAAATAATATATCATATATGATCATCTAATATTTGTTTGTTAATAATATTTCAGTATTACCATCGTTTTGGGTGTTAACTAATTCATTTTCCTTTATAGGAATGGTTATGTAATCCATGTTTGTTATGGATATAATGTATTTCATTCATATAAATAATGATATTATGTTCATAAACATTATTTTTAATAATAAAATGACAATTATTCTTGAATTATTACGATTGGGAAATTAATCTCATTGCGTTCGTGGAGACGGTAATCTGTACGTACACAGGAGTTACAATATCATTATATTGATTGTAAAACCGTATATAATTTGATATAATATCATATATACAGAATAAATAACATGTTATATTTATTATTTACATCCGCTATACTCATTATTATACCCATCCAAATAATGAGGTGATTTAATAACAAACTACACCATGAAGTGGAGAGGGTAAGCCGTAAGTATGCACGTATAGTGACTTTGTCATTCATATGATGGATATAATAATAAATATGGTGGTACTAATTTTATAATAACATCATATTATATAGAAATTACAAGAGTAGTTATTTTATAATGGAAAAAACAACAAACGAGAATGTGGAAAAAGAAGAGAACTTGAAAGAGGTGATAAAATATTTACCTCTTCTTTGGGTTCTTCTTTTAGATTTGATCAAAATGGCTCCATAGGATGACATCATGAACAAATTAATGACTCTATTATGAAGGGAGGAATTTTGGGAGGATATTTGGGTAGGTTTTTTCCAGGACAAATGGCTTTGGAGGTTTGAACATAAGAGAATGAGAAGTACCCTTTTATAAGATAGGTGAGGGTCAGTTTAGGTAAATCTTGAAATATTATTTTATAATAAACTAATTTTCATTCTCTAATTGCTCCAAAGTGATTTATTTAGAGTCCAAGTTGGGTATGGGTCTCAAAACGTTCAACCAATAGGTTTTATACATGTTTATTTCACTATATTAACCTTATCCTTTAGACTTAACTCTTAGTTAAATAGTTTGACATTTACCGTGCCTCTTTTTATTTTTATATCATATGGTTAATAAACATACTATAAAATCCCAAGAGAACACAAAGTGGTTCATTATTAATATATATAACCTTATATAAGTCCTTTGGAAGAACCATAAATTTTTATGAATATTATAACAATTAAAATATAGTATTTGTTTTAAAAACTCAATTATGTCAATTTTGACACTATATAGTATTCGATTTTTTTGTAAATCCATTAAAACTTTATGACTTCGAATAAATTTTATTTTACATACCCTAAAATGTCATATTAACCTCTAAAATTATTTTAATTCAAAAAATGTTGCATTTTATATTTATTTTCATATTTATAATATCAATTATTTGAATATTTCATTAATAAGGTAATTAATGCATAATCATTATGTCATAAATAAATTAAATTATATGATGTATAACAATTAAAAAAATACCATTATGTAAGAATTGTTTTTATCTTTATAAATTATATATTATAATTTTTTAGATTGTGTGTGACCATATATTAAAAATGGTTCAGTTATTAAAATTTGAATTTAACTCTTTTAACTTTTCTTTAAATAAAAGAACAATAAATGTCCTAATATATTACATGTAGACCAAAAGGGATCATATTATATTCATAAGGTTTTTTTTGGTAGAATTACACTTATCCAATAGAATTAGGACACGTGTTAGGGTAATTATGAAATCATTATTACCATTAATTACCCTATTTACTTTTAACTGTGGTAAATAAAAGTCAAAAGTTAATATTCACCAAAAAATATTTTCGTCATTATTAAAAACATTTTACTTTCTAATATTAACCGTGTCTCTCAAATTTTTTAACTTAAAATCATAGAAATGGTAAAATTAAGTTCTATAAATATTTGCAAATGCTCCTAGGAGGTGGGTAAAAGACGGTAACTACTTCAATTTGAG
This sequence comes from Viscum album, assembly GCA_963277665.1. Lineage (NCBI taxonomy): Eukaryota > Viridiplantae > Streptophyta > Magnoliopsida > Santalales > Viscaceae > Viscum > Viscum album. The sequence continues at coordinate 1,354,159,780 of OY728158.1, read as the reverse complement.
TTTTATATATCTAAACATAATTTATAAAAACTCTGATTAATTAAATTGAATTTATATATGTATTATGTATCTATCTTTACCTAAAATAAATTTTAAAAAATTTATTAATTATTTAACTAAAAAGTTGGTTTTAACCAATAAGGCAGTTTTTTCATATACATAAATAATTGACAGTTTTTAGAAAAATACCAAAAATTCAACCCAAGTTAATTTCAATATTACAAATTCAAAAATGATTTCCATTTTGAAAAATAAAATTTATAAAATTTCCAAAAGTGGGTATTACTATTCATAATGGCAAGTTTGACAGGTCGTAGTGTGTTAGAATCTTGAAGTTGCATAAGATGAAAGCTATTGGATTATTCAAAGTGAAATGAACCGTGGAAGATTGGGGTGTCAAACCCCATCCTATGGAGATCATTTAATTATTTATGAATAATTTCCTATTATTGATTTCTCATTTTTACTTATTTTCATCAATTATTATATCACAGATTTTATTAGAAAATCTCAAAATTATTTCATCAGTAACCTCAACTTGAATATATATTATTATAATTATCATAAAATAAATATCTACAATATTCACAATACATTTAATAAATTTAAAAGTGAAAACAAATATGTGTGAACTACCACATCCAGGTACGTATGAGTTCATCTTGGAATACCATAATCTATAGATGAAATTGTCAGTGGGTTTAATGGACAAATAAAATGTTTACTATCTGGATATATTATTGTAAATAAAAATATAATAACATGTAAATGATATAGTTTTAAAAAGTATTTATTTGTGAAGACTACTAAAATTATTATATTGCAATACGATCACCTCATAACAATCCATTTATAGTGATAGTTTCCCAATTTAGTCAGTTTTACCATATACATGACCAATACTATGAAATTTTACAGTGGATTACTATTAAAAAATTTATAATGAGGTAATATTATATATATTTCAAAATAAAGAGTTTTATGTTTTTTGGTAGTATTAAATTAATTTTTAATTCATTAAAAATTAAAACATCCTTTTAAGTTTAAAATTATAAAACTTTCTCATTATAGATTTTATCTTCTAGTATAATTAATAAAAAATATACAAAAAATAATTTTATATATCATGAATAAACATAATGTTTACTTATTGAAAAATTAACGATTTCGGGCGAATGTAGTTTGGAATAATATTATATACTTATACTATTATTAAAAATACTATTATATACCATAAAATTTATAAACAATAGTTGAGTGAAAATATATAAAAACTCATATATATATATATATATAATGAATTCATAATATTATTGATACTTATCTTTATATTTTTATAAAGAATGTTCATGGTACTAGAATTAATAAAATAAAAATAATGATTCATTATTAATTGGGAATGTGAAGTAAAAATCAAGAGCATGGTAAAGGTTTTCATATAAAAATAATCTATTTGAAAGTTGTTTTTTATTATGAACTCCCTTTATTATTTTTGTGTAAATTTATCTTAGTTGTGTTACTATATCACGAAATAAATTTTATTACTTGTAATTTAAGTTCAATTTATGTTTCTCTAATTTTATAGTTTTATTTAATATTTTACTCATGTTTTAATGTTTTATAATCAATTCCCATTCATAGAGTTATTATTGGTCATTTGTAAAAAATTTATATAATTTGCCGAAATATTTTTTTATGATGGTATAAAATGGAATTTTCAATTTAATTATAGGATTAATATTTTTACCACATGATATCCTTTTAATTTTTTTTTACTTTATGAATTATAATCCACATAATAGACATTTTTAAATCCAATATCTTCCATTGAGTTATATAGTTTCGTTTTAAATCATTCCTCTCAAATTCTATTTATTAATTTTTTTCCCAATTTATTGGATTTTATCTTTAATATAAAAATTAAAGATATCTATTTTTATTCAATTATTCCATTTTAATCATTCTATAACACAAATGTATGATATAATCTTGAAAAAAACATCCATTCATAATATGATACTAGTTTTATTAAACTCATACTTGAGTATTGTAGGTTAAAAAATATTTTAATAAAAATATAATAAAATTAAAAATATAATATTTCATGGAAATATATTGTAATTTGATATGATGAATATCTATTTTAAACATACATTGTAAAAAAATCCTATAATTATATTTTTATATTTTCTCTACAAAATATGATTTTATGAATAATGAAACATTTATAATACAACTATGCATAAAATTATTTATAATAATATTTAATAAATTATATAATTAAAATTTAATAATATTAAATTTTAATGAACTGAATATTATATTATTTTTAGGATAGAATATATATTTTTTATAAAACATTTTTTTAGAATGTTTTTTCTATGAAAATGATTAATTTCTATCCTTTAACTAATTAAAATAAATTTTAATGATTAATTATTTGAATAATTATTGCTGAATAAATATATAAATATATGTATTAATATATATGAAATTATTAGTACAATTCATTGTTATTAATGATATATTCTTATATATGAAAAATGAATTTCATGAAAACCATTTTTCTGTAGGATTTTATATTTTTTAAAACTAAATTATTCTACTTATGTGAATTGAAATTTTTAAAATGTATTCTATATGTAAAATTAGAATTATTTAAATAAGTGATATGTTCTATTTAGTATTTTCTCTTAATAGTTATTAATGTAATTAGAAATTAATTACCTAATTTTTGGTCAATCCAATGTCTTGATCGTCATTTGTGCTTATATTTAAATTAATATATCAGATACATATAATTTTATATTTAAACTTTTATAGAATTATTATATTATTTTGTAAAAATTATAAAATATGGGTCATTTTATTTTATTCATAACAGATTGTTTTTATAGGTTGAAAATTTGTATTCTAGTGTGAAAACTAAAATTGTAAAAGAACTTAAACTTAGAGGATAATAGAGTAAAAGTTTAAAAAAATGTGTCTTCATAAGTTTTGGATGTCTTTATACAACAGAAAATCATTAATATATATTATTTATAAATTATTGACTCCAAAGTTGTTATAGTGACTTTAAATTTATTAATCGTTTAGGGTTTCTAAAAAACCACCAATCCACATCAATTATAAAAGGGTAATCCCACCCCTCAATTATTTATACCTCTAATGCCCATTATGTGACATAATTATTCCAAAGTATCTCCTTAAATTCCATATCCATATTTTATAGTTGTTATTATTCCTAATATACGATCTAAATGGTCTATTATAGGATATATACATATATATGAGGATTTTGTATGTGAATTTAACTATCGTAACCAAGCTCTTTAATCTTCAATAGTTCATTGAAAAAATTGTGATATTATGTAACACATACACTATAATAATTCTAGTATAAAAATATACTTATATGTTATTATTTTGTTTAATAATATTTAAAAATCCCCATCTCTAGGAAATGGTATACCAATCCATTTCGATTTTCTAATGCATAATTCTCCCACATGAACAGGCGTAATTTGTTTTCCATCATCGAATCACATATATAAGCAAACTAATAGAAATTATAAACATATAAAATATGTATAAAATGATATTTATTTATTAAAATTATTATTTTATCAACGTCCTTAACCATTCACCCATTAATGTAATGATATCATCATACATATGTATGTATGACATACCATCTCCACTACAAGATGTAATTCATTTTACATGTACAACAATAAAGAATTGTTCAATTATTGTAATATAGTATAAAATATTACATTTATTATATTAATATAATGTTGGTGGTGATGGAACTTTATTCTATACATATGTAGAAAACCATAAATAACAAAATCTAGTTGAGAAATTAAGAGAATTAACTCCAAAAAACATAAAATAATTACTTATTATAAAAAAGGGTGTGAATATGTTATTAAAAATAATATATGATATTATATATATAGATTTGGTTATATAGTAAATTAATATCATTCATCCAACCATTATACCTATTTTTATGGAATTCATTACTAAATGGAAGCATTGGGTATGCAGTTTCATCAAAATTTAATTTTCATTGATCAATATTTGATAATATGAACATATTACATATTATGAGGTATATAAACAACATAATTATTTTACATTACATGATGACATTTTTTTAATAATGTTTGATGTTTATATTAATTTTTATTCATTCAAGGGGTTACAATTGAAATGTTACAAAAGAGGTAAGAATATATTTTACACACTCACTTTAATTTAGGAGTTCATTTACTCTCATTGAAGGAATATTTGCATTAAATCATTTTAATATATAATAATTTTAATATAAAATATATATGTTATGATTTTACTTATTTTTACATACAATTCATTTTAAAGACAAATCAATATATCTACGAATTCTTAAAAATATAAAAATATATATTTCACATTAAATTAAATATATTTTTCCTCCATGGCTATGTTTTTAAAAGATATTTTAATAAAACCATTTTTATTTACTGAAATGATTTGTTATGTAATATTTTTATCCTTGTAATTTATAAAAAAATCATCATTCAATGAATATTAATTATATTTATTGAAATGGAAATTTACAAAAAAAAAATAAATGGAATGTATTTCATAATATATATTTTGATAATAGACTTCCCCGCACCATAACCAATTTTCAAAAATTATATTATTCATTTAATTTTTTATGGGTTAAAAAAATATATTTTCTAACATGTTAATTTACAATTTATATTAAATTATCAATATGAATCTAAATGTTATTATTTTATATAAAAATAAATTATTTCAAATGAACTGATTTACATGACTCATTTATTGATTAATTTTATGATTGATAACATTTCATTAAGGTAAAAAATTTATTGGGATCATTTTTCATGTGATGTTAAATTTATCTTTTCTATCAATGTTATTTATATCACATATATTAATATCTCAAAAAACATATTCTGTTTTAACTTACAGATTTTTCATTAATGTTATTTGATTGGCTATGGAAATATCAATAAATATTTATACATTACTCATTAATGAAATTTGTTGAGGGGGAATATTTTTTATATATTAACTATATCAATCAATATATGAGGAATTTATTGGAATTGTAAAATTGGGTTTTTGCAAAAAATATGTATCCCATAGGTGCATAATTTTGATCCATGAATCAAATTAGTTGGACAATTTAAAGGGGGTTTCCCATTGTTTTCAAATTATTATAAAAGTTATTGAATATATTGATATCTAAATGTATGAAATCAGAATTCCCAAACATTATCATTTTCATCCGTTTATAATACAATTGTAATTATTCATTAGATTATATCATTGATATTATCCATTGATGCCTTTTGTGATCGTAATATTGAGTAAACGGAGTTTTTTATTGGTTATTTAAATTACCATAGTTATTATTCCATTTAAAATAATGATAGTATTGTTGTTGTATAAATGAAACTTATTTTTAATTTTTTACACTGATATATAAATATTTCGAGAAAAATTAATGACATCTTTTATTATATATAATCCTTATCGGGAAATTGATATTGCCCTTATTCTTTTTATTTTCCCTGAGATATGAAGAAGTGTTATTAAAATGATTTGAAATATACTGAATGTTTTATGTTACTATAATTGTTAGTTTCGACATTAATCTCAAATGGTGGTTATATATGTATCTATCCATCACATACTACTAAATTGATCATTGATTTGGGATATGACCTCTTGTATCTATTCCAATTTAATAATGAATCCAACAGCATAAGCATACTGGGTTTGGGATGGTGAATGTTGTTATATGGGAATGTTTAGTAAAATCCTTAAGAACTTTATATATTGAATATATATTAGGTATCATTAAAATGTGATGTACATTGAGGATAAGTATATAAGAACAGTATTTTTTTGTAATGGATGATATTATGTGTTTTTTATAGAAATACTTATCTCCATGAATATTATATGTTGATATGATTCTGGGAAGTTTTAACTACTAGTAATAACTCTGAAAAATGAGCGGTGGGATTTTTCTTGATCATTTAATAGTTCCTAACAATGATCTATTCTACATACCTAGTTAAAAATCCTAGTGTAAATTTTTATGATATTTTAAATTTACCTACAATCCATTATGAAGGATTTGAATATACATTTATGAGTTAATTTTATTCCAAAAATATTTTGTTTCTGGTGCTTTCTACCAGGGCACACAGCGTGAGCATGATGACGTTTGGTGATGATCGCATTCATGCCATGCATTATCACATTCCAAAGGCAGATGGCATCTGCCATCATTCTTGGGAAATTTTCTCCTTGATAGAAATCAGATGTTAGGATGTAGGTTCGTCGAACACAACACCTAGTTTGGGTCTCTTATATAGATTAATACATTATCCATGAAATTTTTTTCGAGTCACATATCATTTTCGATGCTAATTTTTTAGGCTTCTTTTATCATGACACTCAACGACGTCACGTAATGGAAGAAAACTTAGATTAGGGGAGTAGTCACACTAAGGAATCAATGGAATGTATTTCCACTAGAGCAGAAAAATTCATGAATTGTTCCTCGTAAGAGCTATTCTCAAGAGAGTAGAAACCTTATGCTTTCAAAATAGATAGTAGAGATTCTTATTCTGGAGGCATATATCCATGGTTCTCCTTAGCTTCCCATATTTAGCATTGTGCATGCCTCAAGTTTAACATCTAGTGGGGATGGATTATGCTTATTAGAACACAAGTGAGAGTGGAATAGGTGGGTATATCCATAAGAGGGAGGATTAATATGGTTATCTTGAAGGTTGGGTCAAAAGCCCAATGAGGACTAGTCCATGATGATTTGTCCGAAAAATGGAAGTTATCACACCATGGAGGAGGATCTGGACAATAGAATGGGATGGTCGGAGATGGTTCACCCCTAGGAGGGGGAAACTGTTTCCCATTGGCTGGGATTTTACCTCAATGAGGTGTCTTATTAACCATGTGTAGAATATATGGATCAAATCCCACTTATTTCTAAAAGACGGATCGAGGCTTACACATGGATAAAGGTCCATATAATGTTTTTGATCCTAGAGGGATGTGGTTGCTCGTGTCGTAATCAGGATGGATGATGGAGGGTTTAATGAAGTGGATGGTGAATGGGATAGAACCAAAGTGAAGGTGATGGTAGTGTTGGTATTTATCATTAGGTAGGACTCCAATATATCCTTATAGATGGGAATCAATGTCCATATAGTAATATGGGGTGATGGGACACCTAATGAGGAAGTTTGTGAGAATGGAGTGCATGTTTGTGGAAATGAAGGATGTAATCCCCCGGGATAGGGTATTATCTTCCCGAAACACAATACCTTAAAGGAAATACCCTGATGGGACATGGATGATGGGCTTGAACCTCTGGAGGGGATTCTAAAATATCCCTATGGTGGGTAATCAATATCCACATAGTTCAGGATGGGGCATAGAATCTTGGTGTACACAAAAGACAGCGACCCAAATACATGAGGGGGATTACACATGGTTATCATCCCATCGTGATAGGATTATTCTCGGGTGGATGTGTTTGTGATGTGAGGGGATTTAGAATGGTTAGATCCCCAAAAAAATGGGACAATTAGTTTGGTTGTAAATAATATACAACAACTGTTCAACATGTTGGGGTTTATGTACGGTTAGTAGCCCATAGTAGTGGATCAAAACACCTATGGGAGGAAAATTTGGTGATGTACCCAACAATTGACGATGTCACAAAATGAGGGTCTATCCCTAGTATGTATCAATAGTGTTTAACATTTATCATGGTTTAACCGTTGGGAGGCTTCCTTCATACACAATATAGATGACATGGTCAAAACCCTTGTAGGTCACAGGGTTCAGTTTAATGTCATGAAGGATGAATGTGGAATGATATAAATTGGTAGAAATAGTTGGATGTCAGGAAGTGTTGTGCTTGATCCAAGAAGAGGATTACTATGTACCATGTTTATAGGACTTTTATCAATGTCTCTATAGTTTGAGGTAACAAATAGTTCAACATCATATAAGATGGTCACATTGACATAACGCAAGGTTAGCATTCCAAGGACATGTGGGCGCTTATGCATTGTTATCATTCCATCACAGGAGGATGTCAGGATTGATTAATTTTCTAAGACTGCTTTAGACAAGATCATTATGTGAAAAAATACGTACTGTCGGACTTGATGATCCTATCGCGAATGATGTGTCCCTGAGGAATAGTGAATTTTGGGTATCACATTATAAGGGGAGACCAATGATGTTGAAATGATGTTTGAGGATGATATGGACATTTTATGGGGAAAAAATAGAAAGGTGGGTCATGGATTACATGGAGGTTTCCTAGGATGCACCTGGAGAGAAAGATCAAAGGGATATATAAGGTGGTTTGAAAGGCAGAGAGAGAAAGGGATCCTAGTAACATCCCATCTATGGTCTCCTCAAGCATGTCACACATTCAGTTATCAAAGATTAATATTTAGTGTTGAGGATGAAGGGTACTATTTATTTAAATTTCATCTCTCTCAATCGATGTGGAATAGTACCTCACCCCTTAGACTTACATATCCTCTAATGATACTTACTTGGGGCGGGGAAGGCACAAGAAATTACAGGACATAACGGGTGGATGAGTATTCAATCTAGTGGTCCAAATTATAATTTCTATTTGAGGAAGAAATATTCATAAGTTTTCCTATGAGATGAAGCATAATATAGGGAAACACATTATGAAACAGCAATGGGGGTACCTTAAAATCACTTCATACAAGCCTTGAGGGACACACGAGTGAGGGGATCACGAAGTGGGTTCCCTATCAATGAATGTATTTTTGAATCCATATTTATAAATTAAGATAAGTGGATTAAAACTAAAGTGTTCTAAAAAAACATGGTAAAAGAGTGTCCATGATGGAGGATATTTACAAAGCATGATGACTCAGTTGAGGAATGAGGTTTGCATGTGTTTGGAGGGTGGTTTGCAAAGGTTGAATGTTCTGTGACATTTTATGTGAAAAAAGGGTATCCTAACTCTATTATGAACATAGGAATTAATGAAGGGAATCCTAACATGATGTGAATGGAAATCAGAACAAATAGAATTCCAGTTCACAATGCTCATGTACATTGTGTGATTCATTTTCTATCAGGTTCACGGACCAATGGGAGCATCCTAAATCAAGTGCTCAAAATAATAATTTTACTTGTATCAATACATGGATGGGTGAGAGACATATTTGTTGGCTCTAATCATCACGATGGTGTCGGGGAGTTTCACAATGATGGTGGTGTATCATAATTTTATATATCTTTTTTTGGACTCGCATAGGCTTCTACAATTTCGTTCTAGCAGTCGCGGGGCTCGTCAGAAAGTAGAGACTATTCAATATTTTATCTATTGATGTATTAGAGATCATTAGATATTGAAGTGGATTTAGGCATTTCTATGTGGAGGTCCTGGGGAGGTCAGTCTGTAGGCATAGTTCCGTTCACATAGATGATCTGATCAATGATTCAGCTTTGCAAGGCTTACTCCATCGGTGATTTTTTGTGCCTTTGCTGATCCATATCAAGAAATTATTTTCTATTCCAAAACATTATCCCCATAATAATGGGATATAAGAATAAAATAATGGTATGATAATGAGGGTACATCTCCAAAAATATGTAGATCACATTGTTTCTTCAAGATTTGAGTGTGTTGAGGCGCAGGGTGAGATCAATGCAAAGCATGGAGTGGCCAAGGCCATTCCACAAATTTCACAAGGCGTCCACCGATAAATATGGCATGAGTCCCCTGATTTTAAAAATCTATTATCTATGGAAATTGTCCATATATCTTGAATTTTGATGCTCATTCAACCTTGTAAATGTTCTTTCTAAACCAGGTTCTATGGATCGGAGCTCTGCGAGTGCTACATCGTGATCTAGTTTATCATGATCCCTCATTGCAATGGAATTTTTGTTGAGTCCATAGAGGCTCCATGACCACATTCATTGAAATGTGTTCTTTTTTAATGAGATTCATGAAAGTGCTTTGTGAACAATGAAGAAATTTGACATAGTATTGAAATGAAATGGAAAACCTAGAAGTTTCTCAAGAAGTCCTTAATGATGTTGATCGAAGGGACGACATGGAGAAAAATCCAAAGCATCGTGAATGCTTAAGGATTAATTCTAATATATAGTACATGGTGGAGATATTAAGGAATGATAAGAAGAAATATCCCCTTTTTGTGTGATGTAATGTGTATTGTTTTGGCCTGAGGGATGATGTCTTCATCATAAAAGCATGTAATAATGAACCGACTTACTAGTTAAAGGAAAATACATGTAAATATTAGTGATTCATGGCTTCTGATGGCCATACATGGAAAGATAATACACCTACCACTACCTAATCTCTCTAAAACCATTTCATCAATGTTGAATGTAATTCACTACAGCGAGATGTATCTCGACTACAATACTAGATAATTCCTAAAGTGGGCTTAGGGAACCCAGAGAAGTGAGTACCTACAATTGGTACCTACTCTAGTGTTGCAACATCAAAGATGAATGGTCTAGACCAACTAGGGTTGTGAATCTTCTTATAAATATGGACAGAATAGATGTGAGTAGGCCATTATGAGGATTAATGGGATTATTAATGTTACATATACCAAATAAATCATATAATGATATAACTGATGAGTTGGTGGTCATCAAGAACCAATACATTCCAATTTCATCATGGGGTCATTAAAACTGACTTATGGTCCCTCTACAATATTTTAGGAATTCCAATCATGGGGGGGTTATATAATGTGTTCCATTCTAAAGAGAACACATGGGAGGACCGGAGTAGATTTCAGTGATAGAAAATGTGCTGATGGATCTTATGCTAGGAAATGATAAGTAGTTGGTGAGGGGAATCCACTTCAAATAGTGGATCAAACATTTATTGAATTTCCCCCATGAGGATCCATGTGAAGGAGATGAGGAACCCAGGAAACTTCCAACCAGTTCCCCTACATATATAATGAGATCCCACAATAAGAATGAATGTTATAACTAGAAAACAACAGAAGATAGTCACTGGAAGGTATGGGGGTTTAGTGTCAACACCCCATTGAAACCATTGGTCTTGTTGGATGCATTGATATATGCACACATTTGAAATGGATGATATAGATAAGGGATGTGCACATTACTGTGCGATCATGAACATTTATAATTTATCCCATGTAAGATATATAGAATAATGTTAACCTCATGATTCCAGTATTGAAAAAATTATACAAGGTGCTATGGAACATCAGTTAGGGGAAGAATCCACTACATGTATGTGAGTAGTTCCACATCTTTTATAGATGGATATCGGGGTACATGATAATTTATGAATATATTAACACCATTACCCCTATGTACAAATTGTTTCCATCCATTATGAATGCAATGGGAAGCTTCCTGGTTAGGCTTACATCCCTAGTGGTGCTAACAAATTAAGAGTTCAGACGAATTCAACATCCATCCTTTCCAGATTCAAATTTTAGAATTTATCGATGGTGGTTAAGGGAGTGGGGAGAATAAATCATATATCTTAGCCTTAAATGGTTGAGTCCTGGTATAGGGTGTTGATCATGATACTATCTATGAGCCATATACCAAATATTGCCTTGTGAAGTAGTTCAGTTGCATGCAATGGATAACCCTTCAAGGATACCTATGGGTATTCCATGATGATCAACCATTTGTAATGTGAAAAATGATTCTCATGTTCACATTGGGAGGTAAAAAAGATGGGGGAACATATCTTAGATAGATAATAATTAAGAGGGAATAGATATGAAGGACATCAATTTTATTTCCACTGTGTATGTTTACCCAAATTCTACGGTGATGGATAAGAATATAGTGTTTATCAAACATGAGTAGGGTGAGAGGACTATAACAGAATATGAAAAAAAAATTAAATCATGTAAATTTTTCATCTGATATTGTATCAAATGATAAAATTAATATTTGATGGTTCTTTTTTGGTATTCAAGCTAATATTCATTTTTAAGTTTTCATGCAAAATCATTCTCCTTATACTGATGTGATGGATCATGAAATGATTGTTGAGATTTCCCTGGATAGTAATTCAGTGTTGACTGGAGTTCCTTCCTCTCGTAGTTATTTTTCTAAGAGTTTCATTAATGGGAAAAATAATATTTATGTTTCTCACGGTTGATATCGACATAGGGGTTTTTCTAAACCAACCTAATTTCATTGGAGATTCCATTTGATATATTTGTATTGTGTAAATGTTGGTAACCTGAGGCGGGTTTTCTTATAGGTACTTAAGATATGTGGTTCAAATGTATTCTATGGTCATTTATAAAAATTATATCATATCAATTCTATTCTACATAGTGGTACCAGATTATTCACACCAAAAAGGTCTATTGCTATATTATATGAATCATGAAAAAATGATTTCCATCAATAGGTATCCGAAGAAAATATTCTTCACACAGTGGATGTGTCTTTAGAGGAGGCTATTACATTTATTAGGGATAAGATAGACTCCCTCACTATAGATTCATCTTTACTAACTACATTACAAGATACTAGATCATCTAATTCATTAATTTAAATGTGTACTATGGTACTTCTCATTCTTCCTATAGGTAATTTATCTAATGCTGTTTATATTTCTACGCCCCTTAGAACAATGATAGATAAACATCTTGATTGTTCTTACTATGAAATTTCATTATTAGATAATGATCATGCACTGAATTTTAATGTTCTTGAGAGGAAAATAATAAATTTCATTTTTATGATGGATTCGGTCATTTATAATAAATCTAAAATAGATTATTATCACTGGATTGTCTCCTTTAATATGCCCAATCAGGTGTTCCATATCTTTTAGAGAGATTCAGAAATATGTCCATGTATAGACATAAATTTTTTTCTTCATAGTAGGAATGTAATATCCATGTTTTGCTTTTATATGGAGTGGAAATAATTGAGATATGATATCTATATAGTTTTTTTCGAGTTACTATAAATTTTACATTATTACTAACATAGTCTTCCAATGATGAGATAGGTGGAGGTATCTATTGATTCAGTGCCTGATACTCAACTAGTATCTATTCCTTCACAAAACATGGAACTATATGAAATGAATGTGTTTATTATTTAGTTGGATTACCTATTAGAGAATGTAATTTTAATCTTGAGTGTGTCACCATTGGAAGTGTGTTTTATCTTTACTAATAATGATTACGAAAAGAATCACATATGTTTTCATTATAGAAAACATAATCGATTCACGAAAAAAATTGATTCTATTTCTCTAGAATAATGATATCATTGATTATTTGAAATCTGAAAAGTTGTTCTCGAAGATTGATCATCGATCTGGATACCATTCATTAAAAAAAGTCACATTCCAATAAAAATCTTCTAGGGTAGGTATGTCCATTTTGAATACATTTTGAGGACATTAGGTATAATCAATGTTTCTACAAACATTATTTATTTGATTTATAGGACCATCCAAGTGTATCATGATTAATTCAAGGTGTCCATTATAGATGACATATTATATTACTCTATATTTAAAGATGATCACATGCGGTGTATGATATATGTTATATAATTTTTTGGAAAATCAGTGAATTTCATCTAAGATATTGAAATTTTATTTCTATATTTGGGAAGTGATGTTTTTGGGAAATGTAGTGTCAAATAATTAAATATTTATTGATTCTATGAAGATTAAATCTATTATTAAATGTAAGAAATAAAAAATTATTTTCATGATTGATAGATTCCATTGCATATCTAGATATTATCATCATTCCATGAGTCATTTTCTAATGATGGCTTCTCCGATGAAGGCCCTTACATGGATTGGTGTAACGTTTGATTGGGATAATAAATGTTAGAGTTATATTTATGAGATGAAAAAGTTGTTTTCTAAGAATGCATTGTTGACTATTCCAAATGTCATTCATTGTTATGTGGTCATCCATGACACATTATGTATGTATTTGGGAACTATTCTTAAGTATGGTGATCCTGATTTTTTATAAAGGTCTCTAAAACCAAACCCTCTTGATATGAATTAACCAACCCATGTACTTGATCAATTTTCCCTCATTCATGAACATAATCATTTTTATAATTACCATATTGGAGAAATTATTACCGTGTATTCTATAAATAAATGAATGATTCAAATATATTAAAAAAAATCCACATAAAAATGAATTGTTTCGAATACCTAATATATATATATATATATTGGAATCACCCATACCCCCAAGGAAATAATATTTCATTTATGATTCATTTTGTATGAATATTATGACCTAGGATGTGAAGTAATAAATTAAAGAGTAGAAATTGAGGGATCTATTTACATTTTCAATATTGTAGTGTCACAGGAAGGGTTTGAGGTTTTATTCTAGTTCTCAAATTTCCTCTTCTCTTCATGAAATTATTATTTGACAAAAACTGATTGATCATAAAATTAGTGGAATTATGATGTATCTTTATGGGGGGGATACCCTTTTCGAGTGGTTATTATCCATGGATGGGATCCTATGTTACTAGAAATGGTACATTATCCAATTACCTACAAGGAAATATTTTATGGGGGAATTACATAATTCCTAATGGTTAGTGAACCCATTAACCAAAAATATGTTACATGACATGCATCAGTGATTCTAGTGTTTGTTTGTGTGATGAGAAATAGGTGGATTTTTATATCATTTTTATACTTGGAAAAAGGTCAAGGATGAAATCCAAAACCCTTATTTTTTTATTCATCCACATCCATAGTGATAATATATATGGAATGATATATCTATATATATTTTGGATTAGTTCCATATACCAAGATAAAGATGAAATCAATGTCGGTTGCCATTGAAATCTTCACCAAGTCGGCAATGTACATACCCAATTCTAATTCTACCAAATATGAGGAGATGGGAAATATTTATGTGAGAGAGAGTATTCATTTTCATGGAGTTATATTTTCTATAGTATCTTATAGAGATCCTTTTTCACATAACTATTTATGATAATCCATCGAGATTCATTGACATCTCATGTTTGTTTTAGTATAGGATTTCATCAGTAGAAAATTAAACTCATATATAGGGTTTTGTAGATTCATAAGGATAGGCTTCATGCCTGAGTTCTTGAAATTAGTGGATCTTGGAATGTCTATTTGTGACGGGTTGTGTTTTCCTATAACAATAGTTACCACTTCATGTTAAAAATAGATCCTTTTGGTAAATTTTATGGATTTCCATGAAATTATCTTATATGTGTTTTAGATATGTGAATGTTCATTGGATGGAAAATCATGGTTTAATAGAATTAAGAATTGATTTATTTGAATCATTAGAGTATGTTGATGGTAGAGATATGGAATAAATCTTATGTTTATCTTCACTATAGAACATTTTAATTTTAATTTTTGGATCAGGATTCCTTGAATGTTTTTCCTATTTTAGACCATTAGCATAATTGGTTGAATTGGATTATTTCTCATCATTTGGTGGGAACTATTGATGTTGGTGTGATGGTTTGAAAAGTATATTACCATTTAACACATCATCTGTTGTTAATTTCGATAAATAATGGTTTCCATGTATCATATCTACGAATATATATATCTAATTTGTTTATTGTTCTATTGTGGGGAGAACATGATGATGAGATTGATTTATACATGAGTAAGCATCCAGTTAGTATAGTTGATTCAAAATCCACAGTAGCTGGGTGGAGGATGATTGATTTTTTCCATGTGATATGGATGAATGGTATGGATACTCATGATATTTGGAAGAGAGAGGCCTTGATGAAAGAGTGGTGTAACGCCCTGACCTCAGTTACCTAGAGTTGGTGCATTATTTTAATACATTGGCATGATTACAAGGAATCAAGTCCCAAAGGACCGATTATTTTAGCAGTCTTGGAAAATATATTACATACATGAATGTAACATTACACTTCATAACATATAAAAAAACATAAAAAATACTTTATGAATGACATTATTCCCTTGTCTTAACCCTTCCTATCAATCACAATATACTTCTTGGAATCCTGGGAAAAAAATACAACATAGAAAAGGGGTGAGCTCAGATCCCAAGTAAGGATAACAATATAGCGGAAACTTTCAAAAATAAGCATAAACATTTAGGGCAATGTATAACAAAAAAAAATTGTTTTAAACTTGAACTTCAACATAGTATAGAAAAAGTAAAATGAAATAATTCCACTTACTTATTCACATGGATATTCTACTAATCGAATAAACACATCCAATATCAATAACCAGTTTCATAATGATGGAATGCATAATGCTAGACTATTATAACCACATAGCCCAGGCCTCGTGCCAAGACTACAAATAAGATTTTTCCAAGGCCTTGTGCCAAGACACTAGTTTGTCTCATGAAACCTACCGATGCATCGAGGAGCTATAGTGGGCCCCACCCGTCACATATTAAGTCCAATTCATTCCTATATGAAAAGATGTAAACATAACATAAACATTCATATTAAAACTAGCATACGAAATGTCAATACGTTCACCTAAACCATGAATGGTATAAAAATAGCACATACACAGTCAAACATATCACAAAACCTTCAATACAATATAGAGGTTTTGTATCATAATAAATCAACTTCAAATAATCTTAAAATCCATCGAAGGATGTTGACATAGATGAAATCAAAAATATTTGAGAGAAATATCTCTTTTCTCAAAATCATTGAAAATTCACACATTTATAAAGGAAGTAATTTAAAAGAGATTTTTTAATCAAAGTGTCCCATAATAATTTGAAACTTTTGAAAATAAATATCATTTCAAAACCTTCATGTCCATATAAATAAGTCCTTAAAATCATTTTGAAAACATTGACATAAATTAAGAATCTTTAAAACATTTAAAATTATGATCTTGATAAAGAGAACCTTTCAAAAATTCGTAAAATATTTATTTTGAAATCATTTAAAAGTAACATAATTATAAAATAAAACATTTACATTGAAAATATTCTTATAATCTTGTATGGGAAGCGTTGACAATTTTATAACGGCTGTAAATAGCCACACCCGCCGTATATATTAAAAAAACATTCTTACCTTAAATTTGTCGAAAGGTAAAAAGTGCCTTGTTTGGAAAACAACGGAAAGATTCCTTTAAAAACACATAAGGGTATAAATGACTTTAACCCATATTCATTTTAAATAGTATAAATGTTTTGAAATACATTTTTAAGAAACATGGATGTGGATGATAACGAAATCCCAGTAGATTATTACGTATAAACAACCTCGGATAATGAAGAGATTGTGAAATAACCCTTACCTTGAATTTTTCCATGGTTTAGGGTAGTTTACCCTCCTATATAATGGTGAAATAATTTTTATTAAATTATACAAGAATCATATATATTAATATGATATCATATATGATCTTTTAACAATGATTTGTTAATAATATCTTAGTATTATTATTGTTTCAGGTGTTAACTTACTCATTTTATTTTATATGTTTTATTACGTAAGCCATGTTTTTCATTGATAGGTTGTATCTTAATCATATCCAGAATGATATCAAGTCCTTAGATACTATTATTAATCCTCAAATGAGAATTATACTTGAATGGATATGATGGAGAATGAATCTTATCACGTTCGTGGAGACGGTAGTCCGTACGTACGCACGAGCGACAATATCATTCTTTTGATATTAAAATAATATATAATTGGATGAAATATCATATATACAGAATCATTATCATGTTAAATTTATTATTTACATGAATTACACATCATTATTATACCCACCCAAATAATAATATATTGAATAACAATTACACCACGACGTGGAGACGGTAAGCCATACGTACGCACGTATGGTGACATGTTAATCAAAGGATGGATAGAATAATGAATATGGTTGTACCATATTTATAATAACATCACAGTATATATATGATACTGGAGTTATTATTTTAGAATGGTAACAAAAAAGGAAGAAGAAGTGGAAGAAGAAATGAATTTGAAAAAGGGTGGTGAAAACATTACCTCTTCTTCGGGATCTTCCTTTTGATTTGATCAAAAGGGCTCCATAGGATGGCTTTCTGATCAAACTAAGGCTTCTAGGATGTAGTGAGGGAAGTTTAAAGAGTATTTGGGCAGAGTTTAGCCAATCTAAAAGGCTTTTAAGGTGTGAAGTAATGAGAAGGGGGAGTTCCCTTTGATAAGAGTGGTGATGGGAACCTTTGGAAAAGCTAGAAATATTAATTTATAATAAATCCATATTCGGTTTCTAATGGATCCAAAGTTTATTATTCAAAGGTAAAGGTGGGGATAGGTCGAAAACCATTCAACCAATAGAATTTAGACAGGTTTGGGTTACTATATTAACCTTATCTTTTAGTTTTAACTCTTAGTTAATTAGTTTGACATTTACCATGTCACATTGTATTTTTATATTATATAGTTAATAAACTTACTATATACATCCAATAGATCCCCAAGTGGTCCATTACGGATACACCTATCATGATATAAGTATCTTGGCCGAACCATAGATTTTTAAGAATTTAATATCAATTAATAATATAATATTTTTTTAAAAAACTCTTTTATGTCAATTTTGACACTATTCAATAGTTGATTTTTGAGGAACTCATAACAGAATTATTACTTCGACCAAAGTTAATTAAATCAACCCTAAAATGTCATATTAACCTATAAAATTATTTTAATTCATTAAAAGTCTCATATTATATTTATTTGGGTATTTATAATATCAATTATTTTAATTTTTCACTATTATGGTAATTACTGCATCATCATTGTGTCATAAATAAATTAAATTATATAATGTCTAAAAATTATAAATAAACTATAATTATGTAGGATATCATTTTATCTTTCTAATTAATATTTACAATCGAATATATCTAATGTATAACCCTATATTAAAAATGTTTTAGTAAATAAACATTGATTTTAACTCTTTTAACTCTTCTTTGAATTAAATAATAATAAATGTCCTAATCTAATCCAAGTGGACCTAAATGATAATATTTTATTCCTAAGGTTGTTTTTGGTCGATATAAACTTGTCCAATAGAATTAGGACATGTGTAAGGGTAATATTAATATCATTTTTACCCTTAATTACCCTATTTACATTTAACCGTGGTAAATAAAAGTAAAAAGTTGATATTCACCAAAAAATATTTTAATCTCATTGAACCAAATTTTACTTCTTGATATTAACAGTTTCTCTCAGATTTTCGAAATTCCATTCACAGAAGCGTTAAAATTACGTTTTATGAAAAATTCAGTTTTTTAACTACAACTTAGTAGTTTCACTATTCATCAAAAATTGAAGTTTTTCAGAACAATGCCAAAATTTAACCCTAAGCTATAATTGATATTATGAATTAAAAAATGATGTCTATTTTACAAAATTCCAAACATATAAGTTTCATTAATTAATTTTATAATTAATTCCCGCTGTCTCAACAAATTGCGTGTTTTTAAGAAACAATATATATCAAAAGATTGACAATTGTTTAGGTCCCATTTCGAAGTGAAATTAATTCTAATGAACACCATTGGATAAAATGGTAAAAATATATTCTAATTATATTTTAAAACCACTCAAATTCATAATTTATCACCATTATTTATTTTGATTAAAAAAGTTGTTTTTAATTAACATTTAGTAATTTTCACTATTCATCAAAATTTTAAATTTATCTGAAAAGTACCAAAATTTCACCCTAGGCTAATATTGATATTCCGAATCCAATAATGAAGACCATTTTGAGAGATGGAATTTGTAAAATTTTAAAAAGTAGGTATTACTATTCATAACGGATAGTTTGGTAAGTCATGGTGCGCTTTAACTCGGTGTTACGTGTAGTGCATGTTGTAGAATTATTTTGAAGAAATAACACACTATGTAAAATTGGGGTGTAACATTCTCCCCTCCTTCAATAAATTGCGTCCTCGCAATTGGAAATTTTTCTTCGAAAATAAAAGGTTGCAAATAAAAAATATCGTTGTGGGAAAACCCACATCAGAAATTGGGTTTCTAAAATTTAGTCTTAATATGAGGAAAAGAGAAATGAAAGGGATACCACCAAATTATGATCTCGATTAGGAGAACATTGGTGGCAATTAGAGAAATATAATTAGAGGAAAATGTAATTATTTATAGGTAGTGATTGGGGTCATCAATCACAAAAATGTTTGAAATTGAGGTCCTTAAATTTATCAATCTATGATGATTTAAAATACCATCGATTCAACAAAACCTAAGGTATTAGGATAACACGTTTTTGACGTTTCAAAATATCTTAGTTGAAATCCCACATCGAAAAATGAATTAATGCGGCCTCTATTTCAAATAAAGAGTGGAAAGTATGAAGAATACCGAAAATAACACATACTAGGGTTCCATGTAGGAAAATATGGATATGGAACAGAAATCTAACCATCAATTATCTAATGGAGAGTGGTAGAGAACATGGATATGAAAAGGCTAACAATCCCAAAGAAATAAATTAGTGATGATTTAAGGTACCATCTAGGACAACATTTTTGTTCTAAGTTCCTTTTCTTAATGTTGAGGAATTTATTTATGAGATTGGCTACGATCATAAAGGGATATACTTAATTTATAATTAGAGTTTTATCCATTAATAAATTTTTACCACAAACTCATCTTTTACTCTAAAAGATAATAGAATGTAAAAAAATTATATTTATACTATTCGTACAGGGTTCCAAAATAAACGAATATATAATAATCTACCAGATATTTTAAAAAAACTACGTTATTTAATTCAAGACATCTTGTGGGCCAGTGGTAGGTGATACACCCTTGTCGCCCTTCAGTTGCAGGTTCAAGTCTCGCAGCCTTGCTGGACACGACGGGTTGCTGCCCGACCTCCAGGTTGTCCTTTTATGGAAATCCAAAATAATCCAAACTAGTAGTATCCAAAATACATCACTCCAAAATTTATAAGGAAGGTAAACACAATAAAGATCCTTTTTCCCGCGTAATAACATGTGAACACCATCATAACGTATTCATTTAAAACACTGCAACATCCTGAATTACCATAAAACCATATTGATTACATTCATGATCCCTTATAACATAAAGAATAATAGATACACTCATTCAATCCTAAAATGTTTTAAACCCCAACAATGATGGAATATACAAATCATTAATCAGTTTCAAGGTAGTCAAGAATATCCAATAAAATTTATCCAAATCAATCATGTATTATTCCAAAATCACTACCTCGCTATCAGAACTATATTATGGTTTATCATTATATCAACCATATATTTTCCAAAAATTTATCCTGCTATTGATTCACTTTTCTTTTTTCCACACAATCTCAAGTCCTTAATTAAATAGTACTGCAGTACAATCCTTATATACTCCATAATTATTATAACAAGTACATTGTTGATACAACACTCAAATGACATAATCAACATAAGAACTCTAATCATTCCTCTTCATTTGTGTTAGTATCATAACATGATTATTATCCAAGAGCATCACTTGCGGAATAGTCTGATGACTGGGACATAGGTTCTTGTAGTGTCCAAACTCCTTGCAAATGAAGCATTGTACATTTGAAACCATTTTCTTACCCTTGCAGTCACCTACTTTGTGCCCTTTTCCTCCACACTTATAACAAACTCACATTCTTTTCAGGCACGTCCCAGGGTGTTTCTTCCCACAATTATCACATATGGAAAAATTCTTCTTTTCCCTCTTCCCTTTATCCATCTTTCTCTCTTCCATCATTTTCTTCTGTTGCTTCCCTTCAAATCCATAGGACTCAGTAAACTCGTTACTTATCTTATCAACACATGAGATTATTTCTTCATATGATGATAATACATGGGAGACTATTTCTCTTATAAATTCTGGCTTAAGACCATGAAAGATATGAACCTTATTTCTATTTGGATCATACGTATTACTGGAGTTCACATTCCTTCTAATGGGTTCCATTTCTATACAATAGCATAAACTAGGTCAGTTTATGAATTGCAATAAATAATTGCTAATGCAAATTGAACAGTGTATGGATATAGTCCATAATCATAAAAAATGTTTTCTTTGAGTAAGTATATACTCATGAGCCCTTCATCATGTTTTGTAAGTAAAATGAGAATTATCCTAAGCATATCCCCCGGGAGTGTCGTAACCAAGAGTGCAGCAAGGACCGTTGTCGTGCACCAGTTCCCATTCGAGTCTAGCTCAAAGCGGTGTTTTCAGGTTTTACCCCTAGGTACATCTATGCCAGAGCCGCCTCTACCTTCTCATATCCAGACAGGGTTGTATTGCTCAGAAAACTCACAAAATATCTACAATACCAAAATTCTAGGAATTTCTTCTATACTAATCCTCAAAGTCTATCCTAGGTCTATGTGCTCTAATCAGAGTTTATCTAAATCTAGTTTCCAAGGTTATTGCTAATCTTCATCTGATACCAACTTTAACGCCCCGACCCCAGTTACCCAGAGTCGGTGCATTATTTTAATACATTGGTATGATTACAAGGAATCAAGTCCCAAAGGACCGATTAGTATAGCAGTCTTCGAAAATAGATTACATACGTGAATGTAACATTAAACTTCATAACATACAAAACAACATAAGTAATCCTTTATGAATTCCATTATTCCCTTGTCTTAACCCTTTTATCAATGACAATATTCTTCTTGGAATCCTGGGAAAAAAAATAAAACATAGAAAAGGGGTGAGCTCAGATGCCCTGTAAGGATAACAATATAGCGGAAACTTTCAAAAATAAGCATAAACATTTAAGGCAATGTATAACTAAAACAAAAGCCTTTTAAACTTGAACTTCAACATAGTTTGGCAAAAGTAAAATGAAATAACGCCATTTACTTATTCATATGGATATTCTACTAATCGAATAATAACATGCAACATCAATAACCAATTTAATAATGATGGAATGCATAATGCCAGACTATCATAACCACATAGTCAAGGCCTCGTGCCAAGACTACAAATAATATTTTTGCATGGCCTTGTTCCAAGACACTAGTTTGTCTCATGAGACCTACCGATGCATCGAGGAGCTGTAACAGGCTCCACCCAACACATATTAAGTCCAATGCATTCCCATATGAAAAGGTTTAAACATAACATAAACATTCGTATTAAAACTAGCATACGAAATGTCAATACTTTCACCATAAACCATGAATGGTATAAAAATAGCACATCAACAGTCAAACATATCACAAAACTTTCAATACAATATAGATGTTTTTTATCATAATAAATCAACTTCAAATAAGACTAAAATCCATTAAAGGATTTTGACATAGATGAAATCAAAAATATTTGAGAGTAATATCTCTTTTCTCAAAATCATTGAAAATTCACACATTTATAAAGGATGTAATTTAAAAGAAATTTTTTAATCAAAGTGTCCCATACCACTTTGAAACCATTGAAAATAAATATCATTTCAAAAACATCATGTCCATATAAATATGTCCTTAAAATCATTTTGAAAACATGGACATTAATTAAAAATCTTTAAAACATTTAAAATTATGATCTTGATAAAGAGAACCTTTCAAAAATTCTTAAAATATTAATTTTGAAATCATTTAAAAGTCGCATAATTATAAAATGAAACATTTACTTTGAAAATATTCTTATAAGCTTGTAAGGGAAGCTTTGATGATTTCATAATGGCGGTAAATAGCCTCACCCGCCGTATAAGTTAAAAAAACATTCTTACCTTAAATTTTTCGAAAGGTAAAAAGTGCCTTGTTTGGAAAACAACAAAAAGATTTCTTTACAAACACATAAGGGTATAAATTACTTTAACCCATATTCTTTGTAAATGGTAAAAATGTTTTGAAATACTGTTCGAAGAAACATGGATGTGGATGATAAGGAAATCCCAGTAGATTATTACGTATAAACAAACTCGGATAATGAAGAGATTGTCAAATAACCCTTACCTTGCACTTTTTCTTGGTTGAGGGTAGGTTAACCTAGTGTATAATGGTGAAATAATTGTTATTAAATTATAAAATAATCATATATATTAATATGATATCATATATGATCTTTTAACAGTGATTTGTTAATAATATCTTAGTATTAGTATTGTTTCGGGTGTTAACTTACTCATTTTCTTTTATATGTTTTGTTACGTAAGCCATGTTTGTTATGGATAGGTTGTATCATAATCATATAAAGAATGATATCAAGTCATTAGATACTATTATTAATCATCAAATGAGAATTATACGTAAATGGATATGATGGAGAATGAATCTCATCACGTTCGTGGAGACGACAGTCCGTACGTACGCACGAGCGACAATAACATTCTTTTGATATTAAAATAATATATATTTGGATGGAATATCATATATAAAGAATCATTATAATGTTACATTTATTATTTACATGAATTACAAATCATTATTATACCTATCTAAATAATAATTTATTGAATAACAATTACACCACGACGTGGAGACGGTAAGCCGTACGTACGCACGTATGGTGACATGTTATTCAAAGGATGGATAGAATACTGAATATGGTTGTACCATATTTATAATAAAATCAAAGTATATATATGATACTGGAGTTTTATTTTATAATGGTAACAACAAAGTAAGAAGAAGTGGAAGAAGAAATGAATTTGAAAAAGGGTGGTGAAAACATTACCTCTTCTTCGGGTTCTTCCTTTTGATTTGATCAAAAGGGCTCCTTAGATTGGCTTTCTGATCAAACTAAGGCCTCTAGGTTGTATTGATGAAAATTTGAGAGAGTATTTGGGCAGATTTTGGCCGAACCAAAAGGCTTTGAAGGTGTGAAGTAATGAGAAGGAGGAGTGCCCTTTTATAAGAGGGGTGAGGGGCACCTTTGGAAAAGCTAGAAATATTAATTTATAATAAATTCATATTCAGTTTCTAATGGCTCCAAAGTTGATTATTCAAAGTAAAAGGTGGGGATTTGTCTAAAACAATCCAACCAATAGAATTTGAATAGGTTTGGGTTATATATTAACCTTATCTTTTAGTTTTAACTCTTAGTTAATTAGTTTGACATTTACCATGTCACTTTGTATTTTTATATTATATAGTTAATTAACATACTATATACATCCAAGCGACCCCCAAGTGGTCCATTAATTATACACATATCATGATATAAGTCTCGTGGCAGAACCTTAGATTTTTAAAAATTTAATATCAATTAATAATATAATATTGTTTTTAAAAACTCTTTTATGTCAATTTTGACACTATTCAATAGTTGATTTTTGTGAAACTCATAACAGAATGATTACTTCGGCCAAAGTTAATTAAATCAACCCTAACATGTCATATTAACCTAGAAAATTATTTTAATTCATTAATAGTCTCAAATTATATTTATTTGGGTATTTATAATATCAATTATTTTAATTTTTCACTATTATGGAAATTACTGCATCATCATTGTGTCATTAATAAACTAAATTATTTAATGTCTAAAAATTATAAATAAAATATCATTATGTAGGAAATCGTTTTATATTTCTAATTAATATTTACAATCGAATTTATCTAATTTATATCCCTATATTAAAAATGTTTTAGTAAATAAACATTGATTTTAACTCTTTTAACTCTTATTTGAATTAAATAATAATAAATGTCCTAATCTAATCCAAGTGGACCTAAATGATAATATTTTATTCCTAAGGTTTTTTTCGGTCGATATACACTTGTCCAATAGAATTGGGACATGTGTTAGGGTAATATTAATATCATTTTTACCCATAATTACCCTATTTACTTTTAACCGTGGTAAATAAAAGTAAAAAGTTACTATCCACCAAAAATTACTTCAATCTCATTGAACCACAGTTTACTTCTTGATATTAACCGTGTCTCTCGGATTTTCGAAATTCCATTCTAAAAAGCGGTAAAATTAAGTTTTATGAAAAATTCAGTTTTTTAACTACCACTTAGTAGTTTCACTATTCATCAAAAATTGAAGTTTTTCAGAACATTTCCAAAATTTCTCCCGAAGCTATAATTGATATTCCGAATTCAAAAATGATGTATATTTTACAAAATTACAAACATATAAGATTCATTAATTAATTTTATATTTAATTCCCACTGTCACAACAAATAGCGTGTTTTTAAGAAACAATATATATCAAAAGATTGACAATTATTTAGGTCCAATTTCGAACTGAAATTAATTCTAATGAACACCATTGGATAAAATGGTAAAAATATATTCTAATTATACATTAAAACCACTCAAATTCATAATTTTTCACCATTAATTATTTTGATTAAAAAAGATGTTTTTAATTAAAATTTAGTAATTTTCACTATTCATCAAAATATTAAAGTTATCCGAAAAGTACCAAAATTTCACCCTAGGATAATTTTGATATTCCGAATCCAATAATGAAGACCATTTTGAAAGATATAATTATAAAATTTTAAAAAGTAGGAATTACTATTCATATCGGCTAGTTTGGTAAGTCATGGTGCGCTTTAACTCGGTGTTGCGTGTAGTGAAAGTTATTGAATTATTTTGAAGAAATAACACACTATGTAATCTTGGGGTGTTACAAGTAGTGGCCTCATTTTTTTTGACATGGATACTTCTTGATATGCTTTCAAAGGAAATATAGGTTCTATAGTGTGGAGGTTATAACAACATATTACTTTTTTAGGTACTCCTTGACCCCCATTTTTTATTATTCCTTATTTTCCCCTAATTTGGGGGTGAATATGGTTAAATTTTGAATTTTTTTTAAATTTCATGGTTGTGCACAATAGGTACATGGTTTCTGTAAACCATGCACCCAGTATGGTTAATCTGTCATAAAAGTGGGGGTTTTAATAGTGGGCACATAGTTTAAATAGTAGATATTTCATATAGTATAAACCCTACAACCAGTCAAAGGGGAACATGGTTAGGGATCATGGTTTACAAAACATGTGGGAAATGTATTTTTATTCTATGAAATATTTAAATAAATTCCTGAACACATATTTCTTCACCCGCTTGACTATGACTCATCATTAATTGAATTCCTTAGTAGTTAGAGCTTTGAAGAACTCGTTTTGGATCCTCTGTACCTATTCATATTTTTATTTAATCATGGTAAACCCTGATAAATCCCTCAATAGATAGATTTTTTGAAATCTATTTACATATGTCTTTTTTGGAAATTCCCATTATGTGTTTTTTGATATTTTATTATTTAAAAAAAGGTATATCGTTCCATTGTTATTTTCCATGTTATAATCTATATATTAGAATGATTTGAAATATATTTCATTTAATTGAATTAAAAAAAAAACAAATGTGATGCATAATGTGACATGAATTCATTTGGAATGGATTTTGATGAATATCACGAATTCCAATGCAATTGAATATTAGTGGTGTTATTTGAATTTGATGGAATTTTGTAAATTGATTTATAAAAATTTATTTGAAAAACAAAATTAAATTGATTTGATATAAATCATTAAGTTCATTTATGTTAAAAACTATAAGAAATGATGATAAATCCAAGACTTTTATTTTATTTTAAATTTTTAATATTGATTCTGGAAGTGGGGTAATTGTATTTCATACTATTTTTAAATAATTTCCCATTTCCTATTGATTTATAATGACATTGTGATTATAGGTAGTATGTAACAACCCAGACATTTATCAATGAAATTTATCCCTTCTTGTTGTAATTTAATTATATATAATAACAAAAAAATAAGAAACACAATTCCACATCATGATACTAAATACAATATCACTTTTATAATCCATTAAAACATAATTTTTCCTCTCTAGGTATTTGAATTTCAAAAGTCCATCGTACACAGTTGGAATCAGTAAGATATTTTGAGTTTGATAGGGAAAACCGATTTTTTTTTTGAATAGTTACAAACCCATAAGAATTGTAATGATACCCGTATGAAAAGTAAAATGGCCCTTATGATTATAAAATTTTCCAAGTGAATAGTTACCTTTCTTATGGTAGTATAAATAAAATTTATCCATCCTATAAGTGACAATATGACATAATTATATTATACTATTTTTATTTTTTATGTCATTAATATTTAATGACTAATTTAATAATTTAATAGAAAACATATTTTTGTAAAATTTATTGATAAGTTATTATTATGTATTATGATTATATGTTAATTTTATGGGACCTTAATTAATTTTTCAAAGTGTTAGAAAAACAGTGCTATTTTTAAAAGCTATATTTTTCATGTAAATTTTGAATTTAACTAAAAATTAAATTACTCATATTTGGAAAATTATATATATATATAATGGTGTTAATTTTTGGAATTCTATAGGTCAAAAATGTTTAGAGTGAATTTTTGAGATTTTTCTAAAAAACATGAATTTTTTGTGAAGAGTCAAATGCAATAATTTTCCTTATAAATAAATTATAAATTAAATCCACTATTATTGAAATCATTAGAGATGTAAGTACCCAAATCCTAAAACCAAAATCCATATTTTCTGTATTCATTCATGGAATAATCACTATTTTTATTCCCAAGGACAATTAATAAACTAATGAATTAAATATTAAGAATGCACATCCCCCATGCACTATAAATACCTAATGTCACAACCTGATTTCTTAACACCCCTAAAGAATCATGAATTCTCCAAATTAATACAAAACGACATACCTAGCCCCTCCCCCTAGTCCATTACCTCTATTTAACTTCCAAATACTAATCCTAGGTTCTTTAAGGAGGATCTAAATAGAAGAATTCAGAGGTAATTTCTCTCTCACTTTTCTTTCAATTTCCCTTCAAATTTTGTTTGTTTTTATATACTACACTGATCATATCTTATCCAAATTTCATGATAAATCTATAATGATAAATATTATTTAATTATTTATTTTTAATGCAATATTATTCATTTTACTCCTCCATCCCTCTATTTGTTTATAAAAATTTAATCATTTTCCATGATGTGTTAATTTACCTACACTGTCGGTGATGCACTTTAATTTTACTTCAACGCCATAAATGATAACAATAAAATCATTAAATTTTTAAAATAATAATTTAATATTTATTTTTTAACCACTTCTATTTTTTTGGAATCTGTTTTTATAAATAATACTAAACGATAAAACAAAACATGTTCAATGAAATGTAAAAAACCCATACTAACCTAAAATGATCATCATTAAATATTATCTAATTTTTTCATCCCCATAGTATATAATCAAATTCATTATAAGATCATCTAAACTCCTTGAATATCATTAAAAATGTGTAATAGAACTTCTGGATGTTTTTCATGTTCTACATGAATATCCATTCTTCTATACAACTGAACCGTTCTGGAAAACAATGAAAATGAACACACCAAAACATTGAAATTAAAATATATAACTCATAAAAAGACCTATAAAATTTCCTAATGAAACCATAATGAAAAATATTAATGTATAAATTTTTTTATGTGTTAATTAAAAAATATAGTTTCACTATATAAGACACTAATGTGAAGAATGCATTTGGATACAATGTTAGGGGATTTATCAAACCCAACTCCCTTTTTTTGGGTGATCCCTCTTTCATCCCATTTTCTATATGGTTATTCTATAAAATTAATGTATTCACATTTATATTTTCTTTTACAGGATATATATTTTTTCCACTTGAGTTTATGTCAAACATAATTTTTTCTGAAAGAACTATTCTTTCAAAAAAACACATTTTACATCCCTCTCAACGCTGATGCTTATTGTATAATGTATTTGATTCACTCATTCATTTTAGAAAACAATGTTTATGAATTTATTTTTTATAATGTGATACATATTCTTTCCTATGGTGTTTTTTGTGTTAATGATTGAAATATGTTTAATGTGTCATGAATTATAATGTAAGTGTAATGATGCGGCTGTTTCCCCAAAAATATATAGTGTACGGGAAATGTTATGATGTTATAGGTGCACTCGGAATTATATAGTGATGTAATTCATAGTGTAATGTTAAGATCCTCGTGAGAAAATTAAATTATGTATGAACATTATTATATCTTTTTTCACAACTATATGAGGCAGTTGACCACTAAGGAATGATGTTTCATTTTATGCATTGCCACATTCCATGCCATTATCTAATCATTATTATCGTTATGATGATGATGATGATGTTATGATTATCCCCCCCCCCCGCCATTTTATATTTTCTAATGTTCTAATCCTGTTATTGGGCTTTTAGCTCACCCCTTTTTTATGTATATCCATAGGTGATTATGTGTACTATGGGGAACTCAATGGATAATAAGAAGCTAGAGAATAAGAAATTAATTAAATTTCTATCTTTTATGTAGTAATAGTTATGTGTGGTCATAGTTTTTCCAAGACACTAAAAACTAGATCCTCAATGTGTAATGTTATTATGTTATTTTTAGTTAAATTTTTTAAAAATAAATTTAAAAATTGTAGGGTCTCTATAGTTTGTTTCAGAGGGACAGTTTTTGTAATTTTGTAGTTATGATAAAAGAACATTAGTAAAAACCCTAGAGCAAGAATATGTATATGTAAGAACATAATATGATTTCTTGCATGTTGGGGTCCCATAAGATATTTTTTTATTATTAATTTCAATATGTAATAATTTATTTATTCATTATATTTTGACTTTTTTTCTTCTAAAATATTCTATTTTAGAAAATGGTTATAATGGGGATAAACTAGGCCAACAACTTGTATGAGGGACAATGAAGGGATTTCCTAAATAACATCCCCAACTAATTTAGTTGTGGAGTTCAAAAAATCATTGAAATTATTCCCCTATTGTCTCAAGTTATGAATAATAACTTTTATAATGTTGAACATCCTCTTTCACTTAAGCAGGATAAATGTTCTATCGAGTGTTTTATAAGGAAACAACCCACTAAATTTAGTGGATCATATGATCCACTAGTTACAGAATATGGGGTCAAATATATAGAGTATATCTTTTCAGTGATTCAATTTTTTGAGATACAGATTGTGAATCCATATATTTATTGTCTCAATGGAGAGGTCAAACAATGGTGGAGTTTGATTAAGAACACCAAGCCAAGAGATGAAGTTGAAGAGATAGAGTGGTAAGAAGTTATGATAATGTTTCTTAACATGTATTTCCCGTGATCTCTTCATCTCAAGATAGAGATAGAATTTATTGTGAAAAAACAAATAGATAGATAATCTATCACAGCTTACAAAGAATATTTCACATTTCCTGCAATGTACACTTCCTTATTTCTTATCAATAATGATATGAAAATTGATAGTTTAATTAGTGGATTTAAATCACACCTCGAAATTTCTATTTTAATTTTATAAATTTGGTGTTTTCAATAAGTTTTTCGATGTGAGGTCAAAGTGGAGATGGAGTTTGGAGAATTGTACCATGTCTATGGTGACCAGAAACAAAAGATACTGTTTCATGTCAGGGAATATAATGAGAAAGTTGGAATTAAAAATCATCCACCGGCATGTCAAAAATGTGGGAAGAAGCATCATGGTAATTGGTTGATAGGGACATGGAAATTCTTGATGTGTGGGAGAGAAGGCCATCAAGCTCAAGATTGTCGAAAAGATATGATATGTAAAGATAATGTGGTGAAGGAAAGTAGAGAACCAACCCTGGTTCAGTGGTACAAATATAGGGAGTAATGGAACTATGAAATATGGTGAACTGAACCTTGATCCCTCGAGGGTAATCAGCGTCATCAGCCAATAAATCAAAAGGATCAAGGGAAGTATTATTATATCCATGCTATAAAATAGGACCATGAGAATGATGTAATACAAGGTACACATCATATTCAATCATGAATGAATAGTATTATTTTATTCTGGTTCTATGCATTCCTTTATATCATTCACGCTTCCTATAACTAGAGAATCAATTCCCCAAAACATATAATTTGATAATATATATATATATATATATAATCACTAAGTGGTGAAATCATTTCAACCTAACTATTAGACTCTTCTCCAGCTGGATTATGTGGTAAGATTCTTCCTATGAATGTCGTGATACTTCACTTTGTTGAATTCAATGCTATTATTATAATAGATTGGCTATCATTATATATAGAACATATCATTTTTCAGGAAATTGAAATAAATTTTCATATTATGAAAAACCCTATGTTCCTCTAAAAATGCAAGAATTATCATGAACCTCAATAGAAAATTTCATCAATGGTGTGGTTGTTGATTCCCTATGAAGAATAATACCCCATTAAAATGGTTTTGTCAAAGGAATGTTCCAAACAAGAAGAAATTGCACTCATGTAGGAATACAATGATGTATTTCTCGAAGAGTTACTCACTCATCCCCCATATCATGAGGAAGAGTTATCCATAGAACTCATATACGTAGCTACTCAGATTTCAATGTGTCCCTATAGAATGGTTCTAATTGAACTGGAGGAGTTAAATAAGCAGTTGTATAAGCATTTGAAAAAAGGTTGTATACACCCTAGTACATCACCTTGGGGTGCAACTTTCTCTTTGGGAATAAATAGGATGGATAAATGTTGTTGTGTATCAATTATCTGGAACTCAAGAAGATTAAAATAGAGAAAATATATCCTCTATCTAGGATTTATTAATTATTTGATCTGTTATGAGGAGCTCAGTATTTCTCAAAGGTGGATCATAATTATAGATATCATCAGTTAAAGGTGAATAAGGAATATATTTAGAAGACTGTCTTGGAATAAGGTATAGGCTACATGAGTTTTCGGGAAACCCATCAGACATAGTAATTCCCTGACAATATTCATGGATTTGATGAATATTGTATATAGACATTACCTCCAATAAAATATTTTCTATGTATTGATGATATTATCTTCTACTCCCTGATAAATGAGGAACATTTATAATATATAAGACTATTGTTAGTGACATTGCGAAAGGAGAAGTTGTACACTATGTTTCGAAAGTGGGACTTTTTGATGAAGCAATTCACATTATTGGGACATTTGATCACAAGTGACCGAATTTCTGAAGACCCATCAAAACCAAGGTAATTGAAGAATGAAAAATATGCACTAGTGTTATAGAAATATGTAGTTCTATTAGATTATCTAGGTACTACAAATATTTTTTGAGAAATGTCTCATAATTGGAAATCCCACGTACTATGTGTGCAAGGATAGGGGTGAAGTATTTCCCAACAGATGAATGTGAGGAATGAATCAAGGAGCTAATGGAAAAGATGATTACTGAACCTATACTGAAATTATCCAAAAGTGGAAATAGTTTTGTGATATTCAGTGACTCATAAATGAAATTATAGGGTTTTGTACTCATGAAAATTGAAAATGTGTTAACCTACACCTCACAACTATTAGAGATCCATGAGTAGAACTATATATCACATGATTTAGTGCTAGCAGTTATGGTTTCCTTTCGAAAATATAGACGCACTATCTATATTGTTATAAGTGTGAAATATATATCGATAACAATTGCCTAATGTATATATTCACGTAGAAGGACCTAAAAATACTTCAATGTATATTGTTTTGGATAATCTGGCACTGTGATTTCTATACACACTATCATCCTGGAAAAGTAAATAAGAAAGCTGATAATAACATTGCAAAAATGTACCGACTACTTTGTCTATGATGTAGATTGAGAAAGACCCTATATTTTTGTATATTAAAATGATGTATTTTGAATTCATAACTATAGGGAATACATCCTACCATGCCGAAATTATTTATGATCCATATATCCATGAGAATATTGGGGATTCAAAATGGATGATCTGGAGTTTCAATTGAAGATGAACGTTGTAATAGAATGGAAGTTTCAATTGTTCTATATCAACGATGATAGTGTGATTTGGTTTGGAACAAAGATTTTTGTTCCTTTATCACACAGGATGAATAAAGAGCTATTAAAAACGCACATAGATCACCATTTTCTATAAATCATGGTAGCACAATGATTTATCGGGATTTTTTAGAACACATATTGTAGGATAACATGAAGAATATGATTGAAGATTGTATTCCGAGGTTTTTGATATGTCAACAAGTTAATTTAGAGTGACAAAATTACAAAGGGATGATGAAACCATTATCTATACCCATGTGGAAATTAGAGATTGATATTATGGACCTTTTCATGGGGCTCCAAAACTAATCAAAAGGAAATAATCTTATATGGGTTGTGGTTGAATGACCCACCATGATTTCCCACATTACTGCTATTGGGAAAGATATCTCACTTAGACAACTATAAAAGATATATCGAAAGGAAATGGTGAAAATTCATGAGGTTCTACTCTCTATTTTCTCTAATTCTGATCCTTGTTCATATCTATATTCCTGAGAAATCTCAAACACGATTTGAGTACTAAATTGAATATAAGCATGGCCTATAACACCCAAACATTGGGTTAATCTGAAATTACTATTCAAATGCTCGAAGGTATTCTATGAGCCAGCTTTTTAGAATTTAAACATGGATAAGATCATCATATCCAATTAGCTGAGTTCTCATAAAATAATAACATCTACTCAAGTGTTCATATGCCTCCATATGAAACTCTATATCAAAAGTGATGTAGAGATCTATATTATCTAGATAAAGTTGGTGAATGAATGTGACTTATACCTAACATTCTACAAGATATGATAGATAGAGTTCAAGTCTTCTGGTAACATATCAAATCATCATAGAGTCAGACGAATTTCCATGCAAATAACCAGTTATGGG
This sequence comes from Viscum album, assembly GCA_963277665.1. Taxonomy (NCBI): domain Eukaryota; kingdom Viridiplantae; phylum Streptophyta; class Magnoliopsida; order Santalales; family Viscaceae; genus Viscum; species Viscum album. The sequence continues at coordinate 1,354,124,844 of OY728158.1, read as the reverse complement.
ACTTGGATGATGGTGCTTGAGATATATTATTCATTGTAATGTAACCATAGAAAATAGTCATGTGGTTTTGAATGAATGGGAAACTTATCCTAAGGTTCATTTTCACCTTTGAGATACTTGAATGCATAGGATCCATGGCCTTTAAACTTGAACATCCACCAAATATGGCTCTAGTTCATAATGTGTTTCCCATAACACTGTTGAGGAAGTACAAACTAGTTCTATCACACATACAAATATCTGAGGTGGTGCCGCTAGAAAATGATATCACCTATGACGATCATCAGGTAATGATTCTGGACAAGAGAGATAAGGTTCTACAAAACTAGACAACCCCCATTTTATATGCTTTGTGGAGGAACCATATGTATAATGAAGAAACTAGGGAACTGGAGGATGCGATAAAGGAGAAGTACCCACACCTATTATTGTAAAACAAAATTTTGAGGGAGTATTTTCAAATGGGGGAAGAATATAGAGACCAAAACAGTTATCAATGAAATTTCTCCCTTCATTGAGTAATGTAATATAACAGAATCACATAAAATCACATTAGAAAAAAATTAATCATCATGCTATTAAATACCATGTGACTTTTCAATACCTTTAATATAAGACCCCAGCCTTAAACATTACTTAATCTTGAGTTATTACAAGATTACACATTAAGGATCTTTTCAGGTTTAGAGTTTTAGATAATTAGACCATAAAACATGCATTACATCCCACATTTAAACAAATTGGTTACAATAAAATATAGTATTCATTTTTCCCATCAATAGAAACATATTGAAAATAAAACATGGATTCTTTCTTGAAACATCCTTGACACTATCATCTTATCATGTATCTTTCCCTTGACCTGTGAAAAACATTTCAAAAACATGGGATGAGCATAAAAAGCTTAGTAAGGGTTATAAAAATATAGAAAGGAATCATGAGTTCATATATACATAAGAATTAAATCATACATTACCCATAAAACATAGGCACTTCAACATACCTCATCAAATCATGAATAAATCATAGAAATCATAAGACATAAAGGTAACTTTAGGCATTCATAACATTCTTACGTGGGGACTAACCCTCTTGGTTACGTTTGAAATACCCATCACAGTATATTACCTAAATCTCTTCAGAGAAACCTTAACGTTCCACTCCTTCGTATTACCCAATGAATTGGAGAGCTATATCGGGCTCACGCACCCATAGATTATCACGGAACCACCCGCCTTCAAAATAATGCCCATGAACCTCAACATAATCGTATCACATAAAACATGCATAAAGGAAACATAACATTTCCACCTTTCAATCACAAGATATCAATACAACACATTGATATAAAAAATTATGAAAACCATTTTCAATACCAAAATAAAATAAAATTAAAACATGGTATTTATTTTTATTTTAAAAAAAGTTTTGGCTTGTAGAGGAGGCCGAAACTCAAATAATGGTCACGGTGGCAGAGAAGTCTTTGTCGCCACATACGTACGACAAAAACATTCCCTTTTGTCGTTTAGTGAAACACTTTGTATGAATAAGATTCCTTTTGGATAAACGTAAAATTCAAAGGGGTGTATACACCGTATAAAAGAAGGTTGGGTATAAAAAAAATATGCCTCAATGAAAGGAGATTGAGACAAAGTCCCATACCTCGAGTCCGACGTGAATCAGTCATTCTTTAATATCCTGAATAGTAAAAATGAGATAATTTCTACTTGTTTAAGAACCTTTTTCAAGTTCATTCTTCCTTTTATATCACTTATTGCCATGTCATGAACACTATGTAATTATATAAGTTAATAACGGTCGTTTTAACGATCATTGGTACTTGAGTAAAAAATAAACCCTTTATAATTACAAGTTGTTCATGTATCCATTATATACAGAATGGTATTCATGATGTAGATATCATATATATCATATATATCTAGTACATGCTTGCATTTATAGTATTACATAACATTTAGAGGTAAGAAATGAAATTCACCGTTCATTGAGACGGTAAGCCGTACATACGCATGAATGCTGCTTCCATTTCTATTTCGTATTTTATGAAATGGAATCATAATGATATGATGGTATATTATAATTCCAGTGAAATATCATATATAATATCATAACTCCATCCTTTATTCGTCCCACAAATGGTACTAACGAATCAAATCACTTTGAGGGGGCGGTAGTCTGCACTTCCTTAAATGAAGATATCGCGTTTACCCATAATGGAAACCATAAAGGTATGCCAAAAATTAAAAATACAGAAGCTTAAGGAAAACATAAAAATATTATATATCATATATAAATATAGTGTCATCTTAATGGAAACCTTTTATGGTGTTAAAATAATGTTGAACAATCATCGTTTCGGGAGGCAGAAATTCGCCATCCATGGAAACAGTATGTTCTTTAACCATTAGATGTAGGTGTGTGTAATTGTAGCTTGAATCCTTATTATAAAAACATTATAGTATATGTATGATACTGGTGTTGTTACAAAAGAAATGAATAAAAAGAGTTTAGGGGGTTGGAGAATCAAAATAAAACAAAAGGAATCAAGTGAAGACATTACCTTAAAATCATGTAACTCTATTTGTTTTGAGCTCAAAGGATTCCTTGGGAAGACGTCTTCCCAAAGTGAGGCATAAATTAGTAATAGAGGGAAGTTTAGAGACAAAATGGGTAGGGGTTGGCCGATCCAAAGGCTTTGTAAGTGTGGGTAAGGAGGTAGAGGTGGGGTCCTTTTATAAGAGGAGAGGAGGAGAACTCTTGGAAAGTAAAGAAATGTTACTTTATTTTAAAATCGGTTTCGGATTCAAAATGTCCCACATTGCTATAATTTGAGGTTAAGGTGATAAGGGTTCGAAATACACCCATACAATAGGTTTTGGATATGTGTAGGTCATAGATTTTACATTATCTTTTCATTTTATTTAAATCCTTTATTAATGAGGTAATCGCTGCATCATCATGATGTCATAAATAATTTAATTTATATAATGTCTAAAAATTATAAAAAACTATAATGATGTAGGAAATCGTTTTAGCTTTCTAATGAATATTTATAGTAAAAAATATGACTTGTATAACCCCATTTAAAAATTGTTTTAGTAAAACAACTCATGTTTGTGTCATTTTAATTTTAACATTAAATAAAAAGATATTAATGTCATTTCCCAACCAAAGTGGCTCCATGGGGTCCCCAAGTTGACCCATGGCTTGTCATGGTCGGCGATGACACATCCAATAAGGGTAGTACATGTGTCTAGATATTTTCATTTTATTATAACATTATTTTTACCTTAAATTACACTAATTACCTCTAATCGCGATTAAAAACTTAAAAGTTACTATTCACCAAAAAATTATTTTAATCTCATTGAACCACATTTTACTTCATAATGATAAACATGTATGTCGAATTTTTTAAAATCAAATCACAAAAGTGGAAAAGTTTCATTTAAACGAAAAATCAGTTTCTTTAACTACCACTTAGTGGTTTCACTATTCATCAAAAAATGACGTTTTTCAGAAAAATACCAAAACATCACCCTAAGATATATTTGATATTCAGAATTCAAAAATGATGTCTATTTTAAAAAATTAAAATTATATAAGTTACATTAATTAATTTAATAATTAATTCCCGCTGTCATGACAAATTGTGTGTTTTTATGAAACACTAACTATCAAGAGATTGACACTAGTTTAAGTCCAATTTCAAAGTGAAATTTATTCCAATGACCACCATTGGATTAAATGGTAAAAATATATTCTAACTTTACTTTAAAACCAATTCAAAATATAATCTAATCATATAAATAAATTAGATTAAAAAGTGGTTTTGAATTAAAATAAAACATTTTTCAATATTTATTAAAAAATGAACTTTATCTGAAAAATACCAAAACTTCACACAAAGTTAATTTTGATGTCCCAATCATAAAGAATATGTTTATTTTGACAAAAATAGCTTATAAAATTTTCAAAATATAGATTTAAAAATGGTTTTCCATAAAAAGGCAGTAAAATAATCTTTTAAAAATATTAGTGTATTCCATGCTTATGATTGGATTTATTTTCATTTTAAGCCTCTAAAACACTATCTAATTCATTAATAGACATAGTTAAAAATATATATTATTCATTACTAACTTGATATTTTACAATTCAAACATAAATTTTCCACATATGTGATTTGAATTTCAAACATATTTCTCGAATGGTTGGGATCAGTAAGATATTTGGAATCTGATAGGAAAAATGTATTTTTTTTGAATAGTAACATAACCATAAGAATATTAATGTTAAAATTATAAATATTAATATGACCCTTATGAATAGTAAATTGTCCACATGAATGTTAACCCTTCCAATGGTTGTATAAATTAAATTTATTTCTCCTATTAGTGAAAATATGCCATAATTATATTAGAATGTTGGTATTTTTGTAATTAATTAATATTAAATTATTAGTTTAATAATTTAAAACAAATTTTTTTTTCATAAATTGTATTCATAAATTATTTTAATGTCTTATAATTATATGGTAACATTATGAGACCTAAATTAATTTTTTAAAGATTAAAAAACAGTTTTAATTTAAAAATGTGTGTTTTCGAAGTAAAATTTGATTTTAATTAAAATTTAAATTACTCCAATTTTAAAATTTATTTCCATAAAATGTTTATACATGACCATAAATGGTTAGGGTGAATGTTTTAGATTTTTTGGAAATACATGAATTTTTAGTGAATAATAAAATACAATAATTTTCCATATAAATATATTATTAATAATATACAATATTACTTACATCATGAGTGATGTAAGCACCAAAATATAGAACTCAAAATCCCAATTTACTGCATTTAGTCATGTAATCATCACAATTTCATTTTTTATGGGAATTTATAAAATAATGACTTACACCCCTCCCATCTATTATAAATACCAACCCTCACAACCTCATGTCTTCACACCTCTCAAGAATAAATACATATTAAAAATATTTCCAAATATATTCTCTAGACCCCAACCCATTTTTAGTTTCCCTTTCTCTCTTCAGAATACCAAAACCAGGTTCTTTGGGGCGGTCTTAGTATTAGAATTTATGAGATCTTTTCTCCCTCCCTTTTCTATCAATTTTATTTTAAAATTTCATAAATTAATATTATATTATCATAAACATATATTATAAAAATTTCATAATAACTATATTAGTTTTGAAATAATAGAATTATATCATGTTATTGGATTATTATTCCTTATACTCCTCCCCCTATATCATTTTTTATAAAAATAAAATCATTGCCTGTGATGTGTAAATTTACCTAAATCATGGGTGATGCACTTCCATATTCCATCATTGCCTTATTGGATTTCTATAAAACCATTAAATGGTTGAAAAAAGATTTTAATATTTATTTTTTAACCCCTTTTATGTTCTGGATGCAATAAATATACAAAATACTAAATAAAAAAATAAAACATGTTCTTGTAATCCAAAACCTCCCAAATTTACCAAAAATGATCATCATTAAATTTTATTTAATCATTAATTCTCATGGTATATAAAAATATTCATTATAAGATCATTTAAACTACTCAGATATATCTAATAACATTTATTAGAAAATTTTTATTATTTTCCAATGTTATACATTAACTACTATTCATGTGTAAATTTGAATCATTCCTGAACACTAAGAAAATGAACAGTCCCAAATGATGAAATTTAATTATATAAGTCAAATAAAGTCACATTAAAGAACATAATGTAACAAACATTAACAATATTCATTTAAAAAATGTTCTGAAGTTTTTAATTAATAAATATAATGTGATTATATAGGGCAGTAATGTGATGAAAGCCCTCAGATATAAGGTATGGGGATTTTTTAAAACTAACTCCCTTTCATTGGGTGTTCCCTATTCCACCCAAATTTTTTTATAGTTATTCCATAAAAATATTGTTTCTTTATTATGTTGTCATTTCTGGGATATATATTTTTTCTAATAGAGATTATATCAAAAATTATTTTTTCTGATATAACTCTCTATTCAAACACACACCTTTTACTTATCACTCAATGTTGATGGTTCATGTATCATGTTTATTATTCTAGATGACATTTGGGATCCCAATGTGTATTAATATTTTCATTATGAAGTGAAATCCATTGCATTCTATGGGGTTTGTTGTGGAAAATACTGAGATATTTTCTATGTGGAAAGCATGATAATGTAAATGTTATGGTGTGATGGGAGGACCCAGAATTATATAGTGCAATGAAAATTCTATAATGTAACGAGTGTGCCTGGAATTATATAGGGCTCCAATTAATTGGTAAATGTGAATAAACTCATGAAAATAGTTAAGTATGCATGAACATGATTGTATCCATGTTCACAACTTTGTGTTTTATTTGATAACTAAGACATGATGTTTCATTTTTATGAATTTCCACATTCCATGAAATTATTTAATGATTTTTCATATTATTATGATGATTTTATGATTATGACCCCCGATATTTTATATTTTCTCTTATTCTTAGCATATTTATAGGCTTTTAGATATCCCCTTACTGATTTATATCCTTAGGTGAAAACGTGCTCTTAGGATTACTAATGGGCCATTATGAAGCTAGAGAAGAAGAAATTAAATAACATTTTTATGTATTATATTGTAAATGTCTTGTATGGTCTTAGTTTTACAAAGAAAATAAACCATTGGATCCTTAATGTTAATTTTTTTATGTTTTTTATCATTTAATTTTTGTACATGTAATGAAAGAAAAAAAGGTCACAAAATTGTATGTGTGATATTTTGGAAAATCACACATAGAGGATATTTCCCAATAAACTATTTAATAGTTACCTCACAACATAATCATTTGTCGACATATAAGTTTCCATTATTTGGGATAGGATGATTTTAATTCACCCATATATTGGATGTGGTTTTTTCATTATCGCCTATTTGATTGTGTGATGATTCTACAACAAGGAACTATCATTCAACATTGTATTTGACCATGTTGCATATTGTGATTACATTGATATGTATTTAATTTATTATGAAACTACTTCACTCATTCGATATGATTTATATAAACTATATTAAATAAGAAAATATAATTAATCCAATAATTGAAATGTTTCCTTCTTTTAAAAATAAAATCATTCTTTTATTTTTATATTTTACTGAACTGTCATTCTTGTTTTATATAAAATTAAAAGTATGATTTTGGTTATTTATAATAGAATCTTATTAAAAAAATGAAAGGTGGTACCCAAATAGGTTACTGATATCAGAATATATCTTTTGCATTAGGAATGATTAGAATTATTTTCATGTTATACCAAGGGGAATGAACCACTGGGAGGATATGGTTATTGCTAATTTTTTGAGATTGGAATATTGTTCCTCTTATGATTTAGGTTGTTTTTCCTGTTTTTATGGTATATTGATGACTTATAGTTTTTTTTTGTTATACCTATTTGGTTTCTATTACTCTCTCATTTGGGATTATTATTTCAACATAAAAAACTCTTCAATTTGATTTTGTGGAAAAAAATAATCTCTCATTTTCTATGCATGATTCCATGTGCTAGTTTCAACCCATGGGGATTGAGAATGCCCTTCGGGCTAGATCAATACTAGAATGAGTATATGTGTACCCGGTAATATTGGACGGTTAGTGACATAAATTACAAATTTATTATCATTTAATAATGGATAAAATAGATATAGTGGAAGCAGAAATGAATTAAATTGGAAAGGGTTAATAATGATGATTGCAATTTATTTTGTATAATTACATTATATTCCTTATTAACGAACATGTAATATATATTTACGAATTCTTAAATACCCCACAGTGGATTTGGATGATGATAAATGAAATTTATTATAGGTTTTCATAATATATTTCTCAATGTTGTGTGACAAATTGAGGATTAGGGTTTCCCTTTTATATTTGATGGGAGGGGAACTCTTTGAATTAGAAAATGTATTAGTTATTAATATTTTTAATGTTATATTTGCTGAAAAATAATATAATTATATATTTTTATCAATATGAGAAAAGAAAAATCTAATTTGATATGTTTTTTATGATTTTGTTATGTTTTCTCAAGTATCTTTTCACCCTCTATTAACAATTTTTCCAATCAATATGATATCAATGATTTTTCTATTTAGGGATCATGAATTTTTTTAAAAATAGACATATGAAAAATTAATATACCATGGTTTATATTTATAATCATATACATTTCATATTGATGAGGAATATATAAATATATATTTTAAATCATTTAATAAGTATTGATTATTATAAGATATTGTCATTTTCATTTTTGAAATACATGAATTTTTATAATAAAATATTATTTTAACTATTAACAATTAATCTATAATTAATTTTTTTTGATTAATAAGAATATTTAATATAAATGTAATTGGTGAAAAATGTTCATGATTAAATATCATTTTTTTCATTGTCTATTTGTTTAACATATTTCTTGTCTAATATTTATCTAAACAGTAGTAATGAATTTATTATATTAATTTGTTATAAAATTACTTAAAGTGTAAAAATATGATCATAAATGAAAATGTGAATTAATTTTATACCATTTATCATCCTATGTATATTGATTGATTTTTATGGTTACTATATAATTTAACAAAATATATTTAACATAAATATGATTTTTGTCACTTTAAGAACAATTCATATTATTTGACATTGAAAACTACATGATAGTGATGTAATGAATATATAAAAAATTAAAACATCTAAAATATTTTATATTTATCTTTAAATTTTAGGAACCTAGCATCTCACCTTCAGAATATTTCTTTTATGGGTTTTAAAATATTTTACACGATTTTCTTACTCATTCCAGAAAATATATGTCACTGTTGCGTACCAATTTCACAAACTAATTTTGACACTAAAAAGTAAATTAAAATGAAAATCATAAAAACATTAATTTATATTTCAAATATAAAGTTACAACTAAAAAATTAACCTAGTAACATATGTTTATTCTTATTCATGACCATAAAAAAACCATTTTATTTCTAGGATTTACGTAAAAAAATATAAATGTTACAATAAAATTAAAATTCAAATAGATTTTCATGTTATAGAATTTTTTATTCATACGGATGAAATTGGACAATATATACAAATAAATTATTTATTGGAGTTATTTTTAATCTTTATCATCTTTTTTTCAAAGCATATTAATTGATTTTAGGTTTACAATCGTAAAAGAAAATTGCTATGGATAAACGTATTAACTAAAAATAAAAAAATTATATATTTACCATATTTTTAACTATTTATTAAAAATATATAATAAATTTTTAAAATTGAATTAATAAAATTGGATGAAATAACATTAAGAGGTAAACTAATAACGCAATGAAATGTTGTTTCTAGAAAAATTCCTTTTCAATTATAACCATTTTTTTCAAATTAACTAACCATATTAATGCTAATATACATAATTTTCTATTTAATAATGTTATTTATTATTTATTTAATTGAAATTTATTTATAAAAATGGAAATTTATTAACTAATTAAATAAAAATAAATGTTTCAATAAAAATCAATAATTTACACTATTCACTCGAAAATAAATCATTCCAAAAGAATAAAAAATAATCACTATTAGATAATTATTAATTAATAATTTAAAATATTATATACTTATTATCAAATATAATATTAAAAAATTCCATAATTTATTTATAATATTCACTCACATAATATAATAATATTAATTTCTCTTTCATTTTTTGGGGGAATAAAATGAAATAAAACAATTTGAGTGTATATTTCATAAGAATATAAAAATATACATGCATTGAGAAATCCTATTATATATATTTTATAATATGGTTATACAATTCAAATATTCAAATTCAATGATATTGAATTAATAATCATTTTTAAATAATAATGATCATTTATTGATTATTCTTGATGTTTAATATATTTTGTGTTATCAAACATGATATTTATCTTAAAATAAAGGTTAACTAAATTTCCCACTTTGATAATAAATGGTTTCTTTATAAATAGAAGTTGATACCAATGATACTCGTTTCATGATATAATCATATTATATAATAGTAATACTATAATTATTAATTATTCTATAAGATAATTCATTCCATGTATATCTAGAGTAACCCATTCACACATCTTGGTCGAAAATTTTGACAGATCTAATAAAGAGTGAACCCTCAGTGAAAAATAAAGAAACCATAACAAAAAGGTTTATTACATTGAATAACACATCAATAGTATTGATAAATAGTTTCATTCCCTTAGTGATTCATAGATTACGGCTTGAATTGTTCCATATAGATACTTACTTAGGGGTTACTCAATGATATATTATTACAAGGATGTGTCAAAAATATTTTATTACTATCAAAATATTGTACTAGTTTGAAGTTTTATTAGGAATATAATATAATCAATTTTTAAAAAAATAATCGTGATGTATTGGATTTTTTATCATTCATGTTGTTCTTTAGAACACTTTGGATGTTGTTTTAATATTCCATTATGAAAATGAATACTATTGATTGTAAAAGATAGGTTCTTGATCCTTAAATTTTAATCCTTAAATATATTTAAATGGTTACAATAATGGAGCTTTATTATCATATCTAATAGGAATTTAAGATTCAATGTAATTTATTCTCATTTATGTTTCAGATGATATTGATCATCATGGATTACAATATATCTAATGGATTGAGGATTCTATTTATGTTAATCAATACATGGGGTAAGGTAGTTGGATCTGATGTACCCATACATTTTCATTATTGGTTAGTATTATCTTTTAAGGGACATCAAGTGAGGTCCAAGGGATGGTATAATTATTCCATTTTTACAAATATTTGGGATTATAATGGTTTATGGATTCATTTTTCTTGATAAAGTTTCAATTTTCATAAATTTAATATAAAAATTGATCAATTTCGTGAATATCATAAAATATCATGGGGAATTGAGTGCTCAATGTTCCAATAAACAGAAAATTAGTTTCTACATATCCAAAAAAGGCTCAAGTAATCCCATTAGATTTATAAAAAATATTCTTTCCATGTAGTGGCATGACCATCCAATGGTGTTTCTCAAATAAATAATTTAGAGTGGTAGTGTCAAAAATAACCAAATTTAGGGAATTATAAAAATATTATGGTGATAATTGGTAATTGTGAAAATAAATTTCATTTCTTCGAATGGATGTTAAAATTAATTAATAATGTTATAACATACCATAAAAAACATGTGTTATTGATAATCAAGATTCCATGAGGAAATCAAGGACGAAATCCAATGGACAGTGGGACATGTTGGTAACAACCTATGGTTGGTGAACAAGTATGGAGAGGCGTTTTTTTCTACGATTACTAATCCCAAAATTATCATTCAATGATGCAAGATAATTTATATATTATTAAACACTATTCTGAATTATGATAAAAAATTCATTTATGGGAGTATCCACTTGGTCAATGAACAGGATATGTTATTTTTTGTCGGGTTCATCTTCTAGGGACGACAATTATCAAGATTTCAAGAGCATGATCAATGAAATGTGTATATCTAAAAAATTTGAAACCAATATATTGTGTATCTAGGTAACATGTATAATTTGAAATCTTGTTTTGAGATTAAGGAGTAATTCTTTTCCAAATGATGAAAACTGGAAAAAGAAACGACTCTCCACATTTTATCAATGACACTTTTGCAAAACGATAATGCATGAATAATCATGGAATGTATTTTTATGTGGAAATTTACCAAAGTGGATCCCAAATAAATTGGAAAATTTTCTAATAATATAACAATGTGGTAATTCAATATAGGTGTTCATGGGGTGTTCCTCTTTTCTCAGGGTTGGTCCAGTGGCATGGAGGGGGTAGGAATCTTGTTTTGGTGTTTCTTGGTGCTGTTGGAAGTTTCTTTGAGGTTCTGATTTGGTGAAGGTGGATTTGTGTTTGATCTGATTTGAATTTTCATGAATGATGAATCAGATGCTCTTATTTCATTTTCTATGCGAGAGTTTGATGAATTTAATATATTGGTATGAAATTTTGTCTTGTTGGGATGTGAGGGATGGTTATGCGATGATGGTGAAGGAGGATTGTGGTTTAATGGAAAGGTGGATCGTCTGAATAGTCTGCGGATCCGGGTGCTAACAGCGTCAGGATCTGGTGATCTTCACTATGGTCTCATTGAAGTCCTTTGTGGATGTATTATTCATGGAGGTCCATTTCATTTCTCATTAAGTATGGGTGAACTCCGTTTGAGTTTTCTGATGGGAGGTTTTGGGCCGGTGTCGATGGTCGCACCGGGGGATGTTCAAGGTAACCCTTCCTGAGGTTTGGCCAGCTTCTCTGATTTTCATGTTCCCTGGTTCGTGGTTTCTTGGACATTTCCATTGTTTATGATTTTTTTTGGTGTATGGTGAAAGTGGTTTTATTGGAATCATGTAGTGGGGTACCGGGAACCCATAAACTGGCTTTGGAAAATGAAAAAAAATGTTTAGCATCTATGAGAATAAAGGAACAAATATTTGTGGTGAGAGAAGGTAATAACTTCACAAGATCAAGGATAAGGTGGTGGATCATATACTGTATATGGCGACACTTATCAATAGTGAGGAGTTCTATAATACATTATGGGTTCTATTACCACAAATATGTTGTTTTCAGAAAAAGTAATTGAGCATAAGTGGGGAAATAGATATTGTGGTTCAAATAATCTGTATTTCTTAAATTAATTTTTGTTGGATCATGAATTAATGGGTAAATGAGAGTAGGAGTATTGTTTGGAGATAAAAATAAATCACTTATCTTTGGTTTTAGTTCATTTAATTAGTTATTTAATTCTCTTGTAGTAGAAGTAAGAGACATGTTTACTAGTTTCAAGGTGAGTATGATTTATAATATCTAGATTTATGATGTGGAGTATAATTATTATTTTTTGGTATAGTCTAAAAAGGGAAGTATAGTACTCCTTGTGAGATGTATTAACATATTAGAAACATAAAATCCTTTATCAACTAGGAAAATCATGGGGGAAGGAAACTTCTCCGAAGATGACTTCACTTGAAAATAGAACTAGGGAATGAAAAATCTTGTACATTTGGTTGGTTTATTTATTGAATGACTATAATATTATTGTAATGGGATATGACTTGGGTCTTCATTGATTCAAAAATCCTTGAACTAGTATATAAGGGGGTCCCATTCCAATGTCTATTTTAATAAAAAATTATTTTTCAATATTTTGATATTTTGTAACATCTCAGTCTGAACCACAGAGTCTATGATGGAAGGTCACATAACCTCATGAGTGCCTCCCCATTCATAATAAGATTAAAAATGAATGTTAGGGTCTTAGTCTATCAGTGGGTTTACTATACCCTCATTATCATTTCATATGATCTATAATAAACAAAAATAATAATAATAAATCATAAGAAAACACTGAAAAAAATAAAGATGAGATAAATATCATTAATATAAACATCTCCCAATGCGGAAAGAAAAACTTGTTTAATAAGTAATCGAAAAATAAATTAAATATATAGTTTTTCCGTAAGAGTCAAACTTGGTTTAGAACTAGTTCAACGCTACTGTTTTCATCTATCGTCTATGGAGACCATTCCATTTACTAGATCCCTCATGAAAAATACATGATCAATGAGAAGCTTGATTATGGTGTGACTAAATTAATCATTATGGAAATACCAATCAATCCAACGACTTATGTGATCATGAATATTTGTGTACTATACAAAAAAGTATTAATGCATAACTTTTATAAAAATATAATTCTAAAACATGTAGTCTTGTACTAACCAAGCTGCCTCAAACCAACAGTATTATCTAAATCATTTGAATTGTTGTAAAAAATTTAAAAATTAATTGAAAACTACGAATGTTAGAGACACCATCAAGCTACAAATAATACATATAGGCCCTTGGCCTCCAGTTATGGCCACACTAGTCTATCATTCCATAGATATATATATATATATATATATATATATATAACATATATGACACATGAAACTTCTAGATAGTCGTAAAGGCCCCCAAAATAAAGGTATCACCAAATTTGGCACTAATACCCCAAATATATTTGTAGTGTAGGTATGATAAACCATTATGAACTACTATGTTCATGATGGTCAGATAAATCATTAAACTAATTCACCAAATTCATCACAAATGGGGCTGATCACTCAGGATCATCAACCCCCAATTGTAATCCGAACGACTCCATCATTCTTGCTCATCTATCTATGTTTTTTAATTATGTAACATGCATCCTCTCGAAAAACTCCATCTCTAGGGCTACTAAGTCATGATGTGTCCACCTTTTTATAGTTAAAATGAAAAACCAACAGCAAAAAATCATAAATAGGACATTTGTAAAGGAAAGAGTGGCATCATAATAGGGCCCCTTATCAATGACCACATATCAAAAAACACATCATGATAAAATACTCCATCCCCATAAATACAACATATGAATCGGTAATGAACATGGAATCTACGTAAATAAAATATTATTTGGGAGCAATGTCCAATGTTTCAATGATATATGATTACACTCACAAGACATCCCATGTGAAACATAGATAAAAAATGGGACAACATTATAATCACAAAATGAAAACGTGTATTATGAGTGCCAATGAATTTAAGGATCGTCCTACTTCAAAGCCATCAACATCAAAAAATATTACATTGAAGGTGTCATCACCTGAATAGATTATTCACATGAACAAGGAAAATTATTGCATTCCATGTATTCTTAAAACCAAATCCATCAATTTTATTATATAAGAAAAACAATATCGCATGTGATAAAACTTTCTCTCTATCTTTTGAAAGTTCTAAATTATCATTTTAGTCCAACACATGTTCTAGAGATATTATTCTCAAGAACAATTATAACACACTATTTTATAATTTATATCTCTAAATTAATTGAGGACTACATGTTATATATGATATAATTATTCATTAATAGAACCATAATATTATCCTATGATATATTTATTAAACATAAACTTCTTTAAAAGGTTAGATTATCTTCTAATATTTGTTCTATGAAATAACAATCTGTAATGTATAGAAATTAAAATATTATAATTCAAGATTATTTAAATTTGATAATACTAAATATTATCACAAATATATAAACTGTAGAAAATAAGTGATAAAATTAAATATGGAAAAATATAATTATGATTTCTGAAATATTTAGGGATTAATTTTCTACTCATAAAGGTTAGTCCTATAGAATGTAAATTACATAAATATGACATGTATTTTCGGAGATATCTAAGAATTATGTTTTTGGTGAAAAAACAAAATAAATTATAGGAGAGTGTGGGAGAGAGGGAGATTCACAAGGAATGGATAATTTTTTAGTATACATGAACCATATACTTGTGATTTCCACTTAATGTTATATATATATATATATATAAATATATTAAAATTTCCCTTTTATCCTCCGTTATCATCTCACACATATGGCATAAATTTCCATTATGGTGTGCCCCAAAATACCTCTTCCATGATTTATCTCTTGAAATATTTCATCGATTTATTTATTAAATCCTCATTTTACACGTTTAATAAATGTTTTAGGAAATATATTAAATGTAACTTTGATATATATTTATATATTGTTATGTATTTATAGTCATAATATATATGATCATATCTGTATATATATTTATTTAACAAATATATATACATATATTTTATACACATTCATACATACACCATTACATGTATAAAAATTAGTTAATTCATTTATTTATTTATCACATACACACAAAAATATATTTATTTATTTCCCACAAATAACTATTATTTTTTCCATTTATTAATATAAATAGTAAAAAATATTAATATTATTAAATAAATCACATCATTTTAATAATTACCAATTTTAAATACTAAAACATAAAATTTCCTATTTTATTTGTGATTCAACATAATGGAAATGAACGAGTGTCTAAAATCATCCATTGATGGTCTTCCTTACTTTTAATAGGTCAAAACCATTATATTATTATTCTTATAGATTAATGTGGTGTCATCAACAGTGGTCTCCACATTGAAATAATGAAAAAGATGAATAATTTTTTTTAAATAAATGGATTTTCAAAGACTAAAAATATAATTATAATAAAATTAAATATTAAAAAGGTATTAGCTTTTTTTTTGATTCCATATAGATGATTTACATTAATGTTATGTGTCGTATAATGTAAAATCTGCATCTTGAACATAACAATTGTCTCAAATTACACATAAGAAACACCATTTTGGTTGTATTCCTATTATATCTAAAAATAATACAATAAAAATATAATTTATTTATCCTAGAATGTGATATGAACAAATGTATTTTTTTCAAAAATGTTATAATCCCCCTGTGGTACATACCAAATCTTGGACATAAATGCATTATCAAATTTATCATATAAAACATATTGGGGGTATATTAAATTATTTTGAATACATCAAAGATTCATAATATAATATATTTAATAGATTTATCTTTTCTATATCGATACTCTATAGGACTAAGAATATCATACTAGCTTAGTGACTTGAATCATAAAACAACTACATAACATTACATGATGCTAACAATATTTTCATTGTTATGGAATGATTTGAAAAAATTTATTAGGTGATTTTTATCGATAAATTACCTTTTAACATATATATATATATATATTATTGATCGGATAACGATTCACTATTCAATTCTACCCTTATTTAACTATTTTAAACTACTTTTGTAATTAATATCTGAAAAATAATAAATTTATCATCTAATTTAATTCCATTAATTAATGTTTATCACATTTTAATTGGGATAGTTTACCTTTTGGGTGTTTAGATAGTTGGAGGAGGTGATTTGGAGAGCTCATTATTCAACTCAAGCTAAATGTCCAAACTGCTTAAGCACCATAGCATGAATCAGTACATAAAATGTATTGTGGATAATCCATTCTTCAAATTGGTATAAAAAATGTTTTATGAATGGAAAATATTGAGCGATAAATTTCGATAGTAGATTAGAGATCCCAATTCATCCATTTGGAGGCCCACAATAGGCCCACAATGTGAATATATTCTGGTAAGGCCATATTGGACCACACTTATGTATGTGGTCCATAACACGGGCCTCAGAACTCCCATTGGGATTATTTGACCTCCATTTTATAGATAGATCAATTTCCCACCTTTCCACCTAATTTGAATTCATTTTAACACAGATTGGTCCATCAACTAACCGGATAAAAAAGGTGGAACAATTCTTACATGAATAGTCACCTTGTCCCTTATATACATTTTTCTCCATGGGTGGTGCCTCATCAAAGACCAAGGCACAATTAATTTAATAAAAAAGAAGCAGATTACATGAGAATGAAGGATGGAATTTTATTACAATATTTATAAAATAAAGGAAGAAAGTCATCATGCAAATCATCCAGCCATGTAATGCACCGATTGACTCCTTTGATGTAGAGACCATCAACATCCATGTTGGCTTCCTGAAAATCATGAGTGATAATGCAGTTGATATCCATATGCAATTCAATTCATCTCATCTAGCGAGTAGTAAGCGGCCATGCAAGATGCACCATACCATTCCAGATGGCGTGGACAATAGTGATCGAGTCACTCTCTATCCAAATAAAGTTCGAGTCCTTTTTTTGGAAAATTCATGAGCATGTATCACTCCCATAATTCCGCATCTTGAGACGAGGTAGTGCCACTGCTACCACAAAATCAACCAGGACACTGACCAAGGAAATGTCTGAAAATGGCACCACAGCCCAAAGTACCATGATTTTCTTTATAGGAACCATCAATGTTCACATTGATCCAACCTGGGATCGGGGCATGCCAAAACACCTCAAAAGTGCGCATCGGCTGTCTATAGAGACCGTAGATCCAAAGACGAAAAAGAATCATGAAATCTCCAATGGTGTTGTCACAAAAAGCTCTATGAAGAGGTGCTGCATCTCTAATCACAGTGAGGATCCAGATCCGACCTGCATTAAAATTGAATGAGTGATTTTTGTGAATAATATCATTTCTATCATACCATAACACATGATGAAGCTCAGAAATATCAGCTAAGAAGAGTTTTTTGATTTTTTTCACGGTTTCAATCCCCACCCAGCACTTTAATTGATTACTGATAGTATCAAGAAGGAGCCATATGCAGTCAACGATGTCAGTAATAAATTCCAAAGAGCATAATCAGTTGCATAAGACAGAAATAAGTGGTTAGTATCTTCTCTATATTGATGACATAATTAACACTTGGAGAAAAGTTGTATCCCAAAACTCTACAAACAGGCCTTTGTGGGGACATGATTGTGGGAAATACAACAAAAATGTGTAAATATAGAAGTCTTAAACCAATGTTTGTCAAAATAATTCGACCAACAAAAAATAATCTTAGAGAGGGAAAAATTATGCTTGTAGAAATTTTTGGAAACTCGGAGACCATTATGAGTAAGTTCCCAGGTGATAAAATCATCACATTTAGAAAAATAGAAATTGTTTATAATCAGTTCGATGTTCTCAGGAAAGATTTATTTACTTGAATGAATGATATCTTTAATGGTGAAATTATTTTTTTGGGCATAGAATCATGAGGCATTGATGAGATGAGTGGGGTATCAGTCCAATTGTCCAACCAAAAATTCATAGTGGATTCAATGATGAAGATCCATCTAGAGTTAGTCATGATGTTGTAAAACGACTACCTGATGGATGGCCTGAGGAAGGAGTGAGTGTAGTTCAAGTTTTCATTTTTATCTTTGCGAGTAATAAATTTTTAAGAAAAGAAATAGATGCAGTGTTTTTGTTGATTAACTTACATGTGGGACTAGCCTGAAGGGAATCATTGAATGATTTGAGATTTTTAATACCAAGACCACCCCTCTCTAAAGGTTTGAAGAAAGTAGTCAAGGGGATGGTAATGAGATTCGTTTCTAGGATACTACCAACCCATACAAAATATTTGATATTAACATTAATTTTATTAATAAGACCGGTGGAGCCATTTGTAAATCATCAAGGAGTTGGGAATCTTAGAGGTAATTTTAGATTACCCAAGATAGATTCTGCTAGCCATAGAGAGGGATTTCCCCTTCTAGGAAGAGAGTTGATTGATGACCTGATCCACCACGATGAAAAGGTAGCTAGATTTATCCCTTCCCCAGAAAATGGGAACCCCATGATAGGTAAAGGGGAAAGAACCTTATTTTTTACCTAATGTATTGATGGTATTATTTTTTCAAGGGGGAGATAAAATTTTTCCAAAGAAAACAAAATATTTGTTCCAGCTAATAGCTTGACCAGAGATTTCCTCATAATCAGACAAAGCAGCTTTTAAAATTTAAATGTTCCTTTGGTCTCCTTCTAAGAACAAAATTATGTCATCATCATAGAAGAGATGAGTGGGCACATTTAAATTTATGACATCGTAAATGGTTTTATGTTTATTTTGGTCAATGAGGTGAGTGAGCAATCTGCTTAAGTAATCATCCGCAATAGATAATCGGATGGCAGATAGAGGATATACTTGTCTTACAACCTTGGTGCATTTAAAATATCCCTTAGGGGACCCATTGATATGGATGGAGATAGAGGCTGACTCAAATAAGTTGTTGATTCTACTGACTAAAGTGTCATTAGAACCAAAGCACTGAAGGACTTTATAAATAAAACTCCAGTCAATGTTGTCAAAAGATTTCTTGATATCGAGCATGATAGCAATATTTCCCCCTCTATCGGCTTTGTTTAGAGTGTTGATGCACTCGGAGGAAAGGAAGATGTAATCTTGAATAGACATGCCTTTAATGACCAATGGTATGGTGTGTCTAAAATGAGAGTTCTATTCATCAATATTTGTTCTCTTCTCCCTTATATACTTCTAAACCTCTCTGTGATCAAATTTAGGGGTTTACTTTGTTGTAGTCTTGAGCTCCACACATGTACTCATCACAAGGTAATGAAATTTCTAGGTTTTTTGTTAATTTTTCTTCATTTATAAATTCTTTTATTACTATGGTATTATAAAATAAATATCAAAGGAATAAAAATCCTTATGCTTCCTTGAAAAACCCTGGGTCCTGTAATGATTTAATTACATTTTCCTCTTTTCTCACCCCTCCCCCTTAATGAGTGTATGAATGGATTATGTCAGTTGATAAATTATATGAACTTAAAACCATGAAAATGAATGTTCTTTTTCTTATGTAAAATTTTATCATTAACACAAATCAGGTCATTTCATCACGATGTTGATGTGATGCCATGATTGAGGTTCATTTTTTACATTGATTCATGTTTTTTGAATTTGACATATAACCAATAATCAATATCATTGATCGATCAAATCCAATTTGTTAACCTACTAAGAAAAAAAATAATATACTGGTTTCAGTGTGTATAAATCAAGGAATTTGTGATCCTTCTAAATCCCATGATGGAGATGATGAATTAAGCATCAAGTGTCACTAACTCGGGTTGATCATGTTTTCCACATATTATTTCTCTCACATTTTAGTATAGTTTCAATTTTTTCTTTTAAATCCACAATACACATGATATATGAAACCCCATTAACATTTTATTATCATTATCATAACCTTAATTTTAAAATTAATGATCTAAGGCTCTATTGAGAGTGGAAATTATAAGATCGAAATAAATAATTTTGATTCTCAATTAAAAGAGGTGGTGAATTGTAATTTAAAAAACATTCATTTTAACCATAAGGAAAACTATTTTTAAAAATGTTAAACATGGTAAATTAACAAAACCTAAAATAGTTCTATGAGACAAACATGGATAGGTTCAAGAAATATGATTCCATAAATGAAACATAAGAAAAGTTTACTTTGGAAAAGGTTCTTCTTTAAAGAGTATAGAATCTTACATACAACTATAAATATAAGCATAATTAATAATATGAATGTTATAATTATTCCTTTATTAAATAATAAAATAAATAAAACATTATTCAAAATATGTAACAAGTAAGAAGTCTTTTCATCCAAATAGTAGGGTATTCGACAACCTTGGATAAAGGTCCCTTGATCTATACTTTCAAGAATGAATGTCATACCCACACCAAATTATTCCCCTGATTAGAATATCAGAATCTATTGAGTTATACCTACCTACCTTGATCTTTATGGTAGTAAACACGTCTATTTTACTATCCCCATAATACCTTGATTGTACACAGCATAAATCATAGTGGCATGAAGCAAACATAACAATATGTTTAGTTCCACACAATCCATGAGAGTATCTATCCCTAGAAATAACTTCAGATTGTGTAATATGTAGATTGATGGAATAGTTTTGAGCTCATTTAATTGAGTTTCTATTTGTACACACAACTCTAACGGTAAGTTCCCTCCTACAATGGTCATATTTTTCCTTGAATCTCGGAGGGACCTGTACAAGTGTCACTAAAAACGGTTAGTTAGAAACAGATTGCCTGACATCGTTTCATAGTATCTGTAAGGGAATAAATACTAAACCAAATATATTTTTAGTAGTCTACGGAAAAATGTAATTCAGTGTCTAAACAAATAAAAATTTATATCCTATAAGCCATAGATATTCATATTCAGTTTTACAAAGAATTAGGAATCTGGATTCTATAGATTCTGGAGTCTAAATTCAAATGAAATCCAGATCAGAATTATGAGGAATTTAGAGTCTGAATTTTGAGGAATTAGGATTACGAATTTTTAGGAATTTGGAGTTGGAAATTTCAAGAATTCATAATCTGAATTTTTGAGAGTATGGAATCGGAATTTCTGAGTATTCAGAATCTGAATTTTAGAGAATTTGGAATCTGAATTTTAGAGAATTTCGAGTCTTAATTATAGGGAATCCAGAATTTTAATTTTTAAGAATTTAGAGTCATAATTTTTTAAAACTTAGATATGAATTTCATATAATGCAGAGTCTAAATTTCTAGGAATTCAGAATCTGAATTTCAAAGAATTTGGAGTCAACATTTTAAAAAATTCTGAAAATGAATTTTAGTGAATTTAGAGTATGAATTTCAAAGAATTTGGAGTTTGAATTTTAGAGATTTCAGAATCTGAATTTTAGATAATTCAGAGTCTGAATTTTAGATAATTCAGAGTTTGAATTTCATTGAATTTGAAATCTAAAATTCTGATCATTCAGAGTCCAAATATCAGAGAATTCAGAGTCTAAATTTCAAATAATTTAGTGTTTGAAAATATTACAATATATATCCAAGGAACTATAAGATTATGAGGTTTTATATAATAATATAAAATTTTGAATTATTAAAAAAATGAGTTTTATTTAAAGAGATTATAAAATGGGACAATAAAAACAATGGTATAGATAAAATGTTTCCTTAGGGAAGGAAAACATTCCATAAAAAACTAATCCTTAGGGAAATAGGATTTAACATTAGGTAAAGTGTTTAAGATTTTCAAAACATATAGGAATGTAAAATTCATAATGAAACCTTATTGACTCAACAATCTCCCCCTTTTTGGAAAGTACATAACTCCTTAAGAAATAAAGATAATAACTAAGAATTGTTCTTTTTGACCATTAAAAAAAACTTATTTCCCTTTACTTATGAATTTTGTTGAATATGACTAACCCCCCTTAGGTTTTTAAATCCATAAGGATCATATTCATGACATTCTAAAAGAGATTTTTCTTTTCTATACATAAAGACATCTTTTTGGAGAAAAATTCCCCATAGATATACTTCCCATTATCTAAGGCATTCTCTTATTTAAATGGTACTCTTTTTTATCATTCTTTTATTCCCCATTATGATTTTTCAAAAAATATTAAAGAGAAAAAAAATATGGTACCTAAAATATTATAGCTACATAAAATGAAAAATATGAAGCACACCAAGAATTTTCATTAAGATAAGAAAAAAATTGATTCAAGGAAGGTATAAAAAATGATTAGATTTGAATGGAAAAAAAATTCATCCTTATTTTTTCCTCAGCATGAACTTATTTACAATGGTCATTGGATTCTTAATATCATTATGATCTTCTTTAGAGCACTTGAGAAGCTATTCCTGATCATCATTTTTCTTCTCCAAGGCTTTGATATTTTTATCCTGAGACTTTTGGATTTAATCCTAAGACTTCAATAGATCTTCTTTATTGCTAAACTTTTCCTCAAACTCTATTTTGAGATCTCTTTCCCTCTTTAGAGTCAATGAAATTGGGATTTTATTCCCATTAAGATCTTTTAATTAATTCTTCCAGGGTTTGTTTTCTAGGTTTATCATATCTAAAAAAAATTTGTAAGCTCCGTCATCCTCTTATCTACCCTATTAAAGTAATCCTTCACATAATCTTGAAAGTGCTCAAGAATTATCAGATATTCAATCTTCTTCTTAGTCCACTTAGTGATTTCCATGCATGCCCTCATATTAGAGTCCCAACCAATGTATATGGTTTTATATTCATCCTCAAGCGTGATGAATTTCTCAAATATCATGCTAACAAAATCAGATTTTTTATTGAATTATTGTTGTAGTATCTAACACCTTGAGTCAATACTCTGAAGCAATGTAATGGTATTAACTAGTTTACTTAGGGACAGAACCACAAATTCCTTACCCACATTGGATTATTCTGAATCTAATTCCCTTATTAGTAAGGATTCTTTCTCTATCTCAACAAACTTTCTTTTTTGATGATTCAACAACATCTTTCTTAGCTACCACAACTTTCATAGGTGTATCAACTATCACCTGTTTTCCATTATCATCTCTAGAAACGGTCATCATAGCTTTTCGGGCTTCATGATTACAATATAATAAATGAAAAATTATATCATCATAAACATTTTTCATCCCAGTATCAGCCACAATATCATCTGGTTGAACAAGGTCATGATTGCTAAATTCATCATCTGATGGTTTATTCAGATACACCTAACCCAAGTCTTCTTTTCATACAGAATATTTTTTTTAGATACCAACTGGGATGTCTAGAACAATACTTTTTCTAAAGGACTTTTCATTTCATGATATTCTTCAACATTCCAGATGAAATCATTAGTGTAATTTCCTTCTACTACTTCTTCTTACATGAATTATTCTTCTGGAAAAATTTATTCTTCTTCTTCATTATGTTCTTGAATTTTCATCTTCTTTCCTGGAGTCACTATAATTGATTATTTAAGAATGGATTATGGTACCTATTTTTTTGGAAGATTTCTTAATATCCTTGAGATAAGTATGAACAACCTCTAACTCGGACATCATATTATATTTCTTCATCTTCTTTTTTGCCTTTCAAATTCATCACCAGCCCAAATTTTCAATTCCTCTTCTATATTAGGATATACTATAAAACATGGATCTCCTTTTTTCTTGTTCTTATTCTCTTCGATCCACTTTTCAAAAAACTTCATCAGGGTAGGTTTTTTTCTTCTTTGATATTATGGGTGATGACTGAGTTTTCTCTACTATAGGTTTTTCAACAACTACAAGTTCATTCATATTTCTCTTTGTATATCCCCTCTTGGATGTCTCTGATACTTCCTACTTATCAAATAAGGCATCAATTTCACATTTGGATAAGTCATAATATTATTTTTAATTTTTATTAAATCCAGCATTCGTCCTATTGGGGGTATCATCACTCAACTACAATACCTTTGATGTTCTTTCCTTAGAAATGGATGGAATTTTGAACGAATCTAGGAAAATGACTATAATCATTGACATGTTTTCTGGATACATGATAATTTTATATTTGTGGTTCCCGTAATATATATTTGTGATAGTTAGAAAGATATAATGTACCAAATTTATCTTCCTCGCATTTACCATTTTATCCATAACAAAGATATCACATTTCATAAAGGTGTCCTTATCGCCTTTTATAGGAATGAGAAATATTTGAACCCATAATTCTAGGATCCTGGGATTTGTATAGTGATTGTGTATTTCTGGTGTCTTAACTCTAGTCAAACCAAGGAACTCTATAGCCTTCTCAATCTGAAAACATCCTTTTTCATCAAGAAATTTATGGGAATAGAAAATAGTCTTCACCCTCATGCAGAAGAATCATGATGCTTTAAACCATATTAAATGAATGGGAATTGGTTTTCAGATATCATTTTGAAAAAAACATATCTCTACCACCATCAGAAAAAAAAACTCAAGGAATCATAAAACTCAATTTGTAGGTCTGGATAAAACAGATCTTGTTATTCCTATTTGGATATAAAAAGACTCCCTCACCCATTAAACGTGATATTTTTCATTATGAGGGAAAGATAATTCTCAATGAACATTAGATCTAATGGCCTTTCCCTATATATTTTCCATTATAAAATTTCCTTCAGTGAAGACATTTTCATCAGAGGAAATGCTTCCAAAGACATATATAGTTAAGCAAAACCATAAATACAGAATTACTCTTTTAAATAGAGGCAGAGCATCACCATGAAAATGATTTAAAACCCACATGGGATAAAGAAATATGGGTGCCTATATATAGGCATTGAACCGATGATCATATTCCCAAATTGATCCAACCTTTTAAACAATCACAATCAATATGATAGTTGAGTTGTAATCCAAAAAAAACTATTTGGTAGGTTTTGATCATTTGAGGTTTTTATTGTATAAATTCATATTTATGGAAGATGGAATCGATTTTTTTCTTAAAACAGGATACAAATAACCACAAGTAAAAAAATTTAATTACGATAATTTTTGTAACAAAAAATAACATCATGATTGGTAATGATAAAAATTCATCTTGAAGAACTTTAGATTCTGAAAAAAAAACTAAAGAACAAAAATATTGAATTCTAGAAATTGGAGTTCCAGAAGAAATTTTTTTTTCCAAAAAATAGATTATGAAAATGTTTATTAATAAAATAATTATTCTTTGGAAATATTTTATTATGAAAAATTGGTTACGAAAAACATAATTACAAAAATAAATTTTTTAACAAATAAAATGTACTCCCCCAATGAAAAAGATTTTCTTATTGTAAGGTAACCGGTATAAAAAATGTTAATATTGAATATTACCATAGGGTTATCATTCCTATATTTTTTTAATGTATTCATATATTTCGGAATGTAATGGATTTTTAAAAATATCGTCACGTTTAACTTGTGTTCTGATAAATTGAAAATTGATATCTCATTTTAGTGTGTGATCCATAAGAAAGTGATCCCTAATATCTATGTCTTCTTCAAAGGAGTGTTATGTATGGTTTTTTCTTAGGTAAATGGAACTAATATTTTCACAAAATATTTGGGTTTTGGTAAAACTCATTCCATATTTCGTGAGTGTGTGGTTCATCCACAACACATAGTCACAACAACATATAGTTGCTACATAATAAGCATCAGAAGTGGAAGGTGCTACAGAGTGTTGCTTCATGAATGAAAAATACACTAATGATTCTCTTAACAAATTACATGATCTGGATGTGATTTCTCAATCCATTATTCATCCACCAAAATCAGCATCTAAAAAACACTTTAAAACAAAATCGTTTCCATAAGTATAGAAAAGTCCAAAATCCATGGTTCCCATTAAATAGAGAAACATTCTTTACACCTCTTTTAAATGACATTCCTTTGGATTAGATTTTTATTCTTAACATAAGTATTCTGAAAAAATAATGTCTAAATGACTTGTTGTCACGTATCATAATCTTCCCGTCGTTCCTCTAAATGATGTTTGATCTACTTGTTTCCTAAATTAATCAAGACCAAGAAAATTTGAGGAACCGATTTGAGTTTATATACTTTTAGAATTGTCATATTTATATTTTTTAAGAAGATATTTAATATAATTATATTTTAATATATCTGTTCCTTCTTATTTTTTAGATATTTAAAAACCTAGGATAAATGTCAACTCACCAATCATACTCATTTAAATTCATATTTCATTAGATTCACAAACATATCTGTTAATGATTGCTGATTTTAATAAAAGGTAATTTCATTAACATAAATTTGAACAATAAAAATATTTTTCTTAGCTTTCTTAGTAAAATAATTTGGATCAGCAGTTCCTTTAACATAATATTTTTATAAAAAAATTCTATAAGTCTATCATACAAGGCTCTAGGGGATTATTTAAATTTATTTAAAGCTTTTGTATGTTTGAGAGCATGTTTAGGATATTTTATGTCCTCAAAACCAGAAGATTTTTCAACATAAAATTCCTCTTGAACATATCTTATAAAGACCTGGAAATTCCGAGGAAATTTTTTTCTTAAATACACGGGAATTTACGAGGCCTCAGTTATTGATGGCGAATGATTCTGAGGCCCGATGTGCCCAGAATAAATTTCTGAAGTTTTTTATATTCTTAAGTTAACGTGTGTCAGTGGTTTTCCTAAAAAAAGTGGAATAACACTTAAACGGTTACTCAGATCATAATTCATAGGGCACTATTGCACCCAAGATGGAAGGTGTACCCTAGGCGCGACTTAAGTTTTGCCAGTGTGGGTATCCAGTGAGAAATCCCAAAAATGGAATAACCATAAATAATTTAATTAAATAAATTTTATTATTTTTCAAATTCTTATAACTCACAAATGGTAGCTTTGATTGAAAATTCGAGACCACCGCTGAACTCGTGAGGGAATTCTTTATATATGCAGATACTAACTTTCGCCGGCATGGGCCACCAGAAAAAGTTATTTTTTGGATCCAAATAAAATAATTATGTAACAATTAATTTTATTGTAAAATTCATAACTTTCCAATGGTAACTCAGATTGGAAATATGAGGGTATCGTTGGGTTCGTTGGGGCATGTTTCACCTAGGCAGAGCCTAACATGACCGTAGAGAGTCGAGGATGACTGATAATAATTTTCTGAACTTCTTTTCAGGTACGTTCTGTAAACGTGTGAGAGGCATTTCATAACTTCTAAACTGGTGATCGGAATTGAAATAAGGGGGCACTGTTGAACTCGCAGCATCGACAATTTCATAGTGAGATCATCACTACAATTGCGTTTTATCGAGAGTAGAAGATGGTTTTTGGTGTTCTTTACTAAAGTTAAATAAAAACAAGTTTATAGCATATATTTATTTCTTGGTGGTTATATGCTCCAAGAGGAGGTTAGTGGTGGGGGCCACCAAACCATAACCTCCCAGGAGGGGTTATAGAGGTGGGGCCCACCCACACATAACCTCCCCCGGGAGGATAATTAAGGTGGGTCCCATATGGGTTCTAACTCTCCGTTAGCACCTCTAAACCCACCATTTATGTTGGATGTCAACTCACCACCTTCCCCTCTTTAATTTGCCAATTCACATAAGGAATTAATTTAATTTTTAACCTTCCTTTCCCAAATTAATTAAGTCAACTTCACCCATTAATTTAGTGAAGTAACTTAATTTAATTAAAATATTTTTGAATTCATTTTCCAATAATTAAATAAGGGGGTGGCATAACCTATTATTTTGGTTGGCAATTAATTTGGGTAGAACTTTGAGAGAGAACTTCAACCTCTCAATGAAGAAAGTGAAGAACGCTCCTTCCACGGAAAATTGACATTGTCTTCTTCCTTATTTAACCGAGGCAAGGAAAGGTAAGTGAGGCCCATGAGGAACACCAACGTCGTCTTTGACTAGGACACCATCGAACGCCCATCTTCTAATGATGAGTAACTCTCTTCCTCTTCCGACATTGACGGAATGATTCCACCTTCCCGCGACTCCGTCAAATGACACCGACAAGCAAGGTAGGGGGTTTTGTGTTATTTTTTTCTATTTGAATATAAACCTCTTTCTTCATCGAATAAAGATACGGTATGAGAATCACTAATTTCAAAAACTGTAGTGAGGAGGGCTCAGGCTGCATGAACACGGTCCGACCCTCCCCTTGTTTGTTCATGTTCTATGAAGCCGGCTTGGAAAAGAGGAGACGACGATGAGGACGAAGAACAAGGGCCATGCTACTCGCGGCATTCGAGAACTGCGCCACCCCCGCAGCACCCTGTCATTCTTCCCGCGCCCTCGTGCGCTACCTCAGCACGCTGCATGCATACCCCGCGTGCTTCCCGGATTCATTGGCGCCCCACTGGCACGCTGCTCGGCACGCCCACACCCCGCCGACGCTCTACCGCACCGCCGTTGGCCTGCACGACGCCCACGTGCCCCACTGGTGGCCTGCCCAGCGCCCACTATGCCCTGCCGGTGGCCTTCCAGGCACCCCCACGCCCCGAAGGTGGCCATCCCAGCTCCCCCGCGCCCTACCTGCGGCCTCCCCGACCCATGTCGACGGCCTTCCCCGACCCCTACCGGCGGCCTGCCCGGCACCCCGGTGCCCGGCCCAGTGCACCTGCGGCCGACCGGTGAATAGCTAGCCTACCCGGGCCCCGTGCGGCCTACCTTCTGGCCTCCCGACCACCGACCTCCCAAGCCGACCCGCGGCTTCCCCTGCGGTGTCACTGGCCGAACCAGCATAGTCTCCCAGGACGACTTACCGAGCCACCTACATGGAAATTACCGGGCTGAATCGCCCTCACGGTCTGCTGGGTCAAGTCCAGCGAACCAGGACAAAACATAGCGGCTGACCCCCCCAATGGGCCAGATCCGATCCATCCAGTCTGTCCAGGTCGACCCAGACTGTGTCGGCCCAGACTAGGTTGGGACGAGACGGTCCGACCAGGTTAGATAGGACCTGGTCCCATTACTGACCCATTACATTCTCTGGGACATATCTTTGGCACCAGATGGCAATTTGACGAAATGTCCATGGTTCCGGTATTCTTGGAGCATAGTTTGCCCTTTGAGAATATCCCATAGGAGTTCGGGGTATAGTTGAGATACGGTCAGGTTGGTTCGTACACGAAAACATCAAGACCCCCGAGGCTAAAAGGCTGATAACTCACATATCAGGTGTCCAATAGACGCGCTGTCTATTGAGTTGATACCCCTATGATGTGGTGGTCCTTTAAGATACTTCCACGTGAGACTTCATGAATCGTTGAGTATCAACTGGTAGCTCGTGGAGAGGATCCTCCTAGAAACAAGCATATAGACTAGGGAGACCTAGTAGCTGTAGACCTGACGACTACTTGACCGATTCCACTCAAAGTGATTTGATTAGCCTAGTGGACGGAGAGGTTTGTTTGGAATTAGACCCATGGTGGAGGGAGCACCTGCCTTGGCAGCAGACCCGCGGTACTCGATAGGAGGAGTACCTCTGACGACTATTAGGAGGATCACCCAATTTAGTGGCAGACCCCCAGCAGACGGAGCGCCCGGTTTGGCAGCATACCCACGGTACATGACTAGAGGAGTACCTAAGTAGTCTAAGGGAAGTGAGGAGAACCTCAGTGTTGCGACAGTGCCACTATAATCAACAAAGGTGGTGTTATCCAGCAACCTTGGTCTTGATAATAAAAATCATGGTTTTAGGTGAGTCGATGACCTTTGTGTTATCCACATGATTGAGATGGGATACTTGATAACATAGGTATATGTATGGGAATACACCTAAGTAATGTTTATCCATTGATTTTTTACATTTTGTATTATCCATGTTGGATATTTTGAGACCATGCGGGTCTCGGGGTCCCTACTGAGTATCGTTATACTCACCCCTATACGGGTTCTTCCCACACCTCATTTTGTTGGATGAAAATGATGGACAACAGTGATCAAGGTGGAGTGTACGAGGACTGGACGGTACCTGGAGGTGGACCTCATGACGAGATGGTACCCGGAGGAGACGGACGAACATGGAGCACTGAGGAGGCTATATGTACATACCCTTTCGGTAGGATCCGTTGTGGATGATCCAAGATCTTCTTGTCACCTTCCAGTTTTTTTTAGTTTTACCTATTTGACCATTCCTAGTAATTTAGAGTTGGTCTTGTATTTCTGGGCTCTTTACTTTTAGTACACATGGTTTAAAGATTTTACATATTGTTTTCTTCCGCATGTACTCCGGTTTTTGTGTTTACATTTTATAAAGGCAATTTCTTCCTTGTTTTAGGGAATTACGCCTTTGGTGCTAGTCGCCAGCCCCTGGCCTATGGAAGGCGGGCTCAGGGTAGTCACGATACAAGCCCTGTGGGATCGGTTGTGACAAATTGGTATCATAGGATGTCAGTTCTACCGTAGATAATAGGACTCTGATCATTATTTTCTATGAATTAATAGTGTTAAGGGTACTAAGTGTGGTTTTCAGTTCAGGTAGTCTAGTGTTGGTGTGGCGGCTGACGTATCCATACACCAGGACCCTGACTACAGATTTCCAACCTAGTACATGAAAACACTAATTGTGTATCAGTTTTAAAAATATTTCATTATGTCAGCTCAAATCAGGTCAGCTCAACTGGTATAGACTTTTGACCATGTCGCATCTGTTCATGATGCCTCTGCATAGATAGCGAGATAGAGTTCCGAGAGACTATTCGATAATGGCCCACCGAGCGACAAGGCTCCAGTGCAGGGCCCTATTACTATGTTGGAACCTTCTGGTGGTGTACCAGCAGTACCACCACCCATTGGGTAGCGGATTCCACTAGCCGCACTAGCGGATGATGCATGCCGAATGAGCATGTTGCACTAGTTCCAGCAGTAGAGGCCTCTGAGGATACGAGGTGAGATAGATTCCCAGGCAACAGAGGACTGGATGGAGGCGATTTCTAGAGTTCTATGATTGGTCGAGACACCCGTAGAGCAGATAGTGATCTTAGCTACTAGTGCTTCAACTGAATGACCATTAGGTTGGTCCGCATAGTAATAAGGATGCATTATGTGGACCATTGCCTAAGATTGTACCTTCAGGTCTTGTTTCAGCTATATCACTGCCTTTTGGTCAACAGTTACAACCAATGGTTCAAGTAGATGACACATGCAGGCTTAGTGCCTTACACATGTTTCAACATCAGATAACCCTCAGGTTCCAAGGTGAACCTGAATCACAGGCGGCTAAGGACTGGCCGGAGGAGGTGGTTGAGAGTTCCCTTCAGCTTCTATACTTTCTATAGGACGACATGTCAGAAGTTGAGTATTCATCAAGTCGTACCAACCATTTTTGGTACTCGATGAATACGATGTAGATAGTGCTCCAGGTTGTGGAATTCTGAGAGTGGTGTGTTTATGAATAACAGAGCCATCACTTTTCCTCTATGAATTCCTACTCATATTAGGGTGCTAGAGAGAGACTTTATGGTGGAATGTTCATTGACTGATCTGATACAGCCAGTGGATGTTAGCAGTGGGAATGCAGGAAACTGGTGATATTTTCAAAGACATGAGCGTGTAAACTGTTTCGGAATGAGGAAGTGTTAATGACAGATGAATCTGTAGAGCAGCAAACATAGAAGGAGACCTTGGAGAGCATCATGAGGTGGTTTACATTTCGACATGTTACAACCATCCACCTTTGTAGTCCCCACCAGGCTCATGGAGCTGGAGGGTAGGGGAAGAGAGTAGCTGCATGTGGTCCTGGAGTGTGACCCAAGGGCTATATAAATGATTTGAGGTACATTTTTTGTCTACTACAAGCTGTTGTATCAAATAAACATATTTACCAATCATTCCTCCCTTCCATGAATCTTCCCCCAGACCTAGAGTTTTCGGTTATTCTGTTGACTTGACCCTCACATCTGGAGATACCTTTGTGAGGAGACTCGATAATCACACTTACGCAGACGATGTGATCTAACCCTTGAGGTGAGAGTTTCAGTTGGAACCTCTTAGTGGTAGCATCGAGGCCTTACGAAGTTAGTTTGGGTTTGGACTGGGCAACCGCAGTTCATACATAGATTGATTGTATTAGGAAAAAATGTTGTGGTTTATATACAACATTGGGAGGAGGTGTTTCTTTGTCGGTGAAAAAGGGAACCCAAGAAGGATAGTTTAAGATCATGCATAGGAGGGTTCAGTTGATCACTCTTTAGTCGGCTAGCCTTACCCTCGTGGAAGGAAGATTTTACAGTTTTCAGTTCCATACAGAAGTGAAAGAACATGGGGACATCTTTTCAGAGGATGTTTCCATGATTACTCCCCCCCCCCAAGGGGGAGGGACATCTTCATTGGCAGGATACTATCATAGGTTCGTTCTAGACTTCTCCAGAGACGCAACACCACTAATAGCCTTTACAAAGAAGGGGCAATCCTTCGTGTGGTCGAAGAGATGACATCAAAGATTTCAGTAGCTAGGGGAGGTGACAGAGCTACTGTCTAACTTGCAGATATTTTTTGTGGATTGGAATGGAGCAGCTTATCATCAGTCTCTTATAGTCACTCCCCCACTTCTTCAGTAATTCAAGGAAGGACAACTTGGAGACGCTGAATGTAAGACATGATGTTCCCAGATATCCATAGGACAAGCACCTGATGGATTTTCTGAAGCTGGGGAGCATTTCATTCTCTTTAGAGGGTGTACCATTGTACCAGTAGCACTTCAATAGGATGTTTTGAGGGACTTCCACACATCACCTCTAATGTTATATCCAATTGTGGCTAATATGTACTAGGACCATTGACGACACCACTAATGGCCAGGTATAAAGAAGGCAGTACTGAAGTTTTTCTCTCGATGCCTCCCTTGTCAGCAAGTGAAGGTCGAGAATCGGGTACTTGCAGGCTTGGTTCAGCCTTTAGAGGTTCCAAAGTGGAAGAGGGATGATATATTCATGGACGTTTTGACATGTCTTCCACATATGTCCATGGGAAATGACTCTATTTGGGTGGTCATCGACCAACTCACCAAGTCGGCCCACTTCCTACTGACCATAGATGGTACAAGCTACCACAGAGAAGGTGCAGGTCATCCGGGAGTGTATAAAGACTGCATAGAGCAGACAAAAGTCATATGCTGATAGGAGATGGAGACCTCTGAAGTTCGAGGATGATGACCATGTCATTCTATGGGTCTCACCACGATGAGGTCTACGGAGGTTCGGCTGAGGAGGAATGTTATCTCCAAGATTCAACAATCAAATTTAGGTCCTCAGTAGAGTTTGTGAGGAGTCATACCGCTTAGCTCTTCCACCTCAGTTGCACCGGATTCACGACGTCATCCACACATCTCATCTGAGGATATACGTGCACAACCATTCCCACATCATCAACCATGGAGAGCTACACATTGATGACTGCGAGACTTTCACGGAGGTTCCAGTGGAGATTGTGGATCGATAGGAGAGGGTCCTGTATGGACGGTCAATACCTCTGGTTCACGTTTTTTGGCATCACGAGAACTTCCAGGAGAGTACATTGGAGCTTGAGGCTCAGAGGCGTGCTTAGTACCCCCATTTCTTCCCTTAGTTCGAGTTATAGCTTACGGGGATGTAAATCACTGAGGTGGGGAGAATTTAAAGACCAAAAAATTCAGTGGAAATTGTTTTCATAAATACATGGGAATATTACGAGCCCATAGTTTTCGACAGAACATGATTCTGAGGTCTAGGGTGCCCGGAATCAATTTCTAACATTTTTGTTAAGCTTAAGTTAACACACATAATCAGTTTTTAGGAAAAAAGTTGATGAAATCTTAAATAGTTACTCGAATCAGAAATCCAAGGGCACTGTTGCGCTCAAGATGGCGGGTTTACACTAGGCGTGACATACGTTTAGTTGGCATGAACCTCCTGTGAGAAATCCAAAAAATGTCATAATAGTAAATAAAATAATTAAATAAATTATTTCATTTTTCAAATTCTTATACTCACAAACGGTGGCTCAGATTAAAAATCAGAGGCCACCACTAAACTCGTGAGGGCATGATTTATTTATGTAGATACTAACTTTGGCAGGCACGAGCCTCTAGAAAAAGTTAGTTTTTGGCCGCAAATAATATAATTAAGTAACAATTAATTTTATTGTAAAATTCTTAAGTTTTAAATGGTAACATGGATTTGGAATCTGAGGGTAACGTTGGAATAATTGGGGTGTGTTTCACCTAGGAAGAGACTAGCCTTGACCTCAGTGTGTGGAGGGTGACTGATAATAATATTCTGAACTTCTTTTCGGGTACGTTCAGCATACGTGCAAGCGGCGTTTTATAACTTCAGAACCCGTGCTTGGAATCGAAATCGAGGCACTATTGAACTCGCGGTTTCAGAAATTTCATATTGACACCGTCACCACAGTTGCGTTTTATTGAGAGTGGAAGATGGTTTTTTTGGTTCTTTAATAAAGATTAAAAAAATAAGGTGATATATTATTTTTATATCTTGGTGGTTGTAAGCTCCAAGAGGATGTTAGTGGTGGGGGCCACCACACCATAACCTACCATGAGGGTATATAGAGGTGGGTCCAACCCGCACATAACCTCCCATGGGAGGATAATTAAGGTGGGTCCCACATGGGTTCTAACTCTCCATTAACCCCTCTAAATCCTCTATTTTTTTGGGATGTCAACTCTCCACCTTCCCCTGTTTAATGTGCCAATTCACTTCATTATTAATTAAACTCTTCACCTTCTTCCACCAAATTAATTAAGGCAACTTCACCCTTTAATTAAGTGAATTAACTTAATTTAATTAAAAAAAATTTGTATTCTTTTTCCAACAATTGAATAATTGGTTGGCTTATCCCATTATTTTGGTTGGCAATTCATTTGGGTGAAATTTTGATAGAGAACTTCATCCTCTCAACGAAGAACGTGAAAAATGCTCCTTCCACCGAAAATCAACACCATATTCTTACATCTTCAACAGAGGAAAGGAATGGGAAGTGACGGCCATGAGGAACGACAACGTCGTCTTTGACTTCGTCACCTTCGAACACCTGTTCGCCAACGACGAGTACCTCTCTTCCTCTTCTGACGTCGACAGAATGACATCGCCTTCCCGTGACTCCATGAAACAACAACGACAAACTAGGTAGGGGGTTTTGTGTTATTTTTTCTATTTGAATATAAACCTCTTTCTTCGTCGAACAAAGATACGTCTGGTGAATTGCTAATTTCTATCACCGTGACGAGGAGGGCTCGGGCCGCATGAACACAGTCCGAACCTCCCCTTGTTTGTTCATGTTTGTTGATGACGACTTAGAAAAGAGTCGACGACGATGAGGACGGAGTACAAGGGTCATGCTACACGTGGCCTCCACGAACTGTGAAACCCCTCCAATGCCCCGACGCGCTTCTCGCATGCCCCACGCGCTTCCCGGCTCCACCGCAGCCCCGCCGGTGTGTTGACCGGCACACGTGGGCCCCGCCTATGCGCTGCTCGATGCCCTCACGCCCCGCCGGTGGCCTTCCCAGTGCCCCCGCGCCCCGCAAGCATCCTGCACGGTGCACCCGTGCCATGCCGGTAGCCTCCCCGGCCCCTGCCGGCTGCCTGCTCGGTGCCCTGGCGCCCTACCCGGCAGCTTGACGCCCAACCTGGTGCACCCGTGGCCTACCGATGACCAGATGTCATGCTCCCCCCCCCCCGAGTGGCCTGCCTATTGCCTCTCGACCAATGGCCTCCTGCGCTGACCCGCGGCTTCCCCTGCGTCGCTACTGGCCGAACTGGCCAGTCTCTCGGGCCGAGTTACCAAGCCGCCTATGTGGTGACTACCAGGCTGAACAGCCCTCTGGGTCCACTGGTACGGCCTAGCAGACAAGGTCAAAACATAGCAGGCTGACCCACCCAATGGGCCGGGTCAAACCCAGTGAGTCTGACCGGGTCAACCAAGACCAGGTCGGCCCAGACTGGGTGGGGCCGAGACGGTCCGACTTGGTCGGACCAGACCCGACCCCATTACTGACCCATTATCTTCTTGGGCCATATCATTGGAACCAAATGTTCGTTTGACGAACCGTCAGCGGCACCAGTATCCTTGGAGCATATTCTTCCCTTTGAGAATACCCAACGGGAGTTCGTGGTATAGTTGAGATATACTCAGATTGGTTCGTACAGGAAACCAATTGGGCCCCAAGGAATAAAAGGTTGTTAACTCACAGACATGGCGTCTGATTGATGCACCGTCTATTGTGTTGATACCCCTATGTCATGGCGGTCCTTTGAGAAACATCCACGTGAGACTTCGTGACACATGGAGTATCGACCAGTATCTTGGGTAGTAGATCCATCCAGAGGCGAGCATACAGAGTGCAGAGACCTAGTAGCTGTAGACCTGACAACCGCTTGACCGATTTCACTCAGAGTGATTTGATTAGCTCAGTGGACGGAGCACCCGATTTGACGGGAGACCCACAACAGATGGAGCACCTGGTTTGGAAGCACACCTGTGATACTCTAAAGGAGGA
Organism: Viscum album; assembly: GCA_963277665.1. Taxonomy (NCBI): domain Eukaryota; kingdom Viridiplantae; phylum Streptophyta; class Magnoliopsida; order Santalales; family Viscaceae; genus Viscum; species Viscum album. The sequence continues at coordinate 1,354,087,461 of OY728158.1, read as the reverse complement.
TTATCTCTAAATGCTATTAGGGGGAGCGCCAAGTTTGGCGGATGACCCACAGTGGACGGAGCACCCGGTTTGGCAGCAGACCCACGGTACTCGACAGGAGGAGTAACTCAACAGTCTAAGGTTAGTGATAAGCACATCGGTGTCGCAATAGGGCCGATGTACTCGACAGAGGAGGAGTTCTCCAGCAGCCATGGTTTTGATAATAAAAACCTTGGTTTGAGATGAGTCAATGTCTATTGTGTTTTCCTAATGATTGAGATGGGATACATGATAACTTAGGTATATTTATTGACATATACATATGTAATGGTTATCCGTTGATTTCAAACATTGTGGTTAATCTTTGTTGGATTTTGTGAGACCATGAGGGTCTCGGGGTCCCTATTGTGTATCGTTATACTCACCCATGCACGGGCTATTCCCGCACCTCGTTGTGTTGGATGTAGACGATGGACAACATTGACCGAGGCGGAGTGTACGAGGACTGGACGGTACCTAGAGGTGGTGCTCACAATGAGATGGTACCCAGATGAGGCGAATGGACCTGGAGCGCTGAGGAGTCTATCTATAGATACCCTTCAGGTATGATCCGTGGTGGACGATCCCAGAGCTGCTTGTCACCTTCCAGCTGTTTGTCTTTTTAGTGGGACATGTTTGTCCTTTCCTTGTACTTTACAGTTGGGCTTGTATTTCCCACCCCATTACTTTCAATAAAATTATTTTATATATTTTACTTAGTGTATGCATCTTCATTTACTCTAGTTGTTGTGGTTACGTTTTATAAAGGAAATGCCTTCCCAATTTTAGGGAATTACACCTTTGGTGCAAGTCTCCAGCCCCTGGCCTATGGAAGGCGGGCCTGGGGTAGTCACTATACGAGTCCCGAGAGAAGATTCGTGACATATCCGTTATGAAAATAACACATTACATCCGAGAGAAGAGTCGTGACGTGCACAGTTTCTTCAATTGTACTTGTATTTTTATTTAAAACCCTATAAGACTTAGAAGTAGTAAAGTATCCAAGAAATATTCCTTCATCATATTTGGGAGAAAATTTATGTAAGTTATCTTTATTATTCAAGATGAATATATTTCAACCAAGTAATTTTATGTAATATATTTTATGTTTCCCAACATTAAATAATTCACAAGGTGTTTTGTTAATAAAAGGTCTGATTAAAACACGATTTACAATATAATATATAGTACTAACCGCATTAGTCCAAAGGTGTTTAGCTATAGAATATTCACTCAACATGGTTCTAGTTATATATTGAATAATTCCGTTTCTTCAATTAACGACACCATTTGGTTGAGGAGTTCATGGAGCTGAGAGATTATGAGTAATGCCTTTATTACTAAAAAACGTTTCAAAATCTGAATTTTGAAATTCTCCTCCATGATCACAATAAATATTTATCAAAGTAATTATTTAATTATATTAAACTTGGGCTTTAAATTTTATTAAATATGAAAATTCTTCAGATTTATTTTTTTAGAAAATATACCCATGTAAATCTTGTGTAATCATCAACTCCGACAAATACATAATATTTTTCTCTAATACTTCCTATTTTTGTTTGACCAAAAAGATTCATATGCACTAATTGTACTTCATCAGAAGCTGAGAATTTACTAAAATATTTAAAACCTGGTTTATGTGGCAATTCATATTGAAAAGGATCAAAAACATTTGAATAATCAAATCTATGCTATTTTTAGATACTTAAAAAAACCGTTGAGATTTTTTATAGGTTACTATGGTTACATTGTCATAACCATCAGTTCCATAACCAAAATTTATCTCCCATTGCACTAAAAAAAGGTAGATCTTGGATTTTATGTTCTTCTATGTGTAGTTTATGTACATTCCATTTCCTATGGGAAGAATGAATAACCTCTTCCATATAATTTTGTACTAAGAATTTATCCTTCATAAAATTCACAAGGTAACCTTCATCACATAATTTACTTGTGATACTGAGGTATTTATTAAGAACCATCAAAAATAATCCATTTAAAATCAATGTATTTTCAGGAAGAATAATGTTACCTATACCAACAATTTTTCTTTAAGCATTATCACAGAAAGTTACATATCATTCGTTCATATTGATAATATTTCCCATGAATTTTTTGATACGAGTCATGTTACAAGGACATCCACTATCGATATAGCATATATTTCTATTTTCAATTTCGTTATTTTCCTAATAATAAAAGAGTTAGACTTTCATAATCCAAACATTCTTGAATCTGGAAATTTTAGAATGTTAAATTTTAGGAATCCTCATTTTCATTGAAAAATAATATTTTTGAAAACATAATATTGGGTTTTTTTAAAGAAAAGTTTTTATCCCAAATTTTTACCATACTGACATTTCGTATAAAATGGAGCACTTTAGGAAACAAAATAAGTACTTGGAAAATCATGTTTTCAATGATTATAACCAAATATAGAACTATTTCATAGAGGATGAATTTGGGAATACATAATGTCAAATTTTCCCTTACCAAAGTTATAATTTGACCTACATTTCATTAATAAAAATATTTATGACTATAGTTTAATAACCAAGTTCTTATCCTCTAGGTTATTTGTTTTAGAACTAAAGTTATCCTCCAAAATATTTTTCTTACAAATAACATTTTCAAGATCCTTAGAATGTTTATCATTATCATCATTAACAACCTTTTTGGTAGTAGACACACTTTCAAAATAAATTATTTTTAGATGAAGATCTATATAATGATCTGACACTTTTTTACATAAAATAGAAATTTTAGATTATTATTTCTCTACAATTTTTTTATCTTTCAATTATCATTCTCAAGATGTTTTGAAAATCTAGATACTTATTCAAATGAGGGCTATGCATCATCCTCTGATAAGGAAGATTCATCAACTAAAGATTCATAATATTATTCATTATAAAAATTTTCATTTAATGATATATTGGTTAAGGATTTCGCATTGTGTCCCATATCCATAAGACAATGGTTTTCTGTAGGTACTTGGGTTATAAGTACGATATTCTACTATCCATAAGATTCATATTCTGAGGATTCATCAGATTATTCCCCACCACTGGAACTCGATTTATCATTAGCCTTAAATAATTTCATATCCTTATACATGTAAGACTTATTTCTATTTCTTTTAGAATGATTCTCTTTTTAGTATTTTCTTTTTTGCATAGGACAATCTGGTAATATATGACCAACATTTTTACATTAATAACAAGTGAAATCAAAATCTTTTTTTCATTTCAATCTTTATTCTTATATCTATACTGAAAATCATTCTTTCCCGCCATCATGTTCATCATTCAAGCAATATTATCTAATTTATTATAACAATGTTCACTTTTACTAGACTCGAATAGAATAGTGACTTTCATAGACATAGATATAGTAATTCTTTCTGGAGTCTTGGATTTAGTAGTAGTAAAGGAAACACATCCATCAACATTATTCTTATTATTTATATTACCACATCATTTTTTCCTAGTATCAAGTTGAAGAAGAGTTCCAAAACGTTCAACAAGGGACATATTGGGAACTTTAAAATTCTCATCAATGGGTTTTTTAAATTCCCACTCATTAGGAATAATATCAATTATCATGTCCATTCGAGATTCATCATCTGGACCTTTCTCTCCCATAGATTTTAGATTGTTGAAAATAGTCATAACAATTTTTTATACATTGGAAACAAGTTCTCCATAAGAAAATTGAAATACATTATATTTAGCTCTCAATATAGTTCTTCTAGTTTCTATCATGTTGTAAGTACCAAAATGTGTAACCTCCAGTTTCTTCTAGATGTAGTTGGTATCTTCACAAAAATAAATTTTAATATATATATTCTGGTTCATGGAACACAATAATTTATTTTGTAACTTTTAATTTAGTTGATATTCTATTTTTTTAGGTCATGATTCGAGTTCCATGTTATGATATTTTTAATCAATAGTAATCATGAGAAAATTATTCACTCTAGAGATGATAAAAAAGTCTACATTTTATTTCTAAAGTACTAATAATAATTTCCATTAAAAAATGGTTTTCTGGTATGAATTAGATTATCAATGAAACCCACATTCAAACATTCCATTCTAGAAGAAAATATCTTTCTAACAAAACTTGTAATTTGTAATCCTTTATAAAGCAATATAACCATATTTAAGAAAAATATGATCCTGAAAAGCTAAGAAAATTTAGAATAAAGAAAACATGAGCTATAAATCATGTATGTAAGTATATGTATTTCAGATAACTCCTCTAATATCAATTGAAGGATCGAAATAATGAATTTAGATGCTCAATTACAAGAGGGGGTGAATTTTAATTTAAAAACAAATTTTAATGTTAAAGAAAACTTTGTTTAACAATGATAAAAAAGGAAAATTTACAAAACATAAAATAGTTCTATGAGAAAAATATTCCTAGGTTTGGGAAATTTGCTTCTGGAAATGATACATATTCAATGATTACATATAAAAATATTCTACATTCAAGGGTAAAGAATTTTACTTATTCAAGTAAATAAACAAATAAAAATGTATAAAAAAAATTATACTTTCTTTCGTTATCAAAATACAACAGAAATAAAACCATAAATTAAAAAATTAACAAATATGAAGTATTTTAACCTAATGAGTAGGGTATCCAATAACCATTGATAAGGTTCCCTTGAATCATTCATTCAATAATGTCGGTCTTGCCCAAACCAGGGGAATTCGTCGATCAGAATATCATAATCTGTCTTGCCATCTCAGCATGCCCTCGATCTTTAAGGTAGTAAGCACCTATGTATTATTATCTCCATATGTCATAAAACATTATGTTAGTTGACACCTCTTCCTTTTTATCCCCGGAAGAACATGATTATACTTAGCAACAATCATAGTCGCACAAAGAAAAATGAACAAGATGTTCAATTCTATACAAAGCATGAGTGTCTCTATCTCTAGAAATCACGTCACATCATGTAATATCTCAGTTTATGTAGAAGTTATAAGATATTTTAAATGATATCGTATTTATAGGCACAACTCCAACAGTTGGCTCCTTCCTCCAACGGTTATATTGTTCTTTAATCTCTGAGTGACTTGTACCCGTGTTACTCAACCAGCAGTTACATAGAAACAGATTGAACAAAATAATTTTATAATATGAGTACTTCATAAAATAATTATCCAAATGTATTTTTTATAGTCTATGGAAAAATAAAATTATAATTCTAACTAAATAAAAAATCAGAGTCTATAAGACAAAGATATTCAGGTTCTATTTTATAAAAAATCAAGAATATGAATTCAATAGATTATAGGGTATAAATTCAAAAAAATTAGGGGATCTGAATTCTATGGAATTAGGATTCCAAATTCTAAGGAATTCATAGTCTAAATTCTAATGAATTTTGATTCTGAATTCTGTGTAATTTTTTGTCTGAACATTGAGGAATTTGGAAACTGAATTTCATGGAATTCAGAATACAAATTTTTAAGAATTCAGGATCATAATTTTAGAGAATTCAGATTCTGAATTTCAGATAATTTGGTGTCTAAAATTCAAAGAATTAGTAATATGAGTTTTTGAGAATTAAAATCTAAATTTTAGCGATTTTGGAGTCTGAATTTATGAGAATTCGGAGATTGAATTTCATGTATTTTGAAATCTGAATATCATAGAATTGAGAGTCTAAATTTATAAGAATTTGGATTTTAAAATTTAGAGAATTGCGAGTCTGAAATTCATATAATTAAGAGTCTGAAATTTAGATAATTCAGAACAAAATTTAAGTGAATTTAGAGTCTACATTTCCTTGAATTCAATGTTTTAATTTCATAGAATTCATTGTTTGAAAATAGAACACTCTATATCCAAGGAACTATATGCTTCTGAGGTTTTACATAAGATTATGAATTTTTTGAAATTGAAATAAAATGATTTTTTATTAGATATATTATAAAATGGGACAATGAAAACAAAGGTAAGGATAAATTTTTTTTTTATAAAGAAAACATTACCTACTAAAATAACCCTTTTGGAAATATGATTTTCTTAAAGATATAGTGTTTTCAATTTTACAAACATAGAATAATGGGAAATTTATAAGAAAATATTATTGAGTTAACATACATAGGGTTACTGCTATACTACAGAAATTTTAGGAAACCTAATCAACTATTTTGAAGTTCTCAACAGAAAAATAAAATATTGGGGTAGTTTCAAGGGATCCAAAATAATTGTCATCCCATTTAATATTTTATTTTCTTTTTTTATTACTCCGTTAAATATCCCCCCCATTTGGTTGTCTTTGAGTTTGTTTTTTGTTTTTGTTTGAGTGTAATTTGTGTCTCTATCTTTATTATCATATCTCCCTCTATCTCTAATTATTTATTGTAAAATTCTATATTCTATTCTCCTTTCGTATTTTTTTAATTAATATTATTTTATCCATCCTCCATCATAAAAAAACAAACAAACAATCACATATTATTTGCATGGCACGATCTGGAAAAGAAAAACTATATAAAATAATCGTAGAAATTGAAATGATACCTCACTCCAAAGTTAGGTAGTACAATGTAGGAAAATCAGGTAACAATGTAAAAACCATTGATGTATCTTATATGGTTTTAAACAAAACAAAAATATAACCAAATAAAACCCCAAAGTCATGGCTATAAAAAGTGGTCATTAAAAGATATCACCATCCTAGATATGGAGTACCAACCATCGTACATCCAATATGTGTCATCCCAAGTAAGTCATGAATAATATATATTCTTATCTATGTCTATTTATGAATTAGATAGTGTTTTAGAGGCTTAAAATGAGAATAAATCCAATCTTAAGCATGGAGAACCATTTTTAAATCAAACTTTTGACAATTTAATAAGATATATTTGTCAAAATAAACTTATTCTTTATTATGGGACATTGAATTTTACTTTGTATAAATTTATGGTATTTTTCTGATAATGTTCATTTTTTAATGAATAATGAAAAGTGTTGTATTTTAATTCAAAACCACTTTTTAATCTAATATATTTATATAGTTAGATTATCTTTTTAATTGGTTTTAAAGTTAAATTACAATATATTTTTACCATTTAATCCAATTGTGGTAATTGTAATTAATATCACTTTGAGATTGGACATAAACGAGTGTCAATATTTTGATAGATATTGTTTCTAAAAAACACGCTATTTGATTTGACAATGAGATTTAATTATAAAATTAACTAATGAAACTTCTATTTTATGAATTTGGAAAAATAGACATCATTTTTGAATTCAGAATATCAAATATAGCTTAGGATGAATTTTTGGAATTTTTCTGAAAAACCATAATTTTTTATGAATAGTGAAACCACAAAGTGGAAGTTACAAAAACAGATTTTTTTGTTCAAATGGATCTTTACCACTTCTATGATTTGAATTTCAAAAATACAATATAAATTATTTTCATTATTATGTGAAATTTTTTTCAATGGGATGAAAATAATTTTTGATGAAAAGTAACTTTTAAGTTTTATTAATCGCGATTAAAGGTAATTAGAGTGATTTAAGGTAAAAATGATATTATAATAAAAAGAAAATATCTTGACACTGGTCCTAACCCTATTGGATGAGTCATGTCCGATAAAAACAACCCATGGGTTGATTTTTGGGACCCCATGGTGCCACTTGGATAAGATAATGACATTAATGCCTTTTATTTAAAGTAAAAGTAAAAATGACACAAACATGTATTGTTTTACTAAAAAAAATTACATGGGGTTATACAACTCATATTTTTAACTATAAATAGTCATTGGAAATATAAAAATATTTCATAAATCATAGAATTTTTTTAATAATTTTTGGACATTAAATAAAGTAAATTATTTATGACATCATGATGATGCAGTGATTACCTCATTATTTAACGATTTAAATAAAATGAAACGATAATTTAAAATATAAGACCTAAACATATAAAAAACCTATTTGATGGGTGTATTTCGAACTCTTATCACCTTATCCTCGAAATACATCAATGTGGGACCTTTAAAATCCGAAACTCATTTGAAAATAAAGTAACATTTTATAAATTTCCAAGAGTGCCCCTCCTCTCCTCTTATAAAAGGCCCCCACCTCTACCTCCTTACCCACACCTCTCAAGTATTTTCCTCGAACAATATCTGATCCTTTTGTCTCTACACATCCCTCTTCTCATCCTAGAAGCCTTAACTTAGGTAGGAAGTTCTTACAGAAACCCTTTTGGTTCAAACCAAATGGAGTTACCCGATTTTAAGGTAATGTCTTCACTTGTGTTCTTTTGTTTTATTTCACTTCTCCAACCGCATAAACTCTTTCTATTAATTTATTTTGTAAAAACTCCAGTATATGAAAAATAATATGATGTTTTCATAATAAGGATTAGATCTACACTGACACACACCTACATCTAATGGTTAAATAACATACTGTTTCTATGGATGTTGAATTTCTGCCTCACAAAACGATGATTGTTCAATATTCCATTAACACCTTCAAAGGTGGCCATTAAGATGTCACTATATATATATGATATATAATATTTTTATGTTTACCTTAAGCTTCTGTATTTTCCATTTATGGCATACCTTTATGGTTTCCATTATGGGTAAACACAATATCTTCATTTTAGGAAGTGCGGACAACTGCCCTCTCAAAGTGATTTGATTCGTTAATACCATATGTGGTACGTAAAAAAGATATATTTGATGGTATTATATTTGATACCATACTGGACTTATAATACTATTATGTATCATTATGTTTTAATTCCATTAAATATGAAATAGAAATGGAAGTAGCGTTCAAGCGTACGTACGGCTTACCATCTCCATGAACAGTGCATTTCATTTCTTACCTCTAAATGTTATGTAATATTATAAATTCATGTATATAATGGATATATATGATATATAAGATATCTACATATTGAATATAATTTTGTATATAATGGTTATTTTACCCCATGAACAAACTTGTAATTATAAAGAGTTTATTTTTGACTCAAGTAGCAATGATCGACAAAACGACCATTACTAGCTTAAAGAATTACATAGTGTCCATAAGATGGTAATAAGTGAAATAAAAGTTATAATGAACTTGAAAAAGGTTCTTATGCAAGTATTAATTAACTCAAATTTATTATTCAGGAGGTTAAAGAACGATCGAGTCAAGTCGGACCCGAGGTAAGGGAACTTCTTAACCCAAAATCCATTCATTAGATTGATCTTCTACATCTTGTTTATTTCATGATATGATTATGAGAGAAATGAATTTTTATATCCAATATTTTATTTATGTTTTATTTATGTGTACTTATAGTGAATACACATATTTGATCTATTTTATTTACGAAATGATCTTGGTATGGGACATCATCTCAATATCCTTTCATTGAGGCATATTTTTTTTATACACAACTTTCTTTTATACGGTGTATAAACCCCTTTGACTTTTACATTTATTCAAAATGAATCTTTTTTATACAAAGCATTTTACCCAACGATAAAAGGGAATATGTTTGTCGTATGTATGCAGCGACAACGAGTTCTCCGACGCAGTGACCATTATTTGAGTTTCAGCTTCCTCTACAAGCCATAACCTTTTTTTAATTGAAAAATAAATACCATGTTTTACTTTTATTTTATTTTGGTATTAAAAATGGTTTTGATAATTTTTTTATTATATCGATGTGTTATTGATATCTTGTGACTGAAATGTGGAAATTTTATATTTCCTTTATGCATGTTTTATGTCATACGATTATGTTATGGTTCTTGGGCATTGTTATATAGACAGGTGGTTCCATGATAAACTAAGGGCGAGTGAGCCCGATATAGCTCTCCAATGCATTGGGTAACGTGAAGGAGTTAAACATTAAGTATTATCCGAAGAGATTTAGGAAATATACTGTGATGGGTATTCCAAACGTAACCATGAGGGTTAATCCCTACGTAAGAATGTTATGAATTCCTCAAGTTACCTTTATGTCTTATGATTTCTATGATTTATTCATGATTTGATGAGGTATGTTAAAGTTCTTATGTTTTATGGGTAAAGTATTATTTCGTTGATTCTTATGTATACATGTACTCATGTTTCCTTTCCATATTTTTATATCCCTTACTGAGCTTTTTATACTCATCCCCAGTTTTTGAAATGTTTTTTCACAGGTCAAGGGAAAGGTACATGATATGATGATAGTGTCAAGGAAGTGTCAAGAATGAATCCATGTTTTTTTTAAATATGATTCCATTGATGGAAAAATGAATACTATATTTTCTGTAACCACTTTGTTTAAATGTGGAATGTAATGCATGTTTTATGGTCTAATTCTCTAAAACTCAAAGCCTGAAAAGATCAACAATGTGTAATCTTTTAATATCACAATATTAAGTAAGGTTTAAGGATGGGTCCTTATACAATATCCTATGGAAGTATCCAACTTGGGGATGATATATTTCATCACCCACATCCTTCTCAAATTACATGCTCTTCCCAGTGAGGAACCTTAAAAACATCTCAATAAGTTTCATATAGTGTGATACACCATGAAACCCAAATATGTGTTTGAGGATATAATTACCTTTAGGGACTTTCCTTTATCCCTTGATGGTGTAGCCAAAGCCTGGCTATAATATCTGCCTACCACAATTGGTTTCTATAATGATCTCAAATATTCTTTCTAGAGAATATTTTCCCTACCTAAAAAATTCATCAATTATGAAGGAAATCTGTGGTATGAAGCTATCACAATGAGACACCCTTAACAAATACTGGTAGCGATTGAAAATTCATTGCATAAGCTACCCCAATCCCCATATTAATGAAAAAATATTAATCTAATACATCTATGGGGTACATATACGCATAGATTGTGAAGTTATTGATTCTATAGATGGTGGTTCCATAGCTGATGAAACTTCTTCTATTGGTTGTGACTGAATATCCAACATGGATCGAAACACACAACAATTTGGTACATGAGAAATTGCACAAACTTGATCAGAGAATGTGGTAATTCATTCATCCCTAAAAACAAAAATTAGACAATAAACATTATAATATGCATACCCTTATAACGAAATTTGTTCAATCACAAGGTAACTCATTCTCTTCTTCAGTTCCATTACATTATGGAGTTTTTCCTGACAATACCCATTTTTATACCCAGTGCGCACAACATCAAGATTAACTAGAGTCTTGTCCATCCTTGTTCCCAGGGCATCCACTCCCACAAGCCCCACCCTTCTACCATGAACCATCCATGAAAAATCAAAACCTCAGGTGGTTCTCACAACCCCAGTACCGTCAAGGAGTGATGAAAAGCTACCTCAAGTAGAATTGGTATCAACAAGGACAAGGTTTGAGACATTTTTATCGTTAAAATTCTCATGAAAATTGTTCTCTTACTCTCAAATCTGAACCTACAATTTAGGATATGTTAAATCAAATGGGGACACAGAATCTCCAGTTCGAACATACCATAAAATTGGCTGTTCATGACCTAAGAACTCATGTGGGAAAATTTTCAAACACCTTCGATGTGATAAAGATGCAAGGTTCTAGAAAATTACCTTCCCAACCAGCTACCAATCCAAAAGGAAAATTTAATGTCTGTTCAATTACACTTTGTAGTGGTAATGAAGTTTCAACGTACAATGATTCTACCCAATAGATATATCCACCTCTTGAAAAGAATATTTCTCCACCCATAAAATATTCCAATGATGTTGAAAAAAATAAAATGGTTAATCAAATTATCATTGATGATTTTAATGAACAATCTATTCTTGCACCTTTCCACCCATAACTCTTTAAATATAAGAAAAATGTTGATAATGATATTGATAAAGAAATAATTGATACATTTGAAAATGTTAATCTTATTATTTCTTTATTGTATATAGTTTAGAAAATCCGTCAATATTCCATGTTTCGTAATGAAATTTTCTCCCATAGAAAAATATTGAAGGGGAATGAGATATTCAACTAGGGAAGGAATTTCTTGACATTGATTAAACTAGAAATTCCAAAAAAATGAAAGGATCTGGTAACTTTCACGAAACCTTCTACCATATGGGAGACATTATTTTTAGATACTATGTTAGATTTTGGTGCTTCCATTAAAGTAGTTCCTCACTCTATGGATAATTAAATGTAGGTTTTAGAGATTCAACTGATATGTATTTATATACCACCTACCAACTGGAATAATATGCATCCAATGAAGGTGATTTATGATGTCCTTTTAAGAGGGATAATCTCCTCTTCCCTGCTGATTTCAAAATTCTTGAGATGATAGATATCCAATCCCAGGGACATCATCCACTTATACATTATAGAACATTCTTAAAAATAGAAAATACATTAATAAATGTTCAAACTAGTATTTTTTCTATGGAGTTCTTTGGATAAATGGTTTGTTTTAACATCCATGATTCAATGAAACACCCAATTGAGGAGCATTTCATTCTTCATGTATATTCAATGTTTGTTCTCTCTAATGACAGGAACACACAAAAATCTCACCTCAACCTACACACTAATCATGTCCTCTTCTTTTCTCTTGGATTTTTTGAGTTTTGATTGATATTTTAAGTGTTTTTGTGTTCTAAAAAATCTAAATTTTACTCTTAAAGTGATGATTGGGTTCATTTTGAGGTACACATGACCGTTGATGATTCTCTAAATCTCATTTCAATAGATTCACATTACATAGATAATAAATATGAAATGATAGAAAGTTTCATGAACCTACCCCCATATAAACCCTCTGCCTCAACGAATTTTTTTAAAACATAAACCACTCACTTATATTTTAAAATATTCATACCATAAGGGTATTGACCAATTGAGAATCATTATTTCCAATAACCTCTCTTCATTGTTGTAATCAAAACTACTTGACCTTTTAATATATTATAAAAATAAGATAGGACTGTCATAAGAGAATATTCTTAAGATTATACCATTTGTTTGTATGAACCATATAATTTTAGATGATGAGTCTATGCATGTAAAATAAACTCAATGCCTATTAAATCATACTCTCCTGGAACTGGTAAAATTTGATGTCGGTACATTAATAAATGCTGAGATCACATATCCAATATCTGGTAGTAAATCTGTTAGTCCATTAAATTTTTTTCCTAAAAATGGAATAATAGTTTTCTGAAATTATTATAGTTAAGTTTTCCTAAAATGTGTGAAAAAAGGATGACGTGTTTGTATTGAAAACCATAAACTAAATCATTTAATGAAAGTAGGGCCAATTTCTTCTACCATTCAATGGATAAATGTTATCAATATTTTCTGGTATATCCCATTATTTATTACTTGATGGCTATTCAGGTTATTTCCAAACCCATATAGCCCCTGAGGATCAAGAGAAGACAACATTTACCTGTCCATTTGGAACATTGGCATACATAATAATGCATTTTTGTCTAGGTAATGTTGTTGGTACTTTTTAATTAGTGTATGTTCGGTAATTTTTACGAGTACCAGGAGAATTTTATGGAAGTCATTATCGATGACTTCAAGGTTTATCGGTGTTCTTTTGATGAATATTTGGAACTCATATGTTTTTTCCTGGGCCGCTGCATTGAAAAATCTATTGTATTAAATTATGAGAAATGGAATTTCATATTTGACGAATGGATAATTATTAGGTCTGTTATTTCAAATGATGGAATTAATGTGGATAAATAAAAAATTGAATTAATTTCAATCCTTCTATATGGAATGTTTTTTGGTCAGTTGTGATCATTCATGTGTCATTCTAGTTTTTACAGAAGATTCTTTAATGTCTACAGAAAGATCACACATCCCTTGTCTCAATTGTTGCTTATAAGAATTTGGAATATGTTTTTTATAGAAGTTGTGAGTATTTTTTCAATTCACTAAAAAGATGTCTCACCTCACCAACCATCATCTAACCACCAATGTGAGATCTCCCCTTAGAACTTATGTGTGATAACTCTACCTTTGGAGTTAGGGTAGTTTTATCATAATGGTTTGAGAAGGCTCCTCAATTAATTCTGTATGCATCTCATACCATTGAACCTTCCCTGGTAAACTACCAAACAAAAAAAAACTAACTCCTTTATATTGTGCTTACTTTGGAAAATTTTTGTTCATATCTTCCTGGGTAAAAAGTCATCATGTCTTTTTTTCGCATTCTACCCATCTGATTATCTTAAAGAAACATAAATCTAATCCCCACATCATTCGCTGGATGATCCTTTTTCAAGAGTTTGACCATGATATTAGAGACAATATGGGAGTTTAAAATGTTATAGTTGACCACATTATTTGGATTTCTACACCCATAGACCACCATGTAAACTTATCCCACATTGAACAATTATTTCTTCATGATATCCTTTTTATAATATGGACCATACACCCTTTAATTATGTCAAGATGAATTTTCTAACAACATCTGGGGTTCCCACTAATATCATCACTTTAAAATACTAAAATGTTAATCATTATTCTCGATGGAAAATTTTGATGACCCATATTTGTGGAGAAATTATAGTGACCAAGTGGTTTGTCGTTGTTTTCTTGACCATGATTTCACCTCATATTTGTCTTTCTTCCACACATTGGATTGTTGGGTCCACATTGGCTCTCATCATACTGCTCAAAATGACCTTGAATTATGACATTATTGGACAACATTGTATAGGGATGCCTATCAATATTCCATGTTATGTAGTTGTTCGGAATTCATAGGGAATATCTCCAAGAAGATAAAAAATTACCCAAATTCCCATGTCATTCAGTGGAAACACTAACGCAAGGGGAATTGTCATCATAGGGCCTTTTCCAAATTTATTTGGATTTATTTTTATATTATTGGTTGTGGAATACATTTCTAAATCAGTGGATGAAATGTCTATAGAGAGTGATGTCTCTCGAGTGGTTATTGATTTTTTGAAGTCCCCAATTCGCATCAAGTCTAATTTGATGAGATTCATCGTTAGTGATCTAGGATAAAAAAATTTACATTGTGAAATGAATAACTTTCTTCGAAAGTATGGGATTGATCATAAAGTATCTACTACATATCTCCACCAAAATAATGGAAAAGAAGAAATCCCAAATCATTAGGTTAAGATAATCATTGATAAAATGGTATAATGCAACATGAATGATTGGATTTTTCACATGGAATATGCACTTTGGGCATACCGTACAACTTTTAAACACGCAATCTAAACGTCACCGTATCAGATTATGTTTATAAAGGATTGTCACCTCCTAGGGGAGGTAGAACACCATGAATATTGTGATGTTAAAAAATTTAATACGAATCTTTCATATGAAGGTGGGCATAAGAAGTTTCACATTCAAGAGTTTGAAAAAATTCAATGTGATGAATATGAGAATTATTGGATCTATAAATAAAAGTCAAAGGCTCTCCATGATATCATGATTAATCAATGGAAATTCCCTATTGGTGAGTAGGTCCTCATGAAAAATTCCATTCTAATCCTTCACCAATGAATTCATTATTCATGATGGCTCATTCCTTGTACTATTACTAATTTTTACGCTTTGGAGCAATAGGAATTTTTCCTAAGCAGAGTGGATGAAGTATTAACGTTAATGTGAATCGACTTGAACAATTATTTGATTATTTTCCAAAGTATCTGGTGGTAGAAATCCACCTTCTAGAAGAAACATATGAGTGAAACAAGCCATGATATATCCTATATTCGTTAATTCTATGTTATTACAGTGAAGACACTAAACATTCTAGTTTTGATAGTCAAATACATTCTTGGGTTCATTACCATTTTCATCATCATCCTTAATTCTTCAATTTTTTCAATCATTATTCTATTTTCACTATTATCCATCGTGTTGTGTTTATTAGGATTTTAATCATCTTTCTTTTATCTGGTATTTTTTCAATTCATTATAGGATTTTAACTTTTTTTTCGTTCCTGTAGCCACCCCTATGGTCTACAAATAAATTATCTTACTAAAAATGCATGTTTATCATTTTGATTCAATGATGTTTTATCATTAGATGAAAACATATCTCTGTTATAGAATTAATATTTTTATTATTTTAACATAGGGAGTAATTTTATGTAAATTTGGTTTCTATTAATGATATAAATGGTTGTATCTATGTGTAATGTTGATTTGATTATTACGCCTTATGTGAGCAGTTTTTGGGATAACGGTGTAACTAATATCTCCAAACAATTTTTCACAAAACCAAAAAGTGTGAATATTTCTTCATTAATAGAAGGTTAATATATTTTATGTAAATAGTTTTCAGCATAAGATGATATTTCCATAACTTCATTCTTTATCTGTTTTGTTTCATTACAGAACCAGATTAACATTTGTTTGCGTACAGGATATCGGACTATTGTACGCCCTAAAAAATTATAGTCACATACATACACACATATATATGTTTACATATTTGAGTTGTGTCTGGGGATGGTAATTTTTCCATCCTCTTTATCCTTTGTTCTTTTTATGACTATTAAAATTACTATCGTGAGGAGAACATACAAGGGGATGAGTGATGAGTGTGAGATCTATTCCAAATGAATCATTAGAAAAAATAATAATGGGAATGATGAAATGTGAATCATATGGGGATATCTAGCTCATGAGCATATGTTTTATCTCCCATCAATGATTAGGTGAGTGAGACATAAAATATTATTGAAAATGATGAAGGGCATGTTCGGTGGAAAAAATCATTTAAGGTGAGAAATGTAAAAATAGTCTATATTTACTAGATAAGGACTGGAAATAATAGCATGTAATGGTTTTCACACAAACACATGGTGTGTTAGTGTCTTGGTTGACCTTTTAATTCCTTTATAAACATGGTATCATGAATCTATTTGATTTTTATTTTGATATAATTTCTGAGACATCAATATCAATTTTTACTAACAATAACTCCTTGGTGTGGTTTATGAATTGATCATATTACTTTAATGAAGTATCCATTACATGAATGTTATATCTTTATAATGTTAGGAATCTATACATGGATCATTTTTATGAATATGTTTATTTTCCAAATAGTGAAAATGTTTAGGTTTGGGGGTGTGATCTTATAGTGATTCACTGCTCAATTACACCATTAAACTGTTATTTTAACCTGGTTTTGTAATAAATATTGAAAATATCATAATAAATTTCAATAAATCATTTATTAAAAGAATTATTTTTAAAAACTATTTAATATGTAAATTTTACTTTATTTAGTATTTATGTTTTAGTACGAGGTGATTTGTAGAGCCAATGATGGAATTCAAGAAAAATAGGCTAAACTACACGAGATCCAAGCAATGAAGTAAAAATATATAATTTATGTAGATATTCTGTGCATCCAATGGTTAAAAATTGATATATGAATGAAAAAAGTGTGGGATACTTTTTGTAGAATATCATGGATCCCAATTAGTCCATTTGGATTCCAAAAATATGCCCATAATGTGAAGAAATTCTAGGAGAGCAAGATTGGACCACCCATCTATATTTGGGACATAACTCAGGACTCAGAACTCCAATTGGGATGATTTGACCTCCATTTGATAAAAAACACAATTCCCCACATATCAAATCAATTTTAAGTCATTTTACCATGGTTTTTCCATAAATACATACAAAATAAAGATAAGGATGAATTCTTCTATGAATAGTCACCTAGTCCCTTTGATACATGACTGCCATTTTGGATGATCTGATTTAATCATATATAGATTCACTCCTAACACTTACTATCTCAGGTGAATGACACAAGGAATGGGTGAGTCTATATTGAGAACTTTCTTCACCCGTTGTAGTTATCTTCTCCCTCGTATACATCTAAATCTTTTATTATCAATTCGGGAATTTTCCTTTGTTGTTTTCCAAATCTCAATGATTGTAATCATCATAAGGTAATTGAATTTTTAGTTTTGTTGTCAAGTTTTATTCATTTAGACCTTATTAATCTATTTTTATTATAGTATGATCAAATAAAAATAAATGGAACAATAATATTTATTCTTCCATGCATTACCTATTTCTTGTGATAATTTGAGTGTGGTTGCCTCTTTTCTCACCCCTTCCATTTCATGAATGTGAGAATTGATTATATTGGTTGATAAATTCCAAGATCTTGAACCCATGAATATTCATGTTCTTTTGTTGTGGAATATTTTATAATTGACACAAATCTAGTAATCACATTATGTTGTTCATTTTATGCATTAATTATGATTCTTCTTTACAATGATTCGTGTTTGTTGATTTTAAGTAGTAGCTGATAATCAATATATCATATACATAAAATCCATTGTGGTAACATAGTATGAACACACATACCATTTTTGTTT
Source organism: Viscum album (assembly GCA_963277665.1). Classification (NCBI taxonomy): domain Eukaryota; kingdom Viridiplantae; phylum Streptophyta; class Magnoliopsida; order Santalales; family Viscaceae; genus Viscum; species Viscum album. The sequence goes on along the minus strand of OY728158.1, from coordinate 1,354,069,036 downwards.
CAGTGTGTATAAATCAAGTAATCATTTACCCCTTCCATTCCCTTGAGAACTGTGATGGATTGGGAATCATTGGACACTTACCCAGTTTGATCATTATTTATCCATATTTTTTCTCTCGCTTAGTAGTATAGTATCAATTTCTGTTTTTAAATTCACAAAACCCATGTTTTTTAATACCCCATTACCCTTTCATTCTTGAAACCAAGACCATATTTTTAAATTAATGATTGATGGATCTATCAAGAGATGAACTATGTTTATTACTATACTACAAAAATTATCATAAAAAACATCTAAATTGACGTTCTCGACAATGATATCAATTATTAACAATGTTTTTTATTTTCATTAAAAAAAATTAGGATATTATTATTATCCATCTCTATTAATTTCTCATTCCTGAACGTATCAATAGTGATCATTCTCATGAAAACATAAGCTAGTAAGTTGAAACATCAAACTCATGCATGCATGCCTCCTCCTAACTCCATCCATGCGGCAAACATATTAGGATAGTCGTTCCATCATTCCTCACAACTCATTCTCACATTGGTATATGTTAGAAAATTGGTTATACTTATAATTTACATCTTTATCCATCACATCATCCTCATAATCAGTAACTTGCACAAGGCCAGGTATGTGCCTTTCATTATTTAACCCAAGTAAAAAAAGTGAATCCCATAATAGAGAAAAATAAGTTATAGATGATATTCATCTTCCCTTCTCTCCTCAGTGATCCCATGGGGTCCAACAAAACATTTTACTTGCCTTCCCCACTTCTCTATATATATGTTCCCTAATTGAGAAGTCACACACCAAGAAACCCAATCTCCCATTGTGAAATCCAAGGCTATCATCCTATTTCCATCATAATATATATGTATTTGATAATTTGTGATAATCCTTTATTGTTTTAGAAACACTATCTCAATGAAATCTACAACCATGCTGGGGCCAAAAAATTATTCCTCATCTGCATCATCTCAACAGGGTGGTGAGAGTCCTGACCACACATAAATTTAATATTAATGTTCCATATGATTTGAATGTTAATAAGATTAATTACTATTTTAAATAAATCATTTATAGGCGATAATATCATGTTTCAACAAATTAAATAACCCAATCTCGATGAATTTCCTCCAATATTTGTATAATTCACTAGGGTTGTCTTTCTGTATGAAACGGTATGTTGTGCTCAATCGTAGCTGAAAACCTAGGATGTTTTTTAGGACCTATTAAAATAAGGATTGAAATTTGTTTATCCATATGAATCAATGATTGGTGGAACTCAATTCATGAATAAGATATCTCAGACAAAGTACATTTCCAGATCCTACACTAAATGAGTCTATATGATCGGTATGAAGTGGTAAGACATCATTAACTGGTAATGAATCACCCAGAATGTGTTAGGATTCTATGGGCTGTTGTTTAACCCTTTTAAAAAGTCAATCATGACTTCCCCTAGTTCTACATATGTTTGCAGAGTGTCTGTAACAACTCACTTAGATACTCATGCATGACCTTCATTATCTGATAGTTAATGTATTTAGTTATAAAACCAGAAATGTCTCTCTACATACCATGCCAACAGAACAATTTCATGAAATCATTAATCATATTAGTTACAATAGTATGGACAAACAACCAATATTAATGGTAATATGTCATTAGATGATCTCTTATGGAATTAGATATGACAAATATTCATTGTACAATTATTACACCATTATTGTCTATCAACCATCTTATGGACATTCCACCTACAACAAGACAATCCATCACCAAATCACACTCTTGTTCTGCCTCATATCCAGTCAACGCCAAATCCAAAAGTGAGTATGAGGTATTTATATGGATACATGTTACATGTCTATGATCCCTGGAAGAATCCACCATTGATTTAATTAATAATAGCATCAGTCACCAACACTCCTATAAAGTCCTCTTTCCATGTTCATCTTCATTTTCATCATAGAGTTAAAAATATCCTCAGTGAAGTTATTGTTCCCTATTTAATAAACCATTTCAACATCAAATGTAAATATGAAATAAACCCATCAAATAATTGTTATATTCTTGTCCCTATTTTGGATGATATAGTGAAAGATATTTTGGTTCACATAGACAAAAATATCTCACCGATGAGATAGTGTCATCGATAATTCAGAGTCTGGACTACAAAAACAATAATTATATCAGCAAGATATAAATTTTGATCATCATATCATTTTTAAACACATAATATAGTGTATCAAACTACTTCCTCACTTATCTTATGGTTTATATTATCTGTACATGGAGATGCTTTATGGTCTTTTTTTTGTCAAATATTGTCACAGTTTTTTAATTTTAACCCTCTGTATCAGGATAAATTTTTGTGCTCTAGTAATGGTGATATTACTAGAATTAATTTTCATGATATGTTTGACTACAACATTGGACACCTTTCCCTACATCAAACTGTATGATAAAGATGTATGAATTAAGTTACTATGCTTATGTAACCACATATGACGTGGGAAATGATAATTTGGTAGATTCTCTTACACATCTATTTTTAATGTAGAAACCTCATCCATTGTAGAAGTAAATCTTCCATATTATAATATAGTTCCCCAATAATAAATTGTGGAAAGATCTTCTGTATCATGAAGGAAAAATATGAACATGAATAGATTCTATGTAGTATATGATAACACATGAGGGAATCCCATTGATTCTACCCCAACCGAATTTATAATCCTCCTAGAACCAACCCTTGTCTCCATCCCTAGGTGTTAGTTGTAATAATTATATATATACTGACACAACATCATAGTCAATTAAATTAATAAAATCCAATTTATGAATAAAATATAACACATCAAAAAATATATCACATAAGGAAACAATTCCAAATAGATAGTTCAAATTAATAAAATTAATTAATGAACTACTAAGCATCATAAAAATAGTTATATATATGGATTATAAATATAAATTCATATTAATGATGACGGAAAACAAATAAATACCATAAATAACATATCAACGTCTATGGAATCACTAATTTTGAATGTGACCAACATTAATAAAAAATAATAAGTACCCCAGCTTTATGGAAACTCGAAGGTCGACAACACAATACATTATAGGAACAAACATCCTTCCCATGCCCTAGTCACAATTTATTATATACTTTCAACCATACCACACAAAAATATATGATATGAAACAAGTAAGAATGTCATGAGATCTAATACCATTATGTATCATCCAGACATTGACCACTAGGTCTAATCTGGAAGATCACATAACACCATTCATGACACAATGTATAAAAGAGGCTTTTGACTAGTAGGGAGCATCTATGTACACTAGTGACATTATACCTTCAGTATCATACCATAAGATCAATAATTAATAATAAGAAATATAATAAATAATTAGAGTAAAACATGGGGAAATCCATAGATGACATACATTTTATCCAAATATGAAGATCCAAAATTATCATGAAAAGGTAGTTTAGTATGTGGTAGAAAATTTAAATTAAAAAAATAAAATGTCCTATAATATTTCTCAGTTTAATTCTACTTCTATGCTCAACTTCTCCTCTTTCCAATACATGGACCTTTTCCCTTCACTAGATCCCATATTAAATCTACAAGCACATATAAATGCCCGACCAGGGTGTGAGTACATGACTCACTAGGACACCTCCAATGCATCCTTAACCCATTGTGCTCATGTATACTCATGTACTTCATATTAATCATCGATATGTAACAAGAATATGCATAAACTTTATAACGGAGAAGTCATGATCTATACTATAATCCAAAACCCCCCATCCATACTTGCTTCATGTATATACCATAACACATTAGTACAATCATTGATTAATCTTAAAATCATATTGAAATTAAAGTATCTATATAGAAATATATTCCAGAGGATGAAAATGTGAATAACACATGGAAATAATTATCTAGTGATATATATATATATATCAAAATATATACCGCCTTAATCTACTCGATAATAGTAAAAGACACATGCCTCTATTTTATACCACAATAGTCCATCATTTCCCGAATATTATCTTCTAATCATGTATCATATACCATCATTACCCGCTATTTCAATGATGGTCTGATTACTCATGATCGGCATCCCCCATGGTCACCGCATACAGTTCTAATCACTCAGGATCATCATTATCCCATGTGGGCCATAGTAGTACAACATTCCCCCTCATCTATCCAGTTCATATCATCATGTCCAATTAGTAATATGAATATTGTTTCTCTCTTTGTATATAAATCCTTTAATTGTCAACCAATATCATAGGTAACATGTCGATGAAACAATAATAGAACATATAACATAAATATCATAAGAAAACACTAAAATCATATAAAGGCCTCATATTAGAGAATAATATTAATAGGACACATCATGATAAATCTTTATAATCATCAATAATAAAAAAACTGAATAAATCAAGAACATTTAACATTTTTATCTCAACAATTATCATAGATAAAGATCATACAGTTTCATGAGATACACACACATCCATATGAAATAACAACACAATCATGGATATCGAATATTCAAACACAGTAATCATACCATGAAAACATTTATAATGAGAGACCAAGGAGGTAACAAACATACTAACTCAAATACATCAACATTAATGGTAATTATTATCGATGGTTTCATCACCCAAACCACATCTGTAATCCCACAAGAAAAATGATTAAATTACTTGAATTCATAAAATAGAAAAAAAAAATTATTTTTAGAATTATTTAAAATATCCCATATCAATAAACATTATACATCCTAAATAATTTCAAAATTATAATTTTTTTCCTATTAATGGGATCAATTGATTCCCACAAAAAATAATTACAAATACATTTTTTGATAGTTTATATCTCTACAATAATTATAAAAAAACATGTTTCATTCATTATACTTATTCATTAATAATCCCATATAATTATCCATGAAGATTGTATAATATCCTATGATAATATTTTACAAAAATATCAATTGATAAAAGGTGATATTTTCTTTGATAAATTTTCTATAAATTAACCTATAATAATTTAGTGAAATTTACAATTAATATTTCATGATAGTTATGATTTGATTATACACATCGTTATCAATTCTATTCAAAACACGGAAAAAAGAAAAATAATTTAAATCTAATAAACATACAGTTTTCCTAATGATGAAAACATGGGACAAAATTTATACTTATCGATATAAATCCAACAGAATTGATTGCATGGAAATCCAACCAATATCGTATGATATATCGTGTAAAGTTTTTTGGGGGAATTTTTTTAAATCAAATAAAGAGTGCAGGATAATGGGTGGTGAACATGGAATGGAGGTTTTCCCATGTATGTGGCCTATCTTTATGAACCTTGAATTAATCATTTCATATGTAATTAATCTCAAATTCTAATTTCCTTGAGAGTGTGACGAGTTAGTATAAGTCTTTAAGTAACATACCCAAGACGCCAAAGGTAGAAAATAAATTCTAAATGGTTTCAAAAAATGTGGGGGATGATTTACCCTTTAATGACTTAAACCAATAACCAAACAAACCAAAAATGAAAAACTCACAATATGATGCATGAAATAAAATAATTATTTTAAAATCAATCTCATTAAAACAATCAACCATGGTATACTAAAGAAAAAGACAAACCAAAATAAATGTATACAGCAGAATGAAAACGAATAAACTCCAAGGTCACAAAAAAACTCCATGCTCAACAATCTCCTTGCTTAAACATCACCATGTTTTCCAACATATCACGATGTGGTGCTACATAAGTGTGATACTTTACCGACACCCATGTCCATGAAGGTATCATCTGAAAAAGCATAAAATTTACAAAGAAGGGGTGTGTATATAACTCAATAGTTTTTCTCCAATGACTTCCCTAATCACGAAACAAGGATATAATATTTAGAAAATTATATAAAAAAAAATTATAAAAAAAATTACCAAATTGTTTATAACCAAAAATTAAAAAGTTTGAAAACAAATGACAAAAAAGTTCCAAAACATTAAATAAAAATAATTTTCATCATGTTAATTTCCATAAAATAACTAATCATGGAACATAAACAAATTCTGATTATTATATGGTCATACCAACTCCACAGTTCACAACACACCCACACATGCATGCTTCATTCGATAGTTCTATCCTCATGATTAGTCTCACGTCCTATAACATTATGTTTCAATGACACATGCCCCCGATATAGGGTCATGCACCTTCTTCCCCAATGGTATGGGTTCGTTATTTAGGGTTACATCGATCATGGACTCACATAACCTCGTATATTACAGAACCATTACAAACCCTTTCAATGAAACTGTAATTTTATTGAAAACAAAATAATAAACCAATTTCAAAACCACCATTTCGTTCCAATAATCATCCCATTTTTATTGAAACCATATAATCAATTCAGTGTTCCAAATTAAAAAAAAAAATTGCATTGTAAAATCCATATTATAAGAACCAGAATAGAAGAAGATTATTCAAAACATCAAATTTTCCATATTTCCTAATTTTCCATAACGTCATATAGAATGGTTTCAAAAAATGGATAAATAATAAAATCACAACCAATTAAACACATGAAGTAAAATTTGAAAGAATAACCAGCAGTTCAAAAAAGAGTAGTCGAGAATGAAGCCACCTACCACAACGGTTTTAACAAAACTTGACCCGAATGAAATACGTTTATGAAAACCAGGTTGATACTTCATGGAACTACCTTAAATAACTTTTCTTACCCAAAAAAATGCAAAATATCATCATATTTGGAATCCACCAACCTAGATCATTCTTTAATGGATAGAGATAATAGAATACAAGAGAAAACGAGACGAATATCTAAGTATATCTAAGAAACCAATAAAGAACAATGGATAAAGATCACATACCATAATAATATAGTATCAAATCACAAAGGGTAGCCTTTAGATATCTACTGGAAATATGGAAAAACCCTTTTAGGCATTTGGAGAAGAAAAATCCCAAGTTATATTTGATTTGTGTGAAAAATGATTGAGTAGTTGAAAAAACTTGTGAGATCCTATTTTTAAGGATACTAATTTGACTCTACACACGGTTTTTTCACACTGTTAGGCAAACCTTGCACTAATTGTGCAATAGCCACTGCCTGCATGACCTTCCCTTGAACGGTCTATACATGTCGTGCTTCAATTTTGATGGATCTATTGCATCATGAATAACACATCACATGGTTTCTCCGTGGAATTATGCACATTTTTTTACCAACCCTATGCCTATTGTGCGACCTTCATTTATCTGCAAAAACACTTCCAAAGTCCTTCAAACACACTCAACCTCCACCCATTCACTTTTAAACCATAAAACTATCATGTAAGGGTTATGTACGAAAACATTGGGCATTGCATTCTCCCCACCATTATACTTTCCATCCCTAGAAAGTATAAAATATTCACTTACCTAAAATAGTTCAAGCAATACCTATTTCATTTCCTTATCACATTCCCATGTCTCTTTCTAAATCTGACCATGCTGCCAAAAAACTCGTACCATACCAATTATTTTTCAATGAAAACAGTATCATCGCAATCCATAATCATTAGTGGGGTATGTACGAATGATTCATCTAGCTCGAGGTCAATGTGATCTCACCTGATCATATGGTTAGGATCAGGTTGCTACTTTCTCAACAAAAATATGTGGAACACATTAGGTACTGAACTGAACCATGGTGGTAATTCTAACTGATATGCCACCTCTCAGAGCCACTCCATAATAATTAAAGGGCCAATGTATCTAGGATATAACATATCCTCCTTCCTAAAATAATGATGTCCATGTCTTGGATTGATTCTCCAGATCACATGGAAACTCATAAAAAAAGGACTTCGACGGTGATCCACATATGATTTATAATGACTCCGAGCCATCGCCTTCCTTTTTATCATTAACTGGATCTTCTTTGTTGTTTCATGGAAAATGATCATCCCAAATAGTGAAGTTTCACCTATTTCCACCCAACGTAGTAGAGAACCAAAATTAATCCCATAGAATGATTCAAATGGATCCATATTTATCGAGTCTGGATAGATGTAATTATATAAAAATGAAACTAGGGGTGTGTGCCTGCCCAATGAGCAAGAAAAATCTATTTCAAAATCCTGTAGAATGTCTTCCAACATCTGTATTATCTGTTCATATTTCCCATTCGTCTGAGGATGTAATGTTGTGCTCATATTCAACTACGTGCCAAGAGCCTTCTCAAAGGATTTCTAGAAATGAGACATGAACTTTGAATATCTGTTTGAGCATATTGAAATAGGTATTCCATGAATCATTACCACTTCATGGATATGGGTTCTGGACAGATCCTACACCATATGATTTTAAAGAATACGGATGAAATGGGACGACATGGTAAGACATCCCACTATCATCCTTATGGAATTGTGTTGATAGACTATTCATGGAAGACCTGTAACATAATCCATCACTATATCTTACCATTTCCACACTAGAATAGGTAATGTCTATAACATTCCTCTAAGTATTAAATGCTAAACATTAACCTGCTAACAAGTTAAGAATCATGAGACAAACTCATCGACCTTCATTTTGATGCCTCTCCTCTAAAAATGATCCATCCACTAATTATACATCTTCTATGTACCAATCTGTACATGCCATTTAAAATGGAAGTAATCATGAATGATTTGTTCTTGAAAATCCATTGGAACAACCATATGATCCCTAAAGCACAAAGCTAAGCACTAAGAAAGTTTCCATCTCTTAATGGTATCCCCATCAATGAGTTTTGACATATTTACCTGAAATTCATCCTTATGTGTTTGTCCCTATTTGACCATATTTACCAAATCAGGAAATATAACAGGTAAAAAGAAAACCACAAAATCACCTCAGTATTCCCATTCCACATGCATGTCGTCTAGGACCGAGATCATCCACTATTCATATAATTCTTCTTTCACCAACTGAGCATATGAATTTATACTCAATGAAACTGCCAATAAATTTCTTATCCCTATTGTATTAGTCAAGTCAATTTCAAACATTGGGAGATACTCCATCCATCTTCTTCTCCTCGGATTCAAACCTCATTGTGAGAAAATGTGTTTCATGCTTTTTTTGTCCATGAACATAGTGAATTTATCACCCAAGAGATAGTGTCTCTATGTTTTCAAATCATTGACGATTGCAGATAATTCCAAATCATGTTTTGGATAATTGTTACCATGCTCCCTCAACTTCCTTAAACCATAAGCCATGGCATAGCCTCTTTGCATGAGAACACAAACCAACCCTGATCCCAAAGCATCACAATGCAAAACATACCCACACCCTGATTCTAGATAAATCAATATAGGTAACAATATAAAATGATCATTTAGTTCATAAAAATACATTTGGAATTCCAATATACATTGGAATGAAGAATTATTTTTACTCAATGTTTTCATTCGGAATGCTAGTCGAGAGAAATCACGCACATAGAATTTTTAGTAACCAACTAGACCGATAACACTTCATTTCTCAAAAACATTATTCATTGGATTTCCTGTGATAAAATTATATATATTTTTAGGATCAATAGAAAAACCTTTCTCAAAAATGACATTTCCAATAAAGTTTACATCCTCTATAAAAAAACCACAGTATCATAATTTGGTTTACAAAATAGGGATTTCTAATGTTTTGTAACACTGTTTCTAGGTGTACCCCATAGCCAGCCCTTATCTTAGAATGATCCAAGATGTCATTCAAAAACACAGCAACAATTGTGTTCAGATATTTCTAAAATAATGGATTCATCAAATCCATGAAGAATGCTGGAGAATTATTTATGCCGAAAGGCATGACAACATATTCCTAGTGGAAATTTCTTCTTATGAAATATTTCTTTGGAATATCATCCTTCCGAACACGCAATTGGTGTTATCCTGACCACATGTCAATTTTAGAGAAACACTGATCTCCCATTATTTTAACTAATAGATAATCCATGCATTGATGTCAGTACCTGTTCTTTATCATAACATGGTTAAGCTTACAATATTTTACACACAGTTGAAGTGTTATATCCATGTTATTTAGGAACAAGACCGATTCTTTCCACAAATACATACATGGACAAATGAAACCCTTAATTCCCATATCCTTTCACTACACTTTTCAACTCCAATAACTCTATTAGTTCCATCCTATATGATGGATGGTAAATAGGACTGGTACCTGGAATGAGATCAATCGTAAACTCTACATCCCTTAGAGGTGGTAACCCAGACATGTTCTTAGGAAATATCTCTGAAAATTGATCCACAACGGCTGGAAAATCATTTTCCTCAATTTCATACATTTATTCCAAAATCCACGCTTCCAACTGGTAAGATATCATTCCGACAATTGGTGCCAACATGCTCTTTTTACCTTTCTTTACCATCCTCACACGTCTGAAGAGATGTTCATTTTCGTCCTCAATCATGAAACTAATTATTCTTTTATAATAGTTGATGTGAGTCTTGAATGTTTCAAACTATTCTATACCTAGTATTACATCATTGACATCCATGTCAGTCATCGAGATGTCCCATTTCTACTATGCTCTATCAACCATTATAGCACATTCTCTACACACAAAGGCTTAAAATTCACTTACTCTGAGAAGAGTTTGGAGTTTTAAAATATAAGAAATCATTTCCAACTTAAAAAATAAAATATAAATTGCGTAAGAAACAATTAAATAATGTGATGCATCAGTATCAAAGATCACTTGCACAATTGTAGAGGTCAACAGAATCATACCTCTCACTATAGACGGTCCAGCCTGATCATCGACAATCATCTTCTCAGCTCCATACAATTGCTTTGTCACTAAACTATTCTTTTTTTCATTACTGAGGATTTCATGGTTGAGGAGTCATGGTATTTCTAGAATTAACATTTCAATATCTTCTCTGATGACGATGATGATTGTGATATTCTCACACTGTCGTATCATATGATGCTTCCGATGACTGAGAAGTGTATCGAGCTCCTGACCTTGGAGCACTGTGACAATAGAACTGAATATTATACACCTTCATTTAGTTATGTAATGCTATAAGTTTTCTCATACACTGTATATTTATGTGGTCAAACAAGACATATTGAAAATAATCATCTTTTTCCCTAGGTTTTGGAAGAGGTTTCACTGATCCAGCCATATGATTCTTATTTCCACTTCCACCTTGGAAATATTTGTCCCTTTTTCTCTTATTCCCAGTGTCTGAGTTCCCGTAATTTAATATAGGTATCATCATACTTCCTCCCATAGTTTTCAAGATATCATGATCAGCCATAATATCTATTTTCACCATCTATGATTAATCCGTAATATAGAGCACCTCAATCATTGATCGAACCTCCTACCTTATCCTTAATTAGAAAATGTGTGACTTTAAGGACTCAATGGTCATTACATCTAGTGAAATTCACACTAAATTCATTTATTTAGCCTCATATTTTGTGACCAATATATTATCCTACATCAGGACAAAGATGTCTCTAGTTTTCTAGATTTTGAATTCTTGTGGATAGAATTGTTTGTGGAAGAATTCCTCAAGATCCTCCCATGTAAGGCCTTCATATAATTTATAATCCATCTCTAAATCCCACCACTCGCATGCAAGAGCCTTGAGTATATATGTCACCAGCTTGAATTTGAGCTCTGATGGTGTGCCGATGAAATCAAATATATGATTCATCCTATTCAGACACACATCCTCTTTTTCGGGTTAAGAATAACCAAAGAAGATAAGTACATTAGGATTCATGACTTGGATAGTGTGATCCACATGGTGTGCCTCATTCCACGGGTTCATCATATCTACAACATGAAATTCTTGTAAAATACTCTGATCAAGCTCTTGGTTCACTTATGGTTCTGGTAGAACCACATTCTCCATAGCATCTTTGATATAGTTTTGATGATGTCAATCAGGTGCCATTTTTAAAGCCAAAAACAAACTCCATCAATCTCAATCGTTCTCAAATGATGGATTATCATTTCAAATTGTATCACATTAATTATCACAACATTTTTTCCAATAAAAGACAACATTTTTTCATGTTCTTCAATTTTTTAAAACATTCTACTTGTTTTTTTATAATTAAACAATTTTCAATATACCATAAGCAATTCCTTTTTCAAACTTATTCATTTGAAAATCAATTTCTTTTTTTTTCCTAAAATAATCTCTTTATACACACCCCAAAACATTTCATTAAATGATGTATGAACTCATTTTGGGTAGTCATTCCCCCACAATGAATGTCATGATCATCTCATTGGCAAAGCCCATGAAAAAGATATTTCAAAAATTCTAGAAGTTTCTTTGAACACTCATTTAACCATCTCCACGGTAACTTGATGTTCATCATAAATGTGTAAGATACTTATTTTATGCTATAAATTTTATGTCCCAAAATTCCTACTGCTTTATAATATTCCATCTTAAGGAAAAGACAAAAAATAATTCTAACTCCAAGACCAAGAACACTTTTGAATACCTGTTAGAAATGGACTGGACAAAATTATAACAAATGTACAACAATTGAAGGACAAGACTGATACCATTTGTAATGAACCTCTAATTATCATTGGATTGAGAGTACAGTGGGTCATTACATGTCCTTAGGTGACACCCCCAAGACTCCAATGTAAGGAAATAAATATTGAAGGGTTTAAAATCACATGGAGGTTTATTATCCATTTAATGACTAAAATGAATAACCCAACTAACCAGCAACAGATGTATCACTATATGATGCATGAAATAATCTAAGTCATTTCAAATCATTCTCTTTAAAACAATAAACCATGGTATGCTATTGCAGAAGGAAAACCAACAACAATATAAATAGTAGGAATAAAATGAATAAACTTCAAGATGACAACAAGATTCCATGATCTACATGTTCCAAGCTCTAACATCACCATGTCGTCCAAAGTATCACAACGTGGTTCCAAAAAAGTGTTATACTTTACCATTCCCCATGTCCTGGAAGGTAGCATCTGCAAAATCACAAGAGTTCCAAAGATTGGGTGAGTATATAACTCAGTAGGTTTTCTCCAAAGAAATCCCTACTCATTCAACAAGGTTATAATAATTATCACATCATATAAAACTATTTATATAAAACAGTTTACTTAAACGGTTTATTAACAAATATAATCTTGTTTGAAAACCAATTACAACCAAGTGAAAAAAAATAATGAAACAAATTTTTAGAAAGTTATTTTCAAGAAAATTACTAATAAATCCTCATAAAAAATTATTATTATTATTATGAAATACCCATTTCATATTCCACAACACACTCACAGATGCATGATTTGTTCTACTATTCCATACTGGTGTGCAGTCTATCATCCAATTACCTTGTGTCCCAATGACAAATGACCCTGATCCAGGGTCACGCACCTTGTACCCCAATGGTACACATCCCTTAGTCATGGGAAGATAGATAATGAACTCACACAACCCCATGTAAAAAAACAATTATCAATAACCGTTCTAAACAAGTTCAATAAAATTATACTTTTTTTTGAAAACCAAAGAATAAACCAACTTAAAAATAACAATTTAGTTTCAATAAACATCATCTTTATATTTAAACCATTTAATCCAATCGATGTTCAATAATTCCATACAATTTCCATTTTAAGATCCATATTTTAAAACAATGAATAAAATCACTTTATTCAAAACACCCAATTTTCTAGATTTCCCCAATTTCACAATCCATCAAATGGAAGAGATCCCATCAATTTATAAACATAAAAATCACAACCAATTGAACAAAATATATTCATTATTAATGAATTACCATAATTTATACTAAGCGGTGTTGAGAATGATGCCGCCTGCCTCTATGGTTTTGACGAAACATGACCCAGACGAAGAATGTTTAAGAAAACAGGGTCGATTCTTCACAGAACCACCTAAGATCATTTATCCTAAAAATAAAAAAACCAAATTACATCATATATCAAATCCAAAATCCTAGATCTATTCATAATAGGTGTATATATGATGGTAGAATATAAAAGGATAAGTAAATATAAGTAGATATGAGAAGTCGATCAAGAATGATATTGAACGGTCAAATACCTCAAGAATCTGGCATCAAATCAGCAATAGAAGCCATTAGATTTCCACCAGATATATGGGAGATCTCTTTTAGACCATTAGAAAATAAAACCCCCATCTTAGAGCCTAATTGGGTAAAAATGTGCGAGTTATGTAAAAAACGAGTGAGATCATATTTTTAAGGATCTATATTTGACTCTACGAATGGTTTGGTCGTACATTTAGACAAATCGCGCACTAACCTAGTAGTAACCATTTCTCACAAGACCTCCAAATTCATAGTCACCCAATGTGATGATCCAAAAGTGATATAGCCACTACATCAAGAAGAACATGGAATATTACTTCTCCTATGAATTCTGTACGGTTTAGAAAAAATGTGTGTGAACCATGAGACCATAAATTTTCCCCAAAGCACATCCAAAGATCTCCAAACTCTCAAAAACAGCACCCTTACACTTTATAACTATAAAAGTTTCTAGTATGTGTTATTTACTAGAAACTGGGGGTAGTACAAGATATATATTTATATTTTATAAAAACACATTCATATCTCCTTCATTATTTCACAAGTAAGGCATAAATTTCTTTTCAGGTTCACTGCTGTGAAATATGTGCATCATTTATCTGATTTATTATTCCCATACACAATTTATTAAATCCTAATTTTTAAAAGTAAATAATTACTAAAAAATACAAATTTCATCTATATTTATTTTATTTTTTATACTCAATATATATATGTATACATATCTGCATCTCATCATATATATTTATTTAACCCATATATATATACATCATATATATATATATATATATATATCTATATGCACCCACACATGTAATTAATAATATATATTTATCCCAAATATATAAATATATTTTCTACAGACAATATTTTTTCCTTATTTATTAGAAATAATAATATTAACAAGAAAAATAATTATTATTAAGTACCTGACATTATTTCCATTATTATTAATTTTATATACCAAATAATGAAATCACTCAATTAATCCATCAATCAATGTAATTTTAAGTAATGAGTTTCTGAATTCATCCATTAATGGAATTTCATATTTTAAATTGTTCATAACCATTGTGTTTTCACCAATATTTTTGGATCTATCTTCTACAATGGGTTTCTCTTAGATGAAACATTGATGAAGATGAATTTTTTTAAACAAATGGATGCTAATTAATTAAAATCAGAATTATAATATTAGTTATAATTAAACAGTTAGTATCACTTGTGATGTTCGCAAACACGAGAGGAGAATTATCGTAATTTCCAACCTAGGGTAAAAACCACATTCTGAACCTAATGGTCATCTCTAAGTTCTCATATGATTCACTATTTAACTGATATTCAATTACATTGAAAAATTAATATAGTAGAAATATTAAAATAGTAATCCTCACATGTGATCTGAATAAACAATCAATGCTTTCAAATGATTAACTACTCTATGGGTAAACAACAACTTCTGAACCATAATACGGTATCAGATATCTCTTACGATTCACCATTTCAAAGAAATTAAATTATTTTTAATAAATATATAGAATGTTATATAATATTTTTATTTTGTTTCTATCGATGATCAACATTCCTCAAAATCTCACACTGACTGAGCACCAAACATCAAAAATATTCTAAATATTATTCGAAGATAAAAATTTGGATTTAACACATATAAAAAGACAATATAACATTATTGTGTGATTGAAATTTAAAAATTAAAATGTCACGTAAAAATAATTATTAATTTTTAAAAATTCATTTTTATTATTTAAATATTCATTTTATTACATATTATTTTCTATTTGAAGCCTAACTGGGAATACCCTTAAATTATAATTTATTACTAAAAATATATGTTGTAATTATTTATATAGATTTATTTTAGATATTGAAATATCCCAACCTTTTCCATACCACATATGGATTTAGAATAATGAAGTTGTGTTTTTATATGATTTTCTATTAGAATTAATTCCAAAAATATATAGTAAATAAATTAATATTGGGAATTCGAAAATATAATGTGGAAAAAAACATTATCCTATAATCCCCCTTATTTTAAATATATTAATTTTTGTTAGAAATTTATAGAATATGGGGATAGATATCTCTCACTCAAGATAATAGAGGAATATTTTTGAGGATGTTGATTAAAATAATATGGCTATCCCTTTTTAAGACTTAACTCTCTCCGAAAACATTCACTATATTTATTGAATCTTTTCAAAATGATCGGTTGATCAATAATGATATAGAAAATATTAATTATCCTATGAACTCTACCTGTGAGATCCTAAGAGTTTTTCAAACCATGAACAAGTATATTTAGGGTTTCAAGAAAAATTACTATACTTGTTAAGATGAATATTATTAGTATACATTTTAGAATAAATATTTTTTACTTTCTGTTGATTTATAGGAATGGTAAAGAAGAAATGTTTGAATCAGGTGGGTTCATTACTGTATATCCTAAGATGAATAGGAAATTTGAAGATTATTATAATATTAATATTCCAATTGTTAGATAATATGTAAGGGCCTATAGGATAAAAAATAAATTTCTCCATTACATGTGGTTGTTGAACATATTTGTGTATCATGTGAAGGAAATGATATGAAATATAGTAATAATGATGATGATAATGAAGAATAAACTGGGGAGATTAAATAATAAGTTGATGATTACATATGGGATTAATCGAACTCTATTCATGATGATAAATGTAATGTAGTATCCAAAAAATAAGAAAATATTAAACATAGTGTGGATTTGTACATTCAAATTAGAATGTGATTTTTTAGTATAAATGAAGTTTAATTTAATTAAAATTCAACTTTTTATATTAAGAACATTCTAGTTAATTTATTATATTTTCTTCTCCCATGATTGATGTTTTATTTATTATCCCAGTTTGTTTTTTTAATATATTTTTTATTATATTATGATTTAATCCACTTTGTTGTGAAGATATATGTCAATGAACTATAATATATTTCATCAGATTATACCAAATAGTGATTTTTTATTTTGATTATTAGTCAATATGATTTCATGTAAATTTGGAATGACTTATTTTATTTCTCTTCTTCATTTCAAACAAGATAATTTTTCTTCATTTTCAATGTATTTTTTGGTAGTGTTTTATTACATTATGTATTGCATAATTCAAGTGAATCTTTATTATTTTTCATTTTCAATGTATTTTTTGGTAGAGTTTTATTACATTATGTTTTATTTTAATTAACATTATTCTCATAATCATCACTAGTCATTAGTATGGGACTTCTAAGGAAGTAATTTGTTAAATATTAGGTATTGATGATCATTAGTATATGAATAATATTTATGGTCTTCACCTTTATTAGGTGTGGGATTAAGAGTTTTAATTGTATTCAATTTTGTGAAAAATCTGATGATTTTTCTAAATCCATTGGACTTTTTTCAAATTTTATGACATTTATTGAGATATTTCTATTAGAAATTACATTTTGGTCTGTTGAAGAAGCTATTTACTATTATTGATAAGATTTTTAATTGTAGGCATGTCATGTTTTTTCAATTTTAATTGATTCCCATTATTGAATGAGATGATTTTAGGGAAGTTGGAACACTGTATTTGCACATGTTCACTAATAATGGGTTTTAATCCTCTCTATTAGTTTTTTATATTGAAACTAATGATGAGTTATTAGCTCATATGAGATCTATTGTAATAATTTTATATGGAGTTCAATGATACGAATAATGTTTTTTCTAGTGATATATTTAATTCATCTATATTTTTCATGAGGGTTTCATGATAAATAATGACACATAGGATTTTGAAGATTACAGGTTAGTTAATGATGGTGTATAATGTATATGAATTCTTATTTTATTTAAATTAGTTCATCAATTGAGTTGATAGTAGTGAATATATCTCAATGACCAGATGATTGATGTGGCCCCTTGAATATTGATAAAGACAGGAATATCTAATAGTTATTTTTGCTTGATGATTTTTTGTCATGATTGAAATCATTGATACGTAGTTTTGTATCAATTTAGATCTAATAGAATGAATTTTAGAAGATATTAGTTTGTTTCTCTAAAGAAAACATACATGATAGAATCTATTGTGAAATATCGATGGCCATTATATTTATGCTCTCATAATAATATGTTTTTGAAAAATAATTTAAACCATATTTATTATCTATATATATTTATCTTTAATAAATTTTTTGAATTTTGAATTGGGTTTCTAGTTCACACATAATTACATTCTAAAATAAATTATTTCTTTGTAATTTAAACATTATCTATATAATAAAGGGTCTGAAATATGAAAAATATATATTGAAACCCCACATCAAAAAATGTTTTAGTTAAATTTCAGATAGAATGTTGGAAAGGGAAATATGAAGGTTATCTAGAATAATAAATAAATTGGATTCCAAAGTGGAGAACATTTGTAGGAACTGAGAAATACAGATATGGAAGAAAAACATGTTCAGAATTTTTTGGAGAGTGGTAGATGAAATTGATCATAACAAATTTAATGGTGATGAGAATGATAATAACAAAAAAACCAAAAATTAAAAATGTATGAAAAACATGATCAATTATTTATAATTTAAATTAATTGGACATCATTTTTTCCGCAATAACCTTTTTTCCAAGAGTGGAGAATTTATTTCACAATAATTAATAACAAATAGATATATGGATACATTAAAAGTTTAATTTCTTCCTTTAATCAATTTCAACTACCATATAATAATTTTCCCCAAATAATTACTGTTGAAACACAATTCTTCATTCATATAAAACTGAAATAAACATATAATGTATTTTATAATCTAAAAAATAATAAAATCTGAAGAAACTATTATTTAATAAATATATTATGAATTTTATAATAATTCACAATTGGAAAAAACCATTATAGAGAGAAATAACACATTAATCTCTAATATTGAATAAAAAAATTAATGTATTAACATATTTCACTCCCAATATAAGTAACCCTATATCCATAATAACCTCAACAACCGCAAACTTATATTATTTTTTAATTACAATGGATACCTAATTTTTTTAGCATACATATCAATTAATTCGATATAATTCTTCCCTAATGATTTTTTATATTTAACATAATGGTTATAAATAAAACCAAAAAATAAAAATCCTAAAATATCATTAGTCACCTCAAATACTTCAAAATCAATGATATTTTACCCAATATTATGCTTCAAAAAACAATATTAATCATTATCTATAAAACAATCATGTAAAAAATGTTCATACCAAACAAGATATCATGTTGTCGATTAATTTTTATATCACACCAGACACCCAACGGTTGGATTTTCATTCCTTGTGGCCTCTTCAGGTTAAATTGGTTGCCATAAGGCCTATGGGTTTTCAATTTTATTGAACTATATAATTCGTATATAATTCCATTAAATTTATTAAACGTACTCAATATCAAATTAATCATAAAAAAAAATTATCAATGAAAATTACCTATAATAATTGTTTAAAAAAACATATTCATCATTAATTAAAATATCATCATTTCTAATACTAATCAAATATTTTTTCAATAAAGTTGATTTCAGTCCACAAAATATTAAATCATCTTTCCACAAATTAATTTTCTTAAAAAAAATTTATTGATCCAAATATTTTTAATTCAATGAATCCCACACAAAATATTCATAACCTTGAGATACTCTGGACACATAAAAGATCAAATTGGATTGATATTCCATTATTTATTTGATCAACCATAGAAATATAATACAGATATAATTTTTTTATACCATACCAATGTGCCATATCTTATGTATCCACATGTTCTATTTTCTTGCTAATTATAACGGTTCATTATGAAAAAGTGTATTAAACCATGTATATCTCTTAGATGTGTCAAAATAAGATCATATTAATGGTACCATCATTGTGTTGGAGAAGGAAGTTAAATATTAAGTCATGTCATCTATGTTAAGACCTATCATAAAAAGTATTCCGCAATTTAGGTGGAGAGATAATTACCCAGGAGTCCTACCTCTAGTATCCCCCTAGTGTGAGGCTTAAAATAAAGTTAAAAATCTCCTCGAATGGGAGGAATTTCTCACTATAAATAAAACAAGATCTGAATACGGGATAAAAATCAAAAATCCACACTAGAATATAAAATTAAATATACCTCCAACCATCACATTTCATTATTTTTTATACAACAACGTACCATATACTATCACAACCATTCTTGAAAATATATTCCCCAACTCAACAAAACACCACCGTTGTACCACCCATCCACCACACATAACAATCACACAAATATTCACCAGAAAAATTCACCAAAATAAAATTTTTATAACCTATGAATTAAAACAATTGATCCATGACCACCACACATCAAAACAACATCAATAACCCTATACCTAAGAAATCATAATCCTTTCACAACTTCTTGATTTTAATTCAATCCCACCAACCAAGGTATCACTTCCCCACACATCACACATCACAACCAGTCACCACCATCATTGCACATCAACAACATCACACATATAGAATCACAACAAGAACATCCACACACAACAACCAACAAACACATCTAAGCTTCACGTTTTATTCTAGGTATTTTCATATTAATACATTATTAATGATGATTACTATAACACCCCGAGATTTTATGAAAAATATTGTTTTTAATTTTATTAATGTCTTGTGTTGTATGCTACACCAAAAGGAGCTTGAACAACACACATCCTTGACTTTCCTTTCATTACATGCAATCTCGACCTTCCTCGATAGCGTGTGTAGTACGCAATACTGAGTTTCACTAAACAACGATATACTGTTAAAATATTATTAAAACTAGCCATTATGAATAGTAATAACCACTTTTTGAAATTTTGTAAATTTTATTTTTCAAAATGGACTTCATTTTTGGATTCAGAATATCGAAATTATCTTAGGGTGAAATTTTGGTAATTTTCGGATAACTTTCATATTTTGATGAATAGTGGAAATTACTAAATTTTAATTAAAAACAATTTTTTCAATCGAAATAATTAATAGTGATAAATTATTAATTTTAGTGGTTTTAAAGTATATTTAGAATATATTTTTACAATTTAATAAAATGTTGGCCATTGGATGTAATTCTACATTTAAACCAGACATAAACAAGTGTCAATCTTTGGATAGTTATTATCTCTTAAGAACACGCTATTTGTTTTGACGACGGGAAATAATTGTTAAATTAATTAATGCAACTGATATGTTTTGAATTTGGTAAAATGGACATCATTTTTGAGTTTATAATATCAAATATAGCTTAGGGCTAATTTTTGGTATTTTTCTGGAAACTTTCATTTTTTTATGAATAGTGAAACCACTAAGTGGTAGTTAAAAACTGAATTTTTCATAAAACTTAATTTTACCGCTTCTGTGAGTGGAATTTCGAAAATTCAAGAGACACGATTGATGTCAGTAAGTAAAATGTGGTTCAATGAGATGAAAATAATTTTTGATGAATACTAACTTTTTACTTTTATTTACCACGGTTAAAAGTAAATAGGGTAATTAAAGGTAAAAATGATATTATTATTACCCTAACAGATGTCCTAATTCTATTGGATAGGTGCAATTCAACCAAAAACAACCTTAGGAAAAAACATATGACCATTTAGGCCCACATGGATTAGATTAGGACATTTATTATTAATTTATTTAGAGAAGGGTTAAAATAGTTAAAATCAATGTTTAATAACTAAATCATTTTTAATATGGGGTTACACATAAGCTAAATTCGACTATAAATATTCTTTAGAAAGATAAAAAGATTTCCTACTTAATGGTATTTTATTTGTAATTTTTAGACATGAAATAATTCAATTTATTTATGACACAACGATGAGGCAGTAATTATCTTATTAATGAAATATTGACATAATTGATGTTATAAATTACCAAATAAATATAATTTTAGACTTTTTATGAATTCAACTAATTTTCTAGGTTAATATGACATGTTAGTATTAATTTAATTAACTTTTTTATAACTTATCATTCTGTTATGATTTTCACAAAAATCAATTACTAAATAGTGTCAAAATTGACATAAAATAGTTTTTAAAACAAATATTATATTATTAATTTTTATTTTATTCCTAAAAATCTAGGTTCGGCCAAATGAAATATATAAGGTTATAGATATTAATAATAAACAACTTGGGGATCGTTTGGCTTGATATAGTAAGTTTAAGAACCTTATACTGTAAGAACACAAGAAGACACGGTAAAAGTAAATTATTTAACTTAATGTTAAATCTAAATGATAAGGTTCAAATAGTAACCTAAACTTGTCTAAATTCTATTGGATGAGAGGATTGCGACCCATCCCCTCCTTAGCCTCGAAACAAATCAATTTGGATCTATTTCAAACCGAACTTGACTTTATAATAAAATAATATTTTTGGTTTTTCCAAAGGAGCCCCTCTCCTCCCTTATAAAAGGGCACCTCCTCCCTCTCTTCCTCACACAACATTGAGCCTTCAAGCTCGGCCAATCCCTTCCAAATTCGCTTCTACACTTCCCTAGAAACAACCTAGAGGTTCTGGTCTTCCTCAAAGACCAATTTTAGTCCCCTAAGAGGAGGTCTCAAAGAGTCGCTTCAAAGAAGAGGTAATTTCCGTTACCGATTCCTTCACCTTTATTTCTTCTTCCACTTCTTCTTATTAGGTTGTTTCATTATGAAGTAATTACATCAGTATCACTCATATACTGATATGTTATTATAAGTATGAAACAATCCTATTTCACCATCTATCCATCCTATGGAAAACGAAATCACCGCGCATGCGTACGTACGGAATACCGTCTCCACGTCGTGGTGAAATCTATTTTCCACCACCACCTTACTTGGATGGGTATAATGGTGTAAATAATAACTATATATTATTATTTTAAATTTATATTGATTCTTAAATATTATACATACACTCTAATACAGTCCCACGATCATGAGAACGATATCATCGCTCGTGCGTACGTACGGACTGCCGTCTCCACGACGTGATGAGATTCATTCTCCACATTAAACCATTCATGAATGATTATAAAGTATATATAATAATTATTCATGAAATATATGACATAATAATGATACTAGATTTATGTGTATATATATGAATGTCATCTACTTAATTCTGTTCAACTCAATAAGGAAACGAAAATAGCGTTCATGCGTACGTACGGCCTACCGTCTCCATGAACGGTGTATTTCTTTCCATTAACTAATTTATTATATATATGTATATTATTAATATATATATATATATATATCATGTTTTATATTCTGGAATTAAGTAATCATGATCTAAGTAATCATATGAATAATTACAAGTCAAAACACGGATGACAAATGAAACAATTTTACCCAAAACGCTATTTAACATGGAATTTACAAAAGAACGGGTAATATAGAGTCATAAGTGAACCATATATGATATCATAACAATGAATATGATTCTTTAATAAGTAAATGAAATTATTTAAATCATTATACAGGTGGTACGGACACTTACGAAGCAAATCGGACCTAAGGTAATGGAAATATCACAATCTCATTTTTATCCGAGATTGTTTATACTTTAGTATTTACTGGGGTTTATTTTATCATCCACATCCATGTTCTCTCAATATGTAATATTATTTCCATCCACCTACAATTTTTTAAATCCAATTTTACCCATTGGTGAGTTTTTAGTAAAAGATATGAAAGGAATCTTTTGTCGTTTTTCGTATGAGGTACTTTTTTGACTTTTCCGACAAAAGTACGAGAAGAATGTTTTTTTAACTTATACGGCATGAATGGATTTTTAAAACATTATTTCCAAGAAGCGTCCTTTACAAGTTTTCAAGTTTATTTTTAATCAATTTTTTTAGTTTAAAATTGTATGACATGTTAAGAAATGAAAAATATTTTTGAAGTAGAAAGGATATTTTCCTCAAGAATGGAGTTCAAGGGTTTTATCAAAATTATTTTCCATCTAAGATAATATAGGGTTCTGTTTCTATCCCTATTATTACATTGATTTGATTATGTTGTGATGGAATTATTTTTATGAATTCCATTATCTTATATGAATTGTTTGATGATGTCACGATGTTTAAGATTCCCATTTTTATTACATGGGTTATGCAATGATGTATGATTTATGATTTTGTGGAACACATAAGAATGGTATCATTATGAGATGGGTGGGACCTATATCTCCCTCCAATGCATTGGATAAATATTTTATATCTCATGAGATAGACATGGCTGGAAGGGTAGGTTATACCGGTTCAATGAAACAGGACTAAAACGAGGGTGACTCGGTTCAGAAATGGACTTCTTCCACTAAGATAGTCTTGGCAATGAGTCATGACTAATATGAAATGATTCTCTATGATTATGTGTGTATGCCAAAAAGATTCATGTTTTATGTTATGATTATTGGGATTACATTTCACTATTATGATTTATCCCATGTTATGAAATTATGATTTCTTTTGCAGGTTAAGATTTCCAAAAGTTATGTTCTTATGTATTTGATGTGTTTGATATTTCTTTTGTTTACACTTACTGAGTATTTTATATAACCCTTTTATGTTTTCTTTTCCCCAGGATATAAAGAAAGGTTTTATGTATAAAAAAAGGAAGATCTTTATGGGAGATGTCGAAGATCTTTCACCACGATTAGAAGATTATATTCTGAGTTTCCAAAGACACAAAACTATTACGATCCTTGTGTGTGTGTTTTTGTTATGTACTAAGTATTCCAAAAAAGTAATGTAATGTCCATGTACGTCAAGCTTTGGGTCTCTACAGTTGGTATCAGAGGAAAGGTTTAGTCAACCTTTGGAAACTAGGATGCAAAAGTGTTAGTGAGATCCCTATAGATATTTCTAAGGTATATATAGGGATGTCCCTAAGGATAAGTATACATATAAGATACAGTCATAGAACTACGGTAACGATCATAGAATTTAACCTAAGAAGTTAGATATTGAGGATACTCCCCCTTTATAATGTTGTTCTCCCTAGCATGATTTTTGTCTCTCACACTATTCTTTTTGGGTTTTAGACAATGGCTGGAACCTGAAGGAACTGTGTTGATCAATGCAATGGACAATGCAATGATTGTCCTCCTGAACAAACAAATATTATGGGAGATGGAGTGCAAAATATTATTTCTATACTTGCACAAGCTATGAATCATTCTGGACTTCCAAATGAGTAGAGAAGGGAACAATATTCTATTGAGTCCTTCATGAGGCAACGCCCACCTTCTTTCAGTGGGACTTCCGATCCAATTGTTGCTGAACAATGGATCAGTACCACTGAAAAGATATTTTCAGTTCTTCAATGTTCTGAACATGATAAAGTCATCTTAGCAGTATATCGTTTGGAAGGTGAAGCTGATCAATGGTGGAATATTATCAAGAATACGAGGCCAAGAGATGAAATTGAGTCCATGGAATGGGACGAGTTCAAGAACTTGTTTTTCAGTAAGTACTTCCCTCGTATTCTTCGAACAAAGATGGAAAAGGAGTTTCTTGAGCTGAAGCAGAAGGATGATGAATCTGTTGGTATATACGAAGAGAATTATTCAAGACTTTCAAGGTATGCATCTGGCATTATCATCTAACATGAAAGTAAAGTTGATCGATTTTTCAGTGGCTTAAAACCAAGTCTTCGAAGGGCATTAGCTATAAGAGACTTCAGTAGCTATGAAGAAATTGTGTGTTGTGATATCAAGGTAGAAATGGATGTTGGTGTTACATATCAATCTCATGGTTTTGACAGGAAACGAAAGATGGAGTTCAAGGAGAAATCTCAGAATAATGGTGAAATGAAGATGAATGTTTCCTTATGCACAAAGTGTGGAAAGAAGCATGGTAGAGATTGTCTTAAAGGGACTAGAAAATGTTTTCTGTGTGGAAAAGAAGGTCATCGTGCAGCTGAGTGTCGAAGTAATGGAAAAAGGGTTTCTAATGATGTGAATAAATCAAACACTGCAGATAACGCACCACCAACACTTCAATGCTTCATGTGCAAGGAAATGGGGCATTATGCTAATAAATGCCCTAATCCAAGGGTAAGTGATGATCGACATGAGCAACCGCTTAAGGCAAAGGAAAAAGGGAAGTCACATTCGATCACTATTGGCGATGTTGAATATGACAACAATGTGGTGGAATGATTAAGTGTTTATGTAATGGGATTCCAAAATAATGTTGTATCATGGAGTATTGGAATATTTATGTATTGGTCTAATGTGGTATTCAAAGTGATTGAGATATTTTTCGAAATAAGATAATATGCTCATAATGAAGGGATAAGGAGAAAATGAAATGTTTGACAGTATTCATGAGCTCATGATTGATATAAGGACTAAGTGATATCATGGTTTGAGTATATAGAATTTTGTGGATTTTGGTATGTGGAAAGTGTTAACTTTTAACTGCATTCATGTTTTCACTATGGTTCAATGGGTATTTATTTTTTTCAAGAGAATACATGATTAAGGTATTCACATGATTGGAATGTGACTAACAATATATATATATGGGGGATAAATGATGGTATTCACATTCTTGGTTGATGACATTTCAAGTAATCGTTTTCTTTATAATATGAGCTTGGATCGAAGTATTTTAGATAAGCCTAAAGATTGGAATGGATTATGTTGGACAAAATTTAGAATAAAACTTTTTTTTCGATATTATTGATGGGATGTTATAGTAATATAGCTTTAGAAAAAGGACAACCTGCAGGACGGGCGACAGCCCATCGGGTCGGACAAGGCCATGGGAATCGAACCCACAACCGAAGTGCGACTGGCCTTTATCGCCTACCACTGGCCTACAGGAAGTCCCTATTTAGTAGAAACTAGTTTTATTATATTAAGAAATATGATATATGAAGTATAAGTCCATTTTAGGAACCATATATGATTAATCTCACTGTAGATCGACTTATGTATATTTAAAACTTTTGCTAACCTTTTGTTTGAGACATATGGAATGACTCGTCATTCTATCACATTATCTGCTAACACTTCACGAATAACAAATTCAACTTCATTTATTTAAGATATGAAGCATAAATTGTTCAAGGCACGAACAACAGTGAGATTGTACCAAAATAAAGTAAGTATTTATTTTAATTCCAATTTCATCAACTTTAGGGAAATGATCTTGAAAACCAAAAATGTTGTCCTAGTGCTCTTATATCTGATGAATCAGATGGTACCTTAGATCTTCACAAATTTATGGCTTTGTGATTTCTGGATTTTCCATAGCCATGTTCTCTACCACTCTCCATCAGAACATGATGGTTATATTTCTCTTCCATATCTATATTTTCACCTATGTGGAAACCGAGTGATTAGTTTATTTGGGTAACCGTTACGTTTCATACATTTGTTTTTAAAGATTGGTTTTGGTATTCTGTTTTACGAAGTGGGTTTCTATTAAAGAAACTTTCCAGTAGTAAACCATTTATAACCCCGACGAATTTCGAGGGAGAAATTCATTTTAAGGGGGGTAGAATGTAACACACCGAGATTTTATGAAAAATATTGTTTTTAATTTCATTAATGTCTTGTGTTGTGTGCTGCACCAAAAGGAGCTTACACAACACGCATCCTTGAATTGCCTTCCATTACATGGAATCTCGACCTTCCTCGATAGCGTGTGTAGTACGCAATACTGAGTTTCACTAAACAACGATATGTTGTTAAAATATTATAAAAACTAGCCGTTATGAAAAGTAATAACCACTTTTTGAAATTTTTTAAATTTTATTTTTCAAAATGGACTTCATTTTTGGATTCAGAATATCGGAATTAGCTTAGGGTGAAATTTTTGTAATTTTCGGATAACATTCATATTTTGATGAATAGTGAAAATTACTAAATTTTAATTAAAAACAACTTTTTCAATCGAAATAATTAATAGTGATAAATTATTAATTTGAGTGGTTTTAAAGTATATTTATAATATATTTTTACAATTTAATACAATGTTGGCCATTGGATGTAATTCTACATTCAAACTAGACATAAACAAGTGTCAATCTTTTGATAGTTATTATCTCTTAAGAACACGCTATTTGTTTTGACGACGAGAAATAATTTTTAAATTAATTAATTCAACTGAAATGTTTTAAATTTGGTAAAATAGACATCATTTTTGTGTTCATAATATCAAATATATCTTAGGCCTAATTTTTGGTATTTTTCGGGAAACTTTCATTTTTTTGATGAATAGTGAAACCACTAAGTGGTAGTTAAAAAATTGAATTTTTCATAAAACTTAATTTTATCGCTTCTGTGTGTGGAATTTTGAAAATCCGAGAGACACGGTTGATGTCAGTAAGTAAAATGTGGTTCAATGAGATGAAAATAATTTTTGGTGAATTGTAACTTTTTTCATTTATTTACCACGGTTAAAAGTAAATAGGGTAATTAAGGGTAAAAATGATATTATTATTATCCTAACACATGTCCTAATTCTATTGGAAAAGTGTAATTAGACCAAAAAAACCTTAGGAATAAAATATGACCATTTAGGACAACTTGGATTAGATTAGGACATTTATTATTAATTTATTTAAAGAACGGTTAAAATAGTTAAAATCAAAGTTTAATAACTAAATCATTTTTAATATGGGTTTACACATAAGATAAATTAGACTATAAATATTCATTATAAATATAAAACTATTTCCTACATAATGGTATTTTATTGGTAATTTTTAGACATTAAATAATTTAATTTATTTATGACACAACGATGATGCAGTAATTATCTTATTAATGAAATATTGACATAATTGATGTTATAAATACCCAAATAAATATAATTTGAGACTTTTTATGAATTACACTAATTTTCTAGGTTAATATGACATGTTATTATTGATTTAATTAACTTTTTTATAACTTATCATTCTGTGATGAGTTTCACAAAAATCAATTACTAAATAGTGTCAAAATTGACATAAAATAGTTTTTAAAACAAATATTATATTATTAATTGTTATTTTATTCCTAAAAATCTATGGTTCGGCCAAATGACTTATATAAGGTTATATATATTAATAATAAACAACTTGGGGTTCGTTTTTCTGGATATAGTAAGTTTATTAACCTTATAGTATAAGAACACAAGAAGACACGGTAAAAGTAAAATTATATAACTTAATGTTAAATCTAAATGATAAGGTTACAATAGGAACCTAAACTTGTCTAAATTATATTGGATGAGAGGATTACGAACCATCCCCACTTTATCCTCAAAATAAATCAATTTGGAGCTATTTAAAACCGAACATGACTTTATAATAAAATAATATTTTTAGTTCTTCCAAAGGAGCACCTCTCCTCCCTTATAAAAGGGGACCTCCTCCCTCTCTTCCTCACAATACTTTGAGCCTTCAAGCTCGGCCAATCCATGTCAAATTCTCTTATCCACTTCCCTAGAAACAACCTAGAGGTTCTGGTATTCCTAAAAGACCAATTTTAGTGCCCTAAGAGGAGGTCTCAAAGAGGCGCTTCAAAGAAGAGGGAATTTCTGTTACCGATTCTTTCACCTTTATTTCTTCTTCCACTTCTTCTTCTTAGGTTGTTTAATTATGAAGTAGTAACATCAGTATCACTCATATACTGATATGTTATTATAAGTATGAAACAATCCTATTTCACCATCTATCTATCCTACAAAAAACGAAATCACCGCGCGTGCGTACGTACGGAATACCGTCTCCACGCCGTGGTGAAATCTATTTTCCACCACCACCTTACATGGATGGGTATAATGGTGTAAATAATAACTATATATTATTATTTTAAAGTTATATTGATTCTTAAATAGTATACATACACTCCAATATAGTCCCACAATCATGAGAACGATATCATCGCTCGTGCGTACGTACGGACTACCGTCTCCACGACGCGATGAGATTCATTCTCCAATTTAAACCATTCATGAATGATTATAAAGTATATATAATAAGTAGTCAGGAAATATATGACATAATAATGATACTAGATTTATGATTATATATATGAATGTCGTCTACTTAATTCCGTTCAACTCAATAAGGAAACGAATACAGCGTTCATGCGTACGTACGACCTACCGTCTCCATGAACGGTTTATTTCTTTCCATTTACTGATTTATTATATATATGTATATTCTGAATATTATATATATATAAATCATGTTTTATATTCTATAATTAAGTAATCATGATCTAAGTAATCATATGAATAATTACAATTCAAAACACGGACGACAAATGAAACAATTTTACCCAAAACGCTATTTAACATGGAATTTTCAAAAGAACGGGTAATATAAAGTCTTAAGTGAACCATATATGATATCATAACAATGAATATGATTCTTTAATAAGTAAATGAAATTATTTAAATCATTATACAGGAGGTTCGGACACTTACGAAGCTAATCGGACCTAAGGTAAGGGAAATATCACAATCTCATTTTTATCCGAGATTGTTTATACTTTAGTCTTTACTGGGGTGTATTTTATCATCCAAATCCTTGTTTTCTAAATATGTAATATTATTTCCATCCAACTACAATTGTTTAAATCCAATTTTACCCTTTTGTGAGTTTTTAGTAAAAGATATGAAAGGAATCTTTTGTTGTTTTTCGTATGAGGTACTTTTTTGACTTTTCCGACAAAAGTATGAGAAGAATGTTTTTTTAACTTATACGGCATGAATGGATTTTTAAAAAATTATTTCAAAGAAGCTTCCTTTACATGTTTTCAAGTTTATTTTTAATCAATTTTTTTTTAGTTTAAAATTGTATGACATTTTAAGAAAGGAAAAATGTTTTTGATGTAGAAAGGAAATTTTCCTCAAGAATGGAGTTCAAGGGTTTTATCAAAATTATTTTCCATCTAAGATAATATAGGGTTATGTTTATATCCCTATTATTACATTAATTTTATTATGTTGTGATGGAATTATTTTTATAAATTCCATTATCTTATATGAATTGTTTGATGATGTCACGATGTTTAAGATTCCCATTTTTATTACATTGGTTATGCAATGATGTATGATTTAAGATTTTGTGTCACACATAAGAATGGTATAATTATGAGATGTGTGGGACCTATATCTCCATACAATTCATTGGGTAAAGATTTTATATCTCATGAGATAGACATGGATGGAATGGTAGGTTATACCGGTTCAGTGAAACAGGACTGAAACGAGGGTGACTCTGTTCAGAAATGGACTTTGTCTACTAAGATAGTCTTGACAATGAGTCTTGACTAATATGAAATGATTCTCTAGGATTATGTGTGTATGAGAAAAAGATTCATGTTTGATGTTATGATTATTGGGATTACATTTCACTATTATGATTTATCCCATGTTATGAAATTATGATTTCTTTTGCAGGTTAAGATTTCCAAAAGTTATGTTCTTATGTATTTGATGTGTTTGATATTTCTTTTGTTTACCCTAGCTGAGTATTTCAGCTCAACCTTTTATGTTTTCTCTTCCCCATGATATAAAGAAATGTTTTATGTATAAAAAAAGCATGATCTTTATGGGAGATGTTGAAGATCTTTCACCACGATTAGAAGCTTATATTCCGAGTTTCCAAAGACACTAAACTATTACGCTCCTTGTGTGTGTGTTTTTGTTATGTACTAAGTATTCCACAAAAGTAATGTAATGTCCATGTACGTCAAGCTTTTGGTCTCTACATTTGGTATCATAGGAAAGGTTTAGTCAACCTTTGGAAACTAGGATGCGAAAGCGTTAGTGAGATCCCGAGAGATATTTCTAAGGTATGTCTAGGGATGTCCCTAAGGATAAGTATAAGTATAAGATACAGTCCTAGAACTACGGTAACAATCATAGAATTTAACCTAGGAAGTTAGATATTAAGGACACTACCCCTTTATAATGTTGTTTTCCCTAGCATGATTTTTGCCACTCACACTATTCTTTTTGGGTTTTAGGCGATGGCTGGAACCCGAAGGAACCGTGTTGATCAATGCAATGGACAATGCAATGATTGTCCTCCTAAAAAACAAATTTTATGGTAGATGGAGTGCAAAACTTTATTTCTATACTTACACAAGCTATGAATCATTCTGGACTTCCAAATGAGCATAGAAGGGAATAATATTCTATTGAGTCCTTCATGAGGCAACGTCCACCTTCTTTCAGTGGGACTTCCGATCCACATGTTGCTGAACAATGGATCAGTACCACTGAAAAGATATTTTCAGTTCTTCAATGTTCTGAACATGATAAAGTCATCTTAGCAGTATATCGTTTGGAAGGTGAAGCTGATCAATGGTGGAATCTTATCAAGAATACGAGGCCAAGAGATGAAATTGAGTCCATGGAATGGGACGAGTTCAAGAACTTGTTTTTCAGTAAGTACTTACCTCATATTCTTCGAACAAAGATGGAAAAGGAGTTTCTTGAGCTGAAGAAGAAGGATGATGAATCTATTGGTATATATGAAGAGAATTTTACAAGACTTGCAAGGTATGCATCTGGCATTATCATCCAACCTGAATGTAAAGTTGATCGATTTTTCAGTGGCTTAAAACCAAGTCTTCGAAGGTCATTAGATATAAGAGACTTCAGTAGCTATGAAGAAATTGTGTGTTGTGCTATCAAGGTAGAAATGGAAGTTGGTGTTACATATCCATATCATGGTTTTGACAAGAAACGAATGATGGAGTTCAAGGAGAAATCTCAGAATAATGGTGAAATGAAGATGAATGTTTCCTTATGAACAAAGTGTGGAAAGAAGCATGGTTGAGATTGTGTTAAATGGACTAGAAAATTTTTTAAGTGTGGAAAAGAAGGTCATCGAGCAGATGAGTGTCAAAGTAATGGAAAAAGGATTTTTAGTGATGTGAATAAAGAAAACACTGCAGAGAACGCACCACCAATACTTCAATGCTTCAAGTGCAAGGAAATGGGGCATTATGCTAATAAATTCCCTAATCCAAGGGTAAGTGTTGATCAACATGAGCAACCTCATAAGTCAAAGGACAAAGGTAAGTCACATTTGATTACTATTGGCGATGTTGAATATGACAACGATGTGGTGGAATGATTAAGTGTTTATGTAATGGTATTCTAAAATAATGTTGTATCATGGAGTATTGGAATATTTATTTATTGGTCTAATGTAGTATTCAAAGTGATTGAGATATTTTGGAAATAATATGATATTAGCATAATGAAGGGATAAGGAGAAAATGAAATGTTTGACAGTATTCATGAGCTCATTATTGATATAAGGACTAAGTGATATCATGGTTTGAGTATATAGAATTTTGAGGATTTTGGTATGTGGAATGTGTTAACTTTTAACTGCATTCATGTTTTCCCTATGGTTCAATGGGTATTCATTTTTTTCAAGAGAATACATGATTAAGGTATTCACATGATTGGAAAGTGACCAAAAATATATATATATGGGGGATAAATGATGGTATTCACATGCTTGGTTGATGACATTTCAAGTAATCGTTTTCTTTATACTATGAGCTTGGATCGAAGTATTTTAGATAAGCCTAAAGATTGGAATGGATTATGTTGGACATAAGTTAGAATAAAACATTTTTTTCGATATTATTGATGGGATGTTATAGTAATATAGCTTTAGAAAAAGAACAACCTATAGGACGGGCGACAGCCCATCGCGTCGGACAAGGCCATGGGAATCGAACCCACAACCGAAGTGCGACTGGCCTTTATCGGCTACCACTGGACTACAGGAAGTCCCTGTTTAGTAGAAACTAGTTTTATTATATTATGAAATATGATATATGAAGTATAATTCCATTTTAGGAACCATATATGATTAATCTCACTATAGATCGACTTATGTATATTTAATAACTTTTACTAACCTTTTGTTTCAGATAGATCGAATGACCCGTCATTCAATCACATTATCTGCTAACACTTCATGAATAACAAATTCAACTTCATTTATTTAAGAGATGAAGTGGAAATTTTTCAAGGCACGAACAACAGTGAGATTGTACCAAAAAAAGAAAGTATTTATTCTAATTCCAATTTCATCAACTTTAGGGAAATGATCTTGAAAACCAAAAATGTTGTCCTAGTGCTCTAATATCTGATGAATCAGATGGTACCTTAGATCGTCACAAATTTATGGCTTTGGGATTGCTGGATTTTCCATAGTCGTGTTCTCTACCACTCTCCATCAGAACATGATGGTTAGATTTCTCTTCCATATCTATATTTTCACCTATGTGGAAACCCAGTGATTAGTTTATTTGGGTAACCGTTACGTTTCATAATTTTGTTTTTAAAGATTGGTTTTGGTATTCTTTTTTACGATGTGGGGTTCTATTAAAGAATCTTTCGAGTAGTAAACCATTTATAACCCCGACAAATTTCGAGGGCGAAATTCATTTTAAGGGGGGTAGAATGTAAAACCCTGAGATTTTATGAAAAATATTGTTTTTAATTTCATTAATGTCTTGTGTTGTATGATGCACCAAAAGGAGATTGCACAACATGCATCCTTGACTTTCCTTTTATTACACGCAATCCCGACCTTCCTCGATAGCGTGTGTAGTACGCAATACCGAGTTTCACAAAACAACGATATGCTGTTAAAATATTATTAAAACTAGCCGTTATGAATAGTAATAACCACTTTTTGAAATTTTTAAAATTTTATTTTTTAAAATGGACTTCATTTTTGGATTCGGAATATCGAAATTAGCTTAGGGTGAAATTTTGGTAATTTTCGGATAACTTTCATATTTTGATGAATAGTTGAAATTACTAAATTTTAATAAAAAACAACTTTTTCAATCGAAATAATTAATAGTGATAAATTATTAATTTGAGTGGTTTTAAAGTATATTTAAAATATATTTTTACAATTTAATACAATGTTGGCCATTGGATGTAATTCTACATTTAAACCAGACATAAACAAGTGTCAATCTTTTGATAGTTATTATCTCTTAAGAACACGCTATTTGTTTTGACGACGGGAATTAATTTTTAAATTAATTAATGAAACTTATATGTTTTGAATTTGGTAAAATAGAAATCATTTTTGAGTTCATAATATCAAATATAGCTTAGGACTAATTTTTGGTATTTTTCTGGAAACTTTCATTTTTTGATGAATAGTGAAACCACTAAGTGGTAGTTAAAAAACTGAATTTTTCATAAAACATAATTTTACCGCTTTTGTGAGTGGAATTTAGAAAATCCGAGAGGCACGGTTGATATCAGTAAGTAAAATATGGTTCAATGAGATGAAAATAATTTTTGGTGAATAGTAACTTTTTAATTTTATTTACCACGGTTAAAATTAAATAGGGTAATTAAGGGTAAAAATGATATTATTATTACCCTAACACATGTCCTAATTCTATTGGATAAGTTTAATTAGACCAAAACCAACATTAGGAATAAAATATGACCATTTAGGCCCATTTGGATTAGATTAGGACATTTATTATTAATTTATTTAAAGAAGGGTTAAAATAGTTAAAATCCACGTTTAATAACTAAATCATTTTTAATATGGGGATGCACATTAGATAAATTCGACTATAAATATTCATTAGAAAGATAAAAAGATTTCCTACTTAATGGTATTTTATTTGTAATTTTTAGAAATTAAATAATTTAATTTATTTATGACACAACGATGATGCAGTAATTATCTTATTAAGGAAATATTGACATAATTGATGTTATAAATATCCAAATTAATATAATTTGAGACTTTTTATGAATTCCACTAATTTCCTAGGTTAATATGACATGTTAGTAGTGATTTAATTAACTTTTTTTCGAACTTATCATTCTGTTATGATTTTCACAAAAATCAATTACTAAATAGTGTCAAAATTGACATAAAATAGTTTTTAAAAAATATATTATATTATTAATTGTTATGTTATTCCTAAAAATCTATGTTTCGACCAAAGGACTTAGATAAAGTTATATATTAATAATAAACAACTTGGGGTTCTTTTTTCTTTATATAGTAAGTTTATTAACCTTATAGTATAAGAACACAAGAAGACACGGTAAAAGTAAAATTATTTAACTTAATGTTAAATCTAAATGATAAGGTTAAAATAGGAACCTAAACTTTTCTAAATTCTATTGGATGAGAGGATTTCGACCAATCCCCACCTTAGCCTAGAAATAAATCAATTTGGAGCTATTTAAAACCGAACTTGACTTTATAATAAAATAATATTTTTAGTTTTTCCAAAGGAGCCCCCCTCCTCCCTTATAAAAGGGCACCTCCTCCCTCTCTTCCTCACACAACATTGAGCCTTCATGCTCAGCTAATACCTGCAAAATTCTTTTCTCCACTTCCCTAGAAACATCATAGAGGTTCTGGTATTCCTCAAAGACCAATTTTAGTGCCCTAACAGGAGGTCTCAAAGAGGCGCTTCAAAGAAGAGGTAATTTCCGTTACCGATACTTTCACGTTTATTTCTTCTTCCACTTCTTCTTCTTAGGTTGTTTCATTATGAAGTAATAACATCAGTATCACTCATATACTGATATGTTATTATAAGTATGAAACAATCCTATTTCACCATCTATCCATCCTACGGAAAAAGAAATCACCGCGCGTGCGTACGTACGGAATACCGTCTCCACGCCGTGATGATATCTATTTTCCACCACCACCTTACTTGGATGGGTATAATGGTGTAAATAATAACTATATATTATTATTTTAAAGTGATATTGCTTCTGAAATAGTATACATACACTCCAATACAGTCCCAAGATCATGAGAACGATAGCATCTCTCGTGTGTACGTACGGACTACCATCTCCACGACGCGATGAGATTCATTCTCCACTTTAAACCATTCATGAATGATTATAAAGTATATATAATAAGTAATCATGAAATATATGACATAATAATTATACTGTATTTATGTTTATATATATTAATGTAATCTACTTAATTCTGTTCAACTCAATAAGGAAACGAAAACAGTGTTCATGCGTACGTACGGCCTACCGTCTCCATGAACGGTGTATTTCATTCCATTTACTGATTTATTATATATATGTATATTCTGAATATATATATATATATAAATCATGTTTTATATTCTTTAATTAATTAATCATGATCTAAGTAATCATATGAATAATTACAAGTCAAAACACGGACAACAAATGAATCAATTTTACCCAAAACGCTCTTTAACATAGAATTTACAAATGAACGGGTAATATAAAGTCATAAGTGAACCGTATATGATATCATAACAATGGATGTGATTCTTTAATAAGTCAATGACATTATTTAAATCATTATACAGGAGTTTCGGACACTTACAAAGCAAATCAGACCTAAGGTAAGGGAAATATCACAATCTCATTATTATCCGAGATTGTTTATACTTTAGTATTTACTGGGGTGTATTTTATCATCCACATCCATTTTTCCTCAATATGTAATATTATTTCCATCCACCTAAAATTGTTTAAATCCAATTTTACCCTTTTGTCAGTTTTTAGTAAATGATATGAAAGGAATCTTTTGTCGTTTTTCGTATGAGGTACTCTTTTGACTTTTCCGACAAAAGTACGAGAAGAATGTTTTTTTAACTTATACAGCATGAATGGATTTTTAAAAAATTATTTCCTAGAAGCTTCCTTTACAAGTTTTCAAGTTTATTTTTAATCAATTTTATTTTAGTTTAAAATTGTAAGACATGTTAAGAAAGGTAAAATGTTTTTGAAGTAGAAAAGATATTTTCCTCAAGAATGGAGTTTAAGGGTTTTATCAAAATTATTTTCCATCTAAGATAATATAGGGTTCTGTTTCTATCCCTATTATTACATTGATTTGATTATGTTGTGATGGAATTATTTTTATGAATTCCATTATCTTATATGAATTGTTTGATGATGTCACGATGTTTATGATTCCCATTTTTATTACATGGGTTATGAAATGATGTATGATTTCAGATTTTGTGGCACACATAAGAATGGTATCATTATGAGATGGATGGGACCTATATCTCCATCCAATGCATTGGGTAAAGATTTTATATCTCATGAGATAGACATGGCTGGAATGGTAGGTTATACCGGTTCAGTGAAACAGGACTGAAACGAGGGTGACTCGGTTCAGAAATGGACTTTGTCCACTAAGATAGTATTGGCAATGAGTCTTGACTAATAAGAAATGATTCTCTATGATTATGTGTGTATTCCACAAAGATTCATGTTTTATGTTATGATTATTGGGATTACATTTCACTATTATGATTTATCCCATGTTATGAAATTATGATTTCTTTTGCAGGTTAAGATTTCCAAAAGATATGTTCTTATGTATTTGATGTGTTTGATATTTCTTTTGTTTACCCTTACTGAGTATTTGAGCTCACCCTTTTATGCTTTCTTTTCCCTAGGATATAAAGAAAAGTTTTATGTATAAAAAAGGATGATCTTTATGGGAGATGTTGAAGATCTTTCACCACGATTAGAAGATTATATTCTGAGTTTCCAAAGACACTAAACTATTATGATCCTTGTGTGTGTGTTTTTGTTATGTACTATGTATTCCGCAAAAGTAATGTAATGTCCATGTACATCATGCTTTGGGTATCTAAAATTACTATCTCAGAAAAAAAATCATGGGGAAACATGTTTATTATCTTAATATATATTTTCTAGACATTTATTCGATGTGTAATCATAGAACAACATAGTAAGGGTCATCACTGAATACGAACTACAGCTAAAAAAGGCCTTAAACAACCATCATTTTCTGAATTAGCAACAAGAATTCAGAATAACATAAACAAAATATTCCAATGGATTAAATCATCTGATAGCTATCTATACTCATAAATTTTGGATATTATAATTGTTTATATCATTATAATAGAACTTATTATTCACCTCATGGTAACAAAAGAAGAAATTTCTCACACATAATATATAAATAGGTTTGATTGGGTATCACAAACCTCATGGATACATTCTCATCTCATGGAGCACCATAACATGAAGAAGAAACGACCAACCCACCTCAAACACACACAAAAATACTAGACCAACCAATAGAAAACATAATTTTTATCCAAAACGCATCTTATAACCACACCAAACTAAAACTGTGCCACCACATGAGATCTTAAATGATGAATGTAAGTCACCATTTGTGAGAGAGTAAAAAACACCTTGGATCAATATTTGGAATCCATCAATACATAATAATCGATGTAAATGAGAATAAGTCTATAATTTTTCCTCAGGGTGCCTCGGGTTTCATTGAATGATAGAGATGGAAATATATATTTTGGTATGAATGAATGAAATGAAATAGTCCAGATGGATTTTAGAATAACATAGACCCGAAATCATTCATATTGTGTAACCCATTCATGGAATGAATTCTCGTATCTCCCCACCAATAAAATATTACATTTCCTTGAAATTTATACATACATTTATGTAAATTTAAAAAATCATGATTTGAATATGTTTCATACTACATGCCTCAACTAAAAACGATCTATGAAATCACTATCTACAAAATTATTGAATCACTATCACAATAAATGAATTTGGTTCACCTCATGAAGATTTAACTATAGTACACATATTATTATATCTCCCATAGAGCCCTCTAGACCTCAATTGAATGAAAATAGCTACCAAAAAATAAAATTAATAGGGATGGATGAAAAAATCAATTATATTTTTATAAAGACTGAGTCTTAACATACATAGATATTACATCATTTCTTATGATTATTTATTTCATCATAAAACTATATGCTTGAGTACCATAATTGTTTAGTGTCTATGAAAACATGGAATAATTTATTCTTATTAAAAATATATATATTAGAAATATATTTAAAAAACTTACACTTTATTAATAATGCTTTATAACTTTATTCTTAAGAGGGGGAATGAACAAATAATAAATGGTTGAGCTCAGATTCTCAATAAGTGTAAAAAGTGAGATATATAATCTTAAATATGAGAAAAAGGGCATTATTACATGAGAATAACAATAGATGATAATACCATACATCTCATGGATCTTATACATGAGTCACTCAACAAATATTTGTATTTAATAACACATAAATCATAAGGGATTAAATTACATTTCCCTTGAAGGTATTAGATATGAATAAGACATATAATTTATGGTATATATTTATTCATATAAATCATTCAATATATGTTATGTATTATTTCCAAAACCAATTTGGGAACTTCATGGAGGATTTGACTACTAGGATAGAAAAACACATACCTATTCATATAACATTCCTTTTGGTGGAGTGTGTTCACTCCCTAAACCATCTTAGTAGTCATGCATCCCTCCCAAGACCATATTGATAGTCAAGGTTAACTCCCAAAACTATATTAGCATAAAAATTCATTTACTCAATATAGTTGACTCACCATTCCATGAATTCCTATATCTTGTGATATTAATCCTATTACAATATATTCGTAGGAGATTTTGGATCCAACCATCACATAATTAAATCAAACATACATTTTCTACAAGTTAATAAAATACTCATTATATCATTACCCATTAAATGAGAAGGGTTTCATATAAATATATCGTAACCAATGAAATGAAATGGGTATCACAAATAATTAATCTTGTTATAAACATTAGAAAAGAGATGGGTCTGATATTCATTTTACCATTGTGTAACTTGTGTAAGTAATTTGGATTCTTGATCCCTTTATCATCATTCAAATTATTAAAGGGAACCCTGTTTCATTAAAAATAATTATATATTTGAATATAATAAATTCAATGAAATAACTAGAATGATATCATTTGGTCATATCACCATTAAATATTAAAAAATATTAATGTATTTCATCTAATATAGAAAAGGATTTTAAATGTTCACTTGGAACATTTCTTACGGAAATTTATCACTTCGTTGAAAATAATTTTTAAGGGATGCAAATTTTTTTCAAAACACTTTCCTTTGGAAACAACATTGAAAAATTATAATGTAATGTCTATAAATTATATGATACTTTTTTTGTGTAAAATAACCATTACCTATTTAATAACACTTTTTAAAACATAAATTATTTTAAAAATGTATTTATTATATAAAAACATTAAAAACATATAAATGAAATGTGAGAATATTTTTGAAAACCATTATTTGATAATATCTTTTGAAAAAATATGAGGATTTCATAAAAATAATTTGAAAACCACTTGAAAAATAATATATTTATTTAATATTAAAAACACATTCATTAAAACTGACCTTTCAAACATGAAAAGGAAGCATCAAGGAAATAATGGTAATAAATATGAGTAAATCGGTACCAGCAAAAAATTATTTTTTCATAATAAAAAGATTATAATAGATTATTGATTAGAAATACAAGTTTATTCCTCTTAAAACAATTTCTAAATATATAAAACATGATAAAAAGTTTCTTTTATAAATCATATGAGAACAGTAATACATTTTTCAAATATCATTTGAGAAATAATTGTTTTGAACGAAAATAGATTCTTTACCAAAGGGTAAAATTAATTACGATTTTATGAAATAATATTTTCTTATTTATTTTATGTACCAAATAGTGAATACAAGGAACAATTACAACAATATTTCAGGAATAACTATACAGATATAAATCCATGAGTTATCACAGGTCATTGATCATATGATTTCATTTTTTTAAGAATAATATTAAGCAATTCTAATAAAAGACAAAATTTTAGCAAAAATACATTACCAGTTTTGTTAACATGAGTCATAATCAAAATGAGATAATAATATTAAATGATTCTTAAAACATTTTGAAAATTTTATATTCATGATAAAAGATGTAAAATCAACATATATTTACCATATAAAAAATTATATGTTCATATGATAACATGTGTCTCAAGGCAGTAAAATTGAGACAAAAATACATGAACAGTTTTTAGCATTCATACCATAAAACCAATTTATAATATATCCAAAAAGTGTTATGTAAATAAAAATAAAAATAATAAATTAGTCATAGACTAAATTTTTGTTCATTTTATATGTTTACAACACTTCAACTGGGGTGTTCGCGCATCACGTGTAATTGAATGCTATCGTCAAATTTGTTTCCAAACATTCCTCCAATAAAAATATGAGAGGCATTCATCACATTTTTGGTTATTTCATCTCCTTGATTGAATTGGGATGTAGGGACGTCACTTTCCTCTTTAAGGATCCATCCATGGAATTCGTCTCCTATTCTAGGTCTCTTATATAGATTAATACATGTCCTTTATCCTCATTTATGATGTCATATCTTCATTTTCATTTGTTAATTATGTTTATTCTATATTGACATTCCATAGGGTATTAATAGGGAAGAATAATTTTGTCAGGGAAGTATTCAAATTGAGAATCAGTAGCATGTTAGAAAGATGGAACATTAGACAACTGTATTCCTCATCCTACGATGGCTTCTCAAGGAACATAAGCAGAGGAATTCCCCATCGATAGGTGAGTATCTTATAATAGGGGAATGTCTCCCATGTGTTTCTTTATGTATTATAGTCCTAACATAATGTAGGCCATGATCTTAACATATTTCAGATAAAGAGGGTCCCAAGTATAATGTCGTGAGAAGATAGAGTAGTCTAATGAAAAAGATTTTGAAGGATGAACATATTTGTACAACACAAAGTGGGATCACCTCGACATTTTAAAAGATGGAGGGATCAAAATTCCCGACTTGGACAGAACTAATAGTGATGTTTCTGATAAATAAAAGGATTTCATTCCATGAAGGCTGATATAGAGACAACAAATGGTTGATAAATGAGTTATTCCTTAATCAGGGGGACATAATGGTTTTCTATTGGTTAGGAATGAGCATCATGGAGGCTTTCTACGAACCCCGTCTAGATGTCCAGGATCAAAACCCATATATATTTTTGGATGGATTGGGGTTTACCTAGTGATACTACTTGTCACACGAGTAATTATCTATGATGGTTTAAGTGGATTGTGTGTGGATTAGACACTGAGTCTGAAAGGGTTCTATTGAGAGTTACTAAGGGGGTGAATAGAGAATACGAGCGGAGATGACAAAGATGGATGTCATGAATTTATTGAGATATGGTGGCCCTTTAAAAATCAAGATGGATTATTGACTAATTGTATGAAAGATATATAATGGATTATATTGATGAAGTGTTGGGATTTGACCTCAAGGTAGTTTACTACATATCCCAGAAGGTTGAGTATCAAATTATATATAGTTAAAAAAAGGTGTATTGGTTTTTATATCTAAACAGTAGGCCATGTCAAAATAGGACATGTGGTAGGGGATTAAACGTGTAAGATTACCTTATGAGAATGAAATGATGGGGGATTACACCAGAATGGATATCTAACTGATAGGGTCATGATGGATTGGTTATTAGAATCCAAGAGGTTTAACCCAAGAAGGAGGGAACTAATGTATACCACTGATCAATATTTAAACACAGGGAGGTATCCCACAAAAAATGTTTTCTGTATATGGATCTAAAACCCAATAGTTTTTAAGGGATGATGTGGTGTCATGGTAAATATGAACTATTAAGACCACTTGATTCATTATTGTTTTGATAAATAAGAGGAAGAAATAGGCCACATTCTCATTTCACAAAACATGCATTAGTGAGGGATTTTGTGGGATTAAACATAGTAGCTTCCCATGGTGTATAGTGTTTTGTCTGAAGGGAATCTCATTCCATAAGGGGAAGAGCTTTTTTTAATGTTAGTAAAAAATATTGAATCCCATCAAAATATGTGTCAGGGCTTATGTGCAGACTTTCTGAAGATCACACAGTGGAAAAACCTAATGGTACATGGAAAAAGATTTGAAGATGTTGTAATTAATAGACACACAATAACCATCCCCCATCTATTCATGAGCATATGATGTCATTATGTGCCATTAATACATGTTTAAATACAGTTATTTCCATGTACGGATAGATGAATGTTTAACATTGTGTGTCGAGGATGTAGGTGCATATTTGTTTAACTTAGTTCTATGTAGATGAGGGTAAATCACTTCTCATCCATTATATTTGGATAAAATATAATTACATACACATGGGTAAGGGAAGTCATTAGTAATTCTTTATGGGATTGGTGTGGATTAGTGTTCGATTGTGGGGTCCATGTTATCATAGATATTTCAAAAAGTAAAATCCATTGGAGTACATTTAGGAAACATTAATAGGTCAATAAATCCAACCCGAGACTCATATCAGGGACAAATAATTCTCAACATACAATCCTAGAGGACCACTTATAAGTGGATCTTAAAATGTAGGGGGACTTGGTGAGATGTGCTTTAAGAAATGCAGGTGCTTCTCGAAGGTCAGTGGCTTCACAAATAAAGGAGCTAAATGAAGCCGGTGACCCTGTCATGGCACGAAATCACAACATGAGGGAAGAGTGATTTATAAAGGATGAATGCTCTATGAATCAA
This sequence comes from Viscum album, assembly GCA_963277665.1. Lineage (NCBI taxonomy): Eukaryota > Viridiplantae > Streptophyta > Magnoliopsida > Santalales > Viscaceae > Viscum > Viscum album. The sequence goes on along the minus strand of OY728158.1, from coordinate 1,354,024,162 downwards.
TTATTGAGCCAAAATATATCCTTCCATCCCAAAAGTTGTGGACCATTGGGAAGGGAATCACTACCATGGACAGGGGTATGGAGGAACAATTGAAATGGGTATTATGATGTTATAATACATTGGGTTAACTATTTTTATCTATGGTTCTTTTCCATTTTGGGAATCATGAAATGGGATATAAGATGTTGAATGGCTATGGTAAACATGAATGTGAGGTGTGGTAGTCTATATTTTTATAGGAAAAGGGGTATCATAATTCTAAAAGGTGAATTGTGAAGGAAAAATGATTTCTGAGAAGTGGAATGACTCAATTAGACTCTTGAAGCCATCTATAAACTAGCATAGTGTTGGATTTGGGAGTGTCGAACTCACAATAGTAATTTCATATTACACATGTGTTCAGGATATATATATATACTCACATAGTATTTTAAGGAGGTATAACCATTAGATGAATGTTGATCTTTTTTTATCTTGGATTGCATCTCGAGTGCCCTGGATTTACGCAACATATCATAGAGAAAATATTTCAGCACCAAAAATGACCCCCTCATAATTGAAGTGTATGGGAAACTTATGGTTAGGTTATAATTGTAAATCACCAAATAGTATGTGATCAAAAAGCATTCTCATGATAAACGGATCATGATGTGCACTATGTGGGGTCATAGTGAAGCTCGGGTTTCTGATGGTGCCACAACGATCGGTCGGCTACCACTGGTATATAGTTAATGTGCCCCCCTTATCAACACAAAGTATCCAAAATTTATTTCTATAAATAACCTCCCTATCCCCATGAATAGTTTTTGTGAACTGATCTCCTCATACCATTCCTTGATGAACTTTTTTAGAGAACTAGGGCATCACAATCCTCAATTACTCCATGATGTGCACAGAGTCCCCAACGATACCATGGAATGTCTCCCTAGATATTTACATCTCAAATGACCTTTATGAATAGTTTCAGAAAAATTTACCAATTCCCAATTTAAAGGCCACTTGGAAAGCTTCTTGTGATGTCCTATTAAATGGTACCTGATGGGAATATGCGATGAACTATATCCAGATCGACAAGTATGGCCAGATACATTATGATCATGAATCAATACTCGAATTTATATCATTATAGTAGATTGGATTTCCCCATTAAAAAAGATTATATTTTTATGGATTGGGTTTAAGGGGTTATTTTTTTATCCATAACATAAGAATGGTTGAGTAGATAGATTGCTCTCTGGGCACCATGGGGAAATACTAATGGTAACAGGATGCTGATGGTCACATTTGGAAGGAATACTCCACAATCAAAGATTCAAGTCACTATAACCTACTAAATTACATTGATATAAGACCATTAGAGAGTGATACATCCTTACCACAATATAGTTCCATAAACTAGGTGGGCCTAAGAAACCCATAAAAGTGGTGGAATTATGACTGGGATATACGCAAGGTCTGAATCTTCACAAAATTGTGGGCATATTACTACTAGGAATAATTATCCTATAAAGACACTGGGGAATAGTTATATAGGATAGGACTCTACGAGGTGGTATGGGCCCCCTAGTTCCATGTCTATCAAAAATAGAAATCATACATGAAAATAAGAGTAAATTTCCATGAGATACCAGTAAATTCCATTTTTAAAACAGAGAAATCATCATTAGCCTCTAGGACCTCCATAATATTTATGGGATTCCTATCCTGGGGGAATTTATGAAAAAATCATCCTTATAGAGAATGCTTGGGAGGATTAAGAGTATGTGCCATATCAAGAAAAAATAATTACTATATGTGGTGTTATGCCTGAATGAAAAGAAAATTATAAAGCGGGATGTCCACATTAAGTTGTGGATCATCTATTTCTTGAACATACTCGTGAATGGGCATACATAGTGGGAAGAGGTAGCAAGGAAGCTACCAAAAATCCATACACCCACCCAATGGGAGATCAATAGTGAAAAAAGGCTCTTACAGGTAGATCCTGAATAACAGTTAGTTGTAATTGTGGGGGTACAACATCAATATCAAGGATCAAATTATAGTTAGGTTTACCAGATTCATCGTGAAAATAATCTAGGAATGGATTCTTCTAGTAAGATAATCACAGAAGCGGGTGTGGACTAGTATATTCATCATAGTGCTGATTCTTGAATTTTGGCACTATTTCAATCATGGGATCCCACTACTGGATAAGATATAAAAAGTTCTTTGTCATGTTAGTGATCATAAAAAATCCACTACATGTTGTGGACCGCTTCACATTCTGTACAGTTTTATGGTGGTGCACATGGGAGGATAGGAATATAAGGATCTCATATCTCCTTAGGTGACTAAATTTCATCCAGTGATTCTTAACATCATAGGGATTTATCCATTCATGTTATGATTGACAGACAATTTTGTAACGGTTGGGAGAAAAAATAAATTAACTTTACATTTGTTCCACCTATTTTATCAGGTGATAAATTAAGATATCATGGGAATTGAAGATGATCAGGCATATATACTGACCATTCATGGTGGAGTGATGGGGTCGTGGGAGGATTGTCTACAAAAATGATACCCACACAATATACATTGATTTTCAAGGAAGTTAAGATGCCTACAGTGTATGACACTAAATATATATTTGGGAATATGACATGATCATCACTCATAAGATATGAGGATGATCTAGCTCATTTTCACATGGGAAGACAGGATAATGAAGAATGAACTGCCACAATATGCTATTCTGTATGGGCTGGTTGAGGTGTATGAATAGATATATGTGACCCCTTATCCATGAGAAACAATTAGGGAGAAGATCATTAGTGGGAAGGAGGGACGGATCCCTCTATCTCTGGTTCAAGGTTGAGTGGGAGTAAGGGAGCATCGTAGGGGGATGGGCTGATGCACATCATAGTGATAGTGCTATAGTAGAAAGATATGTGGTCCATAAACCATCCTCAATACCATAAATGATTTTTAGAAAAGGAATATTAGAAATATCACTAGATCCAGTGATCTAAGTAGAACATGACATGGAGGGTGGGGATCCCTCAAGGGGTATCTTCAGGATATCCATCCGGGCTCCAATGAAATAATTTTTTCATGTGGATATTCCGGATTATGTATTCTATCCAGAGGCTTTGGAAACATGAGATACCTACAGATAGTTTATCAAAAACTATATTCTATGGGATCACATGAAATGATATGGGAGGCATCTAGATAGGGTCCTATTTTTTAAGCATGGTCTCTACATCTCAGGGTGAAAGAATGTAAATTTTGAAAGAAATGGAGGACCTATTTCATTTCGGAGGCACTGTGTGTGCAATGAAAGATTGACTGAGGTTGTTACTAGAAATGAAATCTCCCTTGAATCTGTTGCAAACTATTTTGGAGAAACAATATCACTTTTCTTGATGAATTGGATGAATCATTCTATGAAGGTAAAAATTATCGAATCCCTCAGGATGATTCAAAGGACGTAGATTTTAAGGAATCATCATTATAAGAAGGTGAGGTAACGACCTTAGGGGACACTTCCTTGGAGGTATTTAATGAATCTCATGAAGTAATTTTTACTATATTCTTTGGTGATAACACATATCTCATCCTTTATCTATATTGCTCTACTGAAATCTATTCCATACATGAAAATATTGTGCAACTGACCCCTTCAAATGAGGATGGAGGTTTGGAAACACATTCATATAACCTAGAACCTAGGCTTATCTAGGGAAAAGCTTTCTATATGTCCCTTAAATGATAAAAAAACTAGGATACCCTCTATGGATGTTTTTTCTGATTCAATCATATTTTGGGGTCTACAACCAACTATCCCAATGATGGAAAGCTGAGAGAATGAGTATCCATCACATATCCTCTATATGTTTCCTACCTCCTAGAGTCTTACTTATTATTTATTCAATAATATTGATTGATATAGTCCCCGTTTGAATGTTCCTTGGATTAGTGGGTTCTCTACTACTAGGAATGTTTACTGAACCTCAGAGAGGATATGTGATTCCATTCCCAATATACGTTTGGGTCAATGGGTGGGAGACCATTCAACTTAGCTAGCCCACAACTTCCAGCGATCAGTCAATTGTGGTTGCTGGTGGATCCACCAGGACTGTAGTGCTCAGTGCTAATAAGGATAATTCTGTCATGGTGGGGTCATGAGTTGATCACCAACCTCATGAAATAGATCCCATACCACATGACATGTTGTCAGAGCAGGATCGTGTTGTTCAACTCTTGGATGAATTTCTATTGCATGAGGCTACAAATCACAGATTTTTTGATGAGTCTGATTCCGATGTGGTTGAGGATAGTCGGCCCACCCGATGTAGGGTGTGGAAGTTGATCACGTGTTCCATCAAAAACACCATATAGTCTCAAAGGATAATTGAAAGAGCTAATATTTTCCACATATTTGTGTATGAATTTTTATTTTTATTAACATGAAAATTTGTTAATTTGAACTTATATGGATCAATTTTGGATTTATGATGTGTTTTGAGAAAAATGGTGAAAAATTCATTATTCTAGATTTTAAATTATTTTTAAATCAATGGTATTTTAAGTTATTTTATGAAAAATATAATTACCAATTGTGTGACTCTATTTATATTAGTGTCATTTTTTAATTTCCATAAAATCTGTATTCTAGACTAGGGGCTCATTCATGCATCTATATTCCTTAAAAGTCATTATAGTTGACCAATTTTCTAGGTAGACAACATGGACCCCACCACCGCAACAGAATCACATCACGCCTACACACCTCTAATATAGATGATTTTTCCCTACAAAGAACGAAGACACATTGAGTAGTTTATAAAATTAATTTTAGGTAGTTTATAATTCAATAAGGCTTTCATTGGATGTTGTACATTTGTATGAAGCTTCATGGAACCTTGGTTTAGAAAATGTAACACACACAAAAATCCATAAATCCATAATCTGCTAGAAAAATGAGCTGAAATTTTTAGGGGACACTGGAAAAAAAATTTGGAACACCATAACAGAAGATACTATGTGTGAATTTTCCATCTAATTGGTCCAAAATGCGTCCCTTTTTAGATTACATAAATCATCCTATAAAAGGAGAGTAACTCATACCTCTCAAAAAACCCATTTTCTATCACATTCTTTCATGGAACCAATGAGGAGATATCCACCGAAGAAGGCAAACTGAGAAGCTTCCCCCATTATTTTTAATTTATTTAATTACTTTACTTTGGTTTTATATGTCAATTTTTATTTTAATATATAATAAATTAAGGCATTGTTTTAATTTATATGTCTACCCATCCACCCTCTTTTCTTCTTCCCATATTACCATCGTGAACTATAACACTCATGAGCATGATTAAATGATCCAAGAATTATCCCAAGAGTGTAATCATGTTCTTGAACCCAAGACCATTTTTTAAATATTTCTTGAGTTATATCTATTGATAATTTATAGTGGGTGTAATCTTCATTGTGGTTGTCTAATGGTTAACTTCTTAAGATACAAACATTTTCTCTCGTTTGAGGTGGTGGATAGAGGGTGTGCATGGAGATCACTAAGTGGAATTTTAATTCATAACTGGGGTATAATAAGGTGTTCACAAATATGGTGGAGTGTGTTCACTGAGAATATTTGAATATAGTTAATGAAGTTTCTCCCAGAATTTTCTCTCGTGATAAATTCTGTTCTCCACTAATTCCTTTATGTTTATAATTTCATATTAATTTGAATTGATATTTAGCATTTCATTTAACTTCATAAATTCCATTTAATTCATATAAATAATAAAATATAAGTAGATAAGGTTATTTTTTTATGTAAGTGATCAACTAATAATGCTCCTCCATTAAAAAGACAGTAGTTATCTTATATGACACACTAGGAAAACATATAAAATACGCTTTCACCACGCCCAATGAAAGGTGTTCAACAAAACCAGCATCATTTTTAAGAGATATGAAATTATATCGATCAATTTTTCCATATTCAAATTCTTGTAAATATATTTTTTGTTTAAAAATGAATAAAAATAGCATTTTTCCATTATGTCATCAAACGACTATTTATTCAATTCGTGGAATTGTTAACTGAAAGATAAATAACCAGCTATTGACTCAACCTTGTACATGGTTGAAGCTATTTATATTATATTAAGATAGGTGAGGTCATTTTGGAAACTAAGAAATGTAGAGGATCCATTTAATGAATTCATAGCTGGCCTAAGGGAGGACATGAACAAACATATTTTTCAAGCGACAGGTAGGGAAATAAATGAGTTCCCTCATTAGAATCAACAATTATATCATGTGGATAAGGTCCTAGAAGAGTACCCCATTGTATTACCTAATTTTTTCAATGAGATCTATGAAATTGAGGAGCGTAAATATCAGCATCCATTTGTTGTTGCTCAACTCTGAGAGGCACTTATCACTGAAAATGTGATTGAACTGGAACCAACTCAGGGTGATGATCCATTCTTTAATGCTATCTTTTATGATTTAATTCAACATTATTTGAGTATCACTCCTTATGATTTCTAAATTTGATATTTGGTCAATCCTTCCATCTCCCTAGGTGAAGATGATAAAAAAACGAAATTCCACTGGTTGAGGAACACATGGATCTATCTAACATTATTTAATACGAATTTGAAGATCCACCAACAAGAGATCCAGCTAACTATGAAAGAGGAAAATAGAACAGATTTTTCTTTTATTAAATACCCTATGAAGCCATCATTGGAAGAGAATATGGTTTCAAAAACATAAAACAAGGAACAGGATGGTCCAAAATTCATCAAACCCCCACCATTCAATATATACCTCATTGTGAAGGGGGAGGATATGGTGTACTATATCCATGGATCATACCTAAAGAAAAATTACAAAGCATGTGATATAAAAAGACACATGTGGTGGTTAAAATCAGTGAAGCTTAATCCACCCTCAGATTTGGGATAACCACTATTATTTCCTTCTAGAGGTAGTAAACATTCAAGGCCCACTTGGTATATTATACCATGATTTATCCATTAACATATTTTTTGAACATTTATTTAAAATATTAGAAATTTATAATTCAAATTAATTATTAAAATTTTTTCCAACATGCATCCCACTCACTCTTCATTTTGAGCATAAACGAAATGATCCTTGTGATTAATTGAGTAATTATTTATTTGTAGGATCATGATGGAAAAAATTAGTCACCAATCATTAACATAATATGAGCAATGATTTATTTCAAAATGGAGTTCAATTTTTATGATTTTCATTTAAATTACATAAATTTTTTAGTCCAAAACATGCTTTGAGATTTAATGAAATGAAATGTATGCCCAGGCATGAGTTAATTATTAACTCAACTTCTTAAGGAGACGTGATTTTCATAATAATCCATTGATTCCATGTTATAGAATTCAATGCTAATGAGATTGTATGAGAAAAATAGAGTAACAAATATTATAATTTAATAATAGATATTTAAATTAGTACTCATGATTTAAGATAATAAGTTAATTTATTTGAATTTAATTTCTCAACCATTTTTATTCCATGAATTTCTAAAGATCATGTGAAATGGTTTGTTATTATTGATCATGATTTCAGTGATTGTCCCAAATATCATATGTCTCATTAATGATTGGATTTCTAGACAATGAAATTTTATTTATTGCTGAGAATATTTCATTAGTGATCTTGGAACATGTCAAATACCATAATATTCACTGGAACATGTCAAAATAATGATTGTACAAAAACACATATAAAATGATTGAGGAATCCTTTGACAAGCCCTTTTCATTAAACACCACCTTTAGATGCATCTTTAATTTAGCACATAGTGACCATGAATGTCCTTTATAGGGATAAGGCATTTCTTAATCCATTTTTATACATTCAAACCATACTCTTATTATTTTCATTGTATTTTAATATTGAAGAGTGGGGGTAAAGTGAGGAATTGTGGAATGGATGATTTTCATTGTAAAGAAAACATTTTTGGGAGTCATTGTGGTAATTGTAAATTTTTTTGGAATCATTCATTGTAATTTATTGTTCCACCTCTACAATTTTGGAAAATGACAACAATATGATAGAAGAATGACAAAAATGAGAAAAATGGGTTGTGATTTGGGAAAACTAAAAAACAACATTTTCTAAATCGATGATCTTATAATCATATGTGGTTAGTTGATAGATTTGGGGTTTGATATAATAATAAATTTTGAAAAATATAAAATAATATCAATAAAAAATCATGATGCTGTACAAATCATTCATTATGCTTATTTTATATTGACTGTACATTGAGTTTTGGGGAAGAGAGTGTTGTAACACTGAATGGGAGAATTCCATTACACATTTTTATATCATGAAATTTTCTTAAATGATATACATCTTCCATGATACTTATGTTTTAAATCATCCAAACCTATCAACATTAATCCTCATTTTCATTTGAACCATTATTGAAAAATCTTCTTGATTTTATGTGCCTTTTGACTATACATAGTGGATAAAGTAGTTTTTTACAATCTTATGGATATGGTTATTTTTTTAATTATATGAGAATAAATCAACGTGATTTTTATCATGAGATAAGAGAGAAAATATTGAAAAGTGTGGTTAATCATGACTCAGAATATTTGATAGACATGAATGAAAGAGATTGAATTAATAAAAGGATATGCTTCATCATCCATAAAAGGGAGATATTAAAATACATTATTTTATTGTTCCATTAAAAATTTGGAAGTTTAATTGATAATTTATGTTGATTTTTGAATATTTTATTAGATAATTAAAATTGTAAAAAAAAATTACATTTGAATTTTAATATTTTGTAACATTGATCTATTTTTAATTCCATGGTGAGATTTTATGCTTGAGGACAAGAACATTTTATGTGTGTGGGAATTGATAGAGCTAATATTTTCCACTTGTTTAAATGAATTTTATATTATTAAAAGATCCAAAATTTTAAATTTTAACTTATATTGACCAATTTTGGATTTATGATGTGTTGTGAAAAAAATTATTAAATGTGGTTAATTATCTATTTTTTAAAGAGTTTTACATCAATGGTATTTTAATCATTTCATGAAAACATTAACTCCAAATTGAGTGAACATTTTTTTCAAGAATCCTTATTTTAAATCCTTAATGTTTTTCTTCTAGACTTGGGGATTATCATAGAATCTAGGGGACATTATAATCAATGAAGTTTAACACTTTTCCGGGTGGACAGTTTAGACCCTACCACTATAATGGAAGCCTATCTCAGCCTACTCACCTCCAATGGAGGTGATACTACCTAGAAAAAAACAAATTCACATTGGATTGTTTCTTAAACAAAAATTAAGGGGTTTTAAATTCAGTAAGGTTGAAAATTGTATGTTATACTTTTGGGGGGTGCTTCCTATAACCTTCCCCCCAAAATTGTGACACTTAATAGAAAATTCCCAGCACTACACTCTATTGTCCAATGGGATGGAATTTTTAGAAGAGTCGAACAAGTAAATGGTGAAAAACTTCATGAATGGGTCCATGCTTAAATTTTCCTTTTCATGGGTCCATAAATTTGTCATGTTTCGGAGTATAAAAATCATTCTATAAATGGAGAGGATATCATACCTCTCAAATCATCCCATTTTCCATAAAATCCATTTATGGTACCAAGGATGATATCTCCACATGGGGATGTTGGCCACAAATCATTCACCATTCTTTTAATCTTCTTATTTTTCATTATTTTTATTCTTGATTTCAATTTTAATTTAGATTTATAATAATTTCGTTCATTGTTTTTATTTCTGTTTCCTCCCGTGAAAACTATTTTCTTCTTCTTATCATACCATAACGAACTATAATAATCGTGATCAAGAGTAATTGATCCAAGGAATATCCTGAGGGATTAATCTAGTTCTCGAACCCAATAACTTATTTATAATAATTATTTAATTAATTATATATATAATTTATAGTGGGTGCAATACTCAGTATGGTTGTCTAATGTTTAAATTATTAATCTACAAAAACATTCCCTCGATTGATGATGTGGATGGAGGGTGTTGTTGGTGATGGATAAGTGTATTTTTATTCATAATAGGGATATACTAATTTTTTTTTCACATTCGTTGTATTGTGTTCAATAATACAATTTGAAGATGGTCAATGATGGTTATCCCTGAAATTTCTCTTATGAGAACTTCATTTCTTCACTAATTCTATTTTTGGCATTTCATATTAATTATAATTGATTTGTTTCATTTCAAACATTTTCATAAACTCCATTTAAATCATAGAAATAATAAAAAAAATTGTTTTGGTGATGCTTTTTAAGTGAGTGAACAACTGATAATGCTCCTCATGTGAGATGACCATCGTCAGCCTCTATTTTGAACTAGGAAAATATAAAAATAAGCCTTTTCATGCTCTATGATAGGTGTGAATAAATCATATGAATGGTATATCATAAACAATAGGAATACAATTTCTATTCTAGAGGAGTGGACTGCTAATGTATACACACAATGATCCAAAACTACCATTCTAAAAAGTTACAGTAAAACAGTTAGCATTTGGGAATCTATTTTCATAAAAAAAGTATATCCATATATTAACTATTTAAGATACAGGTAAAGATGTTCAAAACTTATAAAAATATACTAATTAACACCTCACGTTTCTCACTGATCAATCAAATCTTGTCATGTGATTTTTGGTCCAACTGGTGGAGGCATAATGGCGGTAGAGACATGCATCTCAACAAGTGGATGATCATCGGGATGAGATGATCCAAACATATATAATTGATGATGATATATATCCAACATATGATGATAAATAGAGGGAGATCATAAGATGATAGTGAACCCAGGAGGCCATGTGTGAAATGGTGGAGGAGCTCGAGTGCTCCATTGAAGGGGAATGACCATAATATTACCTTTCCAGATGTCACCAGTGTCTCTAACACGTTTAATTTCCTTATACTATCACAATTATATCCTTGTTAGAAAATTTTTGTTTCCATGGAATCATTATTCCATTTTTTTTCTTTAACTACTGCATTAAAATAATATCTTTGAGAGAAGTAATAATGAATCCCTAAGCTGACATGGGTAAAGATTTGTGCGAGAATCATGGTAAGACCACATAATTGTTTAGATTTTATAAGTGTAGATTAATCATCAAATACTTGGGTATGTGATTGTTGAGTGACCTATATAATATTTTGGGTTATAAGGGAATATGGCTAGAGAATAGGGCTCTAAAAGAAAAAAATTCCTTCCATAATGTGATCTATTGTATGTATGAGATAATGACATGGGAGTTTGAATATATCCAATCAAATGGGAATGAAAATATTGAAACAAGAGTACCCAAAATTCAGAACACAAAGAGAGTGGAACAGTGAGATAGGATAACTATTGACCATGATTAATTTTTGTTTTCATAATTGATTAGCCAAAAATGGGTAAAATAAATAGAGGGTTGACAACGAAACATTTTTGAGACACTAGATGTGTCTTAGATTGTCTTACAATGACTTTTAGGATTTGGACTAGATGAAACGTGAGCCAAAGCAGCCAGACAACATAGAGTTCGGGGTGTCCCTTAAGATGTAAAATATGATGATGATCTGAATAAGGGGAACAAAAATTGTGGGAGTGGAGTGATGGGATGATAAAATATATTTCAACAACCTTAGAGTTACAACAACATGGATTAGAACATAATGGTGTGAGTTTACCGGTCAGAACAAAGATCAAACCTATCTTCTAGGGAAGCATTATCATGGATGCTGAGTGATAGATATCGATTGAAATTTTGTGGTAAATGAATAGCATAATGAAATATTACATACAAGGAGATGTCATGTGATTCCTTGAATTGTTATTCCATGAAAGTGGGGAATATTCATACATAGTTTAATGTCATACACTGAGGACGCATCCATCAGTTTATCATCCTAAGGATTGGACATTACAAATTGTTTAAGCTCATACTACTAGGACCGTGGACAACAATTTAATGTCATGTTACATGGATTATTTATAATGTATCTACATGGATCCTATATGAGAGAACTAATGTTAATTAGGACCAAATAGGATCTCATACCACACAAATACAGTAAATTGATGTGAATATGAATTCCCAAATGCGGGTATCCGTGGTGTGGAATTGTGGAAAACCCAAAACATGACACTCTTCATGTGAGGATATTAGTTTAATGTCATGGAGTTTATACCCAAGACCCCCATATAGCTTAACCACATTAGTACCCACCCTACCAAAACTCATAATCCCACATGAAAAATTCTTAGTGTAGTAAGAAAAGAATGTTTCCTTGGTTTTACTTTATTTTTTGGAGAGATCATTTAAGGTCAAACCAATAATGAAATCCCATCATGATTCAAAGATTTAAAAAATGAGGGTATTTCAAAAACATTATTGTTCTATATAAAAGGTCGTAGGGTAATTAATTGTCATATATTTACCATTTTCAAAACATAGGGACCATAATTAAACCAAATGGGAGTAAGAAGAACAAATGAGAAATTTACAGTTGACTAAATTTGAAACTTGAGGTTCCGTACTTATTACCAAAGATCCATTGTGGATTCATCTTAATAAAGTAGGTGAGTCAAATTAGCATGATAACATCATTGTTAATTAGTAATGATATATATTTTAAGGATTATGGAAAACCCATACCAATAATTACTCTATTTATGGGATGAACATAAAAAAGAGTGGAATTTATTCCATTGTGAAAAAATTTATTAAGTTCTTATTGCAAAAACCAAGTAATGTAGATTAATTTATTATTTCCCAATATAAGAAGAATAGTTTAGAGTCACCCTAACTAGTCTACTAGAAAACACTAAATCATAGAGTCTGTTTAAAACAAGTGGGAGGAAAAACAAACTGGAATGAGGCCAGAAAGGAACCCATGTTGCATACACACCATAATAAGAACAAACCATAAAGGGCCAAATTTGATAATACACCTATGGTTTCCCCTATAGAAAAATTGATAAGGTGTTGCTACATTTCCCATAAGGATACGAATCAATCCATACATTGTTCTAATGAATTGATTGTTAGGATACCATCACTATAAGGGGATATCCTCTTGAATGAAGAATCAAAAACATCCTCAAATTATCATGGAGAATATTGAACATACTCAGGGAAGGAGTGACGTTTAATGTTATGCAGCGAGGATGTTGAATTTTAGTTTATGATCATAGAGATTAGATCATAATGGAGGCACTCTATGATGACTATGAATAATGTGGTGTAATAATGGAATTGATATGAATGGGGACCAATGAACCCCACACACACCACACAAGTATTCTTGAGGAAGCTAGCGTAGAGTTTAACATCGTTTGTCTTATACTATGCTGAGAAAAGAGGGTCCAATGATGAATTGACATTCCAGGTATATGTGTGTGTGTGTGTAATGGTTATTAGAAGCAGCATTACATGAGGTATAATCTAGGGGTCAGATATCATGCCAAGATTTCTGATGATACTTTTGAGATTATTAATAAATCCATTATTATGACATGTGTGGATGAAACATTCGACATGTGTGGACCACATATGAATGTGTTCCATAGGTAAGGCCAAAGAGATAAGTATATGAGGAGAATAAAATTTGTGTCTGGTCCAATAGATGAAATGTATGGGAATTCACTAAATATCTTATAAGGACGAGATTCAACCCACATGTATTAATTGGAGAGATAACCTATATTTATTTGGATGACCTGTACACAGAGTGGGAACCGTTTTATTATTTTTTTCCTTTTTTGAGTGGATTAACTAGGATATATATATTTAGAATATAAACATATACTACGTGGATATGAATCAATCCATACATATTTCATAACATATGGATTAGTTGCTGATAACTACCAATGGAGACTTCCTATGAGGTGAGAACACCACCTTGGTGCACCATTTTTTAAAATTCACCCATAAAGATCATTCCATAGATGAAGGTGATATGATAGGGTTATTCCCTATAGTGTATCATCATGTGGTGAGGTCACTAGTGGAATCTGTATCCTAGAAAAAAATTCTAGGGCATGGAAAAATAATCTGACATGAATGAATAGAATAAAGGCACAACTGCACATATCACACCACACACTGCCAGGGGAAAACTCAGGAAAAGGTGTAGAAAGGTTGAATTTATGGCTTGGAAATGGATGAAATTTATAGTTGTTCTTATGTTTCACATAAGGATGGGAATGAATTCATATTTTTTGGACATATATCATAGTTTGTGACCAGTGATAAAGGTTTTTTATTCTCAAGACAGAACATCAGGGTCTTGTTTCACAACATAAAGTCATTACATCTTGGGTTGTATGGTTCTCTATTTATTTTTATAGAAATTAGACTATCATTGTCGAGAATCTATATTGGAAATGTACAACATGAAGCATTGAAATCCCCCAAATTGAATTAGATCCTATGGAGGCACGTTATCACAAAATAAATTCTTGAGAAGAACCACATACAGTTTAATGTCGTGATGCATAAACTCGGGTGTACATATTATCTTGACCCACACAAACATGTGTGTACTAACACTACGAAACCCCAAAGCCCGCATGATTCATGATCGGTTCTTGAAATAGTAACTGATGAATGTATTTTCCCATCCAATGGATGTTCAAAGAAGGGGTTAGGTTGTTCTAGGTGGGACGTTCCCAATGTTACTGATGTTTCTTTTTGACACACAAATATGTATGAACAGGTAATAGTAAGAGTTTTGGAGTTCCATCAAGACATATATTGGTGTAAATTTTGGGTATAAAGAAAATAAAATTTGTTTAATGAATGGTATTACTGATAGATGGGGACCAACATTGATCTAATTTAAAACACATGATCGACTATACTAGTCGGGTACGGGGCATGAAAATACAAAGATGATTACTGACCATTTCTTAAACACATAACCCGCTATCTTAAAACAAATATCCAATAGGAAGATGGCCCAATATGGGAGGTGATCCAAATATTGTGCGAGACCATTTACATTAGTGGGACCATTTGGATATGAATTATGAAGAGTATCCAAACCTAGAAATACTCAAGGTATCATTATTAAATAGAGATGTGAATATTTGATATCTGAAACAATAGGTCTCATGTCCAATAACATTAGATCATGTGAGTGGTTGTGTGAAGTTAGAAACCAAATAACGGACCCTGCTATTATAAATTGATCAAATTCATATTCCATAGAACAATTGATCTTGGATTAAGATCATAGAGATTGGACCACTAGTGCCCTATTTTCCACCATGTGTCTAGGCTTTACCCATGTAGTTTAACGACATACGGTAAGTACATTGCATAATAGTGCAAATTTTTTTAATATGTATGTGGGGGGCATTAATTTTAATTTAATGAAAAAGGGACCTTCAGAAAAGTGGTAATGAACCTATGGATGGTCCTAAAAAAATGACTTGACATCACTGTGTATTCCAAGATGATGGGAATCAAGAAATGCATAGTGATAAAAACAATTGTATGGTACACGATTACTGCTTGAAGGGATGCCATATTACATGAAAACATCACAATGTAGCAATAAAGATTATATCCATATATATTGGACTATATGGTTCATAGTTTGGTTCATAGAATTTAGAGTTTTGACATTATAAATTGAATGTATTTATCATGCCAAGGTGATGATTCCTTTGTGAATGAGGTCCTAGGGAGCTGTGTTTCCATATAACATATTTACAAAGAGGCTATCAAGTAGTTAAATCTTATGATTCTTGGTCAATAGGGGATTAATATAGTAGTTTTTCATAATAAATATTCCCATAGTATAATGTTTAATTCCATTACACTGAGACAATAGAATCTTAGTTTATGGTCATAGATTTTGGACCATTGGGATTTTTCAGCTCCTCCATGTGGGTAAAAACCATACAAAAATACATAATTCCACAAGTGTAATACTCAATGTAGAGAATAAAGAGAGATGTTAGTATTTCCCTATCATGAGTAGGAAAATATGAGTGGAGTAAAGAATTATCGGGTTGAGAATGTCTCAAATATACAGATCATATCACTCAATGTTCATAGATGCATACTGGGGAAATACGGAGGTTTTTAGGAACCCACTACTATACAAGGAGGTGTAAAATGAGAATCACAATGCCTAATAGCATGAAAGGAATTCCGTTTGTGTGACAATTGAGGTTAATTGTTGACCAAGATTGAAACATGATGGCCATATCATGTTACCTGGGATGAGGGAAAAATTCAGGTCAACCACTAACCATGTTCGGATCATGAAAACAATCTCAAAATTCCATAAAAAATCTTCCCGGAAATTTTCCTAGGATGGTATGTGATACATTTTGGCCAGACCCCATGGAATTAAGGGTTCTTCCAGACATGTAAGATGATGAGGTTCCCCATAATGGAACACGTGAATCTTGGAAATGGATAGAACAAATTTTGAGGCAGAATAAAATATCATAGTTTCACAGCACAAAGCATTTAATCATGTTAGTGGGGATCATCAAGATGTAGGATCTTATATTTTCTCTAGGATTTTCTTCCCTAGGGGGATAAATACCCAACAATAAGTCATGGTAAAGGACCCAAACAATTATATGTATAATTTCATATATCTTTGACTAAATTATCTTAGTTTATGTTCATTGTGTTTGGGACTTGGATACCTATTTTAGCATAATGTTTCTAGGACATAAAACATTATGCAGTTTACTTTAATGAAATTGATATAAAGAAACATAGTTTTACATAATATTCAAGGGACATGGAGAATTTTCCATTTATGGACATATAGGAAAGACCATAAATATTGTCCAATTTAATGTCATGCGTGAAAGAAACTGGAAAAATATTGTTCTAGGATTTTTCCCATGGGGGGTACATAGTTGAGATACTATAACCAAATGATAATTAGGGTGAGGTAGGCCACACACCACAAAACATAATCCTATTGGGATATCAGACCAAGATGTTGAATGGTAATATTTTTTTCTGGTCCAATGAGAAAATATTGTATAGGTCTCTGCATATCCAATGAGGATGAGAATAAATCCATAGGTAGTTCTTAATCATGAAAAGGTTGGAGGACTGTATTGGAAGTGATTCCCTCTAACATTGAAATGTCAATATGACACAATTTACTTTGAAATTTTATATCTTGTAATGTATAGTTCATTTTTTTGGGTTGTAGAATTCATACTATGGTTTATGATTCTCATGTTGATTTATTTGGCATGGTGTGGAAAAAAATCTATTGAAAATGAGTTCTATGGAGATCATTACATCACATTCCATTAACCAAAGTGAATATTGCGTATACATAATGACATAATTATTGGACTCGGGTTTCTTGTTTAACATCATGTTCATGGGATGGAATATGTTATGTAGTATAGTGAAATAAAACTAGAAAGTTTGGAACTTCATATTATATATGGTCTTATTGATTGGATCATCTGGTGTACATCTCCACTAGAGGGGATACGTGAGGCCTGAATGTTGTAACCTGCTGTGAAGGAGGGGTATGAAGGCCTGCACCACCTGAAACACTGTCAAGGTTTCAAAACAGAGTTAAATTTCATATGGTAAGGACAAAGAATGTTATATAGTATATGGAAATGTGGTTGGAGTAAACCATGATGATTAACATCATATGATAAGGAAGAAACATGGAATATTTTTACATCATGTGATTAGGATGAAATGATCTCAATGTGATATACTATTTTAGAAACCGTTCATCAGTGGAAAGATTGATGTGCTCCCCATCCATAGTGAACCTAGAGTTTTCTCCTTTGGGATAAACCTAGTGAATGAGTTATGGAAATTCCCATTTTGGATCAAACATTAATGGTTTTTTATTTAGTATCATTGATGTACAGATACCCAACACTATTTCACCTCGGATGAAGGAGTGGAGACAACGTTTTTATAGAATTCTCTAGATATCTTACTCAGATGTGTCTTTTTATTTTTTATGGGCTTGTATACTTTTATCTTTGAGGGTTTCGAGTTCATATATCTAGACTTCATCTACAATTTCTAATGTATTCTGATTGTAGAAAAATGTCTGGATTGAATTTAGATGAATCTTTATGGTTAGGTGTTCCTATGTTATATACACTATAGAATAGAGGGTCACCATGTTATAATTCCATGTTTTATTTTGATAACCCCAGAGAGTTTGAGGGAGATTTTTTGAAAAAAAACTTCTTATTTTTACAAACCATGTTTTTATGAATTTTGTAGAGAGATTTATTAATGTCTTCAATATATCCATTCATTTATGCATGGTAACAACAACTGTGGTTGAACCATATTTTGTACATGGATTAAAACTTCTTCAAATAGACTTTTTGGAATTTAGTTCCAATTTTGGTGAGAATTGAATGAGGGACCCAAAATTTTAAAGTGTTATGGTTGCTCAAGAATTCAACAATTTACCAGAATTTTACATCCATGATATGAAATGATTCTTACAGCCAAAAATGAAATCCTTCATCATCATAATGAACCTTCACTAGAAAGATATTCATAATGGATATGGCCCCACAACATCGAGTACCCATACAAAAAAGGTCCATGAGTACATGTAATAATGCAGGGGATCTTGAAATCGATTCATAAAATTGGAATGGATCAGTCACACATGACACCTCTTGGAGAAATTTTTTGTATTTTTTTGATAATGGTGGGCTAAAAATATCTCATCCTACATGTTTTTTTGTTATGTTTTAACCCTTCCTGATGACTACAACACAAACAAGCTTGATCATTCATGATATAAAATGGAATATCACTTCCTTTAAGGAAATAGTGGATAATTACATCTAACACACCATTTAGTGATTATTCTCAAACATTGGACCGCTCTTGATGGTTAACATTTCTATGTTCTGAAAGAGTCATTTAAGTTTGGTTCTGTCTATCGGGGTAGTGTTATTTTGTAGGTACTCTATGAAAGGTGCCATCCAATAAGATATTTCTTATACTATTTTAGGGAGATAAGTTGGTTCTAGCATTGTATAACTAGTTGAATAATGGTTTACAAGATGGATGTAATAAACCTATGATGTCAATGAAATGATGACCCTTCAATGCGCCACATGAAAAATATATAATAATTATATTTATGTTCTTTAATAGAAATGGATAGACATAACAAGGCATTGTTTCAACCTTTTTTAGAATGGGGAATAAGATTTTCCACTGCATGATAAGGTAACTAGGATGTTAATATGACGGTGTGCACTAATAGTTGTATTATTTTCATATTCCTAACATGGTAGTCACATTTAATCATCTTGATGACTACCTAAGATTACCCATTCACATGATGTTTAATAACACCAATCTTGATGACCATATATAGACTAGTAATGGGATCCTGATACACTGCATCATTTTTTGTGACCCCTATGATAGTTGGAATGAATATTATAGTACATATTGTTACTGGATAATGAAGTCAATCCCATGTACAACAAAATTAAGTATGGGATCATTAAGCCTTCTGTCGGTTATACTCTGGGAGGAACCATTTAAAGGAATATTCCAACACAACGTAACCTGGTCTACTAGGAGGATGGTATCATATAAAAAATCATGATTGAGGTACTACTCTATGGGGGCCAGATCGGTGGCTATAATGTCTTTTAGATCCCGACCCTTGACATTCATTTGAGGAATGAACCGAATGTCGACCTATTGAATTATATTTCCTAAATTATCTACACAACCTATAGTCATATGATGACTCATGATATAATTTAGAAAGCCCACATGGGATAGAATCTGTATCTCATGATTCTACATGTAGTGGCATTACTTTTTTACTATGAAAACTATATCATGGAACCTCTTCTTGATATGAATGTGTCTGGACTCTTCTTTGAGGAGCATGTGACTGATATAGTACAAGATATTATCAATCCCCTATTTGTTCTTATTGGGAAGAGGGTGAAAAGGAATCATTCAATAGTGGACACATACATGAACAATAGCTTCTTGGAGATAGGTGGCATCAAAACCAGAGGCTTCAGCAGCAACTACTTGATCTCCTCAAACACGGTCTAGTATACTTCATCCCACTAGTAGATAGTGCCTTTCATCATGCTTCCAGAAAATTAATTACACAATATGATAAGGTGTATGATAAATATAATTATATATAACAATTGGAATTGAATTCTTCATAAATATAAGTGGTTTCTCATTGGAGTAATTTTATGTATAGAATTTATTTTCATTATGTAATACTCGATGCCTCTATACCACATGAAAAATATGAGAAATATCACAAAGGTAACCCTGAATGTACCCTTCAATGGGTTCATTATTTGATGATGAAAATAGAGGAATTAAAACACTTCCTAATTATATTTGTAATGGTGCCACCAATTGAGGTATTTTACCTCAAATCATCTACATATAATTCCACTATAGTCATGAGGATCTTATAAAACATGTTTTTTTATGGAACATGGATAGGTGGCCATTAAATTAATCAATATAAAACGAATTACCAGAATACAAAAAGGTTCCATGTAGTGCTCTTAAGGTGGTTGACTATTAATCATCTAGATTTATTCATATTTGATTGTACCCTAAATATCCATCCATTTACGGGAGAGCCTAGAACCCGTAGGTGTCATATATTACAAATTGTGTTACTAGATGTGGAAAATCAACCATTTGTAAATGGTTATTGAGATATTTTAAGTGGATGCAGACCCTCTTCAGTTTGTAATTATTTATAATTAGAGTGATGATATCAAACCATATTGGGTAATTGAATTTCATTAATAAAATTTATTTATTGTGTCTATAAACATTGGACTAGACAATAGATCCATGAGATGGGTTTATATTTCATAGAGTCTAACTGAACCCATGATGACTTATCATAACACCGAGATGGTGGATGGTAATTGGAGGGTCTATAAATTGAATATTATCATAAATTCATTGGAAAAAATCATGGTTATGTTTCCAAAATTCACAAACTATTACTGTTCCTCTACTTTCATGGATTATCTGATGAGTATTGGCCTAAAATTTTCATCATTTCCATGATTCACCTGGACCATCTCATCAATGGTGGGGAAGACAACTTCTTTGAATATGTGAGGGGCATCTTCCATAAACTCTTAACTATCTGAGGTGGGGTGATCTGTGGGAGGATATTGTTCATCCAAGTTAATTGATCTTGAGAGAACATGGGTTCCTACCTATGTGGTGAAAGAATCCTCATTGCGGAACCACTACTCTACAGAACCCATAGAGAAAGTAGTTGTCAACCTGATTCCACTAGGCCTCAGACTGAGAGGCCCATGATTCATGTCAATGTAATGGTGACAATTCTGTATGTTGTTTTGGTAAACATGGACTGATGGAATAGGAATCCATGATCTGTAGTTTTATTTATTGGATGAACATCACAATACCACATCGGGGAATGGTGTTCCAATATCACGTATGCTCATCCCCCATATGATTATGAGGTGCTCATTAGACATTATATTTACCTAGGAATGATTCACCATTTATTATTATAAATGATCAAGTAGTTCCATGTTTTTCTAGTTTTTGGCCTCATAACTGGTGAATAGAGAGGACAAATGCATCATCCATGTTTGTCCATGAGTTAGTAACTATAGTAGTGTGCTCAAAATCATTTTTATGAACCCATTTGACCTCTATCCTCTAGTAGTAGGAAACCATATTGTTGGATTATCAAGAGAAAAAGGGATATGAATCACTTTTGAGCACACACTATTATGTTAGATGAGTAATAAAGGAATTGGTCATATGATAAGGGAATTGTTGTATGCTGATGAAGCCATGGTCTACCCATCAGTGCTTTGTAGGTGGTATCCAATGAGAAAACCATGAACTTTGTTCTTGCATTAATGTCACCGACCTCATTTGTTGATCAAATCATTCCACACAACCACTAATTAGTCTTATGGTAAACCAATATCTTCATGTCCTATGGAATCATATTTTCATCAGTCATTCTTACATTCATAGAATATGATTCTGATTTAGATTGGTCCTAGAACCTATTTAAACTGGACAATGACGATCTTCCATTCTATATAACAAGAAGGCTATGAATCGTGGGATGATATAAACATATTCTAGGGATCCATCATCATCTCTTTAAAACTAGATGATGGATTCACATTCTCCATGGCTGACTTCCTCAGCATGATGGTCCTCATTGGTGGTTAACTATATCTCATACTTGAAGGGGATTATTAAGTTTCTTTCATGTAATTATAGCATTTATTCTAAAATACGGATAGAAATAATGATCACATGATTTTCAGGAATGATGGAAAGGACCTTGATCACATCATACTCTAGTTATAAGAATACATTTTTTCCAATAGGAGGATAATGTTTGGCAGGGGTCATGACGTGCACTACTAGTAAAGCTGGAAGATTCTGACTGGTGACGGTAATATCCTACTGCATGTTAGCTGAACTATTAATTATCGTTATCAACTAACTGGGTTCTATAAGAGGTATGAAAAAAAATTACATGGATGATCATCATGTTAATGTGGATGTTTGATAAGTTTGAGTATCATTATTAGTTGTGGCAGTGTATATGAAAAGGAGAACTGATAAGACTATTCCTATAGGGTCAAGAGTAGAGCCTACTACCTTGCCTCAGTAGCATGCATGGCTTGGCTTGAAGTGATTGTCTAGGCATCCCGATGATTTTCATATCCTCATCTCCATTGATAGTGTTGTCTTTTGAGGTCATTAGTTGTAATTTCTTGATATTATTCATTTTTATGAACCATGTAGGGATCAACCAACTCAAATGTATTCATAAAGGCGTACTGCAATTCAATATCAGAGGATTCATCCAATACATGGTAGACTCGTAGGGTTATCTCCATATCTGGTGTCATGAATTTATAACAGTGAATAATGGAATTGGTGTCGGTCGAGGAAGTTTCATTCCCTTGTGTCATCAAGACAAAATATTTTGATAGGTGGAAGGTTAAGATGTCGATTCTATGTATGCAGTGGTTGTAACATGAAGAGATGAAACCTCTTTAGGAGGATCAGATTGATCCAAAAGGGTACAGATGACACCATGGTAATGAGAGACTACTCTTAAATCCATCCAATATTCATAATTAACAGTCTCACGATTGGAGACCTTCTTCCAAATATCTTCACTACCACTATCTGGCATTGCCCAAATACACACTACATGTGGCATAGTAGGTCACAATCTGACCACAATGTTATCTACCATGCCTTAAGCCATACCTTGAAACGATATCACTGCTTGATGGTATTCACAAGAATATTGTCATAAGGTATGTAGTAAGGGTGATTAGTGAGGCCAACCTCATGGGATATCATGTATTCTGATAGCATCATAATTCCATACTCAGGGGAAAATCATAAATAATGAATATGTGAGCCTCATTGAATGGGTATGTCGTATTATTCAAGACTATTAATGGAGAACTAATATCATAACCCAAACGAGGTGCTTGAAATTCACTAGGGGACAGAACATAATTCTCTCACCGAGGTAGTGGTGGTGCATTACTGGCAGCACTATCCCATTTTTTGATATGAGTTTCTTAGCCTATTTATATTTTTGAGGCTATTTCCCATGGTGAGGTTAATGAGGAGGAACTACTTTAAAAGATATAAAATCCTTAGATCCACTTTCTATCTGACAGATGTAGTCTGAACAATGAATGATTTCCTTTCATGAGATAGAGGGGTAATGAACATTCTTGGTTGTGTCTCTATATAGAAATCGCTTGGAACTGATTGTTGTAAGAGAAATTCCATTATACATTTGGGAAATTCAATATGATTAATGAAGGAATTAATTATGTATTCATGTTCCCCACACACCTTATTGACAAATTCTTTTGGGTTATCATCATGGGAAGGGAGTACATTAGACCCTTCAACTTGAAGACAATGTCTTGGATGCAATTTTCTAGCTAAAGCTTTCATTTTAAGTGGTATAAAATACTTGTATTTTGGGTGGTGGAAAAAAATAAATAAATAAAATTCTTGTGAAGTTCTTCCCAACAAGCAACAGACCCTAGGTGTATATGACCATACCATATGATGGTTGGCCCATCCAAAGTCAGTTCAAAACATTGTAGCATGGTATCGTCTTGCTGCTTAGAAGTCTGCCAAATGGGCATGTACCTTGAGATATAGTTTTATAAGTGTTGAAGTAGAAATACCAAACAATTGATGCAAGTGAATATTAAATTCGAAAAATCTAAGGGTGCTATCATGTCATCTACCAATGCGAGATATTAGTTCCCATCAAATGGGATCGCCACTAATCGTGTCTCTCAATATTAATGGTGAGAAGATAGAGTAGCTATAAAATCATATTATCGGTGTTCCAATAATGAAGTGTATTTCTACACAATAGTGAAATGAAATATAATTTACATAATATTAATGTTCAATGACTCGTGGATTCACTAGTGGAGGAAATGGAGGAACGGATAGAGAGACCATTGGAGTCGTTAGAGGAACGACTAGATTCAGACCCTAATGTGGGTTATCATGACATTTTTGTGGGTTTGTTGGAACATACAAGAGTTTATATCCATATACACTAGTATCTAATCTATTTTGGTGCATAGGATTGGATAGATCAAGGGGAGGCAATTGGACAGGAAGGACATGTGGCTTTCCCTATTTACCCAGTGGAGGAGCGGCATAATTGTGCTGAGGATCACCATAATATGGATTCCACCATATAGGGAACTCATCCAAAAACTACTCAATGATCCTCTTATTACATTAAAATGGTTGTAGCATGGAATCCATGTCAAGGAAAACATATATATCTTATGTGACAAAAGATGGATCATGTAGCTTGGAAGTACAAATCAATCTTTTACCCTTGGTCTTATTATTACTCATTAGTATGGATTAAAAAGTTTTATAAGGTAGAGAACCATCCTTTTTAGAGAAATTAAACAATGATGATGTCCAATAGAAGTTTTGGTTCCCTAGGAGGTTGGTCCACAACATTTTTCCTTACCTCAGTATCCTCCTCCTTGGGAGAACCATGTTCATTAATATTCATTATGAATTTTCTTATAGGGTTTGGGGAAAGATATGTGGCATTGTGTTTTAGACCACTAGTATAGATTCCAAATAATCTATGGTGCACTACTAGATGATAAATTAATAATGCTCATAACCCCTCAGGTCAACTAACTGAATATGCCTAAAGAGGATATACATAGTCCAAATGGTCTGGTCGATGTACATGAACTAATCTTCGGCGAGCTACTCCAGAACATCAACACCATATGTAGCAATCATCCAAAACATCATAGGCAACTAATCAATGAAAAAATGTTTCCATGTGCTTCCCTACACTAAATAGGGATCCAACTGATGATTTACTAAGGCATGTATCATTTATGGCCAAAGAACTAGAAAGTACATTCATGTGGACTGCTACATTGGAGGTATGGATGATGGAGAAACTACTTTGACTACTAGCATATTATTATGTATTGGGATGTCCATATGAGTCGATGTGAATCATATCATAAGTTAAATATAGGACATAGTACTCACCATTTTATTATGGGTTAGAGAATTTGAATTCATATGTGGGTCTGTCAAGTGGTATTGGTCTATAATGTTCCAAGAAGAGTATTTGTTATCTTATATAGAGTTAGAGACTAAAGCAGGTGATGATAGAAAAAATAGTATTGTGATACTTTAGAATAGATCCAAATATTTTTCCATTTGAAAGTACCTATTAAAGGATTAGTAGATTCAATGGATCTATCCTTATAATATAAATAATCTCACACGCCAGGATCCTTTCATAGACTCTAATTAAAAGGATCAGTTTGGAGGATCCATCATTGATTTGAACACTAATTCATATTCTGAGAACCTATGTAGATTGAAAACAATTAGGATCATCTCAGATTTCATACTTCGATGGTTATGGATCTCCCTTCTTCCACAGGATAGTTTTTCATGACATGTAACATTTTGGGCATGAGGATGATCTTTGAGATGGTTGATGCGGAATCATAGATGAACCTAGATGAGACTCTTCCGATAGTGGGGAGGTCCTCCAAAATGGGAGATGACTTAGTTAGGGTAAATTTATTTGGTTCATCATGAAAATTTGGAGGAACTCGATGTTTGATGTTGGCAGAGTGGGGAGGACCTTAATTTCAGTGGGATGAGGTACGAGGAGAACCTAAACATATATCAAAATATAAAGAATATGGATGTTTATGTTGGTGAGAATTGGTATGAGGAGGACCTTGGTACTTGTTTTTAGATGCATAGGATGGACCTCCATTGTAGTGAGTCATGGATTAGGGAGGGCCTATACATTATATGATGAAAACATTGGGAGAACCTCCATGTGGGTTTCCTATTGAATAAAGAGGACCTTCGTGCTAGTTTGTAGTAGTAGCACGAGGAGGACCATAGTAATGAAGGCTAATGAAATGGGGAAAAATTCCACATTTTTCATTACTTGTTCATGAAGGACGTATACTTGAGTTGATAATGATATGAGGAGGACCTTCATGTTAATGATCTCTGACAAGGGGGTAGGGGTTCTTCGTATCAATAATTTTATTCCTAGAGAGGACCTCCATACTGAATGTCACTGTAGTGGGAGGACCCTCGATTTGATCAATGATGGGATCATGGGGAGGATATAAAAGTTGTTTGAAAGAGTGGGGAGGTCATTTAACCTTGTTGGAGATGGTAAGAGGAGGTCCTCCTCACAAGATATCATTAATACATTTTGTCCTTTGAAGAATTTCTAGGGTTCCAACAATGCAAAGAGCCAACTCAGCCCTCCTATGAGGCATCAGATGTCTCAATTAGGACTGGCGAAAGACAAATTCATATTATACAGTGATGGAAATGAGAGAAAAATGGGAGGATGATGTCATCGGCCAATAAATAAATAGAATATGATTCTAATGATCGGAATCCCTTGATCTTTTTCAGGACGATTGCAACCAATTAGCCGGACTTGGGATGGCATAATAAAGGTGTAGACCACTAATTCATTGGCATGAAGAACCATTTATTGGTGGTGAAAAAAGGCATGGTGGGAGACCCCGTTAGTAGAACCCAATAAATAATCATAGTATTGGTGACATGAAAATATGTAACATCCTCAACATATTGGATTGAATCATAATATTTATATAAGGTGGGGCTCCCAAATTGGTTGGATGTAGGGAAAGGGAGAATTGGATCCCTCTGCGGCCTTGGGTGGTAGGGTTTGTATGTTTTGGAAGCCTCCTAGAAATTGTGGGATATATACCTAATGGAAATGACCCCCTCTTCCTCATACTGTCATACGAGGCTATCGATCTCCCTCGTATGGATAATTCTAGAGGGTCATATGTTGAATGGTTTCTTAGGAGCCATTACTGCAACTCAAGTAATTGGGAAGGATGATTTTTGTGTTATTGAGAAATTATTTTCTCATACCCTAACATCTATGGGTGGAGGGATTGGTTTGATGTAGCTTTGGACCTATAATGAAATATGATTTAGTAATCACTATTGATACCTAGGTTAAAATGAAAAATTCTCTAACTTGTTCAATCAAACATTTTTATAGAGATATCAACAATGATGATGTCATAGATAATAATACACAATGATTAGTTGAACCAAATTCTAGTGATTTCCGCACCAAACCCATTATTTTCATAGAGGGGCCCATAACCGGGTATCTTGATCTGATTATATGTTTATCCGTAGATGTGTATAACTCTACTATTCCTCAAGTTTATGAGAAATGATCATTCCATTTCACTATTTAAGATTCCTATGATTCTATCGGGGTGCACCCACATAATGAGTCATGACACACTACAATTTCATTTGTTTCACTATTTTCTCACATTCCAAAGGCATTAATCATTTATCACTTTGTCACCATTTTTTTGTGGTTGAATGGGGATGATGGGATGTTGGTTCTTCCTAAAATGGATTCTTCCTTGGAATTAGTCCCTAATATCAGGTCTCCTTTATAGATTAATACATGTTGTGGAACCTATTTCTTAGTTCCCTTTCATCATAAATACCAATTAATTATGCTTATTATATATGGAAATTACATGGGGTCTTTAGAGGGAACAAACCATTTTTTCGTGATGTAGTCACGTTGGGCATCATTGGCATGTATGGACTCTAGAAAATTGGTCACTAATATTCCTCCTCATAGGACGGATTCACGAGGAATGGAACCCTAGGAATTCCATGTTGGTCTTTTAGTATCCTTTTCAAGTGGAATTCCTTCCATGATTTTCATCAAGAATCCAATGTCAAATATGGGTTACTCCATGATTATAACATCGTGACGATATGGAGGTTCGCGAGTTTAAAATTTTTCAGAAACTAAATATATTGATGAAAACACATGTGATGGTGGATTAGATAGGTATGTCTCTAGGAGGGTTATCCTATATGGTTTACCATGTATATTTAACATATCACACTATGAGGAAAAAACTGAATGTTGTGTGTCCCATAAAGGGATGGTTTTCACACTTTGATGGTAGGTCTAGACTTCACTATGGGTGGGTCATAGAAACATTTCCCATTGTGGGAGACGAACCGGTTTACCATTGGTTGGGATTGAAGATCATGGAGGCTTCCCACATACCCCATTTAAAGAATAGAGATCAATCCCCACATAGATTAGTTTAAGTTTTTGGGTTTATTTATTAAGACTTCCCATCGCAAGAGGATTTCTATTTGTTTGATTTTTTGAATTTTGTGGGTATTACACACTGAGGCTACAGAGGTTATACTAAGATAATCGAATTGGGTGTGTAGAGACCTGAATCTTGACGTACATGGACATTACATTACTTTTGCGGAATACTTAGTACATAACAAAAACACACACACAAGGATCGTAATAGTTTAGTGTCTTTGGAATCTCGGAATGTAATCTTCTAATCGTGGTGAAAGATCTTCAATATCTCCCATAATGATCTTCCCTTTATTTTACCTAAAACCTTTATTTATATCCTAGGGAAAAGAAAACATAAAAGGGTGAGCTCAAATGCTCAGTAAGGGTAAACAAAGGAAATAAAAATCATATCATATCTTTTTGAAAATCATAACCTGCAAAAGAGATCGTAATATCTTAACATGGAATAAATCATAGAACTGAAAATGAGATCCCCATAATCATAACATGAAACTTGAAACTTTGTGGCATGCACACATAATCGTGGAAAATCATTTCTTGTTAGTCATGACTCATTGCCAATACTATCTTAGTGGAAAAAGTCCCTTTCTGAACCGAGTCACCCTCGTTCCAGTCCTATTTCACTGAACCAGTATAACCTACCGTTCCAGCCATGTCTATCTCATGAGATATAAAATCTTTACCCAATGCATTGGAGGGAGATATAGGTCCCACCCATCTTATAATGAATTCTTTCTTATGTGTGCCACATATTCATAAACCATACATCATAGCGTAACCCATGTAGTAAAAATAGGATTATTAAACAACATGACATCATAAAACAATTCGTATAAGATAAAGGAATTCATAAAAATAATCCCATCACAACATAATCAAATCAATGTAATAATAGGAATAAAAACAGAACCTTTTATTATCTTAGATGGAAAATAATTTTGATAAAACACTTGAACCCCATTCTTGAGGAAAATATCCTTTCTATTTCAAAAACACTTTTCCTTTCTTAATATTTCATACAATTATAAACTAAAAGAATTTGATTAAAAATAAACTTGAAAACATTTAAAGGAAGATTCTTGGAAATATTTTTTTATAAATCTATTCATGCCGTATAAGTAAAAAAAACATTCTTCTCATACTTATGTCGGAAAAGTCAAAAAGTACCTTGTACGAAAAACGACAAAAGATTCCTTTCATATCTTTTTCTAAAAACTCACCGAGGGTAAAAATTGGATTTAAACAATTTTAGGTGAATGGAAATAATATTACATATTGAGGAAACATGGATGTAGATGATAAAATACACCCCAGTAAATGCCAAAGTATAAACAATCTCGGATAAAAATGAGATTGTGATATTTCCCTTACCTTAGGTCCGACTTGCTTTGTAAGTGTCCGAACCTCCTATATAATGATTTAAATCATGTTATTGACTAATTCCAGAATCATATTCATTGTTATTATATCATATATGGTCCACTTATGACTTTATATTACCCGTTCTTTTGTAAATTCATGTTAAAGTAGCAATTTGGGTAAAATCGTCTCATTTGTCGTTCGTGTTTTTAACTTGTAATTATTCATATGATTACATAGATCTTGATTACTTAATTCCAGATTATAAAACATGATTTATATATATATATTCATAATACACATAAATAATAAATCAGTAAATGGAACGAAATACACCGTTCATGGAGACGGTAGTCCGTATGTACGCATGAACGCTGTTTTCGTTTCCTTATTGAATTGAATGGAATTAAGTAGATGACATACATATAAATATAAATAATTCCAGTATCATTATAAGGTCATGTATTTCATTAGTACTTATTATATATACTTTATAATCATTCATGAATGGTTAATCATTGAGAATGAATCTCATCGCGTCATGGAGACGGTAGTCCGTACGTACGCACGAGCGATGATATCATTCCCATGGTCGTGGAATTGTGTTGAAGTGTATGTATACTATTTCAGTATCAATATCACTTTATAATAATCATATATAGTTACTCATTACACCTTTATACCCATCCAATTAAGGTGGTGGCGGAAAATAGATTACACCACGGCGTGGAGAGGGTATTCCGTACGTACGCACGCGCGGTGATTTCCTTTTTCCGTAGGATGGATAGAAGGTTAATTACAGCTGTTTCATATTTATAATAACATATCAGTATATAAGAAATACTGATGTTATTACTTTATCATGAAACAACTAAAGAAGAAGAAGTTGAAGAAGAAAGAAATTGAAAAAGATCGGTAATGGATATTACCTTTTTTGAAGCGCCTTTTCTTAGCCTCCACTTAAAGAACTAAGGATGGTCTTTGAAGAAGGCCAGGACCTCTAGGATGATACTAGGGAAGTGGAGAAGGGATTTTGGCAGGGGTTGGCCGAGCTTGAAGGCTCAAAGTTGTGTGATGAAGAGAGGGAGGAGGTGCCCTTTTATAAGGGAGGAGAGGGGCACCTTAGGAATATCTCAAAAATTATTTTATATTAAAGTCAAAATCGGTTTATAATGGTTCTAAAGGGTATTATTTAGAAGCTAAAGTGGGGATGGGTCGAAAGCCTATCATCCAATAGGATTTAGACAAGTTTAGGGTATTATTTTAACCTTATCAATTAGATTTAACTCTAAGTTAAATAATTTAACTTTTACCGTGTCTTTTTGTTTTCTTTCACTATATGGTTAATACACTTACTATAACATGCCAAACGAACCCCAAATTGTATATTATTAATAGATATGTCCTTATCTAAGTCATTTGGCCTAACCTTATATTTTTAGGAATAAAATAACAATTAATAATATAATATTTGATTTAAAAACTATTTTGTGTCAATTTTGACACTATTTGATATATGAATTTTGTGAATGTCATAACAGAATTATATGTTCAAACCAAGTTGATTAAATCATCACTAATATATCATAATAACCTAGAAAATTAGTTTAATTCATAAAAAGTCTTAAATTACATTTATTTTGGTATTTATAATATCAATTATGTCAATATTTCATTAATAAGATAATTACTGCATAATCTTTGTGTCATAAATAAATTACATTATTTGATATCTAAAAATAACAAATAAAATACCATCATGTAGGAAATCTTTTTATCTTTCTAATGAATAATTACAATCGAATTTATCTTATGTACAACTCCATATTAAAAATGTTTTAGTAAATATACTTTGATTTTAACTCTTTTAACTCTTCTTTGAATTAAATAATAATAAATGTCCTAATCTAATCCAAGTGGGCCTAAATGATAATAGTTTACACTTAAGGTTGTTTTTGGTCGAGATACACTTGTCCAATAGAATTAGGACATGTGTTAGGGTAATATTAATATGATTCTTACCCTTAATTACCCTATTTACTTTTAACCGTGGTGAATAAATGTAAAAAGTTACTATTCACCAAAAATTATTTTCATCTCATTGAACAACATTTTACTTACTGAAATCAACCATGTCTCTCAGATTTTTGAAATTCTATTCACAGAAGCGGTAAAATTAAGTTTTATGAAAAATTCAGTTTTTTATCTACAACTTAGTAGTTTCACTATTCATCAAAAATTGATGTTTTTCAGAACAATGCCAAAATTTCATCCTAAGCTATATTTCATATTCCGAATTCAAAAATGAAGTCTATTTTACCAAATTCATAACATTGAAGTTGCATTAATTAATTTTATAATTAAATCCCGTTGTTAAAACAAATAGTGTGTTTTTAAGAAACAATATCTATCAAAAGATTGACACTTGTTTATGTCTAGTTTAAATGTGAAATTACATCCAATGACCAACATTGTATTAAATTGTAAAAATATATTCTAAATATACTTTAAAACCACTCAAATTAATAATATATCACTATTAATTATTTTGATTAAAAAAGTTGTTTTTAATTATAATTTAGTAATTTTCACTATTCATCAGAATATGAAAGTTATCCGAAAAGTAAAAATATTTCACCTTAGGCTAAATTCGATACTCCGAATCCAAAAATGAAGTCCATTTTGAGATCTAAAATTTCTAAAATTTTAAAAGGTGGTTATTACTATTCATAACGGCTAGTTATAATAATATTTTAATAGCATATCGTTGTGTAGTGAAACTCGGTATTGCGTAGTACACACACTATCGAGGAAGGTCGCGATTGCGTGTAATGAAAGGCAAGTCAAGGATGTGTGTTGTGCATGCTCCTTTTGGTGTAGCGTACAACACAAGACATTAATTAAAAAGAATATTTTTCATAAAATCTCGGGCTCTTACAGGGTGAATGGGGCTTATGTGATAAGACATCCTAGATAGATGGAAGGAATTTACGTGGAGGTGGAGGATCATGTAAACTATGGTTGTATTATTGATGGATTAGATAAATGAGCTGGAATGGATGATATGGGTGTAGTGTTGTGATTGAACTTCATGGATGTTTCCTAAAAATTCTAATAGGTTTGGAATATATATCCAGGTATTTATGAATGGGGTGTTGTGGATTATACCTAATGAGAAAGCATTGTCAAAATGGGAAATGAGGTTGGGGATAATGCATGGAAGGTATCTAGATGTTAAGGGAATGATGGTGGATTATACCAAAATGGATCCCAATATGATAGGGGCATGATTGATTGGGTATTGCGTATGAGAGTTCAATCACCTAGGAGGAGGGCTCTGATGTTTACCATTGTTCCAAATTTAATCTCATGACAACATCCTACGTACTCTTTTTGGAATAAAAGAATCAAAACCAACATTGTTTGGAAGAGATGAAGTGGATTCATGGACACTAATATCCTCTAATCCTATGTCAGTCATGCTTGATTTGAAAAAGAAGAAGAAAAGGACCAGATGATCATGTCATGAAATATGAGTCATTGAGGGATGGAGTAGGACTTTCACAAAGAATCTTCTTGTGGAGGATAAAGTTTTGTGTTTTCAGGATATAATTAAAACGGGGGATAATTATTTCCATGTAATTCATACACATGAAATCCAATCAAAATAAGTTTCATGGTTTATGTATAAACAGCCTGAGGTGCATAGGGTGAAAATACCAAAAGGGAGAGGTATGTAGATCCGATGATGCGTTTATTAATAGGATTCCAATGACTATCCACCTATGTTATTATAAATAGGATTTCAAACTGTGTCATTTATACATAGATAAATCTCAACCTTGACACATGTGGAGAGATCACAGTTTAACATCATGTTTCGATGATGTGGGTTTTTGTAATATTAGGATCCTAGAGCTTATATGGGGGGGGTCAATCATCACCCAATGGATGTACATAACTCATACCCACCCACACATGATGATTGGATTGAATCACCAATTCCTAATGGAAGTGTTGTGGAGGAGTGATTGATAGTGGGGACCATTTTCACATAGTAATGAGTAAAAAAAATATCATTTAATGTACCAATGTGAAAATGAAATAGGAGAGGTACCACAATAGGGGAGGCCACATGAGGATCCCTAGAGTCACTATGTACAATACTGGAGGGCCGCACAGAAGAGGGTCTCACAAATTAGGGGGGATGAGTGAGAGATTATTTTTGTAAATCATATTCTTCTTGTAGGTCAACGGCTTCACGAATAAAGGGTCTTCATTAATCAGGTTGACCATTCCATTGCAAAAAAATTTGGATCAACAGAAATTTACTTCGTGAAGGTTGAATGCTATGTGAAGCCTCAAGAGCCCCAATGGGAGTCCTTCCATCCTAAAAGGCATGAACCTTCACAAAGGGTATCCTACCAAGGGAAGCATATGAATGAAGAATGAAAATGGGATATGGTGATGTTCTAATAGCTTAATAGATATATTTTTATCCCTGGTATTCATTTGTTAGGTACATCACAAAATGGAAGATCATAAGGTGAATCTTTGGGGTAACCATTATTTTAAGGTGGGTTGAGTACTCTTTTTATAGGTAAATGGATCTAGAAATTATCTGAGGCATGCCGAGATGAAAAAAATGATCTCCACTAAAGGGAATGAACCCCTTGGACTCACAGTGAAATATGAAAACTAGTTTAGCATAGGTGTGAGGCTCATATAAATCCCTAGAGAACCGTAAAATGCCTCTTTACTTCACGGTGCTAAGGGATCTCCATGGATGAACTTCGCGAGGAATACCCCATAGATGAGTTTTTGTCTATTTTGATCTCATATTACATCTCGATGACCAAGTATTTTCACGAATTATCTCCGAGTGTGTATATCGGCAAAAATAATATACATCATGGAAAAATCAATGAGTGGTTATATGAAATAATTCTCTTGGAAATAAAAGTGAGACCAGAAAACCCGTACCTTATGTATTCAATATCTTTACAATCTTTCTAACCAGTTATATAAGAAAAATATAATTATTATAAATCTATCCCAAGACAATATTCAATTATATTATACCCTATATGAATTTTATGACCTTTTATTAACTGTTTATCAATACAACTATGTTAAATTTATGTTTCGTGTGATGACAACATTGTTTTTTGCATGCATTGTGATTTGATTGAATTTTTTCCCACTTAATTATATCATGATTTCATAATATCTATAATTGTAAAATTTTAATAAATATTATATATATTCATTATATAAAGATTTATAATAATCTATAAAAGATCAAAATATGAAAAAATGTACACCATTCATGGAGACGATTCTTCGTACGTACACATGAACCATATTTCCTTTTTCAAGTAGTATTGAAATAATTTAAAGAAGTAATATATATATATATATTGGTACTATATAATTAGTGTTTTATATAAAACACTTATTTTTATTAAACACTTCGTTAAACCATTCAATGTAATGCATGTATGAATTACATCGCATTGAGGAGGTTGTGGCCCACATTTCAACAAACTTTATAATAGTATTTAGAAAAATGGAATGCATGATGTTTTGTATTATATAATAATTAAATCATAATAACTAAGTCATAAATATTATATATCTAATATTAGAATAGAATTTTAATCATTATTCCAATCCTTTAATGGGAGAAATGGAAGAATGAATGACATCAGTTTACAAGGCGATAATTCGTCATACACACAAATGATAACTATGTTTCAAATTTAATATAATTGTTTGTGAGTTTAGGTAATACAAAAAACCTATATGAATATATAAATATATAAATTACTATTGTTATTATATTATCAGGTAATAAGAAAATTTTGGGATGTAGAAAGAAATAAAAAATTATTGTTGAAATATGTTACGTCGTATTTGGTTATCTTTTTTTGGTTTGTGCCAATGTCCTTACATGGTTGGATTTAGTCCCACAGTTAGGCTTCTAGGTTGAGAGTGTCAAATTTTGGAAATAATTTAGGTTGGGTTTTGATGATCCAATGTGCATGATATTTTTGCAGAATTGATGGGGTGAGTTCCTGTTTATAGATGATTAAGAGTTTCATTCTGGTAAATATAATATAGTAAACACTATTGAGAGGTGTATCATACATCATATGATTCCAATAAATATAAATTATAGGTAAAATTCATTTTATGGTCTATATATTTCCAAAATGAATTTTTTAATTATTTTTACGTAATTATAACCATTTTGATAACGATTAGCCCCTAACTGTAGTCATTTTTACATTTATCGTTGTAATTGATTTAAATTAATCACTTATTATTAGGGTAAAAAATAATGTTTAAAATATATTAAATTATATATTATTCTTATCAAAAATATGAAATCTATTTTTACAAATTCATAAAATATAATTTGATGAAATTAATTTAAAATTAATATACCAGATTGAAATGGACAATGAGTTTTTTTAATGTGAAAAGTTTAAATTATTCAAATAATTTATTATCCAATTTCAACATGGGATTGATTCCAATTTCAAAAATTAGATTTAGTTCTGTAAAATTGAGATACTTATAAATATAATAAAACATAATATTTAATTAATCTATAATAATAAATTATATAAAAAAAACAATTTTCAATTAAAATTTATTGTTTTATCCTTCTAAAAAATTGAAACATCTCATAATAATACCAAAAAAAGCACTGAATATATATATTGATATAAAATTAAAAAAAATTATTTTAGTTTTTAAAATATTAATCATAAAATTTTGAAAAATTATATTTAAAATTGGAGCACAATTAAATGTCGATAAAATCATATTTTAGAAAATTACATATTTTTATTTATATAAATGTTTTTATTATTATATTTTACGTATAAAATATATTGTATGAGTGTAAAAAATAATTTCATATATATTATAAATATTTTTTTAAAAAATAAAAGTGGGTTTTTTAATTTATCGTGATAAATTTGTGTTTGTAAATAATATAAATTAATTTTCCTAAATGGAATTTCTGTATGTTTAAATAGTTCATACATTCATTTCTGTCTACAATAGCACCATAGGATTCCTATTACATACCAGAGAAAGTAGTATTATGAAAAAAAATTTATCACATTTGTAATGTTAATGCTAATGGATATATGGTAACTGAAACAATACATTGAAAAAATATTAATAGAATATATATTTTCTGCATTTATCGGACTTGTGTGTAATGCAGGATATCGATTGAACATAGAATTTTGCACAACACAGTCCAAACCATGTTGTTTATGTACCATAACATAATCTAT
This sequence comes from Viscum album, assembly GCA_963277665.1. Classification (NCBI taxonomy): domain Eukaryota; kingdom Viridiplantae; phylum Streptophyta; class Magnoliopsida; order Santalales; family Viscaceae; genus Viscum; species Viscum album. The sequence goes on along the minus strand of OY728158.1, from coordinate 1,353,986,650 downwards.
TTTTTCATGCAATTCATGATTACCTCAGTGTTAGGGGAAATTTTAGCCAACATAAGGAATTTATATGAATCAAGCTATATTGAGTGTTTCGTGAATTGTTGAATATTTAAATTATTAAATTAATTTGAAAAAAATGTTCAAAAACATTAGGGGTGTATCATTAAACCACCCACCATTAAATTAAATTCACCGGATCATTAATCTAGGTTATGAATGGATTAAAACCTAAAATTTCTTTTCATTGAAATTATCATCACAAAAGAAAACTAAAACATATTTTCATAAGGGAATGTTGGAACCATAATGGTTACCCAATGTAATTCATAACTAGGTTTCCATATAGGATTAAATAGGTTTTTAGATAATATTAAACTTGAAAAATAGTTAATAATTATAGATAGTGATAAAAATTAGTGATAAGAAGTATGTAAATGATCTATTGAACATTAAGGGCATGAATACCATATATCAATGATGATTTATATGAAAGTCAGTTCAATAAAAATGATGATTAAATGGAAAATATGTATCAATAATAGTTTCGAAGGGTTGAGAAATTATGTTTATTTATAATAAGATAAGAAAATTTAATTACTTTATTTTATTCATTTTTATATGCACAATCTCAACATTTTCTTGAGCCTTTCTTGTTTCCAACTTCATCTCTTACTCAGTGAATTGAAGGTGAATTTTCCATTCCTAAGGTACTAAAAATTCATGAGGTAGAATGATAATTCATTCAACATTTATTTGGTTGAAACCATCTAAAAATGGTTATGATAGGTTATCCAACATTAATAAATTCATATATAGTGAGATAATACATTTTTCACACAAATATAATTTAAATTTGAACATAATCAATCTATAATGTTTGACCTTATAACATAAAAGAGTGACGAAAATAAAAAACCTTACAAATTATGCCACGAAATTTTTCAAAAGGAATAGTACGTTACTCCCCCATATAACACAAATTATCTATTAGGTATAACATACAACACATGTGAATATATTCACCAGGTATTCTCCAAAAACTTGGTAATAACATGAATTAATATGGATCCTTATTGAAAAAAACATGCTTCTACATTGATAATTGGATATATTCCTTAAATACAAAAAATATATCAACTATAGAATTGATATAATAATATACCTTATCAACAAATCCATTATTAGTTCCTTGATAATCTATACAATCCCATTCACTGATGGAAATCCATCATATATTTTTCCAAACATTCTTTTCTCTATATTAGATTTTTATTAAGGGTTATATTACAGTGAAATAAACCTCTCCAACTACATTATCTTAGGGATTACTCTTGATTATTTCATTCTCTTTGGATTCGATGAAGTTTTCCAATTCTCTCCTCTTCTATACTGGCTCTGCTGATCTGGCCCAAAACAAACAACTCTATATTGGATTGAAGTGTTGTTTTTCAGATGCGTTTGGGACTATGGAGATGGAAGTAAGAGAAACATGGTTATCACAATTTTGATGGATTCATCCCTCGAATTATGTTGACCTTTTTGGGGTTTCTAATTAGGGTTTTAGTCCGAGTTTCTAATTAGGGTTTAAATCCCATTTCCCACTTCCACATTCATTTTTCTATAGGGTATGGGTTCCATCTCTATTCCCCCTTGTGATTTTCATCTTAATGTTTTACCTTTCATTCCACTGAAGTATATGTCCATCCTTGTAACTTCTCTACAAATCCTCCTAACCCTATTATCATAATTCATTTTTCCCTTCTATGTTGGTTGGGTGAATTTGATTCCATGTGATATTTGGGATGTGTCATAGGTGTGGTAACAGTTCTCGGGCATCGTTACATGTTGTAGACCTATCTAGTAGCTATATTACTTTATATTTATCATTGATGGTGGTTCTGTTTCTATTTAAAGGTTGTCGGTGTTGTTCAGGATAGAAGAAATATGTGGCGTTTAGAAGATGATGATGAATGTGGTAATGTATGAGAGATAATGAAACTGGTGATGATGGCACCAAACCATGTCATGTGGCGGAAAAGAATTTAGTGGGTCTCGCCATTATTATAATAATATTAATGAAAAATGAAATGGTGTCTGACACGATGGTTGTGAGACTCATGGAAGACATTTAGCTCAAGATGACACGTGAACTAAGATGGTTGATGAGGAATTTTTAATTTTTAATTTTTAATTTTGATTACTCATAGTTTCTTATACCATCTGTTTGAAGTAAAAGATTACCATTACTCCTTGATTTAAATTTTAGAAAATTAAAAAATGTATTTGGTAATAAGGGTTATATTTCCCTTAATAATATTTTCCCATGAACATCCCAATTCTAGTAAAAAAAATTCAATTCAATATTATCCATTAAACATATTCTCATATATCCTTTGGGAAAATCACAAACCAAACAATCATTACATGTTTCACAATTCATAATTCATGAACACAAATACATAAACACTTTTATTTTTCCACATCATCCTTAATTTATTGACACTACTACCTCATCCAATTACATAATACCACTTTCCCTACACATTCCACATGTAGTCTTATCATCAACAAAAATAAAACCATTACTCCTACAACCAAGGAAATTCATTTTAAGATCTCAACTCATATGACATAAATTTTTTAATTCTCATTCATTCAAAATTTAAAGAATTCAACCATTAAATATGTATTATGGATGGAATAATTATCTTTGTGTCATTTTTTTCCACATTCAAAACAACGTCTTGTTCCTCTAAAAGATTAAATTGGGTGATTCTTTCCACATTCTGTACACAAGGAAAATTGAAGCTTCATTTTTCCATGGCCTCCATTACCTAATCTCTTAGAGATCCCATTACTTCAATTAATTAGTTTTCTATATACTGGGTTCATGTACATGTTTTTAATCATGTTCTGTGAGAAATGATTTGAAATGATCATAACATCCATAACTTGATTGATCATACCATTTGACTACACATCCTCAAATTTTTCTTCACATTCATTATTAACCCAATTACATATATTTCTCATTATTTTTGAAAACCATATATCATTGTTTTAGAACCATTGTTTAATTGGAAAACTACATATTTCTGAAAAAATGACTTTTAGGATGTCTAAATTTTTACACTTTATTATAATTATATGACTCAATAGCCATATCATTTGTTACATACCTAGACATATCCATTGAAGCATTACAAGGGATATCACTATATTATTATCAACCTAGTTTCAAAATTTGACTAAAAAATTCAATAAATACCAACTATAACTACATTGGATTAACATAAATTTATATTATTTTGTTATAAACAAATATTCAATACATTAAAAATGTATACACTCGAGGAATCTAATATTTTAGTGTCTTTGAAAAGATAAAAAAGGTTATTATAACATGGTAAATGATATTCTATATATATTATAAAGTATTCCACTAGAATAATCAGACATAAATCATTTATTCATACCATGGGGAAATGAATCATAATAAAGGGGAAAGAACAGATTCTCAATAATGGTATACAAAGAGATATGTAAAAATTATCATAATCATAAGGGTGTGATAAAATGATAATGAATGTTTAAGATTATACCATGAATATCAAGTATCATATAAATCAATCTCATAATAATCATTTTTAGTTGAAATGTCATGAATCAAAAGGGAATCTATTTCCTAATCCATAATAGCATAACAAAGGAATAAGTCATATAATTTGTTCCAAAAATAGGAACCATATAAAATTTTTTCCCTTAAGATATAGATTATTTCAGAAACTGATTGAGGAACATCATGGTGGATATATGTACTAGGACAGAGAGAACAACACCCCCGGTCATGCCCATATCATTTTAGTGGAATGGGATAGTACACCAAACCATATTAGGTGTCAAATTTAACTCATTAATATATATTAGTAGTTATGGTTCACTACCAAGACCATCATAGCTGTCAGAGAACATTACTAAACTGAGTTCACTGACCCATCTATACATGTTAATCTTATGATATATAATTATTTACCCTATTGATTAGAGGGTGTTACATTTCCCACCCACCAAAAAATGAAATCCTGTATACGTTGGGTACAATATAATAAGTCATTGATCATATCATGGCCCATAAAATAGATGGGTTTCTTAAACATCATATCATAACCCATGGAATGTATTGGGAATCATAAAAATTACATTATATCATAACTTCTATAAAAGAGTAACGTTTTGGGAAAATTTCATCATATAATAACTTGTGAATATATGTATGTATCACATGAATTTTATCTTGGTATTACTTGTAGAAGGGAAATGAGTTTCATAAACAATATTTTAATTTTAACAATACCCATTGAATCAAATAACAAGAAGGTTGTTATTTATTCATATCACTAGAAAAGATTAATATATTTCCAATAATTTCATCATCGATGGAGAATATTTTTTGAATGGAAACATTATGAATTTCAAAATAAAAATTATCCTTTGGTTTAAAATAAATTTCTTATCATAAAATTTTTTCAATGTCATTATCCTCGATAATAGACTTAAAAATATAATGTAATAATTAAAAATAATTTAAAACATTAATTGATAAAAATAATCCTTCCACATTGAAAATTTATTTTTAAAAAATAAAACACTTTGGAAAAAAGTTTTCTATGAAAATATAATTAAAAATTTATAAAGAAATAATAAAAATATTGAAAACAGTTTTTTAAATATATACTTGAAAAACATATATGGTAATAATGAAAAATATTTGAAGAGAACATTAGAAATTATAAATATAAAAAATAACTAATATATCATATTAAAAAAAACCATTTTAACATTAAAATTATTCACTAAGGAGATGAAGGTGATATAGGGTAAATCATTATATGTTGAACATTCCATTGGAATGAAAAAATGTTTAGAAAAGTCACCTGATCAAAATACGGAAATAATCTTACTTTTTAAATTATTTCAAAAAAAGGTTAATAATGGATTAAAATCTATTTTAAAAACCAGATGTTTATAATAATAAAACTAAAAATCAATTTTTTGAGAACATGGTTTTGATAGAATACATATTTCTTTCGAAAGAGATAAATAATGTAATATTTTTATAAAAAAATTCATAATTATCAAAAGAAAAAAATATTGGAAAATTGGTACCTTTAAATTATTAAATCTTTTATAATTATATGAGAATAAAATACATGATATATATTGAGAGACAGAACATAATATTTCATCAATGGAAGCATAATCATAAAAAATCATGATAAATTTAGAAATTGTTGCAATAAATTGATACCAAATTTGAAACATTGAATCAAAATCCCCGGGAAGTAATAAAATTTATCTTAACATAAAATATAATAACAAGAAGTATTTTTTTATAAAACAATTCAAAGGTAAGTATATAAAACATATAAATGAATATAGATGCATAAACTAACTTCTGTCTCGAAGAATGAAAATTGAGACAAAATTACCATTCGATTTGAAAACATTGAAACCATAGAATACACGAAAGATAGATCCTAAAATGGGAATTTAAATACCACTAAATTTAATTATAATAATAATAAAATACATTAATTTTTTATATATAAACCTCACAAGTTGAATTATTTCTAAATATGGCTACATCTCGAAGAAATAGAACTGACACTAGGAATCCTATACATTAATTATTGACTATTTTTATAGAGGTTAAAACATTGTGAATAGTAAATATATGAATATTATAAATATATTAAAAAATAATATACCATTAGATCATACCATGTATTAGTTTTTTATTAACTTATATTATCCATTTATCCAAACTTCCTTGTTAATGTTACTTTTTTGGTAATAACTCCTTTATTTTTTCTCAAGTTTCTTGATTAGTTAGTTTTTTTGTCCTCTTATGTAATGATTTCATCATATTCAGAATGATAAAAAATAAATTAATATCATATATTTTTATTACATTTTAATTTATAGTAATATAAAAAATACCTAAAATAGAAATGAAATTAACCATCATGAAGATGGTAGGTTGTATGTATGCCTGAACGTTGTTTCTATTTCCTTGTTGTAATGAATGAAGAGAATTCAGTGATACATACATATATATAAATTATCATTACAGTATAATATTTATTTCATATATAACACATATTTTTATTAAGTCCATTCTTAATTCATTTGATGTAATGCGTGAATGTATCACATCATGTTGATGAGGCGGTAGTCCACACATCAAAAAAAAGTTGTTGTATTTCCAAAAAAAAAAGAACGAATGAATGTATATGTAATATAATAATTAACTATGAATAAATAAATCTAAAATATTATATATATATATATATATATTATTCAAATATAAATATCATTATTATTCCCATCATTGAATGGTGGAAATGGAAGAATGAATGACATCTGTTCATGACGCAGATGTCTGTCGTACCCGTAAATGATGATTGAATATAACATTTTATGGTTGTGTGTGTCAGTGTAGTTGGTGACAATAACATATCTTTTTATGTATATTTATCATAATTTATTTATTATATAATAATGAAATATGAATGATTTAGGTGGATTATATTGAAAAAAACAAATCTTCTTGAAGAAGGTCGTCACATCTTCTTTGGGTAATTAATTTTGGATTGCAGAAATGGGATTTCGTGGTTGTAGGTCATCCCAAAGTGATGTTTAAAAGTATTGATAATAGATATTTGTATTATATTTGGGATGTTTTTGGATGATGAAAAGGTTTTGAAATGTGTGATGAAGTGATGGGGTCGATCCCTTTTATAGTTGTTGTGGAGTGACATTATTGTAAATATAAAAAGGTAAGCTCTATTGGGATGTATCCCATATATAGTGTGGCTCAAATAATGGTATGATATTGATATAGGGGAAAATAAGGTTTATATATGGATATATAATATATTTTTTACAAGTTTCTATGTAATTTTTCTCTTCTTATAAATTTTTACGACTAAGTAAACTTTTTTTACCTTAATCACTACATTAAATTTTAATTTCATTCAATAATAATGCTTGAATTTTTTTTGAGATTTCTAGAAATTATTAATTATTATACATTAAAATATTGAATCAAGTTTTCCAAATTATAAAAAAATAATTGGTAGATGATAATTAAAAATTAATCATACAGATTGGATGGGCCAATAAGATTTATTAATGTGGAAACATTAAATGTTTGATGTGTTTTTAAATAAAATTTCAATGTGAAATTGAAACCAATGACCTATGTTTTTGTTAAATTTTATATAACATAAACAATCATACTTTATTTCAAATTTAAATTATAATTAATCATTAAAAATAAATTATATGAAAACACAGTTATCTATTAAAATTTGGGCTTTTTTAATTTTGATCAAAAAATAAAACATCTCATAAATATAACAGAAATTAAACCCATGTAAATTTGATATTACTTTTTCAAATATGATGTTGTTTTTCAAATAAAAATTATACAAGTTCCCAAAATTAGTTTAAAAATAGGATATCCATTAAAAGGATGTAAAGTTAACTTTTTGAAAAATTCATTTTATTCATTAAATTGGATTTATTCATTTCTTATACTTATAGAATATATTTTATGAGAATAAAAAAATTAATCAACATTTAATATATAAATATTATTTACAAATTCATAATAAGTGTATTTTATAATTTATTGGGATAAAATTGTGACTGAACATAGAAAAATATTTCTAAGAGAAAATGAATTAAGATATTTCTATACATATATAACTTTCATTTATAACTTATTGATAACAAAATAATTAATTTTATATAAACATTTAAATAATTATTTATTTATTTATTTAATTTTATTTGTAATTTATATTCAAATTTTTATGTTTTAACTATAATAATAACATAATTAAAATTATTATTTTATTTTTATTGTTTGGTAAAACTTGTCCCTGTGTGTAATGGAATTTATCAACGACACACAGTTAATTGTGTGTACTAGAGAAAAAATACTGTTTTCATGCACTGCAAAATAATATAAAGGTTTTCCGATGTTCATCATTGACATGGTGTTTCATGAAATGCATGTTAAACTGAGTGCTCCTATATAATACAAGATATATTCATCATTGTGTTAAATATTGAATATTGAAAAAAATAATTACATTGAAAATATATTTCACAAAATCCCAAGTTATTAAAATTTCATACCTTTGAACTGGTTCTCATCTTTGAAAATAAAATACCTAAAGAAAATAATACTATCTAAACAAGAAAACAATGAGATACATCTCAAGGATCTTTTTACATGTCAATGTCTATAACTATAAAAACACACCGAACAAAAACACTAACAAAACACACAACATAGTCACATCACCAAACATGTATATCATAACAGCTCACCAGGAAGAACACTAAAGTATCTAACACAAAATATTTAGCACTAAATTTCCAACAAACTAACTTCACGACCATATTAAAATCTGAAACGACCAAACAAATCACTATAATAACAAATAAAAATCTATGACCTAAGAACATTAATTATGTAATCTAGTCTTCCTTTTCATGATATTATCCAATTTGAGTAGATCAAACTCACCCACAATGTTTTAATCATGTCATAGTTAATTTTTAATAATTATGAATCATGTGCTACCTTATTTATATTTTGGGGGTTTTATTACACATAAAAAAAATTGGTAAACAACACATCTCAAAATAGTACAAGATCTAAACATAATATGAGAAGAAAAAAATGAAAATACTCAAAATTTCTCCATGTACTAGGAATAAATCCTCCTATATCACTACTAAGTTCTCTAATACTTGGCACTGTGACTCTATAACATGGAAACAAATGGAATTTTCCTCTCATAATGCGAATTATCTCGATGATATTGGTTATCTTCCAGCTTCTCACTGAACATTGATTCATCGATTATATTTAAATCTCTCTATTAAATAATACTGGAGACATCGTGATGATATTAATGACACCAAGGAATTTTTACGACATCATGGATCCTCTATTAACACAGTGTTTTCACCAATATATTATCCACTATAATAAATCATCCCAACAATCAAAAGGTAGTAAAAATAAAGTGAGAAATCTTACTCCCTCAAGAAAACCTCAACTACCTTCATCGATGGTATACAATATAGAATATGTAGTCTCCAAAATAGAATTTCAATGGAATATACCTCTGATCATTGTAATACTGTTTACATCCAAATGCTACCATAATCATCTTTCAAACCAACTAGATGATCAAGATCATCCTTTAATCAACATCTGGACCAAGAGCTACTGACTTGTTGACCCTTTTCAACACAATGGATAATTACGTGGTTTCCCATAAAAAACACAACAGATATACATGTCTGTCAGTGTGTGATAACATTTCTTATATTAATACATGAATAATGGAAGCCAATATACCCATGCTCCACCTATGTCATATATTCTCACTCACAACACATCCCCTATAATTATGTAGGTCTTCTCTCTCTACCCATCTATCTAAGAGTGTAAAGCAGTGCTACTGAAAATTATGGAGAAACAATAAAAAATTATTCTCATACATAATAACTTGGATAAATAGGGATACTAATAAAATATCATAGTACTTGGTATCCAAGGAATGATAACAACATAGAACTCATATTTTCTGATAGAAGTATTATTTGAACAAAACTCATAGATCAGCATAAAAGGGTATGAATTCATCAGTCGATCCACCAATGCCTAATTTGTATCACATATTCCAGGATATCAAGATAATCCTATGAAAAAATAATACTATATTTCTTATAATTATCATAAGATAACATCCATGTAATAAAAACCCAATTTCAAGATGATGATATTATTTCACATGCGAAAAAAATATAAGACATCCATAAAACACTGACACATTTCATTCAAATAGAAAAAAAATGTCTTCCCTAGAAATGATACCTATACCTCAAAAAATTAAGTATGTGTAATGGTTAGATGTTAAATTCATATAAAAATATTTTAGGAATCTTCAATTGAATAAACAACATCACTTTGAATTATACTCAGTTCAAAGAATCCTCTGAACATACCTCAGGTGAAACGATATGTCCAATACGGTTAGGCATCACCCCTACCTCATTTTAAATCAACATATTATCCCCCAATTAAAACATAAAATATTACTCTATTGTCCTATGACAAAGGAGACATCAACCACTTTCCACATTTATTTCAAGATTCATCACTGTAATATCATCCAATAATTTACAACCTTTTGTAAACATTGGAGACCTATCCCCTTTTGATTTTCTACTCAGTACATCAAGACCATGATTCACTTTCTCATGTTCTATGATATCACAAAATATTAATCATGATGAAACATCATCCTCCCCCTCATACATATATTTAGATCTGACTATGAGAAAAAAGTATTTCTTGTTATTTTGTTCTGTGAAAACCACAAAACACATGCTGATGAGATAATTCCACAACAACGTTATCAAAAACAAAAGTGATACAATATCCCTGTCTATGGTAGAATAGTTACACAAATAGATACATATATAAATATACCCAAAAAAGAAAAGGACCCTCTTCTAAAAAAATATGAATAAAAATTGAAATCATTTGTAAGTATATAAAATAATTAATCAATTGAATAATAAATAATTAAACAAATAAATATTTTTCAAAAGCCTCTAGGCATTGTAATATACATATAACCATGGCACAATGATATAAAAACAGGGAATATGGGATAGTCATACACAATCATGTTATAAAAATGAAACAAAAATAACAAATGGTAGAACCACTACCATCTCAATAATGTTCTCTATCCTTTTCTCATATGATCCTTCTAAGGAAAAGTGTATCAATACTCCGATGCATGTAAAATTTCCTTCTCATTACCTATAATCAAATAATTATGTCTAGTTCAAGAGGAATAAAATGTATGGTGTGAGATTAAATTCAAGTAGGAAACCACCAATGGTGTTTAGGATTAATCTATACAGTTCTCGTAACCAAATATGTTTTAGGTATTAATACTATATTATCTAATTTGAATAAACAAAAGATGGCTTGATTAGGTCCCAAAAGACACATAGTTTCTCTACCTACTTTAGATCAAGGCCATAATTAAATTTATTACCATTAAATGTATATATATTGTAATATAATATATATAGTGTTATATATTTCATCAACATATATGGAAAATGAATGTGAATATGTAGGTGGCCATATACATGGAATACTAGGTGATGGGTGGACTATGGCATAACTCATATATCCATGAATAATTTAAATGATCATATAAACCCATGTAATTGGGAATATTCCCTATATCCCAAAAATAGTGAGAGACTTCATGCTCAATACTACTTATTGTGAGTGTGACATAATGAAAATACTGAAGCCATGTGACTTGGTGCATCATGCCTATCATCCAAACAGTTTGTGTGGTGTGAGGCATCCCGTTAAACAACTGATCAAAGGGAGTGCGATACATTCCTGATCAATAGGATCCTTACATTCATTTAGTAACCCTTTTCAATACATAAACATATTTATAATAAAATAAATTAGGTATTACATCTCATGTATCCTAATAGCGATGAAAAATTACATAAAAGCATTATTAGTTACATAGAAAATTTTATAATGTGTTTACAAATGTCATGGCCATACCATCCTTTATATAATTCAATTTGATCCATTTAATTATTTATAGAAGATAAACTAATAATTGAAAATAAATACCAGTCAATATATTTCATTCAATTTAACAATGAGTGAAAATTCAATTAATAATATTCAATAAGCCATTTATATGGTACCTATATTAAAGGGAAAATTAAATAACTAGAAAATTTATATTAAAAGATAGGCCATGCACATTGGAGGTTCTTTAGTTCTATTTAACCATTATATAATAGAAAAAAATAAATTTATAATCCATGTGTAACAATCTAAAGGTGCTCCAACTATTTAAACAATTTATTAAAGAGGGAAATTCTATTTTCCATGCTGAAGGGGTGTATGTAACAAAGGTTATTATTATTTAATATGATAAAAAATTATTAATAAGAATCTGCCAAGGTGCATAGATCAATTCAGTATAAATAACCCAATATAAAGGTGGCATAGGGAAAAGGTTTACATGAGACACAATTATAGAGTGGAGAAACACAAAAACAGATGGGGAAAATGAGGAGGCCACCTTTCATAGGGAAATTGATTAATCCATATCAGATAGAAGCCAAAAAATTTAGGTACATTCATAAACATATAAAATTGTATCAGAATCCTTGAAAATACGACAAAATATCATGTACCTAAATAGAAAAAGGGACATAGTGATAAACATTGATAATAAGGGAGTGTATTGTAGATCTTAATGAGATTTATTTGATGATTTAGAAAGACCTTAATTTGGAATTCAGATTGGAGATTAATTTCAATACCTATGTTGATCTTGAGTTAGTTTTATGGGATAGAAGAACCAAATTCATCCATTGGATAAAATAAGGGATATGAGTAAATAGATAAATATATTTAATAAATGGAAGAAAATTTTATATCAACCTTAAAATAAGGGGTGTGAAGTTAAGGCCCATAGTTTCCCAAATTGTGCGCCAACCATAGTTGAGTTAATGTTTATGGATTTTTCCCACAAGGTTATAGATTATGGTACTTGAAACCATGCACAAAACATTCTAACTTCCACTATCAAATGGTTTAAATTTCACTAATGTCCATGTGCTATGAGTCACATGATTTCATATAAATTTTTCAGCTTCTAATTTATATATATTTCACCCTATAAATTTATGAAAACAATTATTCTAGTTCGATAGAAAACATACTATTAATCATGATGCACATATATTTTAACCATTTTATGGAACTCTGGGATCCGAACAAGCCTAAGATATTCATGGGGCCCTCCTTTAGCCATAATTAATGTTTAATAATGATGAAAAAAGTATTTATATTGAGAAAATATATTATACATACCATCATAAAAAAATATGTGAGTACAACAACCCCTCCACGAAGAACCTCTTCCTCATGTTTCCCTTCTGATGCTCAAGAGGAATCTTCTTCTAATTTCTCCATTCTCATAGACAATATATCAGTTTCCAACTCCTAGATCTCGTCATTTACACGGTCATGATTCCGTAACACCATTACCAAAGGAACTAACCTACATAGTAGTGTCTTCAGTGTCCAATCTATAATATGATCTTCATAATATACAATGGATTAATCTACATCCAATTCACCCTTACCAGGATGAATGAAATGTGACTAGTCTGGATGATATAAAAGAAATAGATATGTGAAAGCCATTATGCATCAACCAATATTTTTTATGAAGATAAATCTAATAATCCAAATTTCTAATCAATTTCAAATACTTAAGGGTTTTAATGAACCTTGTTGAGATCTTACCCTAAATTTGTATATGTCTATGGAAAAATCTAGGTGACTCACAAAAGAACACATAATATGTATCGTGGAACTCAATAGGTCACAAATGTCTGTTGTCATATGATTTATGTATGGAATGAGTTTTCATCATTCACTTCTTGGTCATTTGGACCATCCATTTATTTTTTACAAGATGTTTTCTATTAAAAATGATCGTATGTCGATTCACTGTTTGAATTTAACCCCTACACCATTGTAATAAACAATTTTATATTGAAAAATTATGAAAAAAATAACATTTATCAATTCATATTTGATTCAATGATTTTGTGTTTAACATTGGTAAAAATGGAAATGTTACATTTTTGGATAATCTCATTGTTGGTGCAGGTGATTTGGAGGCCCTAGAGATGATCCAGAAGGAAAATTGGTCAAACTGCATGGGATCCCAATGACTTATATTCCCAGTTTTTAACATTAAAGGAAATAATTTTATCCGAATGGGTAGAAATTTTATTGGGTGATTAAATCCTTCATCAGCTATAACTAATATCATTGAAACCGAGCCCCATTCTTCCACCAAATGGTCCATCTGAACCATTCATTATAGCATAAAGAATCTAAAGAGAAGATAGAAGTTTGGTTATATATTTTGACAATATCTCCATATTTAGATATTCAATGGACTCTATCTTTGACATGATGATATTAAGGAGATCTCACAACAACCATATCTTTTTTCCACATCGATATAAAGCCAAATAAAAACCCAAATCCTAGAATCAATTTGTATCACCACAATTAGGTGCTCCAAACCACTTAACATTTTGACTGTAAAAGGTCCCACAGGGAACCTCATTTTCAAGTTAAAACCAGAATGAAATATCTCCCATTTTGGAGTCTTAGAGGAGTCTTCTCCTCATCCTATAAATTCTGGAGTCCCCTCTTCTCCTAGGGGAATCATGAATGAATAAGGAGTTCTACCCAAGCATCCACATCCTCCCAATGTCTATAAAAGTGGTGGTTGATCGTTGTGAGGAGGCTACACCCATGAAGTTGGAGTTAGTCCACATAATTATATACTAGTCATTTGTATATTATGGTTTGAATTGTTCTTTCATATGTATCTTTACTTTTTCTGATCATCTAATGGAAACTCATTTTATTTCAAAACCTATTGGTGTGCAATTTTATGTCTGTGTCTTATGTTGTTCTGATTGGAAAACACAAGAATAATTTTCCTACCGAAACATTTGAGATTTCAATGTTAATTTACTAAACATAAAATAAGTTACATTCTTGAATATTTGTTCAATAATACCCCACTTTTATTATTTTTTATTGAAAATACATACTCAAATCCTATCAAGGAGCCTTGATATGAAACCTAATGTATGAACTAGACTATAAATTAACCTTAAAATAATAACCAATTTGACATGTCATGAGAGTGCGGTAAATAAAATTCCATTATTGTAGAGTGATTTGGGTTTTAGTGCATGTTTTTGATAAAATATTTGTAAATGTTTTGAATGTTTATTTGTTTTATCTTATACCATTACCCATATTTTTGAGTTATGATTCATTTATTTTTTAGGATTAGTTCATGAAGGTTTCCACTTTAGGATACTTACCACCATTAAAACATGGACCAGATATGATCATACGTCATCCACCCTGAGACGCACAAGAAACCCATTTAAAGGAATTCCCACCACAACTAGATACATTTTTAAACCCCTCTACTTCTGTAACAAAATCAGAACCCGAAATTAATGAGTATAACATGAATGAAAATAACTAGAAATTAAAAGAACTAAACATATCTGATGATGAAATATAATGAACCTATTTTCATATATAACCTGAGGAGCCCAATTTCGAAATAAAATCTAGTCTAATTCACTTATTTCCATAATCTAATGGGCTTATTGGAGAATATAAACATAAACACCAAAACTTATTTCATACAGCGTTTTCTACCTTAAAATAGGTAAATATTCAAGATGAATGAGTAATGTTAAGGGTATTCCAATTTTCATTAGATGATATTGTGAATGATTATGGGTATTATGTTAAATCACCAATTATTGGTTGGTCAGACATGAACCACCATTTTATTGAAAAATATTTCCCAGCCTCTCAAACTGCAACTATAAGGAAATAAATATGTGGTGTAATGAAAACAAAATGGGAAACATTACATGAATATTTGGAATTATTTAAAATGATATGTTCAAATTGTGCACACCAAAAAATAAGTGATCTATATTTAATTTTGTATGTTAATTAATGATTAATCTCTATTGATCGAAATATTATCGATGCTGCTACAGGTGGTGCACTAGTGGATAAAACCCCAATTTCTACAAGAACCATTATTGATAACATACCACAGAAAACCCAAAAATTCGGTATAAGGTCTAGAATACCCATTCGATGTTTACATAAGGTGTAATGTACCGAATCTGAGAAGAAGGTGGACACAAAGTTTATAGAGGTCAGTACCCCTCTTAGAAAACATTCTTGTTCCTAATGGAAAAATGAATCTTCATCTCCCATATATTGGGGTATATGTTCTTCTGACACCCACTACACTAACCCATTCTTCCAACTAATAGAAAATTATGAAATTTCTAAGGTAATCATTTTACGATGCCTCTATAACTATCCTTTATGGAAATAACCATACTATTAATCTAACCATGGGTGAAAAAAACTAATTCTTGTAGGAAAGGGTTATTCAAACCAACCCTAACAACAATGGAACTGACCAGAGAAGAGTTGTAATCCCCCACCACCTAGAAATCCTCAACCACAATAAAAACATTTCCAATAACCCCCTCAAATACCTGAGCCTAGACTAAATGACTTGATAAAACAAATGGATTCCAACAATCTCTAATTCCATAAAACCACCCAAGAATCCCTACAAGACCAAAAAACATATTATGGAAACTAGATAACTTGGTGGGGGGAAATCCAATGTAATGGGTCAGAAAAACTACCCTCTCAACCACTTATTAACCATACGGATAAGGGAAATTTCAGTTCCATCAACTTTGGGAGTTGAACACAACGTAAAAGCTGAATGTCCCCTCTGATGTATGCATTCCCTCTTAAGGAAACTGGCATACCAACCATTGAAAATGTTCCAAATGTTGAAAAAACTTTTATGAAGATAACTAAGCCAAATAAAGGAGTATGATTTTTAATTATTCACCTTTCCCAACCATTCCTCTTCCATTTCCATAAAGGGCCACCAAACCGAGCTAAAAAAAAATGAATAGGATAATGAAGTATTGGAATATTTCAAAAAAACAATAGGTAAACATTCCTTTGAATGGTTATGTGATGAAAATTATATGATACAGCAAAATTATGAAGCATTTTTGTATATATAAATTAAGACTATGAGGTGATTAAAATTTGAGCTTAGGGATAAATATCTCCTTATTGATATATCCTTCACCTTCTACCAAATGGAATTATTTGGGAACATTCTTGATTCCTTTCAATGTAGTGGAGAATTCCTTTTCAAATGATATTATTGATTTGGGTGCATCTATTAATGTGATGCTTCACTGTATTTACTCTTCATTTCATGTAAATGAACTGAATCCCATTGGAATAATTGTGTAACATGGAAATAGGGGTACCGCACACCCCTCTGCTGTGTTATGGGTTGTTCTTCTGAGGGTTCAAATTTTAATTTTTCCTACTGATTTTTATGTGCTAAAAATGGAAGATTATACAATGAATGGTCATGCCCCAATACTATTAGGTAGGCATTTCCTGAAATCCACCAAAACTGCAATTAATATCCACAATGGTAAATTATCTATGGTGTTTGGTGGTGACATAGTCCACTTCAACATAATTGATTCCATGAATCACCCCTCAGAATAACATTCTCCTCTTTTTATTAATTAAATTGATGTACCACTAACCCTGAAAACACATTTTCATTCCCCTGATAACCTTTATGAGTTTCCATCATTTATTGAAATGATAGGAAATGAATCATGAACATAATGTGCTACCTATCTTAATAAATTCGTTCATGTTTATTAATTGATGATTTCTGGAACATAGACAATCACATGGCCATCGATGAAACTAATATGCAGGTAAAATATCATTACTCACCTAATGATGAGTCTATTGAGCAGTTAGATAATATTATTGACCTCTCATTTTGACTCACACTCCAATCATTCAATAATCTAAAGGACTTCTAACTAAAGAAAATGACTCAATGTTTAAAATATTCAAATCTTGAGAATGGATACATGTTTCCTGTCATCATTACTAGTTCACTCTCTCATGATCTTGAATTATGACTGCATTAACTTTTGATGTAGTATAAACACTCGTTAGGATATAAACCTATTGACATTTCAGGTATTAGCCCCTAAATTTCCACACATATTATATTATTAACTGATGGGGATAAACCAGTGAGGGAGGCAGAACAATAATCGACCCCAAACCGATTAGATGTATTTAAAAAGGATGTCATAAAATTATTGGCCGCTGGAATCATTTAACCAATATCTGATAGTTAGTGGGATAGTTTAGTTCATGTTGTTCCTAAAAAATGGGTATAACGGTAATTAAAAATGAAAATGATGAATTGGTTATAAGTCGTGTGAAGAATATTTGGGTGTATGTTTAGACTATTATAGATTAAATCAACACAATAGAAAGGACTATTTATTATTTCCATTCATTGAACAACTGATAGAGAGGTTATTAGGGACTTCCCATTAAAGTTTTCTTGATGGCTATTCTGTATACATTTAGATCCGTATTTCCCTAGATGATTAAGAAATGACAATATTTACTTCTCCATTGGCACATTTTCATATAGGAGGATGCCAATTTTTCTGTGTAGTGCTCTAGGTACATTCTAGCGATGCATTGTTTGTATTTATCGGATTACATGGAAAATTTCCTTGAAGTATTCAGGGATTATTTCACTATTTTCATATCAACTTTGGAAGAATTTTTTATTAGTCTTGGTTTATCCCAACATCACTGTATTGAAATGAATATCATATTAAATTATGATAAATTCCATTTCATGGTGTGGAAAGGTTTAGTTTTGCGAAATTTCATTTCTAGGGATTGTATCCACGTAGATAAATCAAAAGTGGATGTCATTTCTTCCTTAACATTCTCCAAAAATGTATAGGATGTGCAGTCATTCTAGGTATTTCTATATTTTTCCATCATTACATTCATGAAGTTCGCAAAATTACACTCCCCCTATAACAATTTATCCCAAATAAAAAGGAATTAGTTTTTTCTAATGACTTTGAGGATACTTTTTATAAGTTAAAATGTATTCTCACATAACCCCTAGTAATACAACCACCCCAGGGGGATTTACCATTTGATATCATGTGTGATGCCTCAAAAATATACAGTTGGGGTAGTCTTATCAGAAAAGGGTCGATCAAGTCCCACATGTCATATCATATGCCTCACGTACACTGAACACTTCCCAAGAAAACTACAACAAAACTAAAAAATAGTTTCTTGACTTAGTGTTTTCCTTTGATAATTTCCGGTCATATATTTTAGGTTTTAATGTAATTGTGTTCATAGACCATGAATCCCTCCGTTATCTCTTTCTAAACTACATCTCATTCACTGGATTCCCCTAATTCAATAATTCAAATTCGAAATTTAAGAAAAAAATAAACATAGAATGTGGTGGTTGACCATATTAGTATAATCCACCAATCCTTGGATACTCACTCATCCCCATGTATTCCTTTAAATTACATGCCTTTAATTGATTAGTTATACCAAGTGAATGATTATGTTACTTGGTATGCTGAAATTGAAAATTATTCGATAGCATCTTGTATTCCTCATGAATTTAATAAAAACTTGGATGACTGTATAAAATAATTGTCTTGTTGTTACATTTTGGATGACCCATAACATTGGAGAAAATGTAGTAATAATATATTTAGGCATTGTGTAATAGATAGTGAGTTTTAGTACATCCTTATGTTCTACCAAACTCTTGCTTATGGGGGACACTTTGGTCCCAAACGAACTGCTTGTACGGTCCTATATTCTGGTCTCTTTTAGAGATCAATTTTCAGGATTCCAATGATATCTATAAATACATTACTGGCAATCAATGAATGTTCAATGTGTCTAAAAGAAATTAAATCCCATAAATACACTTTATCCTCCCTGAATTTTTCAATTTTTGGGGCCTTGAGTTTATGGGATAATTACCCAATTCATTTGAGAAACATTACATTCTTCAGGCAGTGGATTATGTTTCAAAAATGGTAAAGGCATGATCCATAAGACAAGATTATTCATGAACAATTATAAAGTTTTTTAGAACCTATGTATTTCTTTAGGATTGGATTACCAAGGTGCATCATTAGTGACCATGTTTATCATTTCTAAAACCGAACATTGAAATCTCTTTGGCGTTGGTATGGGGCCAGGAATAGAGTGTCTATTTCTTATCACCGACAAACCAATGGTTAATATCAGTTTTTAAGTAGAGATGTAAAACAAATTCGTGAAGAAACGGTTCATACGTAATGAAAATATTGGATTTATAGACTCAGTGATTCATTATGGGTCTACCGTACTACTTTCAAACCTCCCGTTTTAATGTTACTGTATCAACTTTTTTTTAGAAACTGTTGTCAACTCCTTGTTCATATAGAGCACCATGAGTACTGGGCCATCAAAAAAATGAAATTCTATTCATTATGGAGTAGGTTCTCAAAGCATATTTCAAATTCTAAATATAGTGGAAATGACAACAGAAGCATACGAGAACTCCAGGTTCTATAAAGAGTGATCCAAGGATTCCCACGACCATACCATCGTTCATCATTAGTTCCACATTGGGTAGAAGGTACTCTAATATAATTGAAGGATAAATTTTCATCCTAGTATGTTTTCTTCTAATTAATTTAGACCATACACACTTAAAAATGTTTCTCTATTTGGTGTTGTCAATTTTTAAAATGAAGAAACCAAGAAAACTGCCAGTGTCAATGGGAAGTAGCTGAAGCACTTCAATGAATCCATTCTAGAATCCTTGATGGAGGAACTATATTTTCATGAAGCAATCTATGAAAGAAACTCACCAGGTATTATCCTTACTTCGCATATTCTTTTTTCTTATAGGGAGGTCACATCAAACTTTTGGTGTGGGGATGGGTATATTCTAGGGTTAGTTAAGGATTTTCATCAGCTTTCTTCTTTTTCAATTTTTATATTGCTAAAATTTATTATTTTGTTTCCCTGACCCCCCCCCCCCACCCACATATTTTTGAGAATATTTTTTCCCACTTTATTATGGAAAATGATGAATATTTAATCATAGAAGTTAATTTAAACCCATGTGGAATGTCCATATTTTATTTTGTATTAACATTAAACATTTTTTTGATGAAATTTATATATATATATAAGAAATCAATATTGTGGTGTGAGTTTCCTTTGGAAATAACTTCTTGATCGATGATAAAAAAATTTGTATTATTTCGGAACCTTTGACAAGAATGGTACCCTTTTTTGAATATTTTCAGAGAAAATTATTTCACATAATCTCTCCACACATCATTGAACCCAACCATGAAGTGTAAATATATATTACATAATGGATGGTAAATATAATATAGGGTTATTTTTCAATGCCTTTCAAAATAAATTTCTATATGTCCATTCCTAATCTCATAAATTTAATTATTGTACCTGATTGACCTATGTGTGTGTACCTGTTATCTGATTGTTGTATTGACTAAAAAGGGTTATATACTGGGAATTTAAAAATAACCCTTCCTCAATTTTTGATCTTGATATACCTATTACAATCACTATCATGAGGAGATGAAACAAGGAATGAGAGAAGAGTGTGATATTTGTTCTAAGTGAAACTTTTGGAAAAATAATAAATGATGGGATTGATTAAATGTAAAACATTCGGGGATATCTATGTCAATATAATATGGTTTGAATTTTGTGTCTCCTTTAGTGATTGGTTCTTGTAAATTTATTTCAATTGATATAGGGCAGGTTTGGTGAAAAGAACCATGTAAGTAGACAATTTATAAAATAACATATATTTACTCAATATATAAGCGGAAAGAATAGAATCAATTGGGTTTTACACTATCATGTGGAGAATTAGTGACATGATTACCATTTTAATTATTTTCATAGATTTCTATCATTACTCCATAGTAATTACATTATGATGCAATTTTTGAGATACATTTTTTCATGATCATTGTGTATAATTCCTCAATGTAATTTTATTCATTTCACACATTTCAATCAAGAATTAAATTTTCATTGAATAACAAATATTTATGAAGTTTTAAATATCTACATTAATAATTTTTCAAAATATGACTATTCATAAAAGTGATTATGTTTAGGTATAGGGGTGTGATCATGTAGTGATTAACTGTTTCATTTTCACCCATACACCACTATGATATACTAATTTTATATAGAATGTTATAAAAAATAACAAAATACACTAAATTTTTGATTAAATTATTTTTCAAATGTCATTTTTAAAAATGTAAATGTAATTTTTTTATAATTGGATTGTAGGTGAATTTAATGTCGAGTCAATGAAGATGATCGAGAAAGAAAATGGTCCAAATTGCATGGGAGCTTGACGACATCTGTCCACCATTTTGATCATTCTTTAAAACCAATGTCTCAAAATGGGCTGAATTTTAGTGGTTTGATCTAAAACATAATTTTCTACAACTAATATCATGGATCCCAAGCCACATTCTTCAATTAAGGTTCCCATCTGATCCATTCGGTCCAAATAACAGTTTCCGCAAGAAGTTAGAAGGATTGTTTAGTATAATTTCTATATATCCATTTTTGGATATTCAATGGACTCCATATTTGAGATGGAGGTATTCAAGAGAATATAAATCTACATTTCCATTTTTTACAACTCAATATTAATCTATATACCAACCCAAAACAGAGAATCAATTGGTATCACCAAAACTAGGTTCTCAAAATCACATACCATTTTGGTTATAAAAGTTCCCCAAGGGAACCTCATTTCAAAATTAGAACCAGAAAGAAACCTATGACATTTTGGTTTCTTAGAGGAGTATCATACTCATCCAATCAAATCTATAATAATCTATCCTCATTGGGTGATCAACAGTGAAGATGGAGTTCCACCCAAGCTTCCTCCTCCTCCCAATGTTTAGTTAAACAGTGGGTGATAATTGTAGGGGAGATAAACCCTTCAAAAGGGAGTTATGACACCTAATTATCTAATGGTTTGGTGAATATTGTGGTTTTTATTGTTCTTTTAATGTATCATAGCTTTTTTTGATTCATTTAATTGATTTAATATTAATTTCATAACCGCTAGTTGTGCAATTATATCTGTGAAATTTGTGTTGTTTCGATTAGACAACATAAGAATCCTTTTATTTTCCAAAAATATGTGGTTTAAATTTTCATTTAAAAATCATCAATAATGTTAAGGTGTTGTAACATGACCAATTTATTTTTATATCAAGGATTAATTCTAAACTCATCATTTTAAGTGGCTCAGGGGGACTCCAGATCGTGGTTAACCCTCAAACAAAGGAATACCCTAAATCTTAATAATAAATTTAGAATTAGAAACAAATAAATAGATGTAGTAACTTATAAATGATCACATTTTTATCTCATATTTTTTAAAATATACTTTCTCTTTCATATTTATAACTCTTTAAATTATATCACTTTCTTTAATCTAGTTTTAATAGCACCCCATATTATAGTAATTTTTATTAAAAATACACTCTCAAAACAAATAAACACTCCTTGAGAGAAAACCTAGGTTCTATCATATACTATATATCAACCTTAAAATAATAATCGATTTGGTGTGTCATGACAGCGCTATCATAAACCTACATATGATGCCTCTATCTAACACATATGTGAATGGATAGGCCTAACATATAATTATTATTATAGATCCATCTCAATTGTGTCTTGAAAGATGATTTTATAAGAATAATCAAGGTTGGGAATGTGTTTCTCCCATGAATCCTTGATGTAATGGGAACATGCATAGATCATTTACTATATATCTTGAATCATATGAACTATCTATCTAGCAGTCTGATGGTGGTAGGATATTGTTAGGAGAACCTATGTACCAAAGGCCTTCTATGACCCCTTACAAGACCTTCATATAAGGAGAAACTCTTTGTTAGAAATGATAGAATGAGGATATCCATTATGAATAAAAACCTCCTAATTTATAAACCCTCACCCCCTCTAATGAGAAGGAATATCACGTAGGTAATATATGTGTGATATTATTCGAACTATCAATGAAAAACCACACTATATCATTAACACATGGTTATAGGGGTAAACCAATCCTGAAGTCCAATGAAACACTATCTTATTTCAATGAAATAATATAAAATGGCTATAAAATCCCTCCCAGTCATTTATGTTCCACTTTCACCTACTGATATGTGGAAAAACAACTGATGATGACTGAAATTACAGGTTTCATACATGGCCACTAATAGAGTTGGGAAATGTCACAATACATTTTGGTGACACCATGATGAAATTACCTTGATGAGGCATAGAATTACTACATCATCTCCTCTCACTTGTCTTCTAAGAAATATACACACCCTTTGAAAAGTAAATAATCATCCACAGCAATGAAAAAGTAGGATATGTATCACCATCTATTATGAATTACCTTAGAAAAAATTATTTGGGATCAGAAATATTCTACTTTATAAATCATTCAAAAATAGTAGAGGTCACTGCTAAGGTCGAGAGGATACTCAAACCTTGATCCTCTTTAACCTCAATGTGTATATAGGAGAATATGGCCATGAGTTCCATTAACCAATATATTCCTACAAGTTCTGAGTCTGAATCATTGAACCTAGAGCATTAGGCACTGTGTTTCCTTTACCAGGAATATAGGGAAGCCTAGAATAAAATGATTATATGTACTAAACCCACATTCACTATATGAGATTCTGATATCACATTTTAACGATTTAATTTAGTTTTTTTATCATTTTTTACTAAAAAACACCCTCCAATTAGATATTGACTCAAACATCATAGTGCATGAACTAAATCAACATTCAATGGAATATGAATCATGTAATTATACTCATGATTCCTCCATAAAAATTTATTGTATGAGACCCATCTATTATCCTACATCAAAAAAGATCCAATCCTGATACCCAATGCATCCCAGTATACTTCATAGCTCTTTCCTAGCTCTAACAGAATTATAATCAACATGGATGTCAAATGGTCATTCATCTCCTCAAAAGAATGCCTCATAAGAACATGGCTATGAAAAGTTCACACAATTCCTTTTAAAGACAATATTTGGTGCAACATGAATGAAAGATCCTAGATAAAGAATATTTAATACCCTCCTAACCCAAGATACTCTGAATGTAAAAGGATTTATTGAGATTCTCCCAAGAAAATACAGATCCCACCTTGTCTGGGTCTACTGAAACTTCTGTATCATATATAATGATACTTTATAAGTTAACTTTTTTCAATCCAAATGAATTATTTCCGGAGAACAACATTGAGATGATGGTCTCCCAATATATTTAGAATGATCTCATCATTTTTGGTATGGTTTTATTCTCAATTTGAATACACTAAGATTTCCTCAATAGAAACTACAAAAAATGACTCTAGATAGGGGTTGTGAACCAGATGAATAAGATCAATGAAGCTTATAGTTATGTTCATGAGTCCAATTATCATTATTAGGTACTCATATATACTATACTTTCCGTTGAAATCCATGAAAGGTTTTTTGATGGCATGACAAGAAAATAATTATAGAACTTCCTAAAAGAATTCATTGAAAAAGGTATCAATCCTTGAATTTTATTATATAGATGATGTATTATAGGATGTGGTATATATTTTTTATAATGAGATAGTTAAATAGATGACAATCTACTCTATTTCTGAGGGTACCCACAAACTTCTTTGGAAACAAGAACATCAAACCCCAATGAAAATTTTTGATCTATATGATGACTTTAGACTCAAAATCGTCAAAGTTCTCCATCATCCCTAGAAGCTCTATTGGTGTCATCCTGTAAGGATAAATTTTCACTTGTGATTCTCTTAGAATTAGCACAATAGATAATTTTTTCTATCGAATCAGAGGTACAATAGAGAATTATCATGAAATACATACCCAAAATTCTACACTATACGATAGAATTAGTAGTTAATAGACCATGGTCATCCTAGTAATGACCGCAAATTTGGATTTTCATTCTATTAATCCTCTAATGTGGGGTTGCAGATCTAGTTTCACGAAATTACCATTATCTATTATGCATGTACCTAATTCTCTCAGGTGATTTTAATTTCATACTAATATAGTATTAGTCAATATGTCATGAATAGATGACTGACTAGTCCAACATAATGATTACATCCAATCCCATAATATGAAGGACAATAATATTCAATACAAAGAGGTATTTTCCCTTCTCATGTGTTAAATCCTTATAATGATGAACACCTTGTGAGTAGATACCTAATGGTTTCTCTAGAATATTAAATCCATAGAAGTTCATAATCTCATGGAAAATAGTTCAAAATGTATTCTAAAATATAATTAGGTGAGACTCTCATATTTCCAATAAATATGTTACTAATGTAAAGGCTATTATAATAGTTCCTCATATAGTAGAATGTCAAGAGCTTTTATCCTCCTACATCTGATGGACTAGATGTAACATCCCATATACCATAAATATATGTCATTGCCTTACTTCCCTATGTGATCTCAATATGCTGGAACTAAGAACCATGACATTAAACAGCTCTTGATCGACAGATGCCTCATCCAGATCAGCCGGTGGTATTCTAACTATCTAGTTAGAATGATCCTATTAGCCTCACTCTTGATTTTGGGGTAGTTATAGACCCCCGCTGACATGTAGCTGAAGATAATTTCCTACAATATTGATGGAAAAGTCCAATACATTCAAATAATCTATATTCTTTTAGATCTCGTAAGAAGTGTGGTTTTATATTCCCCAGATTCTCACACTACTTACACATTATAAAGATCTCTGTTGGAGGAGATTGATTGTATATACCTTCATGAAATAAATATAAATGTCACATTCTCCCAAAATTGGAATAAATAAGTGATCTGTGTGTTGAGGCACCCAAGCATATTGTATCTTTATCCCTCAAAATTTCTTCTTTAATAAAGGCTTGGATAATGATTTTACAAATAGTTGTCAACTGAATATATTGATATGCGATCAGATGAAACATACCATCCCATCCCATAATAACACAGTGGTCATAAAGATATCTCATGCTAAAGTAGGATACAACCACTTCATCTTAATATTATGATAAGAGAATTCCATAACTAACATACTTCCTTGCTCTAGTTTCATGATTTTTCTAGCTCTACCATCCCATAGATTTTAGGGAATGGTTTATTCCTATAATATAGTCTAGAAAACATCCTATTCCATATTTCGATGTCAATCAACATTGGAGATAACATTCCACCTATGCTTTGATGAATCAAATTTCATATACACTTCCAGCTTGACACTCCACTCTAGAGGTGTATCCCGATTCTCAAATATTTGGATAAATGCTTCAGGGAATGAATAAATAGTGTATGGTATATCATCTATCAGAAAGGTGTGATGATGAAACTAGTGGAACTCCCACACCCACTATGTAATACTCAAGTAGTTCGAGAAACACCATTCATATTTTGTAACATATATATAAATCCCTAATGAAACTAGGCATTAATTCCCATATTATGTATAAGAACAGGTTTCACAAGTGGAACTACATGACTAATTACTTGATGATCAAGGCCCACAATATTATGTTAATTGTAATCTCCTCATTCAGGGCATATGACTTGTGGATACCACAGAGGCATTATAGTATAATTCCAAACGCACTTACAATAAAATATTTCATCAATAGAAATATTTAAATTTAAAAACATTTCAATTTTCATATCCCTCCTATAGAAATGATCACACCCGTCTTCATGGTCCAAAATCTTGGTCATGGTGATAATAGTGACCATAATAGCCATAAAAAGTAAGAAATATCCCACTAACCATTTCTAGGGTCAGGTTTGGGTCTAAGACTCAATTTCACAAGTATGTGATAACTATTTTTTTATTACATGTGGTATTAATTTTATATTTGTCTCATTAAAATAATGAAATAAATTGAATTGGATAGAATTAGGTGGATAACCATTTCTATTCCAAATGTGATTATACCTTTATGAACTATAATATGCCATCCACTTTACCGGGTACAAAATATGCTCCAGACCATGCGACCAATGGTCCATGGATCATCATTCCATATATGACTGCTTAAGGTGTCTATTATAAAGTATAAAAGAAAACCCTGTAATGTTAAGGTATAAACATTATGTTTCAATTATGATTTCCATTCCATGAATGAATTTATTCACATTTTAATATATAGTTAAGAAACTAACAATATGAAATAAGAAAATGCACAATGAAAATAGATGTGACATTTTAAAATTCAGGGTATATTATTCCTATTATGCTGATAATGATTCATGTAATGAAAAACCAACATTTTATCAGAACATGGTAAATTGAATCACGTGTTAATAAAATCAACAATAATAATACCATAAAAAGTTTTGTTATCCAATGGTGATTTTTATCATTCATAACCAGTGATAGAATATGTCAAATTTCTATCCCATGAAATGTGAATTTCCCCTATACATGGGTTAGCTATGTCCAATCATAAGGTCGTTTAAAAATTGCACTAATTACTTTTATCTTGTCTAATAAAAAAATATCAAAAAAAACATTATTGGCTACCACATTGTTACATCATGACTAGTGATCTACTTAACATGATCGCCAAGCCGACGGGTCATAAGACAGTAAGAACATTTTCCAATTTTCCAAAGGATGTTGACTATCTATGAGTTTTTACATGTGGTAAAGAGGGTAGACTGTACCCTCGTATAAAATTGGATCATCCAATAACAATAATAAGAATAGAATAGTTGAATCATATGTAAAAAGTTAAAATAATTGAGAAACCTAAGAATAAACATATGATCAACTCAAAAATAATAAAAATTGACTTCTCTGTGTCTTGTAAAAAGATGCATGGAATGCATTTATATAATAGGTTTACATGGCATATTCAAATACACTCATGCTATGAAAATAATACAAAAAACAACAAAAGGATAATCCATTAGCATTTTGAGTGTGTTCTAAAACCCCTACTCATATTCTTCATCTGAGGAAAAGCTTATCATAACTATGATGTAGGGATCATTACCTTATATGTTTATAAAGAAAAATAATAAACATGAGTATTGGTAATAATGATAAATTGACATACCTGAAAAATAAAATACAACCCTCTTTGGTTTCTATAGGACACATGGTGGCTCTACCTTCTTTGGATCATGAAAAAAATGAAATGATTGAGAATTCACTATATATATTGTAACAATATATATATAAATATTGTATAGTTATATATTTCATCCACCTATATTGGAAAATTATATGCCAATGTATGTTGTCGCAAACTTAGAATTCTATGTTTTGGCTAGAGTTGGGCATAAATCAGTCATTCATGGTGAGTCTAAACGATCCTATAAGATCAACCAGTTGGATAATTTCCATAAATATCATAAATAGTTAGTGGCATCAAATTCTATCCTTTGGATAGTGAGTCTTCCATCATGTCAACACTCAAGACATAAGAAATGGTGCTTCATGCCCACTATCCTAATAGTGTTTCTGGTATGAGATGCTATGCTCAACACCAAATTTAAGGGATCATGATACCATCATACTCAACATGATACTTACCATCCTTCTAGAGCCACTATCATGTAATAACAATATATCAATCAAAATAAATGATGCATTACTCCACATGGAAAAAAATATTTATGTCTAATAACATCTTGGATTTATTATTTACAATGGCCATATTATAAATAATTAACAAATGTCATGGTCACACAACCCATTAAGTCATTGAATTTAATCTATGTAATTTGTTAAATGGAAATCCAACAAGAACAATACATATCAGTAAATACATGTCTACTAAGTTATCAATTAATGAAAATAAATTTCATAATTCTAAAAGGTTAATTTTGATGGTGACAATGTTAATAGGGAAATTACCTACCAGACCAATTACCTTTATGAGAGATGTAAACCACATTAGAGGTTCTTGGGTTCATCGAACACTTTTATAAAAGATATAAAACCACATTATAAAAATACTATAAACACGTAGGAGGTTCTCGAGATATTTATTTAAATAACTACATATGGATATTTAATTTTCCACACCCAAAGAGATTCTATACCCATGGTCATGAATTATTTATTATACTAAACAAGGAACAATATGTGTACATCAATATAGGTAGATCATTTCAGTAGGAAGTACATAATAAAAATAAGAATCATGAAAAATTTCAGAATGTAGCACAATATAAGATCTATGAAATTCCAAATTCCAATGGGAAAATGATGAGACCATTTTATTTAGGGCCATTGATTCCACCTCATCTAATAAAAGCCTCAAATTTGAATTTGGTCGACATAAATTTACAAAACAGTCCACAAACAGTAAAATTGGATAAATGGGAATGAACCCAAATAGAGAAAGGGTTACAACAATAAACATAAATAGGATGAGAGAGGATTTTAGATCACACTGAGATAGATTTGATAATTTCTATGGATCTTAATTTAGAAATTATATATTAGAGTTAGCTTAAAACCCTATATTTAGCATGAGGGTAGGTTATAGGAGATAGAGCCCAACTCATCCACAAGAGAAATTATGAGATAAAAAGAAATATAAAAATTGAATTAATTTAGTGACAAAATTGTAATTTCACCATCAAAATAGAGGGTGAACAGTTATGGTAAATATTTTACCAAACAGTGAACAAGAAATGCTTATGTCACAACTTCTGGATTTTTCCATCATAGATAAAGATTAGAGTTTCTAAAATATGTAAATCTCTGATAAATCCCATTGTAAAATGGTGGATAATTATCACACAACTATGCACCATGTGTATCATATATTCATAAAAACTGTGTAGATCCTATTGAATCTCTTTTTTTCCCATCATAGTTAGATAAAACCATCTAGAGTAGGAGGAATAGTTTATAATAAACATGAAAACCAATCATTTGGTCAATTTTCTAAAACTAAGTGCTGAGAAAAAGAAACAAAATCTCATGGGTCCACCTCTAGTATGTTGTACATGTTTTTAAATTTTTATCAATGGATTTAATTTGAAATAAAATGTTGAGTACTTTTCATAAATATTGGGTCATCAGAATAATTTTTAGCGAACATCTAATGATTTTTACATGTTGATTAACTTTATACAACTTGGATGTGGATGTAGTAAGTTTAACATCATGCATCTCCGAGTAGGGTGTACACACTCTTACCCCTGGGTATTATGTTACAACTAATCACGATCCGTGGGAAGGGACATGGAGTTAGCACTTATGTGAATGATTGGTCAATAATAAGGTCAATATTAGGGTCCCTGTGCTGAGAATAATCATGATTTTGGGTATCCATGCATAGAAGACCTAGATAGGATAATGGACCCATTTGAGGAATATGGGACATCAGGTAGGGGACTAGGAAGTTGTTGTACGAAACATTGTGGGGTTACACACAAAAGATTCTTCAGAACATGGATCTTGTAATTGAGTAACTGTTTGAGCATGGAGGCCTGGTTGTGTACAAGGTTGATAATTACATGCCATACAAGTGTTGTGAACATGTACATTTATAGAACACACTTAGATTTTCTTTTGGGGTAGTTTTCCAATGATCACTCTACAATAGGACATGTCATGTTTTGGCCTATAGGATGTCTATTATAGAATAACTAACTATTTGGTTTCCATGTTATTTTGGTTTTATCATTGTTGTGCATGCTAAAGAGTTACATGTTATAGATCATCGCTTCATATTTCGGAGAGCCTCCTGGATGTAAGGGGGTGTTCTTGTATTTATAACTTTAATCCATGGCCATCAGTGCACAACCCCTCAGGATCAATTTTTTTTTTCAACTATGGAAATGATATATAAAATTTTTAGATTAATTTCATAATTTTCTGTCAACTAGATTTATTCTTGTGATAGGTTTTCAGGCATATATTTTTGTGTGTTGAGAAATGATTTCTTGCAAGAAACAAGGATTGTTTTAATCACTAACATTAGACAGGACACAAACCTAAGGATCATACATGGATATATATGTATTAATTTGTGCGTAACATGGTATCATACAGTATTATATCATTCCAAGTACATGTTGAATCATGCTTCAAAATAGTCCATCCACTTGAAAATGGTTTTTTGGATTTGTTATAATGATATAATTATAATAAAGTGGTCATTGGTGGAACCATATGTTCTTTAGGCACCAAAATACTCCCCCTTAGAATTTGGGATAACATGGGACCAGAAGGTTTGGTTCTGAGGCTATCACAAAAAAGACTGGCTCATTTCCATCATGGATGGAAACATTTGGTTTGAGTTGTGAAATTGGTCTCTCACTATGTAACACTTGTAGTCATCACATATTAATAGGGAGGGGGCCTGGAATCATACAGAGACATCACATGTGATACGCCATATTTCTTGGGAATATAACTTCATGGAAATTCGAGGATTCGTTTTTTTTTTTCAAAATGTATCCTTCACACAAAAAATTTAGCAACAAAAGGGACATTTTGAACAAAAACCTCCATATTGTAATTATATCCTACTCATTATGTTTTAGGGCCATGTTTATTGTGCACTTACTATTGATCATGTCAATTCATCTGAATCGTCCAATCAACTGAGTCTACATGTGTTCGATAATCCCACAGCGGCCCGAAAGATCATTATGGAATAAAATCCAAATATTCTTGAAGCATGAATAATTATTTTGAACAGTCATTCACTTGAGGTCATTTTGTCTGAAAATCACTTGAACGAACCATTGAGAAACCACCTTTTACTGTGGGATTTAGGATTGATAGATGTAATGAACACCACATGTATGGATTTCAATACACCATTCTCATGGTTCACATGAGAGGATATTCTCATCTTTAGTAGAATTATTTCCAAGGTCATCCAACTTAGGAGAGTGGGTGAATTACTATCTACATGCTAAGTGAATATATTTGGAAACATATGAGGGAGAAACCCTATAATGTATAATTCATAGACTAATATTTAATAATTATTCAAATTAGGAGAAATAAAACAATAAAATATGGAAGAATGATTAATACCTACGTGCATGATGAAAATTCATTGATCAATGTGTCTAAGAATACTAGCTATACTACATATACATTGAGTATGTGAATACGATATAGAAAATAGATGGATTTATGTAGTATGGATGTCATAATTCCACAAATTACATCAACAAAATGCTATACTAGGTCTTATCAGTCATTTGTCACTAAACATTAACATTCCATGCCTTCACCATGGGGAAGTGGGCATCGACTTGTGAGATGTGCAGTGCATCATGGGAAACCCACTATAAGGGTTTCAGTATGATGAATTGATACCATACTGTAACATTTTTTCATATATGTAGAAGACTCCCCCGATTAGGTTAGTACTATATAGATTCATTGAAGGTAATTTTGGTTCACACTCTCCATCCCATAAGGACTTTAGATTCAAGAAGATTCCATGGATATTCTTGATAAAGGATCTAAATGTGATGATGTCGGGATGGAAGTAAGAGTGTCCATATGCACTATAGAGGATGAGTTTCGGGGAATACTAGATGAATCTATAATAGGGAAAGATAAAGTAGTTCATCTGAACCATGGTCGAGGGATGGAAGCCGCTATTATCCTACATTGTCTTTCACATGACAGTTCATTATGGCTGATTGAATCCAGTCAAATATCCCCATATGGTATTGCGCCTTGGGGAAATGGTTAGGCTGTTGATTTTATATTCAATACCTAGGGTGATCCAGAGTGTACAATTGCTAGCCCGTCATTTCCATCAGATATGGAATGTGGTTAGATGAAGCATGAACTGCAGCATCCTCAGACTATTCTAGATTTTTCATTGATGAATGAATGACCATTTTATGGGTTTTGAGTTTAGAATTGATTCAAAACATTGAACATCATACTTCATACATCTATTCTCAATAGAATCTATGTGTGTTCAATGATTCGTAGTGAGGCTGGCATGATGATTGGAATATTGAAATATGTTAACTTCAACTTCTACAAATTATAAAAATGTTTTGGGAAATAACGGACAACCTAAAAGGGATGTTTGAGTATAGGGAGTACCTTCATTATTTATTGGGTACTGTGTTAGTATCCAGTATTTATGAATATATATATTGTGATACATAAACACCATATCAATTATCCATGATTTTTTGGCGCATTTAAATAGAAGACGAGGATAGTTAACATGTGGGATCATAAAGATAATATTTATTATATCATTCATTAGCTATGGTGGATATTGATTGGATCATGATTAGGTGAGATGATCAAACTTACACATTTTAATGGGAACACTATACTATCTAAGGAAAATTCCAATAAATAGATTGAATAAAACCAACACATGATCTTGAAAGAGTGTACAATGTTGATAATTGTACCAATGTATCAGATTGATACATGGGCTACTCATTGAATAAAATTCCCAAAATTTAGATAATCACAAGGTAAATATGTATTGGGTTAGGGAAAGGGAACTTTTCCTCCATCTCATAGAGGATAGGAGTCCCTGAAGATGTCATGTAAGAATGAAGGGTTCTCTTAGTTTGGGATGGGAAGGGCTAGTCAGGCACCCCATAAGAAACTAAAATATCTGATACAACCCAGTATTTATGTTGTATTCCCCCATGATTATGGAGGCTTCAAAGTCGCTGTGAACATCAATGAATATGAAGGACCTATGAAATAAAATGATATAGGATGGATTTGAGTTTCCTGAGGATGGGTTTTATTAGATCAAAGCAGAGGTCATCTTCTAATAGAGTCTTGTGTAGGTGATGGCCATGGTCTCCTCCACATTCCAATGAGGTGATACCAATTATCCTCACACCATCCTATTTGTATTTTTTGAATACATGACATGGAATGATGATACACCACTATCCAATGAACATTCTGAGAAGGCATCTTCCAATGAATGAAAACATAGCTTCGATGATGATCATTTCCACGGGTAAGCTTCAATGGAGGATATTACATGAGTTTATTTAAAACTATCTACCTTAGATGATGACATTTTCATAATTATTGACGAAAAAATATTAATACACCTTCCTCGAATGAACCATCCCCTTAGTTTTTCAGAAAATGAAACTGAAGTATCACATTTAAAGGAAAATATTGAAAATGGGAAATGGTCTCCTACTAGAGGAGGAAATTATACAACATCAATAGCTAGAGATAATTATTTGGGGTATATTTATAATATTCCCATTGGTGATGTAATAGATTATGTGGTCATGGTGATGGCCTCAAAGTCTTGGTTCATCCATGTCATCTATGGGGAATAATGACCGATAATTTCAATGATTTTTACCACTAATGAGAATAGGTTATTCTTGAGTTATCCCATAATAAAAATTACACTTCTATATAGAATATAGAATTTTGGATCCACTTTGTCTTTTTAGACTCATCACAGAGAATTGTTTACAACATGATTGACTTTCCACATAGATCGATAAATCAAACAATGGTTAGAGGTCAGGTACTTGGGTCATGGTACCAACTAGAGTTATGGGATATCATGTGGTAGAACTCCCTACATATATATAGGGAAAAAATCCAAAGATACTCAACATCTATATGTCTTTTCTTCTATCATGATTATTCTTTACTCAACATGTTATTACTGACAAAATTTACTAACATTCTATTATTTCAATTACTTCATGAATTAGTTGGATACAAAAATTAAATGTGTCTAGAGAATAATTGTGTCCCTCCATGATAGTTGAGTATTCCCTTGATGAGTTGAGCATTCAAACTGACTCAGCCTTGGTCATAGTAGAACTGTATGTTGCTGTCAGAAATTAAACAACATTTTTGGAAGAGCATGAGGGTTCAATACATGTTTAATTCAAGGATGGGTCATGTGAAGAAAATATAACATTTTACAAGGAACCCTACCCATAAAATAAAATCTTAGAAGAGGATCTGGTTCCCCATTCCATGCAATTTTCCCCAAATACAAGATTACAACACATTATGTGTGGAAGGTCATTGGTCTGATGTCGCTAAGGAAATCTACATTTTCTGATGCAGGGCATTGATTATCATACCCAATTTTCCACTCAAACCCTAGAATCGTACATGGTGAAAATTACAGGGACCCCCATGATACAAAATTCCATTATGGGAATTATATGGTTTTATGTGGGTTCCCTTATTGCACTGCCCCCTGACATTATTTTAAATATGGTATGTGAATAAATAATATTATTGGATTTCTCCTCGAATTAATAAAATTTTTACATAACCCATAAAATACAAAAGGATATCCCTGAAATTCACTTCTTTTAGGTTAATTAAAATGACTATGTTATCTTCCTAAATTCTTGGAAGATATTATCGTCCTGTTGAAGGTTTAGGTGGAGGAAGGTGTGGGTCATGTGAATCAAGTAATTTATTTGATAGCCATTCACAATTTATAATGAAACCAGTTTTAGGTCATGGTCGATGAATGTTTTCCACTATTAGAAAAAGTGGATGTGGACCCCAGGTTGTAGAATCAGGTCCTTGAGGCCACCGAACAAAGTATTACATGACCAGAGTGATCATTTTCATTAGTGGATCCATTGGTTGAATGTTGAAAAGGATAGTCTCCAACGTTTGTTTGGCCATCTGAAACATTGATTGGATTGTTTTATATATCTAATTCTTGAAAATATAATTTCTCAATATTATCTAACATTGATATTATTTTTGAGATAACCAACAACCATTCCCTAATATAATGTGAGTCATGATCTTTGTGAGAAAAATTTAATCTCACGTGATTATTAATTCATATGATAGTTTTATGCAATAATAAAACACTAACTGTTTAATATTATAGACTAACCACTAAGGGAGTTTTGTAGAAGAGAATCATTTTCTAGAAAAATGGTATATCTGAAGAGATAAATTGATTTTCCGACATGTGTTGGTGCATGAATGAGATAACTCCAAATGCATTAATTTCGACCTATATATTGAGAAATGAAAACATGATTCCTAATGTAAAAAATTTGGGTCACAGTTATAATGGAATAAAGATTACGGATATGTTATGACCATGTTTAAAAGATATAATTGGAATTTCATAGTGATGAATAGGGAATAAAAATGATGGTTGACTACAGAGCATGTTCAAAAACAATGTATATATCTCAAAATATTGTCTAATCTCATCTATGGAGTTTCCCTTTCATATTATGTGAGACATTTTTTTAGGAATCATCACAATTAGGGGTGTCCCTTCAAATGTGGAGGAGGATGAGGATCCAAATAAGTGGCACATGAAGCATAGAAATTATGTGATGGAATCTTTTAGTCAATTACAATAGTCCTAGAATTTTTCCACCACACCCTAAAGAACACTGGATAGGTGTAATGGTATGATGATATTTCAAATTCATTATCCTAGGGGAGTGTCATCTTGAACGCTGATATCAACTGATGAACATGAAAAATTAAGTAGATGAAATTCACTGGAGTAAAGGTATTAATGAGCGAGGGACTAAGATGAATTTTACTAATACATCATGTAATGAGGATGGTATACATATAGTTTAATGTCATATAGTGAGGATGTAGTAAATACATTTTACCATAATATAGTAATTTAATTACCTAATATAGTTTTATGTAATTTGATTAGAACACATCTCAGAGTTGAATGTCATGTGACTGCGATATATAGTTTGTGGGAATAATGTTCAGGGATGGCCAAAATATCTTCATCATGTCACATCAAAAGGTCATCCCATGTTTGATTCACAGGATATAGTTATAGTTTAGCATTATGAAAAAATAAAGTACGAAATCGACATGATCGATAATAACCCATTCGTGAGAGATGAGGGAGGAGGTGGTTAGCATAACTGGAGACCTCACACTAAGAAAAAAAATCTGGGGAAGTTCACACATAGTTTATGTTCTTGATTCTTGGACTAAGGTGTAGATTTTCTCGAATGAGTGTACATGACATCAAACAAAAATTACTCGATATAAATTGAGGGGGCTAAGAGGCCACCACATGATTCAAAAAAACAATCCCGAGTTAAATCACACATAGATTTATGTTATGAGGTTTAGTTCATAGATTTATGAATATGTACATCAATCTTGTATTTTTTACAAATAGATAAACGTTTTGTTTCCTAAACCATGGGCTATTAGTTAATTATCAAATACATTGGACCATGAAAATGGATGAGAAAGAATCTATGGGATGAGTTGATGGAAGGTATAGATCCATGATAACATATCTATGAATCACAAAATATCCCATGAGGATGTTAATCAAGCCAAAAATAGTTATAAAAGATGATGTCGTAGAAGACCAATGCTGATAGGGTGATACCCTCTAGACTGAGGGTATTGATTATTCTCGTATATGGATATGAGTCATCAAGAATATATATATAGAGTAATGATATCATTTAACATAATGTGTTGAGGTTGTTGTCTAGTGTCCAACCCATATGAATCATATAGGTAATCATGAATTTATTTAAGGTAATATCATCTCTAATTCAGTGGAATCCAAAACATTTTCCGGCTATGATTTTAGTTTATGTTCATTACCTGAGAAAATTTGTGGGAATTAACATTGGCTTCCCATTCCCTCCAGTCTCATATTAATCTATCAGGGAATCGTGGACCACTAATGGTTAAAGGTAATTGAATTGAGGATTATACCTTAAATGAGTATTGTGATACATTTTGGTGTGATTTAACATCTATTAACGAATAGTTTTTTAGTGAATCTACAGTAGGGACAGAAGATAGACTCTCTAAGAACCTAAAATTTTCACAAAAGAATGGGAATCAATCCCCACAATGTTTTAGAGGAGATACCCATTGTTTAGGTTTATACTGTCGATACCATGGTAAATATATTAGAGTCATGTTTCTTGGACTATAGAAAACCAATATCATTTCCTGGAATATTGACTATATAAGTGTCTATTTCAAGGATTCCTTTTCATCATTATTGACATAATAACTGAAATGGATGTAAAAAAATGAGGATATTGTTCCACATAAGTATTTGGAGAATATTGTCCCATAGTTTATGGTCACAATTTATATACCCAAAATGGGTTTAGATGGCCAACAGGTTAAAGAACTTGTGGTTTCACCCAGAGTTGAGAAGTCATTGTGTCACTATGTGTAACATAAATAATATAATCAAGACACACATAATTCTATAATGTGGGGTGGTAGGAGACACTGGTCTCAATGTGAGATCCTCTCTGGATTGAAAATTTGAGGCATCCCCTATCTATCGTGGGGACACCCATGTTTGTATAATGGGTTATGATTTTTTTAAATCCCATACCTCTCTTACATGTAAATCCAATTTCATGTGGGCAAAGGATCATCTCTTATTCAAAAGAATCCTAGTTTAATGTTGGGTATGATTGGAGTTTAGCATCCTGAATTGAGAACATTATCCTTCATAGTTTAATTTTTTTCAATGTGGACTATAAAGGATGAAAATAGATTATGTTCATATTTCCTGGACCTATTTCCAAAATATTAAGGGCAGGATTCATGGACCATTGAATCTAAGATTTATATCATAGATTTTTGAACCCGGTTGGGGATCATAAAAGGATATGTGAACTCTGATGGAATGAGAAAACCAAAGTGAATGGGAACCACTGAGGACAAACACCGCACACCACATTATCTACATGAATCACACTGATATTATAGTCCTGGTTTAGAGAATTGGACTCACAGTTCATGGCCAGACTGTTTGGACCTATTTTGATATTCAATTGAAGAACTATTTGAGTATCATGGAATTTTTCGTGTGTGATACACTCTTCAAACATGGTGATAAAAAATATTCTCTATTGTAATATACCTTATGAATGATGTAAGGTACTTACTACTTAGTCTTGAGAATTTATGGATTCCTTAGAGGTATAGTCAACATTATGATACCCAATACCCTGTCACCATGAATAATAGTGCATATATATTCTTTGTTATTGAATTATATCGCTATCCAATTTTGGTTCCCTTAAAAATTGAGCTAGGATAGAAGCATTTTTCCTTCGAGGGATTCTAAAACAGCTATACCGAATTATTTTTTTCTATACAACATCTTCATGAAAATGAAAACATTTTGAATAGAATAAAAATGAACTAAAATGGGCAGACCTATCTCTATTCCATATAATAGGGATTATATGATCACCTAAGTGGAATTCAGAGTTGTTTAATAGGTAGACAAGAGGGATTTAGGATAATATTCTAACTACCATTTATATCATGTACTGCCATATTTGATATAATAATAGAGTGGGTATTATTAAATGTATATATCTATCCATTTTTCCTAAATATAGTATCATAAATTACTGTTTTATTTATATTTTAATTCTCATATAGTCACATAAACATGGATCCTGAATATATGGTACCATTGATAGTGATAATAGAGTTATGGAGAATAGAGTTATGGAGTCCAAATTTTTTGATTATTTGAGAGATCAAAAAACATATCACAGACTAGAACATAACTTCTTTGAGTGAAATTTATTGTTCCCACATGGGGACCAAATCCATCGCAGCCTTAATGAACTTGTACTGTTGAACTATTTATGGTGGATATGGTCTCACAACATCGATTACCTAAAATAAAAAGGTCTATTCATACCTAGTGTCTTGGATGAGATCTAGATATTAAGAAAAATCATTTCATATAAATATCATGAATTAAAAAAAACTCATCGTCAATGCTGAAATCATGTTCTGTGGTGGGATAAATGTATCCCAACATAATAATCTACTTGGAGAGCATTAATCCTACATGATGGGTTCCAAATAATACAACATGAACATTTTGAATAACCCAATGAACATCATATCCTTTGATGAAATATATTATGGTTCCATCAAACCCACATCAATAGATAGTTGATTCATGGTTTGGCCTACTTTAATGGGTAAGATGTGTTTTACACCAATGGATTCTCTCATGCTCGGCTCAATATGGTGGTGGGCATCCTTGGTAGATATACTCATTGAAATGAATTTTTCATGTTGGGTATTTCCAATACAATAGCGAAACTCGAGGGTCTTGTTTAATATATTAAACAATCAGCTGGTCTACGTATTTACTATCATCATCATTTGAAATTACATGAGTGATAACCCTCTGATGTTGTAACACCTCGAGCTTCCATGATACGCTTCTCATTCAATAATGCAATAGCTTGCATTGTACGCAACTTCGAGTTCTAAAACACCGCGACTAATCAAAGTAGCCGTTATGAATAGTAATAACCACTTTTTAAAATTATAGAAATTTTATATTTCAAAATGGACTTCATTTTTGAATTCGGAATATCGAAATTAGCCTATGTTGAATTTTTGGTATTTTTCTGAGAACTTCTAATTTTTTTATGAATAGTGAAAAATACTTAAAAACAACTTTTTTAATCAAAATAATTTTTAGTGATAAATTATACTATTTAGTGGTTTTAAAGTATAATTAGAAAATATTTTTACCATTTTATCCAATGGTGGTCATTAGAATTAATTTAACATTGAAATTGGACATAAACAATTGCCAATCTTTTGATATAAATTGTTTCTTAAAACACGCTATTTATTGTGACAGCGGGAATTAATTATAAAATTAATTAATGCAACTTATATTTTTGTAATTTTGTAAAATAGACATCATTTTTGAATTTGGAATATCAATTATAGCTTAGGGTGAAATTTTGGCATTGTTATGAAAAACTTCAATTTTTAATGAATAGTGAAACCACTAAGTGGTAGTTAAATAACTGATTTTTCGTTTAACTGAAATATTACCACTTCTGTGATTTGATTTTCAAAAATCCGACATACATGGTTGTCATTAAGAAGTAAAATGTGGTTCAATGAGATCAAAATAATTTTTTGGTGAATAGTAACTTTTAAGTTCTTAATCGCGATTATAGGTAATTAGTGTAGTTTAAGGTAAAAATAATGTTTTAATAATATGAGATGAGCTTGACACTTGTCCTACTCCTATTGGATGAGTCATGGCCGACCAAGACAACTCATGGGTCAACTTCGGGACCCCATGGAGCCACTTTGGTTGGAAAATGACGTTAATATATATATATTTAATGTTAAAATTAAATTGACACAAACATGAGTTGTTTTACTAAAACAGTTTTTATGTGGGGTTACATAAGTCCAAATTTTGATTATAAATATTCATTAGAAAGATAAAATTATTTCCTACATCATAGTAGTTTTCTTAGAATTTTTAGACATTAAATAAATTAAATTAATTATGACATCATGATGATGCAGCGATGACCTCATTATTTAACGATTTAAATAAAATGGAAAGATAATGTAATATCCAAAGCGTAAACTTGTCAAAAACCTATTGGATGAGTATATTTCGAACCCTTATCATCTTATCCTCGAATTATATAAGTGTGGGACCTCTAAAATCCGAAAATCATTTTATAATAAAGTGATTTTTCTTTACTTTCCAAGAGTGCCCCTCCTCTCCACTTATAAAAGGCCCCCACCTCTCCCACCTCATTTACACATTCAAGCCATTTGGCTCGGCCAACCTCTGCCCAAATAATCTCCCAACTTCCCCCTCTTACTCCTAGAAGCCTCACATTGGGCAGAACTCTTCCCAAGGAATCCTTTGGCTCAAATCAAAAAGAGTTACCCGATTTTGAGGTAAAGTCTTCTTTAATGTTGTTTTGTTTTATTTTTCTTCTCCAACCCCATAAACACTTTTTATTCATTTATTTTGTAACAACATAAGTATCCTAAATATACTAGGATGTTTTT
Organism: Viscum album; assembly: GCA_963277665.1. Taxonomy (NCBI): domain Eukaryota; kingdom Viridiplantae; phylum Streptophyta; class Magnoliopsida; order Santalales; family Viscaceae; genus Viscum; species Viscum album. Next base: position 1,353,943,981 of record OY728158.1, on the reverse strand, counting down.
ATAAGAAGGATTCGAGATAAACTTACACACACCTACATCTAATGGTTAAAGAACATACGGTTTCTGTGGATGGCGAATTTCTGCCTCACGAAACGATGATTGTTCAACACTCATATAACACCTTCAAAGGTGGCCATTAAGATGTCACTATTTTTATATATGATATATAATATGTTTATGTTTTACTTATGCTTCTGTATTTCTCATTTATGTCATACTTTATGATTTCCATTAAGGGTAAAACGCGATAATTTCATTTTAGGAAGTGCGGACTACCACCCCCTCAAAGTGATTTGAATCGTTAATGCCATATGTGGGATGTATAAAGGATAGAGTAAATGGTATTATACACTATATTATACTGGAATTATTTTATACATTTATATCATTATGATTTCGTTCCATTAAATATGAAATTGAAATGAAAGTAGCGTTCATGCGTATGTACGGCTTACCGTCTCCATGAACGGTGCATTTCATTTCTTACCTCTAAATGTTACGTAATATTATAAATGAATGTATATACTGGATATATAAGATATATATGACATATAAATCATGAATATAATTATGGAGATAATGGATATTCAACCACATAAACAACTTGTAATTATAAGAAGTTTATCGTTGACTCAAGTACCAAAGATCGACAAAACAACCGTTATTAACTTAAATAATTACATAATGTTCATATCATTGTAATAAGTGATATAATAAGGATAATGAAATTGAAAATGGTTCTTAATAAGGTATATATTAACTCTAGTTTATTATTCAGGTGGTTAAAGAGCGGTTGAGTCAAGTCAGACACGAGGTAAGGGAACTTCTTAACCCAACTTCCATTCTTTGGGTTAATCTCCTATTTTCAAATTATGTCATGATATTATTATGTATTATTTTGTATTTTTACTTTCATTATGTGTACCTATAGTGAATACACATAATATATCTATTTCATTTTAAAAATGATCTTTTTAAGGACTTCGTCTCAGTATCCTTTCATTGAGGCATATTTGGTTTTATACACAACTTTCTTTTATACGGTGTATAAACCCCTTTGACTTTTACGTTTATTCAAAAGGAATCTTTTATTATACGAAGCATTTTGTTAAAAGACAAAAGGGAATGTTTTTCTTTCCATACTTATGCGGCGACAATGACTTCTCCGCCGCCGTGACCATTATTTGAGTTTCGGCTTCCTCTACAAGCCATCATTTTTTTAATGAAAAATAAATACAAAGTTTTAACTTTCTTTTATTTTGGTATTGAAAATGGTTTTGAAAGCGTTTTTATTATATCAATGTGTTGTATTGATATCTTGTGATTGAAATGTGGAAATTTTATGTTTCCTTTATGCATGTTTTATGTGATACGATTATGTTATGGTTTATGATATGTTTAAACCTATTCATATGAGGAATGTATTGGACTTAATAAGTGACAGGTGGAGCCCGCTATAGCTCCTCGATGCATCGGTAGGTCTCATGAGACAACTAGACGTGGAATTGGCCGAGGCCCTTTCCCAATTTGATTTATGGTTTTGGCCGAGGCCTTAATCATTTTAGACGTCTTGGCCGAGGCCTTGACAAAATGTTTCAGAATGTCCGGCATTATACATTCCCTCATTATGAAAGTGGTTATTGATATTTCATGTGATTATTCGTCTACTAGAATATCCATGTGAGCAAATAATGGCATTATTTTATTTTACTTTTTCCATATTATGCTGAAGTTCAAGTTTAATAAGGCTTTTGTTTTAGTTATACATTGCCTTAAATGCTTATGTTTTCTTATAAAAACTTCCGCAATATTGTTATCCTTACAGAGCATCTGAGCTCACCCCTTTCAATGTTTTAATATTTTCCAGGATGTGAAGAAGTATTTTATGAATGACCTGCAGGGATAGTCAGAAGAGGATATGAGTGTGGACTATGGAGACTATTTTATTGTAGTTTTTCACCTTATGTTGTAATGTAACATTTATGAATGTATCTAGTGTTTCCAAGGCTACTAAACTAATCGGTCTTTCGAGACTTGATCTTTTGTGATCATGCCAATGTTACGAAGTAATGCACCGACTCTGGGTAGCTGGGGTCGAGGCGTTACAGTTGGTATCAGAGGCAGTTTAGTACTAACCTTGGAAGCTAGATGTAGATAAACTCTGATTAGAGCACATAGCCCAAAGATAGACTTTGAGGATTAGTATAGAAGAACTTCCTAGAATTTTGGTATTGTAGAGATGTTGTGAGTTTTCCGAGCAATACATCAATGTCTGGATACGAGCAGGTAGAGGCGGCTCTGGCACAGATGTACCTAGGGGTAAAACCCGAAAACACCGCTTTGAGCTAGACTCGAACGGGAACTGGTGCACGACAACGGGCCTTGCTGCACTCTTGGTTACGACAGTCCCGGGGGATATGCTTAGGATAATTCTCATTTTCTTTACAAACCACTATAAGGGGTTATGAGTATATACTTTATCAAAGAAAACATTTCTTTTTATGATTATGGATTATATCCATAAATAGTTCAATTTATGTAAAGTATTTTACAAATATGGAATTATGTATTTTATTTCATAAACTAATCTAGTTTATGCCATTGTTTAGAAATGGCGCCCTGTGGAAGGAATGGAAACCGTATCAATGCACGCACTCCGTGTAGGGATTTCCCTCCTGCTCAAGATAATTATTGTGGATCTGGAGATACAACTAGTGCTGATCAACTTATTACCATACTGGGACAACTCATGCAGGTTATGAATAATAACCTTACTCGTATGGAGCACCCTGATCCGCAACGTGGAGGATCAATGTTAGACCGCTTCATGAGGCAACAACCACCAACCTTCAATGGGAGTACAAATCTTATAGTATCTGAGCAATGGATAAATTCCTTAGAGAAAATATTCCATGCCTTGGGGAGTAGTGAAAGGGAGAAGGTTGTCATGGCAGTTTACCGCCTCACTGGAGATGCCGATCAGTGGTGGTCGCTGATTCAAAACACAAAGGAAGATGATGACATATCGAATATGGAATGGAGGGAGTTCAAAGAGCTTTTCTTAGAAAAATACTTTCCTCGTGACCATCGAGCAGATATGGAAAGGCAATTTCTGAGTCTGAGGCAGAAGGAGGATGAGAATGTCGCAAAGTATGAGGCTAACTTTACAAGGTTAGCGAGGCATGCTTCCGATTATATACGTAACCCAAGAAGTAAGATTGATCGTTTCTTTGATGGGTTAAAACCATTTCTCTGTCGAGCTTTAGTATCACAAACCTTCTCATCATACGAAGATATTGTCTCGTGTGCTATCAAGACAGAAAAGGAATTCTCTAAGTCTTATGACAACAAAGTAAAGCAAGAGAAGAAGAGAACAGTGGAACAAGAGACAGATAAAGGGAAAATGGGAAAGAAGGATTTTCCATTATGTGATAATTGTGGGAAGAATCACCCTGGTACTTGCCTAAAAGGAATGGGAGTTTGTTATAAATGTGGAGAAAAGGGTAACCAGGCTCGTGATTGCAAGGGAAAGAAAGAGGCTATCAAAGTTGAATGCTATAATTGTAGAGAAATGGGTCATTATGCAAATGAATGTCCTAAGCATCAGGAAAAATTACCTCAGAAAAGGCCAAGGGATCAAGGACAATCTTATGCTATTACTACAGTTGAAGAAGAATAATTAATGTATTGGTGCTTTTGGACTCAAGGATTATATTCTGGTTATAAGAATAATGTGATATATATAAAGATTGTACTGCAGTACTTTTTGATTAAGGTAATATTATTAAGGTAACCATATTTTTAGTATGTGACAATAAGAGAATCTTTTCTTTGTTGGGGGAATCTGATGTTACAATTGATTTTGGAATTTAGAGACTTTTAGAGAAAGTCAGGACGGAGGTATTTTGGATAACTATTAAGGTTGGAATGGATTAAGTTGAACCATGGATAGTATTGTTTAAGGTTAAAGAATTTATGAAGATTATTTTTGGAATATTATGATAATATAGTTTTAGGAAAAGGACAACCTGCAGGGTTGGGCATAACCCGTCGCGTCGGACAAAGCTGCAAGAATCGAACCCACAATCATAGTGCGACAGGCCTTTATTTCCTACCACTAGCCTACAGGAAGTCCCTAGTTATTACAAAATAATTTTACTAATCTAAATGGTATGTGTTAATATTTGGAACCTTATACAATTAGGATAAGTATAATATTTTTGAGTTCTATATCTTTTTGAGTGAAAGATGAGTTGAAGGTTGAAACTCTAATTGTCAAGCATAAATATATATATATATACCTATCTCTTATTCAATGAATAAATTAATTCCTAAACTTTAGTAAAGGGATATTAAAACAAAAAAAATGTCTTATCCTAATACCTTATGTCTTTTTTAACTGATGATATTTCAAATCAACATAGATTGAAGGCTTTGAGGCCCTCAATTTGATAGTTGATTGTGATTGATGACCTCAATCACTCCCTACAAATATTTACGTTTTTCCTCCAATTATATGTCTCTAATTGCCACCAATGTTCTCCTTATCGAGATCATAGTTTGGTGGTTACTTTCTTATTTCCATTTCCCCCTTATTAAGACTAAATTTTATTAACCTTATTTCCGATGTGGGCTTTCCACAAAGGTATTTTCTATTTTCAACCTTTTATTTTCAAAGAAAAAAAATTCAAATTGCGAGGACGCAATTTATTGAAGGAGGGGAGAATGTAACACCCCGAGCTTCCATGATACACTTCTCATTCAATAATGCAATAGCTTGCATTGTACGCAACTTCGAGTTCTAAAACACCGCGACTAATCAAAGTAGCCGTTATGAATAGTAATAACCACTTTTTAAAATTATAGAAATTTTATATTTCAAAATGGACTTCATTTTTGAATTCGGAATATCGAAATTAGCCTATGTTGAATTTTTGGTATTTTTCTGAGAACTTCTAATTTTTTATGAATAGTGAAAAATACTTAAAAACAACTTTTTTAATCAAAATAATTTATAGTGATAAATTATACTATTTAGTGGTATTAAAGTATAATTAGAAAATATTTTTACCATTTTATCCAATGGTGGTCATTAGAATTAATTTAACATTGAAATTGGACATAAACAATTGCCAATCTTTTGATATAAATTGTTTCTTAAAACACGCTATTTGTTGTGACAGCGGGAATTAATTATAAAATTAATTAATGCAACTTATATTTTTGTAATTTTCTAAAATAGACATCATTTTTGAATTCGGAATATCAATTATAGATTAGGGTGAAATTTTGGCATTGTTATGAAAAACTTCAATTTTTGATGAATAGTAAAACCACTAATGGTAGTTAAATAACTAATTTTTCGTTTAAATGAAATATTACCACTTCTGTGATTTGATTTTCAAAAATCCAACATACATGGTTGTCATTAAGAAGTAAAATGTGGTTCAATGAGATCAAAATAATTTTTTGGTGAATAGTAACTTTTAAGTTCTTAATCGCGATTATAGGTAATTAGTGTAGTTTAAGGTAAAAATAATGTTTTAATAATATGAGATGAGCTTGACACTTGTCCTACTCCTATTGGATGAGTCATGGCCGACCAAGACAACTCATGGGTCAACTTGGGGACCCCATGGAGCCACTTTGGTTGGAAAATGACATTAATATATATATATATTTAGTGTTAAAATTAAATTGACACAAACATGAGTTGTTATACTTAAACAGTTTTTAAGTGGGGTTACACAAGTACAAATTTTGATTATAAATATTCATTAGAAATATAAAAAGATTTCCTACATCATAGTAGTTTTTTAGAATTTTTAGACATTAAATAAATTAAATTAATTATGACATCATGATGATGCAGCGATGACCTCATTATTTAACGATTTAAATAAAATGGAAAGATAATGTAAAATCCAAAGCGTACACTTGTCAAAAACCTATTGGATGAGTATATTTAGAACCCTTATCATCTTATCCTAGAATTATATAAGTGTGGGACCTCTAAAATCCGAAACTCATTTTATAATAAAGTGACTTTTCTTTACTTTCCAAGAGTGCCCCTCCTCTCCACTTATAAAAGGCCCCAAACTCTCCCACCTCATTTACACATTCAAGCCATTTGGCGCAGCCAACCTCTGCCCAAATACACTCCCAACTTCCCCCTCTTAATCCTAGAAGCCTCACTTCGGGAAGAACTCTTCTCAAGGAATCCTTTGGCTCAAATCAAAAAGAGTTACCCGATTTTGAGGTAATGTCTTCTCTAATGTTGTTTTGTTTTATTTTTCTTCTCCAACCCCCTAAACACTTTTTATTCATTTATTTTGTAACAACATAAGTATCCTCAATATACTAGGATGTTGTTATAAGAAGGATTCTAGATACACTTACACACACCTACATCTAATGGTTAAAGAACATACGGTTTCTGTGGATGGCGAATTTCTGCCTCACGAAACGATGATTGTTCAACACTCATATAACACCTTCAAAGGTGGCCATTAAGATGTCACTATTTTTATATATGATATATAATATGTTTATGTTTTACTTATGCTTCTTTATTTCTCATTTATGTCATACATTATGATTTCCATTATGGGTAAAACACGATAATTTCATTTTAGGAAGTGCGGACTACCGCCCTCTCAAAGTGATTTGAATCGTTAATGCCATATGTGGGATGTGTAAAGGATAGAGTAAATGGTATTATACACTATATTATACTGGAATTATATTATACATTTATATCATTATGATTTCATTCCATTAAATATGAAATTGAAATGAAAGTAGTGTTCATGCGTACGTACGACTTACCGTCTCCATGAACGGTGCATTTCATTTCTTACCTCTAAATGTTACGTAATATTATAAATGAATGTATATACTGGATATATAAGATATATATGACATATAAATCATTAATATAATTATGGAGATAATGGATATTCTACCACATAAACAACTTGTAATTATAAGAAGTTTATCATTGACTCAAGTACCAAAGATCGACAAAACAACCGTTATTAACTTAAATAATTACATAATGTTCATATCATTGTAATAAGTGATATAATAAGGATAATGAAATTGAAAATGGTTCTTAATAAGGTATATATTAAATCTAGTTTATTATTCAGGAGGTTAAAGGGCGGTTGAGTCAAGTCAGACACGAGGTAAGGGAACTTCTTAACCCAACTTCCATTCTTTGGGTTAATCTCCTACTTTCAAATTATGTCATGATATTATTATGTATTATTTTGTATTTTTACTTTCATTATGTGTACCTATAGTGAATACACATAATAGATCTATTTTATTTTAAAAATGATCTTTTTAAGGACTTCGTCTCAATCTCCTTTCATTGAGGCATAATTGGTTTTATACACAACTTTCTTTTATACGGTGTATAAACCCCTTTGACTTTTACGTTTATTCAAAAGGAATCTTTTTTTATACGAAGAATTTTGTTAAACGACAAAAGGGAATGTTTTTCTTTCCATACTTATGCGTCGACAATGACTTCTCCGCCGCCGTGACCATTATTTGAGTTTCGGCTTCCTCTACAAGCCATCATTTTTTTTAATGAAAAATAAATACATTGTTTTAACTTTCTTTTATTTTGGTATTGAAAATGGTTTTGAAAGCATTTTTATTATATCAATGTGTTGTATTGATATCTTGTGATTGAAATGTGGAAATGTTATGTTTCCTTTATGCATGTTTTATGTGATACGATTATGTAATGGTTTATGATATGTTTAATCCTATTCATATGAGGAATGTATTAGACTTAATAAATGACGGGTGGAGCCCGCTATAGCTCCTCGATGCATCGGTAGGTCTCATGAGACAACTAGACGTGTAATTGGCCGAGGCCCTTTCCCAATTTGATTTATGGTTTTGGCCGAGGCCTTAATCATTTTAGACGTCTTGGCCGAGGCCTTGACAAAATGTTTCAGAATGTCCGGCATTATACATTCCCTCATTATGAATGTGGTTATTGATATTTCATGTGATTATTCGTCTAGTAGAATATCCATGTGAGCAAGTAAAGGAATTATTTTATTTTACGTTTTCCATATTATGCTGAAGTTCAAGTTCAATAAGGATTTTGTTTTAGTTATACATTGCCTTAAATGCTTATGTTTTCTTATAAAAGCTTCCGCAATATTGTTATCCTTACTGAGCATCTGAGCTCACCCCTTTCAATGTTTTCATATTTTCTAGGATGTGAAGAAGTATTTTATGAATGACCTGCAGGGATAGTAAGAAGAGGATATGAGTGTGGACTATGGAGACTTTGTTATTGTAGTTTTTCACCTTATGTTGTAATGTAACATTTATGAATGTATCTAGTGTTTCCAAGGCTACTAAACTAATCGGTCTTTCGAGACTTGATCTTTTGTGATCATGCCAATGTTACAAAGTAATGCACCGACTCTGGGTAGCTGGGGTCGGGGCATTACAGATGTGCCACAAAATTAAATTTTTCATTGTAGTCAGGATTAAGAAGACATGTTGCTAAACTGGACTATGTGTTAGCTTGACCATTCTATGAATTATGTACATGAGTCACTTCGGGATGAGAAGGAATCCAAACCATTTTGTAAAATGTGGGATATAAACAGTTAAGGATTGCTAGATTTAGGAATATATAGGAACACTTAATATGTTTGATGGCTAATTTAGAGTCCCATGTTTCTTGAAACTATTGGAAATTAGAATCGAGTGATATCATGACTATATTAATGAGATATTGGTACTATACCACATTATTTTTTAATTATTTTGATATCAGGAATGATTATCAAAGGAAAAAATATGTGTGGTTATTGAATAAGATCCATAAGACCACTATATTGAGAATGGTAGTGTTTATCCTTTTAGCAGATACACTCTAAGATGAATCGTCAAATTTAAACTACTAATAGTTCATATCTAGATCCTTTTAGATGATACCATCATCCTAGAAATCAAAATCATGGGAATTTTTTTCACAGGAAGGATGGGTGGACAAGAATCATTCCACTTTTGGAACCTTGATGGTTTTTTATGGAACCAACCCAATGTCGAAAATCTATTGAATCAATACACTTTATAAAAACAATCATTTCAACCATGGCTGATTTATAATGTAATTGAGAGAGTCGATAAGGGAGGTAATTTATACCTTATGAAGATACAAATAATATTTCAATTTATGCACCACAAAACCCACACAATATAGTTCTTCTCGATATAAGATTTTTTTTACTCTATGACAAGGGGCATATGATTGAGAGAATATAAACTATTTTCTCTCCCTCATTTTTCCTATAAAATATATGTAAACTTAGAGACCATTCTATGGTGATAACATAATGTACTAGAGGGTTCCTAGTGATGTGAGACATAAAAAATAGCGTCAATATCCAATACAAAATTATTTCCTTAAAAATTCCTTGAAATTTCTCATCCAACTTGTAAATAGTTCCTTTTTCAAAAGAATCTATGTGGAAATAAATGTACCATAAAAATTCTAGATTAATCTATATATGCTTCTAAAGTGGTCTTAGATACTTCTCAACCATGGTATATTTCCTATGTGTTCATTTTTCTGATTGATTTGATCTTATCCACATTGATCTCAATACCTTTATATCTAATGATGAAGCTGATAAACATCCCAGAAGAAACATTGATTGCACAATTCAAAGGAGTCATCCTCAAATTATAAATTAGAGTATTAAAAACACATTATCACAGACTCAAATATGGTCCTGGTGCAAGAGGGAATTGAAATCCAATTAAATTAGTAGCATCAAACCTATTTTTTGAGAATCTGTTTGAATATGTGATGTATATCCTTCTGATTTGTGTCTCTATAATTAATAAAGACTTGGGGACTAACGTGGCATAAAATTGTCCCTAGTTATTCCATGAAGGAATTTGATTCCACATCCTCAGGGTCCATACAGATCTGATTGACCAAGAGTATCCTTTCATAAATGATATAACCTAGTACATATCTATAGCCTAAATAAATAACTATATATCTCGAAGGATAAAATAATTCTTTATAAAATGGTGTTTGAGGTCCCATAAGTTTATAAAAACTCTTTTTTTACAATTCTTCATCTGAGATGTGATGATTATATCTATCTATACAGGGTACTAGAGTACCATGAAAAATATGGATTTTATATTCTTATAGACCTCATCCTTGATCATATAATCATAGGAGGAATGAATTATTTTGGGAGGATTAATGAACCCATGACTACTATCTGAGATATTAATATGTTGGAATCTACCATGAGGTGATAGTATTATTATCTCATCATATCTCTAGGAAATTAATTTTGATTGTGTTTGTTGAAAGAAAAATACTACTACTACACATATAGATGCATAGATTTACTAATAATAATTTTCATCGGATATTCTGTAGTTACATGGATCACCTGAGTCACCTCATAGATGGTGGAAGAGATAACAACATTATATATTATAGGGGTATATTTAAAATCCTCATCATCATCTATGGTAAGATAAATAATTGTAGGAGATAGTTCAGATGGGCCAGATATCCCAAGTGGAGCACTTGTGCCTACATGGATGGACATAGAATACTCAATGAAGGGTTACCCCTCTACCAAATATATTGAAACATATGTTGTTGTGCAAGATAAATCTGGCCATTGACCATGGTGTCCATGCTTAATGTCATTTAAATGGTGGTGAGTAAACCTATATCTATTCAACCCTATATTGAGAAAATTGATTTAATTTCAAAAAATATAACCATTTGGAAAAATAATCCATAATTCATAGTGTTACGGGTTTCTGATATAAGAATATCCTTTCTTGAATAATATTTCATGGTAATATATAAAATTTTCTTTCTTGGTGAGATTCCAACACTCTTTTTTTTGGCAATTACATAGATCCTACCCCCCAATAATGGAATTGAGGTTTCAAACCAATTAAATGGTAGTTGAAAGCATATTCCATGTATTGCAATGGATTTTCTATGATGGTTGTCATAATTTGGGGGATTTTCATCCCATTGTTTTAATACTACTTCACCTTTATCTTTTATTACTTTAAATACATATAGTATGCTTTACAAGAGATGATGGGAGACACATCACCCTGGAGTACCCCTACTCAACCAAATAGGGTGTTTTTGAGGAGCTGGTGAAATGAGGAGGGGATTTTTGTTGTATAATTATGACAGGGTCAACCTAGATGGACATTACTGGTGTTATCCTATGAAACATCCATAAACTCTATTCTTTTTATCAATCCACTAAGCTCGTTCTTCATCTCTATATTTACATATGGTCTCTTCTACATTCTAAAATTAACATGGATTTTCATTTCAGAGGGAGTATGATCTTCTTCAGTTAGTCCTAGCACATGGTTCATCTTTGATGGTATAATATTGATCACAATGATGGATATTTTTCATAGGATAAATTTAATGATGACACCATAATCTTCCCTAGATGAGGATATGATGGATGGAATTCTACATAAACGTCCTCCTCAACATTGTAGACCTCTGTAGTAGGTATAATTGCATCAAATATGAGGGGGAATTTCAATGATTCTGCAAGAACCTCACACATTTAATTCAATATGTGGTGGGCCTTATGGATCATGATCCTTGTAGTTATTTTTCTAATGTTATTAAAAAAGTTATATTTAAAATCCATATGAATTATTTTTTGTGTAGTGAGATTCTCTTTGGTTGGGGATATAATGGTTATAGTTGGATGACCACTTGGTTCTTTCTAGTGGTTGTGATATTCTATTGAGGACTAGATAAACAACATGAAACCATACCAGACTGACTGTTGGTTTAATTATTCTTAGATCTAGAAGGATGTGGACGACAACACTGTGGACACGGTAGGTATTTCTAGTATGTTAACAAAGTGAATGTGGTGGTGTACAAGATGGAGAAATCATGATGGACTACATGAGCGGAGGGTTGTGAAAAACCGATTTCATTGTCTCAATGGTATGCATGTAATTTTTTGAGGCACTGGACATCGAATTCTATAGGCTCTCAATCCATTGAAAATTCCATCATTAGAATATTCCAAATTAATACAGGAGATTTATAAGAAATAACACATAATGTTTCATTAATAAAAGTTGTGTTATCTTGCCTGAATAGGCCCAATAGGACTCTTAATTATATGGGTCATACAATTCAAGGCATACCATCAGGATAATTACCAAACTAGGTTTTGTAAAATCAATAAGAGAGGATGATGGATTCCACATTGGCGGGGAATCTAATTTCCCTTTCACCATTGGTCTTTGTTCTTTAAATATTTGGATTTCTATGATGTTGATGACGAATAGGTGTCTTTGGAAGGAGTTGTGATCAAATGAGTCTTTTTCCTTCATAGGTAGTCACAGATTAAACCATAAGATGAGTGACTTCTCTATGAGCCCATAATTCAACATACATATATGTTCCACAACTAGAACCCTTGAGTTGTTCATCCAACCCCATGCTATCACTGCCTTGGCATTCAACTGAAGCATTACATTCACTACTGAGGTTGGTGGAGAAATTTTTAACATATGTCTCGACATCACCAAGCAAGACCAAAAAATGATCCACAAGGTCTTATAGCCAATCATTTAACACAAATTATTCCATGAGGGTCTATTTGAGGATCCTATAATATGGGAAATGGTCAAGGTGCTTAGTTAATCTATCTTATTGTGGTCTCATTCACTTTATATGTTTCAGAATCCCCTTCTTGAGGGAAAATATGATATATCAATGTACTCTTGAATCCATGAAAGGATAGGACTTATTTATTTTTTGAAGCATACTCTGGGAAACAATTCTTGAAGAGGGACTAGATAATCATTTTCTCATCTTACCAACTAAACATGGGGAGGAATTTTTAGATGTCCCTGCACTAGGAAGGTTTTTCTTTATATTGTGGTACATGAAGATCCTCCCCAATAAATGGGGTCGAGAACTCTTCCATATTGGCTGCTCTATCCATATAAAAACATGTGTCCCTGTGTTTGAAGTCCTTCTCATAGGATATTCAAGAGTATAATATTTTTATTGTTTATCATTCTACAAGGAATCTCGAAGATGATATTACATATTAGAGAACTCCATGTACCAATCTTAATAGTTCTACAAAATGTGTTTTTGGACTAGCTCATTCTTGAAATTTCCCAAGGTCATCTGCAGTAGTTGATCATGGTTTAGAGGCTTGTCATGTGAGTATGTGATGTCTTCCCACTGGGAAAAACCACATGTGACACAATCATTACGATTTTTCATACACATGTAGAGGTTAGACATACTTTTTATGTGCATGGTGGATTTAAACTGGTAATGTTACTTTTCTAGTATTCACAACTAGTTATGGACTATATATATATTATCATGTAAAAAAATGTTGTTCCATAAACTATCTAGATAAAAAACTAACGTTTGGTTTCTTCCTACTCTTCTATAGTTCCCAAAATGGGTCCACATCCTGAGTTGAAGATACCCTACTGCAGCTTCAGGTCACATGTTGGGTTTATAATGTTTCATTATAAATTTTCCATTCCACTATGTTTGGAAAATCAGAAACACCTTTTCTTATATGAAATTATCTTTCTGTAATATTTATTTTCATAAGAAATTTTTCTTTCTCTAAGAAATGACTTATCCATACCATTTTTTAAAGCCTTATTCAATGTCTTCACATAATCAAGTCTAATTTTTACTATGTCAAAATTTTGGATCCTTATAAAAATCCTCATAAGATTATAGTTTCTTGGATATCAAGTTAGTATGAGATTCAGACTCCTAATTCTCAGAAAATTAGACTCTAAATTCTCTGAAATTTAGAATCCAAATTCTATGAAATTCAGACTCTAAATTCTATGATATTCATACTCTAAATTATCTAACATTAAACTCTGAATTCTCCCAAATTCAGATTCCAAATTCCTTAAAATTTGATCTACAAATTCATCAAAATTGACACTCTAAATTCCACATATTTCAAACCCTAAATTACTCAAAATTAAGACTTTGAATTAATTAGAATTCAGACTCCAAATTCCATAGAATTCAGACTCCAAATTATATAAAAATCCGGACTCTGTAATCTATGAAATTCAGATTCCTATCTCTATGAAATTTTGGCTTTGAATTTTCTAAAACTGAGACTCTGAATTATCTACAATTCAGACATTGAATTATCTAAAATTCAAACATTGAATTCCTTAAAATTCTGACTCTATATTCCATAGAATTTAGATTCTTAATTTTATAATGGTCAGAATCTGAATTCATTGAAAAATAAAATCTGAATATTCATATTTTTATGATCTTAGTATTGATATTTTTTAGGCTGTGATTTATATTTTTCCCTGGACTCATTTATTGAGTTTTGGATAAGGTAATTTATTTCCCTTTCATTTAATTGTTTCTTTAGCATGATAATTTTTTACCAGCTTTTCTAAAATAAAATGATGTTGTAAAATTTGTTTCCATTGGTTGTGAGACACATGTACATGTTCCACTAAGATTCCTGGAAAAATGATCGTTGCAGGAGGTAGAGGATAGTTGAAGTATTCCCTATAAATAGGTTCTCATTTGAATGAGATATTTATCCATCTATCGATTGAATATCCTATAGATTACATGTTGTGTAGTGATTTACAAGGAGATAAATATTTTCATAACTTGTGTATTTTACGAACATCTTGTTCAATGGTGAACATATTATTCACATTTCTTTCTATGACTCTGATTGTCACTGAGTACAATTGAGGGCCTACAGTGATTAAAAAAAGGGTATAATTTTCATATAAGGGGATAACCTTCATTTGGGTAAGACAGAAATTCGTGAATTTATTAATCAGGGGAACTTTATCCAAGGTAGTTGGGTACCCAACTCTTTGGGATAAAAAATTTCCTACTTTTTCACTTGATTTTTTTTCAATTTTTATTTTCACATTAGATAGTTAAGGAAATAAAATATAACATTTTTATACTTTCTTTTTCATTTAATTAATATGGTAAATAATATTTTGAGGGTTTAAGTTATAATATTAACCAAATATAAACTTTCTTAAATTTCTTAATGTTTAACTTATTTATGATTAGGTATCTTCGAATTGGACCATGACTATTCCAATTATCCCATCTAGTATGAATCAATGAGGGTTTGTAAATTTACCTTGTATAACTTTGTTAATGATAGTATTCCATAAGGTTAATAATGAATGTATTTGAAGCTATAATTCACACCCCACCACTCTTGTAATTGAGCGTCTGCATATACTATTTTGATTTTACAATTGTTATTAGAATGGGTCTCTGAATACTTATTCTCACATACAATTTTTCTTGCTCATGTTTTTTAGATCTTCTTGCATAACTTTTATTCCTCTTGTTTTTAATGAATTTTATCCTTATTTTTATACTTTTAATTTTATCATGTTGTTGTTGAAAAAAAAATTCTTAATGAATGGTAGGTATTAATATTGGTTCCATTCACAACTTCAACGCCCCATGACCACCAATTGTTGATTATAAGGATTATGGGTATTAAATATATAGAATTAAGAACTTTTGTATTGACACTAGTGTGGAAGAATTTGTCATGATTAATGGAGAATATAAAATTCTAGACAAGGAAGTCAGATCATTCACCAACCATGAGAAAAAGGAATATACATTATACTACTATGTATGGAAGACTTTTTTGGGTTATTTGAAAATGAATATATGTAGTCAAATATCTTATTATGAAGCTTCGAATTGTATTTGGATGAAGCATGAGGATAACCATTTTTGAAATTCTAAATTGATAGAAACCGTAAGAGCTATACTGAGAGCTGAATATCATGGATTCTTCTTTCCTTAGGGAGATCATTTTTGCAATGTAAAACAATGATTTATGGGAATTTTCAACAGTTCTTCAATCTATGAGAGAAAAATATATTTATGACGAAGTTCAATTGTATAAGATAATTTATACCATCCCCAATGACTAAGAATAAAAAATGGAAGCTATTGATGAGAATAGAAAAGCATCTAACATTACTCTTGATGAGTTGTTTTTATATCCTCTTAAATAAGAAACAAGAATGAATAGAGATATTGATTTATATAAGAAGAAGAATGGTAATGGAAGTGTATATTTTACTAATATATATAATGCAAAGACACCAGAATGGATAACATGATCCAAAGATAAGAGATTTGTTGTTATTTATGAGTCTAGTGATATTGATCAATTTGATAAAGAATTAGACAATCTTGATCGAAGGATAAAAAAGATTATTCGAATGAAATATTTTTAGTGCCGATATAAGAAGAATGATAGAAAGGACAAGAAATATTCTTATGTAACAAGTAATTAATGTAAAAGGGATGGACCCAAAAGATCTTTTTTGCCTATTCTTAAGAGAATATATTGGAAGGAAATTCTTTTTCAGAGAAACAAAAAGAATTATTAAAATTATAAGGATAAGAAACTCTTAAAAGAATATGACACATGGAGTGAGAGTGGTGGTGACTCATCAGATGAATCTTCAGATTATGAATCATCTAGTCATAAGAATATCAGCCTTATAGGTGGAGTTCCCATTTAAAATCATTGTATTATGGGTAAGGTATTCAATAATGAATCCTTAACCAATATTTATTTAAATGCTAATTTTTAAAATCATGAATATTATGAATCATCATATGAGGAATCTTCTTCATCATAAGATAATAACTTACCATTATTTTAAGAAGTTTCCAGGTTTTCTAAATTACATTAGAATGACAACTACAAAAAAATAAGCTAGTCAAATTTTTTTTAGAATTTATATTTTAAAAAATTAAGTTTCATTTCATTCCAAATATCTTGATCAAAACACTTTTGACATTGAAAGTGTTTCTAAAACCCATATGGAAGAAAATTATGACAAGGATAAAATTTCTAATGATATTGATAATTTTATTTCTAAGAAAAATATTTTATAGAATAACACATGTTCTAAAAATAATGAATTTGAGGATAATAATTTAGTCATTGGACTAAAATATGAAACTAATTTCATGAGAAACTATTATAAAATTTGTCATTAGGAAGGAAATAATTTGAAAATTTTATTCTCAACTCCGTCCACCAAGGAATTTATCTAGATTTGGTTATATTGACTCAAAACTAGTATTTTAAAATTATTATTTTGATCCCCAATGTACTCCATTTTGTACTAAGTGTCAATGTGGTGGACATTGGGAGATAAAGGTTTCTTTAAATAAACCCCAATCATTATGTTTTCATAAAGATTGTTTTTCTATGAAAATTTGGATTCCTATGATTTTACATTCTGAAAATATATCTATTTTATTTTTAGAAAAATAAATAAAGTACCAACAAAAATACATGGTGCATATATAGTGGATGTTCGCATCATGTTATTGGTAACAAAAACAACATTTGAAATATTATCAATATTAAAGGATGCAAATTAACATTCAGTTATAATGCTCCTAGAGAAATTTTTAGTATAGGTAACATTGTTCTTCATGGAATAAAAATTCATTAAAAAGTATTATTAGTTAAAAGTCTTATGAAAAATATAATTATCATAATAAAATTATGTGATGACATTTGCCATGTTAATTTTAGGAATGATAAATTTAGAGTACAAAATTCTAAGGATGAGTTTATTCTCTCTATACATAGTAATGATAATGTGAATAAACTAAACATACATGAACTTAGGAGCGGAGATATACCTTGCCTCTTTAAAATGGAAGATCAATCTTGGTAATGGAATAGAAAACTAGGTCACTATAACCATAATAACATATGAAAAATCTCAATGAAGAAACTCATTAAGGATCAACTGGATCATAGATTTTGACCCTTAAAAATATTGAAAGAAACATATATAATGTTTTAAATAAATTAGATAAGTATCACATTATAATGCATTTTTAACTAGTGAATATGTATATTATTGGCCCAACTCAAACTGCATTTATTGGAGGCAAATACTATATATATTTTTAGTTGATGATTACAATAGATTTATGTGGGTATATTCTCTCGCAAAAAATATGAAGCCTTTTCTTATTTTAAAACATTTTGATACCAAGTTAAAAATGAGGAAAACAACTCATTGATAACTAATCATAGTGATTATGGAGGAGAATTTCAATATTTAGTTTCTTACTTTTTTGTTGTAAGAATGGAATTACTCAAAACTACTAATCACCAAGAACACCTCAACAGAATGTTGTAGTTTATAGAAGAAATTTATTTCTTCTAGAGATTACTAAAACAATGTTTAGTGAATATTTAATTGCTAATTTTTTTCTGAAGTTGTTAGTACTTCTTGTTATACTATAAATCGACTTTTAATTAGAAATATTGTTAACAACATACCTCATCAATTGTGGACTACTCGAAAACATATACATTTTTATTTCAAATTATTTGTATTCAATGTATTCATTTTATAATCTAAAGAAGACCGACATAAATTCACAACCAAATATTTTGATTGAATGTTCCTTACATACTCAAATTCTTATAAGGATTATAGAGTTTTTAACAATATAATTGTACTGTTGAAGAAACAATGCATGTTAATTTTGAGGAAACTTATCCTTTTGTTTTCAAATATCCCCAATCTACATCCTTATATATTTTTTAAAAATATAATTATCATCCTTTGATATAGAATGTTTTTTAACTATTAAATTACTCAACAAAATGTTTCCGATGTATTTACCCCAGAATATTTTATACAATATAGTGATGAACATTTTAAAAAAAACCTACATTAGATGTTTCATAAGAATCATCCATTTGATAGTATCATTAGTGATTTAAATCAACCAGTATGGACTAGAATTTCTTTGAAAAATTATGTAGAAAATATACCATTACATTCCCAATTAGAACCTAAAACCACTGATGAATCGTTATTTAATGATTATTGAAATAAATCCCTAAAAGATAAGCTAACTATATTTGAAAGGAATAAATTCTCGACCATGTTTGAATGACCTAAAAAACTTATGTAATTGGAGTATTGTGTGAATTAAAAAAATAAATGTGATCAAAATGGTATCATTGTAATAAATAATTATAGCTTAGTTTCTAAAGTCTATAATAAAGAAGAAGGAATAGATTATGAAGAAACCTAAGATCTAGTAGCTGGAATTTAATCTACTCGCATGTTACATGCCATTGTAGCATTCATTAATTTCATTATTTTTCAAATGGATTTTATATGTTATTTTTGTAACAAACATGTTTAAGAGGATTTTTATGTTAATAAACATCCTATAAATGAAGGCACAAAACTTCATGAACATGTTTTTAAACATACCAATGATTTATATGGACTTAAAGAAACCCATAGAGACTATTTTGATAGAATTAAATTTTTTTCTGTTGCAAAAAAAATTATTTTAATGGAACTAGTGATCGAACTATTTTTATAAATATTGATAAAAAAATTATTTTATTTTTTAAATATATGTTGATGACATAGTATTCGGGTCAACTGAAAAATCGTTAACTGATTCATCGAAAAATCTCATGAAATATAATTTTGAAATGGGTAGGATGGGAGAGTTGACATTTTTCCTTGGTTTCCAGATTTCTCAAAACTGAGAAGGAACATATATTTCACGTCATAAGTATATTATGGATATTATTAAGAAGTATGGATATGACAAAAAAAAAACATATGTACTCCATCTTTTACTTAAATATATTTTGAGCTGGATAAATGTGGAAAACCAGTAGATCCAAAATCTTTTAAAGGTATAATATAATGTTTATAATACTTATCATCATCAAACAAACATAATTTATTCAGTATGATTCTATGAAATATATCAACATAATAAAAAGGAATCTTCTATAAAAATAGTGAATATATTTTTTCTCTATTTGTGGGGAAACATGGATTTAGGAATTCTATATTCTTCTAGAAATGAATTTGTTTTTAAAATATTTTCATATTCTAATTTTGGTGGATGAAGAGTGGATAGAAAAATTAAATCGAGAACTTTTAATTTTTTAGTAGATTAATTAGTTTCATGGTCTTTCCAAAAATCTACACACAATTTCTCTTTCCACTACTAAAGTTGAATATGTAGCAGCTGGATGTTGTTGTTCTCTGTTGTTGTGGATGAAACACACACTCACAGTCTATGGAATTAATTTTACCCAAACTATAATATTGTGTGTTAATTAAAATTTTATTTCCCAAAGAGAAAACCTTGTATATCACTCTTGTAAAAAACACATAGATATTATGCATCCCTTTTTCAGGATCACACACTGAAAGGAGATATCATTCTTAAATTTATCATAATGAAAGATCAACATTTTTTTTTACAAAATCATCACCCTAAAAATAGATTTGAATACATTAAACAAAAGTTAATAATGATAAATATATGGTAATCATCCATATTATATTTTTGTTTAGACCTATCTCTTTATATCAAGATGATTTTTTCATAGGGGGAGTACATTTCATTATTATTTCCAAAAAAATTTCATTCTTAATAAAAAATTTTGGAAGACAAATGTATATCAGAAAATAGTTTTTCTGGAATCTTAAATTCATGAATCGATAATTTCCTTTCCTTATCAAAAACATCCAGAATCTAAAAAGATCATTTTCATATATGAAAATATTTCTATGAATTAAAAATCATTTGTTTCATCACATTATTGTTTGTAATTTTATTTTCTACTTGTTGGTATTTAGTCTTATTTTAAGAAAAATTCTATCAGATTAATTTTCCTCGAATCTGATTTTACAATAAAACCTAAAAATATCGAGACATACCAAATATTTCTTCAGTACTCATTTAAATAGTCATATAAGATCCTTCTTATTTCAAATATTGGATCAAATCGAGAATTCGAACCATCACCTTGAATTCAATATAAAGGCCACCTTATTTCTTGTCCCACATCATTTTTCAAGACATTGTGTGTTGAAGCTCTAATTCTCGTCAAATATGTCTTTCAGGTTTCCATGTTTTCTTACATTATAGATATCACATGTTAATGGCCCGCTAAAACAGTTGAATTCAACCAAAAAAATTAATTATTTGAAAATTCACATGGAGATTTTGGTGGAACATAATTTATTTTCTATATATTTTTTGTTGATTAAAAAAAGATCTAGTTAAATAGATGAGAGAGATTTTTTTCACCAAGATGAAGATTCAAGATCATGTTTATCCCAACCATCCAATAGAATTTTATGACCGATTCAATTTTTAAGAAGAAGGGGGAAGGAAAAAGTTTTCCTTTAAAAGATAAGGTAAATCCTATTCTTTATCTTTCAATATGGAAACAAGCATTTTTTGAATTCCTTATGTTGGTGAGGAAATATATTTCTCTCACATGTTTCCTAATAATTCATGAATCTTTGAGAAGGAAAAGGAAATTTGATGCCTTAGAATCAAGTAGAAAATTTCACCTAAGATCAACATCCATTAAACAAACATCATAATTGTAGCCTTTTGGTTACAAGATTTTCTTATACCAAGAAATTGAGATAAGGAATCTTTAATGAAAAGATATCTTCCCATATTGGATTTTATGTTTAACCTAAGAAACTAAAATATGGTGAAGTACATCTTTCTAACAATCAAAAATAAAATCAATTGAACTCTCAAGCCTCATATTATCAGGTATATGCAAATCATATCACAGATAATAGTTCTTTTTTTTGAATCCATTAAAATTTACTATAGTTCTAAACCCAGATCCTTGAAGATCATTTTTTTCAGCGATGATACACTCAGAAAGAAGAAATATAGTTTTAGATCCAAATCAGTAGAATTTATTGACTTATCTGAGAGTTATATTGAATCATTGGTTGTGAAAGGTGAAGTTTGAGAAACATCCAAGAAATCTCAGAAGTAAATATAAGTAAAAGAACCAGAATCCAAAAAAAAATCTACAGTTCTGGAATCTCAGTCAGCTCCCCCAAAAAAATGGAAAAATACATTCTCTAATTAAGTGGTAGTGAAGTGGTGGGAGTAGAAGAAAATGAAGGAGATAGATTCAAGATTTGGGTTATATCCTGATGAGGCAAAGGCTTCCAAGTTTCCACATTGCTGAAGAACATTAATGGAAAGGAAAATTGAATAAGATAAAGAAGAATATATCAGAAGTTTAAATTATATAAGCCTTAATCAATGATACAGAGAAGGCCTCTAAATTGATTCTGGTACCCGAATCCCTTCTCCAAGAAAAAGTACCTTTAGAAACTCCCAGAAATAAATTTTTAATTCTGGAACCTATTGTGAAAGAAGACATAGTTTAAGAAGAAGATGAAAAATAAGAAGAATAAGAAAAAGATGAATGTGAAGATGTGATAAATAATGTATAAGAATACCATTAGAATAAATGTTATTCGGACAATCATTCAATCCAAACTTCCTAGGTTGAGTCACCCAAAAATGATTCTCATGGAAAAGAGGATGATAAACCGGATGAGGTTGATAAACCTACAGATGATGACAGTATAAAAAATGATTTCATCCAACCTAATGATTTCAACGAAGATATTGGGAAAGAAAAAGTTGACTAAGAAAAGATAGTCCAACTCTCTAATAGTTATCAACAGTCTCTGATGGGTGAGAATGTTATTTACAATGTTGATAAAGGGAATAAGGGGGTTGATGATACGCTTAATAAGGTCGTGATTGTAAAATCTAAGAATGATTTTTGTCCTTCATCAAGTAGAAATGATGAAGAGATAGAAAATGTATCCTCTCCTGTATGGGGATCCAATTTCTAATCATCATATTTTATGGGTATGGATATTTTTGGTAATTCCTCAAAGAAGTTACTGAACACAATACCATTGACCCCTAGTATTGATTTGAGATGATTGGTTATTCAACATTCATTCAATAAAAAGTAAGATTTGTTAAGAATGCTCATAGAAATGTTTATCATGAATGAATATTATTTAAAGACATTTCTATTTGTTATTATTTTCATCAGAGATCATGTAATGAAATAACTAAATTTTCTAAATGAATGGTTGAAGACATGAGAATCATTGATGACTTCCAAAATTCAATAAATGATTATTTTGATAAAACGGATGATAGAATAAAAAATAATTCAACATTTTTTTCACAAATGAAGAATATTTAGAATATATCCTAGAATAAAGAGGATAATTATTTGAATGGGATGTTAACATCATATTTTTTAAATTTAAATAGAGAAAGGGAGATCAACAAATAGTTGGAATAAAAGATAAATCTACAAAAGGAGTTAGTAATGTGTCAGGTAGAAATTATTAACTCTCAAGAATATAAAATCATGGCTATGGAAATGAAAAATTTGGATGAAGATCAATAGATAATTAGGTTTGAGTACAATCATAAAGAGATCAAGAAGTTAAGGGCTACCTGAATAAACCTATTACTGAAAGAAAAGAAGGATGACTGAATTTTTTTCAATCTGATATTTTTTTATTTTTACCTTGTAAATTTTTTTCATATCATAATGAAAAAATTTCTATTCTTAAATTGTTCTATATTTATTATCATTATCCTTTCAGATACATTTCTACCCACCATTCCTTTATAAAAATCACAGAGAGGATAAATGAATGATCAAACAAATACAATGTATAAAGAAGATAATTCCCTATGTAAGGGGGAGATTATATAAGAATAATTCTACATGTGGATGTTTTTCATAAAAATGAAATATTTAAATATCTATGATATACAAGAATAATATCCTCACTGATTTAAAAACCTGAGGGGGATTTATTCATTATCATCAGGGTTCATAAGTACATGGAGATATGTTTTCCTTTTGCAGTTCAAAATAAAAATTCTCATTCCTTATATTATTTTTCGAAAGGTAGTTTGTTCTTTCCAAAAAGTGGTAGATTTTTTAGTTTATAATGTATCTTTATGACAATTATATTCCACTATGTTTTTGAAAATCACAAAAACAAATTTCTTAATGAAAATTTAATTTCTCGAATAATTATTTCCTTAAGGAAAATTTTATTTCTCAATGAAATGTTTTATCTATAACTTGTGTTTCAATGCCTTATTAAAATTATTCTAAAACCCTAGAATAATTTTTACGATGTATAAAATTTGTATCCTTATCAAAATACCCATAATCATATAGTTTAAAGTATATTGGTTTTATCTAAATTTCAGACTCCTAATGACCTAAAATTCAGACCTTGAATTCTCAGAAATGTAGACACCGAATTCTCTGAAAATTAGACTCTAAATTCTGTGAATTTTAGACTCAAAAGTCACTAAAATTCAGACTACATACTCTTTAAAATTCCAACATCGAATTCACTAAAATTTAAACTTGTAATTCTCTACAATTTATACTCTAAATTTTTCATAATTTAGATTCAGAATTCATCAGAAATCAGACTTCTAATTCAATATAATTCATACTCCGAACTCCTAAGAATTCATTCAACTAATCCCATAGAATCCAGAAATTAAAAGCATCCAAGTTATTACTCTAAATTCCCCAGAATTCAGGATCTGAATTCTCTGAAATAAAGAATCTTAATTATTTCAATTTCAAACTCCAAATTCTCTGAAATTCAGACTCTGAATTCCATGAAATTCAGACTCAAAATTCACTGAAATTCAGAATCCAAATTCATATAATTCAGACTCCAAATTAATCATAATTAAGACTCTGAAATTCATAGAATTCCGACTCGAAATTAATTGAAATAGTGAATATTAATATTAATATTTTTTGAATCTAAGTATTCATATATTTTAAACTCAAATTTATATTTTTACATGGACTACAATTGTTGATTTTTGGTTAATATAATTTATTTACATTAAATTTTATTGATTCTTATGCATGATAATTCTTTCCAATATTTTATTATATAAAATGATGTTGTAAAATTTGTATCTAACTAACTGTTGGTTGAGTGATATATGTATAGATCTCTCCATGATTAAAAGAAAATTAGGACCATTGGAAGAGGGATCCTACTGTAGAATTTTTTCCTATAAATATGATCTCATTTGAATGATATGATTATACATATATTGATTGATGAACATAGAGATTTCATGCTGTTATGTTATTTCTAGAGAGATAAAGGCTCTTGTGCCTTGTGCATTTTATGAACATCTTCTTCATCCATGAGCATCTTTTTCATTATGCATTGTAAGACTCTAATTTCTTTTTAGATCAATTGAGGGAATTCAACGATAATATGAAAGAGGTTTTTACTACCTTAATGTTATAGGGATTTTGGGGATATAAATACATTCTCTAATATACTTGTCGAGGGCTTATCCTAGTGTGGGTAATACATACTTCCTTGAAAGTATAAATCAATGGACTTTTATCCAAGGATGTTGGATACCATATTATTTTGGTTAAAATATTTATTACCGGTTTATATGATTGTTTTTGCATGTTTTATTTATTCTATATTTTGTTAAAGAAATATGGTATACCATTCTTATACTATATTTAAATTATACTTACTTTTAAAAATAAGGACTTATATACATTAAGGTAGAATCTTCCCCTGAGATAAACTTGATTAAATTTCATTATGCTTAACTTTTTTATGTTTTGGTTTATTATAATCGGAACCGGGTCCTCCCAATTATCTCATTAAGTAATAATCAAAGAGGGTTTGTGAATTTATCTTGTTTAACATTGTAAACATAGTTTTCTATAAAGTTGAAAGAAAAAGTTTTTAAATGTACACTTTTGACCCCCCCTATAATTGAGAATATACATATAATCTTTCAATCCTACACCACCCATTTCATTTAATGGTGTGATGTTTGGAAATAAAACCACTAGTTGTTCTCGGATATTGTATACCACCTCCAGGTATGGATTTATGTGAGGTGTTATTTATTCTTGTAATGACTACAGTGCCACGAGGCTTGTAGATAGATTGGCTATTAAATCATCCTTGTGAGGATTCTTATCTTCATTTAGATTACTAACCACCAAATCATTTACACACTCATCAACATTTTGATATTCCTCTTGGGTCTATAAAGTGGGATAATTCATATTTCAAGGAGGTTAATTTCACTAATCATGAGGGTTTGGTTACTCATGCCTCATATTCTGTCAATATACCCCTATAAATGACCTTATTAGATGTATACGGTTTCCAAAATTGACTATATTCACTTATCTAAGGAGGAATTTCAATGGCTTCCAATCTAGAAAAGAGATAGGGTGCCCTAGTAAAGTGTCATAATCCAAATGATGATTGGAAGTAAAATAAATGAGGATATTTTTTATGTACCCTGAGATTCTAATGTATAGAGGTAATCGCGGTCTCTATATATACCTTTAGGGAACCCTAATATGGGTCTAAGGGGGCAACGTTATATTTACTATTATTGATATTCCATTTAGAAGACAATACCGCTTTGGTATAATCCCTAAGATTATTCCCCTGCCTCTACTGATAATTTAAGACACATGTCAAGTTGTGTACATTTTGTTATACTACCTATTGAGGAATATAAAACGTTTAAACACATGTTTTGATTTTAATCTCCCTCTAATGTTATTTTGGGTTATGGATGGCCATGTTTACCTGAATGGTACCTAGAGAGGAACCATCATCCTTGAAGGCAATGTTAGTTTGTCACAAGGTTTTGATTATGGGGTTGGTATCCTAATATCCTCATCCTCTTATTTAAAAATTTTGATATACCTCCTCTACTATCTATAGGTGCACAATTATTCTCTTGAATATTTATTTGGGTGGTATATAATTATTCAACTGACTGAAGAGGACAATCCATTAGAATTAGTAACAACTCTACAATTCATCACTATTGGTCAATGTCCTTGAGGTTC
Organism: Viscum album; assembly: GCA_963277665.1. Taxonomy (NCBI): domain Eukaryota; kingdom Viridiplantae; phylum Streptophyta; class Magnoliopsida; order Santalales; family Viscaceae; genus Viscum; species Viscum album. The sequence goes on along the minus strand of OY728158.1, from coordinate 1,353,917,069 downwards.
TTATAGATTCCTGGGTTGGCCAATTGATTATAGTGATGGTTTTAAAGCTTCAGCTATATGATATGGTTGAAAAAAATGATCTTCACATAATTAAGGGACTCTTGGATGCTGATGTTGGGAGGTATTAGTGGCTAGAATACCACAGGTAACAGATTAGTAGCCAGATCCACCCACATTATATATTGCATATAGGAAGGTCCCTACACATGGTTGTCCAAAACTTCTATTAGTGTTTGTTAGGAGATAGATGGAAGTATTTATTTAGATTTGTTCTTCAGCTGGATGACCAGTATAGTAGTCACAATATAATTCATCTTCTTACTTCATGTTGGTATTTCTCTCGATGGTGTCACTAATCCCATCATCTTACCCTACTAGGATGGGGTATACACCAATCCATCATGAGTAAAGGTAAAAATGATTATATATGGATCAAAATATTTCTCCCAAATGATGGATTCATCCACTAAACAAACAACTCTACCTAGTTTTTTGTAGTGGAAATGATGAGGGAAACCAGTGGAAATGATGACGAATGACCTCTGAGCTCCATAATGGGGGTTATAACTTCCTTTAATTAGAAATTCTTATTAAATAATTTGGGGATCCTATGAACCTCATTTTATAATATGGTGAACATAATCATTCGGGATCATACCCCATACTCTAACAGTTAGGGTGGAAACTCTATTATGGAATCAACTTTCACCTGTGAGTATGATTGAAAAACAAGGTTGATGACAACATGGTATTTCTAGCATTTCTCCTTGTATGGTGACTGTTCTCCCTTATACAAATATTTAGTTATTTAGGACAGGTTACCTCTTTGGCATGAGGAGGACCCTCATGATGGTAGGTGGTAACACTAAGAGGGCCTCCACATTGTTTTTTCAGAAATTGTGAGAAACTCAATAGCGGTGGTCATGGAAGCTGGGAGGACATTTTATAGGGATGGAAGGAATACAGGGAGAAAATACCCATTTGATGGAGGATGCATGTGTAAATACTGTATTTTGAGAACTATGAGTATGGTGAGGACCTAGATATTAGTTCTTGAAATATATAGGTTAACCCCCCACTATGTTCATCAATGCTATAAGGATTACCTCCACCTGTGGTGGTATAATAGTTGTGAGGGACTCCATTCAATCATGTATTGATACATGGAGGATCTCAATACTAATTTTTTAAATAATGGGATTTAAATCCTCTTGGTTTCATGATTGTGTTGGGGGACCTTCAAACTATGGTTCATCATTATTATTTTCCCAATAACAACAATCAATGATGCCATAAATTGAATGTGTCAATTGGGATTACATATGAGTTGGATTTGTTCAAGATCCCAACGTAGAAATGATTGGTCATATATATTCTATTTAAGGTATCTAAAAAAATCTATGAGGGAGGAAGGGTCCACGAGAGTCATGGAATATCTGCCTTGTTGTGAATTATTCTATGCCATTATCTAATAATAGATTAGGGAAAATTGAAGAAGTGCTAAAAGAGACATGGTAATGTAAAACTATTCTTCATCATGGGGGAGAGGTCATTGATGGAACCACCAACCCCTACTGGGATCCCTCCATGGTGGCTCTCAAGTAGTAGTTGTTGATGGGGTGACTCGAGAATCCCACACCTCCTCATGTTAATGGAGGTAGACATCAGAGAACTCATGGGAGAGACTACCAAATTTATTATCTATCGTAACAGGGGATGGGGGTGGTTGTGTGGTTCCCCCAATGAGGCCCTTAGGGGTGGAAGTCTCATTGAGGTTTTGATGCCTCAAGGTTATGTATGGCATTACCTTATAGGAATAACCCGCATCATTCTTATCCCAATGAAAGAGGGTATTGATCATCCTCATCTAGTTAATCTAATAAAATTAGATGTGGTATGAGAACCAAGTATTTGGATGTACAATTGAATTCATGGAATATGGTTGGTTGTGTGGAATTTATGCATAATTGTTCCTCGGGCCCTAGATCTTACAGTATTTGGGTGGATGATTTACTGTTGATGGGTTTTTGTAATACAGGTTGAATATTCAATCAGTATAGGGAAAAGGAAAATGATTCCAAATTCCAAAAGGACATCTAATCTTATTAACAAGTATCGGGATCAATGCTAAAATTGTATGTTTTTTACACATATACATGGGTGCATCATCTCAACTGTTGATGTACACCATGGTTTAAGTTTTTTCCCCTTATTCCCACTTTCCAAAGGCAGGATAATTTTCTCACAATAATCAGTGAGGCAAGCTCCTTGATCAAAATGGAGTGATGGGATTCCGGTTTATCCTTCAATGGATTCCTCTGTGGAACTTTTTTTCTGTTTTGAGTCTTCCACATAGTGTTACACCAAATTCATGGAGCTCTTACCCAATGTCATCTCACAATGGATGATGGTTAATTACACTACCTCGGTTTGGTTATTCTAACTGCATTTGATAGGGATGAAACCTTATTTCAATAGAGTACTCATGTAGGGACTCATTGTGAATGTTTGGGATCTAGGAACATTGGTTTCATGTATTCTACCACATTATTGGGAATATCATGGAGGAATCATAGCTATGGAACCTATGGAATTTTATATAAATCACGTGTTTTCTAACATGGAAGGAACATATCTTCCAATGATATCTCCAAAAACATTCCATGATTAAAATTAGGTATCAGTTTTCATAGGTGAATATATTCATATGATTTACCATCTAGAATAAAATATTTTTTCTATGTTCTGTATTTTGGGTCACCAGTCTAATGTATTGTGAGATGGAGATGAATGATCATGATTCCTAATTGAGGCAAGCCAAAGAGGTGTCCCCTAGGAGGGAAGATGTCACACTATGATGGTTGATTTGGACCCCATTGGGGGTGGATCGAGGAAGACATCCTAAATTAGTTGAGAACCAAGGTTTATTTTTTAGGATTCAACCATAGGGAGCCTGGATACATATCATAACTATAAAAATGGGATCAAAATCCATGTAGTTCATTGACAGAATTTAAGCGCATGTGAAAGGAATAATGTAAAGAGTTTAACATCAAGAAGTATAGATGATCAATCCAGGAATATAGTGTCTTTGAGGGTTATTATGGGGATATTTTATGTCTTATTACTTTCCATAGAGGATTAATTTACATTTTAGTTGGAATGGAATTACACATTGATCGTCCAGAAGGACCTAGAATGGATATAGTCTCCATGGTATGTGGAATGATCATAAAGAGATGTTGAGGCTCTGAAAAAATCAACATTGATGTGGATGCTGTGATTGGTCATGATGGAGTCTTCCAATGTATATTTGTTAGTTGGGAGTCAAATAAACCATAGTTAGTAATTTTTGGGGATTACTCATTAGGAGGATTCTCATATGTGGCATGTAGTTGGGGATTACACAAGGAAGTGTCCCATGTGGGGAGGGTGTATAGATCTTTTTTAGGGGATACACTCGAGAGGATTCCCAAGGATGGTCATGAGTGGGTATAATTGTATCTAATAGCCTCTAATCCCCCACAAATCATGAATAGTTTGAGAAATAATCAGATGTAGTTGACTATATTTTCATTACGTGTGAGATGTTTCATCAAGTGATGGTGTATGGATTATGCATTAAAGTTATCCAAAGAGAATTTCATTCTATGTGAGGAGGATGTAAATCTATATGGGGATATCTAATTCAATGTGATGAATATTTCATTCCCTTTTAGGGTAAAATGTGTGGATACCATCCATTTCTAGTCACACATGAAGAATCTAATGATTATTGCGTAGGGGGTGGTCAAATTTTACTATCATGTGTTGAGGACATTGGTAATAGGGAATTTTAATTCATGTAGTTCACACATGGGGGACTCACTCTTAAAATATTGGTATTACATAACCTCTCATCTGAACCTATATTATGTTCATTTCTTTAGAAGTTTTAGTGTATGATGGTGCAAATAAGTGGTTGATAACAAAGACAAATTTTTCATGCCTATGATGAAATGAAAAATAAAAATAGAGTACATGTTATATGAAGAAAAATATAGGTGGGAATATAAAGGAACACATAATATAGAGTGGCCCAAATTAATAATTATAAAATTTCATATAAGGACATTAAGTGTATGAGAACTGATCCTAGGTGGATCTGGGGAATTTGGGAACTGATCCTTCACAAAGCATTGCCAACATAAGGGAGGCAGTTTAGAAAAACCCTAAAAATTGAATTCATGAAACATAAGGTCTCATATAGAGGATATTTGTGAATCACAGTCTCTCCATGTAGATCATTGGTTTCATATAGGGGTAAGCATTGTGAAACTGGGTGAACCTTACTTAAGATGAACTCCATTCTCAAGAAATGAGTGCTTCACAATGTCTGAAGTTCCCAAGAGGGACTTCTTCCTCCACGAAAAGAGTGGGCCTTCCCAGAATGAATCCCCACCAACAGTGGAGGTATTTAAGGAAATATAGAATGGGGTTACATGAATATAATATAACATTGATGATCAATTTCATTTTTGTTTGTGATTATCAGATAATATTTTGAATAAGGAGAAATCTAGAGGATGAAATGTCGAGTAACCATCTCCAAAGGGTAAGAATGGGGAGTGTATATATAGAAATGGGGTTTGGAAAAGCAATTAAATAGTTCAAATATAATCTTTTTTGCTTTAATAAAAGTATATGGCTCTATTAAACTCAAAAGTAACATCGTCAATACTTAATGTGGTAACTGAGCAATGCCAGAATCATAGAGGTCACCATCACTACTGTGAGCATTTGTGAAGGGTATTTCTTAGCCATGGATCTTAGTGAGCTCTATCCAATTCAATGAACATTAGTTCTTCAAAAATTATACTACCTTGGGGGATATACCCTATTTCATCTTTGATTTCTACAAATCCTTTATGACTTCTTTGACAATTCCCAAGGAACCTATTTCAATGCCAACAATGTTACAGACTAAGCATGTCGAATTACTAACTAGACCAAATTATAAATGTAATCAAGGATGGTACCACAATGTTCTTCGTGGGACCTAACACCATGTAGTAATATTTAGCGATGTTATAATATTAGTATGTTTAAATGTTACTAAACCCTGTGTTGATGATAATACTACCTGTCATGTTCACCATTTCTATTTTTTACATTTTTGTTTGGGCCCCACCCATGCATTTGGATACATGTTCATGTAGTATTTTTTTCCAAATATTTTCAATTCCATATGTTGTACAGATTCCATCCCATTAATTGGAGATTTCTACACATTGATTGAAACTGGATGATGGGATGTTAGTTCCTCCTTCCATGGATTCATCCTTGGAGCTCGTTACCTTATCCTAGTCTCCCTCAAAAATTGATATCATGTTTTGGACCACAATCTAAGCGCCATCTCATTATGGATTCTATTTATTTATACTACATCACTCGAGGTGGGTCTGCATAACTTAGTTTATAGTTTATTTATGTTTTGAATTTATGGGGATGTTTATACATTTGGTACATTGGTCACCTAAAAATATTCATATTATAGAGGAATAACCTATGGGTCATCTTAGGCACAGATCCTAAGGAATATAGGGTTGATCATGAATAAATAAATACCATGGGAATAAATCATCAATGTATTATTACCTCATTAATCCATTGATTCTTTCATGGTGTGTATTTCTTTGAGTAAGGTCACATGTTCTATTCCCTAATGGATAAATATCCTAACATCCAGAAAAGATGAATTGTCGAATGAGTTTAAAATCATGTAGATATGGAGATCATACATTTGAATGCGACATAAAATATAAGACAATCCCTTAGAAGATAACACCTAGGTTTTCCATTATTCAGAATTGTTTCCCTATATGATGGATCAAGAGTTTACTATTGTGTTTCTAACACCCCATGGAGAAAGAGCTATGAGGTGTGTCCCAATGAGGGAATCTATTTCACATGATTTTACTGATGTGGATTGAATATCTAATGGAGTAACAAATGAGTAGTATGACCCTAGGAGGGAATAAAATGAGTTTACCATTGTTAGGATGGAAGCATAAGGTGGAATCCAGTATACTGTATTAAGAATATAGGCATCGAAAATAATATAGGTTGATGCTTACGTTTAGGGTTATGGGAATTGGCTAATTCCAACAGTCATATGACATGATGTAAGGACACTCTTTTTGTGGAAGGAGAATCAAAGAAGGATGGTGTGGGGATTAATTATGGAATCTACCTGCTAAAATTGAATTTATCTTATGTAATGTTGTAGGAATTACGCAAGAAGGATACCCATGTTCTTCTTGGATAAGTGAGGATGTGGTTGGGGTGTATCTAAGGAATCATAACATGTCCAATGTTCATCCCATGAGATTCAAACACAGGGAATACTATTTTTATTGAAAAACTTTGGATGTGTAAGGATCATCCCATCCCACTCATATATGGGTAATCATGTGTTCATCACACAAGGAAAGGTGACAGTTCTATGTTATACGCTGCAAAAATCATATTGTTTCGTAATATCGTACAATTGGTACTTGTAATTAAAATGTTTTATTTAATGGAGCTCAGATTTTGAAGGAGTCACTCCATAAGCCTTGGAATTATGTGACCATCACTCAATAATCATTGTGTGGGGAATGTAGTTTCAACATCCATTGTGACATGTTCAATGATGGTTCCTTTTAGGGTCTTTATTATTAGAAGAAATTTTAATAATAGATCCCATAAATGTAATAAAAAGTTAGGGTAATAGATTCAGTAGAGCTATATGAGACTTTACGTTGTGATGAATAAGTTGTTTTTTTTAATTGGGAAGGGCATTCTGCAAGATTTTCATGAGAAGAGGGATATAACCTAAGGGAAACTAATGGTGTAATGAGGCATGGATGCCCCATTGTTTTGATATTGTAGGAAATACTAGGGTTATGCACTGGTGGGTTCATGGTGAACACTCATATATAAATTGGGGTAGTTTTTTGGGCCATAATACAATATTCCTAGTTATGTTTGGTCCCACATATGGTCTATCAAAACCATACCCTATCTTTGAGTCTCCATTAGGTTGGGTTTGTGTTCTGTCATGGAATATTGGTTGTGGTAAATATTATAGTTTCACATATTCATCTAGAGATCCTCCTAGAGGGAATTTGGGGAAACTTCTATATTTGGATGAAATTCCCATCCATTGGAGCACAACCTCTTGAGAATGATACTGTAATTTCTTGTAAACCAATCCTTTTCCGATGGGGATTAGAAACACAAAAAAAATCCCTAGATTATTGTTTTATTAAATGCAAGAATAGAATGGTTTGTATAATAGTTTTATGAATATAGATTATTTCTTGAATAAAATAATGGTTTTTTGAAATATTCAACGGTTTCTTGCATCCCACGGACATTGGTGGGTCATGAGGGGGTCTAGTGTGTTCCGATTACCTAAAACATAATGTTTGTGGCCCCAAATGTGAATTATGTGACAACAATGATGTTTCATTCTTTTTATGCGTATCAAATGAAAAAAAAATAAATATGATTTTAAATTTAAAGAATTTTTTTATTTTATATATGTAATTTATGTTAATAATTTTTATCCTTATTTCTATCCTTGTTATAAGAAAATGAAAAACACTTCACATTGCTAGGTAGAGCCAGTTTCCAAGACATATGGATGAGTAAAGACACAGTTATCAAATTGATTGTGAGGTAATAAGATAAAAATGATATAACATTTCCAAAAGAATGTTTAGGTCTTAAATAACACATATATTACTTAAAATTATACATAAAATCTTCCATGTATATAATAAGTGGAAAAATAATCCAAACACATCATGATGTGGTGGTCCCCATACCGAAGACCAATATTATTACATCCCCCAAATAATTTTAATTTAGAAGTTATATTTGATATATAAAAATTATATAATTGTTATAATTTCATAAATATAATTTAATTATTTTAAATATATATTATATTTATCTATGAAATGTTGTTATGAACGAATCATTGCATCTTTTAGTGAGGTGGTGGTCCTCCAAACACTACATTATGGGACTCCTTTGTAATTCAATGATGCCGATATGCATCTAGGTTAATAAGTTAATATAATAATATTTTCATATATATAAGATTATGGTTTTATTATATTATAATAATTTATGTTTATTGGATGGTTTTTTAATAATAAATTGATCAAATACACATATTTTAGAATTTTACCTCTTCTTTAGAGGTCTTCGGTAGGTATATACTAAAATATTACTTGTTAGGGATTTATAATAGATCTAATTACTCTAAAATATGTATAGGGAAATATAGATGGTATTTGAGTCTCTAATTTCTGAACCAAATGGTGGTTGAGGTGTGATGAGAGGAGGATGTGGTGTGTTCTATCATAAGTGTGGGGTGGTCATACAAGGAATATTTTAAAATATAATGTGATATCCACATTTTTCACTATAGAAAGTAATCCAAAATAGAATATTTTATATATGTAGAGGATTTTAATTCTAAATGTGTCAATAAAATTGATTTTGGTCATGTATTAGTTAAATTTTTAAACTTATCTTCTTATTTTAACCACAGCCCCCCCCCCCCAATTTTTTACCTCACTATGATAATTAATTTTTACCGCTTCTAATTGTAATTGTGGTAAACTATTATGATGATTTTATATATAATATAAATTATTATGATTAAAAACGTGGAAACCATTTTCAAAAATTTAATTACCTAATGTGGTAGAATTCAATTTAATATAAGACACGCAGACACATTGAATTTAAAAGTTGGTTTTTGAAAGAAAACAATACAAAATATTAAAAAAGATTTTATATTAAAATTAAATATGAAATTTATAACTATGAAATAAATTTGTTATATTATAATGTATTTGAATAAATTTTATGTTAAAACTAAAATAATTTACGATTTAACAATGTAAAAAATTTAAATTAAATGGCATTTTTTCAGTAATATTATGTATTATTCACTATTAATCAAATATAAATATTATATGAAATGTTCCAAAAAACACACAATGATAAGTTGAAAATGTAGACTGAAAACAGATTTCTATTTTTTCAAATAAATATTATGTGTATGATAAAAATATTTTTAAATTATGTTCACTAATTAAGGTAATCCAAATTTTTGGAAAATATTTGTTTTCATAAAACATTTAAATTTATTTGAAATGATTCATATTTTATTTATTATCAATATATAAAAACTTTACTTATTTTATAAATTTGTTTTCCATATAATTAGAGTTATTTATTTGGACATATCCATACCCATGAACTCACTTGATATTCCTTAATGGTAATTTTTAATTAATAACATCTTAATACATTATCACATTTCATTTAAATGAATTATTGTGTGCCTCACATGATACTGTTAGGATTGAGTTTACTTAAAAAATATATGACTGTATCAATTAATTACATTGTATTATTATCTCTGTGTTTTTTGTCTTACATAGTATCAAATATGAATTTCCCCTTTTGGAACCCTAGGGCTTTACAACTTTATTAATGAATCCCTTCATAAGGTTATAGGAAACAAATTACTGATCATAGAAAACCTAGAAGATATTAAATTTCCTAATGAACAGGAATTAAAAAAATTATATAATATTGATTTTACTAAAAATGTACTTCCCACCAAATAATTTATAATTTATTCTTAAACTAATGTAATCCCATGATATCTGAATTCCACTAATTCCCTATATTATAGTATAACCCATTGAGACATTGGGAAATGGTTTGAAAAATTTCACATACCCCTTTTGTTGAAGTAATATACATTACTTTTTTATGCCTTTCTAATTCATTCTTTATCCAAATGGCCAATATCTCCAAACAAGCAACAAACACAAATTTCAATTAAACATTTTTCCAAGATTATTATTATCAAAATTATAACATTGTGTAATTCCTATATTTACTATCTTATTCATTGAATCATTTTTTTCCTTTTTTCATGTAACCGATTAATTAAATAATTTTACATAATGTAATTCTATATTGAAATTCAACTGTCACTATTGATTACATATGATACAATATCAATATATGTGGAAAATAATTGTTAGAAAATATACCATCCAAATATCATATAAATACTATTTATTAAATTGCTAATACTACATTATATATTTCATATATTTTTTTCTCTATTCCTTAAAAAACATATGAATCTATCATCATATTTTTTTACACCATAAATATTATTATAATTTTGGTTGTGTAACATCCTCTCCATTTCATCTTGTTTCTAAAGAAGAATCTATTTATGAATATATATCACAATTAAAATTATCTATTCTAATCAGTCTATTTCACAATATTCTTGATTGTTATATATCAATGACCGTCATTTATCCACATATCCATTTAAAAAATAATTTACTAGATTAAACATTTCAATATCATTACATCTGCATTCCATCAATATCATAAAATGGTAATTGATCTGTTTCTATACTACTAAAGTATTAGTATTTTCAATAAATAATTGAATATTATATTATATAATGATAATAAATAAGTGCATTTCATTTTGGAACAATGGGTTATAATATGTTGTAAATGTTATTTTCCATAACATGGTTCTCTAGGCTTAATAAATCCTTAATTTTAACAGATCCAACAACAAATGTACTTAGTTTCTCCTAGGTTAAATACCTAGACTATCCATGAATAATGATTTTACATCCATTTCATTTATTTTGGTTTAATTTATAAACAATGTAAAACAAATAATTATCTCATTAAATCATGAATATTTATCCAATGAATAATATTTTAAAAAAATATTTAACATATTCAAACGTTTTTAGAAAAAAAAATTGTTAGATATGTTCAGAACTATTGTTCACATGGTTCATAATAGTCATTAATATTTACCATCCATAATGACCATGTCTCTATTAAATAAGATCCTGTGTGTGAAGAACCTGATCTAGATATCCTCTCTAACATGAACCTGAACTCAATTTCCAAATACATAAAGGGAATTATTGATCCCCATGGGATGACAAATAACACCATGGAATCAACCACAAACAGTTGGAACAACTTCACCCAACCTAAATAATTAAAATTACATATATAAATATATCTAAATAGTAATTAGAAGAAAACATGAATATATATGTTATAATAGATATAGAACAACAAAAGTGATACAATGAATTTGGTGGCGAAAAAATCCCCCAATGTCATTTCAATCTATAAAAGATGGATCAACTAAAATAACATCTCCAACCATTTACATGTTATAGAATGAAAAATGTTCCACTACCTGACCAAAAAATAACCAAAACCCACCTAATATAAAATACCACCACCTCAACATGATACCATTTATTACCATCATCAATATATATAAAAACATTATGCCCCACCTAAGGGGTGAACATGGTGTGAGAAAACAGGCTCAGTAGAATCTCACCCAAGTGTTCCATATAGGGTATTTGAATTATAATAATTGAATTCCCCACATTAAAGAAAACAAATAATGATATAAATTACATAAATTCTATACCAAATGATAAAAAATTAAAAACAATTCTATTTTTCCTCATTTCAAAATAATTTAGTCATTTTTCTTTCAAATAAAATCTACATATATCAAATAGATGTATCATATCAATCCAAAGATTGTATCATATATCGTATCAAATAAATGGATGTATAACCTAAACTATATTAGAAAAAAGAATCCCAAAACAACAAAATTCTAAGGTAATATCCCACTAAGGATAAAACTAGGACTGTATAGTTTGGAAAATTGTAATTCACATAAAAAAATCCAACACATCATGAATCTAGACATATGCATCGAGTGTAGAGGGCGGAGGAAATATTTAAGGCATCAACCCCACAACATTTCTAACATATCCCTAGAACAATAGGACTATGGAGACGTTGAATGACTAATCAGAAAACCCCCCATATTATATAAGACTCTTATTACTTCACCTTCCACCTATGTATACATAGCTTCCCATGTGCAATTGTTTTCAATATAAAAATCTTCAACCCATTTTTATCAAAATATATATTGAAATTCATTTCCCATAACCTTTTCCCAACACTTTTAAAAACAACATTCATTTATCGAAAATATATGATACCATATTTTAACACAAAATCCTCTTCTATAAACATAAATAAACCAATAAATCCATGAAATCCATTATATGAAAAAAATTGTAGAAAAAAATACATTTCATCAGCACATTTTCATTTACCTACCAGCCCACAACACTACATCCATGAATGAAAGGATCTTATGTACTTGGGATCAAAGAAAACACTGTTGGTGAAACAACACCATAGAGTGTATTGGATCACTATTTGAATTTTAAAAATATATTCCATGATAATCAATAGAATTTCTAGGAAAAAAGACCATAATATTAATCCAAAAAAGGTTATATCTAAAAAAACTAATCTAAAACAAAATAATATCCAAACTAAAATCCATAAACTGAATAAATATAGGGACATATATAAAATTCCAGGATAAAACATCAAATAAAATCCTAGATATAAATATACCAAAACTACAACAATAAAAATTACTTGATAAAAGACCATAAAATATAGTGATATAATGTATGATCTAAAGACCAAAGACTAAATCAATGTAGTAGTTTTTTCATTAATAATTTAAAAACCTCACATGCCCAATAAATGTATTTATAAATGATTAATATATTATCTTGAAGAATATAATCTTTGGGAAAAGGTATGGAACTATCCATTAAAGTAATATATTCTAAAAATTTCGCCTTCTAAGAATTTTTTAGTCTCAAGATAATTGGAGAAGATGTATTAGTAAAGACATATCATGTTATTTTGAATCCACGAGTCCTTATAAAAAATATTATATTGAGATTTTAATTTTTATATCTAGAAATTCATGGTTACAGGATATTATTAAAAGTATGAGTATCATTAGGGATTTACATTATATATGATCGGTGAACATTCATTCAAATCATAAATGGAAGAAAAATATACTTCAATTTTTAAGGATCGTTAATATTCGTTCACTAATAATATGAAAAAGGATGAATCACCAATTTTTTTATTCCATCCAACAATATAAAACAAATCAATGTACATAGAATTGCAATAAGACTTGATTGGTTGTGATGGCCATGTCTTCCGAAGTCTGGAAAGAATCATCAATTGGACTCTGAAATGCCTCTCTTCTTACCTCTTCTCATACTTACCCATGACAGAGATACTCAATTAAAGTAGTCATCTCGTCAAATTTATTTTGAGATATTTCCAGTAAGGAAGATTCTTTGGAAAGATGAGCCCTCAAGCCAGCAGATACTTCATAACCCTTATGATAATATCATACCCCTGACAAATGATTGGGAAATTATTGATGTAATGTTCATTATTGTTTTAGGAGGGATCTTATGAAACCAAGGTATCAAGCTGAAACACTTTCATGAATCGTACCATATCAAAGACTCTTGATCTAATCTTATAGGATGGTTTTCCAATGAGGTTACATGATGAAAGTAGGGAAATTTATATAGAGAAATGATTATCCAATGAATTGATCCCCCTCCACTACCCTATTTATATGAAACTACACAAAATCTAAAACAACACCATGATTACCAAGAATCTCTAAATTAATTGATTTTTGATAGCACCAAAGAGACAAGTAGTAATTTATATTCCAAAAAACTAAGGCCCTTTCACCACATATTTCTCTACTAGGGTATTCATATCATGGTTCATTAAAAAGAGTATCATCAAATAAAATAATTTGGAAATACTTGAATATGGATATTATGTTCCATAAAAATTAAAATGAAAATGATGGAGGCTAAGACACAGATCGCTTGAGACTCCAAGAGATATGAGATTGAATGGCCATAAAGTGGTCACAAATAATTACCATGTGGTACCATTTTCCAATTTTTTTTCATGTGAATCACCTTAGATAAGTTCTGTCTACTCTTGAGAATAATTCCATGACAATCAATCTTTACTCAAAAACTGCCTGATAATATCAACTACATCACGTGATTTTTTAACTGGTGGATTCTTGATAATCAATTCCCAAAACGATTATAAAATCAGATAAAATTATACACTTATAAGGGTCCTCTTCTGTTCATAATGATGATGTGATGAATGACCAATGAGGAGAGTGATATTCCATGATATCATTCAGAAAAACTCATGGACTCCCCAACCATTTTTATATAGTCATTACAAATAAATAGGATGGAAGAAGCATCCTCTCATTTTGATAAAAGTCATGTGACATATGCATGGGAATTCACCTAATTCCTCATGAGTCATTTGAAACATATGCTTCATCTCATGAAACACTACATTCATTATATAGTCATCAAATAAAGATACTTTTCATTTTAAAGGTATCCTCCTGACCCCCCCTTCCTATCCTTAAATCAAGAAGATGAAATTGTATATGAAATGCTCATACATCTCCAGAGGAACCTTTTACGTCACATTACACATCGTCAATAAGTTGATTCTCTTCAACAACACCCAAAAATCTCATGATATCCCCAACCATTGTATCAAAAAAAATGAAATAAAATGGAGATAATGTGGGTGATTTCCGTGGACAAAAAAATCATGTGACATAATACATATGGTCACATAATTATATCATAAAGCCCTTTGAAATGTAGGCATTATCCCCTAAATGACCATTGAAATGAAACAAGTATATCATGAAATATCCCAGAAAAGTATCCAAAGATCATGTAGTGGCCTTTCGGCGAACACCATTGCCTCATGTTGGCTCATCGACATGTAATTATACTAATGTAAATGTCCATTGGAACATGCATATGATTTAAAAATGACCAATTAGTGGTAACTATTACCCTCAACGAGGCACTGGCATGTTGGTCTCATAATCTCTAGAAACTGAGTGACACCCTTACAATGATCTACAATAGGATCTCATTGAGTGGGTGACAATGACACCCTCACCTGATTTTATCCTTGATTTACATGATATGTGTTTCACATTGTGATGAAATAATTGGGTGGGAGTCCTATAAATCCATCACCCTAAAATAAAAAATATACCAATAATCTTCAGATTTGAGGTTGGACCTATTGCATATAACAACAAGATTTGATATTGAGGAGTAGTTCATATCATGGCCAACATTTTTCCAACTAGGTATGATATCAGTGAACAATTGGTTCAAACATGAAACATGTATAAGAACATTGTTTCGTCACTCATAGATCAAGTGATGAACTTATCGAAGGATACACAAATAATGTCCATCATAGCATCTAAATCACAATCGAATTAAAATAAGCTTACATGGATCAAATATAAGGAATATAATATATAAAGGCATGAAAAAATACTAAACTTGAGATAATTAAATGAGTAACATACATGAACCCTCACATTCACATTGAATAAACCACCAAGGGCCTGATAATGCACTGATAAATGACTCCTAGATCTCGTGACACCCCATTGATTTACTATTTGAATCATGGGATGTTCTATGTAAATTTAAAATAATGTCTCATGGCACCCCATTGGAAAGACACAATAGTCTCCTGAGGCCTTATGAGATCACAAAAATTTTCTTGCAATGTCCTTCATTCAAGTTTGTCATCTTATATGGTGGAACCAATTCATTCTTGTAAAGTCTCATGATGGCACCTAATCATTTCAGCAGAAAATCATGATGCCTTTCGAGCATGGAAGTCCACTCTTGTGAAATCATATGGACACAACATCCAGGCTTCAAAATACCCTCCAGAAATGACCCCTAGAACATGTGACACCCTAAGAGACATGACACAATGACTCTTATGATTCACTTCAAGGGTATCAACAATATCTCATGATGAAGGTAGGTCATCGAAACTGAATTAATCGAATCCCTAGAGACTTGTCTGACAAGATCATAAGATGTAATCCAAGATCAACCAGTCACATATCATAGTTTCCTCTAGACAACTGGACCATAATCATGTGATGACCATAAAACATTACATAAAGGATATGTGAAATCCCTAAAAAACACAACTATATCATACAATTGACTTTTGACATGACTATAATATAACCAGACACAACTAGATATCCTTGTGCAAATCAAACAGACATCTAAGGAATGTTAAGAAGGTAGTCATGCATGCTAGCAAGACAAGAAGGTCATATCATAGGGCATCATAGGGCTTTATCATTTTTCAACCCAGAATATGCATTCCCTATCAAAATGAAAACATTAGTGAGTCTTCCCCAATCTAGGGAACATGTAAATGATAGATTCATTACAAAAAATATATAACTAGAGTGGCTCTTTGATGAATTAAATCTATATTAATTATCTGATCGTTTGTCTGGTTACCTATATC
Organism: Viscum album; assembly: GCA_963277665.1. Taxonomy (NCBI): domain Eukaryota; kingdom Viridiplantae; phylum Streptophyta; class Magnoliopsida; order Santalales; family Viscaceae; genus Viscum; species Viscum album. Next base: position 1,353,900,653 of record OY728158.1, on the reverse strand, counting down.
CCTCATCATTAAGAAGTGTGAATCATCATTTGTAATCCCTTCTTCATCAAACCGAGCATAGCTCAGATGTGGTTAGGGGGTAGCAATAATTTGACCAGTTGAACCACAAGCGTTTAACAAGGAAAAGTGAATTTCCATTTTTTAGGTCCCAACTTGAAGCATAATATATTATGTCCCAAATAGAATGGAAAAATAATTGTGTAATCCCAGAACAATTGAACTATGAGGAAACAGATTCCCAACATAATCATGATACGCAGGACACCGTCCTAAGGACTGTGCATGAATTAAAATCAGAATCCCCCAATGTTTAAGTACCCACATTCCTTTGAAATATAATCCATCTTGATCCAATCAGTATGATGGGAAGAAAATTCAATAGCATCCCATAGTTGACCAAGAAATCATTGAAATATGAGACTATAATACATTCTATAACCAGGATACATGGAATCAATCCTAAACCCCGACCCCAAATTAAAATTGGAAATCACATCAGTGTATATCCTTCCATGTACATAACATTTCAACCACAAGAACTGAATAATTTCCATGGACCTATCACATTACCTCATCTAATAGTTAATAATGATGAATATGATTCTAGCCATAAGCATGATACATAAGAAATATACCTCATTCCCAAGATCTATATTAAACAATTCCATGGAGTATCCTAGTACATAAGTCCCAAATCATTATGAAATGAAATTGGTCACACCCTCTCCCTTATTTACCACACTATGTATAGCTCAGGTGGGATTATGAAGACACAATTAACAAATCATAAAAATCACGAATCTCCACTATATATGGAAATATTATTCTGTGTTTCTTAATTAGTGAAATAATAAAAATATCCATCATATTTGGGAATCTATATCATGAACAGTCCAAAGGGTGTGATCTAACAATGAATCTAATCTCCTTCTATAACTAGTACACTCAACACATCATCTTTGAAGTCAATATGAAATATATAAATTAAATTTTCTCGCACATATGTCATCTCTATATTATAATAAACACCATGTTTTTACAAAAAATGTGTGTATTGTTATTCTTATGATAACATGGATGCATAGTGTTCCTCATAATGGATCATCCCCTCCCCAGATTATTACCCACCTCAACGTGTGGAAGAAAATTCTGAACTGCTCGTCTATACATTATCAGCATGTAAGCATCAAAACATTTCATTGAAAAGGATCTAGAACCTTACATACATAAAAATTGATTCAACAATGAGATTCACATTAAATTTTTATAATTTTTTGGAATGAATAATAATTGTTTTATTTGGGTAATAGGTCCCTTATAGAGAAGTGGAAGAGATTATTGACAAATTTTTACATCTATTAGAGTTTCCATGAATAGGAAACAATTTCCTACAAAATTGTGTGATGAGACCAGCCTCGCATCCCCTCGACCAATGTGAGTACATAAGCATCATTGGGTTAGAAACCATAAATTACCAACATCAATTGAAATGTATGTCTGTACCCATTTATAGATAGGGAAACTTTTGTGACTTTTTGTTAAAATTCAGAATGGTTACTAGGTGTAAGTTATTATGAATGAAATAACCCCTCCCCCACCCCAGAATTAGTCATTGGGAATAACTAAATCCACCTAAGATAGGGTTCCCTGCCATATATTCTCATTCGAAACATCATTTATAAAATTTAATTTCATTAATTAATAAGACCATATTTATCCTTTTTGAACATATTTTATTTTTTAAAACACATTATTTTACATATATAAAAAATGAATTACTTATAATTTATTTTTTTATAAATTTTCAAAAATTAATATAATTAAATTGATGTATAAATTGGAATAATTAGGAATAAATTAGATTTCCAAGAAATGATTCTTTTCATTCATTTTTAATAATTTAATTTGTTACATACAACTTACCTTTGGAAAAAATGTGTAAAATGTGTTTTACCATGTGGGATGTACAAAAAACATGACTAAAAATGTGTAAGAATGGGAGGTTTATAATTATATTGAACTTATTCATTCCACTCATAAATATTTCCCAATTTATGAGATTCATTATATGATATTGATAGAACATTTTTTAAAATAATTTTGTATTTCCAAAAAATCATTCAGTTTTGTACTTATAAAAGGGGAAACATCTCTAAAAAACACCTCACCCAAATCCCACATTGTTTGGATGAAAACCTTCCCAAACCACACATAAATATTACAATACACCTTTAATAGGATATATTATTCTGAAATTTCAATCCTTTAATTTTATCAACATAGTTTTAAATGAGATAATTTAATAACTAAGTTATATAAGTTTACCCTCTCCTTTCTTATTTATATTTCATTATGTGGATTTTTTCATCACAAAATTACAATATAAAACAATTTAATGATACAATAAAAATTATTATTAATCTATTTTATTATTATAATTATTAAACAATCATTATCCATCATTTCATATTTCTATTATGGAAACTAAAGACCATATAGAATGAGTTCTCTATACTGTCATATCAACAACGCAACATGTTTTATTTTCCTTAATCACCAAACATGGATTTTACAAAAATGGAATTATTATATAAGTATGATATTTTTGACAAATTTTGGATTCTAAAAGATATTTCATATTTCTCATTTTACCAATTATATCAAAAATGATATAATCGTCTATGTGTAGGTGTGGAATACAACCTCTGTAGAACCACTAATATAAAATTTTATATTCATCAGTACCTTGAATGTATTTTAATTAGAATTTTTTTAATAAAAAAAAATTAAATTGTATGATATTATTAAGGTTATTAAAAGGATATGAAAAAATATTAATAATATGTCTAATGTATAACCATCATAAAGTCAACAGTCCAAAATATCATTCTAAGAGAGGGAAAAATATTTCTTCATAATATGATATAAAATCATATATTTTATTTATCTTATTTTAAAACAGTATTAAAATTATGAGTTTTTTATTATAATAAAGACAATGTAATATAATTATTCTTTTATTATAATAATAGTACAACTAAATCACATAATAATCATTCATTAATAATGATAGGTTCTCATTTTTCTTGGTTTGATAACACACTTTAACCATGATATAAATTTATATTAGGGATGAATATGGGAATTTAATTTCATGTATTATATATAATATATTGATCTTAGTTTTTTTAATAATGGTATGATTTGAAAAATTATCCCATTATTTAAGAAAACATCATTCGTTTATTAAGAGGGATCGAAACATACTTTGGGCCAAGATAATATTTAATGAAAATAACCCGAAAACATTCAATGAAATTATCATATTATAAATAATTTTTATAAAATAAAAATAGTACAATTTAGGATCTTGGAATTATGATCTTTATGTGTTGAATAATTAAATAGATATTGTGAAACTAATGGGAAATATTTAGGGTTACTCATACCACATATATAAAACATATAACAAATAAAAAATAATAATATTTTAAATGAATATAAATTATGGTCATAAAAAGTTATATATATGATTAGCGTTCTATAATGGGATATTATAAGGGTTAGTTTTTTTATAAATGAGTATAGAGTAAATTTCGACTAAGAAGGATTTTAGGTTACAATTTCTTGTCTCACATTTTCATAGTGTGGGAAAAAATACACACTGCACACTATATTTTTATGAATGATGTATATACTACATATTGAATTAATTTAAAAATATTTATGGTGTTTTTATGATCTGTATAATATTTCCCTTAATTGTGTATTTAATAAAAATTTACATAAATTTTTACTAAGGTTAGTGAAAAATGAAACTTAACCATAATGGATCCATTGAACATATTATTTAATAATCAAATATATTTTTATGAATTTTACAAATATGGAATTTATAATATTTCAGAAAACCTCATCATCTATATTTTTTAGTTTTTAGTTTTTTACTAGTCCCCCCAAAAATTAATTTTTTATTGGATCATTATTTTCACATTTTAACTGAATTTACCATACCAATTATTTTCAGTTAGGAACAACAATTTTCTGTATATATGAATAATATATTATTTTAAAAGGGTTGTTATTTATGATTCAATAATTTATTAAGATAATTTTCTATTAAGTGATCATCATTTAATAAATTTTCATAATTGTTTAGTTTTTCATGTGTGGTGATTCTTCAAAAAGTGATATGATTCTCTTTTTAATGTTTAATGGAGAACATTTCATACATATACATTAATCATTTTATAAGAAACATTATCACCATTCATTAATTATTACTAAATAAATATTTTTTCTAAAAGATTTATAAAATTATCAATATAAAATTATTTTAATAGATCAAAAATATTTCATATTTACATAATATTATATTCAAAAACATATAAAAAGCGTAATATATATTTATATGTTATTTTCGTTTAATATATTGTATATATGATCAATGAGATTTCTAAATTGTTTGAATTAATATTTTTATACATATGGATTATGGAATTTTTTTCTTATCAGGGAAATGATATATCTATATATTACTCTCTTTGGTATTCATTAAAGGATTTTAATCCCATAATTTAATCCAATCCTTTTCTTATATGAATACTCAATTTATGATCCCCTTAAATGAATATTTTTCACATAAATTCCATACGTCTAGGGAATGTGGAAATTAATTTCCTTAAAATATAAAATAAATGTGTAATTTTAAAATTATATTTTAATTATTATCTTAATTGAGAAATAATTAATGAGAATATTTTATGATTTCAATGGCTACTCATTCATATTAAAGTGTATTATTAATGATTTAATTATGAAATACATTGGAAACTGACGTGAAATCCTATTTCATTACATGTGGACTTTAATTTCGAAGAATATATTTATTTTTAATTGAATTTTTAATAAATCAAAATTTATTTAAATTGGATATATTTAATGTAATAATTGATTTAATTTCAAGTGCATCAAGTAGGTATGGATAAATAATGGGTTATATTCTATATATCATTGTGCTAAATTATATAAATATATATATTTCATGATATATGTATTCATGAGTACATTTTATCATTTAATCATGTTAAATGATGTTTTGGATTTTGAATTTTGTTTTACCTATAATAATGTTATCACCAAAATTGAATGAAGTCATAGTTTAACTCATATAATCATTATTATGTTATGCACTCATGGATCATATTTAGTGACTCAGAAATGTAATGTTATTCGAAGCCTTACAATATGATATAGTATCTATGAAGTTCTAGTTATAAGTTTCTTTTGTATCTTGATTATTCTTATGTTCTCATTTTATATTCACTTAGATCACCCATTTTCATAAGTATCAATTTCCATATGATATGAAAATAGAACTGGTTTGAAATTTATAGAAAATTATTTTTTGGGGAAAATTTATGGGAGGAATTGAAGATTCATTATCAATTATTATGTTCCGTATATGATGGAAAATATTATAATTGATAAAACAAAATTTTTGATAGTTAATTATTTTTAATAATTATATAAAATTATAAACCTAAATTATTTGGAAATGTATAATAATATTTTCTTTATATTATGTGGATGATAAAATCACATATGATGGATGAAATAGAATAAAATATAAAATTTATAACATGATTATAGATAATACATTAACATTTAATTAATGAAAATTAATAATTATAGTATCAAATAATTTATATATCATCAAATATTCTATAAATATGGATTTAATCTAATAGATGGGAAATTATTAGGAACATTTTATGAAATCTTCAACATGGTAGTGAAATTACCTACACAAAATGAGATAACACTAACATGTTCACCATATGTACTAGATGATTTAGATTCATGTACATAATCATGTATGGGATAGCTTGATTTAATAAAAAAATGTCTTAAAGGACATTTATATACTTAAAAAAATAAAAAATATTCATAAATAATTAATATTAATTGTTGAAAAAATATTGTAAAATTGTTACATATGATTAATTTTTTTAGTCATGTAATACACTCATAATAGTTTCATATTTATGTAAAACATATATCATGAACAATATTATATTAATCATGTTCTACCATATCCCTCTCATTTTCTATAATATTTTCAATATAGATAATTTTATTCATATCAGTCTCTTTAATTTTTTACGATATGATCCTAATAAGAGTGAAAAAAATATACATAAAATTTTGACTAACAATTAATTTACTAGGATTATCTAATAAACTTATTTGTTAAATAATATATTTATTTATCCTAAACAAGTTCTAAGTGATGATATAAAATAATGTGACTATGGATATAATGAATAATAATTAATAATTTTGTTTATCTTTGTTCTGAGAATGACCTAACATAGGCTCTATATATTACATTCATATCTATTTTATTATATTTTGATAATATTATTTTTTAAAAATGTATTCTAGTCATTTCATTTATGCCAATAATATGTTTTTAAAGGAAAAAATAGAATATTCAGTTTATATTATAATATAATAATTCACTCGTTGATGAAATTACAAATGTTTAAATATGATTTACCATTGATTGGGAAATGGTTATTTTAGTTAATTATAGTTTGATATGTGATAGATCAATATCATTTTTCTGGATTGGGATGGATTTTGGACAATTTGATTTTTTGGATTGGGGTTTATGGCCAAAATTAAATGGTATTAGATTTTAATCATGCACAAATATTGAATTTCAGAATAGGGTGTAGTGGTTAAAACATTACATTACATGATCTTTAATAATAATTGTTTGATTTAATCAGGAATAAAATAGATTACTTTTTTGGTATTTTCAGGATAATTCGGGTATAATGATGTTTCAAATCATGATTTCTTCCATGTTCTTGATTTTACTAATACTATGAATAGTTATCACGGGATAGACATATAATATAACTCTTAATATATATATTACATTCTCGTAGGTCATTTAAATATTTTTTGGATAAATTTAGATAGATGCATAGATGTATATTTAAAAAATATTATTATGGGAATTGATTTATAGATATTGATGTATAATATAATATAGTTTTTTGGACATTGTATTATAAAAATTGTAATATGAAAGATGTTATGAGGAATCCATAAGGTAAATTTATGTATTTTATTTCTAATATAAATATATTTATATATAATTAATATATAGTTTTCATGTAACATGGTAGTTTTGATTTAATTTTTGATAAGTGGGTATTAATTTATTCAACATAACTTCAACACTTTTACATACAATATATCGGTTAAATAGATTTATGTTTTTTTAAAGTGATATTTATTATTACATGGACTTTTGAGCTAAATCAATTTTTGGAAACATTGTGTATGGAATGATTAGAGTTCCACTTATGGATTATCCTAAGATAATGAATATTTTAAATTTGAGTATTAATTAACACCATCTTCGACCTTTATAAAATGGTACATATTACGGAAGAAGAGATAGCTCTCAAAAAAAATTTGAATAAATTTTAATAATTGTTGTTTGAAATGATATTGAGTTAGAATGATGGTATGTGTTTTATTTTAGGTATAGTAGGATCATCTAAATATTTTTATTTATTTTATATATCAATTTAAGTTATTTCATTATTGGGTTATATTACACTATGGCTAGTAGAAATGAAAAATATTCTAATATAAATTGTATAAAACCTATTTATTCCATGATTAGTAGATGATAATATATTTTTTGTGGTGTGAATGGATATATTAATTTAATTATTTTGATTCTAGTTTAAAAAATATCATGTAGTTATTAAACAAATACGTCGAAGATTTTATTTTTAATTTACATGAAAATTTGAGTGCCAGTAATTTTTATGACACATATAAATGTATTCAAGTTCATATAATGGGATATAAACAATGATTTTATATAAGTGATTATTTTTCATGATTGAAATATCATTCATCATCCATGTGTGTTAAACACGACATCTGGAGATGAGGATAAGACATGTTATATTTTATTGAAATGATAAATATTCTACCATTTTATAAATGTACAGTTCACTATAGTGTCCACTAGAAAGTAATCTGGAATAAAATATTGTATTTGGGATAAAAATAATATACTCTTGTTAGAATCACCAAGCATTTGATAGGTTCTTCTGTTAGGATTTTACAATACCCATCAAGGTCATATGTACATATATAAGATTCAATACATCTACTACTATGGTATAGTCTCATAATATAATTTTATCTTTTTTACAGCTATTTAAGAGGACCAGAGTAATAATAATAGATATCAAGACTCATTGATTTTATATTCTATAAAAGATTAATAAATGATGTTAAAATACATTTATACTATTAAAAAAATAATTATCATGGAAATTCAGTTTTTTAATACCTAATATATTTATATTTGTCATAATTGATTATATTAAATTTAAAAAATAGTAAAGGTTTACATAGAGAATTTAATAGTGGTTATTTCTATTCTACAAATATTTTTTATGTTGTTTTGAATACAAGACATAAGAATACACGTGAATTTATTGATATGCAAGTATTTTACTTATGATTTTATTGTGTAGATTTTTTACAAACAAAATGTTACAATCATATATGGGTAATATTTAGAACATCATTATAAATATAGCTTTTATTGTTTTGTAAAATTATTTTTTAACATAAATTATTTTGTTAACGGATAAGAAAGTGAGTTATTTTGTATTTTGAGATATACCATGAAATATGTAGTTTTTCATATGGGATAAATCAGTAGTGGTAATAATTATATAGTATCTATTTATTATTTAATTATTTATCATTATAATAGAGTAATATTATTTTTTAACATTTCCTTACAGACATATTGTAATTTAAAAGTTCTATATTTAATTTATTATTTTTATAATTTTTTTAATTCATGGAAAATTTACAATATATCAGTTATATAAAATTTAAAAACACTTCTTTGATGTTGGATATATAGAATAAGAAGTGGGTATTAATTAATTACTTAAATATAGATGTATTGTGTATATATTTTTCATCAAATTTAGTTAATTTCTAACATACATGAGTAGTATAATGAATAAACTTTTCAAAATTTTCTATTATATTTTCATTGTTTATTTTTTATATTACTGAGGTAGTAATGCTATGAATAATTACATAGGTTCTTGTTTCATTGTGATCTATTTGGATTCATTTAATAATGAAATTTTATTTGATTAGATATGCATTAGTTGAGATACATTTTGGATTATTCCAAATGGTTGGGAGCATAATTCTCCATAAAAATAATTTAATTATGATATTTAATATGAAATGTAAGAATGTGTGTGCGGTGTCATTTTTTTTATAATGACTTTACAGAAGATATGAATATATTCCCTCAACCATTATTAATTTTTTATCATTTAAATGTTGTGTGGATATGATTTTATCACATAATAGATAAGTTGGTGGGATGAAACCTTGGATGTTGGTGTTTTTCAGATTATTCCATCAAATTTAAATTTTCTAAAGAATAAGGATTCTTGTACTATGAGTCATTTGAGTATTAATTTGGACACCAATCTATTTCATGTTAAAATGGATATTGTTTGTCGACAATCAAATCTATGTTTTTAAATTGATAAATTTTTTTATGAATTTCTTCATAGAGTATTGTTATTGATTATATATATATATATAAGGATTATATATGGGAGATAAATATTGATAGTAAATACTTTCCATGATAAAATATAAAGGGATACACCAAAATTATGGTCACATTATAGGTCTACACAAAAATTATTATTATATATTATATGAGATGAATAACCTAATTTTTATCACCATAACTATAATGGGTCCTACACCATCAGTTAAAAATAAACCATGAGTACTTATATTAATATAGATATATCTTTTTCAATATGATAAGAAATTTGATGAAGTTTACCCCTTGGTGAAGTTCAAAGATCATGGATTTGTTGAATAGAATATGTGCCCACCTAAAATGGGTATTACTACAAGAATGAAATATTTTTAGAAAAATATAAAGTGATTTTCTTGTCCAAAATACATTATGAATCTATGATATAGACAAATATGATTAAACAAGAAGGTTTTTGTTGTTAAATGTATATTATGGATATCGTTGAATGATCAAGTTCATTTCAAGGAGGTGAATTTTTATCAACAAAGGGGGATGTACTCACACATGTCCATAATACTGATAAGCATACCATATCCCTATAATTTCATTACCGACCTCCTCTGCACCATTCTAAAAAATTCTACACCCATGTGAAACATTTGAAGGAGGATTCTACACTATTAAATGTGTAATAAAAACTTATATAGGTTGCTAAAATGTAATATATATTTTTGTTAGATCAATTTTATTCTATATTTATGGCCATTACTATGAATTAAATTTTTATTAACCTTTACATTCAATTGGGGGTTCTATATGGAATGATCCTCAAAATTGAGTTAAAGAAATACTTGATTTTATTACATTAATTATATCAATGTAGTAGAATTATTTACAATTTCACCTGACAATTCACTTTATTTAAAATGATTCTAATAAATTGTTTACAAGAAAAAATATATAAATACATTATGATAGTGTTTATAAAGTATATACCTCTAGGATTGAAAGAACATTAATGAAAAAAATTAGCATAATATTCATTAATGATTATGTCAATGGAACGTAAATAGATTTTTTTTAAGTAGGTACATATTTAAGGTTGTATAATTCACATTCTTATTTCAGGTGAGTTAATTATTTCATATAAGGAAAAATGAGTTACTCATGATAGTATGTCGTGATATATCATCATTTTTTGAATAGTTATGTGATAGGGATAGATTGACATCTATAATTATTAAACCATATAGATTTAATATTCTCTATTGTTTCTAATGTATAAGCATATTTACATTGCATGATACTTGGGGTAGCCTAATTAGGGTCATCCAAAAAATATTATCACTGTTCTTTATTACATTCTTCTCAATATGAGTAAAATTATGGGAGTGAAGGTGGTGTTTTTCTCACTGAGTGAAATAGATCTATACAAATTTATTAATTTTTTTTAGTTATATACTAATTCACCACCTCTCATACTAATATCTATACTCATGTACCAATAGAGTCTATTAGAAGACCAATATGGATGGAAAAGTTTCGATATTAAAATCATATAAGTGTGGTTGATTAAAAATTAAAAATGAATAAATTTTATAAAAGAAAAAATTTCTTTTTTTGGACGAAGATATTTTAATAAAACAATATGAAGATTAATATGGGATTTAACATAGAATCCATTTATAATATATATTGGATTGTAGAATTTTGGGATTTGTCCGAAAACTATCATAAGGAATTTTTTTAGAGGCCAAGGAAATAAACAGAATAGGGTTTCTTTGGATGGTAATATATATATACTATGAATTTTTTTGTGGCATTCTGAAAGAAGTATTTGAAATAATCATGAATAATTAAAAGTTGAATTATAACCATTTAAATCATTAGTTACATGTCAATTGAAATAAGATTTAAAATACTAGGATGACACCAATTGAAATGGTGCTGGATTTTCAGATCATCTAAAATCTAATTTGGGGGGCATTTAGGGTATTGTGAAAATATTTAATATAGAATAATTGTGATATGATTTTTCTGGAAAACACATTTATGATCCAATGGGAATGTATCTGAACATGAGGAAAATGATTTCAAATATATTCCTTTGGATAACATTCATTGTTTTCATATGACATATTTCTGTATAAATAAAGATGATAATCCATTTTTAAATGTGAATTCACATGATCATTCATTAATATAACAGCATAATCATTTTTCCTGACAAACCATATGATATTGTGGGAAATAAAGTGCATTTATTTCCTCTCTCTAAACAGAATAGGGTAAAACAAAAAATCAATTAAAATTTTCATCGTTCATTTATATAATGTGGTATGGTGGGGCATGTTCATTCAATGTACATTAATGATTTTTAAGATGATGAGTATATATAATATGTGAATAAACTCATCAATGATGATAAGGGAAGGAATAATCTGTATAATAAATTAAAAAAAGACCCAATCAATCTTCTGGTGTAGAAAAAACTCAAATTATTTATAATTGAACGTGGTTAAACAGTTAAGGATCTTGTTTGAGTGTTATTTTATTTTTTATGAAAACACTAGGGGAAGATACTAGTGATGCTTAAAATGATGAATTTTGGGTTATAGTTGATATTATAGTTATTCTTGAGGTATCCCATGATTAAAATGAAAATTGGATGGAAAATATGAAAATGGATAATGTATTTATTCATGACTCAATGATTTTAAGGTAATAAAAATAACATAATTCCACCTTGAATATCTTGAATCCTTGAAAATGATGATGTGATCATGGTTAATGATAACAAATTGGCCTTAATTAGAAATGGATTGACAAATACATTGTGATAGATTGTTAAAAAAATAATAAAAAATCAATGAAGAATTCGATTTGGTGATGAAATAGGAGGACAAAAAAGAATATTCAAACTAGAAATTAAATTCACAATCTTCAAGACTCCCATCAAATCTAAATGTAAATAAATCCATGGATTTATTGTTGAATAATTTATTAAATTTTAATAGTGTTATAATATTCAAATGAAGGTAATTAATTCATAGGTCATGATCATAAGAAAGAGGTAGACATTCTTCTCATTAGACCTCTATCATATACTGAATGAATGAAATTTTATTTAGAATAGCATTGAATGGTTGTTTGATCTTGTAGTATATAATCATATTATTAAACCAAACATTAATTTTTTTTATATGGAAAATCCATCAAAATCTTATATGTTTTAACCATTTGAAAGTGTTTCTAGATAGACTCACCACCCAAATAATTAAGTTAGTTTCATCATTTTTATTTCATTTTTAAGGTTATTTATTATTGTGTGATGTATCTGTTAGAAAAGTGTATTTTTTTCATTGAGTTTTCAATGATATGTTCCTATGGTTTTATAGGAGGTTTCAAATTATTAGTTTGTAATCTCTATGAATATTGTGAAAATAGAAGTCTTATTTTTAGTGTTGTAAGATATAGAGAAAATTATTGAACAAGTGTGGAATGTGTTTCAATAATAAATAGTAGTCCTAAACATCCATGTATATATAGAATAATCTTTTGGACGCAAGAATTTGTTATGTTTCCTTTGAGAGTAATGAAATAGTGATTTTTATGGAATCTAGATTTTGTGAATAACAGACACATGACTAGAAATAAATCATTTCCGCCAAAATCAAATAAAAAAAATTTAGAGTGGTCTAATTGGAAAATATTAATGACCTAAATGGTATTTACATTAGAAAAACTGAGGATAATGGACATGATAAAAGAAAAGTATATTCTATAATTGCTTAAGTTTTCATCCATAATATTATATGTCTGAATAATTTATGTTACTCGTGCATTTTTTGAAATTTATCATTAATGTTATCATTGTTGAGTTAAGAGATAGTTAAGTTATTCTGTAAATAAGAAGGAATATGTGAAACTGTTACCATAAATGGATATAAAAATGGTGTTTGATATGAAAGGATGACTAAAATTTTATACGGAACATCTGAATTGGGAAAATGAACCTAAAATCATATAGAATATAATAATGAATAATAAAGGCCATGAATTCATAAAGATCAAACATGATAATAACCATTCATGTGATCTGTGTAATATGGGAAGGATTATATGGAAGTATTATAAGAAAAACATTGAGAAATCATCAAGAATTTTGTTGATTTTCTATTTAAATGTTTCAAAACTGATGATTCCAAATTATTTTTTTAGAAAATGGTATTAAGATACATTTGATAATTATTTCACAAAAAATTATTAGTAAAACTTCATTAGTCCCAAAATAATAGTATTCATGTGTATCACTTAAAACTAAAGAGTGGATAAAAAATATGGATTTAATAATTTAGATATTTCATCACACAATATAATGGAATAAACATATAAAAACATGAAGTATTTTTAAAAAACATATAACTAAAAAAATTGATAACCATAGGTTGTACTGAAAATAACAACATGTTTGAGAGGTTATATCCACCAATCACCAACATGGATTTGAAAAATCGGGCTAAAAAGTTCCAATTATAGTATTATAAGAATTACAGGTATTATAGTGGTATATATATCCAGTAACGGATATATATGTTAAAATAAATCTAAGAATATGTAAGAAAAATTGTATAGAAAAAATCTAGAACATAATTATATTATGTGTTTAGAAGAAATTGTTTTACACTAAATAAAAAATAGAACCTAATGATTGATGAATGTGGAGATAAAGAGATATTTAACGGATATTTAAAAAAATGCTTATATAATTTTTAATTTCTATTCATTTGATGTTGTTAAAATCCACGATATTATAATAACTAAATTACAGAATGTTTTGAATACATGTGAGATGATTTCATCCAAAAATTAAAGATATTCTCAAAGAATACACCCATTTTTCATGGAGAATCATGATGAAGATTTGTATAGATCATGGGGGTTTGAAGGTTCATAATGAAAATTTGTGATATCTTATACTATGAGGAAAACATTATCAGGGATACATAATCAGATATATATTCTAGTAAATAGGAAATCACTAATAGTGTCGCCCTTGCTAATTACACAACCCCAATTAAAAATAATAATAAAATGGTACTGAAATAAATTTCATTTTTACAAAACATTGATTTTATATCCAATGATGAATATGAAATAGTTTAATTGTGAGAAATATTTATGAATTAAGATCATTAATTTCCTGTAAAATTTATTAGAATGATTTTTAGGGAACAAATATGAATGTAATCATAAAAAATGGTTTTTATATTCATTGCAATGAACCTATAAGAATCTATATTAGATATTTATGTTAGAAAAGATTAATGTATATCATATAGACATATAATTATCATTATTGAATGGTTTTATTAAATAAAAATTATAATTTTAGAAACTAGATTGATTAATCAAACATGATGATGAGAATATTGTTTTTTATACAATGAAATCATTTAATAGGATAAACCATTCAATAAAATTATGGTTATCATATATTCAAAACAATATAATGATTCTCAATTGTCATATGGATATTTTTGTTAGAACCTCTACCTAATACAGATCATTGAAACATGGTGTAAATTATTATAAATGTTTACAAAATCATCTTAAGACTCTTGTATGGCACTATAAACAAGAATATTTTGAAATTAAAGTGTTTTGAATTAGAGATGGATCTAATTGTTACAAGAAAAAATACCCTGGTTTATATTTTAAACGTAGCATTTTTTAACATTTATTTCAAAATCTAAACATACCACAGAACCGCTAACTATGTATGTATGAGATGATTCTTAACCGATGGATACTACAGTGGTAATCTAATTTATGTTTTTATAAATAATTTTAATTGTGGTAGATGTATTTTATTTTCTATTATGAGATCATAAATATTATAGTTAACTTGATAATTAATCCTCTAATTTATTTTTCTAATTTGAAGGTGATAATTGTTTTATTCTTCTAAAAAATAATAATCTTAATGTATATGTAATGAGTTATTCAATACATAAAAATAAATCATGGACTATAGACTATATTATTATAATAATTCAATTTTGATACTAATGGGAATAGTAATGCATATTCAATAGGATATTTTGATGAAGAATAACTACTTTTGTTAGTGTTTTGTATTTTGGAATCTCAATCATCTCAAAAATAATTAAAAATCAATGATTACATAATTTTATGAACCCTAGAGGGAGAGTATATTATTGAGAACCATAGTTATACTATAATGAATTGGATGTCAAAATTTCATGACAAAAATTAAATTAATATATGATATCATATTCTTATTACATTTGAAAATAAACTATGTTATAATTATCTGAAAAATCCCATCAAACACTCAACAATATTAATTTTTTTAATGAAATACCATTTCTTAACAGAGAAACCTGAGTAGCAGCTTCTAAAATTAGAGTATATGACAACTAAAACGATGGTGGCCTCACAAAAAAAATGCCTTCTAACATTTTTTTTAATTGAATAAATTGGATATAAGAGTAACAAATATCTCATTTCTATATATGGATTTTGATGTGAAGACACTCAATACCTTATGGAGAGTGCCTGTTATGAAATTAATTTCAGGTTTATCTAGCTCCATTTAATAAACCATACAGGGTGTTAGCATTTAGTTCATTAAAAAACATGGATAACATTCTGATCATGGATGACACTTATTTAAATATAGCATGTGTTTTTTCATTGTTTAAAAAGGAAGATATTTCTACTAATGGGAAATGTGATTAATTGAATATTTGTGATAATTATTTGGATAGTATTGGATTTAGTGGACTTAATGTTTGAATTTAATCATGTTTTTTCCACGAGTATTCTGTCATTAAACATTTTTTTTATAAAATTGATTTTGACTTACTTTTATTTTGATTTTTTTATGAATATATCATTAATTCATTATGATAACTGAAAATGTGATACTAATTTAATTTACAACATACCAAAAGGGGTATATTGTTGGAAGGATTAATTTTGGAATTTTATATTGATTGTGTATGTGGATTATCATTTTTTTGTTTTAATATCAAATAATTTTGTAGTTATGATGTGTATCTTAGGGGAACAAAAAAAATTTATTAATTTTAAATGGTTGTCATATAGATGAAAAATGTGGTTGAAAGATATAATATACTCCACAAATTTATGTGATATTCATTAATTGGAAGTCTTATATCATTCTACATCACAATGAATATTTTACACCATTTTTTGTGAAAAAATCAATTTATGGGTCACAAGAATTTAAATTGGATTTATTCCATGGGGAATCCAATATACTGATAATCACTAGTCGTATTACTCACTATTATTCAAAATAATTTTCCATTAGAGGTTTTTTTTAGATAACTTGGTATCAAATTGATATACTGAAATTGTGGTACCAGCATTGAATTATCCCATATATTATGTATAGTATGATTCTAACATGGAATACTGATTTGGTGACCTCAAATCCAAGATGAGTTCATGAGGTAAACAATGTATATTATGTCATAAGTTGTTGTGTGATCAATGAAAGATAACTAGATAATTGAATTACTATGGGTTGTTTATGGACGACTATTTTGTGTTATATAATATTGAACTGGTAATATTAATCAACACCAAATATCATTGGATGATTATAATATAAATTTACTCAAGATCAAGTTTTTCTGAAATAATATAGATTACTTAATAGAGAAACTTTTTACTGAGGCTAGTAGACCATATTCCATGTGGTTATTCCATTTCCTATTATTTATATTTGAGTCACTATTTTTATTAAATAATTTGAAATCCAAATTTAAGGCCCTTGCTGATAACTAAATAATATTCATTTATCACAATTATAAGTGGATGGAATAACGAATTTTCCAAGTATTTGAATGGAAGAATAACATGATTCTATCCATTATATTATATCTATGTAGTCTAATTTTATACAAAAGTATGAAATATTTTCAAATATTTATAGATAAATACAGAAAAAGATGACATGGAAAAATCAACAAAGACACACATAGATGGGTTTTATTGGAAGACTTAAAGACTTCCATGAAAAATATTGATGACAATGATGGAAGATTTTCTAGTACACTTAGCTCTCACCAATGTCATCAGATTATAAATTGATAAAATAAAAAATATAACTTTTTTCAGAATATATATTTTGAAGAACAATGTTCTTAAGGATGGTGAAGTGAGTTCTTTATAATGATTTGTTGTGATATTTTGACATTTGTGTGAACAATGAATTTTGATATTCAGTGGTACCACTTTATATCAAGTTCATAAGAACATAACCTTTTTATTCATCTTAGACTATCTCGGTTAGGGTTAACAATCTAAAAATATCAATATTCTGGATGGGTTTCATTTCTCTTAGATAGAAGTTAATAGAGATAAACTGTTATTCCTCAAAGTGATAGAAAAATATTTTAATCATGAGAAAATCTTTTTAATTATTTATAACTCAATTCACCCCCTTAAAATAAAATATACATGATAAGTGGAATAAAATTCATATTAAAGGTTATTCATTCCATGGAATGAATATATGGTTTTTATAAAGGAGGGGTAGAAAACTTCTCTTAGGTTGTGGGTATATAAATACATCCAATCAATATAAAAATACTTATATACAATGGATACACGGTCATGAATGGTTTCATGTGATTGATTATACTATTTGGTATGATGTCTGATGGTAGTGAAAAATAATTCACGTTATCATTGATTCATATATAAGGATATAAGGAGGTCATATTTTAAATAAAAATTACATTGTATTAATTATTTATGGAATTAAATTTTTTAATTTTTATGTATATTTTAATTATTATTCTAAATTAGGTAATTAGTATTTAGGGTCTTATAGTAATGATTCAACAATGAAATATTAAATATTTTTCTTTTGTAAGAGGGAGATATTTATGTTAAATTTTAGTAATATACTTGGATTAACAATAGATTCCCAAATGGTGATTAATAAAAATACATAGGTTGTTATAGAATAAATTGCTTCCTAGGTATACATGATAGTTTTTTTCTAGGTATTTAAACAATTTCATTTAAGGATGAAAATTCTTAATTATGGGGTGATTGTAGAAATCATGATCCTTATTAAAAATAATATATCTTTTCCACATAATTTTGAAATTGTTACAAATATAATGGATAAATTTTTGTATTTATTTTTTAAAATATCAATTATTTTATTCAAATCAATTAACATTGAATTTCTAAAAAATATAATTAATAAATTGACATTAAAGGATTAAAATATTATTTATTTCACTTTATTAAGGATAACATAAATTATTATCACTATTTGTTTCACATATCATATTACAAGAATTAATCATTAAGTCATATTTTATAAAATAATTTTCCTAGAATTTTATGTTGAATACCATAATTTATTTTGAATTAAAATAATTACATTCTTTAGAAAAAGGATTTTTTAAAATTTCACATAATTTAGATCCAAGGACATCATTTTTTATTCCTAAATGATGATATATCTTAATGAAAATTAATTGTGTGACAATTAATTAATGAATAATATATAATGATATAACCATCAACCCATTATTAAAAATTATAATAATTGTTATTTTTAAATCATCAGAGGAGAGAAGTATTAAAGATATCTCTTGAAAAAATTAATTTTTCTAAAAAAATTATTACTTCCTTTAAGATCCATTAATTCATGGATGTACGTTCTTGTTTAATTTTTTGTTTCAATATATTATTTTTTCTAATTAAATGTTTTTTTATTTTACAAGGATTCTTGGGAATGTCTTAATGTATTGCACATGGAAAAATGGGACATGGGGAAATTATTTGGATATGGAATGGTTAGAAAATTGTTATTTATAATCATGAACCACAACCATGATTTCAAAGAGGTTGAGAACACAGTGTATAATACCCTAGAAGGTGGAGGTTACACATAATATATTGGTCAAAGACATCCCACATGACAACCATGTATTTTTTTATAATTTGTGGGCTACCAAAAAAGTCAATGTGAATTTTCAACCTCTCTGGTAGAGGATGGAACACTATTCGGAAAATCTTGCATCGTAACCATGATACCCATTAATAATGTAAAAATTTATATTTTCCACATGGGACAAAAGTGTTCTAAACCAAATTTCTATTATATTCTTCCTCTAGTAACCTATGTAATTATTCAAACCCTACAAAGCATTCCCTAGGTCGATCTCCCCCATTTATAATAAATTTAGATATCCTTTGTGTGACGAAAAATGTTTTGGGTGATCCAAACACACCTCTTTCAACATTTTTTTAGATTACGGATTTTGAATTTTTAATATTATTCTAAATCCCTGAAAATATATTCTTCTAGTGAAAATTATGTTTCATCTCGGATGGCCAATTGTGTTTGAATCAATTTTTATGGTTATGAAATCATCCATATCTATAATTGGGGTTTTTTTCTACATGTTCATCCCATAGTATTGATTCCCTATTTTTGTGTGTATTTGGTTTGATCATTTTTGTGGGGATTATTATTTAATTTCCCCCATCATAATTTTAAATTTAATGATTAATTGATTAATTGAACCCCTCATGATCCTTGAGGTATGCATTTTGAAATAATATAATAGACTACTGACCACCATAGGGATGTTTCACTCCATCAAACATGGAATCTATGGTGTTAATTATGGAATTGATGAAATAATATGATAGATAACATAATCATTTTTTTGGTATATTGATATGCACAATGAAATTTTGATAAGTGATGATTTTATCAAGTAGTTTACATGGTAAAAGGTGAGTTTTGTATAATGTGAATGTGATAATGGGTTGAGACATTTATATTGAACACCTATTAAATGGGTAATGAAATGTAATGATATATGTGGTAGTGGGTAAGGAATTTAATTGAGATATGTTTGTAAATGGAAATTTTTTTAAGGATAATGATACAAGTGAACATTATTTAATGATAGTATCGATTATTGGATTGAGGCTCTACCTGTGGGTCCGCTAGACTGATTATCTAGGACCATTGATGTATTTCATGGGTTCTGGTTCTAGACTGGAACTCTATGTCTGGGATGGATGCCAGTGGTATGCGCCTAGAATGAGGCTCAAATGTGAGGAAATGTACATTCACTAATGATCCATTGTATTTTTATGAAATAGGTTAATTAATTAGTTTCCATTGTGGGTTAGGGGACATAAACCATAGATGTCATTTTTTGACCATCATAGAAAGAATTTGACTTCATTAATATGGGAATGATTTAGATGACATGGTAAAAGTGGTAAATGTGAATATTAAATGACTGATAGAACATTTTAATTTAGTTATTTCTAATTATGATTTCATTCATCTACATTGTTCACTGATATAATTTATCATTTTCACACATTAGTGGTAGTGGAATTTAATTTTTTACTCATGCACTTTTTGGTCTGTAATTGGGTACTAAAGAATAATTCATGGTTTTTGGATCAGGATAAGGGAAAAAACCCATGCTATGTGTTTTATTTGGGCCCATAATGTTCAAGGAATACATATATGGACTTAGAGTTTGGGCCAATTTTAGTGGATTATTCTGTATTCCATTATTTTGGGTTGCCTCACACTTGAAACAGTATGACATGAAATAGAATTTTTACTATTTTGTTGTGCTATTGTACCTAGATTTGTGAAATGATTATTAATTTATGTTTATTGGCTACTATGATTAATTTTTTTCTTATTATTATCTTAATTGGAAAATAAATATAAATAGTTTATAGTATCCTGAGGTATTACATTATATTTTCATAGCTAGTTGGAAACATCTCATATATGGGGAGGCATGATAGAGGTCATGGGGTGAATCGTATCAAGGAACCTATTTTAGGGGACCCTCGTATGGGGATATTTCAAAGTGGTATATGAGATGATTTTCTTTTCTTCTATTTTAATATTTTTTTAATGGTAGATGGTATATTAGGTTATGTCCCACATTGGAAATGATATTGGATATGGGGTAGCTAACCCATGTATATTGGAAAACCCATTCACCCTAGGTGGGACTATTTTTAGTGCTGTTTTTTATTTTTAAAATTGTATATTAATTAAAATTTTGTTATTAAACATTATGGTGATGGGATTGATTCTTGTGATTTATATTATTTCTTAGAATGGAATGAGGTTTTTATTTTCAGGAATAATTTTATGGACATGATGGATTAGGTTACATTTTTTAGTATAGGAATACAAAGAGGAAAAGACACATGTTTTGGAAAATAAAAATGACTTTCATCATCGTTTTGATTCTATGTAATTTTACATAGTGGATAATTTTAAATTGAAATAATAGATGAAATAATATTAATCAATGAATTTGTTCCAAATGAGAATTTGAAAATGGTATAAAATTGAGTTGTATTGTTTATAGTTCAAAAGGTGACAATGGATCCCAAAATGAGAAAAAATTATATTGTTGAAAGTGAAATCATAAAAAATGGTTTTTAATTATGTTTTTGAGTTTATGTACATTATTCACCACATATTGGAAATAGACCATTTTAGGTTTGATTGAGGGTTATGATGGTGAATCGATCATTTGAATTGGGATAGTGTATGTTGGAGGGGTTTCTTATGGTGGGAAGAGACAATTCTTTGGTAAAACATGTGGATGCCTAATGTTTTTTGTTTTTATAAGTTCATTTGTATTTTAAGAGAAATTAAACCATAATGATATGTACATATTGGGAGGCATGCATATTTTTCTGAGAAATATCGTTATGTTGTGGAGGAAGAAACAACATTTCCCCAATGTAATAGAGGAGAATAATAGTTCCAATAGACCTTATCCTACTCTATGTAGTTGATAGAGTGAGACCCTTTGCATGATTCTCCAAGCATGTTGGATATGGATCAAAATTATTACATTCATCACCCTATATACTTTACTAGAGTGGGTAGAACTGAGTTATTAATGTTCTGGATAGATTCCATCCATATGTGTTTCGAAAAAATAAAAACTCCTCATGATAAGAGTGTCATGTTAGTGATTTATATGTTATGAAGACTGGTGAAGTGATGGGTGGATATGATGGAAAATTCTGCGTGTAAAGATGGTATGTCAAAGAATAATTTCCAAAAATAAGATTCCAAGGAACATTAATCTAGTGATGCTGATGTAGGATAGCTAAGAAAAATTTATGAAGTTGACTTATGGGACTATATCAGTGATCTATTATGCATCATGGTTCACTGATTTTAAAAACATCATTCCAACATTGGTAGGGGTGAGATAGTTATGATGAGAAAATTTTCATATGGACAAAAATAATTATATGATGTACCATGTAAATATATATTTTTTAAAGTTGTTTTATGAGGTTTTCAATGAATCCCTTATTAATAAATGGATCCTAAAAGAGGCTATAAGTGTTGATCATGTTGTTCATATCAAAAAATCAAGTGAGGTATATTTATATAGTATGAGTAATCATTTAAATGGTTATCTCTAAAGAGTTGGTGGAATGGTTATCCATGGGATTGTTTAATCCTCTTTTATTATTCATCATTTGCTCTACCATTAGTGTTGCAGGTCATGGAACATGTGTAGATACTGGCCCTATTAACCAGTTGACTGCTGAATGTGTTTTAGAATAGTTCGTATTTAATGGTTCTACAAGAACCCTCACTATATGGTCATTTATGGAGGGTCATGATAGATGAGATATATTAAAATTGGGTCTATAACCCCATTCATGATAGGTAGTTGAAGTTCTATAGTCTTTACATGCTGGGTGGAATATGTGGTGCTTTATGATAGGGGCGTTCATATCAGGAGGCCAATGTTGAACAAGAGAAACAGGCAAGATCCTAGGGTTTATTGGTAGTACAACTTTGTGGTGTTCATTATAAACCATTCAGTGGGTATGTTTGGACATCAATAGTTTATGTAATAATAATTGTATCTTCCTCTTTTTCAAGTGCACTATTTGATGCAGGTTCATCACATTATTTTATATCTATCTTTTATTTGAATGTGTTGGGTATAGTGGCGGATCATATAAGTGGGGATATGTTAATTTTTCACTATTTTGGGTATTTGAATAAACATATCTAACAGTGAAATAAGTGTGATATTATGTTTGGTGGGATTAATTTCTTAGGTGACTTATTGCTGAATGGGATGTATAGTTTCGATCTGATTTTGGGTATTTATTGGCTACAGTTTTACCAAAACCATTTTGAATGTTAATACTTTAAGTTAATGATATCAACCTTCCAGGATTACAATTATGTACGACATAGGGAATATGTAATCTATGAATTATAAGTAGGCCCAATTCAATATAAGTTCTATCATCTCACATCCATAGTGGGAGGTTCATATCCTAGATGATGGGGGAGTAATGTCTCTTGTTTTCCTCTAATGGGGGCCAGTTTTAGGTTGTGTTTCCCAAGTTATTCTAATGGTTTTATGTATATATAGGGTATGATTTCATTATTAAGAGGATTATTATAGAAAATCATGTGTCCATTCTACCGTATTGGATGACACCAATAGCTATTCATGTACATAATACGCATTTTGATGAATTAGAAAATAAGGGTTTTATTCTCCCTAGTACATCAAAATGGAAATCATCGTTTTTGATTTATAAAAAATGTGGTGGTATTTTTTGGTTTTGTGTTGATAAATAGAATCCAAATCAGATGTCATATAAGAAGTTATATCCTCTTTAGTGAATCGATGATAATTTATACCACCTTAGGGGTTCTTCTATGTTCTCCAAGATAGATTTGATGTCAGATTATCATCAGCTGAAGATGATAAAATTTTATGTATAATTGACTTATTTTTAAAGAATTCATGGTTTTTATTTGTTTTTATTATTATTTTGGGTTAAAAAGAAATCCTAAAATGTCAATGTCCTTGATGATTCAAATCATTCTACCGTACTAAGACAATTTTTTAGTTTTTTTGGGATGATTTCTTAGTGTAATAGAACACTCATGATGATCATTATAAACACCCTAACATTTTATAGAGTACACAATGAGTTTATAAGGTATGTGTTAATCTATTAAAGTTTCACACATTGACTGACTAGGTAAAATTCATGGGTGACATAATCTCGAAGGAAGGCATGTCAGTTGACCCAGAGATAGTGGATGTAGTTTTATCTTGGGAAAATCCCAATAATTTTTTTATATCTAAATACATTTGGGTTTAGTGGGTCACTACCAAAGTTTCATAAAATAAATTTCCCATTTGTAAGAACCACTATCAATCTTGACTTAGATGGTTATCATATTTGAATGTTTTTTGGCATTTGAGAATGCTTTCCAAGAGTTATAGAAAAGGTTAAATACTATAATTTCGATGATTATATCTGGGAAAGGTACGGATTATACCATATTTTTATATGTTTTTTTGTGGTGGGATTGGGTTTGGTTGGATGTGGGATGATCATATTGTGATGTACATGTCATGATAGATGAGGTTTCATGGTCAGAATTACCATACACATGATGATGAGTTGGCTGTGGTGGTTTTTGCTTAATGTGTTGGCATGATTACGTGTTAGTTGATAGGATTGTGGTGATAGATGATAATAATGCTTTAATGTACATATTATCGTAGTGTGATTAGAATCTCAGACATTGAATATGTTTTCTATACATGAGGTCCTTTAATTTGGAGAAGGTATACACACAAGAAACTAAAATGGTTCTCTAGGTGCTTTGAGTCTGAAGAATCAATATCAGGATATTCTAGAGTGCAGTTCTGAGTGGAGGATGATGAATTGTTTTGTTAAGGTGCATCTATAGTTTTAGGAAGGGAATGGGTAGATGAACATATGATCATTAGTATTTTATTCCACATATATTATCCGGACATATGAGAGGAAGTATGAGGATCTGGGTTTTTTTCTTGGAGAGAATGATTTGATGGTGGGGAGTCACCTTTCATTTTAATCATTGATGATGATGAGATTGTTTATGTTCACAGTATTGTGGTTGTACCTACAAATGAAAAATTTTATCTGTTGCGTGCTTTATGCTTCATAGTGGGTATTATATCCTTCATTGACAAAAATATATTGATTTCATCGTACACAGTATTGGTGGATGGGTAAGAATAATGAGATTATATGTTTGATGACATGATATAATAAGTATTAGTATGTAAATGTTGAGTAGTAGTGTTTGGGTGGTTTATTGTAGCAATTTTCTATTACACAAATGATGCGGGATGAAATCATGATGAATTTTATGGTATATTTTTTAATATGGCTTGAAATAATGAAGAAATATGGATAGTTGTCTAGTCTTAGACTAGGATATAAAATTTCATTCCAACACGGGTGACCATCATTGAAAAAGAGTGGGGAGGTTTATTTGATTTATAGATAGTAAAAATACATGGGATATCATAGAATATAGTTCTGGGTCATGTTCTATGTTTAACTTTGTGATTCTAGTAGGGGTTACATGATTTTCGTGGAATCTACATGTTTTTTAGTATAAATTTTTACATATAGTTAGATAGGTAGACAGTGAAAAAAATCATGGTGCTTGGAACAAGTTTAGGGCTTGTGTCCTAGAAATTGGTTTACCTTGGAAGACACACATGTATGTTTTCAAGATTTCCTACAATAATAGATAGTAGTATATTTTTATAATGGAACCTTATGAGGTGATATATGGTAGGACATGCAGATATCCATTAGTTTGGATAAAAGCATGGGAATATTGAGTTTTCGAAGCTGAGTATCAAACTAGAGACGTTAGAGTTGGGTCAATTAATTCAGAAATATCTATCTATGGATCAGATATTGAAAAATTCATAGGATGATGAACATCATTGTTCCTCCTCCGATGTTAAGAATTTTGTGGGGTGCAAAAATGGTATGGCGAGGTTCATCAACAATCCCTTTTTCCAATGACTGTTTTTTGTCAACTTCACCATTCCATTTGTTTCAACCCATTCAACATCGTTATCCTTTAATGATCGTTGGATTAACCTTGCAGGAACTGTTTGTCCCCGTAGGCGATTGTGTGGGGGTCGTGAACTTGTGCAATTAGGCCTTCTCAGATATAAATTCCTCGGATGGACCCCAAATTTTTTATTCATGGAGCTAGGAACACCCAGAGGACCTAGTATGCATGATCCATGGAAATTATTTTCAAAGTTAGGCACTCATTGATCAATGATTTATCCAACTACACTTGAGGACTCTATTGGTCGAGAGGATGGGAGGTCAGATTCACCGCACCCTTTCGGCGGAGGATTATTTTCTGTTCTTGGGCTCATCTATAGATTTAAGTCATGTTCATATGTTAATGAATCCTGGGTTAATTCTTGAATCGTGTTTCCCTGGTATACCATTGGGTTTCATGATTTTTTAGGCATGCATATATACTTTATGCTATAGAGGTGATGCTGACTGGAACAATATAATAATTTTCCCTGAGTTTACCATCATCTAGGGGGATAGAATGTGACTTGATGTTGGGATCAGTTCCATAAGAAGGGCATCCTATGTATCCTCATGAGAGGAATAAAAAACCACATAGTTCGTATTGTTTGGGTATTACGAGCGGAAGGGGCCCATTTTATAGACATGATTTGGTGGAACCTTTTGGATGGAAACCATTTTGAGATCAGTCCTTCATGTATTAATCTTATGAATTATTGATTAATATGGAATCAGAGATCACATAGTTCCGATTGTTTGGGGATTCTAAGTTGAAATTTTCCATTTGTTAGACATTATTAGGTGGACCATTTTGTATGGGAACCCTTTTGAGCTTAGAAATTTTATTATTTGTCTTATGTATATCTGTTTGATCATAAATCAAAGTTCATTTAGCTCAGATTGATGTGGATTTCATAATCATCATAGACCTCCAATCTCACATTATTCATGCCTGGTTAGAAAAACAATTGGATTTAAGAGATTCAACAAGGCACATGCTTCCCCTTGTATTTTCGGGGGAGGGAGAGCTCATCGTGAAAGTGGACAAGGAGACCATGGGCGTGGTCATATATCAATCAACTCTTCAAGGTGAAATGACATTGATGGTCAGGTGGCTCAGCATCAGAATATTGGGGACATATTTTAGAAGGATGGCCCCATAATATGTTCTGGGAAGGGGAGGATTTTCCTCCTCCTTAAAGGGGGGAGAACATATGACCTATTTTACATATCACTATTCCTCATTTTTAAGGGAAAAGCTTGTGATCACCCAAAATACCAAGAATGGAGAGGTTCACATAGGCATCCCAAGGATGGTCTTCATATTACTATAGAAATGTAGAACCACATGATTTCCTGAAGCCTAAATAGTTGTGGGGAGATCCTTTGTGACTCCGCTTACCATGGGTATGTGGAGTCAGAGGGGCACCCTGACACACCTGATGGCTTGATCATACGGGTCTGATGGATTTGGACGAGGCTTTGCCTGACGTTGGAGGACTAGATATCAGAGGGATTATGAAGGACTGGATGGTAATGGAAGGGTGAGGTTGGAACCAGAGGAGGTAATACCTAAAAACACACCATTCCAGATACTGGTTTATAATGCATTATGGGGGAGGATACTCATAACATAGTGGAATGTGGGAAAATGGTCAATCCATATCCTAATGGGGTATGAGTGCATGGGTAAAGAAGATCACATACCATAGTTGTACGCATCCCATTACGCTGCTTTGTGTTTCATCCGCGTACTGATGTAGTATGCAGCACCATGTTCAGTCCACGTAGAGGTACACTATGTAGATCATCATTTTAAATGAGGGTTCAGGGGATTATCATTTGTGTGGATTTCATTCACGAGAGGTATGGGGTTCGCAGTTCCCCAATTTGGTTTTTGGTTCTGTTATTATTATTCAATTACCACATTTTATGGTTTCCGACCAACAATACCTGTGGAGAATGCAGTTCGTGATTCAGGCGTCATTGATGAATTGAAACTGAAGTCGGAGTCTTCTCTGAACTATTTCTTCTATCCTATGTGTTCCCTTCATCCTTCCTTCCCCCATCCATCATCCTTCTACTATGCTCCTCTTACAAATCATTATAAAAATTAATATATTGGTCATGCACCACCATTTCCGGAGTCCCATGCAGATATCATGGCTCGCAAAAGACTCGGTCGACTAGGGTTTGGGGCCGATTCAGATCTTGACAATGGTTCACAAAACCCTGCTGATTTTTATCATCAGGGAACTGATGGGTTCATGGAATGGGACACAGATGGATTCCATGTGCATGAGTCTTTTGGTGACTTATTCCACGGTCTTCCTTGTTCACTTCCCATTTCCCCATAGTCCAGTTGTTTGTGGATCGTTCTGCATACCTATTGGTTTGTGATCCAGCTGTTCTATGTACCTTTCCAAGTGATGGTACATGGGGCACATGAAATTATTGAAAAAACATGAATTCATTCAATTTTATTCGGAAATTTTCAACCTGATTTGAGTTTCTCCACCTTACTAGACATGAATGAATACATTCACCCTTTTACAAAGCGATTATGGTGGTATTTTCTTAGCTTGGAGGAATTTTCTAGACCCTATAAATTCCCCCCATCAGAACGGGGTCCGTTCCAAATGAAAAGTGGACTATTTTACTATAGAATTTTTCCTAAACTGAAATGGTTCACCCAAGAATCGATGGACCTGGTAGAAGGGTACCACACCTATATATAGGAGCCCATGTCATTTTTCTTTTACCTTTTCTTGCGGCTAAATGTGCTCTCGATTTCCCAATATTTCTTCACTCTTGTGTAGTGTGCTCCTTGTGAAATTTCTATTCGTGAACTAAATTGTACGTATCGCGAACTGTTATTCTCTTCATTATTCCTTTCTGTATACCATGTTTGGGATTTCACAAATAGTATTGCATAATTTTTAGACTAAAATCTGGATCCTGCACAGGAGGATGCTACGTGTCCGGCTTGCCCGCATACCAAAATTGGATGAATGAACATAAATTTAATGACCAATACTACCCACATAAACATTAATCCCTAATATCTGAACATGATCATAATCAAGGCCTTCGTTCTCAGTTTCCAGCTTTCATGAACCTTTTTTTTCCACCATCCAATGATCAATGGACCAATGCCTCGCGGATGGTTTACATACAATGGTTTTACCCTGTTAAACGAATCTGTGCACCATTTCTTTATGGGAGGTTACATCCACATATCTTGTAGTACGAAGAATGTTCCATCCACACACTATGTAGTACACAGGATGTGGGTACCACCAACTATTTTTGGAAACATTTTGTGGAGCCTTTTGTGGACATATTTTGAGTCATTCAGCCATTCTTCCATAGCCCTTATCCAATAATTTTTATTAGACATAATTTTTTTTGCTTATGGATCTTACTGTGTAGGTTACAATGGCTTCTCAACAGGCTTCTATTGAGATCACTATGCCTTCTGAGGCTACTATTGACGCCCATATTTTTGCTACTAATGAAAGGTCGAATGACATGGAGTCTTTGGTTGATGGAAAAAGTTTTTGTGATTACCTTTCACCAGTCTCTAGTGAATCTGCTCACAGCAAGACAATGAGAGTATCTAACTTCATATAGACATAATATTTATTGTTTTGGTTTATTTTATAACACAAAAATCCTAGAATTATTCTCGATTGATCCACCTACTTCTTGGATAATTAATTCCTCCATTCTGAATGCATTGGTTTCTTATAATAGGAGGTTCCTTCTGAGAGATAGTACCTCTAGATCATTTCTGAATTATGAAACTCTAAATTCAAAAGGGGTGTAGTGGAATCCTGATTAGATAACCCACTATTACAAGAGAATCACAAGGAAGGCTATAGTGAATGAGAAGAATGGCTGGTAATCCCGACGAAACCTTTTCTCTGGATACTCTTTTGGCTTGGACTGCGGGTGGCCATTTTGGGTTCGTGAGAGCTGTGACAAATTCCTAGCCAAGAAACAGATTGTGGGACTATATGATCCCGCATGGGTTTCTCGAACATTCACCCATCTTCCAATTACCCTTATTTCACATCTCTTAAGCAGGTGGAGTCCAGATACCAATACCTTCCATTTGAACTATGGGGAGGTCATCATCAGTCTATAGGACATCCGGCTAATTTCAAGAGTCTCTATCATCAGGGTCATCTATGATGAATTTCTTCCTCCCTCCTTCTCTTGGTATGATGGGAAATAAACACCCCCTTCAGACCAAAATGTCATTTTCCATGTGAAGGATCTTCTAAATGAAATTTATCCCTCTCTGATGTAGGACGATCCATTTGACGACTAGTTTGGCGCTTTTGTCAAGCATATGAGTTCAGAGCCAAATCTGTAGAGACCCATGACTTTCTCCACCAAAACTACCTAGAGGCGAGAAGGTATTTCTTATCCAACCTTGGAAGAGGGGAATTTTCATAAATAGTGGTGGGGGATCATCCCTGGCGTCAATTGGTTATTTTTACCGAAGACTTTATTTCCCATTTTTCTAAGTTGGTTTCTCTTACTAGTGTGGGAATCTGGTGGTGTAAGAGCCTCAATATTTTTAATGGACACATAGTTGGACACTAAAGATTGCATAAATATGATTATCCTAGTGTTGGGAAAGATATACCACCTACTTGGTCGAACCAGCGACGGAGGTCACCTTACCGGATGACTGGACCTATTTAAATTATATAGGGCTAGATGGGAGTCCACATAGGGGTTATTACTTCATCAATTCCATACGAATTCTACATTCCACACTCTAACCAGACCTTCATATTGTCAGTGGGGCCCTACCAGATAAATTTCCATCATAAGATAAGTAATAGTAGAAAACTGAGGGGAATGAGAAAGACTTAATGGCTTGTCGCAACATTTAAATATGTTTCCCTTACAACCCTTACAATTCCTCTACTAGTACTACTACAAATAGAACCTCTAAAGACATTTTCAACATAGGATACTTCTTTTCTTCATGATAAGGCATCCCCATTTTTCAAATTGGAGGGGAACTTCTTTATGAGGGATATGCACACTGCATATTTTGATGAAAATTCAACTGCGTCCAGAAGTTGTTCCCTCATGCTCTAAATAGTGCACTTTAAGAGAAACATCTAATGATATACACTTAACTGTGGTTAATTTTTACATAGGATCACCCCAATAACCATGAATGTCTTCTGGATTCTGGGGATTTTGTGCCCTTCCATACAAGGAACAATGTTGTGTCCTTAGTTAAATCATATCCTGCTGAAAAATTAGCTGCCATGGTGCCTATTGTGACAACATAAATGGAAACCAGGGTAAAGGGAAAGGGATGAAAAAGTATGTTTTTGAACAATGTCAGCTTGGAAATGCCCTTCATAGGCATCTCAGTCCCTCCCCCAAGAATGTTGTGAATGATGGGTATATGACCTCATGTGTGGTAGAAAAAGCTATTGAAGATGTTTCCCGGGGTCGACTATCCATTCCTTCTGAGAACAATTTTCTAGTGGCTAGGAGTCAATGAGGCCTTTTGAATGGTCGTTCATCTACCTGTGACTGGTCCCCTAGTGATTTAGGGTAGCTCCTACAGAGTAGGGAATTGTCTATTACTAGCATTAGAAATGTGTCAGCACCAGATGAAATTTCTTTATATGATGATACATATAATATGATTTTCTCTATTAAGGACCTAAAGACCCTCATCCACTCTCAATGTGGTCATTGTATGTACTCGCATCTGGTACCTACCATGTTGTGGTTGAAAACCATTGATGGGGATGTTGACGTCCTTGGATCACCTACTGTAGCTTCCAAGGATGATTGTTCTTAAATGAACGCATTATCTCATAAATGTTCTTATTTCCATGGTATCAAGATTGTAGGGACTCCTAAGAAACATTTTTGGTTGTTTACATGTGGTTTGCTTCTCTGTACCGTCATTCTAGTGTGGGACATCCCAATTATGACCCCATTTTCAAAGGATTGGAGTATCTAGGAGGAATTCCGGGAGAGCGCTTTAGATGAAGATATATGGAGGATTATTCAAAGGGAAATCTTCTATCTTCTGGGTATTGGGGGATCCAATTATTATACATGTATTTAATCTGATGAAGAACCTGATGAGGTGGTTGATTACTTGACTAAAATGGATAAGTGCCTTCATGCTCCTGCAGACTAGCATTACAAGTCATACCTCATGGATTGGATGGTGGTATTCCCATCGTCTACATGAAAGGTTTTATCTATGACCTCTATCCTTAATCAATTTTATTTTGAATTGGGTGAATGTTTCCTCCTTTTCTTCATATTTTTACGGGGCTTGTTGGGTCTTCGGAAACATCTTTTTCCCCATCTTGTTCACCCGGTGGTAATTAGGATGAGGAATATTACCAATCCATGGTAGAGGGTACTATGTAAGGATCCCTCGTAGTCTAAGAACATATGGAAGCAGTTATTTAATAACCTTCTCGGATGTTTTGTCCCCCATTTCCCCTTGGTGATCTTATTCTGGAGTCATTCCCCTGACTGTCAATGAAAAGAAAGAATGACTCTAAAATCTCCAAGCATATTTGAAGGGGGATCACAAGTAATTTTCTATTTATCTAATGATTGAACCATTTACCCTTATCCGGGAAACTCACTGGAAAATATATGTACTTTTACCTAGGACCAATTGGTGAACAGCTGATGACCGCTCCAATATCTATAGATCCTTTTCATTTTAGGATAAGTGAAGGGTTGTTATCAGTTGTAGTTGACCGAAAGAGGGAAACATGGGAATATAAAGAGGTCATAGGTGCTGTTGACCCCTCAGGTTTGCATGTTCCCACTCGACAAATCTATGTCCCAATAATGGAAAGTCATCCAAATATTGGGGGTTCACGTGACCATGCTGAGCCAACTCTCATTGAGAGAGACGTGGTGGCATTTATAATAGAGGTCAAGTCCTATAGAAAGCCATATGCCTTGATGGATATTATATGGGCTTCGAATATCAAGGATAAAATCAATATTTATCGAGCGACTTTTTAAAATATAGAGAGAGTCACTTCAGAGACTAAGGTTTCTTCTACACATGGTGGTTCTAGAGAAGTCACGATTAGGGAGGACAATGCTTCATCCCATGAATCTTTGGAGCACTCTATAGTTCCTTTTATTCTATTCTGATAGGGGTTATTTTTTCTACCCTAATGATATTGACATCAGTACCCATGTCTTGTATGACTACACCCACAAGCCTTATATTAACCATAAACCATTTGAGGTCCAACTTGAAGTCTATTGATTTGGCTGAGCATGGCCCCTGATCTTTAATATTCCCATATATAAATGGAGCACCACAGATGAATGAAGATGCAGTGCCACCAGTTTTAGATAGTGGTACCAATGTAACGTTGTACGGTATTAAAAATTCCCCCCACCATCTTTCGAATCACTACCACAAGTCGTGGAAATGGAAGTGGATTACTTTGTCTTCTATTATGATTAAAAGAGATAAGGTTGTTATAGGGTGAAGCCGTGTTGTAGCTGCCAAGTCAAGTCCCACTCTGGTGACATTCATTCTTTACTACATGTCATTGCTAGGGAGTGACTTCTATTCCAATCGAGAGATCATGTTCAATCATTGTGCCACTCGGCAAAAGATGTGGAAGAAAACATCGAGATTAATCTCCCAGACTCTGTTGGTTGAGATACCGATGAAATTTCCAATGTGACACCACCAGTGTGTAGTCCTGGGTTTTGGTGGATTTAACTATCATGGAATTTTTGATATTTTAACATATGTGGTTGCTTCTTGGAAAGAAATGTGTGAAATTGAATCCCGACTCTCTACGGAAATTTTCACAACTTATCTATATTTTACACTACAAATTCTCATTGATAAAGATGATACTCATGTTGGAACGGTAGTGATGTTGAAAAAACTCATGAATCAAGTGTCTTTGATGGAATACATTGATCAGGAATTGGAGAAATAGATCCAGAAAATGGAGTTACACAAACAAAAGCGGGCCTGGGCCGCAACCGCTGTTGAGGAGCGGCGATGGAAAATGCAGGATTGAGAAAGAACCAGCCCCCAAGCCATTAAGGAAGTAGAGGCACTCTAAATGAGTGCAGAAGTAGAGACTGGGAATCTATTGAATTTTTTCGAATCCATTTATGAGACAACGAAATCATTGATGAATCATTTCAACTCTATTGAATATTTCTGGTAAAGGTCATGTCTTTCTTACAAGTAGAGGGTCTATGCTGTGGATTCCCACGATATATTTTTTTGGGAATATGATGGAAATAATTTTCCACTAAATGCTTCTTATAATCATTTTCTGTTCATATTAACATCATTTAAATAAGAAAATTATTTTAAAAACAAGATTTGAAAATAGGAAACTAATATAATCTAATCAGGCTTTAATTTTAGCCTGAGCCGTAGGGATCAGCAAGCGTCATTCAACTATTGGTAAGGATTTATGGAACACCTCACGAACATGTGTGTATTTTTCTTTATTACCCTAATATTTTCCTAAGACTCCTTTACGTGATATTAGAGGGTATAACATCAGTTTTTTTAAGCTACCATTTGTGGGTTTTCAACCTAAAAATCTTTAGGCCACTTTTCTTGATGGCTGGATGATTTTTTTAATGAACCAATACTAAACTTTTTCACATAGATGATTTTTACGGATTTCCCAAATGGAAAGTTTGGCATCTCTTTATCTAGCAGTTCACAGTCATGGAAGTGAAATGTACTTCTGATTGTAAGGTCGAACAACATTGATCAAACATAACTACGCAGGGGCCCCGATTCAGAATTGTCAGTGGGTAATGTTCTACTATCCTCCAAACATGGGTTAGGGATATTTATTGACCCTTAATTTTTGATTTCAAGACATGTATAAGGATAAAAATCCATTTTAGGCATATGGATGTTGGAAAGGACTCTCCCATGAATGAATGTTTCTTTGATTGATGACTATTTTTGTGGTCAACGTATGCAGAGCCACCGGGGAAGGATGTGTATTGTCAATCATAGGTGTAAGAAGGAAATTTTCCTTTAAATTATAATGGCCTTGTCGGGTTATGCATCATTTTGAATTTATTTCGATGTCAGGAGACATTGTTGGTGGCTGGCCTATGTTCTGTATTATAAAAACATTAGGGACTTTTATTTCATCATTGATGGAGGAACCTATTCTATAATTCCTAGACACCAGTTACCTAGAGTTGGTGCATTATTACATAACATTGGAATTATCAAAAAAGATCAAGTCTGGAAAGGACGATTAGTTTATTTTCCGTAGAAACAATAGATACATTCATAAGTCTTAAATTACATGATAAAGATACAAAATACAACAACATAGTCCCCATAGTCCACACTCATATCCCCTCAGACTATCCCTGCAGATCAGTCATAAAGTACTTCTTCACATCCTGGGAAAAATAAAACATAGAAAGGGGTGATCTTAGATTCTCCGTAAGGATAAAATTTTTAAAGAAACGTCCATAAATAAGAAAAAATATTTAAGGCAATGTATATCTAAAACAAAAGCCTTTTAAACATGAAAATCAGCATTATATGGAAAAAATAAAATGAAATAATTCCATTTACATATTCAAATGGATATTCTAATTTTCAAATAATCACATGAAATATCAATCAAAACATTGATAATGAAAGAATTCATAATGTCAGGCTATCATAACCACATAGTCAAGGACTTGTTCCAATACTACAAATAATATGTTGTCAAGGAATTTTGCCAAGACACTACTTTGCCTCCTGAGACCTACTGATGCATCCAGGAGCTATAGCGGGCTACATCCATCATTTACTATGTCCAATACATTCCTTATATGAAAAGGTTGAAACATAACATAAACATTTGTATTAAAACTAGCATAAAAAATGTCAATTCATTATGCATAAACCATGAATGGAATAAAAATAACACATCCACATTCAAACATATCACAAAACCTGTAATAAAATATTGAATATTTTTATCATAATAAATCAACTTCAAACAGGTTTAAAATCCATCAATGGATGTTGACATAGATTAAAATGATTTGTAAAACTCTTTGAGAGAAATATCCCTTTTTCATGAAAATATTTAAAAGTCACACAATTTATAAAGGAAGATATTTTAAGAAATTTTTGAATCATAGTGTCCCATACCACTTTGAAACATTTGAAAGGAATTGACATTTTAAAAACATTCATTCCCATATAAAAAAATCTATAAAAACCATTTTGAAAACATGGACATTAATGGAAATGATTCAGAAGAATAAATATTTAAAAAATTTAAAAATTTGTTTCAGTAAAAGTTCCCTAAAAAAGAATCCATTTGAAAACTCTTTTATGAAACATGGATGTGGATGATAAAGATGTCCTAATAGACACTTACATAAAAACCTCGGATAATAATCAGATGGTGAAATTAACCCTTATCAATTTTATAACTTATGAAAAATACACCCCATGAAAGCAATATAATAAAATAAAGATTTAAATACACATAAATTAAATTTTATTACACAAATAATACAATTATGGTCAGTACATACACCACACAAAAGGAAATAGTGTCAATATAGCATGAATCTCACGAGAATAAAGAGTGATAAGAACACCACTTACCTTGTACCTTTCCTTGGTTGAGGGTAAGTTAACCTTATTTATAATGGTGAAATAATTGTTATTAAATAATAAAAGAATCATATACATTAATACGAGATCATATATGATCTTTTAACAATGCCACGTTAATAATATCTTAGTATTATCGTTGTTTCGGGTGTTAACGGATTCGTTTTACTTTATATTATTTATTTTTTGAGTCATATTTGTTATGGATGGGATGTTTATTATTCATATACAGAATGATATCAAGTCTTTAAATATGACATTTAATCATCAAATTAAAATTAGTCTTGAATGGATATGATGGGGAAGGATTCTCTTCTCATTCGTGAAGACGGTAATCCGTACGTACACACGAGCAACAGTATCATTATTTTGATATTAAAATAATATATAGATGGATGTTATATCATATATAAGTAATAATTATCATGTTATATTTATTATTTACATCAGTTAAACATCATTATTATACCCATCCAAATAATAATGTATTGAATAACAATTACACCATGACGTGGAGACGGTAAGCTGTATGTACGCACGTATGGTGACATTTCATTCAAAGGGTGGATAGAATAATGAATTTTTTTGTACCATATTTATAATAACATCAAATTAAATATAAGATACTGGTGTTATTATCTTATAATGGAAACAATAATGAAATAAGAAGTGGAAGAAGAAAAGAACTTGAAACAGGGTGGTGAAATTATTTCTCTTCTTCGAGTTCTTCCCATGGATGTGATCAAAAGGGCTCCTTAGGAAGACTTTTTGACTAAATTAGGGCCTCTAGGACGAATTTAGGATAGTTTAGAAGGTATTTGGGTAGGTTATTTCTAATCCAAATGGCTTTGAAGCTGTGAATTAGAGAGAAGGGGGAGCGTCCATTTATAAAATGAGTGAGGTCACCTTAGGAAATGCTAAAAATATTATTTTATAATAAATTAATTTTCGGTTTCTAATGGCTCCAAAATGGATTATTTAATGTCTATGGTGGGTATGGGTCTAAATCCACTCAACCAATTTGTTTTAGACAGGTCTGATTCACTATATTAACTTTATCTTTTTGATTTAACTCTTAGTTAAATAGTTTGACATTTACCATGTTTCTTTGTATTTTCATATTATATGGTGCGAAAACATACTATAAAATTCTAATAGAACCCCAATAAGTTCATTAATGTCACATATACTATTATTCAGGCCCTTTGGTAGAACCGTAGACTTTTAAAAATATTATATCAATCAATAATAATGTATTTGTTTTAAAAACTCATTTATGTCAATTTTGATATTATTTAATAATTGATTTTTTTAAAGTCATAAAAACATTATTACTTAGACATCAATACATTTAATCAACCCCAACATTTTATATTCACCATTAAAATTTGTCTATGGAATCAAAACTTTCAAATTATATTTATTTTAGTATTTATAATATCATTTATATGATTCTTTCATTAATAAGTAAAATAATCCATCATCATTGTGTCATAAATAAATTTGAATATTCAATGTATAAAAATTATAAATAAAATACCATCACGTAGGAAATATTTTTATATTTCTAAAGAATATTTATAGTTGAATAGACAACATGTATAACCCTATGTAAGAATTTTTTTACTAAAAGGTATATGCTTATGTCATTTTTGTATTTACTTTAACCTAATTAATATAACGTGTCATTATCACTTACAAGTTTCTCCATGGGGACCCAAAAAATACCCAAATATGCCCATGTTTGGACTTGTATCATCCAATAGGGTTAGGACACGTTTTAGGGTAATTTAATATTATTATAATATTATTATTTTACCCTTATTTACCGGATTAACCCTTTAACCATGGTAAATAAAATATTTACCAAAGTAATTATTCAAAATGTCTAAAAAAGGTTACCTATATACACAATATATACCTCTTAATTATAAATATGGAACCCATTTTTCTAAATTCAAAACACATAAGTGGGAGAAATTAATTTAAAATTAATTCCCGTTGTCAAAACAAAAAGCGTGTTTTTCAGAAATAATAACTTTCAAAAGATTGACACTTGCTTATGTCTAGTTTAAATGTAAAATTATTTCCAATGAACAAAATTGGATTAAATTGTAAAAATATAATCTAAATATACTTTAAAACATCTCAGATTCATAATTTATCACTAATAATTATTTCGATTAAAAAAGACATTTTTAATTAAAATTTTGTAATTTTCACTATTCATCAAAATATGAAAGTTTTCATAAAAGTACTAAAAATTTATTGAATCTAAATTATTAATTCACAATTCCAAAGAAGAATTTCATTCGGTCAAATTGAATATATAAAAGTTTTAATTATTGGATTTAAAAAGGGGTTGTCATTAAAAGGCGGTAAAATTGGATTTTTTGTAAAATATTTCTTTTATCTAAAAAAATTAATTTGATATTACATTATGTCTATGAAACTCATAATATGGATTATAAAATCATAATTTTTATATAAAGTTAAGAATTCAGTTAATACTATTCATAACTTCTTTTGAACGGCTAGTTTGGTATGTCTTGGTGCAATTGAAGTCAGTGTTGCATATAGTTCAAGTTATTGAATTACTTTGAAGAAATAACGTACTATAAAATCTTAGGGTGTTACATTCTTCTCTCCTTCAATAAATTTAATCCTCACAATTTGAAATTATTATTTGAAAATAAAAGGATGAAAATAGATAATACCTTTGTGGGAGAACCCACATCAGAAATTGAGTTAACAAAATTTATTATTAATTAGAGGAAAATGGGAATGAAAACGTCACCACCAAATTATGATCTCGATTAGAAGAACATTACTGGAAATTAGAGACACATAATTAGAGTTAAAAAACAAATTTTTATATGGAGTGATTGAGGTCATCAGTAAAAAATAATTGTAGAATTGAGGTCCTCAAATCCATCAATCTATGATGATTTAAAATATCATCGTTTCAACAAAAAATAAGCTATTAGGATAATTTTTTTTAAGATCCCTTACCAAATGATTAAGAATTAAATTCTTCTTAGAGTAATAGATGAATGAAAAAATATATATACTTGACACTTAGAGTTCAATAATTTAACTAATTTCTACCACATACCCATCTTTCACTCTAAAAGATAATTGAACTTAAAAAAATATATTATTTATCCTATTCATATAGGGTTAAAAAATTAATTTATAATTCATTTACCAAACATTAAAAAAACTACATTATTCAATCCAGGAAATCACGTGGGCCAGTGGTAGGTGATACTCCCTTTTCTCCCTTCGGTTACGGGTTCAAGTCTCACGGCTTTGCTGTACGCGACGGGTTGTCGCCCAACCACTGGGTTATCCTTTTTATGGAAATGAAAAAATAATCTCAGACTACAGTTATCCAAAAGACATCGTCCCAAACTCACAGTCCAAAATTTATAAGGAAGTAAAACACAGTGAAGATCCTTTTTTCACGTAATAACATGGGAACACCGTGATCATGTATTATTTTAAAACATGGTAAAACCCTAAATTACCATAAAACCTTATGATTAAATTCATGCTCCTTTATTCTTTATAGAATTTTGGATATACTTCTTCCATCCAAAAATGGTGTTAACTCCAACAATGATGGAACATAAAAATTGTTAATCAGTTTCAAGGTATTCAAGAATATCTACTATAATTTATTTAAATCAGACATGTATTATTCCAAAATCACTACCTCAGTATCAGAACCATATTATGGTTTATCTTTCATTCAACCATATATTTTCCAAAAATTTAACCTGATATTGAGTCACATTCCTTGGTTCCACACAATCTCAAGCCCTTAATGAAATAGAACTATAATAAAATCCTTATATACTTCATAATTATTATAACCAGTACATTATTGATACAACACTCAAATGATATTTTTCTTTAATAACAACATAAGAACTCTAATCATTCCTCATCATCTGTGGTAGTATCATAACTTGATTATTATCCAATACCCTCATTTGGGGAATACTTTGATGACTTGTACAGTGGATCTTGTAGTGTCCCAAATCCTTACAGATGAAGCATTGTACACTTGAATCCTTTTTCTTACCCTTGCAGTCACGTACTTGGTTTCCTTTTTCTCCACACTTACACCAAACTCCCATTCCCTTCAGGAAAGTTCTAGGGTGTTTCTTCCAATAGTTATCACATATGGGAAAATTATTCTTTTCCCTCTTCCCTTTATCCATCTTTCTCTCTTCTATCCTTTTCTTCTCTTTCTTCCCTTTCAAAGTCATAGGACTTAGATAATTCTTTACTTATCTTATTAACAAATTATACTACTTCTCCATATGTTGAGAATACATGGGATACTATTTCCATTCTAAATGTTGGATTAATACCGTGAAATATATGATCCTTCATACTCTTTGGATCATACATATTGTTGGAGTTCACATTCCTTCTACTGGGCACCATTTCTATACAGGGGCATTCACTAGGTCAGTTTATGAATTGCAATGAATAATTCTAAACTTGTAAAATACCTAAC
Source organism: Viscum album (assembly GCA_963277665.1). Lineage (NCBI taxonomy): Eukaryota > Viridiplantae > Streptophyta > Magnoliopsida > Santalales > Viscaceae > Viscum > Viscum album. The sequence continues at coordinate 1,353,858,815 of OY728158.1, read as the reverse complement.
ATAAATTGAACAGTTTATGGATATAGTCCATAATCATAAAAATATTTTCCTTGTATAAGTATATACTCATAAACCCTTCATAATGGTATGTAAATAAAATGATAATTATCGTAAGCATATCCCCTTACAGTGTCGTAAACAGGAGTGCAGCAAGGCCCATTGTTGTGTACCAATTCCCGTTCGAGTCTAGCTCAAAGCGGTGTTTTCGGGTTTTTTCTCTAGGTACATCTGTGCCTAAGCCACATCTACCTGCTCGTATCCAGATAGGGATTTATTGCTCAGAAAACTCACAAAATCCCTACATTACCAAAACTCTAGGAAGTTGTTCTATATTAACCCTCAAAGTTTATCTTAGGGTAATGTGATCTAATCAGAGTTTATCTAAATACAGCTTCAAAGGTTTGTACTAAACTTCCTCTGATACCAACTATAACGCCCCAACCCTAGTTACCCGGAGTTAGTGCATTATTACATAACATTGTAATGACCACAAAAGATCAAGTCTCGAATGACCGATTATTTTAGTAGCATTAGAAACACTAGATACATTAATAAGTCTTATATTGCATGATAATGTGAAAAACTAGAACAACATAGTCTCCATAGTCCACACTCATATCCCCTCAGACTATCCATGTAGGTCAGTCATAAAATACTGCTTCACATCCTGGGAAAAATAAAACATAGAAAGGGGTGACCTCAGATGCTCAGTAAGAATAACAATATAGAAGAAACATTCATAAATAAGAATAATCATTTAAGGCAATGTATAACAAAAACAAAAGCCTTTTAAACATGAACTTAAGGACAATATGGAAAAAATAAAAAGAAATAATTCCATTTACATATTCAAACGGATATTCTACTAGTCGAATAGTCACATGCAATATAAATAATCACTGTCATAATGAAGGAATTCATAATGCCAGACTATCACAACCACATAGTCAAGGACTTGTGCCAAGACTAAAAATAATATTTTTTCAAGGCCTTTTTCCAAGACACATGTTTGACTCATTAGACCTACCGATGCATCGAGGAGCTGTAACGGGTTCCATACGTCACTTACTAAGTCCAATACATTCCTTATATGAAAAGGTTGAAACATATCATAAACATTTTTATTAAAACTAGCATAAGAAATGTCAATACTTTATCCATAAACCATGAATGGTATAAAAATAATACATCCACAGTAAAACATATCACAAAACCTTCAATACAATATGTCATATTTCAATCATAATAAATCATATTCAAACAAGTTTAAAATTCATCAATGGATGTTGACATAGATGAAAATTATTTTTAAAACTCTTTGAGGGAAATATCCCTTTTTAATGAAAAAATTTAAAATTCACACAATTTAGAGAGGAATACGTTTAAAGACATTTTTGAATAAATGTTTCCCATACCACTTTTAACATTTTGAAAGGAATTTACATTTTGAAAACTTTCATGACCACATAAATAAATCCTCAAAATACATTTTGAAAACATGGACATTAATGAGAAAAATTTAGAAGAATAAATATTTAATACATTTAAAAATATGTTTCAGTAAAAATTCCCTTAAAAATGATCCCTTTTTAAAATCTTTTATGAAATATATATGTGGATGATAAAGATGTCACATTAGATACTTACGTAAAAACAACCTCGGATAATAAAGAGATTGTGAAATTAACCCTTAACAATTTGGTAAATTATGAAACATAAACCCCATGAAAGATGTATCATACAATGAAGATGTAAATAAACATAAATTAAAGTGTATTATACAAAGAATAAAATTATGGTCAGTAAATACAACACACAAAAAGAAATAGTTGCAATATAGCATGAATCTCACGGGAATAAAGAGTGAAAAGAAAACCAATTACCATGTACTTTTCCTTGGTTGAGGGTAGTTTAACCTCCTGAATAATGGTGAAATAATTGTTATTAAATTATATAAGAATCATATACATTAATCTTATATCATATATGATCTTTTAACATTGCTTCATTAATAATATCTTAGTATTATCGTTGTTTCGGGTGTTAAAAGATTCATTTTCCTTTATATTCTTTGTTTTGTCAGTCATATGTTTTATGGATGGGATGTATATTATTCATATCCATAATTATATCAAGTCTTTAAATATTACATTTAATCATTAAATGAAAATTATTCTTGAATGGATACGATAGGGAATGAATATCATCGTGTTCGTGGAGACGGAAATCCGTACGTACGCACGAGCGACAATATCATTATTTTGATATTAAAATAATATATAATTAGATTTTATATAATATATACAGAATCATTATCATGTTATATTTATTATTTACATCAATTACACATCATTATTATACCCATCCAAATAATAATTTATTGAATAACAATTACACCACGACGTGGAGACGGTAGCCATACGTACGCACGTATGGTGACATGTCATTAAAAGGATGGGTAGAATAATGAATTTGGTTGTACCATATTTAAAATAACATCAATTTATATATAATATATTGGTGTTATTATTTTATAATGTTAACAAAAATGAATGAAGAAGTGGAAGAAGAAAAGAACTTGAAAGAGGGTGGTGAAATAATTACCTTTTCTATGGGTTCTTCCATTTGATTTGATCAAAATGCCTCCATAGATTAGCTTTATGACAAAATTAGGGACTCTATTATAAAGGGATGATATTTGGGTTGTTATTTGGTCAGGGGTTGGCCGAGCCAAATGGCTATGAAGGTGTAAATTAGAGAGAAGTGAGAGTGTCCTTTTATAAGAGGAGGGAGGGGAACCTTAGGAAAAGCTAGAAATATTATTTCATAATACATTAATTTTCGGTTTATAATTTCTCACAAATGTATTATTTAAAATATAAGGTTGGTATGGGTCTAAAACCAATCAACCAATATGTTTTAGATAGGTTTGGTTCACTATATTAACTTTATCTTTTAGATTTAACACATAGTTAAATTGTTTGACATTTACCATGTCTATTTGTATTTTTATATTATATGGTTAATAAACATAAAATAAAAATTCAAGAGAACCCCAATAGGTTCTTTAATGTCACATATAATATTAATAAGTCCCTTTTGAAGAACCTTGGACTTTTATGAATATTATATCAACAAATAATATTGTATTTGTTTTTAAAACTCATTTATGTCAATTTTGAGATTATTTAATAATTAATTTTTTTAAAGTTATAACAAAATTATTACTTTGAAATAAATAAATTTAATCATCCCTAAAAATTCATAGTCACTTATAAAATTTGTGGATTTAATAAAAACTATAAAATTATATTTATTTTAGTATTTATAATATCATTTATTTGATTCTTTCATTAATAAGGAAAATAATTCATCATCATTGTGTCGTCAATAAATTTAATTATTAAAAGTATAAAAATTATAAATAAACTACCATTATTTAGTAAATATTTCTAGATTTTTAATGAATATTTATAGTCAATTATATAACATGTATGACCCTATGTAAAAAAAGTTTTACAAAAAGATATATGCTTATATCATTTTTGTATTTACTTTATCTTAATTAATATAAAGTGCCATTATCACTTACCAGTAGCTCAATGATGTCCCACAATATTCCCAAATATTCCCATTCTTGTATATGTATCATCCAATAGGGTTATGACCTGTCTTAGGGTAATTTAATTTTATTATAATATTATTTTTATACCATTATTTCCCGGATTTACCCTTTAACCATGGTAAATAAAATATTTTCCAAAGTAATTATTCAAAAGGTATAATAATAAAAGTTACCTATTTAAACAATTTTTACCTCCTAATTATAAATATGGAATCAATTTTCCTAAATTCAAAACACAGAAGTTTAAAAAAGTAATTTTAAATTAATTCCCGTTGTCAAAACAAAAAGCGTGTTTTTAAGAAATAATAACATTCAAAAAATTGACACTTGCTTATGTCCAGTATAAATGTGAAATTATATTCAAGGAAAAAAATTGGATTTAATTTTAAAAATATAATATAATTATACTTTAAAACCACTCAAATTCATAAATTATCACTATTAATTATTTCGATTAAAAAAGATGTTTTTAATTAAAATTTAGTAATTTTTACTATTTATCAAAATATGAAAGTTATCAAAAAAGTACCAAAATTTTATTGAAACGAAGTTATTATGTCTTGATTCTAAAGAAGAAGTTTATTTGGTAAAATTTAATATATAAAAGTTTCAAATATTGGATTTAAAAATGGTTCTCCATTAAAAGGCGGTAAAATTGAATTTTTAAAAAAATGATTCTTTTATTTGAAAAAGTGATTTTTTTAAATTATTCCTAAGAAACTAATAATTTGTATTATAAAATTATAATTATTATATAATGCTCAAAATTTATTTAATACTATTCATAATTTCTTTTGAACGTCAAGTTTGGTAAGTCTTGGTGAACTTGAACTCAGTGTTGTGTGTAGTGGAAGTTATTGAATTATTTTGAGGAAATAACATACTATGAAATCGTGGGATGTTACATATTCCCACACGGTTCTTACTTTCCTGTTGGAGATATGATTAATGATCAGTTCTGTAAAGATTCCATTTTATTTCAGGGGAACATAGAGAGAAGAAGGTATGTAAAACATTATCTAGGAGTTTTCCAAATCTAGGGGTGTGAAAAAAATTGATTTTCATTTGAGCATATAGAAGTTGTAAAAGACTCTCCGGAAGACAAATGTTTCTTCAATAGGAAACCATTTTTGTAGGCATCATATGCAGAGCCACTGTGGTATGATGTTTTTAGTCAATAAAATGTGCCTATAGGAACCAATCCCTCTATATCTAATGTCCATTGAGGATTATAGAGATTGGAAACATTCTGAATATGGTATGTGACCTTTGACAAGGGTCTTACATGAACACAAAAAGGGGAATTTTAACCAATCTTTTTTGGGGGAAATATTGAAATGAGTGGATACACTCTTGTTTTTTTGGTAGATAAAATTCACACATATGGATGGGGTATCCTTAGAATCCTCAAAAGAGACCAGAGATGAATCATACCTGTGTGTTATGATGTATCCAAGATGATTGTAAGGGGAAAATTTTCAATTATGACATTGTGGGCCCTTGAATTGGGAGGGATGGAACTAGGCTTGGAATCAATTGGGTGTATTGTGATATGAGAGGACTATACTAGGACGAATTTTCCATTGATTTATGAACATTTTTTTGGGAAACATATGTGGAGCCACACGATCATGAATTTAATAGTGAAACAAAGGTGTCTGGAGGACACTGGACTTCCACCTCAGATGGCCATGGAGGGTTATGGGGATTCAATATCACTAAATTCAAGGAGTTTGGGGTGTGGTAAGTGTGTATCCGGACAAATTGGGGACATTTGGGCTGCAATTTACTAATGTAATAAGGTGTCCCTTACATAGATCTGACTTGTATGTCGGGTGAGTCATTCATTCCATCTATGGAGTACCTGGTCATTTAAAGCCACATGCCCAGGATGTGGGGTTCATCTCAGGGGAGATGATTGTGACATTCCTTTTTGGTTCATGCTGCTAAGACCAACATTCTTAAATATTTATCCCTAATATCATGGTGTATCTCTTACTGAGATCCCTAATCTCACGTGAGCTCTGATCGGTGTGAGAAACAAGGGATTATGAGGATTTCTGTTCATTTCTTAAGAATCTCGAAATCAACATTAGAGTGTACATTAGGTTTAATACATTGCTATGCAGTTTAAAGTTGTACAACAAGGATGATTTTGGCTAGGGAGTTTAATTTCGTTCGCTGAGAACATAAGGTTGTGTAGTTTAGAGTCATGATATCATGAATATTATACTATCATAAAGATCCATTATAGTTTTGGGTTAATCGCAATCAAGATGTTCTAGAATTCCTTAGATGTGAATGATACAAGACGGTGTAAACCATAGTCACGGGGGAGTCATGAGTAAGGAGGGATGACAGTTGTCTTTGAAGCCATTGGGAGTACTATGAAAGGAGAGGACTCTCTTGGGGATTAATTTTCCCATTATTTACGTCCCTTTTTTGGGGGCAATATATGCAGAGCCTCCAGAGAATAATGTGCATAGTGATTCAAAGGAGTCTGTGGGACACTACCCTTCCATCTCATATGGCCCTGGTTGATTACAGAATCCAAAACTTTCCTAGGGTATGGAGTTTTAAAAATGGGAACAATGTTCCTATGAATGTGAGAATACCCAAACCATGATTTAATGTGAACTACGGGGAACATCAAAATTGGTATGAGTCATATGTATATGGAGAAGCAGAATCTTTTGACTCTTCAGGAGTGTGGGGAGGGGTGGGTTATATGCAGGATGTCATAGCACCGAGGATTGGACCACACATAACCCTTGAATAATTTTTTGTTTTATTGTCATACGGTTAGGACCTTTCATGGAATCCTTGTACAAGGGTGGCCTATGGATGGGTGAAAGGGACATTTGCATGTGGGTGTGTAGGTGCACCGAGATGCCAAATCTAGGCATCACTATGGATCCCGTGAGGGCAGGAATCAATCCACACATAGTTATAACTGTTCCTTACACCAATATATCTCGGTCTATGTGTAATAATATGTGAGGGAATTTTGTTTGCAGATATATGTTTTTGGTCTTGGATTCCAAATACATGCATCACTACGTATAATGCGAGTGTACAAATCATTCCATACATAGTTTTTAATTTTCCCTTCAAATATTTTCTCAATGTATAGGGAAATTTGATGTATTTTTTTCTTTTCCTTTTTTATTTTGATTATGGCTATGATGGGATGCCAAAGTCAGGTGTCATTATGTATCCTATTAGGGAAGAAATAAATCCATGCGTAGTTTGGAATGTTCCCTATTACTGATCAAGCTCAGCCCATATGTAGGTGTTTCATTTTCTAGGGGTTTTGGGTCCAAAATACTTCTTCATAACTAATTTGTGTAAGAGAATACTTACCACTGATCATAAGCACACATAAGTCATACTCATTACGAGAAACAATGAGTGTACAAAGGTTTTCCTTCACAGTTGTTAGGAGGTAGGGGATATAAAGTGGGAATTAATTTTTATTCCATGGTTGGGTTGTGCCAACATCAAGGATTGAGGCATCACAACATATCCTACAAGTATAGAAATCCATCTGTACATAGTCTTGTATGTACCCTATACCGATTTGGCTCAATCCAAGTGTAGGGTATCTTTTCATCCATCCATCACGGTTGCTAGGTATTCAATTTTACACTATATTGTTTTCATAAGAGAATCCATGAAACTGATTCAAAGATAACATGAGTTATAATCAATGTGAGAAGCAATTTGAGATATGGTTTTCCCCTACAAATATGGGTAGATATGGGGAATGATGGAGGTATTATTTTTTCCTTGGTGAGGCTGGGCCATAATCGAAGATCGAGGCATCTCTACGTATCCTGTGAGGGCTAGAATCAAGTTATATGTAGTTTTGTATGTACCCTATACCGCTCTGTATCGGTCCAGGGGTAGGGTAATATTCTTCCCATCCGTCACGATTTCCTGTTCTACAATGTTACTTTATAGTTTCCATTCATATAAAGATCCCTAAAACTAATCCTAATCTCACGTGAGTTATACTCGATGTGAGAAGAAAGGAGTGATAAGGGGTTCTGTAATGACCCAAAATTTTGAATAAATCTTGTTTCCTAATTTTGTGTCTTATTTTATTTCATACTCATCAATACTTTTTCATTTAATAAAATGAGTATAATTAAAATGAGACTGTTGGGTATTAACTATTATATTACCGTTAATTAGTATGACCTTTGGAAACTAAATGTTGCGATTATTGTCTCTAAATACAAGTGATCTCGGTTAATTAATATAGAAAGAAGATTAGATGGCCTCATCCAATAGTCTCAGGCCAATCGAAGCCCACCTAACAGAACTTGGGAAGGAGGTAGCACTACTGGGCTTTTCTCTGGACCAAACCCAAGACGAACTTCATCATGTGATGCTATAACAAAATCTCCTTTGCAATATGTTCAAACAGATAGAAATTACTACTCGTGCGATATTGGCCAAGCCACCCTTAGATTCTCTCACCTTATGAAACCTTACACTTAAGTCCTATAATGGGGTTATAAGGGGCTATGTTTGGAGACCGTAACTGCTTTGAGTAATCCTTTGAGATAAATAATTTTTCTTCTTCTTAATATGGTGAAGTTTGTAAATTTTCAAATGTTCGGATAAAAGTAGGATGTATATTATTGATGAATTTTAAAAAAATATTTTTTAAAATATTTTTGTAAATCATAAATAATTAATAATGGGTAATGATTTTCAAAAAATGGTCTTCTACAAATGTGTTCAGTAATAAATTCGGTGTCTAATAAGATCAACATAATTTTTGGTGAATAGTAATTTATGAATAGTTATTTTACTCTTAGGATTAGTAATCTCACCAAATGGATTAGTAATCACACTTAGAGAAGGTATTAATATAATCTAGGAACCTTGATTAAGTGTTGTGATTCAATAAAATAGGTAAATAACTATTTCAGAATTTATTAGTCAATGATCATTTTTTTCAGGTGAATAGAGTTTTTTAATTAAAAATTAACTTAAAATTTTTTATAAATTTTTTTTTATAAAATTTAGTTCATTTTTGAACTCAGAGAATCGATATTATGTTAAGGTATGTTTTGGGGATTTTTCTGAACAAAATGAATTTCAGGGAATAGTGTATTTATTTAATAATTAAATTAAAAAAATTAAGTAAATTATTTTTATAAAATGGAGTCCATTTTTTAACTCAGAGCATTGATATTATGTTAAGGTAATTTTTTATGATTTTTCTGAGAAAGTTGAATTTTCGTTGAATAGTGAAAATACAGTTTTTAAGTTACATGTGTTTAATGACATCATTAAATGATGTATTAAGTATGTAATCAATATGGTCGACTTATGGATAGTAATATAAGGTATTAGGTGTCCCAAGTGGCCAATACCATGTGCAAATACCATTGTCAAGCCCATGGTTTCGCCAATACCACGAATGAGGTGTCCCTTGCCATTAATGCTTTTCCCCTCACATTCCCTATAAATACCCAGACATTCTATCATCATTTCCACTCCAAAATAATCCTCAACGAAGTTCTGGTCTCATTACCTATCATGGAGTCCTCCCAAGGTGCTCCCAATTCCTCAATGTCCCAAGTTTTCAGTTTTGAGAGTCACATTTTAATGAAAGGGATCATACCTCTCTCTTTCCTTCCAAGTACTCTCTTTAATGTCGTTTCTTTTATGCTACATGTTCTTATGTTGGGTATGTTATTTTATATTCATCCTACATCCTTTTACATTTAAATATGATGAGATACCCCCTATTTCTCTCATCAATTCATTTTATGAATTTTAATGTGGCGTTGTTAGGCTGTCGATGTTTTAAGGGATTCTTTCACCCTCCTCATTTTCCAGATATATTTTCATGTCAAGTCTTTCATGTTCCTCTTTATTATGTTGGGGTATGATATTTATATCAATCATACTGATAATTTATGTTCATATGATGAGAGACCCTATTTTATCTCTTCAATTCAGTATTTTGACGTCTTAAGTGGCGCCGTTAGGCTGCCGAATTTTTAAGATATTTTTTCACCCTTCTCATTTTCAAGATCTATTTTCATGTCAAGTATTTCAGGTTCCTTTTTATTATTTTGGGGTATTATCCCAATATCTATCATACTAATATTTTATTTTCATATTACTATAGACCCTATTTTATCTCGTCAATTCTTTTTTTATGTTTTAAGTGACGTTTATAGGCTGCCAAATTTTCATAAAATAAATCTTATTTTTTTCTTCCTTCCATGTTTTTCATTTCTTATGGTATGTCTTTAAAATTTAATTACCATGTTCTTATATCCTTTGTATTCTGTCCCTATACTGTTTTATGAATCATTTATGAGTTGGTGACCCATTTCTCCTTTCATTTAAATATTTTCTAAAACCCTATAACATAGCTGTTATGCTGAAACTTTTTCCTCTCAAAATGTCTCTCTATTTTTCTAAAACTATTTTATTTTATTAATTGAATACTCAAAGATCATTATTATACAGGGGTATTCAATTATATATCAAAATGTAATATTTTAATTCTGGGATTTACATACATGAAACCCGCTTTCCTTTTCTGTGGGTTTAAAGTGACATAAAGATCGTGTCCTTAAAGCAGTTATTAAAACGTTATGATTATGAAATGAAACGCATTTCATTTATGATATATGGTTTATTTATGAAATTTTTTATGATGATATTTGTGGATCACATGATAATAAAGTAAAATTTAAGGCTGTTCCCTGATAGTTCTCCAATACAATGGGTAATGATGTAACCACTAGAGATTACAATTTTTATCGATACCTAGGTGAATAACCTTGGTAATTTAAAATGACACATTGAGGATGGACCTTGGTGATATGTTCATGATTGTCTAAGTTAAATATTGTAGCCACATCTTAAATTTATGAATCATGCACTTTCCCTTATGATATTCCTCATTATCTCTTTCTCATTCGTTAAAGATATTTTTCAAGACATTGGATGTATCTCAAGTTCACATGTAAAATGTTTCCCTTGTTTCCCATTCTGGGCCTTCTGCTCACCCTTTCCTTTTATGTATGCTTCCATGTTATGAGATGTTGTAATGAACTTTGGATGAACAATGAAGAATCCTTTCAAGTGATTAAGATGAAATTTTATTTTATGTTGTCACGTCTCATGTTCCTGGTTTCCAAGATAGTAAACTTTAAAGATACTCGGTTTTGTATAATGTAATGAAAGTTAATGTGTTAAAATGTGGGATGTTATAGTTGGTATCAAAGTATGGTTTATTTATTTGTGGAAATTAGGATTTGAAAACTTTACAAGGTTTACTAATGAAAATATTTAATATAGGAAAACATCTTTTGTTATGAATTACATGTTGATGTTGTGAAGCAGTTCTTCTTGAAAAAAATGATTAGGGGATTAAAAGTTGATTATTATTTTGGAAGACGTTCACTATTTTTGGAACCCTATATGAATGAGGTAAATAGATTACTACGGTATTTTCAATAATGAGTAAAGGATGACTTATATTTTGAAGAATTGATGAATTTAAGGTGAACTTATAGTAATTTAGGTTACTTATTGAAATGATTAACCTATATTGGGGAAAATATGTTTAGGTTAGTTAATTTTGTATTAATATTTTAGGAGTGGTTGATGATGCTTGGAGATGAATGATAATGTTTATCTTGGAAGCCTATGTTATCAAATCCTTAATATATTTGGGTTTCAATCTTAATTTTGTTTATTTTGAAGAATTTTTAGAACAGTTATTTATGGAATGGTCTATGATAAACTTTGGGTAGTACCATAGAACTTTGAAGATTTAAAGTAGTTTCCCTTCTAATGGGGTTCATTCTTTTTGAAGAGTAGTTTTACCTTACCCTTTCTATTTTTGGGATAGATGTTTAAAGATAGATAGTTATTCTTTTTTGGATTATGTGATTCTCTAGAATCTGATTCTTGAGCTTTGATGAGACCAAGTAGTTTTGAATACTATTTTTTTGGAGAAAACATTAGTCGTTGTGAAACTTATTAAGGGATGAAACACTACGTGAAGGTAAATATATTTCCATATGTTCTTATTCTATGTAGTAAATGAATTCCTCAAAATTATTAAAAGGAACGTAAAACAAAAACGTAGTTGGTTTAAGTTTCCTACTAGGTAATCAAATACCATTTAGCCCATCACAAGTTTGTGATTTTCTGGTTGATAACTTCATTTTACACATGTTTTCTATCACTCTCCCTCAGAACATGACCCTTTTTTCTCCTCTATATCCATATTTTCCAACATGGAATCATAGTATGGGTTAACTCACGTGACCTTTGTACTTTCTTTTCATTCATTTAAAGTAATAGTGTTACTGACTCTTTTTCTGTTGTGGTACATTTAATGAAATTTCCAAGCCAAATTTCTAAAAATTGCGAGGACGCAATTTCATAAGGGGGGAAGATTGTAATGACCTGAAATTTTGAATAAATCATGTTTCCTAATTATGTGTGTTATTTTATTTCATACTCAACAAAACTTTTCATTTAATAAAATGAGTATAATGCAAATGAGATTGTAGGGTTTTGACTATTATATGACGGATAGTTAGTATGACCATTGGACACTAAATGTTGCGATTATTTTCTCTAAATACAAGTGATATTGGTTAATTAATATAGAAAGAAGATTTGATGGCCTCATCTAGTAGTCTCAGGCCAATCGAAGCCCATCTAACAAAACTTGGGAAGGAGATAGCCCCACTAGGCTTTGCTATGCACTAAACCCAAGCCGAGCTTCGTCGTGTGAAGCTAGAATGGAATCGGCTTCGTGAGAAGTTCAAACTAATAGAAATTACTACTCCTGTGATGTTGGTTGAGCCACCTTTGTATTCTCTCACCTTAGCACACCTTACACATAGTTCCTATGCTGGGGTTATAAGGGGCTATGTAAGGAGACTGTAACTGCTTTGCGTAATCCTTGGAGATAAATAAAATTGTGTTTTCTTCTTATGGTGAAGTTTTTAAATTTTCAAATTTCCGGATAAATGTAGGATGTATATTATTGATGAATTTGAAAAAAAGGTTATTTTAAAATATTATTGAAAACCTTAAATAATTAATGATGTGTAATGATTTTCAAAAAATGGTCTTCTGGAATGTGTTCATTACAAAATTTGGAGTTTGATAAGATCAACATAATTTTTGGTGAATAGTAGTTTATGAATAGTGATTTTACGCTTCGGATTAGTAATGTGACCAAATGGATTAGTAATCACTCTTAAAGAAAGTATTAATATAATATATCCACCATGATTAAGTAATGTGATTCAATAAAATAAGTAAATAACTGTTTCAGAAATTATAAGTCAAGTATCATTTTTTTTCGGGTGAATAGTGTTTTTTAATTATGAATTAAATTAAAAATATTTAGAAAATTATTTTAATAAAATGGAGTTCATTTTTGAACTAAGAGAATCGATATTATGTTAAGGTAATGTTTGGGGATTTTTCTGAAAAATTTGAATTTTCAATGAATAGTGTAATTATTTAAAAATTAAATTAAAAATATTTAGTAAATTATTTTTATAAAATTTTGTTAATTTTTGAACTCAATTCATTGATATTATGTTAAGGTATTTTTTTGGGATTTTTCTGAGAAAGTTGAATTTTCGGTGAATAGTGAAAATACAGTTTTAAAGTTATGGGTGTTTAATGACATCATCAAATGATTTTTCATGTATGTAATCAATATGGTTGACTTATTAATAGTAATATAAGTTATTAGGTGTCCCGATTGGCCAATACCATGGTAAAATACCATGGGAAATCACATGGTTTTTCCAATACTACCAATGAGGTGTCCCTTGGCCATTAATGCATTGTCCCCTCACATTCCCTATAAATACGAAGCCATTCTCTCATCATTTCGACTCCAAAATCATCCTCAACGAAGTTCTAGACTCCTTACCTCCCATGTAGTCCTTCCAAGGTTCCCCCTATCCATCAGGGTCCCAACCTTTGAGTTTTAAGAGTTACGTTTTAAGGTAAGGGATCATACCTCTCTTTCTTTCCAAGTACTCTCTTTAATGTCATTTCTCTTATGCTCCATGTTTTTATGTTGGGGATGTTATTTTATATTCATACTAATTTATTTTCCATTTATATATGATTATATACCCACTCTTCCTCTCATAAATTCATTTTATGAATTTTAAAGTCGCGCTGTTATGCTTCCGAATTTTTAGCGGTTTCTTTCACCTTTCTCATTTTCAAGATCTATTTTCATGTCAAGTCTTTCATGTTCCCCTTTATTATGTTGGGGTATGATCTCTATATATATCATACTTATATTTTATGTTCACATGATGCGAGACCCTATTTGATCTCTTCAATTCAGTTTTTTGATGTATAAAGTGGCGACATTAGGCTGCTGAATTTTTGAGGGAGTCTTTCACCCTTCTCGTTCTTAAGATCAATTTTCATGTAAAGTATTTAAGGTTCCCTTTTTTTATGTTGGTGTATGATCTCTATATCTATCCTACTGATCTTTTTTGTTCATATGATGAGAGACCCTCTTTGATCTCATCAATTCATTTTTTTTAGTTTTAAGTGACGCTATTAGGCTGGCGAATTTTCATATGAGAAATATTATTTTTGTCTTCCTTCCATGTTTTTCATTGATTATTTTATGTATTTAAAATTTAATTACCATGTTCTTATATCATTTATTTTTTTCCTATACTGTTTTATTAATCATTTATGAGTGGGTGACCCATGTCTCCTTTCTTTTCAATATTTTCTAAAACCCTATAACATAGCCGTTACGCTGTAGAGTTTTCCTCTTAAAATGTCTCTATCTTTTTCTCAAATTATTTTATTTTATTATGTGAATACTCAAACTTATTCCTTATACGTGGATATTCACATATATTTCAAAATGTTCTATTTTAATTCTGGGTTTTACATACATGAAACCCACTTTCCTTTTCTGTGGGTTTAATGTGACATAAAGATCATGACATTAAAGCAGTTTTTAAAACGTTATGATTATGAAATGAAACCAATTTCTTTTAAGATATATGGTTTATTTATGAAATTTTGGAGGGTTCTATATATGGATCACATGATAATAAAGGAAAATTTAATGGTGTGCCCTGATAGCGCTCCAATGCATTGGGTAATGATGTAACCACTGGAGATTACTTTTTTTATAGATACCTTGGTGAATAACCTTGGTAATTTCAAATGACACCTTAGAGATGGACCTTGTTGATATGTTCATGATTTTATAAGTTATATGTTATAGCCACATCTTAAATTTATGAATCATGTTATTTCCATTATGATATGCATCATGATCTCTTTCTCATTCCTTAAAGTTATTTTTCATGACTTTTGATGTATCTCAAGTTCACATGTAAAATGATTCCCTTGTTTCCCTTACTGGGCCTTCTGCACACCCTTTCCTTTTCTATATGCTCCCAGGTTATGAGATGCTGTAATGAACATAGGATGAACAATGAAGAGAATTTCATGTTTTTAAGAAGAAATTTTTTTTTTATGTTGCCATGTATTAAGTTCCGGGTTTCCAAGACACTAAACCTTAAATATCATCGGTTTTGTATAACGTAATGAAAGTTAATGTGTTAAAAATGAGGGATGTTATAGGTTCCCCTAAAAATATGGGTAGATAAGGGAAATTATGGAGGCATTTTTATTTATGGGGGATGGGCCACATTGGAGGATTGATTCGTTTCTATGTATCCTATGTGGGAAGGAATCAAGCCATACATAATTTTGTTAGTGATCATGTAGTTTATTGTCATGTGATTTGGATTTTTTTCATGTAGTTCAATGTATTACGGTGAGGACATGAGACACAGTTTAATTTCTTGTTTTAGGGATGAGTTCCTTATAGTTTAATTTCATGTGGAAAGAACAAGGACTCATATTTTAGGGTCATATATCATGGACCATAACATGGTGCTATTAATCATAGTTTAGGGTTTTACAGTTTGGGGTGTGACAAGATAGTTTAATGTCGTCTTCCATGGATTAGTACCATATCGTTTAACATCATGTGGTCAGAACGATGACTCATAGTTTAGGGTTATAGAGTTTGTAACATGACATGATTGATATTACGACTCGTATTATATGGTCTTAGTGTTTGGACAGTGACATGGTTTCTATTAAGAGAAGTATTTCCTCATGAACTTTTCATTTTTGGGAGCTATGATGAGTTTTATGTCCATGTATATCAAGGCCTATGCTCCATTGTATTAGTCCCTATGTACGACATATGGTCCATACCACTTTGGTTTAAGCTTTAGAGGCTTCTTCCTGAGTATCATCAGGGTTCTGAGGACTAACACCCTGTCTCCTTTGAGGAAAGAATAATGGAGAAAATTTTTTTGATGGCTCATGCAATCTGGTTTTGGTATATTTCCAAATGGTGCAGAGTGTGCAGCCTTTTCTCAACTAGATTCTCCAACACAAAAAATCATCATTGGGATATCTCATCCCTAGACTGTTGATCGCAAAATTACAAAAAGAGTTATGTCACATGGATTTAGATAGGTATGGTAGTCTTTGCCCTGTATACTAATGAGTATGGGGTTTCCTTTGTGGCAGTGTAGTTCGTGGTCCGGTAATCCCATAAATCAATAAGAATCTTGTCTCCCCATGATTTCTTGTCCTTATCAACCATCTTTTGGAGTATTATGGAAAATGTCTTATTAAATACCTATATCTCTTCATTGGTCATCACATGGTAGCAGGACGACCAGTTGGATTTAATACAAATTCCTAGTATATCAGGTCTAACTCTGTAGAGATGAAGTTGGATATGATTTCCATTAGTATGGTTTGAGGGACAACAAATATGGTGTTGATTTTTCCTCTACAAATATAATGAGTTTTTTCTGCCCATCTTATTTAAGGGATATGTCATTAGACCACTTGGAAAAGAAGTTGGTTGTTGTGAGTATGAAAGTTAATTGTTTGGCTGTGGTGGGAGGATATGGTCCCACAACATCTATCTCCCAAGAATCGAATATCTAGGAGTACATAGAAATATGAAGTAAATACAGTGAGAGGTGAATGAAATTAGAATGAACATGTCCAGAACAACACATTTTGTTAAATATGGATGAATCTCGTATCATAGTGGGCTAGTAATATCCCATCCTTCTGATTTGGTGAGAGAGCTTGGACTCTATTTGGTGCTCTACACAATCTCTGAAGTGCACTTCATTCATGAATGCAGAAGTCTCCACTCTATCAATGAATCCATGAAGGTCTCCTTAACGGCCTCATTTGTAGAGAACCTTTTCCTAGTTTACCCCATTGTATAGGACAATGTTTACTGCCCGTCATTAGACCTTCTCCCTTCCAGCCCTAACTGGTGGGAGTTCCCCATTTTGCATATTATTTGAAATGGGCGTCATCCAGCCGGGGGTGTGACCATGAGGTTCCGAGGTGTGTATAATTTTATTTATTTCCTCTATAATGATCCAGATAAATGGAAAAACCATCCGATGTTGGGAAAATACAAATGACTATTTCATCTCAGTTTGGATCAGACAAGGTTGTGGCTGCATTTTCCAAAGTGTTGGCTTGAGAATTTTGTGACCAGGGGACATTGTTCAACGTTGGTTTTGATGGGAATTCTTTCTTCATTTCATGAATTTGGTTAATCAAGGGAACCAATACTTTATTATTAATGTCACTTTCACCATTGAATTTTTTGAAGACTTGTTTAGAATCACCTTTTTTATAGGTTTTTGGAATGCACATGAAGTGCCAGTTCTAGGACTGTAATGAAGACTGGGTATTCAACTTAATGATTTGTACACACTTCCAAAAGTAGAAACGGTTATGGAAAGATGGAATTTTTCAGGGGATGTGAGTATAATTGCTCACCCACACTTTGTTGTTCTTGTTATCCTCCATCCTTTTCCTGATCGAGATACGAGAAGCACCATATAAGTTCATTTCTAATATCTGGGGGTCCTACTGAATGGAACACACTTATTCATTTGGATGTTCAGCATCCAAAGGTTTTGTCTCTTCTAAAGGTTTCTCATCCAGGAAATCTACAAACATATGGACTTTGAGGGACTTCTGGTTCATGTACCGTATGTCAAAATGTTTTAGGATGACTTCGAATTTTTATTTGTACCAATTTAGCATGGTATAGTTAAGGAAATATTTGAGTCGGTTGCATCCAGAAATTAGGTGTACCTCATGGTGCTGCAGGAAATGTCGATGTTTTAGAACTATGAAGATTAGATCTATGATGTTTATTTTAATTTTTTAATACTGTGTTTCGACACCAATCAATGTTCGGATATGGTAATAATTGTTTTTCTCATTGCCAAAATGATTCTTTTGGATGAGGAAGGTGCCTAATGACCATTCCAGTGCGGTTAAAAACAAAATGAGAGGTATCCTCTCAACTAGTGGAATCATGACTGGTGGGATAAGCAGATATATCTAGAGAGTATTGAACACTTCCTGGCTATCATTATCCCACTCATACGTAACTCCTTTCTTCATAAACCTGGTGAAAGTTAAACATTCACCTGCTAGGTAGGAAATGAAACACTGAAGGTAGGCACGGTGTTTAGGGGTACCTCTCTACTCAGAGAGGTTGATTGTCGGGGACATTCCAAGGATGGATTTTTTCATCTCATGGTTGAATTCGATGTTGCGATGAAGTATGATGAGGTAGATGAATTTTTTTATAGGTAACACCAAAGGTACATTTTAGGGGATTAATAGTTAAAATATGATCCCACAATTTGTTTAAGACAGTTTCAATATCAACAATGTGGTTTGAGTGCTATCGTTATATAGACACTAGTTCGTCTACATAACACTTGATGAACATTCCGAAGAAGGGATTGAAGATGCGATGCATGGCGTACTGATATGTGGCATTGACATTTTTTTTAGTCCAAAGGGATTTACATAATAATAGAACACTCCCTGATGAGGCCTAAAAGAGGTAACTCCTTCATCTATTTGGTCCATCTGGATATTGTTGTATCCAATATAGACGTCCATGAAAGAGAGGGCCTCATATCCAGCTGTTGTGTTGATCAACAAATCTGTCATCGAGAGTGGGAAATCATCTTCTGTGTAGTGTCGATTAATTCCCTGACATCAATGCATATTTTTATCTGTTCGTTCATAATATTTATATAGAATATATCTTCCGGCTATAACAGTTATAGTTCCTTCAATATGAAGTTGGATTGGATTTTATTTTCAACATGAGCCTCTTTTTTGTCAGAATTCATTGAGTGGGTCCTTCTGACTGCCATTTTATAGCCCCTGTGATCTTGTGGTAATCCCATATGATGAGTGTCGGCCTCATGAATGAGGCCTATAATTTTATAGTTGTTTCAGTCAAACACATATTTATTCTTCTTTATAAAGGATATGTATGAATCATGTTCCTCAACATGCATCTCCACACTAATCAATGTGGGATACCAGTCATTTTTTGTACATATATTTATCTCGTTATGTTCATCGATTGTGGTGGAGACACTTTCTTCGAATGTTGGTGGGGAATATCGAAGATATTCTTCCTCTTCTTCTTATTCA
This sequence comes from Viscum album, assembly GCA_963277665.1. Classification (NCBI taxonomy): domain Eukaryota; kingdom Viridiplantae; phylum Streptophyta; class Magnoliopsida; order Santalales; family Viscaceae; genus Viscum; species Viscum album. The sequence goes on along the minus strand of OY728158.1, from coordinate 1,353,839,590 downwards.
TCAAATTATTCATCTTCTTCGTCTTCATCCTCTTATGATGGAGGGATTATTTTTTGAGATGAACTCTCCAATGATGGGATATAAATCATCTTTTCCCATACTGTGTGAGGAAGGTGTAGTTTGATGTATCATGGATAGGCCAGGAGCATCTTTGAGAGGGATTTTTCTGTACCCATAGAAGTCATCTTGCATTTCTCTGTCATTAGACTTCGTCACTACAGAAGAGATCATGAAGTCAATTGAGTCTGCATATGTTATTTCACTTGTGCATTGAGAATGGTTTATGGGTAGTATGTACTCTTCCCCATGTTGTTGTAGGGGGTTTGTGGGAGCAATTTTAAATCAATTCGGAACATCAATCGAATCAATGTCATTGGAAAAAAGATTTTTTTCTTCTGATTTATATAACCCTATGTTAGTATAATGTCTATCACAAGACTCAAATGAGGATTTATCATTTTGAAATGTCCCATTTTTACTATTAGTGAAATATTGGATTCACTAATGGTGTGAGGAAGGAATTGAACAATGATTATGTAACCAAGGGCTCCCTAATAGGACATTGAAGGTTGTACTTTTCCAGACTACTAGGAACTCAGAATATGATATGAGATATCCAAACCTAGTTTTAATATTTATTCATCCTAATAGTTTCTGGTTTCTTTTTTCATATCCCAGAAGATTGGAAGTATAGGGTTTCAGGTTGTCCTCATCATAGCCTAGCTGACCAAACACCTGCAGAGGGAGGAGATTAACTCAATATCCATTGTCTATAAATATCCTATGGAAATCAATCCCATTTATCATATGAGACACATATAAGGGTTTTATTTTCCTTGAATGACAACTTTTTCATCCTTTTATGTGAAGGGGATAACAACGTGACATTCTTTGGTATTGTTCTCTATTCGATAGAATTCGGCTACTTTAACTTCAGCATTGAATTTCTAGGGACTTAGTGAGGCTTCACTGAGTGCTTCACTGAGATCGGATAACTCGATTGACATATCCAAGACAAAAAACATTAATTATATTGAAGACATCTGCTTTAAAATATCATATTTCTACTCTAAAGGTTAGTGCTTCCCGAATCAGGATCTTTCTTTCAAAGACAATTTATCGGATTGTGATTTGAACATAGATGGTTCAGCCTTTGTAATATGGGTCAATGGTGTTGTGATACACTACATGTTTATCCAAACTGGGCCACATGCATTCCTTGGGGGACATGATATTTGTTCTTACCCTGATGGTTATTCCATGATAATTGGGCTTGGATTTCTTTCGACTTGTGGGTAAGAGAATTTTGGTTCTTATTGAATCATCTGGAGGGTCCTTCTATGAGTTTTTTCAATGTTTACAGTTTTAGCTAGGAATTTGAATCCTTCCATGATCATGTCATCCAGGACACCTCCAACCTATATGGATTCTTCCTCTATCTCTCCTATTGGTAGCGGTGATACGTAGTCTATTTTCATAGTCTCCATCTAATAAGGGATTCATCAAGTGATTTACATTGATTGAGCTCAAGATCATTTATTGATCGAACATTATTTTTGTATGAATGACTTCTTATATTGGTGTCATTTTGGGGGGTAGTAACAGCTGTGCCATTTCTGGTGGCATGATGTCTTAAAGCATCAACACTAACTTTGGATTTTGTGTCAGCTCAACTTTTGGCTCTTGATTTCTTCCCATCTAGCACTTAAAGGGATTCAAGGTTGAGGAGAATGGTTGTGCTATATTTATATCTTTGGGGGGGGGGGAAATTGGTTGCTTTAACTTCAATTGTAGGATTACATGAACTCGATAAACAGTCTTCTAGGTCATCCATTTGTCAAACTTTTTCTCCTTATTATTAGGGACTATTCTCCAATCACATTCCTCTATTGAGTAGAAGGTGAAAACATATTCCACTTGTTCCAGCGGTGGGCCCAACATAACCTGTTCGGAGTCCAACATTTTTTATAATATATATTTAGAAACAAATTATTGATGGATGGTGTCTCTCAATATCCGATGATAGGGCTAATAATTTTTACATTCTTCAAGACTCACATCATTGGATCTCTTTGGTTCTGGTAGCCGGAGTTTTTTTCCATTCATGGAGGTTATGAAATAGACACAGAACTGGTCATCTCAAAAGGATTAACCATTATTTATTTTTTATTCAAACTAATTTATTTTAGCACCCCATCACTCATCTTACCAAGGTGGTGTGGTTGTTAGAGTCCAGGCGGTCCCTCACGGTTCGGTGGTTCCCTCACACCTAGTGATGGTGTATAGGGTGGATTAAGCTTGACAAAAGATGACTTATCTTTTCCTTCTCTATTACTGGGGGATGATGGGGCCACTCCGGACTAGTGGATGGACCTTTTAAAGGAGTCTCCTATCCTTTGGAAATTGGTAGAGAAATATTTGAACCCTCTTGTGTAATTCACTGGGAAGAGTGGTGTTTTCTATTCATCCTGAAGATTATTGATGCACATGGTCAGCATATCATTTTAATGGAGTGGCGAGTTCAGGGAATATATCTGGCCATTCCATCTAAAACTGAAGTCTGAGACACTATCTTTCTCTCGATGTTTGTAGTTCATGAGGTCACAGACTGTCATGTTAGGCTGCGTTGAACTAAACTTAAAGAGGAACGGTCGCCGGAGACCCACCAGCCAGTGATTGAATTGGTTGGAAAGATAATATACCAAACAAAATCCGATCCCTATAGGTGTCGTACAAAGCACTTGAGTTTTACTACTTCTTGCTGCTATGGAGTGCCCATCCCGGGGTTCCCATAGTTTGGCGGTGATAGAACATTGCTCACCCAATCAGGGTAGGGTTTTTCCTCTGGCTGTATCAAATTGTTCCAGCACTCCATGCCTTCTAATTGAGTCATTAATTTCTCTATGGTTTTTATGATACCTTGATGCATATAATGTGGGGCATGGGAAAGAGGTGTAGTAGTAGTTTCCATGACTGGGTGTTCCAGTGCTACTAGATTTTGGGGTTGGTACCCAGCTGAGGGTATCATTTTGGGGTTTACCATTATATATTATAGAATTATTCCCAGTAGGGGAATTCTTGATATAATTTTTGGGATAGGTTTAACGGTTCTCCAAGAATGGATTCATTCACCAGGATATGTGTCTGTGGAATGGGAACCTCTTTTGGGATTACCTGATGACATTTCGTGGGGGGAACAAATCCGAGAAGGTAGCTCCCTCGAGGAATCTCATCATTAATTATCTTGATCTCTTTCATTTCTTATTCATACTTGGAAAAAACTATTATATAGTGAGGGCTGAATTCTCCAGAGGATGATGAGGTGGGTCATAGACTAACTTGGATTTATTCCTCTCCATATTAGGGTTTTGCGTGGGAGGTAGAGACGGATTAACCAAGGGGCGCCCAGATTTAGGATCACTCTCGGGTTCTGGGTATGCACACCATCAGGCTCGGTGTGGAATGCTTCTAGGAGGGAAACAGCTTCCTTCACATCCTCTCTCTCCAAGTTATTTCCTGTGAGATCCGTGTGGTTGTTCTTTACCATGTTCACTAAGGAATAATGCATTAGTTGTGGTGTACCCAGTGCCGAATGGGAGGAAGGATTTTTTTCCCCTTTATTATACGTTCCCCATCCATTCAATTGTATTCATAATGTTTCATGGAAATTATTGACCAAAATAGAGCCCTGTTATGCCCACATAATGTGACATATTCTTAGAGGGTGTGAACCACGATAAGGGGTAGAATAGGTGACTCCTCTATCCATTTTTCTTCATAGATGGTAGAAGACAAACATCCATTGTGCAGGGATTTGAGGTAAAAATTCCCCCAGCCCTATGGGATGTGGTAGTTGCCATTCTCTTATTCATGGTCTATGGATTAGATTTTTTGGTCTTATGGGGGAATTTTTTTTAAAAAAATCCACAACCCTGGGGTTGGGGTTGTTTCTGTATCCCGGCAGTAGTCGCCGCTATTGATACACTTTCAATTTCATTTACTCTTTTGTGGGAGTGAGACGAGTTTGGAATTGGACTACATGGTATCCAAGTTAATTTTATGATATGATCACTACTTGTTTCATGGATCCTCTTGGGTGGAAAGTTTAATGGATGTTCTTGGTCTCCTGACTCAGAATCATTTCTATGGCTAGATCTCATTGGCCCTGATGCTTTTGAGACTTACTATGGGTCAGTTTTTGTTGAGTATCCCATCTTTCATGAGTAGTGGTTTCACATTATTTCTTCCCCCGCATGATGAAATTTCAGGATGTCATTTATAATGGGTCATGTGGTATGAGATGTGTCGTGAAGTGTAAAGATCCAAGCTTTCCTCATCACCAATTGTGAAATTTATTCAGGGTGTTTCCAATGAGGAGACGCAACATATGTAGTGTATAGAGGTTGTCTAGTTCAAGGTTTTTCATTATTCTTTGTGATTGTGGATTCCGTGCAGATGAGAGAGAATCAAGGTTGAATAGATGGTGAATCACCCCTAATGTATTGACAGGGTCAGTATAACATTCTTATGGTAGGAACATTTCTTTCATCTAATGAATATTCTTACATATATTGAGGCGAATTTCATGTGTGTATTCCTGATAAAATTCTCTAAGTATGTCGAAGTGAGAAGTGGCTTTAGGCCAATACATCACTGGTATATTATCCCTATATAGTTCTCTTCTCACAAGAAACATATCCTAATGTTGTTCTTCTAGATATTCCACTACTTGATATGCCCAGCTTGACTACTTATTAACAATTTCGTTCCAAGAAATTGGGCTACTAGGAGCCTTATTTGTTTGTAGTTGCCACAATGGTGGATCAAAATATGAGAGTGTCCTCGGGCCATCCTCTAGTTGAGAAATAATATTTCTCATTATAGATGTATTTTTCTATGTGATTTAATCATTTTTTATGAGAACCTAGGAATAATAGGGCTTTCTCATATTTTTTCTAGAAAGGGGAGGACCTTTATACCATCCTGAATTTTGATTGCGGGGAGGTATTTCGCAATTGGTGATGCAATGGAGATGAGAACTGGTGCGACTTGATGCCTGATCGCAGGTAATTTCCATATGATGTAAACCATGGGGAGAACCATTTCAGAAGGATACAGTGAGGGGAGGAACTTCTTTCTGTGCTTTGTCACCTAGGGGGGAACCATTTTGATGACTGATGTGATGGATAGGAAAACTACAACATCTTGATATTGGGAAATAGGGAAAATTTCTACAATGAACTTCTTGGGGATGGCCTTTACGATGTACTTAAATGAAGGGGGGCCTTCTTGTTTCTTAATGTTACTATGGGGAGGACCTTCACAACTACTTCCATTGCAGGGAGGTCCTTTCCAATAACTATCATTATAGTGAGGACTACCATCCTGACTTGATTTATAACTATAAGGAGAAGTATATCTATAGTGTATACCCTGGGGAGGACCATCGGGGAGGACAAAAACAAGGGTAGGACCTTCTTAATATCTGATCTCTAGGTCTAGTGGAGGGATATCATGATGTGCAATAGGAGATCGGCTCTCATGATAGATCATTCAGGGCCCACAGATTGATCCCCTATGGGAGGCCTATGGAAGACCTCTAGAGCTGCTGGTAGTGATAGTTCAGAGAGGGCCTTCACAACTCCTACTGCCACATTGATAATTTTTTATTGGACAAGCAGGGTCTTCAGACTTCATTGGAATATTTGAGGTTATCAGGAACACCATCTACCAGTAGATAAGGATCAGGTATGTTCTCTTCATTTCCCGGTAGCCTTTGGGGGACTTTCATTTTGGGAACTCTCCTCTAGGTAAATTGGTCCATCAGTTGTTGGTATGGCATTTATATATGGATCCTTGTCTTTCTAGTCATGTGATGACCCCGGGATACGCTGACAGAAATCTTGTGTTTTGTCGGGGATACATGACTGCCCTAAAGTGGCTACCACATTGGACCTGCATCCCCAATTTGGAATGGGTATTTGTTCCTTATCTAGTTGTCCATATATCACATGATATTTTCATAAACCCTCCTAGACTATAGTAGGGATCCATAATTGATCTGGTGTGACTTGCTCATTTTTTGAGTGAGTCATTCCATTCTAGGAAACTGGGATGTGGGACCGATTTCTCACATTTTCGAATGATGCAATGTTATATTAGCATGTCTGGAGGATATGTTCTGAAATTGAAGTTTGATCTTATGTCATTTCCAGGATGTCCTGAGATACATCATTGGATGTAATATTTATGAAGTCACATTCCGATGTCGAAGCAGGAGTGTGTGACTACTCTGGTCCTCTATGCGTTTCTAGAAGATACTTGTATTTCTCATGTGTCGGGATAGAGGAATGAGTCTACCATTAGTTTTATGCTCCGGTTTCCACTATATTTGACTGGTGGGATTCATATTAATGAGAGGGGATTTTTATCTGCTCAGTTTTTTATGTATTTGACTCAGGATATTTGTATGAATCTATAAGAATTTGACTTTGCTCATATTTTCATTCCTCCCTGTTTGGATGGCGGGCTTGATATGCACTAGCATGTGTTTTTTCTTGAAAATAGATGGTTTCCATCATATTTAGATGGCATGATTGATATACATTAGTAGGTATTTTTTCCATCATGCAGTTGAGTGCTTCAATATTTGGATAGGGCACTTGAAATGCATCAGCATGTGTTTGAACTTGAATGTAGATAGTGCCTCCATATTTAGATGGAAGTCTTATTTTTCCTCAGTGGATATCATTATATTCATATAGCATTCCTCTCTTTCTTCATAGCCAGACCCTAAAGCACTAGATGTAATGTGTAGGTGATTGTATTATTCCACCCTACTTTTGTGGTGGGCTTGAGTGGAGAGGGCATAGTCATATGACTGCCTGTTTAATACTGTCGCATTTGTACAGTGAAGCTGATCCATGGGAACCAGGGTGATAGCATGTTCCTGATTATATACTCTACACCTTTGGAAGACTGCTCTAGGGGACTAGTTCTTATGTACATTGGCTGGTACCCTCGGCATAATGTCCTCCTCGGTGGGAGGAGGTTTGGTCGTCCAATGTTGGCAAAAACGTTCTCTAGCGAGCGCCCATGAGTAGGACCAATTTTCAAATTGAGATGAAGCTATCAACATCAAATTCAACTAGATCCATAAGGTAAGAGAGGTACTCATTATCATGTTTCGGGTACATGATCCTAAATCGAGTTGAGAGAGCCACTAGGGCCGCATTCGGTTAGGGTGTCGGCAATGGCTGAAGAAAAATTGCACGAACAGTTGCGGACTAGATGGATTTTCTTACAACATCCAATGTGGGTAGATTACCATTTCAGTGGTACTCATTGATAATCATGTTGGATACCCAATGTTGACAATGTTGGGTAAGAGAGGAGGTCATGTTCTTCTTAGGGGATCTGTCCGCCTGCGGGATTGCTAATGTGCATGTTTGAATTGGTCGTCCAGATATCATTTGGATCGAATGATGATATGCGGGAACCTCCGGCATACATATATGACATAAAACCCACAAAACCTCATCAATGTATTTTTTTTAATTGTATGAATGTTTGGAGATTATTCTTGGCCCCCTTACCCCCCATTTTTTGTGGGGCGATGGGACCAGGGTGGGGTATGTTTGCCTTTGGATAATGGTTCACCTCAGGTTCACCATTTTATTTCCTTCTCTGTGGTGTCACGTTAAGCGCATTCCAAGGAAAAAATGGGTATATGTCAAATATACTTTTTCATTTTATCATTGTGGTTGAATAGCCACCTTGGTTAAATATTTACGTTGGGTTCACCATTTTTCTTCTGTCTCCGAGGTGGAAGATTTCGGGTGGTATTGAAATGGTATAGTGAGGATCATCACCCATCCCTTTTTTCAGATACTGGTTCCTATCAAAAACACCATTTATTTTGTTTCAACCCTTTTAGTATATTTATCCATTAAAGAAGGTTGGATTAACCATGCAGGAACTGTTGGTCCTAGCAGGCAATTGTGTGGTGGACATGTACTTCTATAATCAGTCCTTCTCAGATATAACTTCCTCGGATGGTCCCAAATGGGTTTAATAGTGGAGCAAGGAACACCCAATAACCCTAATATCCATGATCCATTGACCTGCCTTCCAGAGGAAGGTTCTTGTTGATCTATGATTCATCCAACGACACTTAAGGACACCTTTGGTCAAGATTATGGGAGGTCAGATTCTCCAAACCATTCCAGGATAAGATTGATTCTTGTTCTAGGAATCTCTTATATATTTAAATTGTGTTCATATTTTCGTGAATCCTTGGTTCATCCCCAAAGAGTGTGTCCATAGGAAACCCTTTGTTTACATGAACGTTGTAGGCATGAATGACATTTGATGCTACAGAGGTGATGTTGACATAATCCATATAATAAATCTATTTGGAGTTTACCATCAACTAGGAGGAATGGAAGGTGATATGATGATGGGATTGTGCCCATAATGAGGTATTCATAAAAATCATTGGGATTGGAATCAGAACACACGTACTTTGGATTGTGTGGGGATTACATGTGGAAGCTTCCCATTTGATCGACATGATGAGGGTCCCTTTTGGATGGGTACCCTTTTGATCAAGGGACATCGAGTAGGCATCCAACATATCCTAGTTTTATCAGGAATTAGTGTTCTTATAGTTCAAAATTTGTGGGATGAACGAATTGAAGTTTCCCATTTGATAGACATGATTGGGTGTACCCTTTTAGATGGGAACCCTTTTGAGCTCAAGCCTTTGAGTAGGCATCCTACTTATCCCCGTTTGATAAGAAATCAGTGTTATTATAGTTCAGATTTATATGGATGTCATTATCATCACAAATCTCTAAGACCATGGGAGTCATGCATAGTGTGAGTAAAAAGGATTTGAACAATTCATCAAGGCACATGCTTCATCCCATATTTGTGGGGGATGGAGAACTCGTGGAAGAAGAGGTTGGGGACAACATGGGTGAGGGTGTGGAGAAATGAACCATTCAATGTGAAATTAAATTGAAAGTCATGTGTCCTAGAATCACATTATTGGGGACTTACACCAGTGGGACGACCCAGAATACGTTCTGGGAAAGGGAAGAGTTTTCTTCTCATTGAAGGGGAGAGTGAACATAACCCCTTCGACTTATCATTATTCCTCATTAAATGGAAAAGTGATTGATCAACCAAAATCCCTAGAACGGGGAGGTTCACACCTACATCCCATGGTTGGAATATAGGTTACCATGGGAATATAGACCCACATGCATTCATGAAGCCTAAACTATTGGGGGAGAGCCTTCATGACTACACTTACCAATGTTATGTAGACATTAAGGGTCATACTGATGCACTAGATTTTTTTGATTATATGGGTATTATGGAATTTGAGGAGGCTTTGTTTTAATGTCTAAGTAATGGTTAGCAGATAGATTATGGATGAATGGATGAGAATGGAAGGGTGAGTTGGAACCCGAATAAGTAATACCCAAAAACTCCACATTCTGCATATTGGTTTCATATAAAGTATGGGGGAGGATCTGTATACCGTAGTGGTATTTAGGAAACAGGGCCATCCACACACCGATGAGGTAGGCAGGAATGATTATATAAGACCATGTATCATAGTGTTATGCCTCCCATAATTCCACATTAGGTTCCATCTTCGTACTAACGAAGTACATGGTACCGGTTTTAGTCCACGTAGAGTTACACTGCATAGAGGACCATTTTGAAGGTTGTTCCGGGGGATTATCATTCATTGAGAGTGCATCTGCAAGATGTCTAGGGTTCGCAGTTCACCAATTATGATTGAGATTCTCTTATTATTATTATTATTCAATTATATTGTTTTATGGATCATTTTTGGATTTACCTGTGGATAACACAGTTCGTGATTTTAGATTCGTCGATGAATCGAGATAGAAGAATGATTTTTATCCAAAATTATTCTTCAATCCTCTAAGTTCCCTTCAGCCTTTCATCCTACATCAATTTTCCTTCTACTGTGATCCTATTACAGATCGTCGGGAAAATTGTATCTATTGGCCATGCAACACCATTTTCGGAGGCCCATGCAGATATCCTGACCTGCAGAAGACTCGGTCAACTGGGGTTTGGGGGTGCGTTGGATTGGAAAAATGGTTCGCAGAACCCTGGTAATTCACTTCTTCTGAGAATTGATGGGTTCGTAGAATGGTACAGGGATAGCCTCATTACATATGAGTATTTTGGAGACACGATCTGCCTTGTTCATTGGAAATCGCCTTGCGGGACAGCGGCTCACATATTTTTTTGTGTACCTGTTGGTTCATGATATAGCTGGTCCACATACCTTTCCTTGTGATGGTACATGGTCCACTCAATTTTTTTTTTCAAAAACATGAATTCCTTCAAGTTTTTTCATGAATTTTTAATGTTATCTGAGTCTACTCACCTTGATAGACATGTAAAAGTAATTTATTCCTTCTGTAATGTGGTTTTTGGGTTATTTTCTTCCCACAGAGTAATTTTCAGGACCCTACAATCATAAACCCATAGATTTTATAGTGGGTTATTGTGTGCTCATTCGGGATTCCCCAAGGTTTTATCAATTTTGAATTCAGAAACATTTCAATTTGGATCCTATACACTTGGTGTGATCTCAGATGGTGTAGATGTCCATACTAGTGGAGTACTGTTTGGAACATCTATAGTGGTATAATGGAATACATGATGTTTTTCATGTGTCAAATATATACCGTAGTATAACTCTAACCCTTTTCATGTAATTGAAATTAATGATGTTTAGGTAGGGGATGATGTGTCCTTCAAGGAGAATATGTTTTGTATAAAGGATCATAGTGATAATGTGTTTTGGGGTATGACAGTTCATTTGGTTTGAGTATTATGGAAGCATGGAAATACTCATAATGAAACATGGGAAATGGAGTTAGATATGGGGGCCCGATTTTCCAATCTCTTTACTTTAGAAGCATAGCAATGCATTGGAGTGTGGTACGAGGATGTGTTGTTATAAGGTAAAGAAGATTTATGATCTCTGACTTCAAGTAGGTATTTCTTAGTTTAATTTTTGGTTTAAATAGATTATAACTGTTATTAAAATTTTTCCTGGGTTTATGAGGAGGCTTGAGGGTGTCTCGAGGGTTTGGGATTTGATTTTATGCTCAGAGGTACGACACAAGGAATCATTCACAATTGGATCACGATTAATAGAAACTTTTATCCACAACCATGCACAGATAGAGATAAGGGTCATAGTTTATGAAAATTTTAGATGAGTGAGGCTTACCATGTAGGCTTGGAAAGAACTATCTTTAATGAGAACTGCATAGTTTTTCAAATAGTATAGGCTCACCACTAATCTGTGTGACCTAACCTCCACATGGAAAGAGGGTGGAATTGTGTTGGCACATGGTTTGGCAAACATTATACCAAATCATGTGCCCCATTAAGAATAATGAAATAAAAATTTATCTTCCTATATCCTTAAGAATTATAAATATTATTTCCCCCCATTAATCCTCTATCAGCATGGGTGAGGAGAAGAACCTACCTAAAATCCCATGGTCAATATCCCTTGTTTTTATGTTGTTTGGTGTGTCATTGGTTGTGGATCAAATCTATGGGTGATTCTAACACTCCACATTCTTCCATTTTCTATATTATGGTTTGTGAAATTATTATACTTATTCCAAATCCCTAAAACCCTTTTTTTGAAATGAATCATATTTTAAAGATATAAAGGTTTTTTTAATCTATTCATATGGATATGTGGGTGATCATCATTAGAATCGAGGTATGTGGTATATTTTTCGATCCAATAATCTCGATGACTTGTTATTATGTGTATGTTGTTGTGTTATTGTTTTTTGTGGATTTATGTATTTTATGCCATTGTATAAATGTTAAATTAATTATTTAATGGATTAATTGATATTCTCATGAACCTTATAAGATTCATTAAGGATAATTAAAAAGTTCTAAGTACCAGTCATGGTTTTTTCACTCCATTGAATATTAAACATGGAGGGTTAATTATGGAATTGGTGAGTTAATTAGACATATCCCATAGTGTTTGAGTTTCCATGTTGACATGAACTACAAAATTTTATTCCGATAAATTTTATTAAGTTTTTTTTGTTGTATAATGGGGACTTTAGTAAAATGTGAATCTGATAATGGGTTAAAAAATATTGTTGGAACAAGTGTTAAATGAGTATTCATTTTTAATAGTATAGATGTCTTGGGATATGTCATGTAAATGAGACATATTTGTGAATATTAAATGTGTCATGGTTAGAGAAGAATGTGAACAATGATTAATGGTAGTGTGGGGGTATTAGACTATGTCTCTACCCACTTTATTTCCATACTAATAATCTAGTCCCACTGATATATTGAATGGGTTAGGGTGCTAGACTAAGGTTCTAGGATCCAAATGGATTCAAGTGGTCTGCCCCCAGATTGAGGGTACAAGGTGATGAATTATACCCAAACTGACGGTATATGGTATGTTAATGAATTTGGTTTGCGAAAGGGTTTCCCTTGTCTGTTAAGTAACATGACCATTATGTGTCGTTTTTTTGACTGGCAATGGATGAATATTATTTTCAAAATATGGGAAATATTTTGAACAAGTTGTAAAAGTGGTAAAATGAAATATTGAATAACTCATGGAACCTGATTATTTAATTATGTAACATTATGTTGTTGTACATCTTCATAAAACATAGTTATAATATATATTTTTTAGGAATCATCGGGGGTTACCAACATTGTAGTAATCACACATTACTCAGGCTGGTATTGGGAACATGTGAAGAGTTCATGGATGGGGATTAAGAAAAGGAAAATTCATTATGCTAGATGCTGGATTTGGGCTCCGAATGTTCATAGACATGGGATCCTGAAATGGAATCTGTTCAAATTTTTTGGGGATTATTTTTTCTATATTTTGGGATTCTATTCACATTGTACTATATGAAATGGAATAGTATATTTACTATTTGGTTTTGGGATTCTATGAAATTTTAGGAAATTATTGGTAATGCATATATAATGCTTAAATTGTTTTTTATTTCTTATTTTTCATAATTTTTCCTATATTGATAAATATTATATAGTCTTCTCATATATTATAGTGTACCCTCACTACTAGTTAGTTTCATGTGGTGTATAGGGAGGGGTTCCTTTTTTCATGTTCTAACCCAGCCCCGTTTTACTATTTTAGTGGCTATTTGGCTAGGGAAGTTACTCTTCCTTTTCTGTAAACTAATTATCAAACTAATTTATTTCTATTACAGTCTATTAATTTATTATATATCACATATATGTTACGTAATTTTGAAAGATGATTATCTTTTTCATGATGTTCATTCATAAATAGATCATTTGATTAAAAAGATCACTTAAACATAATATCAAAAAATCCATTTCATCGAGGAATATGAAACTATCAATCAGTTATAATAGAATAACAAAAAACATTACTTAATATATTTATCCTAGGTTTGATAACCAAATCATTACAAAAATAATTACATAAAATTTGATTTCACCTTCTCAATAATGGATTCATTTTAAACTAGCAAAAAACTTCATTGAATTCTATTACTGATAATATGTGTTTATTTGAAATTATTATCTACTAATCACCCAATTTTTATTAAAAATATCCAGTTTATATTATGTCATATAGAGTCCATTTAATTTTTTATAATATTTAGTTTAAAATTTCAACACATTTCAAAATATTACTCATTATTGATAATTTCTTATTAATTAACCATTTTAAAGCATCAAATATATACATTTAAAAATAGAAAAAAATCTATAATATAATTTGTATTATATTATTTTATAAAAATTATTTTAATATATTGTAATATTTTCAACCATGATCATCACATAATCCATCAAAATAAAAAAAATATTTTTTAAAAATATTAATATCTTTTAAAAAATTTGATACATTTACATAATTTATATATGGATCCGTTTAATTACAATAGTGTATTAGAAATTAGTGATATTATATTTTTTGAACAAAAATGTTACGACTTAGTCCATCCCATGATCATGATATTGTACACTTTGGGCCTAACTCCCATGGTTTTTATTTCTCTGGGCTCTAGTCCTCATGAATCCCCAAATAAAAGGCCTCATGATGGGAGAGGTATCCCAACCACCTTATAAATGGATGTTTTATGCTCCTCATCCTTAGATGTGGGATAACCATATTCTATCCCCTAGATAGGATGAGTGTCATCGCTGGCACGTCAAATGGAAATTGGCTCTGATACCATTTGTAATGGCCCATTCCATCCCACGATCATTATATGGTCCACTTTGGGATTTGATTGTGTGGATTTTATTTCCCTATGCTCTCTCCCTTATACACCCCCAAGAAAAATCCTCAGGATGAGAGAGGTACCCACACCCCCTTGTAAAGTGGTGTTGCGTGCTCCTCCTCCTTTGGGGTGGGAAAACCAAAACAATTGTCCCAGATCCAGATTCCACTCAACTGGTTCCCAATACAGAGTTGGATACATAGACTCAAGCGCATTTCCCCAAATTCCCGAGGCAACTGACTAGAAGTGAGGCCCTTGAGTGAGATAGTTGGGAAACTATGACCTCATTGTGAGAGTGTAACAAATCAAAATAAATTATATTACAATTACTGAAGTAGTAAATAACAGAAAATGAAATAAACACTGGAAGACTAATTATATAAATAACCAATCATCATTTCATACAAAAGATGATGAAAAATGTTATGTTATAAGACAATATCAAATATTTGTACACTACAGGAACCAAAAATATATGTTCCAAAAGAAAAATAAACAAAGGATATTAAGAACCACCACAAGCCTCAAATCGGCCCCATTCTCTCCTTCTCCTAAACAACATCTCATATTCCTCATTAAGTGCGCTTTCCCTTATCAATGCCTACAATAATATAATTTATAAGGGAACCAAATCATGGACCTAATAGGGTGTTAGAAATAAATACTCATAGGAAACCCCCAAATATCTGTACTTATCTTTCAGTGAGTATTTGAAATAGGTAGTGTACAAAAAGGAAAAGTGGTAAAGTAGAAAGTACCCAAAACTAATCAATCACACAAGTAATGTTTTCCATTATCATTCATTATATTAATTTCAATGATTAAATTACATTTAATTTTATAAGTATCGATATCCGTCATAATCCTTTCAACCCCCCATATATAAATTTTCAACAAATACCTCAGAAGTATATCTAAATAAACAATGTGAAGACTGAATACAAGCTTGTGTTTCGTACGACTATCCTCATCAAGAATCAACCTCTAATTTGACCTAAAATATTTTATATCTAAAAATTAGGTATAAACGCTCGACCATAAATAAAATTATTGAGAGAATAAATTGGGAAGAAGGGATCAAGAGGAATCAAGATCTTATTGAAGGTAATCTAATGCATTTGATGGTGTTCGAATCATAGATCAGACGATGAAATGGGATGCCACCCTATCCTAGGATAACATGGGTATGAATTTTGTCGAATGAAGTGGAGAGTTCTATACATTTTCACAAAAAACAATGCTACTTCCTAATTTAATCAATAAAAAAGTACATGTCATGTACCTGAGACTACACGTCGTGTCCGAAATTTTTTTAGCTCAACCATTACATGGTCGTGTATCATGATTACATGGTGTGTTGACTTTAAAACACAATTTTTACCTATAATTACCCAGTGTATAGTTCCCAGTAACATCATGTAATAGGCATATAGGTATCCCCTCAACCTCTTTTCCCCCATTTTCTTATGTATAAACTGAAAGGAATGATCTCTACCTCAATGGAATGACCACGTTCTTATAAACACCCCCCCTAAAAAAATTCACCCCTGAATATCCCGTCAATGGATGATAAAGAATTATCCACGAAAAACTCTGACCACTATGACCATGGATTGGCCTCCCTCGCCAATGTCTCATCCTGCACTCATTTGTGGTTCCATAGCACCAGTAGCAAAGGAAATGATCAGTCATGGAGAATCATCATGCTATGATCTAGAACAAGAATGTGTATCTCCTAAAAGGATCCCTCTTCCAATTACACCACTTCAACTGGATGAAAGTTCATAGATAGGTATGAAATGATACATTTAAAATGAGAAACGTGGAGGATGTCATGCCTATCCTCATACCTCAGAGATAACTGTAATTGATATGAAACCCTCTAGATGAACACCATAATTCCAAACTGACAGAAACATATCAGCAAAATCATACACGTTCAAATGATCCTCTGGTTCCCCAACCTCAGCACAATACATAGGAAAACATGATCCCCAAACATGAACTATAGAGGTCATCTGTAGTGATTGAAATAATATTTCTAAAAAGACTATGCAGTATCCATTGACTTGTGAATTAAATTGACCTTCATAAATGTCTTTTTCATGAGATGTGGTCCAAATAAATCTACGTTACAAGCCTATAGCGATTACAGGGGTAATGTAAATGGCTTACGGTACAGTTCTTCCTATGGTTCCATTCCTATCGATTAATGGAAATTTTTATTTTTTGAAAATTAAACCATTGGAATATAATTCTCCCATGTTCCCCCAATGTCTATGATTCATGCTCATAGTATGACCTCTAGCACCTATATCATATTCTTTGACTGACCATCAGTCTGAGGGTGGAATGTTTTTCTCAGAAGAACCAATGTTCCCAGTTCCATATGAAAACTCTACCTGAAAGATGACATAATATGGGTATCACTGTATGAAATGATAGAAGTGGTGTCACCATTAATTCGTACCACCTCACGGATATACATATTCCGAATCTCATCAACACTGATGGTCTCCTTGTTCTACAACAAGTGAGAAACCTTCATAAGTCTGTCAACCACCAACCACAATGCATTGTTACCATTGGGTGACCTCGATAACCAAGTCAAAAAATCCATCATGACGTCATCTTGTTTCCATTCCGTAGTAGGTATCTATTGAAAAATCCCAGATAACCGCTGATGTTTTTCCTTCTCATGTTGATATGTGGAACACATCATAACAAAACCATTCAACTCCATCTTCATACCCATCCAAAAATATTGATGGCACATGTTATAAAACATCACGTTAAATCTATGATTCACTACCCATGCTAACGAAATAAACATCAGCATCAACTCCTCACATATGTCCACCGGTGTAGAGAACCAAAGCTTGATGTACATGGACATTACATTAATTTTGCGGAATACTTAATATATGACAAAAATAGACACACAAGGACAATAACAGTTTAGTGTCTTTGAAGACTCGGAATATAATCTTCTAATCATGGTGAAATATCTTCAACATTTCCTATAAAGATCTTCCCCTTTTGTTTCCCTACCAAAAACGTTTTCTTAAATCCTGTGGAAAAAAACATAAAAAGGGTGAGCTCAAATGCTTAGTAAGGGTAAACATAGAGAACATAAAACAATCCATAAACATTTGAATGCAAAAACTAGATAATAAAATCTAAACATAAAAATCTTGAGAAAAGACATAAATCATGGAAGTACGTAAGGCATATATCATAAAGGAATAGCATGAGAATAAAACATGTATTTGTGGAAGAAAATTAAGCACATGATATTATTTCCATAGTAGCCAAGGCATTGCTACCATGACCATCTTAGTGGACAAAGTCCCTTCTTGAATCAAGTTCACTCCTCATTCCAGTTCTATATCACTGAACCAGATTAACATACCATTCCATCCATCTCTATCTCATGAGATATAAATATTTACCCAATGAATTGGATGGAGATATAGGTCCCAACCATCTCATAATGAAATCATTCTTACTTCTGCCACAAAATAAACATAAAACATTCATCATAACCCAAAGATTAAAATGTGTTTCATAAACATCATCCCATAAACACATAATCCATATAAAACAAATGGATATAATTTCATCATAATAAAAATTAAACAATGTAAATAATAAATACATTTTACATGAAACATAAACATGCCAAAAAATTTCGTCTTATATGGAAAATAGTTTTGATAAAACACTTGAAATGAATTCTTGAGGAAAATATCCTTTCTTCATCAAAATAATTTTCTTTTCACAAAATGCCACACAATTTTAAATGAAAAATATTTTATTAAAAATAACCATGAAAACTTGTATAGGAAGCATCATAAAAATAAGGCATTATGAAGCCGTAAAAATCCGTTCATGCCGTATATGTTAAAAAAAACATTCTTCTCGTACTTTTTCCAGAAAAGTCAATAAGTACCTCGTATGATAAACAAAATAAATATTCCATACATACCATTTAGTTAAAGATAAAAATGGGTAAAATGGACTTTAAAAATACATGAAACCATTTTTAGAAAACAGGGACATGGAGGATAAATATAACCCCTGTAAATACTTACGAATAAACAATCTCGGATAAAAACGAGATTGGAAAAGTTATCCCATAACTTATGTATGATATGCATCATATGTATTCGAACCTCATATATAATGATTTAAATAATGTCATTGAGTTATTACAGAGTCATATTAATTATTATGATATCATATATGGTTCACTTATGACTTTATATTTTCCGTTCTTTTGTAAATTCCATGTTAAAGCAACATTTTGGTAAAATTGTTTCGTTTATCATACGTGGTTCGACTTGTTGTTCATGATATTTTTACTTATATACTGATTTACATAATTCAAGAATGTAAAACATGATTTATATATAATATATATTCAGAATATACATATATATAATTGATTGATAAAGGATTGAAATACACCGTTCATAGAGACAGTAAGCTGTACGTACGCATGAACGATGTTTTTCGATTCCTTATTGAATTGAATGGAATTAATTATGTTACATAAATATATATATATACATAAATACAGTATCATTATTATGTCATATATTTAATGATTACTTATTATATATACTTAATAATGATTCTTGAATTGTTAACATGGAAAATGAATCCCATCGCGTCGTGGAGACGGTAATCTGTACGTATGCATGAGTGATGATATCGTTCCCATATTTTTTGAATGGAGTTGGAGTCGATGATATAATATCATAGAATAAGTATGATTTTATAATAATCATATATAGTTATTCTTTACACCATTATACCCATCAAAGTAAGGTGGTGGTGGAAAAACTGATTACACCACGGCGTGGAGACAGTCTTTCATACGTACGCACGTGTGATGATTTCATTTTTCGTAGGATGGATAGAACGTGAAAAATAAAATATTAGTATATAAATTATACTGATGTTATTAATTTATAATGAAATAGCTAAAGAAGAGTAAGTAGAAGAAGAAAGAAACTTGAAAGAGTCAGTAGAAGAGATTACCTCTTCCTTGACGCACCTCCTTTAAACTTCTTCTTAGGGCACTAGAGTTGGTCTTTTGAGGAGACCAGAACCTCTATGATATAACTAGAGAGGTTGAGAAGTGTAATTGGTAGGGTTTTTCCGAGATTCGAGGCTTAAAAGGGTGTTAAGAGAAGAGGGAAGGGGTGTTCTTTTTATAATGGAGGAGAGGGGAACCTTTGGAAAAACTTTAAATATTATTTTATAATAAAGTCATATTTGGTTAATAATAGCTCCAAATTGATTTATTTAGAAGCTAAAGTAGGGATGGGTCGAAATCCTATAAACCAATATAATTTATACATGTTTAGGTTACTATTTAAACCTTATCATTTAGATTTAACTTGAAATTAAATAATTTTACTATTACCGTGTCTTCTTGTTTTCTTACACTATATGGTTAATAAACTTACTATAACACACTAAAAGAGCCCCAAGTTGTTCATAATTAATATATATAAACTTTTCTAAGTCATGTTGCTGAACATTATATTTTTAAGAATAAAATAACAATTAATAATATAATTTTTGTTTTAAAAACTATTTTATGTCAATTTTGACACTATTTGGTAATTGATTTTTGGGAAAATCATAACATCATTATTAGTTCAAAAAAAGTTAATTAAATCCGTACTAACATGTCATAAAAACCTATAAAATTAGTGTAATTCATAAAAAGTCTCAAATTACATTTATTTGGGAATTTATAATATCAATTAGTTTAATTTTTCATTATTTAGGTAATTACTGCAACACCATTATGTCATAAATATATTAAATTATTTAATGTCTAAAAATTATAAATAAAATAACACTAGGTATTAAATCCTTTTAGATTTATAATGAATATTTATAGTCGAATTTATCTTATGTATAACCCTATATGAAAAAAATTTAGTTATTAAACTTTGATTTTAACTATTTTAATTATTTTTTAAATAAAATAATAATAAATTTCCTAATCTAATACAAGTGGACCTAAAGGGTAATATTTTATCCCTAAGGTTTTTTGGTCTAACTACACATATCCAATAGAATTAGGACATGTTTTAGGGTAATAATAATATCATTTTTACCCTTAATTACCCTATTTACTATTAATCGTGGTAAATAAAAGTAAACCATTTCAATTCACTAAAAATTATTTTTATCTTATTGAACCAAATTTTACCCCTTGATATTAACCATGTCTCTTGGATTTTAGAAAATCCACTCATAGAAGCGGTAAAATTAAGTTTTATGTAAATTTTCAAATTCTCCTAGGAGGTGGGTAAAAGAAGGTGAAAAGTTCAATAAAATTTTTATATGTCTAAAATTATAATAAAATGACTCCAATAAATTAAATTGAACTTATATAGGTATTATGTGTCAATTTTGACCTAAAATAAATTCAAATAAAATAAATAATTATTTATATAAAAAAGTCGGTTTTTAAATAGTAACCCAGTGTTTTCCTTATTCATCAAAAATTGAATGTTTTCAGAAAAATACCAAAAATTCACCCTAGGCTAATTTAGATATTCCAAATCCAAAAATGAAGTCCATTTTGAAAAATAAAATTTATAAAATTTCAAAAATTGGGTGTTTCTATTCATAACGGCTAGTTCATAATAATATTATAATAATATATCATTTAGTGAAACTCGGTATTGCGTACTACACACGCTATTGACGAAGGTCTGGATTATGTGTAACGCAATCCAAGTAAGGGATCCGTGTAGTGAAAGCTCTGTTTGGTGTTGCGTATAACATAATCAAAACATATTTCTTTTATACATTAAAAAAATCTATACTTAATGTTGAGTAAAATAATTACCACAAAAGGAATATGAAATTATGTGTAACAGGAGCCAAGAATAGTGTTGCGTCTATTGTAAGCTAATATGGTGTTGCGTATAGTGCAAGCTAGTTTTGGTGTAGCGTAAAACACAAGACATAAATGAAAAAAAAAGAATAATTCTCATAAAATCTCAGGTTGTTACATTCTACCACCCTTAAAATTAATTTCACCCTCGAAATTCATCCGGGTTATAAATGGTTTACTACTTGAATGTTTTATTCATATAAACCCACATCATAAAAAGTAATACCATAACTAAACTTTTAAAAACTAAATTATGAAACGTAATGGTTACCCAACATTACTAATCACTGGGTTTCCACATAGGAGAACATAGGTGAAAATATGGATATGGAAGAAAAATTTAACCATCATGTTCTGATTAAGAGTGGTAAAGGAAATATCTATAAAACATCCAACAATCACAGAGCCATAAATTTTTGATGATCTAAGGTACCATCTGATTCATCGGATATAAGGGCACTAGCACATCATTTTTGGTTTTCCATATGATTTTCCTTAAAGTTGAAGAATTTGAATTAGAAGAAATACTTACTTTATTTCAGTATAATCTCACCATTGTTCGTGCCCTGAACAATTTCATCTTCATCTCTTGAAGAAATGATGTTGAATTTTTCATTCGTGAAGTGTTAGCAGATCATGTGATAGAATGATGGGTCATTCCATCTGTCTCAAACAAAAGGTGAGAAAAAGATCTCGAAAATACATAAGTCTATCTATAGTGAGATTAACTATATATGGTTCCTAAAATGGACTTATACTTCATATATCATATTGATTAATATAATAAAATAGTTTATACTACCCAGAGACTTCATGTAGGCCAGTGGTAGGAAATAAAGGCATGTCGCACGTCAGTTGTGGGTTCGATTCCCACACCCTTGCCTGACGCGACGGGTTGTTGCCCATCCTCCAGGTTGTTCTTTTTCTATTATTATAACATTCCATAAATAATATCGAAAAAAGTACTAGCCTTAAACAATACTGACTTATGTCCAAAATAATCCATTCCAATATTTAGGCTTATCCAAAATACTTTTGTGCAAGCTCATAGTATAAATAATACAATTACTAGAAATGTCATCTGTCGAGCATGTGAATACCATCATTTATCCCCCATATATCATATGATATATCTTATTGGTCAAATTATAAACATGTTAATACATTAATCATGTATTCTCTTGAAAAACGAATACCCATTGACACTTAGTGAAAACATGAATGTTGTCAAAATTTAACACATTCCACATACCAAACTCCCAAAATATTTATATACTCAAACCATGATATAACTTTGTCCTTATATAAATCATGAGATCCTAAATACCATCAAACATATTATTTTATCCTTATCCCTTAATTATGGGCATATCATCTACTTTCCAAAATATTTGATTTACTTTTCATGGTTACCGGTGCCATATAATTATTGAAAACCATCATAAACCAATATATAGATATTCCAAAATTCCATAGTACTATAAATTAGATTCCACACCATTATTTTGGAATCATATTACATAAACACATAATCAGTACACTACATCGTTGTCATACTCAACATCACCAATAGTGATCACATGTGACTTCCCTTTGTCCTTGGACATAAGATGATGCTCATGTCGATCATCATTAACCCTTGGATTAGGGAATTGATTAGTATAATTCCCCATTTCATTTCACTTGAAGAATTGAAGTGTTGGTGGTGCGTTCTATACAGTCTTTTCTTTATTCAAATAATTAGCAACCCTTTTTCCATTACTTAGACACTCAGCTGCTCGATGACCTTCTTTTCCACACTTAAAACATTTTTAGTCCCTTTAAGACAATCTCCACCATGCTTCTTTCCAAAAATTGAGAATAAAGAAACATTCATCTTCTTTTCACCATTATTCTGGGATTTCTCCATGAACTGCATCTTTCATTTCATGTCAAAACCATGAGATAGATATGTAACACCAACTTCCATTTATACCTTGATAGCACAATTAACAATTTCTTTATAGCTACTGATGTCTCTTATAGCTAATGCCCATTGAAGACTTGTTTTTATGCCACTGTAGAATCGATCAACTTTACTTTCATGTTGGATGATAAAGACACATGCATACCATGAAAGTCTTGTAAAATTCTCTTTGTATATACCAACAGATTCATCATCCTTCTGCTTAATCTCAATGAACTCATTTTCCATCATTGTTCTAAGAATACGAGGGAAGTAATTATGGAAAAACATGGGATTGAACTTTTCCCCTTCCATGGATTCAATTTCATCTTGGGGCCTTGTATACTTAATTAGAGTCCACCACTAGTCTGCTTCACCTTCTAAACAGTAAACAACTAAAATGAATTTTTCATGTTCTAAACAGCGATGTATGGAAAATAACTTTTCAATGGTACTGATCCATTGTTCAGCAACAAGTTGATCAGAAGACCCATTGAAAGACGGTGGATGTTGCCTCATGAAGGACTCAATAGAATATTGTTCCTTTCTATAATCATTTGGAAATCCAGAATGATTCATAGCTTGTGTAAGTATAGAAATAAGATTTTTCACTCTATCTCCCATCACATTTGGTTGCTCAGGAGGAAAATCATTGCATTTTCCATTACATTGATCAACACGGTTCCTTCGGGATCCAACCATTGTCTAAAACCCCAAAAGAACAGTGTGAGAGGCAAAAATCATGTTATGAAAACAACATAATAAAGTGGGAGTGCCTTAAATATCTAAATTATGAGGTTTAATTCTAATATTGTTAAAATAATTCTAGGAATATAACCTGTAATTATACATGACCTTAGGGACATCCCTAAACATACCTTAGAAATATCTCTGGGGATCTCACTAAAGCTATCGCTTCCTAGTTTCAAAAGGTTGGCTAAACCGTTCCTCTGATACAAACTGTTGAGACCCAAAGCATGACATACATGGACATTACATTACTTTTGCGGAATACTTAATACATAACAAAAATAGAGACACAAGGACCGTAAAAGTTTAGTGTCTTTGGAAACTCAGAATATAATCTTCTAATAGTGGTGAAAGATATTCAACATCTCCCGTAAAGATTTTCCGCTTTTTTTTCTTACATAAAACCTTTATTTAAATCCTAGGGAAAATAAAACATAAAAAGGGTGAGCTCAAATGCTCAGTAATGGTAAACATAGAGAACATAAAACAATCCATAAACATTTGAATGCAAAAACATGACCATAAAATATAAACATCAAAATCTTGAGCAAAGAAATAAATCATGGAAGTACGTAAGGAATATATCATAAAGGAATAGCATAGGAATAAAACATGTATTTGTGGAAAACCATTCAGCACATGATATAATTTCCATAGTAGCTAAGCCATTACTGCCACAACCATCTTAGTGGACAAAGTCCCTTTCTGAATCCAGTTCACTCCTTGTTCCAGTCCTGTATCACTGAACCGGATTAACTTACCATTCCATCCATGTCTATATCATGAGATATAAATCATCACCCAATGCATTGGAGGGATATATAGGTCCCACCCATCTCATAATTAAATCATTCTTACTTGTCCCACAAAATCAACATAAATCATTCATTATAACCCAAAGAATAAAATGGGTTTCATAAACATCATCTCATCATCACATAATCCATATATAACAATTTGATATCATTTCATCATAATAAAAATTACACCATTTAAATAATAAAGACATTATACTTGAAACATAAACATTCCAAATAATTTCATATTATATGGAAAATAGTTTTGATAAAACACTTGAAATGAATTCGTGAGGAAAATAAACTTCCTTCTTCAAAATCAATTTCTTATCAAAAAATTCCACAAAATTTTAAAGGAAAAGGATTTTATTAATAATATCCATGATAACTTTTATAGGAAGCTTCATGAAAATTAGGCGTTATGAAACCGTAAAAATCCATTAATGCCGTATAAGTTAAAAAACATTCTTCTCGTGATTTTTCCGGAAAAGTCAAAAAGTACCTCGTATGGAAAACAAAAGAAAGATTCCTTACATACCATGTAGTTAAAGGTAAAAATGGGTAAAAATGACTTTAAAAATACATGTAACCGTTTTTAGAAAACATGTACATGGAGGATAATTATAACCGTAGTAAATACTTACAAGTAAACAATCTCAGATAAAACGGGATTGGAAAATTTATCCCTTACCTTATTTCTGATATGCTTCATATGTATTTGAACCTCCTGTATAATGATTTAAATAATTTCACTGACTTATTACAGAATCATATTAATTGTTATGATATCATATATGGTTCATTATAACATTATATTACCTGTTCTTTTGTAAATTCCATGTTAAATAAGTGTTTTGGTAAAATCGTTTCATTTATCGTACGTGTTTCAACTTGTTTTTCTTGATATTGTTACTTATATCCTGATTTATTTAATTATATAATCTAAAACCTGATTTATATATAATATATATTCATAATATACACATATATAATAGTTCAATAAATGGAAATAAATACACCGTTCATGGAGACGTTAGGCCATACGTACGCATGAACGTTGTTTTTCGTTTCCATATTGAATTGAATGAAATTAAGAAGATGATATACATTTATATATATACATAAATCCAGTAGCATTATTATTTCATACATTTCATGATTACTTATTATATATACTTTATAATTATTCTTTAATTGTTAACCTGAAAAATGAATCTCATTGCGTCGTGGAGATGGTAATCTATACGTACGCACGAGTGATGATATCATTCCCATATTTATTGAATGAAATTTTAGTGGATGATATAATATCCTAGATTCAGTATTATGTTATAATGATCATATATAGATATTATTTACACAATTATACCAATCCAAGTAAGGTGGTGGTGGAAAAACTGATTACACCACGGCATGGAGACTGTATTTCATACGTATGCACGTGCAGTGATTTAATTTTCTATAGGATGGATAGAAGGTGAAAAATAACATATAATTATATAAATAATAGAAATGTTATTAATTTATAATGAAACAACTAATGAATAATAATTTTAAGAAGAAATAAACTTGAAATAGTCGGTAGAAGAGATTGCCTCTTCCTCGACGGACCTCCTTTAAACTTCTTCTTAGGGAACTAGAGTTGGTCTTTTGAGGAGAACAGAACCTCTATGATATAACTAGAGAGGTTGATAAGACGAATTGTCAGGGGTTGGCCAAGCTTCAATGCTCAAAATGGTGTGAAGGGAAGAGGGAAGGGGTTCCCTTTTTATAAGGGATGAGAGGGGCACCTTTGGAAAAACTTTAAATATTATTTTATAATAAAGACATATTCAGTTTATAATAGCTCAAAATTGATTTATTTAGAAGCTAATGCATGGATGGGTCAAAATCTTCTCAACCAATAGAATTTAGACAATTTTAGGTTAGTATTTAAACTTTATCATTTAGATTTAACTTTGTGTTAAATCTTTTTACTTTTACCGTGTCTTCTTGTTTTCTTACACTATATGGTTAATAAACCTAGTATAACAAGACAAGAGAACCCCATGTTGTTCAATATTAATATATATAACTATATCTAAGTCATTAGGCCAAACCATAGATTTTCAGGAATAAACTAATGATTAATAATATAATATTTTTTTTAAAAACTATTTTATGTCAATTTTGACACTATTTGGTAATTGATTTTTTTTGAAAACCATTACACCATGATTAGTTCGAAAAAAGTTACTTAAATCAATACTAACAGGTCATATAAACCTATAAAATTAGTTTAATTCATAAAAAGTCTAAAATTACTTTACTTGGGTATTTATAATATCAATTATTTTAATATTTAATTATTTATGTAATTACTACATCACTATTGTGTCATAAGTAAATTAAATTATTTAATTTTTAAGAATTATAAATAAAATACCATTAGGTAATAAATCCTCTTATCGTTCTAATAAATATTTATAGTTGAATTTATCTTATGTATAACCCTATATTAAAAATGTTTTAATTATTAAACTTTGATTTTAACTATTTTATTTCTTATTTAAATAAAAAAATAATAAATGTCATAATCTAATCCAAGTGGATATAAAGGGTAATCTTATTTCCATAAGGTTGTTTTTGGTAGAACTAAACTGATCCAATAGAATTAGGACATGTGTTAGGTTAATAATAATATCATTTTTACCCTTAATTACCCTATTTACATTTAACCGTGGTAAATAAAAGTAAAAAAATACTATTTACAAAAAAATTATTTTTATCTTATTGAACCACATTTTACTCCTTGATATTAACCTCGTCTCTCGGATTTTCGAAATTCCACTCACAGACGCAGTAAAATTATGTTTTACTTAAATTTTCAAATTCTCCTAGGAGCTGGGTAAAAGACGGTGAAAAGTTCAATAAAATTTTTATATGTCTAAAATTATTAAAAAAATGACTCCGATTAATTAAATAGAACATATATAAGTATTATGTATCAATTTTTACCTAAAATAAATTTAAATAAAATAAATAATTATATATATATAAAGTCATTTTTTAAATAGTTACCCAGTGTTTTCACTATTTATCAAAAATTGAAAGTTTTCAAAAAAATACCAAAATTTCACCCTTGGCTAATTTCGATATTCTGAATCCAAAAATGAAGTCCATTTTGAAAAATAAAATTTATAACATTTCAAAAATTTGGTATTACTATTCATAATGTCTAATTTATAATATAATTATAATAATATATCTTTTAGTGAAACTCAGTATTGCGTACTACACACGCTATCGAGGAAGGTCTTGATTGCGTGTAATGCAAGGCAAGTCAGAGATGCGTGTAGTGAAAGATTGTTTGGTGTTGCGTATAACATAATCAAAACATATTTCATTTATACATTAAACAAAATCTATACTTAATATTGCGTAAAATAATTTCCCCAAAACGACCTTGAAATTGTGTGTAACACGAGCCAATAATAGTGTTGTGTATGATACATGCTAATACAGTGTTGAGTATAGTGCAAGCTAATTTTGGTGTAGCATACAACACAAGACATCAATGAAAAAAAGGAATAATTCTCATAACATCTAACCAGTATGTGGTTCCACACATTCTACTCTCTCCCATAAGACAAGGCCATGAGAATCTGATAGTTTTTATATCCTCACTATGCCCAAGAGGGTGGAATTAACAACTTAATATGAATGGAATGTCTGTCGCTGACTATTGTACACCTCCTCGTGCATCATAGAGAACAATTCCATACGTTGTCACTTGCAACTTGCCTCCCAAACTGGTTTCATCTCATTCTTCTTACTAATTTCACAAGCCACTTCATTACCTTTTCCATGTGTGTAGTCAATATCAATGTTTAAAGACAAAAGGTATTCCACCCACCTTTTTTTCCTCATTTTTATATCACGCTGAGTAAAAATTCAATTAAAACTTTTTTTGTATGTATACACCAAAAAAGGATCCACCAATAAGTAATGTATCTAATAGAGTAAGTCATGAACAACCACTAATAACATTAGATCATGCATCGTGTAGGTATTCTCATGTTTCCTCAACTACTGAGACTCGTACGCAACGACTTGATCCCCATAAATAAGTACTACTCATAGCCGGATACCATATCCATTTCAGTACATAGAGTAACTCTTGACCGGCTTAGGAAAAATGAGTATTTTATTTGATTTGAATCTCCCTTTCTAGGTCCATAAATGTCATATTATATGAATCTTACCCTAGGTACATCACAACAATATTTTCCACCACTTCCTCGGTACTTCTACGTGTTACATGATCTTCATATACTAACCAGCTAAACCAATAAAACTGAGAACATGAAATACCTTATTGGTTTTCTCTTGGGTAACTACTACACTACAGATCTATAAGACCACTGATACTATTTTCACTGAGATGACATGACCCAGGAAGTGAATCTAATCCATCCAAAAGAGGCACTTTGTGATCATAGCATATAACAGATGATATCTCAGTGTATTCAAAATGATCTGAGAATGGTTTTCATAATCGTGTTGATTTTGATAATACGCCAAGATATCATCCATTAAAACCACCACAATCGAATCGTTGTAATGATGGACCACTTTGTTCATTAGCCCATGAAATTTTCTGGATTGTTCATGAGACCGAATGACATAACCAGATACCCATATAGACCATACCTACTACAAAAATAAGTATGAGGTATGTATAAAGTTCGAACATGTACCTGATATCTTGACTTTAATTTGATTTTCGAGAACATCCAGGCTCCTCGAAGTGGTTCAAATAGGTCATATATCAGTGAAATGGATTTCGGGTTTTAACCATCAGCTGCATCTGTTTCTGATAGTCCATGCATATCCTGAGAGTCTTATCCTCTTTTTTTCCAAAAATGATTTCCAAACCACACAGAAAACAATTGTTGAGTATAAAACCATTTTACACTAAATCATATAGTTTCCAATTGAGATCCATGTAACTTCTTCGTAGACATCATGTAAATAGGAGTGGACACCAGTGCATCACATGAAACTAGATCTATAGAGAACTCTACCTCTCTTACTAGTGGTAGGCATACAAATTTATCCAAGAAGATATCCTAGAAATGATCAACCACTGGAGAGAAATCCATATGAAATGTTCCCTGGTCCTCTTGATATGAAAAGGAAATATGTTATTTCATCAAACTCAACATGTGTTTATTGGATCCAACTCATATTTCCTGGACATCCCACTCTCCCTTGTATAGAAACTATCCACCTTCTGGTCACATAAAATTAAAACTATTATGATATAAATTGAAAAAGGCTTGAAAGGAGAAAACTAGTACATTCTGAGTAAGAAATAAAATCCTATCATCTCTAAGTCATATAGATCCCAAATTATGTGACACCCATCATCCTCAAAGGGGAACTCCATACACTGATAAACATCTACCACATGTATCCTTAACGAATTGTAGATTTTCATAACACCACCAGAAAAGAAAATTGAGAGCCCAAAACTCACTAAAAAAGGAATAGATTTTATACTATTTAAATCCCCTGTATCAATGAGTGCATAAGGTAAAATAGAGCTGTGTAGAATGGTACCTCTGACCGTAGTAGGCTCGGGATCCTGCTTCAGCTAGTTCTATTGCACTGCAAACGTTTGACCTGCACCATAGCCCTAAGACACAGCCTCACTACCATGAGATGAACTGCCATACTATCGTTGAGATCCTAGGGTATCGCTACCACATCCATGACCACCACCTTGTCTTGAACTAGCTGAGATAATCTCATTCAATGATTGGTGAGGATCTATAAATCCTACTCCAGAATGTGGAGTCAGTACAGAACCTCTCTCACTAGATAGTGTTGGAAACACCATTTAGAAGTGTTCTAGATTACATGTCATTCCTCAAGCATGACACATGACTAGGTCAATAGGGCACTGTGGTCTCATATTCCAAGCTCCAGTACACATGTAGTAGCTAATCTTGCTACCAGAAGAAACATTTTTACTACTCATAACACCGTGGGACACACCATACTATTCTCCTTGATCCCAATCGAGACGGTACCATATCCTGTTGTCAAACCACCCTAGTTCAGACCTCCATCTTCCCACATATTACTTTCAGAAATCAATGCATGATTCAAGATGTATTATATATAAAGAAACAATAAAATTTTCCCCTGTGATATGATGTAATTCTTGAGGACATCCAAAAATTTCATTGCTCTTGATGTCTGGTCACCAGTCAAAATATCTACAAATCACTACTGCTCAGTGAAATGGGAAGAGTACTCTATCAATAACATAGTTCCCTCCTACCATTTCATTAACTCCCAATCTATATCAGCCCTCATCATCTCAAGAAAATTGTAGTCAGGGTAGACTGAATGAAAATCTCCCCATGCCATGTCCCGATGGCGCTCTGTCTGTGTGATAACTTCCCACCACCTCATGCCTAAATCACGTAATATATATATTGTGAACTTAACCCTCATATCACAAGGAATATATAGATGATTGAATATCATAAGCATGGAATCCACCCATGACTCTGCTTCCTGTAGTCCACCATCCCTGGAAAATGTAGTCTGATGCTGCTGTTGGAAAACTCGGATCTGATCTGCCATTGACTTGGTCGGCTAATGTACACCCTAGAAGGTCTGAATAAACCTCAAAAGGCCATTAAAATACTAAGCATCTGCAACATCATCTTGTATAATAGCTGGTGTCATGACTGGGATGACATTAGGATCATTTATTTTCTCTTGGCCTACCATCTCTAGGTTATGAACATTTCTACTCTCATGGAGCACAACTAGAGGGCATCAAGGGGGAATTTCAATAGAAATTCAAACATTGACACCAAATTATAAGTTCATCCATCAAGGAACATAGATCAAGAGAACAATAACTAAATAATAGATGATGATCCTATAAATTTAACAAAATTTTAGTACATGTCATGTAGGTACCATACAATGTAATTAAACATAATCCATTGTATGGTCATGTACTCCCACTAGCATGGATGTGCAAACTCCCCAGGTACACATAGTGTCAAGCTGGCAACTTACCTAACCCTTTAAACTCTGAAATGGACATGTAACATCACTTTTTTTGGTCGTGTAAACATCCTAGGAACATGGCATGTCAGGAATAACATAGTGTGTACTAAAGTTATCCCTCCCTTCCATGTACTTTTACATTGTTAGAGCCACATGCTTCTACATATGAAAAACTACACTAGGGTTACATAAGGTACAAAAGCTGTTCTGATCAACACAAAAGAACTCGTGTTTTCTCTCACACGATCAGTGACACCGTCATGTACCACAAAACTTGTACATAGAGTACACATTATGTACTTGAAAAAGTACTTTTCTTCCTGAACAAAAGAACACATGGCATGTGATCGTTGGTCCACATGTCATGTTGTCTCGGTTTCTAGACATCAAGACCCCAAAACATCCTTGAAACCCCTATTTTTTAATATAAATAAATGGTGTTCCAAATTACAATATGTGGGGCCCATACTCCCTGAAAATAAAATCCTAGAATCCATATAGAGAACATAACAAAACATTAATATGCCATGCTAGAAAAGTGATCCAACAAATTCTGATCAAAGAGGGCCCATACTCCATAGGGACCAAAGCATGAAATTCATCAAATTCAACCATAACACATACCAATACAACTATCATAATTGCATGCATATAAATCATGGTACTTATCAAAACATCATGCATATCTATCACATTATCTATCGCAATATCATGTAATCAGTAATTCTCTCTACAAGGCATGGTAATAATTCTTGGAATTTGATTTCTAACAATTGCCTATATAATGAATGAGATGGAATACCATCATCACATTGGGATTAAAAAAAATATAACCACACTGATATCAATTATATCATCACAAAACAAGTTTGTCACCCAACAGTGAAATCGGATCAACTGTTATAGATCAAAATCAAATTCATACAATTTAATTCAAAGTGAATTGGATTTACCCTATACATGGGTAGCTACTCTCTAGAATAGGTTAGTTCCAAATCTCTTTCATTTTTATCTCTCCATATCGTCACCAAAAAATAAAGAAAACCAGAAAAAAATTCCTTTAATACAACATTGTAACATCTCAGATCCTGATGCCACTCAATTAGTGCCCCATACCTGATTGGCCACATATCCTCAAGCGCATTTCCTCAAACACCAGAGGTCATTGACTAGAAGTGAGGTCATATGGTTTAAATGTGGAGAAACTGTTCCCTCATTAGAAGATTGTAATACATTGGAATAAATAAAAATACAATATCAGAAGAAGTAAAAAACATACAACAAAAATAAATAGTTAGAATCACAACATGAAAAAAAATGAATCATTTCATACAAAAGATTATGAAACATGTTATGTTCTATGAGAGAATCCCAAATAGGTACACTATATGAATTCACAATGTATGTCCCAAAATAAATGGAAGCAAAGGAAAAAATGAAGTATCACAAGGCTCAGCTTGATCCCACTCACTTCTTATCCTAAACATCATCTCTATTACCTAAAGAAGGATGCTTTCCCTTAATGACAACTGAAAAAATATTATTTTTTTGGGAATAAAATCATGAACCAGACTAATTGTGAAAAAAAATACAAGAATGAAACAACCCAATATATTTTCCTATCATTCAGTGAGTATATTCAATAGGTAGTGTAAAAAAGGAATATAAGTAAACTATAAAGTACCCAGAAGTAAAAATTATTACAAGTCGTGTTTTATATTTTCATTTATTATGTTTAGTTCAACCATTCAATTAAATTTAATTCTTTATGTCTCGAGATCCAAAAAAATCATGTCAATCCACTGTATAAGAATGATGAATAGATACCTCATAAGGTTATGTAAAAAAAATTAAGTCTGAATACAATATTTTTATTTGACTTTCCAAACTTGTCATTAGGCATTCTATTACAATATTAAATTCCACAACTTCCCACGGGCATAAAACACTCCCACCTGCGGGCATAACAAATCATTACTTGTAGGCAAAACACATAATTTCCCAAAGATGTGAAAAATCCATACTCCTGGGAATAACATATTTCCCCCGCTAGTATAGCAGTCGAGAAGGTTGAGCTAGGTATATCAACATTTCATCAAAAATAGACAATAAATGTAAATTACATTATTACATGGTTATCATAATAATAACTCATGTGGGAATAATACAATAAAGATACAAGTTAATAAAACTATCACAAGGATTAAACCATTTTACTCACATGGCCAATCAATATCCCAATCCTAATATATTTAAAAAATTATAAGGTTTAAAAAAATATACTCACGTGGGTAGTTAATGTATAAAAATAAAACATGTTAATTAATCTATCACAAGGATGAATAAATTGTCATATCCAATGGGATAAATTCAATTAACCAATTTCATATTTGAAAAACCCAAAAAAGTGAAACATTGGTATTCTGAAAGGAATCATAGTCCAAATGGCCCGTCAATGTTCATCTGAGGGAAATACACCCACGAGGTGGTCCTTAATCAAAAAAAAATAGCTCAAACATTCTGAAATTAATTTAATTCATGACCTAATATAAATTAAGAAGCAACAAGGGTAATTTTACATTAAAGGATACATCCTAAATATGGGATAATGGAACTGTAACATATATAAACAACTCTACATTAAGGGAAAGGCACAAGAACACTAACCTCATACAAGTATGACACTCGTAAACCGACATCACACTCTAATTTGACCTAGATTATAGAATATCTAAAAAAAATTTGTAAATGCTCATCCTTAAATAATTAGATCAAGAGAATAAATCTAGAATAAATGTTAATGATTGATAAAGAGATCACATGGGGGAATCCAATGCATCTAACGATGTTCAAATCAGAGATCAGACAACGAAACGAGTGGCCCCCTATCCTTATATCACATAGGCATGTAGTTCATCGATTGAATGGGTGAGTTCTGTATTTGTTTTAAAAAAAATACACTTAATCCCAATTTAATCAATAAAAAGTTATATAGTGTGTACTGGAGACTACACGCCGTGTCCATACAAATTCTGGTGAGACCATTACATGGTTGTGTATCAGTATAAAGTGGAGTGTATCCATCTATACATATCATGTAACTATATGTAAAAGGTGTACAGTTTCTAGTCACATCATGTAACTGGCCTAAAAACATCTTCTTGACCACTTTCCCCCCATTCTCTTAATGATAAACTAAATTAAATATATTTGTACCTCAATGGAAGAACTAGTTTTTAATAAGAAATTACAAATCTATATTTAGTATAAATAATATTTATTCATTTTATATATCCTTATAATAAATTACATGTGTCATAATAGTTTTATTATTTATTAAAATACATTTTCTTATGTATAGAATAATTAAAATATTGATTATATTTTTATGAAAAAGAAATTGATTTCTCTCCCATAAAGTATGTATTTTTTATGAATCCTATAACTAATTCATTCTTACAAACCAATTAATCAATTTTGTATATGAATATAAATAAATAGTGTATCACTATATATTTTACTAACTAAAAACCTTGTTCAACATTAGAAAATTAATTATAAAATTTTCTATTAATTACTATAATGATGGATGAATTTTATTCACATTTTGAAATATCTCAAAAAGCATATTCTTCCGACATATTAAATAAATCATATATTTTTAATATAAAATATATTTTATTGAATATGATATTATGTTTAAAATGTGTCTTATAACATTATTATATAGTCATATATGACCAATATAAAATTATATTTCCATTGAAACATGACAGTCATTAATTTTAATCTTGGTTATAGAAATATTTTTTTTCTATATGTAGAAAATTATAGGTATTACAATTCAACAAAACCAATTTTGATATATATTAATAATATTATAAATAATAATGAATTGAATGTGAGGAATTTATATTTATATTCATTAAAAATATTGGTTTTCTTTAAAAAAAATTATAGTTTTGGGAACTAATATTTTTTCTATGTTTTAACGGTGACTGAAAAAATATTATATCATTTGAGGGGTGTTTATCATGGAATGAAATGTTTTTATGTAAACTTATTCTCAATATAATTGATATCTATCATTTTACATATATCAGCTAACCTACATATATTATGAAATTTCTATCCTATTATCGCTAAAAATCATTTATTTGGGTAACTAATGAGTGATGGAGGTGTTAGTAAGGGATTTGGTATACATTGAAGTAAAATGATATAGTTATTTGAACATCTATCCACTAAATGATGCAATCATGTACATGGAGAAAAATTATTGGGAAACCAATGGTGGTGACTAGGGGTTAGTAGCTTCTGTGGTTCACATAGTGGTCAATGACACTATAGTGGGTACAGGGGATTTCTAGTTATATAGAGGATATATAGAATATTCATAATGGGTTTAAGGCTATTTTTTATTAAAAAAATAATTTATTTAATTTATTTATAAATTTTTGTTAAAATTATAATTTCCAATCATTTTCTACCCAAAAAGGACCGTATTCTCAACATTCATTATTCATTCGTATCTTCCAATTGATGGGTCACCGCTATTGTTCATCATGTTTGAATCCTGAATATAATATCATACCATAAACTATAAGTATAAAAAACATTTTCCCCTATTGATCATTTTTATCCTTTTTAACCATGAATTTAGAGTTATAATTTAGTGGATTTGTTATAGACATACTGATTTCAATAAATTAGGATTGAATATACTAGTGGTTTTAAATACTCAGTACCCCCATAGACCTAGGTAGGTGGGATTTTTCATTACCATTTATATTTACTTATTTTATGGCATTGAAATAAATTTAAGAAACTCACATTTTTTTGAATTCTATATGAAATTTAATTACAATAAATTATTCATTTTTATGACAAAAATTGGATGTTCAATACCCTTAACAGATAACTTGAATGATGATTATGTACTCTGTGATTCTAATTGAACACTAGTCTTTTGGTATGTGATAAAAATTTACATTAGACAATATTTTAGTTACTATAATTCAAACATCGTCCTATAATACTTTTATAGAGTCTTAGTATACTTCTTTATCGGTATTCGCATGAGACAATGATGGGTTTTTGATGATCACATGTCTAAATACGAATTTGATCTTACTAGTGTACTGAGACTATCAACCATGATTTCTTAACAATGTATATTTTCATATAATTTGTATAAAATGATAAATCATTCAACTTAATGACTACTAGTTGAATAAAGGGATCCTTATTCAAAAAAAATTACTAGTGGTTTAATTTAGTCGATTTTTTCTATGTCTGCAGTATTTAAACAGTCTGAATTATTCTTGAGATCCATGGTTCTCCACTAGTCCAATGAAATGATAAAATATTATCAACCATATGACGTAATATTAGTGGTATGTGTTCAACTAGAATATTTTCATTGATGGTATACTATAAACATTTTAATTTTTTATGTTGGTTTCATTCCCAATTGAGTGCTCGATAACTTGGTGGTCCACCAACAAATATATATCATTATAGTTCTATGTTTTACACTTTGAGTAGGTAATGGTTGTGTATTTTCAACATAAATACTATTAACAGTAATTCCATATCTAAATAGATACATTTTATTTTGGAAGATCATCCAAATATATATTTATTATAGTGTTTCACAGACATTTTGGGTTATTTACTTAAATGGTTTATATTCCCCCAGGATGTGTTTCATCAGCTGTTTATCATCCAAATGAGTTTTCTAAAAATGAAATTTCATCCAAATAATTCAAGATTGTGGTTATATATCAACCTCCTTGATTTAGAGAAAACTCATTTAATAGGTTCTAAATTTTTATAACATGATATTATACCAGTTACTTCTATTTCACATTTATGGATAATTATAGTGATGTATCATTATTAAAGTCTATAATTTTTTAACTCCTTCAAACCAAATATAAAAAAAAGGGTGATACATTTTACAATTTTGAGGTGTGTCCAAACCATATTTTTATCATTAAATACATGTACTAGTTGATGTACAAATTTTTATGTATATTTAATTTGCTAGAAACTATAAGTGATGATTGGTCGATTTATTCACCATTGGGGAAACAATTCATATGAAGAATGCAATTTTTTATGGGTCGTATTATAAAAACCATCGGTTTTTACCTTTTGATTTATACTCATACACTTCTCAAAACCAATGATATCCGTATAGAAATCATGATAAATGACTGAGTGAAGAGAAATATCATTACTGCTAATAATATTTTTGTAAGTGTAAATCTATTGGAGTGACAAAATATTCCTTAACGAAGGCAAAAGAATAGTTTGTGGATTTATATTTAACTTGTTTATTTTAAAACCTATTTCATTGGATTCTATTAAAATTGAGATATTTTAGGATCATATTTATTATATATCTATCCAAATATATCATTTTTATAAACCAAGATGTTGAAATTTACATAAATAATAATTTAGTTGTGGTTTGTGAATTCATGTTTTCTTAAATTGTGTTTATAAAGAAAAATATAAATTTTACTATGTTTTGATGGATATATGAACATGAAGGTCTTGTTAACCCAAATATTTTTTTTTATTTTTCTTATTTAGTGTAACTAAATCATGTAAAAGGGGATTTAATGATAATGTTTTTTAGTTTCATGTTATTGAAGTATGAATGTTATCATTATGTGATTTTCCTAATGGGATTAATTGTTTAAATGTTATTACTTTTTATCCAGGACCATGGTGGGAAGTGATGTTTATTGAAAAAACAATTTTCTTTCATAAGGGTCATATTTCTCACATATTAATAAATTTTTTAAATATTGATGTTACAATATAGGTTTTTATAATTTAATGTGTTAATAAAAAATTATATATTATTTCTAATTTAACTTATAGTTGGAAAATTTGATTATTGGACCACTAACAAGAATGTTATTTGATAATGAATTATATTTTTACATAACTTGATTGTTGGTGGGATAGTATAAAATAAACCATATGTGTGAAACCCTTGTATTATAGGGCATTAATTTTTGGTAGACTATCATTAGGATATTATTTATTTCCACAAAATGTGAAATTTATACTTGTTATGCTCTTTTTATCATAGTAATTATCATTTAATATTATATATATAAAATATAAAGTAATTCATATAGAGAATATAGATGGGGGGGATGAGAATGATATATAGGAAATATAGATATAACTATCTATTCACAGATTAAACACTTCAATCAGTAGATTTTAGAGATTCTAAAAACTGTATTGATCTCTATTCCACATTGGGTACTAGTATTTTTAATGACCATATATAATATTATTTATGATTTATTCTGATAAAATCATTCACTCTTTGAATTTTAGTTATGAACCCTTGAATACCATGTTTATCATATTGTTTATTCAGACTATATTTATCCATCTCATGACACCTCCAGAGTGATGTGTGACACAAGATGTATATATGTTTAGAAGACTAGTGATGAACAGTTGGGATGTTATTTTTTATGAAAACCATGTGGGGATATAAAAGACTTAATTTGAGTCTCTTTTTATAGGATTCCAATATAGAGACTCTAAGGGGTAAGTTATATTGGGATTTGGAACATCCAATATAGTGTGTAATGTATATGATGGATTATGTATTATTTTCTAACGACCAGTTACAGTTTTCAGGATTTCTAATGGGTTAAAAGAATACTGGGTTAATAAATTCTTTATTTTCAATGTTAATATATATTACCCAAAGTGAATATATTCTTATTTATAATTTTCATAATTGTTGTTAATTTGGTATTTATTTTGGTGTGAAATAAGAAAGAGGCTATATTTTCTTGATATAATAAATATTATTTCATAGATAATAGTCATTTTTTATTTATTAATAATTAGTGGTTTTATTTGTACCAATAGGGTAAAATGTTTTGTAGTATTCAAGAAATTGGTTTAATAAATCCTTTGAAAGGGTTAAGTCTAGTTGGTTGTTATCACTATGTTGAAAAGAACCATATTAAAACTAGATGTGATAAATAGTTGAAAGAATGTCTCCCCAACATGGGGATATTTATCTTAAATATGTGTTCTTGAATTTTATTATGCTTAGGAGTATTGTGTATATTTGATCATATATGATGTTTAGAAGTGTGTACATTATCATATTAAAAATTGTGTTGTTTTGAATCCTGTAGCATATAAAGTCATCATACCCAGAGTTTGGGGTAATTGTTTTAGAGGAAATATGTACCTTTTGGGATCTAGGATATGTGAGAAAAATGAAGGGTGTTATTATATATTAAAAACATTAACTATTATCCTATAGGGTTGGGTGGGAATATTTCTATAGCTTACTATTTTATTCTACCTACACTATTGTGAGAATTGATATTGGTTCATATTTCTGACATTCATTTATTAATATGTACTAAGTTTGTTAGTATTTTGTGGAGTTTAATATAATTTTTTAATATGGATTTGACTAATGATGAACTGTCACAGGTGAAATCCTTGGGAATCTAGATATTACTAACTGATCTATTGTGATGCTGATATGTATAAATCTATATGAATTAATCATGTTATATATCTAATGTATTTATGTGATCCTTAGATAAAATTACTGACTTAGTATTGTGAAATCAACGACTTCAATCATAAAAAGGTATATTTCACCTTCATAGGGGTTGATTTTCATATCTGTAACTGAGGTTGGGATTTTCAAGATGGATATTTTTGACCAACCCATTAGATGATGAGAGAGATCCAGACCACATATGTTATTGTTTCAAAATAATGTAGATATATGAAAATTGATCATTCCTCATATCATAAACATGTTCCATGATGTGTTTCTATATTATTTATTAGCTTTACCACCTATGATTCCTATCATTTTCATGATAATGATTATGTTATTCAGATATCACATATTCATTCATCTATAAATGATATCCTCTTTAAATATTTGATATCTGAAGGTCATATTTTATGATCTAAAGGTGAAAATGTTTATCTATTAATACATTCACCCATGGTGTGATTGGTAATTATTCAAATATATGATAGATAGATAATTCTATATTTTATTGGATAATTGAAAGATAATCTCAATTATGGTTATGAACTAATATCATCAACATCATATTAACAACATATTAAAATCGTTTGAGAGGGCATCATTATTCCTGATGGTTATTTTAGGTCGGTCATTAACCAGATGAGATTGAGACATTTTCAAATTTATCACATAATTATATAAGGAGAATATATAACCTATATGATTATCATTTGATTAT
Organism: Viscum album; assembly: GCA_963277665.1. Classification (NCBI taxonomy): domain Eukaryota; kingdom Viridiplantae; phylum Streptophyta; class Magnoliopsida; order Santalales; family Viscaceae; genus Viscum; species Viscum album. The sequence goes on along the minus strand of OY728158.1, from coordinate 1,353,798,443 downwards.
ACTTGAGTAAATGAACATATAGGTAGTGCTTCTATTAATAGTTTATAATATTATACACATTATCTTGATTGATTTTTGGTTACAATTGTTGATTTAATTATTATGTATTACTTATCAATGGATCATAATTCTCTCCATTCAAATAATGACCTGCATAAAAATAGAGAGAAATTGATTTATGATGTAATGTCATGGTGTCAGTTCATTTTATTTTGGGTTTGATTATTGGTGATGGTTCTATTTATGGTATTAATAGATTTAGATTCTATGATGATTTATGGAGCATTTTTCCCAGGCAGACCCAACAAAAACATCATGATTGTTAGTTTCATGACATTCAAAGGATACTACATGAGTCTTACCCTATACATATCACATTTTAATATAATAATGTTGGACATAAAATAATGTGCATGCTCATATTTTCATTTTATTATAATAGTTCCTATAAATATTTGATATAGTGGATAACATATATATCGATCCTTATTTTAAATAAAATCTAACATGTATGACACATTTTATTTAGATGCATAAAAATATATAATTTTGGTTGATTTAATATAATGTAGGTATGTGGTGTATTATGGGTTATTTATATTTGGAACAATGTGTATAAATAACATGTGGATGAATTATATCTATTTATGGTGGTTCACATTCTATTATATTGGTCAATCTTAATTTTTTAGAGTTATTGGGTTCGAATTGACCATATGATACTTAGGTTAATATTTTATTAGTAGAACATGATCCTTTGATTGGGATTGTGGATTTAATATGATAAGTATTGATATATAATTATAGTTTCTAACCCAATAAATGGGAACTATGTTATTGATTTGTTGAGTTTAATATCCCCATTTCATCGATTTATGTGGGTAGTAGTTAGTGGATTATGAAAAGAAACCTCTCTAAAATGTTTCGCATTATTGAGATTTGTCATGGTAGAGAGACATTGACACCTTTCAGTATTATATCCACACTACATGATGTGGTAAATTAAATTGATATATCTGATAATTATATATCCATGTAATTAGTGAAAATATATTGTCCAGGAATCCACCACCTAATTGGTCCCTAGATTCTAATGTGCTGTTTTATGTTCCCCAACGTGTGGTAGTATTTATGAACATTTGTGAGTTTATCATGAAGGATTAACATGAAATTATATGGGATCATCTATTTTGGATTACTAATATTTATAATGACATCAATAGATAATATTTTAATAATTCTATAATTATGGATATCACCAAAATTCAATTCCATTGTTCTCCCATAATGATTTGGTTAAGGATGAGATTACAAATAAGGTAAGTAATATCCAATAATTGTCCTTTTTTTTGAATTTAGAGGATGTGACCAACATATTTATGATAAAATTATTCGGGTAATTTTATGGTTGTTATTATGTGTGTTTTTCATGAATTAATTGATAATGGTCTAAGAATCCAGGTTTTGAGCCTGTAAGACTTTGATATTTTTCTTGATGTTATTCCAGAGCAGGGAATTCAGACGGCGTGTGATTACAAGCCCCGGTGTTTCTGGAATTAAATTTTAACTGCGATCGAACTGGACATTCCAAATAAACATAATAACACCTAAATGGTATCTCAAATTGGAAAACTTTTGGCATAGTTGTGTCCGAAGCGTTCCATTTACCCTAGGAGGGGTGTAACATTCGCGGGCATGGCCCTTGTGTGGAAAATGCCTCCATTGGAGTTTTAGTAATTTAGCACCCTCTACCATGAACTTTATAACTTCTGAATGGAGGCTCGAATTAAAAACCTGAGACCGCTGTTGTGATCAGAACATGGATTTTATTATAGGGGTTGCCTAACCCCGACCTCGTCGAGAGTTTGGGTACAGGACCACTAGTGGGGGTTTTAACACTTAATTAATTTTAATTAATTAATTTTCACTACTTAAACACATCGAGCCCCACCCTTCTTCTCACCTTTCATTTTATTCCTAGAGGAAGCTCTCTAAAAAAGGGAGAAAGCTCCTTCAGGGTCCTCCTCCTCTCTGTAAAGGCAGCGGTGGCTCCGGCGGATCACTTGTGATGCTACGGGATACGCCTAGTGAGTTATGGGTTTGCATTTTCATTTTTAATTTCTGAATCTTATTGGAATTAAATTAATTGTGTCAAAATGTTTTCCAGACATCGAGAGAATATAGTAGATGTGTAGTGCTCGATCCAAGCATTCCGACACTCTTTTCGGGTCGAATTGTTGAGTCCCGGGGTGCCCTCGGGAAGCCTTCCAACCAATTTTCCTGTCTTTCGGTGGTTCCAGGGGATTCCGGCGGGCTTTAGGCAGTCCGGGATGGTGGATGGCACAGAGAGCTCCCATGAGGTGCTAGCGCAGTTCCCATGCGGCGGCGTCCCGGTTCCCAGGCGGTTGTGTGGCAGACCCAGGTGGCGGCGGCGGGTGAAGGTCGCCGGTGCGGGGCGCGAAGGGGGGTCACGGCGTGCGACCCCGAGCGTGAGACCGAGACCTGACATCGATGGGTCTCTACACAGGATAGTGATCGGCCATGAGGGACAGTCAGCATGGGTGGACCACGGGTAAGCATCCAGGCCGCGCGGAAGGGTCGTGGGTCGGCACTGCAAATCGGGCCGGCCCCAGCCGGTCCAGCCCTAAGGGGTTAGCCCCTATTTTTGGACACCCGTAACCTTCACTATGGGTGTCTGTTTTGCGTTTTGTCTATGGCAGTACAATCCTCAACTCAAGATGGAGTTTTTGAGATCATATTGGAGATTTTTAATTCCCGAGATAGGGGCTCAGTGGCACGACGCGCCTGTTAATTACTGTTTATCACCTCCGCGGGATCCTTCTTTCAGATGGATTGAACACATCTAATGTCTGTTTTAGGTGCCATAAGTGGCATTGTAACCCTACAGTCACGACGATGTAGGCCAGGGTGTTTGTAGGCGTTGAAGCCAGAGTTGAGGCATGCGCCCCATTGGTCTTCTTTTAAGCTGTGAGTAGTGTTTTGTGACTTTTTCATCAGCCGTCTATTCGTGGAAAATGAGCAGTCTTTTTGGCATGTTTTTTAGAGATCATCACAATGGTGCAGTTTTCCAAACCTCTTTTAGGATAAATGTGTGGTACCCATGAGGCGCAGTATGTCCATAAAGCGGTTTTGAATAACGTTTTCATCAGGAGTCCGTTTCCAACGAGTATGGAGTCTATCTCACATGGTTTTCCGCGAGGATTACAACAGTGTAATCAATTTGGGCATTCATATCTTCTTTCAAAATCTCATTAAATGTGGAAACATGAATGGGTGTTGGTTAGTGGTACCTTTGACGCACTCCGATCCAACGCACGTTCGCCAAGTTAGTGACACCCGGAGATGGTTTTGGTAGTGCGGAGTAATCGGACCAGTTTGGGGTTTACCCTCCAGCAGGGCTAGGCAGTGGGTTACACACCAACGTATCAGGGATTACCCTCTAGCGGGGCTGGGCAGTTGGTTACCCATTGACCTTAGGGTTTACCTCCACCGGGGTGGGTAGTTGTTTACCCATTGATGTTAGGGTTTACCCTCCAGCACGGATGGGCAGTGGGTTACCCGATGACCTTTTGGGGTTTACCCTCCGGCACGGATGGGGAGTGGGTTACCCGACTCCATTTTGGGGATTACCATTCAGTTGGGCTGGACAGTGGGTTACCCAATGACTTCTTTCAGACTTAGCCCTTTTGTGTGTCGCTAGTCAGGGAATTCTCTCGCTGATCACTAGAGCACGACCCTTGGATATATGGTTTAGCGATGAGACAGCGTTGGCATACAGGACTAATGGGCATCAGTAATAGACATTCGTAGAACTTTGGGAAGCTTTTCTGAGGATGATATTTGAGATAAATATCCCCTTCCACACTCGTTCGGGTTTCTTATTGAGCATATATATATTCACTTTACTTTTTTTTCAATCCTTGGGTTCAGTTACTCTACTTCTAGGAGGGGCGAAGACACGCGGGGCATGCCATGTGCCTTCCATGTCAAGCTTCCCTTGGTTTGATGAGTCTAATTCCTTTATTTTGTCGGTTTGAGTTGCACTCTATTTATAGTAATCTTTCATTGTTCCTTGTTCTGTCTACTGCTCATCATTTTGGTACACCCTTTGATGTCCCCTTGAGATTTTGAGGCATCCTACTGAGTATCTTTATACTCACCCCTGCTTTGGCTTTGCCCGCACTTAGTGTGCCCTTGCAGACATCAGATAGGACGATCGAGACTACAGAGGAGTGTAAAGTACATAAGATCATAGGCTACATTCAGTGGTCATGGTAGGAATTTCAAGTGTGAGACTCACAAGTTGTTTACTTTTGTTTTCCTGCTGATGGGTTGTTGCACCTTTCGGGTTGGATGCATGTTTTTCCCTTTTTTTGTACATGTCAGTACATTTCAACACTTTAGTTTTTCTTTATTTAAAGGTTGATACATGAATGTGGTTGGGTTATAGTAATTTGTTCTTCAGTTTTCTTTTTTACTCTGCACTTCTTCATTGAGTGGGGTGTGTGTGTGTGTAGGTACATAGGCAAAGGCCTACCCGAAATTGTTACAACTTTGGTGCTTGTTTCCAGCCACTGGCCTATGGAGGTGGGCTTGGGGTAGTTTCGGCTCGAGACCGGTAGGGTCAGGTCATGACAAAGTGGTATCAGAGGTGGTTCATTCCTTGGGCATTTTTCGGACATTCCTAAATAGGAATTTGTTGGGATTTATCGCAATAGTTTCTAAGTGTCACGAGAGCGGCTCTCAGGCTAGGGAGTCTAGTGATGGTACGAGTAGTCGACATATCCATTTACTAGGACCCTGATAACTTACTAATCAACTCGGCATGCTAAGACACTTCTTGTAGGGAAATTTGAAACATGCATCTTGTAGGATTGAGTATTTGGCTATCCTTTTCAAGTCATCTCCCCTTTTTTATTAATGAAATATATATTTATATATATATATATATATTCTCATCTAATCACGGTAGTCCAGGATAATTTTCAAGATTCCCCCATGACAAAAGGCTTCTAATTTACCCTCTTTAGTTTGTGACGATGACTTGGCGAGCGACGAGACATCAGTTTAGGGACCCTCACATGATCCCCTTACAACCATTTCTTCAACAATAGCCCCTCCACCTGGAGTGCGATAGTTAGTACCAGAAGCATAGGCCGAGGTTGAGCACAGTCCAAGGGCGCCCCGAGAATTTCAGCATCAGCGACCTCATAAGTTCCATGGAGACCCGGATCCCCAGGTAGCATAAGACTGCATAGAGTTTATGGAACAACTTTTTAGGCTGCTATGGACACCAATGGAACATATGGTAGCCCTAGCTATCAGACTTTTCCTCAGGATGGACAGGTGTTGGTGGGAGTTGGTTATGTAGACACATGATGAGTCGTCTCTCACGTGGGATAGCTTCCAACAGCTCTTCCTAGAGGAGTACTCTTCCTCTTTTTTACACTCTATTCAGATTCAGGACCTTATAGATCTAAAGAAGGGGGATGACCGTGGCCCGGATCTCGGCTCGGTTTACCGATCTGACACGCTACTCGCAGGATATGGTCTGTGATAGTTACTTTCGGTCGTGGAAGATTGAACAGGGTCTTCGCATGGAGATCTGTGCTAGTGTAGTACCCCTCTGCATCCCTAATTTTGCAGGGGTTCTAGAGCGGGAAATCGTGACAGTGTGATTCTTGGGCGAGGGACTCCCAATGACAGTGCCTAGCAGTGGCCGCTTCAGAGCAGAGTCTTCAGTAGCAGGCAAGTGCTAGAGAGTAGATACTCAGTTGAGGGGACCATTCCATGTGAAGACTCAGGGGAAGGGTCGTACACCATAGTGCTGCTAGAGAGCACTGGGGAAGTCATAAGATATCTGGTGCTATGCTTGTGATGGACGGGGTCACCAAGCACATGACTATCTAACGAGGAATACCGAGCATCCGTGGAAGGTAGTACGTTCACCGCAGTGACAGAGGCAGCTCCATGACTAGGGATCCCCTAGGCAAGGACAGGGTGGCCCTCAGGGAGGTGGTGCAGGAAGAGTGGCAGGACCTGGAGGTGGGGGATGGAGTTTTGAGGACCTTCCCCCACCACCATTGGATGGCCCATGCTAGGCTCATGGAGCTGGTGGTAGGGGCCACATGTAGCTTCAGGATATGGGTGTTCGTGACCCCCCAGCACATGAGATGGTATGAGGTACGCTTTGTGTTTACTCTACACTTTCTTCGGTACTAGTATACACATGATCCAACCACTCCTTTATATCGCTGATTTTGGTACAGGAGTTGGAGCTTCTAGTAGAGGCGCTGACACCTGCACATATCCTTGATGTTCAAACGGGAAGTGCCTAATCGGTGACTTTTATCTACAGATAATGCGAACTGTCGTTCGGAGGAGAGAGTTTCACGTGGGACCTACTCGTCAACACGATGGAACCTTACGACGCCATCCTAGGCTTGGATTGGGTTTCTAAGATTCATTCCAAGATCAAATGTCATCACAGATGAGTTAGAGGTGTGCACCCTGATGGGATGAGGTTCACCATTCTAGGTGAATGAGACCTCGTGGCAGAGAAGGCATGTACTCTGAGCTGGAGACCACAACATTTTTATCACCAGTTGGTGAGTGTGTCCCTCATAGCAGTAGATTCTACCTGCAGCTGGAACCCCACAGTTGTAGTGGACTACATGGATGTCTTTCTCGAGGATGTCCCGGTGCTACCTCTAAGGCGAGAGATGGAGTTCTTCATTGACTTGTAGCCGGGGACTGCCCCGGTATCATCTGTAGCATATAAGATGGCACCCACAGTGCTTCGGGAGCTACGACTTCTGCTGGACGACCATTGTGAGAAGGGATTTTTCAGGCCCAGTGTGTGCCCCTGGGCAGCTCCGGTTTTCTTTGTGAAAAAGTCAGATGGGTGTTTATGGCTCTGTGTAGATTATCTTCGCATGAATCATGCCACGATAAAGAACAAATAAACTTTTCCATGGATCGACAACCTCTTAGACCAGTTGAGATGTACGAAGTGGTTCTCCAGTATTGATCTTCGTTCCGGCTACCACTAGTTGCGGGTTTGTGAGGATGACATCTCGATGTTGGGTTTCTATTGTCATTATGGGCATTATGACTTCTTAGTGATTCCCTTTGGCATGATGAATGACCCAGCTGTTTTCATGGCTATGATGAATCAGATCTTTAAGTTGTACATGGACCAGTTTGTGGTTGTCTTTATTGATGACATACTCATCTACTCTGCGACGGAGGAGGAGCACACAGAGCATTTTAGGATGGTCCTAGACTTACTCCTGGAGCACCAGTTATATGGGAAGCTCTCGAAGTGTCAGTTCTAGATTCATGAGGTTCAATTTTCGGGGCATGTCATTACAGAGAAGGGATTGGACATAGATCCAGCAATGGTAGAGCCAGTTCTTGCTTGGGATCCACCCAAGAATGCATTAGAGGTACGAAGATTCCTTGGTTTGGCAGGGTACTATAGGAGGTTTATGGAATATTTCTCCAGGCTTATTGCCCCTTTGACCACATTGATGCAGAAGGGATGACCGTTCACCTAGAATGATCAGTGCCAGAAAGCCTTCGAGGAGCTGAGGTGGAGTTTGACTACTGCTCTAGTGTTGAGGCTTCCAAAAGAGGGCGTTGAGTTTGTGGTATACTGTGAATCTTCAAAATATGGGCTTGGGTACGTGATGATGTAGCAATGGGCAGTGATTACATATGGGTCGTGGATGTTGAGGCCCCATGAGCAGAATTATGCGAATCATGATTTGGAGCCGGCAGCGATGGTCTTCGCCTTGAGGTTATAGAGACACTGCCTTCTGGGTGAGCCTTTTGTCATCTACTCAGACCACCAGAGCCTCAAATACATCTTCACTCAGAGGGATCTGAATCTGAGGTAGATGTGCTAGCTGGATTTTCTGTAGGACTATGATTTCGAGATAGTCTACACTTCAGGGAATGGCAATATAGTAGCAGATTCCCTTAGTAGGAAGTTCCAGGCTCATCTATGGAGGGAATCATCAAATCAGTTGGCTTCCCATTGGTTGAACTTGGAGGAGCGGGATGGTACTACTTTCTTGTAGTTGATGGTGTTGACTCCTTCACTCCTTGAGCGTGTGAGAGAGTCGCAGCTGGGGGATGTTGACGGCGAGGTACTGCGTGATCAGATATCCACAGGTGATGCACCCGATGATTATTCTGAAGGAGGGAATCACAAGATCATGTTCTAGGGGTGATCTATAGTACCAGTGGAGATGCAGGAGGAGGTGATGTGGGAGTTCCACACATCTCCATTAACAATAAAACTTGGTGTGGGGAAGATGTATATAGACCTTCAGCGGTAGTTTTCATGGTTTAGCATGAAGCGGAGCATAGCTGAGTTCATTTCCCTGCGGCTTACTTGTTAGTAGGTGAAGGCAGAGCATCAGGTTCCGGCAGGGTTGTTGTAGCCCCTTGATATCTCGGAGTGGAAGTGGGATGGAATATCTATGGGCTTTGTCATAGGGCTACCGCGCACAACGAAGGGCCATGATTCCATTTGGGTGATGGTGGACCGACTCACGATGTCAGTGCATGTCCTTGCCATCAGGGAGTAGAGCTCAGTGGAGAGTCTAGTGCAGTTGTACATTCAGGATATCGTCGGCCTTCATGGAGTACCCTCGACGATCATCTCCATCTGTGACGTGTGGTTTACATCGCGATTGTGGTGAGGCCTATAGGATGCATTCAGAACTCGGCTGTGGAGGAGTACATCTTTGCACCCCCAGACCAACGGATATACCGAGTGCACTATCCAGGTGTTGGATGATAGGCTTTGGGCATGGGTGTTATAATTTTTCCTGTGCTGGGAGGATCATGTTCCCTTAGGGGAGTTCACGTAAAAACACATTTACCACTCTACTATCAGCATGGCACATTTTGAGGCCCTCTATGTGAGACCTTGTAGGTCACCGTTGTGCTGGAGGGTGGTTGGGGAGACCTCCCTCGTGGTTCCAAAGTTGGTTTGGCCAACTATGGGGAAGGTGAAAGTCATTCGTGAGTGGATGAGGACGGATTAAAGAAGAAAAAATTCCTACGTAGACTATCATCACAGGCCTTCAGAGTTTGATCAGGGGGACCATGTCTTTTTTAGAGTATCCTCGTGGCATGGAACATGGAGGTTCATGCGGGGAGGAAAGCTATCCCTGAGGATTGTTGGTCCCTTTGAGATCATGCGCACGGTCGGTGAGGCTTCCTAATGTCTTGCTCTACCCCACAGCTATAGAGAGTGTATGACGCCTTCCTTGTTTCACAACTGAATAAATATGTGTATGACCCCAGGCACATTATAGACTGGGATGATCTGTACATTGAGGATGGAGCCACCATTGCAAAGCACCCAGTGGAAATTGAGGACCAGCATGAGTGGACACTGCGTGGATGGACCATTCCTTTGGTTCGTGTGCTGTGGCAGTACGGGAGGGTGCCAGAGAGCACTTGGGAATGGGAGAGCCAGATGCAGGCTCAGTATCCTGATTTGTTTTGATAGTTTTACTTCGGGGATGAAAAACCTAAAGGAGGGAATGATGTATAAACCTAGGTTTTGAGACTGTAAGACTTTGAAATTTTTTGATGTTATTCCAAAGTATGGCACTTAGAGGGTGTGGGATTCTGTGCCCTAGTGTGGCCGAAATGAAATTTTAAGTGCGTTCACACCAGACATTCCAAATAAATATAATAACTCCTAAAAGTTTTCTCATATGGTAAAAAATAGGGCACCGTAGAGTCCAGAGCAGACTTTTTACCCTATGATGGGTGTAATGTTCACGGGTGCGACCCTTCTATGGAAAACGCCACCATGGGTGGTTTGGTAATTTAGCAGACTCACCCGTGAACTTTATAACTTCTGAACGGAGGCTCGGATTAAAATTCTAAGACCGCCGTTGCACGCAGAATGTAGATTTTATCCTAGGGGTGGCATAACACCGACCCCGTCAAGAGTTAGGGTACGGGCCCACTGGTGGGGGGTTTAAGACTCAATTAATTTTAATTATTTAAGTTTCTCAACTGAAACACATCCACCCCCACCCTTATCTTCCCCTTTCATTTTCTATCAGGAAGAATCTCTATAAAAAAGAGATAAAACTCCTTCACTGTCCTCCTCCTCTCCGGCAAGGCGGCGGCAGCACTGGTGGATTACTTGTGAAGCTACGAGCTACGCCAAGCGAGGGAGGATTTTTCGTTTTTGTTTTTAATTTACACATCTTCCTTGAATTAAATTTATTGCGTTGAAATTTTGTCCAATAGTCAAACAAATACCATATATGCGTAGGGATCGATCCGAGCTTTCTAACACTCTTTTCGGATCGACTTTTTAATTCTCGGGGTGTCCGGGTTTCCCCTGGAAGTCTTACGGTGAATTTCCCCATTTTCTGGTTTTTCTAGGGGTTTCTGGTGGGCTTCAGGCGGTTTGAGACGGCGGCGGGCACGGCGGGCTCCCAAGCGGTGGCGGCGCGGTTCCTAGGTGGCGGCGGCGCAGTTCCCAGGTGGTGAAGCGGTGGATCCAGGAGGCGGAGGCGGTCCCAGGAGGTTGTGGCGGGCAGAGGACGCCGGTGCGGGGCATGACAGGGGGTCGCAGCTTGTGACCCCAAGAGGAAGACCAAGACTCGCTTTCGTCGACGGGTCTCTGCATGGGACATCGACCTCCAAGAGGGCCAGTCAGCACAGGTGGACCGCAGGTTAGCAGCTGGACTATGCGGAAGGGCCGACGGCTAGCCGGTTGTGCTGGCCAGCTGGGCTGGCCCAGGCTAGGTGGACCGGCTGGACAGGGCTGGCCCAGGCTGGGTGGACCGGGCCGGTCCAGCCCTAAGGGGTTAGCCCCTGTCTTTGGACACCCGTAACATTCACTACAGGTGTTCGTTTTGTGTGTTGTCTGCTACAGCGCAATCCTCCCTCTCCCATGTCACATCCTACACTCAGTTGTGCTTCCATAGCATCAGTACCAAAGGAAAAGATAACCCATGGAGAATCTTGATGTTATGATCCAGAACATGAATTTTTATCTTCTAAAAGGATTCATCTTCCTACAACTCCACTTCCTCCGGCTGAAAGTTCTTAGATAGATCTGAAAAGTTACATCGCAAATGAGAAACATGGAGTATGTCGTGCATAGCCCTATACCTATGTGATAATTTCAATTGATAGGAAACCTTCCTAACCCACTCCATAATGTCAAACAGAACAAAATATATCAGCAAAATGATACACGTTCAACTAATCCTCTTGTGCCCCAATCCGGGCACACGCCGTAGGAAAAAATGATCTGTGAACTTGAACTCTATAGGTCATCTTTAGTGATTGAAAAAAAATTTCGGACAAGACTACATAGTATCCATCCACTTATGAATTAACTTCAACTTCTTATAAGTCTCTTGTAACACCCCAAGCTTTCACGATACTCTTCTCTTTCAATAATACAATAGCTTGCATTGTACACAACTTTGAGATTTTAACACACCACAACCAATCAAACTAGCCGTTATGAATAGTAATACCTACTTTTTGAAATTCTATTAATTTATCTTTCAAAATGGACTTATTTTTTGGATTCGTAATATCAAATTTAGCCTAAGATGAAATTTTGGAACTTTTCGGATAACTTTTATATTTTGATGAATAGTGAAAACTACTAAATTTTAATAAAAAACAACTTTTTTAATCAAAATAATTAATAGTGATAAATTATAATATTGAGTGGTTTTAAAGTACAATTAGAAAATAATTTTACCATTTTATTCAATGGTGGTCGTTAAAAATAATTACACTTTGAAATTGGACATAAACAATTGTCATCTTTTGATATATATTGTTTCTTAAAAACACGCTATTTGTTGTGACAGCGGGAATTATTTATTAAATTAATTAATTAAAATTATATGTTTGTAATTTTTTAAAATAGACATAATTTTTGAATTCATATTATCAATTATAGCTTAGGGTAAATTTTTGGTATTTTTCTGAAAAACATCCATTTTTGATGAATAGTGAAACCACTAAGTGGTAGTTAAAAAACTGATTTTTCATTTAAATGAAACCTTACCACTTCTGTGAATTGAATTTCAAAAATCAGACATACAAAATTATCATTAGGAATTAAAATTTGGTTCAATGGGATTAAAATAATTTTTTCTAAATAGAAAATTTTAAGTTTTATTAATCGCGATTAAAGGTAATTAGTGGAATTTAAGGTAAAAATGACATTATAAAAATATAAAAATATCTTGACACTTGTCATACACTTATTGTATGAGTCATGGACGACCAATACAATACATGGGTCAACTTGGGGACCCCATGGAGCCCCTTTGGTAAGAAAATGACATTAAGAACTTTTTATTTAAAATTAAAATAAAATTGTCACAAACATGTGTTGTTTAAAAAAACAATAATTACATGGGGTTATATAAGTCACCATTTCGACTATAAATATTAATTGGAAATCTAAACAAATTTCCTAAATCATGATAATTTTTTTATAATTTTAAGACATTAAATTAATTAATGTTTTTATGTCACCATGATGATGCAGTGATTACCTCATTAATTAACGATTTAAATAAAATAAAAAGATAATGTAAACTCTAAGACATACACATGTCAAAAACCTATTGTATGAGTATATTTAGAACCCTTATCACCCTATCTTAGAAATATATAATTGTGGGACCTTTGAAATCCGAAAATCATCTCATAATAAAGTAACATTTCATGAGTTTCCAAGAGTGTCCCTCCTCTCCTCTTATAAAAGGCCCCCACCACTACCACCTTATTCACACCATCAAAGCCATTTGGCTCGGCCAACCTCTGCCAAAATACTCTATAAACTTCCCTATCTTACTCCTAGAAGCCTCACTTTGGGCATAATTCTTCCCAAGGAAGCTTTTGGCTCAAATCAAAAAAAGAGTTACCTGATTTTAAAGTAATGTCTTCTCTTGTGTTATTTTGTTTTATTTTTCTTCTCCAATCCACCAAACTATTTTTATTCCTTTACTTTGTAACAACACCAGTATCTTCAATATACTAGTATGTTGTTATGATAAGTATTCTAGCTACACTTACACAAACCTTCGTCTAATGGTTAAAGAAGGTACGGTTTCCGTGGATGGCGAATTACTGCCTCACGAAACGATGATTGTTCTATCTTATCCTACCACCTCTCATGGTGGCCATTATGATGGAACTATATTTATTTATGACATATATTATATTTATTCCATATCTATTATTCTTTATTTTACATTTAAAATATATCTTTATGCTTTTCATGTTGTGAAAATGCTATAATTTGATTTGAGGAAGTGCGGACTACCGCCCCCTCAAAGTGATTTGAATCGTTAATGCCATATGTGGGACGTATAAAGGATGTATTAAGTGATATTATATATGATATTATACTGAAATTATAATATAACATTATATAATTATTTTTCATTCCATTAAAATACGAAATAGAAATGAAAGTAGCGTTCATGTGTACGTACGGCTTACTGTCTCCATGAACGGTGCATTTCATTTCTTACCTCTAAATGTTGTGTAATATTATAAAGGCAAGTAAATACTGGATATATATGATATATATGATATCTAAATCATGAATATAGCTCTGTATGTAATGGATATTTTACCACATGATCAACATGTAATTATAATAAGTTTATTTTTGACCCTAGTACCAAAGATCGACAAAACGACCGTTATTAACTTAAATAATTACATAATGTTCATAACATGGTACTAAGTGATATAAGAGGAATAATGAACTTGAAAAAGGTTCTTAAGAATGTATATATTAACTCTAGTTTATTATCCAGGAGGTTAAAGAACGATCGAGTCAAATCGGACACGAGGTAAGGGAACTTCTTAACCCAATTTTCATTCTTTGGGTTAATCTCCTACTTTCAAATTATGTCATGATATTATTATGTAATATCTTGTATTTATACTTTCTTTATGTGTAATTATAGTGAATACACATAATAGATCTATTTTATTTAAAAATTATAATTTTAAGGGACTTCGTCTCAATCTCCTTTCATTGAGGCATATTTTGTTTTATACACAACTTTATTTTATAGGGTGTATAAACCCCTTTGACTTTTAGGTTTATTCAAAAGGAATCTTTTTTATAAGAAGCATTTTACTAAACGAAAAAAAGGAATTTTGTTTTGTCTTACGTATGTGGAGACAACGACATCTCTGCCGCCATGACCATTAATTTAGTTCCGGGTTCCTCTACAAGCCATAAATTTTTATTAAATGAAAAATAATTACATAGTTTTAATTTTCTTTTATTTTGGTATTGAAAATGGTTTTGAAAATGTTTTTATTATATCAATGTGTTGTATTAATATATTGTCATTGAAATGTGGAAATGTTATGTTTCCTTTATGCATGTTTTATGTGATACGATTATGTTATGGTTTATGATATGTTTAAACCTGTTCATATGAGGAATGCATTGGACTTAATAAGTGACGGGTGGAGACCTCTATAGCTCCTGGATACATTGGTAGGTCTCGTGAGAAAAAATAGTGTCTTGGCACGAGGCCTTGACAAAATCTTATTTGTAGTCTTGGAACGAGGCCTTGAAAACGTGGTTATGATAGTCTGTCATTATGCATTATATCATTATGAAAGTGATTATTGATATTGCATGTGATTATCCAACTAGTAGAATATCCATGTGAATAAGTAAATGGAATTATTTCATTTTATTTTTTCCATATTATTCTGATGTTCAAGTTTAAAATGATTTTGTTTTAGTTATACATTGCCTTAAATGTTAATGTTTATTCAAGAATTCTTCCTCTATATTGTTATCCTTACTGAGCATCTAAGATCACCCCTTTCAATGTTTTAATTTTTCCAGGATGTAACGAAGTATTTTAGGAATGACCTGCAGGGATAGTCTGAAGGAGATATGAGTGTGGAAAATGGAGACTATGTTACTGTAGTTTTTCACTATATGATGTAATATAACATTTATGAATGTATCTAGTTTTTCCAAGGCTACTAAACTAATCGATCTTTCGAGACATGATCTTTTGTGATCATGCCGATGTTACGTAATAATGCACCAACTCTGGGTAACTTGGGTTGTGGCGTTATAGTTGGTATCAGAGGGTGTTTAGTACTAACCTTGGAATCTAGATTTAGATAAAATCTGATTAGAGAACATAGACCTAAGATAAAATTTGAGGATTAGTATAGAAGAACTTCCTAGAATTTTGGTATTATAGAGATTTTGTGTGTTTTCCGAGCAATACATCCCTAACTAGATACGAGAAGGTAGAGGCGGCTCTGGCATAGATGTACCTAGGGGTAGAACCCGAAAACACCTCTTTGAGCTAGACTCGAACGGAAACTGGTGCACGACAACGGGACTTGCTGCACCCTTGGTTACGACACTCCCGGGGGATATGCTTAGGATAATTCAATTTTTATTTACATACCATTATGAAGGGTTTATGAGTATATACTTCCCCAAAGAAAACATTTCTATGATTATAGTTCAATTTATGTTAAGTGTTTTACAAGTATGGAATTTTTTATTTTGATTCACAAATTAATCTATTTTATGCCATTGTTTAGAAATGGTGTCTAGTGGGAGGAATGGAAATTGTATCAATGCATGCACTCCGTGTAGGGATTTCCCTCCTACTCAAGATAATTATTGTGGAGCTGGAGATACAACTGGTGCTGATCAACTTATTACCATACGGGGAGAACTCACTCTGGTTATGAATAATAACCTTACTCATATGGAGCACCATGGTCTGCAACATGGAGGATCAATGTTAGACCATTTCATGAGGAAACAACCACCAACAATTAATGGGGGTTCAAATCCATTAGTAACTACGCAATGGATAAAATCCTTAGAGAAAATATTCCACGCCTTGGGGAGTAGCGAAAGGGAGAAGTTTGTCATGGAAGTTTACTGCCTCACTGGAGATGTTGATCAATGGTGGTCATTGATTTAAAAAACAAAGGAAGATGATGAAGTATCAAGTCGGTAATGGGGGGAGTTTAAGGAAATTTTCTTAGAAAAATACTTTCCACATGACCATCGAGCAGATATGGAAAGGCAATTTCTGAGTCTGAGGCAGAAGGAGGATGAAAATGTCGCAAAGTCTAAGGATAACTTTACAAGGTTAGTGAGGAATGCTCCAGATTATAGACGTAACCCAATAAGTAAGATTTATCATTTGATTGATGGGTTAAAACCATTTCTCTTTCGAGAATTAGCCTCACAATCCTTCTCGTTGTACGAAGATATTGTCTTGTGTGCTATCAAGACGGAAGAGGAATTCTCTAAGTCTTGTGACTTTAAAGAAAAGAAACAAAAGAATAGATCTTCTGATCAATATCGAAATGGAAATAAGGGGAAGAAGGGAAAAGTTGAATATCAATCCTGCAATAAATATTGGAAGAAACACCCTGGTACATGCTTGAAGGGAATGAGAGTCTATTACAAGTGTGGTGAAAAAGGCCACCAAGCTCATGATTGCAAGGTAAAGAAAGTTTCTATCAATGTGGAAGACTATAATTGTAGAGAGATGGGACATTATGAAAATGAATTTCCTAAGAGTCAGGGGAACATACCTCAAAAGAGGCCAAGGGATCAAGGCCAAGCTTATGCTACCACTACTGCTGTGGTTGAAGCTCTGAAAGACGTGGTGGAAGATATTTAATGGTTTCCTCATGTTTAGAAAATTCATTATTTGATTCTGGATCATCACATTGTTTCATATCATCCCAGTTTTCTAAGAAAATTAGATATTTCCAATTTTATTTAACAAGAGAATTGTTAGTCAAAACTCGTAAGGGAATTATCATTGTAACAAAGTTTTGTGAATCAGCCCCCATTAGAACACATAAATGTTCTTTATCCTCTGATCTAATTTCCATAACTATGATTTAGTTTGATATAATCCTTGGTATGGATTGGATTTCGAACTATGATGCAAATATTTATTGCAAGAAGAAGGAGGTTACGATTCTTTATGATGATGATAAGGAAAACCTTATTTTTAGAGAAGAATCGCCACAACCTAATTCTTATTTAGATCCACCCCCAGTAGCTCAGCTAAATTTAATTATTGGGGAGGAAGATAATGAAATGACTAAGGGCGAGGAAAGTAATGTTCAAATAGAGGATGTACCTATTGTGAAAGAACATGTAGATGTGTTTTCGGAAGATTTACATGGACATCCTCCAGAACGAGAAGTTGAGTTTTCCATTGATTTAATTCCTGGATGAAGGCATATATCAAAGACCGATTATAGAATGGTCACCATGGAATTATTTGAACTAAAGAAACAACTATAAGAATTGAGTAATAAGGGATTCATTCACCCTAGTGTGTCTCTATGGGGAGCCCGTGTCCTTTTTGTTAAGAAGAAAGATGGTTCTATGAGGTTGTGCATTGACTACAGGGAGATCAATTCCATAACAATAAAGAACAAGTATCCACTACCTCACATTGATGATTTATTTGACCAACTGCATGGAGCTCAATACTTTTCAAATATTGACCTTCAATCTGGATACCATCAGTTCTGTGTGAAGAAGGAAGACATTCTGAAGACATCATTTCGAACAAGGTATGAACATTACGAGTTTATAGTAATGCCTTTTGGATTGACTAATGCACCCTCTGTATTCATGGATCTAATGAATTGAGTTTTCAAGGAATATCTTGATGAATTTTTGGTGGTATTTATTGATGATATCTTGGTATAATCCAAAATCTATGGAGATCATGAAAATTAATTGCGCATTATCTTGAAGACTCTTAGAAGGCATGAATTATATGAGAAGTTAAGAAAGTGTGAATTCTGGCTTCAGGAGATTTCTTTTCTTGGCCATATTGTCTCTAAGGATGGAATTTCTATTGATCCTTCTAAGACCAAGGCAATCCATGAATGGCCATCACTGATGAGTAGTACTGAGGTACACTGCTTTATTGGTTTTGTAGGTTATTATCGACGTTTTGTCCATAATATTTCCCGATTGGCTAACCCATTAACGAAGCTCACACATAAAGGGGTTAAATTTGTTTGGAAAAAAGAGTGTGAAGAATGTTTTGAAGAACTAAAGAAAAGATTAGTCAATGCTCCTATATTGACCCTACCATCATGGAATGATGGGTTCGTTATTTATAGTGATGCATCATTGAAAGGACATGGTTGTGTCCTTATAAAGAATGATAGGGTTATTTCCTATGCATCACGACAGCTAAAAATTCATGAGAAGAACTATCCTACTATTGATCTCGAGTTAGATGCTGTAATCTTTTCCTTGAAGATATGGAGACATTATCTCTATGGTGAAAAATGTGGGATATATAACGATCATAAGAGCTTGAAATATATTTTCTCACAAAAATAACTCAACATGAGGCAAAGGAAATGGCTTGAACTACTCAAGGATTATGATTGAACAATACACTACCACTCAGGTAAGGTAAATAAGGTTGCAGATGCTTTGAGTAGAAAAGATCATGGAGTTTTAAACATTATGAGAGTGGAAAGGGATCCTATTTTCATGGATCTAGTAAAGTTGGTTATGGGAATCACCATGGAGGGTGAGCCATTAAAACATTTTCAAATGGTTGCCAAACCATTTTACTAGAAAGGATAATGTGTTCTCAGGCCGATGATGAAGAGTTGAAAAAGAAGATTAATGCTGTGAATGATGGATGATTGAGTGACTTTGTGTGTGAAGATGGAATTTTGAAATTTCGGAGGAGACTTTGTGTTCGTGATATACATGATTTAAAGGGGGGATTTTTGGATGATTCTCCTAGTTCCAATTTCTTTACACACCATGGGATCACCAAAAGGTATAGAGATTTAAAAGGGACATTTTTGGCGGGACAACATAAAAAGGGAGATTGCTGATTTTGTGTCAAGATGTATGGTTTGTCAACAAGCGAAAACTCGAAGGCAACTGCCTGGTGGAGTATTGCAACCTCTTACCATACCTGAGTGGAAATGGGATAATATTACAATGGACTTTGTCTTGGGACTACCAAAGACTCCTAGAAGGAATGACGCAATATGGGTCATTGTTGATCGTCTCATGAATTCAGCACATTTTATTGCTATAAGAGAAGATCTACCACTTGAACGTCTATCAAGACTATATATTAAGGAATTTGTGAGACTTCATGGAGTACCCCTGTCGATTTTCTTGGATTGTGATCCCCATTTTACATCAAGATTCTGGAAAAGTCTTCGGAAGGCCTTGGATACTGAACTTCGTTTGAGCACTGCTTACCACCCTCAAACTGACGGACAATAAGAACAAACTATTCAAACCGTAGAAGACATTTTGAGATCATTCTCACTTGACATTCATGGTATGTGGGATCAATATTTACCACTTGTAGAATTTTCCTATAACAATAGCTTCCATTCAAGTATTCGGATGGCACCATATGATGCGTTATATAGAAAGAGATGTCGCACACCAACCTATTGGGATGACTTTGGTGAAATAAAACTTGTAGGCCCAGAACTGGTGGGGGAAACAATGGAAAAGGTGAAGGTAATCCAAAACCACATCAAATTAGCTCAAAGTAGGCAGAAGAGCTATGCTAACAATCGAAGGAAGGAGTTGGAAATTTAGGTAGGAGATCATGTTTTCATGAAGGTATCTTCATGGAAGGGAGTTATTCTTTTCGGTAAGAAGGGTAAAAAAAGTCCCAGGTACATCGGACCCTTCAAAATTCTAGAATGAATTGGGGTTGTAGCTTACTGTTTGTCAATTCCACCAAGTCTCTCCAAAGTTCATGATGTATTTATTCCACATATCACTGTTGAGAAAATACATGCTTCACCCAACGCATGTACTCACCTATGAGGAATTAGAACTGGAACCCGATATGTCTTATTGCGAAGACCCGTCAAGATTCTTGATACAAGAGAACAAGTGCTAAGAAACCGAATGACTCGTCTGGTAAAAGTTCTATGGAGAAACCATAAGATGGAGGAGGAAATGTGGGAACCCAAGGAACATATGATGAAGAATCACCTGAGTCTTTTGATACAGTGATATTATATGAAATTGCAAGGACACAATTTATTGAAGGTGGGGAGAATTTAACACCCCATTCTTTCACGACATGCTTCTCTTTCAATAATGCAATAGCTTTCATTGTACGCAACTTCGAGATTTTAACACACCACAACCAATCAAACTAGCCGTTATGAATAGTAATACCTACTTTTTGAAATTTTATAAATTTTATCTTTCAAAATGGACTTCATTTTTGGATTCGGAATATCAAATTTATCCTAAGGTGAAATTTTGGAACATTACGGATAAATGTTATATTTTGATTAATAGTGAAAATTACTAAATTTTAATAAAAAACTACTTTTTTAATCGAAATAATTAATAGTGATAAATTATACTATTGAGTGGTTTTAAAGTATAATTAGAATATAATATTAACATTTTATCTAATTTTTGTAATTAAAATTAATTTCACTTTGAAATTGGACATAAACAATTGTCAATCTTTTGATATATATTGTTTCTTAAAAACACGCTATTTGTTCTGACACTGGTAATTAATTATTATATTAATTAATGAAAATTGTATGTTTGGAATTTTTTAAAATAGATATCATTTTTAATTCGGAATATCAATTATATCATAGAGTGAATTTTTGTTATTTTTCTGAAAAACGTCAATTTTTGATGAATAGTGAAACCACTAAGTGATAGTTAAAAAACCGATTTTTCGTTTAAATGAAAATTCACCATTTCTCTGAATTTAATTTCAATAATCCTACATACATCATTGTCATTAGGAAGTAAAATGTTGTTTAATGGGATTAAAATAATTTTTTTGTGAATAGTAACTTTTAAGTTTTATTAATCGCGGTTAAAGGTAATTAGTGAAATTTAAAGTAAAAATGATATTATAAAAATATAAAAATATCTTGACACTTGTCCTACACTTATTTTATGAGTCATGGCCGACCAATACAATCCATGGTTCAACTTGGGGACCCCATGGAGCCCCTTGGGTACGAAAATGACATTATGAACTTTTTATTTAAAGTAAAAATAAAATTGTCACAAACATGTGTTGTTTTACGAAAACAATTATTACATTGGGTTATATAAGTTAAAGTTTAGACTAGAAATATTCATTGGAAATATAAAAAGATTTCATACATCATGATATATTTTTATAATTTTTAGTCATTAAATAAATTAAATTTTTTATGACACCATGATGATGCAGCGATTACCTCATTAATTAATGGTTTAAATAAAATGAAACGATAATGTAAAATATAAGACATAAACCTGTCAAAACCTATTGGATGAGTATATGTCGAACCCTTATCACCTTATATTCGAAATATATAATTTTGGGACCTTTGAAATCTGAAAAATCATCTCATAATAATGTAACATTTCATGAGTTTCCAAGAGTGCCCCTCCTCTCCTCTTATAAAAGGCCCCCACCACTACCACCTTATTCACACCATCAAAGCCATTTTTATCGTCCAGAATCTTCCCAAATACTCTCTCGACTTCCCTCTCTTACTCCTAGAAGCCTCATTTTGGGCATAATTCTTCCCAAGGAAGCTTTTGGCTCAATTCAAAAAAGAGTTTCCTGATTTTAAGGTAATGTCTTCTCTTGTGTTATTTTGTTTTATTTTTATTCTCCAACCCCATAAACTCATTTTATTACTTTATTTTGTAACAACACCAGTATCTTCAATATACTAGGATGTTGTTATGAAAAATATTAGATATAAACATACACACACCTCCATCTAATGGTTAAAGAACATACAGTTTCTGTGGATGGCGAATTACTGCCTCACGAAACGATGATTGTTCTATCTTCTCCTACCACCTCTCATGGTGGCCATCATGATGTAAATATATTTATTTATGATATATATTATATTTATTTCCTCTCTATGCTTCGGTATTTTACATTTAAAACATATCTTTATTCTTGGAATGTTGTGCAAATGCGATAATTTCATTTGAGGAAGTGTGGACTACCGCCCCCTCAAAGTGATTTGAATCGTTAATGCCATATGGGGGACGTATAAAGGATGGAGTAAGCGATATTATATATGATATTATACTGTAATTATAGTATAACTTTATATCATTGGTTTTAATTCCATTAAAATACAAAATAGAAATGAATGTAGCGTTCTTGCGTACGTACAGCTAACTGTCTCCATGAACAATGCATTTCATTTCCTACCTCTAAATGTTATGTAATATTATAAAAGGCAAGTATATACTGGATATATATGATATATATGATATATAAATCATGAATATAATTATGGATTTAATGTATATTTTACCACATGAACAACTTGTAATTATAAGAAGTTTATTTTTGACTCAAGTACCAAAGATCGACAAAACGACCGTTATTAACATAAATAATTACATAATGTTCATAACATGGTAATAAGTGATATAAGAGGAATAATGAACTTGAGAAAGGTTCTCATGAAAGTATAAATTATCTCTAGTTTTTTTTCGAGGAGTTTAAATAATAATCGAGTCAAGTCGGACACGAGGTAAGGGAACTTCTTAACCCAATTTCCGTTCTTTGGGTTAATCCCCAACTTTCAAATTATGTCATGATATTATTATTTCATATCTTTTATTTGTAATTTCTTTATGTGTACTTATATTTAATACACATAATAGATCTATTTTATTTAAAAATATATATTTGTAAGGGACTTCGTCTCAATCTCCTTTCATTGAGGCATATTTTATTCTATACACAACTTTCTTTTATACGGTGTATAAACCCCTTTGACATTTACGTTTATTCAAAAGGAATATTTTTTATACGAAGCATTTTACTAAAAAAGGGAATGTTTTTTTTCGTACGTATGCGGCGACAACGACTTCTCCTCCTCCATGACCATTATTTGAGTTTCAGCTTCCTCTACAAGACATAACTTTTTTTAAAAGAAAAATAATTACAATGTTTTAATTTTCATTTATTTTGGTATTGAAAATGTTATTGAAAATGTTTTTATTATATCAATGTGTTGTATTGATATCTTGTGATTGAAATGTGGAAATGTTATTTTTCCTTTATGCATGTTTTATGTGATACGATTATGTTATGGTTTATGATATGTTTAAACCTGTTCATATGAGGAATGCATTGGACTTAATAAGTGATGGGTGGAGCCCGCTATTGCTCCTCGATGCATTAGTAGGTCTCATGAGACAAACTAGTGTCTTGGCACGAGGCCTTGACAAAATATTATTTGTAGTCTTGGAATGAGGCCTTGGCTACGTGGATATGATTGTCTATCATTATGCATTCCATCTTTATGAATGTTGTTATTGATATTTCATGTGATTATTCGACTAGTAGAATATCCATGTGAATAAGTAAATGACATTATTTAATTTTATTTTTTCCATATTATGCTGAAGTTCATGTTTAAAAGGCTTTTGTTTTTGTTATACATTGCCTTAAATGTTAATGTTTAATCATAAAAGCTTCCACTATGTTGTTATCCTTACTGAGCATCTGAGATCACCCCTTTCAATGTTTTAATTTTTCCGGGATGTGAAGAACTATTTTAGGAAGGACCTGTAGGGATAGTATGAAGGGGATATGAGTGTGGAAAATGGAGACTTTGTTATTGTAGTTTTTCACTTTATGATGTAATGTAACATTCATGAATGTATCAAGTGTTTCCAAGTCTACTAAACTAATCAGTATTTCGAGACATTATATTTTGTGATCATGCCGATGTTATGTAATAATGCACCGACTCTGGGTAACTGGGGTCGGGGCGTTACATCTCTGGCACAAGACGTGGTCCCATTAAATCTACCTCACAAGCCTCCAGTGATTACAGGGGTGATCTAAATGGACTACGGTACGATGCCTCCAACAGTTCCTTCCCTATAAACGCTTCGAATTTTGTATTTTAGGAAAATTAAACCATTGGAATATAATTCTCCCAAGTTCCCCCAAAGTCTCTGATTCGTGCTCATTGTATGACTTCTAGCACCTATATCTTACGCTTTGACTGACCATCAGTCTGATGTTGGAATGTTGTGCTCATAAGCAACTATGTACCCAGTTCCATATGAAAACTCTACAAAAAATAAGACATAATATGGGTATCCCTATATGGAATGATAAAACAAGGGCCACCATTAAGTTGTACCACCTCATGAATATACATCTTCCCAATCACATCAACACTGAAGGTCTCCTTGATCTACAACAAGTGATTGACCTTCATAAGTAGTTCAACCACCACACACACGGCTGTGTTACTACTAGGTGACCTTGGTAAACAAGTCAAAATATCCATCGTGATGTCATCTCATTTCCACTCTGTAATAGGTATCTATTGTAAAATCTCGGATGACGGCTGAGGGTCTTCCTCCACATGCTTACATGTGGAACACCTCATAACAAAACCAGCCAACTCTCTCTTCATACCTAGCCATCATTATTGATGGAACATGTCGCAAAACATCATGTTAACTATAGGATGCACTACCCATGCTGATGAATGAAACTACAATATCAACTCCTCACATATGTCCAACGAAACCCAAACACGTCCATGGATATACAAGATCTCATCATCACCTAACATCTAACTAGTTGGAGGATCCTCACTTTATACACTCTCCCATAAGACTAGTCCTTAAGAATCTGATAGTTTTAACATCCTCATTATGCTCAAGAGGGTAGAAGTAACAACTAAGTTAGAAGGGAATTTCTGTCACTGACTATTGTGCACCTCCTCATGCATCTCAGATAACAATTCCAAAATTTGTCACTTTTTACTTGTCTCTCACACTACATTCATCTCATTCCTCCTTCTCAGTGCATTAGCCACATCATTTCCTTTTCTATGTGTGTATTCAAGGTCAATGTTGAAATACAGAAGGTATTCCACATACCTTTGTTACCTTATATTTAGATCACGCTGAGTAAATATTCAATTAATACTTTTTGGAATGTGTACACAACAAAATGATACCACAATAAGTAATGTATCTAATAGAGTAATTCATGAACAACTGTGGAAAACATGAGATCATGCGTCCTGTGGGTTTTCTCTTGTTTCCTCAACTATTGAGACTCGTACACCATGACTCCATCCCCCTGCATAAGCGCTGCTCATATACTGATACCAGATCCCTTGCAGTACATAGTGTAACTCTTGACCGGGTCTATAAAAATTAGTATTTTTCCTTATTTTAATCTCCCTTTATGCTCCATAAATGTCATCTGGTAAGAATATTACCGAAGGTACATCCCAACCATCATTATCACCCCTTTCTCGGTGCTTCTATGTGTGAGAAATCATTGATTAAACTCATATACTAACTAGCTAACCCTAGAAAACTGAGAACATCGAATACGTTATTGGGTTGCTCTCGGGTATCTACTGCACTACCTTTCTCTAAGACCGCCGATACTATTATCATCGAGATGGCGTGACCCAGTAATTGAATCTGATCCATCCAAAAGTGGCACTTTGTTAGCATAGAATATAACAGATGCTATCTCAGTGTAGTCAAACTGATCTCAGAATGGTTGTCATAGTCATGTCGATTTTGATTATATGCCAAGATATCATCCATTAAAACCACCACAATTGAATCCCTGTAAGGATGGAAAACTCGTTTCATCAGCCCATGACATTTTATGTTATGTTCATGAGACCGAACGACATAACCAGATACTCATATATACCTTACCTACTACGAAAAGCAGTATGAGGAATGTCTAATGGTTGAACATGTACCATGTGATATCTTGAGCTTAAGTTGATTTTTTTGAACATCCAGCCTCCTCAATGTGGATTAAAAATGTCATCTATCAGTGGAAATGAATTTCAATTTTTATCCATCAGCTGCATAATTCTTTGATAGTCCATGAATAGAATCAGTGTACCATCCTCATTTTTCACAAAAAGTACTACAAAACCTTAAATAAAATAATTGGTGAGGATAAAACCATTTTAAACTAAATTATGTAGTTTCCAATTGAGTTCGTGTAACTTCTTCTTAGCCATCATTTAATGAGTAGTGTACACCGGTACATCCCCTAGAACTAGATCGATAGAGAACTCTACCTCTCTTACCAGAGGTAGGTATAAAAAATCATTAGAGAAGACGTCCCTGAAATGATCAACCACTGGAGGGAAATACATGTGAAATGTTCCCTGGTCAACTAGATATAAAAAAGAAATATGTTATTTCATCCATCTCAACCTGTGTTTATTGGATCCAACTCAGCTTTCCTAGACATCCCACTCTCCCTTGTATAGAAACAATCCTCCTTCTGGTCACGTAAAATTCAAACTCCTGTGATATAAATCAAAAACTTCTTGAAATGAGACTAACCAGTCCATTATAGTGTGAAATAAAATCCAATAATCTCGATGTCATATAGATCCCTAATTATGTGACACCCACAAACCATACGGGGGAAATCCTTAAACTGATACACACCTACCATTTATATTTGTAATGGATTATATATTGTCCTAACACCACCATAAAATAAAATAAGGATCCCAAGACTCTCTACAAAAGGAACATATTTTATTCGATGTAAATCCCTTGTATCAATGAGTGAATAAGATAAAATAGAGCCTAGTTGAATGATACCTCTACCCATAGTAGGTCTGGGATCCTACTTTAGCTGGGTCTATTTTACTGCAAACATTTTAACTATACCGCAGACCTAAGAAATGGCCTCTCTACCATGACTTCAACTACCATGCTATCGTTTAGATCCATGGGTCTTTCAACCACATCCATGAACACCACCTTGGCTTGAACCACCTGACATGATCCAATTCAATGATTGGTGAGAATCTATAAACCCTGCTCTGGAACATGGAGTCCGTGTAGAACCTCTCTCACTAGATAGTGTTGGAAACACCATTTAGAAGCATTATATATGGCATATATTTCCTCAAGCACGACACTCGACTAGGTTATTCGGGCATTGTGGTCTCATATGACCAGCTCCGGCACACATGTAGCACGTCACCTTGATACGAGAATAAACATTTTGACTGCTTGTAACAACAAGGGAAACACCATACTGTGCTTTTTGATCCTAGCCGAGACGATAACAGATCCTTCTGTCGAACCACCGTAGTTCGCACCTCCATCTTCACATAGATTACATTCTTTAATCAATGCATAATTCAAAATTGATTATATAAAAAGAAACTTGAAAATTTTCCCCTATGATACGATGTAATTCCTGAGACCATCCATAAATCTCATATCCCTCAATGTCTCATCACCCATCAATATAGTTGTTAATCTCTAATGCTCAGTGAACACCTGATCTATATCGGCCCCAAGCATCTCAGGAAAATTGTTGTTATAGTAGACTGTATGAAAATATCCCCATGCCATGTCCCAATGGCGCTTTGTCATTATGATAACTTCCCACCACATCTTGCCCAAATCAGGAAATATATATGTTGCGAGCTTGAAACTCCTATCGTGAGGCATCTTTATATTCATGATGATCATAATAATGGACTCCATGCATGACTCTACATATTGTGGTCCACCATCCCCTAAAAATGTAGTCAGATGATGCTGCTGAAAAACTCACATATGATCTGCCATTGATAGGGTTGGATGATGTACTCCCTGTAAGGTCTGAAAAAACCATTGAATGCCATAAAAAACTATGCATCTGCAACATTATCTGGTATAATTGATGGTGTCGTGACTGGAACAACACAAGGATCAAGTAGTTTTCCATGGCCTAAAATCTCTGGGTTATGAACATTTCCACTCTCTTGGTGTACTTCTAGAGGGTGTCATGGGGGAATTTCTCTATAATGTCAAGAATACACACAAAAATATAAGTTCATTCATCATGGAACTCAGTTCAAGAGCGCAAGAACAAAAGAAGATAAGAAGTGCCTATTAATTTCACAAAAGATTAGTACATGGCATGTAGGTACCATACATGATAATTAAACTTAATCCATTACATGGCCATGTACTGCCGCCTTCTTGGGCATGTAAACACCCTTGGTACATGATGTGTCGAGCTAACACACGACTTATCCCCTTAAACTATCAAATGGAATTGTAACATCAATTTCCATGGTCATGTAAACATCCAAGGAACGTGGTGTGTACGGAATACCATAGTGTGTAATAATGTTATCCCTCCTTGACATATACTTTTACATATCTAGAGCCACATGATTATACTTAGGAAAAACTAGCCTAGGTTTACATAAGTTACACAAGGTGTTCTGATCAAAACAAAACAACTCGTGTTTTCTCTCACAGGGTTGGTGACACCGTCATCTACCACACTACTTGTACATAGAGTGAACATTATGTTCTTGAAAAAGTCCTTTTCATCCCAAACAGAAGAACACCTGGCATGTGATCATAGGTCCACATGTCATGTTGTGTCGGTTTCTAGATATCAAGAACCCAAAACATCCTCTAAACCCCTATTTTTTTAATATAATGAAATGCGGTCCCATATTACAATATGGGGGGCCATACTCCCCGAAAATAGAATCCTAGAATCCATATAGAGCACATACAAAACATTTATATCCCATGCCCAAAAAATTATCCACCTAATTCTGATCAAACGGAGCCCATACTCCACAGGGACCAAAGCTTGACATTCATAAAATTCAACCATAACACATACCAATACAACTAACATAATAGTATGCATATAAATCAATGTACCTATCACTAAGTCATGCATATCTTGCACATTATCTATCAAAATAGCATGAAATATGTAATTCTCTCTACAAGGCATTGTAAGAATGCTTGGCATGTGATTTCTAACAAGTGCATATATAATGAATGAGATAAAATACCATCACCTCATTGGGTTTCGAAACAATATAACCAAACTGATATCAATAATATCATCACAAAACAAGTGTGTCACCCAATAGTGAAATTGGATCAACTGTAATTGCTCAAAATCCCAAAAATACAATTTCATTCAAGGTAAATTAGTAATACCCTACACCCGGGGTAGCGACTCCCTAGCATAGCTTAGTTCCAAATCTCTTTCATTTACAACTCTCCCTATCATCACAAAATAATAAATAAAACTAGAAAATAATTTCCTTTAATACAAAATTGTAACATCCCAGATCCCGAAGCCCCTCAACTAGTTCCATGTACCCGATTGGCCACATGGCCTCAAGTGCATTTCCTCAAAAACCAGAGGCCGATGACTAGCAGCGAGGTATTGTGGTGTGAATGTGGGGGAATTTTTCCCTTATTGGTAGATTGTAACACATAGGAATAAATAATAGTACAATATTGGAAGTAGTAAACAATATACAACTAAAATAAATTGTTAAAGACTCATAAGATAAATTAAAACACATAATTTCATACAAAGGAATATTAAATTTGTTATGTTCTAAGAAAGAATCCAAAATAGGTATATTGTATTATTTCACAATATATGTTATAAAATAAATGGAAAAAAGGAAACTAAAAAGTATCACAAGGCTCCGCTTGATCCCACAATCTCTTTATCCTAAAAAGCATCAGAAGAACCTATAGATGGGCGCTTCCCCTTATCGACACCTGAAAAAATATATTTTTTTGGGCCTAAAATCATGACCCAAATTGGTTGTGAGAAATAAATCTCAGAATGAAACCACCTGAGATCTTTTTCGATCTCTCAGCGTGTATTTTCAACAAGTAGTTTAAAAAAGGAATATAATTAAACTAGGAAGTACCCACAAGTAAAAAGGCTTACAAATCATATTTTCCATTTCCATTTATTATGTTCAGTTCAACCATTCAATTAAATTAAATTCATTATGTCTCGAGATCCAGAACGATCTTCTTAATCCCTTATATAAGAATGATGAACAGATACCTCATATATTTATGTAAAAAAATTTGAAGACTGAATGAAATCTTGTTCTTTGACTTTCAAGACAAGTCATTATTCATTCCATTACAATATTCAATTCAACATATTTTCCACAGACATAAAAAAATAATGCCCATAGGAATAACAAATCATTACTCATAGGCATAAAAAAATCTTCCCCGTAGACATGAAAAATCCTTTGTCTTAGGAATAACATATTTTAACCCACAGGTATAGAATTCGACATGGTCGAGCCTAGTATATCAATATTTTATCATAAAAGACAACAAATTTAAATTTCATTATTACGTGGTTATCATAATAACAATTCACATGGGCATAATACAATCAAGTTTCAAGTTAATTAAACTATCACAAGGATTAAAAAAATTTACTCACATGGGAAATCCATATCCAAATCCTAATGTATTGTAAAAATTATATGGTTTAAAAAAATATACTCACATGGGCTGTTAATATATTAAAAGAAAACATGTTAATTAAATGATCACAAGGAT
The DNA here is from genome assembly GCA_963277665.1 of Viscum album. Classification (NCBI taxonomy): domain Eukaryota; kingdom Viridiplantae; phylum Streptophyta; class Magnoliopsida; order Santalales; family Viscaceae; genus Viscum; species Viscum album. The sequence continues at coordinate 1,353,767,935 of OY728158.1, read as the reverse complement.
GAATCAATTGTCATGTCCCATAAGAAACATTCAATTAACGAATTTCATTTTAGAAAAACCCAAAAAAGGAAAAAGGTATTTTAATTGGAATCATAGTCCAAATGGCCAAACAATGGTCATCCGAGGGAAATACACCCACGAGGTGGCCCTTAATCAAACCAACAAGAAAAAATATTATTAAATTAATATAATTCGTGGCCTAATATACATTAGGAAACAACAAGGATCAATTTCCATTAAAGGATACATCCTAAATATGATATAATGGAACTAAGACCCATATAAAAAACTATACATTGAGGTAATGGTACAAGACTACTAACCTCGTATTCATATGACACTCGTCATCCATCATCGCACTCTAATTCGACCTAGATTGGAGTAGATCTAGAAAATGGTAATAAATTTTCATCCTAAAATAATTATATAAAGAGAATAAATCTGGAAGAAATGTTAAAGATTAATTAAGAGATCATAGAGGGGAATTCAATACATCTAATGATGTTCAAATCGGAGATCGGAAAACGAAATGCGAGGCCACCCTATCCTCAGCTCACCTGGATGTGCAGTTCATCGATCGAATGGGTGAGTGATAGAGCAAATTCACATGCATATTTTTGGTCAAATAATGTGTATTTTTTTACATTTTTCAATTATAAACCCCATGTATTTACATGTTATATTAAAATAATGGGTTCATTGAATTTTATAATGAAAATGAGCAAAATTTTTGAAAAGTGCATAATTCTGGATTTTAGACCGATTATTACCACAAGGGTATTATGGTCATAACCTTTGAAATATAATTCCAAATTTATTGAATCATATTTTATTTGAATTCATATTTTATTTCCTTCAACTTTGTCTTCTGGACCAGGAACTGATTTGGCCATCTAAAGGGCATAAAAAATCAATGAATTGTGTGATTTTTCCAGACTGACAGCATCGATACCACCACTATAACGGAACCACAACTCATCTAAACACATTCATTTGAGCTAAGAAGACATGGGATAGCACGAGTAAATATAGTTATGGATCTTAATAACATTTTGTGGAGGTTTGAAGTCATTAGATCTACTATTTTAAGTTAAATGATTGAAGGAAGCTCCTGGAGGCTGCGTCTAGAAAACTGAACCGCTAATGAAATATTCATAACTCAGTCAAACAGTTTTAAAATGATCTGATATTTGGAGGGCGAATGGACAAAATTTTGATACAAAACCCTGAAGAAGGGTTCCATGCCTGAATCGACCATTTAAGGATCCAACAATGCACACAATCTTGAAGGACATAAATCTTCCTATAAAAGGAGGCCCTCGCCTCCTCAAATCATTGGCTTAACACCCAAAGCCAAGGAGGGATCCTACCGGGGAACGAGCCATTGCTTCTCATCTCTTACCAACTAATTTAATTTTTTTTTAATTTTTTTTTATTTTTTTTCATTTTCAATTATAATTAAAATTTTAGTTTTATTAATTCATGAATTTTTGTATCTCCATCCATCCGACAATTCATTTTCTCAATTATCTTATTTTAATAATATGTATTATTATCAATATTATTTGTATTAATATTAAAAATAATAATATTATTATAAATATTATTATCATTATCATTATTATAATTATCACATTTTTATTTTTAATATATTTTATTTTCTCCCTCATCTTTTTTCAAAGAATATATTCTTAATTATTATAAAAATAATATTAATTAATAATAATAAAATTATTATTTTAACAATAATTATAAATAATTTATTGTTCCTATATCCCTCTCTTCTATATCTCCATCTCCCCTCCAATCCATCCACCATTGTGATCTCTTACTCTCGGAAATGAGAGGCTAACCTCAAGACTTGGCTTGGGGGGAGGTCAAGGAGTTCCTGAATTTTCATTAAAGTTTCTTTTAATTTTGTGGTAGATTTTAGTATAATTATTTAGTGAGGAAAATTTACGTGATTGGGTGAGAGGCCCAAATTACATTTATGTTAAAAAATTTCTATTTTGGGCAAGAGTAGTGATTCAAACACGAGATTTCATGATTGTATTATCAAGTTGAAATTAAGATATAAAAGAGAATAAGGATTGAACCTAAGACTAAACCCCAAAACCAAGTCTTTCTTCATTAACTCATTCTGTTTTAATTGAAGGATAGTTTATATTTTTCATATAAAAAATACAAAAATATTGTCAGCATTTTCATTGGATAATAAAAACAATCAAAAGAGACAGTTTAGGTGATATAGAATAAAATAAGTGAACCACACTGAAAGGATCTTCAAGAGAGACGACCCGGGCAAGCCATTCTGCATCACTAGGAAAAAAATATAATTGTATATCTCCATGACCTATGATTGGTATGCATTATTGAGTTCTATATGTTTTAAAAAATGACACTTCTTCCCAATTTAATCAATACAAAAGTATACATTGTGAACTTGAGACTACATGCCATGTCCATACAAATTCTGGTGAGACCATTACAAGGACATGTATCAGGATAGCATGGCATGTAGCCATCTCTACATAGCATGTACCTATATGTATATGGTGTGCAGTTCCCAGTCACGTCATGTAACAGGACTACAAATAGCCTCTTGACCTCTTTCCCCCCATTCTCTTAAGTATAAACTGAATTGGATAGATTTGTACTTCAATGGAAGAACTGGGTTCTAACAAGAAATTACAAATCTATATTTAGTATCAAAAAAATTATATCATTTTCTATATCCTTATAATCAATTACATGTGTCAAAATAGTTTTATTATTTATTAAAATACATTTTGTTATGTTTAGAAAAATTAAAATATATATTATATTTTTATAACAAAAAATAGATTTCTCTCCCATAAACAATGTATTTATAATTAATTATTTATCATATTCTTTGTTAAAAACCAATTAATAAATGTTTTATTTGAATAAAAATAAATGGTGTATCACTAAATATTTTTCTAACTACCGACATTCTTCAATTCTTAAAAAATATATTATAAAATTTTCCATTGATTACAATAATGATGGATGAATTTAATTCACATTTTGAAATATCTAAAAAAACATATTCCTCCAACATATTAAATATATAATATATTTTTTATATCAAATATATTTGTTTAAATATGATATTATGTTTAAAATGTGTCTTATTACATAATTATATAGTCATATATGAAATATAGAAAATTATATTTCCATTGAAACATTACAATCATTAATTTTAATCCAGGTTATATCAATATTTTTGTCTCTATGTAAAAATTAGAGGTATTAAAATTCAACCAAACCAAATATGATATATATCAATAATATAATAAATAATTATGAATTTAGTGTGAGGAAATTATTTTAATATTCATTAAAAATATTGATTTTCATTTACAAAAAACTTGTTTTGGGAGCCAATAATTTTTTCTCTGTTTCAACAGTGAATAAAAATATATTATATCAATTTTGTGATGTTTATCATGGAATAAAATATTTTTATATAAAATTATTGTTCATATAATTGATATCTATCATTTGACATGTATCACCCAACCAACATATATTATGAAATTTCTATCTTATTATCAGTAAATATCATTTATTTGGGTAACTAATGAGTGTTCGCAGTGTTAGTAGGGGATTTGGTTTCCATTGAAGTAAAATTGTATAGTTATTAGAACATATATCCACTGATAGATGAAATCATGTACATGGTGAAATATTATTAGAAAACTAATGGTGGTGATTGGGGTTTCATAGCTTATGTGGTTCACTTAGTGTTCCATGATACTAGAGTGGGTATTAGGGATTACTATTTATATTGAGGATGGATAGCATATTCTTGATGGGTTTAAGGATAATTTTTTATAAAAAAATATTTTATTTAATTAATTTAAAACAATTTATTCAAATTATAATTTCATATAATTTTATACACAAAAAGTACCATCTTATCAACTTTCATTATTCATTCATATCTTCCAATTGAAGGTTCACCTCTATTATTAATCTTGTTTGAATATTGAATATCATATGAGACCATAAACTATAAGTATAAAAATCGTTTTCCTTATTGATCATTTTTTTCTTTTTTAAGCGTGACTCTAGAGATATAATTCAGTGGATTTGTTATATACATACTTATTTCAATATATTGGGAATGAATACAATAGTGGTTTTAAATAATATATACCCTCATAGACCTAGGTAGGTGGTCTAATTCATTACCATTGATATTTACTTATTTTATGGCATTGAATTAAATTTATAAAACTCACAATTTTTGAAATTCCATATAAAATTCAATTACATGGAATTATTCATTTTTTATGACAGAATGTGGATGTTCTATAACCTTAATAGATCACCTGAATGATTATTATCTATCCTATGATTCTAATTGGACACTAGCCTTGTGGAATTTAGAAAAAATGACATTAGACTGGATTTTTGTTTACTATAATTCAAACATCATCCTATGATCCTTTCACGGAGTCTTAGTGTATTACATTATAATTATTCGCATGAGACAATGATGGGTTTGCAATGATAAAGTCTATGAATACAAATTTGATCTTACTAGTGGACTGAGATTATAACCCAATATTTTTTAACAATGCATATTATTCTATAATTTGTATAAAATGATAAATCATTCATCTTGATGACAACTATTTGAATTAAAGGAACCTTAGTGACAAAAAATTAACTTGTGGTTTATTAATTGTTTGTTTCTATGTATGTAGTATTTAAACAGGCTGAACTAATTTGGAGATCCATGGTTCTCCCCTAGACCAATGAAATGATAGAAACTTATAAACCATATGATGTAATATTAGTGGTATGTGTACTACTAGAATAGTTTCATTGATGGTATACTATAAACATTTTTATTTTTATGGTGGTTTCATTCAAAATTGAGGTCCCAAAAAGTTGGCGGTCCACCAACAAATAGATAGCATACTCGTTCTATGTTTTACACTGTCAGATAGGTAATGGTTCTGTATTTTCAACATAGATGTTATTAACAGTAATTCTATATCCAAATAGATACATGTAATTGGGGGAAATCATCCTCATATATATTTATTATAGTGTTTCATATACCTTTTTGGTTATTAATTTAAATTGTTTACATTCCCCCATGATGTGTTTCATTGGATGTTTATCATCCAAATGAGTTTCCTAATAAAGAAATTTCATCCAAATAATTCATGATTGTGGCTATATATCAACCTCCTCGATTTAAAGAAAACTCATTTAATAGATTCCTAATTTTTACGACATGATATTATACCAGTGAAATCTATTTCAAATTTATGGATAGTTATAGTGATGTATCATTAAAAAAGTCTATAATTTTTTTAACTCCTTCACATTAAATTTTTTTTGAAAAAAGGTGATACATTTTAAAATATTGAGGTGTGTTCAAACCATGGGTTTATCATTGCATACATGAACTAGTTGATGTAAATATTTTTATGGATAGTTCATTTACTAGAAATTATAAGTCTTTATAGGTTGATTTATTCATCATTGGGTCAACATTCCATATGAAGAATGCAAATTTTTTATGAGTCATATTATGAACAACATCAGTTTTGGCCTTTTGATTTATACTCATACACTTCTAAAAAACATTGATATGTATATATAAATCATGATTATTGAATGAGTGGAGATAAAGATCATTAATTCTAATAATATTTATGGATTTTTAAATCTATTGGAGTGACAAAATATTCCTTGAACATGAAAAAAGAATTGTTTTTGGATGTATCATTATCTTGTTTATTTTAAAATATATTTTATTAGATGCTATTAAAATTGATATATTTTAGGATCACATGTATTGTATAACCATCCATATATATCATTATTATAAATCATGATGTTTAAATTTACATTAGAAATAATTTGGTTGTGGTTTGTAAGTTCAGGTTATATTACATTGTGTTTTATAAACCATAATATTAATTTTACTATATTTTGATGGATATATGAACATGAAGGTCTTGTTAACCAAAATATTTTTATTTTTCTTCTTATTTGGTGGAACTAAAACATGTCATAGACTATTTAATGATAATTTATTTTAGTTTCATGTTATTAAAGTTTGAATGTTAGTCATTATGTGATTTTCATAATGTGATTCATTGTTTATATGTTATTACATTTTATCCAGGAAAATGGTAGGATGTTATGTTTGTTAAATATGCTATTTTGTTTCATAGGTTTCAAATTTTTAACTTATTAATAAATTTTATAGATATTGATGTTACAATACATGTTTTTATAATTAAAGTGTTAATAAAAAATTATATATTATTTCTAATCTAACTTATAGATGGAAAATTTCATTATTGGACCCCTAATATGAATTTTATTGGATAGTGAATTATATTTTTACATAACTTAATTATGGGTGGGATAGTATAAAATCAACCATATATGTTAAACCCTTGTATTATAGGGCCTTCGTTTTTGGTAGACTATCATGAGAATATTATTATTTTCCCTAAAATGTGATATTTAAACATTTGATGCTATTTTTATCTTAGTAATTATCTTTTAATATTAGATTTATAAATTAGAAAGGATTTCATATAGAGAATCTAGATGGTTGGGATGAGAATGATACATAGGAAATATTTCTATATCCAGCTATTTCACAAATTAAACACATCCATCAGTAGAATTTAGATATTCTAAAAACTATATTGATCTCTATTCCACAATGGTTTCCAGTATTTTTAATGACCATATATAATATTATTCATGTTTATTATGATAAAATCATCCACTCTTTGTAATTTAGGTATAACCCATGAATACCATGTTTTGGATATTATTCATTCTGACAATATTTAACCATCTCATGACACCTCTAGAGTGGTGTGTGACACAAGATGTATATATGTTTAGAAGAGTAGTGATGAACACTTGTGATGTTATTTTTTTACGAAAACCATGTGGGTATATAAAAGCCTTATTTTGAGTCTCTTTTGATATCATTTAATTATAGATACTCTAAGGGGTATGGTATATAGGTATTTGGTAAATCTGTTATAGTTGGTAATGTATGTGATGGATTATGAAATATTTTTTAATGACCTGTTACACTTTTCAGAATTTCTAATGGGTTAAAAGAATAATAGGTTAATAAATATTTTATGGTCATTGTTAGTCTATATTAACCAAGGAGAATATATTTTGATGGATATTTTTCATAATGGTTGTTAATTTGGCATTAATTTTGGTGTGAAACAATAATGAGGCTATATATTTTTCATAGAATACATATTATTTCATGGATAATAGTAATTTTTTATTTATTAATAATTATTGGTTTTATTGTTACCTATAGGGTCAAATTTTTTTGGTATTCAAGAAATTGGTTTAACATATCCTCTGAATGGGTTAAGACTAGTTAGCTATTATCACTATATTGAAAACAACCATATTGAAACTAGCTGTGATAAATAGTTGAAAGAATGTCACCCCAAAATGGGGATATTTATCCTAAATATGTGTTCTCGAATTTTACTATGCTTATGGGGATTGTGTAGATTTGATCATATATGACGTTTAGATGCGTATAAATTATCACATTAAAAATTGTGTAGTTGGGAATCCCGCATCTTGTAAAGTCATCATTCCCAGAGTTTGGGGTAATTTTTTAAGTGGAAATATTTAACTTTTAGGATCTAGAAGATGTGACAACAAGGAAGGGTGTTATTATATCTTAAGAAACATTAACTGTTATCTGATACGGTTGGGTGGGAATAATTATATAGATTACTATTTGATTCTAACAACACTAATGTGACAATTAATATTGTTTCATATTGTTTACATTTATTCAATTAACACTACTACGTTAATTAGTATTTAGTGGAGTTTAATAGAAAAATTTAATATGGATTTGATTAATGATACACTGCCATGTGTGAAATCATTGGGGATATTTATATTACTATGTAATCTATTGTGATGTGGATATGTATACATATTTATGAATAAATCATGTTATTGATCTAAAATTTTTATGTGATCCTTATTTTAGAATTACTGACTCGGTATTGTGAAATCAACGACTTCAATCCTAAAAAGGTATATTTCAACTCCATAGGGGTTGATCTTCATATATATAACCAATAGTAGGATTTTTTATAATCATATTTTGTACTAACCCATTAGATGATGAGGGATCTCATGACCACATATGATATTGTTTCATAATGATGCAGATATATGAAAATTGATCATTCCTCATATCATAAACTAGTTCCATGATGTGTTTCTATGTAATTTAATAGCTTCACCACCCATTATTCATATCATTTTTATGATAATTATTAGTTTATGCATATATCCCATATCCATTCATCTATAAAAGATATAAATTGTAGATATTTGAGATCTGAAGGTCATATTTTATGATATAAAGGTGAAGATGTTTATCCAAGAAATCATCCATCCATGGTGTGATTGAGTTTTATTCAAAAATATGATATATAAATAATTCAAGATTTTAGTGGATTAATGAAGGATGATCTCAATTATTGTTATAAATTAATATCCTCAGTATCATATTAACAACATATTAAGACAATTTGAGAGGACATCATTATTCTTGAAGATTATTTGAGGTCGGTCATTAACCAGATGAGAGTGATACATTTTTAAATATATCTACTAATTATATTTGGATAATATATAACCTATATAATTATATTTTGATTCTACTTGAGTAAATAATCATAGATCTAGTGCTTATATGAGTAGTTCATAATATTATACAACTTATCGTGATTGATTTTTTGTTTCATTTATTGATTGAATTATTACATATTACCTATCAATGGAGAAGAATTATCTCCATTTAAATATTGTCTTGCATAAAAATATAGAGAACTAAATTTATAATGTAATGTCTAGGTGTCAATTCTAGTTATTTCGGGTGTGATTATTGATGATGGTTCTATTTATGGTATGAATATATTTAGATTCTATGATTATTGCTAAATCATTTTCCCGAGGAAGACCCCTCAAAAACAACATGATTGTTACTTTAATGGAATTAAAATGATATTAAATGATACTTACCAAATACATCTCACATTTGAATATAATAATGTTGGACATAAAAGTATGTGGGTGCTCATGTTTTTATTTTATTATAATAGTTCCTATCAAGAGTTGAAAGAGAGGATAAAAAATATACTGATCCTTATTTTTAAAAAAATCTAACAAGTTTGACACATTTTCTTTAGAAGAATAAAAATATAATATTTTGGTTGATTTAATATAATGTAGGTATGTGGTGTATTATGGGCTATTTGAATTTGGTAAAATGTGTATAAATAAAATTTGGTTGAACTATATCTATTGATGGTGGGGAATATTCTATTATATTGTCCAATATTTATTTATAGAGTTATTAGGTGTGAATTGACCTTTTGATAAATAGGTATATATTTTATTAGTATAACATTATCCTTTGATAGGGAATGTGGATTTAATATGATTATTATTTTTATATAATTACAGTTTCTACCCGTAGAAATGGGAATTGTGTTATTAATTTGTTGAGTTGAATATCGCCCGTTCATCTATTTACGTGGGTTGTAGTTAGTAGATTATAAAAAGACACCTCCCTGATATGATTCTCATGGTTGAGATGTGTCAGGGTAGAGAGACATTGACACCTTTGAGTATTATATCCACACTACATGATGGGGTAAATTAAATGGATATATCTGACAATTATATATCAATGTAATTAGTGAAAATATATCTTCTAGTAATCCACCACATAATTGGTCCCTATATTCTAATATGGTGTTATCTGTTCCACTTCATGTGGAATTATTTATGAGCATATTTGATTTTATCATGAATAATTTACCTGAAATTATATTGGATCATCTCTTTAGGATTACTAATATTTATAATGACATAAATAGATAATATATGTGGAATTACATAATTAAGGATATCACCCAAATTCAATTTCATAATTCATCCTTAATGAGTTGGTTAAGGATGATAATAAAAATAATGTAAATATTACCCAATCCTTGTTCATTTTTTATTGGAATTTAGAGGATATGACTGACATATTTTTGATAAAATTGTCAGGGCAATATTATGATTGAGATTATTTGTGTTTTTTCATGAATTAATTAATTATGGACTCCCATTATATAGGAATTGAGTATTATAGTTTTTCAAATGATTTTTGGGTGATAAATTTCCAAGTGATAATAAATCTTACTTAGGTTCCATGAAACAATATTTTATTCTTGGATGCATATTTTATAATGTTGGTCATGAATGGGTAGAAAATGCATCTTGATACATTGGGGAATTTACAAATTTCCTACCATCCTAAGAATGTGGATTCTAATAATATTAGTTCGATTCTGAATAAAAAATTTTGTGCATGTGTCCATGTTTTTTGAGATTCATGGTATATAAATATTTAGTATAGAAAATTCATTTATATAAATTTTTTTTATAATGGATTGATTTAGATAAAAACATTTGAGGAATTTTAATGATAAAATATGTTGATCACTACTATATTTATTATAAGAAGGGGGGTTTAATGTAATCTAGTAGAGTTTGATTAAGGGAATATGAAGAATATTTTTCTGATTAATAATATATTATCAAATATTTAAAGTTTGAAATAATATTATAATGTCTTTTAATTAGTTTCTCAAGTTTTTTTTGTGGGGGAATAAATTTATTTTTCAGCTTCATCATTATAGGAATACATTTGTCTTAATTTGTAGTTGAAGGTAGAGAAAATGATTTCATGGTCATTAAGTTTATCCATAATCACTTCCCTATACTATTTTAGTTTTTTCTCCCTAGGGGATTCCATTCTAGTTGTGCAGTTTCTATGATAGTAAGATCAAATTTAGGGGTGATGTTGGAGTGGAGTTGTAGTGGATTGGGATTTTCACTATTGAAGTTCTATCATACATGAAAATGTTTTAATAGGTTCCAAGAACCAAATAAAATTTTAATTACAATCAACAAACAATTAATAAATTTCCAAAAATGTGATCAGAGTTCATTTTCAAAACATTAATATGATAATTTCCTTAGAGAATATTTCTCATTAAAATGGATATAAGAATTTATTTGGAAAATGATGATATTTATATTCCATAATAATATTCAAATAAAATTTCATATTTTAAAAATAAAATCATCATAATGGGAAACATATGATGTTCAATAATAAGGTGATGGTGTCTCATTTGATATTGATATTTCTTGACATGGATGTTTAACATGGTAATAACAAAAAAGGATATTATGTGTATTTCCCCATAAATAGGAATTAAACAAGATAAATGTTTCATTTGATATTATTATCTGGTAATACATTTATTGGTACATAAAATTGATAATATTATTAATGTATATAAATAATAATATAAATTTTTTTAAGGTTGAAAACATGGATTTCATATTCCCATGGAGAGTAACCATATATTGAAAATGTCTTAAATGATATAGAATTAATTGAAATATAATAACAAATTTTCAATTCAAAAAATATGGATGAAAATTTCATAGGTCCATTGGTTAAATGGATTTATCTACTTTAATCTATGGTTATTTTTTTCATTAATGACTTCCTTTTATGGTGTCAATGAATGATAAAATGGAGAATATAGGCTCACCATATAGGTGTGCATCACTTTAATGGAATAGTATTAAAAATGGATTATATAATATGAAATAATCCACATCATATTTGTTTTAATTGATACATTACCATATTTATATATCTGTCCATTAGTCTATTTATATATAGTTATCTTGGATATTACCTATATTTACATAATGACACTAATACTATCATATTAAAGGAAAATAATAAAGATATGTAACATATTTTTTTATTTTAATTACTTGCTCCCTGTGTTAAAACTCATAGTCCCCAAAATTAATTAAAAATTATTAAGACATTTAGCCCATACACAGTGAAAATTAAATTCATCATCAGGAGAATAAGTCAGAAAAATTATGAAATTAAATTCCAAACCGTTAATTTAGGAAAAAAAAAATTTCAGTAACTATAGATTGAAACCCTTCCCAGATTACAACCATCTAGTTCATAATCCAAAAAAAAATCGTCACAGAATTCTATAAAAAAAGTAATTGCTAAACATGATTCGTCATTGTGAGTTTTAACCTATTCTTATAATAACAATATGAATCATATTTCAAATTATAGAACATTAATAAACATTAAAAACCCATCATAAAAATAAATAACCATCATTATACCAAATCACCTGAAATATCAACCTTATTAAAAGAGTTAAAAATAAAATGACCTAAATAAATCTAGTTGAATTCATTGACAATATAGTTACACCTCTAGATTGAAAATCCCATAAACTGAGAAGAATTCCCTTCATAAAAAAATTAATATATATTCCACTTGAGTATTATTTTCACGGACTGTAATCCAAAAAATAAAGAATATGACGCATATTCCATCCATTACAGTATTCCATAAAATTAAGTTATTCATTTTAATAACCCATGTCCTTGAACCAATATGATGATGGTGAATCAAAATACTCTATGAAAATAGTGATCCAAATTTTATTACAAGAATAATGGAAATATATCGGAAATTATCTATTAATTGATCATTGAATACAAAAAACTATTCATTTATCTAAAAACAACATGAAAAAATACCATATCTTATAAATTTAAATTTTTTTGTTTAATTTCTACTTTTTTTTTATTTTTATATTGAAATAAATAAATTATTATTTGTTAGAAAATTATTAAATAATGTAATGTCTAAAATTTTATATATTCATCTAAATATTATAATATGAATTTATTAATGATTTTAGTGAAGATAAAAATATTTATCTACTAATTGAATAATAAATATTTATCGAATTAATTATTAAATATAAATTATATAATACATTATAAGAATGATTAAAGAGATGAGTTCTGGGTATTTTTAATATAATATATTATTCTATATGTTCATTACATTTCGTGAGAATATAATTGATGTCATTTTCCAACAATTAATTATTTTAATAATCACAAAATAGGATAATTTATTTCAATCCTATCATATGTTTAATGAAATATAATTCTACTTTTGGAATATATCTTAAAATTACTAATGTGTTTAATAAAATGTGAAGATTAGTAATAGATGAAATTTATAATAATAATTGGGAATGAGAATTTCAAATGTATGTTATCACCAACATGATAGTTTCATTAAATGGATTACCAAGAAATTAATTTTTGAATATATTTGTAAAAGGAATTAACAGACTAGTAGAAAAAACTGAGCAACCATGTATTGTATCATAAGTGACATATGTGAGGATGTTTTTATAAATGGCACTAGTCCAAGATAAGTCATTTTAATCGACCTCTAAGTGAAATGGTTGTTTCAATGTTACTTCAAGAACTCTGAAAACCTGATGGATTTATGGAAAAAAATTCCATTCAACCATACATTGAATGATGTGATAGATTGTGCTATGTGTTTTTATATAATAAAGAATTATACATATTGATAAATAAAGAGACCATATTAAGTAATATAACTTTTCAATGTTAGTGATCAACTATAAGTAAAGTGTGATCAATGGTATGTCTTTGTGAATATCCTTAACATCTATCCAAGATTGGAACAAAATTTATCAAAACAAAATTAAGATAACATGGATATTAAAATGAAAACATAATGTCTCCATATCTAAAATATCTATCATATTAAAAAATATATTAATTTGACAAAATTTATCAGTGGAGTAAAATGTATTTTGGAAGAATTTAATTTTCATGTATTTAATATCTATGTACAAGGAACCCCAATGATGATTTTAAAATTAATATTTTAAGAGAAAAAATATTTATCATCAAATTATTTATGAATTGGTAATAAAATTGAGGTCCTAATAGATATTATTATTTTTAACATATGGAAAAAATGACCAAGTGATCTATTTTTAATTACAACAACGTCATATTATTTTCTAAACTCAAATTCAAAATTTGACAAAATTAAAATTTCCTTATATATAATTATAAAATCAAAATAATAGATCAATATGATAATATTCTCTAACAACAATATATAACAACCTTCTATTTTGAAATATATTTATCCACTTATCTAAATGTATTTTTAATATGATCATTATCAATATATTATTTACACTTTATATCATTAGATTTATAACTCTTTTAGTATAATGGATATTTTAGACAATATCTCTCATTTCATAGATTAATTCACCCACTAAAAATAGTGGAATAATTTTTATATTCTAGACTATCTATGTATAGTTTTTACCACTTTTATTTCTCCATGTAGAACCTTGGAAGATGATATGTATTTCTTTAATATATTTTTTTCTAATATATATAAAACCTGATCCATGTTTCAAATAAGTTTATTTTATTAATAAAATATTCGAGATAGGGTAATGCATATGATCAGAGTACTAGGTCTCATCTACATATTATACAATTATTTTATTTTTCTTCTAGTTTTTCCAAAAAATTATATTTTATTTTCATAAAATATTAATTGTTCTTTCAAAACTAAATTTGAAAATAATAATGTGATATTTAGCCTGTGTACGTGTTTTATATATTGGGATAGATGTATGTAAACCAATTACAAATGTAAATGTTTTTAATTTTTTTTTTAAAATGTTCTTATAGAACATCGAATGTTTTTTTGAAAGAATAATTTACATATATATAATTTTTTTATTTAACTAGAATTTATTTTATAATTTGGGGGATTTAGTTATAATTCGGTAATAATAAAAATATTAATTGGAAACCAAATCCCCCACATCATTGTATTTCCACTCTTACCAACATTATGTTTCATATAGTTTTTTATTTCACTTTTATTGTGACATAATATATTTTAAAAATAATCATTTATATTATTACTAAATTTACCTATTTATGGAAAAAAATCATGGGAATTATAAAAATGATATTCCTTAATCTAAAGACACCATTTATTCATTATGTAAAATCAAAATGAAAATTCATATTCATATTATGGGATTTTATATTTTGACAAAAATATAGGATAAATTTGAAAAACCCAAAATATACCAATATGTATTAGAGGGATTCCATTAACAGATCTAATAATTGTAACTGTAAATCTATGAATACAATATATTTTACATTAGGGTAACAAAAGTTAAATATATTTTATTTTCTAATTCAATGACATATGAAATATATGAAAAAATTATTCTTTTGTAGGAACGGAAAATGTAAAAGAGATGCACCCGAATAAAAATAATATTAAATATAATAAACTAGCATTAAAAATTATTTATCTATCAATAATATGTATCAAATGTTTTATGATATTTTAATGATGGCTCCTGATATTGTCTGTAACATTTAAGATAAAAATCATGTGATGAGATTTCTTCAATGCTTATCTTATAGGTTTAGAGTATCCTCTATTTCAATTAGAAAATAATGATACATAAGTAATCTATAGAAGAAGGAATTCATTGGAATAATTCTGATGTAATTGGTATAATTTAATGTAATAAAGGTGTAAATGAACATAAAGTAGTTCCATTTTCAATGAACACTATTGAATAAATGATAAAATATAAAATTCAAGATTCTAGTTAAAATGATTTTGAATTAACATTGAATATTATTAAGGAAATACATGAACTATCTAATATATTTACAGAGTTCTAAGGGAATAATATATTTTAACTTATTTCAATTTATTGAGTAAAATATAATATATTTTGTAAAAGGAAAAGGGTTAATAAATCAGTTGTGGTGGTATAAATTGAATTAAAAATAAAAGGGAATATAAATGTAGAAATTTAAAAACATAAAAAGAATAAAATATTATATGAGAAAAGAAGAATGGAAAATTAATTTGATTATGGAATCCTGGAGAACCAATGGGGATAGCATACATATCACTAACTATAACAAAAATAAAAATAACATTGTCAACATGGGCTATATGAAAAACAAATTTAAGGTATTAAATTATTTTACTAAAACTTCTTATCATAATTAAAATACTTTTAAAATGTAAAATAATGATGATGATATGAGAATTTGTGAATTATGATAATGATATAGTATTTTGGAGGAAAATATCAATGAATTTAGAGATATTTAATAAATTATAAATAAGAATCTCGGTATATGTAGTCATGTTGAATCTAAATATTTTGAAGAATAACACAAGAATGATCCATTATTAAATGTAAAAAAGTACATAAAATTAAAAAAATAACTCACAATGGATCTAAAATGATTTAAAAAATTCAAGAAAAATTACTAGGATATTAGGTAAATAGAAAACACCCATGTACACAACTAAGATTTATTACTAACTAGGTAAAATTAGAATTTATAAGAATATTTTTATTCAGTGAAGAATCCCATTCAATAATGTAGACAACAAATATTATATTGGACCTAATGATGGTTTTATTTCAATATAAATAATTTATAATTAAGGTAAAATGTTTAAATTAATTTAGTTTAAAAATAGTTTATTCCTCACAATTGTAGACCCAAGAAAATGTGGTTACCAAGTACCTTTATTATTTAATTTTTATATAGGAAACTAGCTTTAAGGGTTCTTATAGATATTTATATTCTCTGGGAAGTTGATGTTCCAGAAAACTAATTAAAAAATTCTGTTGGTTTAGAATACTGATGATGGTAGATGGTGTAAATATTAATTTTGTGGACAATGATAGAGGACAAATAATATGGATTTTTCATATCATCATTTCTAATTCTATTTCAATTTTCGATGTCCGATATAATGATGGTTTATGGTATAATTTATATTCAATATAATGGTTTTTATATAAGGTTTATCATGTCTTGTTTGAATATAATTATTCCAAAAATTTTTGAATCAAAACTTGTTTTATTTTTTATTACATTGAATACTGATAATGTTTAGGAAGTATATTTAAATTCAATATTTTACCTACATATTTCTTATTTTTATGTGTTCACAAAAAATAATTTTCTTGGAATAGAATTCTATTCAAGTAAAACATTTACTCTCAATAAATATATCTAATAAATGATTAGTTAGGTATATTTTAATATGAGAATTCCAAATATACAATGTCTATTTCCAATTACAAATGGAATAGTGGTATTTGATCTCTTTCAAACTAAATATAGAATTTTTATATTCTCAATAATTGTAGTTATTTCACATAGAATTTTATTAACCTTATATAATTGTTTGCATAGATTGGATGGACTGTGCTCAATTTCTAGTAGGTGAGTTTTCTAGAAACACCTACTTATTATTTATTAGTCAAAAATTGAAACTTGTTCCTATTTTTCAAAATATTTAATATCACAAAAAAAATTTAGACTTATAATTAGGACCATAGGGTGTGATTGTGGTCATGTGTATGATTATTAGAAATATTAATATTAATTCTTCAATCATGCATAAAATAACATATTTTATACTTATAGAACTCCACATTAGAATGTTTTTGTTGTTAAAATGAATTGAACATTAAAATAGATTTCACAAACCATGCATAATGAGTACGAATTTCTTAATTATTATTGGAAGATTTATATTAATATATATTTCTACATTATGAATATGGTTATTATAAATACAATTGTAAAATATATTTAGGATTATTGTATAGGAAAAAAATAATAGCTTATTTACTTTTTTATTTTTGGATGCATGGTCTTTATTTACAACATAAAGAAGATTCTAGATAATTTTTCATCAAAATGGGATGAAGGAATATTAAATAATTATTGTACCCATAGTAAATTATATATAAATTTAACAAAAGAAACAAAATTTTGGAAAAATCTAATAATTAAAAAATTTATAAACTATATTCCCATGATCCTAAGAAATCAATATAAACCCTCAATGATGACCCAATAAATATGAATATCAGTACCTAAACTAATCCAATTGAGGGGTCTATAATATATATATATATATAGTGACCCCTTTTTTTAAAATTGATTCATCTTAAACCTAAATAATAAAATTAAGTGCCCTATAATTTTATCCGAAGATCCTTTAGGACCCATAGATATCATATTTTAGAAGTAGTATCTTGATATTTAGATATTGGAATAAAAACTACATCTTCTATTAAATATATTGTTGGAAAAAAACCTTATTTCCCAATAATGAACATCCAAAACATCACAATTATAATATATGATGAATTATAGGTAATGTACATACAATAAAATTTGAATTAGTTTGAATTAAACAATGTCTTGAAATCAGTAGGGGAAACTAAGGACTCTATGACCATTTTTACATAATAGGACCTTTTGGAAAATGTTAATGATTCTACCACAATAATTATAAATAATTAAAGTAAATTGTATAAGTGTATAGTATATATGAATATATTACAATGATGAAACATTATAATAATTTTTAAAATTTTTATCTATTATAACAATATTTTTTTAATAGAACACATCTAATATTCAAAATATATCAAATGGATTATAAGTGTTTAATGAAAAATATTTATATCATTTAAGATGTTTTCCAAACAACCATCGAGAATTAAAAATATAATTTTTCAAATCATGTTTTAATGTCAAAAAATCAGTTTATAATTTTAAATAATATTCTAGATATTGGTATGATTGGCTCAACAATTTTCATAATTTAAAAGAGTTTCTAAGTAAAATTTATTTATTAATAGAAAATACAAATATTTTAGTTGAAAAAATTATATTGATGACAATATCATTTTATTTTCAAAAAAATAATTACATACTAAATTATGAAAACATTTGAAAAATTAATTTTAAATGATTCTAATGGTTAAAATTAAATTCCTAATTATTTTTTAAATATTTCGAAATAAAAGTGAATTTATTTTAAAATAACATAAAAACAACAAAAAACATTTAATTTTTATTCATTTGTATAGTAAAAAATTTAGGGATACTTAATTTAGTAAAACTATTAAAATAGATGTTGATGAAATTTGTGATAGAGTTGGTGTCATAAGAACAAACATTTTATACTTTGATTACATTAATTTTCACTTATTATATATTGTTCGTTGTTTTGCATGACTATAATATAATAATGTCCTGGAATATTTGTTGCATTAATAAGGTCATGGTAAATCCCTACAATGTTGAGAATATTGAAAAGAAATAACAATATTATTAAATAATGTTCTACGGTTGGATGACATACTATGATAGGACACATATTATACGGACCATCATGTGTGAGTACTCGTAAGAAGTCAAGACTCCCTCTCATGGAGTTCGCATTTGGTAATCTCCATGATGGGAGATTATGAGAACAGGCCAGCCAGTAGTAATTCAGTATATCTTGGTGTCATCAGACATTGCTATCCACGAGCATGTGTAATGGTCCTAAGAGAGGAAGATTATCATTAACTCATTTCATAACTAGAGCACATAGATTTTCTGACGAAATCCATCACGAAGACAGTTGGTGGGATGTAGGGTAAGTTGGGTGTGTCACTAATGACATATTGTTAACGGATAATTCTAGGAGGTATTTTTCCCTTCCATATTTATGGAAGTAGTTATCTCGGGCCCTTTGATTGAAATAGAATTGTCACCCAAATTCCATGGCCATGGTGTCACAACAAGTTTATTTCTGAATGTCAAAGAATGACAGATCAAGCATATTGGATTATGACACTGCGACGAAACCTGATTGCTGAGATATTGAGACAAAGGTATAAATTACACTGTAATCATTCGTTTGAGGTGACATGTCATTACAGCGTCAACTTCTTTCTCTTGGGTTCCCTGACCTATTGCTAGGCAGTAATCATGGACTTTAGGCAAGCCTGCCTAATGCCAATAATAAAGTGGAATAGAGGGTCACACACTAAGTGTATCCAAAATTCTCAATTATAATAAAGATTATTCCCATATTTGTTTTAATAATTACTCATGGAATCTTAAATCATTTTAATGTTGGAGGAAGAATAAATTGAAAAAAAAGATATACAAGTCATGTACATTAAATGTACACACCGTGTAGTTTTAATTTTGAAAAGGAAATGAAAAAATGAGTACACACCAAGTATTTATAATTACATGCCATGTAGTTTTTCAAGTTGGGATTTTGAGGAAATAATATCATTTTATTAGTTGAGATTTATTATAATCAGCATGGGCACATGTCATGGAATTAATTACTCAACATGAGTTTTTTTCAATAAGAGTTAATGAAATAAATAAAACACGTAACACATTTATTTATTTTCATAACTCTATAGCCTCATACATGATTATAAATATCCTCACAATCCAATCACTTTTCCCAAATCGTTGTGTACAACAATTATGGATAATTCTTTCAAGGCCGAAAGAACTCCTTCCTCTATGAACGCTCCCACGACCGAGATAGATCCTCCTCCATCAGATCAGGGCGATCTAAGGCAGAAAATAAAAATAAAGACATCTCCACAGTAGCACCCAAGGATTCCTTTGGCGACATCTAGATATATGTGGTGCGCGTGTGGATCACCTCTAGAAAAATTCCACACTTGGCTTCTACGACGTAACGATGAATCACATCAGAACGTGATCAGAAATATCAAAGAAAAAATAACTCTATAAAAAGAACTTCTTGTTAATTAATTAAATTAATTATAATCAACCTATGATGATCCTAGATTGGGGTTTCAGGATTATTCTTCTTCTTTATATACTTCTGTGATTAGATCCATGGATATTGGCATTTATTATCGCATTGATCCTGGATTGATCCTTGAAAATGACAAAACATCTGATGGGCACATCCACCCATGAGTGTCCGCGGTGCCTGGGAACTTCAGGTGGTATTAGAGGTTTTACAACATTGATTATAGTTATTTAATTTTTGTTGATAATTTATGCATTAATATTTGATTCAATTCAAGATAAACAGTTCTTTAAAACTGAATGAACGAGATCTGTTCTTCCTCCTTCTTTTCTCATTTCACATCATTGAAATAGCCTTTTAATTTTAATTTTTATTAAAATAAAAATTAGGAACTCATCTGTAGGAGCCACTCATTCTGTCTGTACAACACAGTAATACACGGCGTGTAGTGAAATGAAGACATCATGTACTTAGGTTCAACACACCAGTACTGGTCTTCCAAACCACACATTGTGAATTGAGCATACTTATGTTTTTTAATAAACTGTGTTGACCATGTAACGCCCTGACCCCAGTTACCCAGAGTCGGTGCATTATTACATAACATTGGCATGATCAAAAAAATGATCAAATCTCAAAAGACTGATTAGTTTCGTAGCCTTGGAAACACAAGATACATTCATAAAGTTTTACATTACATAATAAAATATAAACTAAAACAATATAGTCTCCACAGTCCACACTCTTATCCCCTCATACTATCCCTTGAGGTCATTCATAAATTAATTTTTCATATCTTGGGAAAAATATAACATAGAAAAGGGGTGAGCTCAAATGCCCAATAAGGATAACAATATAACGGAAACATTCATAAATAAGAATAAACATTTAAGGAACTGTATAACTAAAACAAAAGCCTTTTAAAATTGAACTTCAACATAGTATGGGAAAAAATAAAATGAAATAATTCCATTTACTTATTCACATCGATATTCTACTAATCGAATAATCACATGCAATATCAATAACCACTTTCATAATGATGGAATGCATAATACGAGACTATCATCACCACATAGCCAAGGCCTCGTGCCAAGACTACAAATAATATTTTGTTAAGGCCTTGTGCCAAGACACTAGTTTGTCTCATGAGACCTACCGATGCATCAAAGAGATGTAGCGGGCTCCACCCGTTACTTATTCAGTCCAATGCATTCCTCATATGAACAGGTTTAAACATAACATAGACATTCGTATTAAAACTAGCATATGAAATGTCAGTACTTTCACCATAAACCATGAATGGTATAAAAATAACACATCCACAGTCAAACATATCAAAAAAACTTCAATACAATATGGATTTTTTGTTTCATAATAAATCAACTTCAAATAAGATTAAAATCCATCAAAGGATGTTGAAATAGATGAAATAAAAACTGTTTGAGAGAAATATCTCTTTTTTGAAATCATTTAAAAGTCACATAATTATAAAAGAAGAAATTTACTTTGAAAATATTCTTATTTGCTTGTAAGGGAAGCTTCAACGATTTTATAACGGTGGAAAATAGCTGCACCCGCCGTATAAATTAAAAAGGACATTCTTACCTTAATTCTGTCGAAAAGGTTAAAAACGACCTTGTTTGGAAAACGACAGAAAGATTCCTTTGTAAACTTTTTAAAAAATTCAAACAACGGTATAAATGACTTTAAACCATATTCTGGAAAATAGTAATTTTTTTTGAAAAAACATTTTTATGAAACATGGATGTGGATGATAAAGAGATCCCAGTAAACTATTACGTATAAACAACCTCGGATAATTAAGAGATTGCTTAATAAACCCTTACCTTGTACTTTTCCTTGGTTAAGGGTAGGTTAACCTCCTGTATAATGGTGAAATAATTGTTATTAAATTATAAAATAATCATATCTATTAATATGATATCATATATGATCTTTTAACATTGCATTGTTAATAATATTTTAGAATTATCGTTGTTTTGGGTGATAACTTACTCATTTTCTTTTATATGTTTTGTTACATAAGTTGTGTTTGTCATGGATAGTTTGTATCTTAATCATATCTGTAATGATATCAAGTCCTTGGATACTATTATTAATCATCAAATGAGAATTATACTTGAATGGATATGATGGAGAATAAATCTCATCGCGTTCGTGGAGACAGTAGTCCGTACGTACGCACGTATGGTGACATGTTATTCAAAGGATGGATAAAATACTGAATATGGTTGTACCATATTTATAATAACATCAAAGTATATATAATATACTATAGTTATTATTTTATAATGTTAATAACAAGGAAAGAAGAAGTGGAAGAAGAAAGGAACTTGAAAAAGGGTGGTGAAATCATTACCTCTTCTTCGGGTTCTTCCTTTTGATTTGATCAAAATGGCACCTTAGGTTGGATTTATAACTAAATTAAGTCCTCTAGGATGAAATGATGGAAGTTGATGGAGTATTTGGTAAGATTTTGGCCGAGCCAAATGGCTTTGAAGGAGTGATTAAATGAGAAGGGGAGTTACCTTTTATAATATGGGTGAGGGGCACCTTTGGAAAAGCTAGAAATATTATTTTATAATAAATTCATATTTGGTTTATAATGGCTCAAAAGGGTATTATTTAAAGGTTAAGGTGGGGATGGGACGAAAACCACTCAACCAATAGAATTTAGATAGGTTTCGGTCATTGTATTATCCTTATCTTTTAGTTTTAACTCTTAGTTAATTAGTTTGACACTTACTATGTCACTTTGTATTTTTATATTATATACTTAATAAACTTACTATATACCTCCAAGAGACCCCTAAATGGTCCATTAATGATACACCTATCTTGATATATGTATCTTGGCCGATCCTTAGATTTTTAGGAATTGAATATCAATTAATAATATAATATTTGTTTTAAAAACTCTTTTATGTCAATTTTGACACTATTTGGAAATTTGATTTTTGTGAAAATCATAACAGAATGATTACTTCTAAGAAAGTTAATTAAATCAATCCTAACATGTCATATTAAACTATAAAATTATTTTAACTCTTAAAAAGTCTCAAAGAATATTTATTTTGGTATTTATAATATCAATTAGTTTAATTTTTCACTATTATGGTAAGTACTGCATCATCATTGTGTCATAAATAAATTACATTATATAATGTCTAAAAATTATAAATAAAATATCATTATGTATTAAATCTCTTTAGTTGTCTAAAGAATATTTACAATAGAATTTATCTTATGTATAAACCTATATTAAAAATGATTTAGTAAATACACATTGATTTTAACTCTTTTAACTCTTCTTTGAATTAAATAATAATAAATGTCCTAATCTAATCCATGTGGATCTAAATGATAATTTTTATTCCTAAGGTTGTTTTTGGTCGAATTAATCTTATCCAATAGAATTAGGACCTGTGTTAAGGTAATATTAATATCATTTTTACCCTTAATTACCCTATTTACTTTTAACCGTGGTAAATAAAAGTAAACAGTTACTATTCACCAAATATTATTTTCATCTAAATGAACCACATTTTAGTCCTTGATATTAACTTTGTGTCTTGGATTTTTGAAATTCCACTCACAGAAGCAGTAAAATTAATTTTTATGAAAAATTCAGTTTTTTTAACTACCACTTAGTGGTTTCACTACTCATCAAAAAATGAAGTTTTTCAGAATAATACCAAAAATTCACCCTAGGCTAATTTATATATTCTGAATCCAAAAATGAAGTCCATTTTAAAAAATAAAATTTATAAATTTTCAAAAAGTGGGTATTACTATTCATAACGGCTAGTTTGATTGGTTGGGGTGTGCAAGAACTCAATGTTGCGTACAACACACGCTATTGCATTATTCAAAGAGAAGCATACCGTAGAAGATTGGGGTGTTACAGAACAGAACTGAATGGTGTGTCGAAACCGGAACACACGATGTGTATGTTGAATCAACACTCTGTTTAGTCCGATCCGACCCAAGTGAAACTATGTACAAGGAGAAGCTGTGTAACCAGGTACATGGGATGGCCAGGCCAGTAATCGTGTAACAAAGAAGTACATTCCGTGTTAGATTAATATACACACCATGTACTCCCAAATTTCCAAAGTACAGAAAACACACCAAATCCCCCAACGTCTACATTAGATAAAGGATGAAAACAAATACATGCCTTGTAATATATTCTACACACCGTTTACATTCCAGAAATGTAATTTCACCATGTTTCCTCCAAATTACCAAGACTCGTACAAGGAATATGTATGAGAAGAATCTCAAGGAAATTCATAAATGAATTTAAGATAACAAATTTCTTAATTATATGATCACAATTAATTGAATTCACGCGCGACTTATCGTGAATAAATGAACGATTAAAAGAATTTGAATAGTAAATATGTGTAAATCCCATTCCATGCTATGAATGATCATGATATAGATCAATGGCCCTTTTTGAATGTATGGTTTCTTTTAAATTTATTTAATTTAAATTTGTTGGCCTACGAACCTTCTTCCAATAAAATGTAGGGCTTGCATGCCCATGATTTCATTAATGTAATCCACATATAATGGAGGATCTCCCAATCTAGAGGAGATAGTTTAAAATCTAAATCTGAGGCGAAACCAACCGAAGAAGATACAATGGTGGACAGGTGGGAGTTGTAAAACACCAACCATCAGGTTCAAGGTGTTTTTCCATAGGTCAGAGTTAGCTTATCAAAACCACTAGATAAGGTAACTAATTGAATCTCTAGATAATGAAATCTTATTTTACTTATGTTGGATTTCATGGTGTATTAATTATGTATGTGTTGTTGTAATCACGTAGTTCATTAAATAAACAACCATGAAAAGATGGAATAAAATGAAAACCGGACTATCCATAATAATTATCAGAACAGGCTTAATCACTTAAGGAAGAATCAATTAGTATTAACAAGCATGTGGTAATGCTAAACTATTCCTAATGGATTGAAATACCTCAACTACCATATTTGGTCAGACCAAGCCTTCTTTTACTTGATTAAGGGAAAGAATCAATAAAAATATGTGTTTGACCAACCCTTGGTGGGACACTTTATTTAATAATTGAATCTCTTATGAATTTTTTAGTTGAATTAAAAATTTTACTTCAAGAGGAGTAGCCCTTGCAAGACTTTTTGAAAAATAGAGGCAAGTGTTGAGGAAATCCAAGTTAGGATTTCATGATTGGGGAGTCTACTCAACAGATCAAAGAACTGTAAGCTCATAGTTGGCAAAGACCTGCATACCTAAATACCTTTAAATAGATTTACCAACCCTTGTTGGGGTTATGGGACGGAGAATATGGATCATTGCCACTAGAATTTCATACCAACTACGAATTCCACGGTCAATGGTAGGGGTTGTTGGGACATTATAAAATAGTGGGAGAATTAATAAATTCAGTTATTATTTTTCATAAAATGTAATCAAAAGGAACTGATAAATATAATCTTTTAATTTGTAGGATCAATATGAAAAACTCGTCAACCATATTTTCTTTGTGATCAATTCTGGATAAAGACAATATCCCCACCGATAGTGACTTCAAGGAATGGTTTAGATGACTTTGGGTTATCCTATTCCATGAACGAAAGTTATATATGCTGGAGTCCTCACTTCCGGATTTTCCTGCCCAAGGGGCTTGTAATGATTATTTCCTGGTCTATGATCAACATTTTAATGATGCACTTAACGTTCAATGTTGGATTTTTTTCATCAATGTCTAGCGATCTCATGAAGTATCATAAAGACATGGATGCTTATTGAATGCTCGAGTACCTATGTGGTCTATACCCGGAGAGAGAAAGACATGAAAGTTTTGTGATTGCCATGGCTCTATTTCAGAGCATGTTTGGAGAGGTTACCCAGGCTGGGCCACATGTAGTCAAGCTAATTGGCTACATTGAGCCCTCAGAGTTTCTAGGGTTTAAAATCCCTGAAGAACTGGGTAATGATCTCATTCATGCATCACTCCCCCAGATCTTCTTTAAATTTGTTGTAAATTTCAACATGAACAACATTGAGAAGTCTCTATCTGGTCTTTTGAATCCCATTCACCAAGTGGAAAATTATATGAAGCGTGAAAAGCCTTATGAACTTATGGTGAATAAATGGAAAGGTAAGGTGAAGAGCATTAAGCCCAAATGTTCCTCAAGGCCTTCCTTGAAAATGAATATCAAAATATAGGAAAGAGAACAGGAGGTTGTTTGCTTCACATGTGGCAACAAGGGCCACTGGAAGAAAAACTTTACCTAGCCAAGGAAGAATGGGAAAGCTTCAGTTGAGTTTGTTATTCAATGAAATCTATATATTTATTCCAATTGGATATTAGATACTGCTTGTGATTATCACATCTATATCGAAATACAGGAACCATGTAGATTCAAAAATATTGTCCGAGGTGAGGGGGATCTGCGAGCAACCAATGGAGCCAGACTCGTTATTGTAGCTATCAGAGACTACCACCTCACATTGCCTACCAGGATGGTCATGGTATTAAAAGGATGTTATTATGTACCCTCTATAACCAAAAAAATTATTTCAGTATCCATATTAGATACTAATGGATTCATCTTCATGTTTTGAAATGAATGATTATACTTTTATAAAGATAGAATTTGTTTTTGTAGGTAACATTTATATAATGGACTTTATGTGTTAGACTACACAAACTAAGTAATGGAAATTGATGAGAAATTTAATTCACATGAGTCATACAATCCTCAACTTTGGCATCACTGGATAGGTCATGTCAATGTGAAACGTTTGACAAAATTAAATCAAGATGTGTATTTAGATTCTTTCGAACAAAAACCACTTGGTATATGTCATGCGTGTCTACAAGAAAAAATGACCAAATCCCCATGTAGTTGGAAATGTGAAAGGGCTAAAGAGCTTATAGAATTATTTCACACTTATGTGTGTGGACCATTTCCATTTGAAGCAAGGGGTGAGTTCCTGTACTTCATAACTTTAACTGATGATTTTAGTATATATGGATATATTTACGTAATGAGGTGTAAGATAGATTCTTTTGATCGGTTCAAAGAATACATGAATGATGTTGAGAAGTATCTTGGTAAGAAGATTAAGAAACTATTCTATTACATATGAGGAGAATATCTTAATCATGACTTCATTGATTTCTTATAGGATTTTGGGATTCTATCTCAACTCACTCCTCCTTACACGCCTTAGTGGAATTGTGTAAGTGAAAGGAGGAACCGCACCCTGTTGGACATAGTGAGATCAATGATGAGTCATGTGAGTCTTCCATTATCCCTTTGGGTATATGCATTACAAACAGTAGCACACATACTAAACCAAGTACCAAATAAATCAATAAATGGTATTCCATACGAGTTATGGAGTGGACACAAAGCCATATTATCAAATTTACATGTGTAGGGTAGCGAAGCATTTTTTAAGGCCTCTTCAGGTAACAAACATGCACCCTTTGCAACAAAGTGTACCTTTAGAGGATATCCCAAGGAAACAAGGGGATATTACCAATAAAACCCCTCAGATAAAAAGGTTATAGTGTCAAGACATGCCATATTCCTTGAGAGACATCGATGAATTCGAGGCTCATGAAACATAAGAGTTGGTAGAAGAACAGATTACACAAAGCCTCGTGGATGTAAAATATGTTCCAGAGACACAAGAACTACATAGAAGCACGAGAGAGGTGAGAGAACTAGAATGATATCGTTTTATTGTCTCTGATGATGGTGACTCATTATTGGTTGACAATGATGATCCTCTTACCTACAAGGAACTAGTTTATGGGACAGACATTTCCAAGTGGCACGAATCCATGAATTTTGAAATGGATTCCATGTTCAAAAATCAAGTCTGGATTTTGGTAGATCCTCCAGTTGATGTAAAGCCTATTGGTAAATGGGTATTCAATAAGAAACTGGACATGGAGGGAAAAGTCAGCACCTATAAGGATAAACTGGTTGCAAAAGGTTTTAGAAAGCGTCAAGGAATTGACTATGATAAAACCTTTTCACCGGTTTCAATGCTGAAATCCATCAGAATCCTATTGTCCATTTCCACCTACCATGACTATGAAATTTCGAAAATGGATTTCAAAAAAAACATTTCATAACAGAAACCTCCATGAAGATGTCTACATGACACAACTAGAAGGGTTTGTGACTCCAAAGAATGCCAACAAGGTATGAAAGTTGAATAAATGCATTTATAGGTTAAAGAAAGCATCATGGTCATCGAGCATTCATTTTGATGAAGCCGTAATGGAATTTGGATTCGTTAAGAACGAATGTGAGATTTTTGTCTACAAAAGGTTTAGAGGAAGTGTAGAAGTTTTCCTAATAGTATATGTTGATGAAATATTACTAATTGGAAATGAAGTACCTGTATTACAGTCAGTTAAGTCATGTTTGGATAAATGATTCTCTATGAAAGACTTGGGTGAGGCAGCATATATTCTTGGGATCAAGATTCATCGTGATAGATCCAATAGAATGCTAGTCCTGAGTCGAAGTACATACATTTACAAGATACTGAAGAGATTCAAAACAGAACAGTCCAAGAGGGGATAGTTGCCAGTGTCACATGTCATTCATCATTCCAAGAAAATGTGTCCTCAGAAACATGAGGAAAGAATGAAAATTTCAAGGATCCCTTACACATACGGGATTTGGTTATTCATGTATGATATGCTATGTATAAGGCAAGAAGTTTCTTACGCATTAATTGTGGTAGGAAGATATCAAGTTAATCTAGGAGATTGTCATTGAATGACATTCATGTCTATACTTATGTATTTGAGGCGTACTAAGGATATTTTCATGGTTTATGGAGGAGATGAGGAACTAGTCATCAGAGGACATGTTGATGCTAGTTTCAAGACTCATCAAGATGACATGAAGTCACAGACTGGATACATCTTCAATTTTTATGGAGGTGCTGTGAGATAGAAGACCTCAAAGAAAGGGCTGGTTGCAGATTCTACAATTGAGCCTGAGTATATCACAGCTTCTGAGGCAGCTAAACAAGTAGTATGGATGTAAATCTACTCCCAAGAGCTGGATGTAGTACCATGTAGTAAAGATACTATCACGCTCTATTGTGATAATATTACAGTGGTGGCACATGAAAAAGTGCCAAGGTTACATCAGTGGACAAATAACATACATCAACAGTGTCACCGCTTGTGGGATTTTTCTCAGAGAGGTGAAGTTGTAGTGAGCAGTATTCCCCCATAACACATCATGGAGGACCCCTTGACTAGAGCTTTGTATCTAGCAGAAACATGATCATCATTGGAGGTCTATCAAACTATAGTTTGTTGGTAGTTGGATCTAGTCCAAGATGGAGTTTATTAGAGTTGGTGTCATTAGAACCAACTATTTATACATTGATTACATGAATGTACACTTATTATATATTTTCCATTGTTCTGCATGACGATAATATAATAATGTCCTAGAATATTTGCTACATTAATAAGGTGATGGAAGATCCCTACTATGATGAGAACCATGAAATGATATATCAATATTGTTAAATAATGTTCTACGGTTGGATGATATACTATGATAAAACACATAGTATACAGACCATAATGTGCGAGTACTCATAAAAGGAAAAGACACTCTCTCATGGAGTTCGCACTTGGTAATCTCCAAGATGGGAGATTATGAGAACAAACCCGCCTGTAGTAATTCTGCATGTCTTGGTGTAATAAACCCTAGATATCTATGAGTGTGTGTAATGATCCTTAGACTGGAATATTATCATTAACTCATGTCAAGGCTCACACACTTAGATTTTCTGACAAAAACTGTCATGAAGACAGTTGGCGTGAAGTAGGGTATGTTGGGTGCGTCACGAATGACATGTTTCTAATGTATAAGCCGAGGAAGGATTTGTTCCATCCATATTTATGGAAGTAGGTAACTCGGGCCCTTTTATTGAAATAGAACTATCTCCCAAATTTCATGGTCGTGGTTCCACGACGAGTTTATTTCTGGATGTCAATGAATGACAGATCAAAGATATAGGTTTATGAAACTTCCATGTAGCTTTCATGATGATATATTGAGACTATAGGATTAAAGTACATGGTGAGAATTCGTATGAGGTTACACATCAATGCAGCATCAATTTGTTTTTCTTGGGTGCCTTGAACTATTTCTAGACAGCAATATTAGACTATAGGCAAGCCCTCCTAATGCCAAAGAGAAAGAGGCCTAGAGGGTCACACACTAAGTCTATCCAAGTATCTCAAGTAGAATAAATATTACTCCTGTATATGGTATAATAATTATTCAAGGAATCCAAAATCATTTTAATGTTGCAGGAAGAATAAATTTAATTACATGATATACACGCCATTTACATTGAATGTACGCGCTGTGTAGTTTTCATTTTGAAAAGAAAATGAAAAAAAGAATACACGTCGTGTATAAACAATTACACGCCGTGTAGTTTTTCCATTCAGTATTTTGAGGAAATAATATCGTTTTATTAAATGATATTTATTATAATCAGCATGGTCGCATGTCAAGGAATTAATGATTCGACATGGGTGTTTTCAATAAGAGATAATGAAATAAATAAAGCACGTAACACGTTTATTTATTTTCATAACACTATAACCTCAAACTGAATTATAAATATCCTCAAAACCCCAATAATATTACATAATCATTGTGCACAAAAATTTTGAAGAATTTTCTCAAGGCTGAAAGAAATATTTCTATCAAGAATGCTCTCAAGACTGAGAGAGATCATAATCCATCGGATCAAGGCGATCTAAGGTGGAAAACCCAAGAAAAGTATTCTTCACGCTAGCACCCAGAGATTCCTTTGGTGATGTCCAAAGATATGTGGTGATCTGTGGATCACCACTAGAGGGATTATACATTTGGATTATGAGACTCAGTGACAAATCGCATTGGAACAGGATCAGAAATGTCAACAAAGAAAGAACGCCATAAAAGGTACTTCATGTAAATTAATTAATGTAATTATAATCAACCAGTGATGATCCTCCTTTGTGGTTCTAGGACTATTCTTATTGGTTATCTATTTCAATGATTCTATCTATGGAGTCTGTCATTTATCATCATATTGAGCCCAGATTTATCATTGCAAATGACAAAAAGTCAAGTGGGCACATCAACCCACGAGCTTATGCTGCGCCCATGACCTACAACTTGGATACCAGTTGATTAAAACCATAAAGATGTATGTGTGGATGTTAACATTAATACTACAATCCAAATTAATATTATGTTTAGTGTGTGATTTTGATCCAAATTCCAAGATAAATAAAACAAAATTTCAATTAATTAGTATCAAAATACTTTTTATAATCCTATATGACATTACAAATGTTGGACTATTCAATTCTAGTGGACTTTTTTCTGATCTAATTAGTTATTGAAATATATATTTAAATGATTTTATATTAGTTAAAAAACTCCTATGGAATATTCCACATGATTTTAAGGCCTCATGTATCATGTTGTAATATGATATTAAATTAGATTCTGATTCATCACACTACCTTATCACATGATCAAAAACCTATTTCAATACTCATTTTTTCATACTGTTATTAACTGAATTACAATATTCTAGAATCATGAATCTTAGTCATGTGTAATGGAAGTTTATAATTCATTCAAATAATATACAAAATATCTATGTAAAAGAGATAAATAGAAAATCATAAAATATAGAGAGTATACAATACCCTATCTTCATTCAAATGATGTGAAACTGTAAAAGGAAATTCA
This sequence comes from Viscum album, assembly GCA_963277665.1. Classification (NCBI taxonomy): domain Eukaryota; kingdom Viridiplantae; phylum Streptophyta; class Magnoliopsida; order Santalales; family Viscaceae; genus Viscum; species Viscum album. The sequence continues at coordinate 1,353,735,382 of OY728158.1, read as the reverse complement.
TACATAGTGGTTTAGCATTATCCATTCCATGTTATAGAGAGCCTTTCATGATTATGAATGAACATATTGGTTCTTGGATGAAACCACAACTTTTATATTTTCGATGTAAAAGAGTTTTACCTTAATATAGTTTTGAAGATAAAGATCATAATGGTGTGAAGACAATTATTAATAGTCAAGTGTGTGAGTTCTCTTAATTCATTAGATTTTTTATGAGTACCATATATTTATGAATATGAAAACTATCAAATTTTTTATCAAATTGTCCATCACAAATTCATGATTTGTAATGGAAAAAAATTTCATAAAGATGAACAAACCTATCAGAAACCTGGTGAAATCGATATTCATGGTGGATATAGCGTATTTTTGAAAAATATTTATCACATTATCTCACATAGAAAGTGGTATTTTAAATCACAATCATTTAAATATCATTAAATTTTAAAAATAATGGTTAATTAAGATCAAATAATTATTCATTGATTACAAATTAGGAATATAAATTTGTTAATAAATCCTTCTTCTAGATTAAATTTTCATCCACAACCATAATTAATTTAGTAAAATCCTGATTATAGATTATTAATTATTCATATAGTATAGAAATAGTTGTTTTCTGGTATTTTTATTAAAAACCAATAACTTGGGGGAAAATGATGATCGTCAGGAATACTTGTATATGGTTGTTGATAGTTGATGAAAAAAGATTCTATCAGTGATTTTATCTAATCTCACATCATACCATGCAGAGAGATATCATTGATCCTGAAATATAAAAAAATGATATTATTGATGTAGATTACTCATTCTAGGAAGTAAGAACTCATTCATTGATCGGTGTAGATAAGGAATGTTAATGTGAAAATAAATAGTTAATGTATGTATATCATTATCATGCAGATATGACTATTTATGAAATTCATTCATGACCTATAAATTAACCAGAAATAAATGATTAAACTAAGTATTTACAATGAACTATATTCACTATATGTCTCTTTTTGATTAGTTAGTTTATTATAAAGTACTATATTTACCATATGATATATTACTTGATCAGATGAACATTAGATCGATCAAAATATGTAAATGTTAATTTAATTAAGTGACCAAAATTCATAAAAAGGTACCACACATTGTTTTTCATGTTAATACCATGAAAATGATTTTCCTAAAAACATGGATTGACCAAAGGAATGTAAATCAAAGTCAATGATGAATGGGAGAAGCCAAAATATTATCATATGAATAAAATAGTTTGGGATAAAAACACATTTTTCTCGGTCAAAGATTCATTAAAATATGTGACCATAAATGAAATGATGAATAATAAAAAATTATAATGTCAACCACAAGACTAAATGACGTGAAAATAGTCCGAAATCAGAATGTCTCAAAATATGTGATCGATGGTATGTATAAAATGATTAACTATTATTTTAGATGATCTATCATATTCCCCATCATATATATTCACATGATTTATCAAAATTTATTGAATAAATTTTGTATTTTGATAGAGAAAACACCGTGTAATGAAATGAAAAATAATTTATTATGTTAAAAAATATATTAATTATACCACTTGTTTATGAAGTATAAAATACATGCTGTAAGCATTTAATGAGACAATTTTTCATTTTCAAAATGGATATCCAATAATTATTTTTAAATTATTATTTTTCGATAAAGATTCTCATTTTATAAAACACCAATGAAATTGAAAAAAATAAAGTAGTCATGACACATAAAAAAATTCTAACCAATAGAAAAGATGAAGCTATGCATTGTTTAAAAATATAAGAATCCCAATTCACATTTATACATTAAAAAAAATAAAATAACACATGATCTTCTTAAAAATATTTTTCAAATAAAATAATGTCATTTAGAAGTTAAGATCATCTTATGGAAACATAAAAATAAATTCTATAATGCAACATTTTGATTTACATATCAGACTCTTTTTCCTTATATTTTTATAGTTTCTGTGCTTTACAGCAAATATATGTTAAACCATATCCCCTTAAATGGAATAGAGACTGCCAGATCCACTCTCTTATTTCATTCATTTGTACTCTCATGACGAACAATGGAAGAGGCTATGTATCCTAGACTAACATCATTGATTTTTATCTTCTTTTGTAATATCAGGAATAAATTTTCACAAACCATTCCCCAGGGCCCATGTTATGACTCTCCCATTCCTGCCTTTTAAAGGCCAGGGGTTGGAAAAGATAATCGTAGGAATCAACCTTCATGTGGTAGGAATTTCTCTTCAGTGCCTATACACACACATACAACCACGTCCCAAGAAAACATTAAAAGAGAATATGCCTGCTACAACACCAAAACTGAGTGTAAAGGTACAACTAAATTTTATTGTTATAGAAAAAAAATCCAACAAAACAATACTACAACAAGAGTAAGTACAAGATCAATGAATTATTTTAAATGTATACATATTGTGGTCGATCTGATGTTCATGTGATCATGAATTTTTTTATATTTTATTTTTAATAATAATTCTTTAAGTGTTTCATTATCTTTTTCTATAACATCCTCAACTATAACCACTACTTATACTATTATACCTCATATGATACCATTTCATATCAATCTTTCATAGACACTTGAACAATTCATACATTCTGAATTTTTTTCTCTAATACAGGAGTTCCTTATATTCCATAGAAATCCCCACCACAACCTCCACTAATTTTAAGAAAATAGAATGCCCCCTTTTACATTTCTACATAAGAAACCCTGATGAATCATATTCTGAGTAGATTATAATATGTATATTTTGTAAAAAATATCACAATTAATGAAATATTTATTTCTTCTATAATAATCGTATTTATTATCTCTAAAAATTTCATAATTATTTATAATCTTAAATGGGGTGTGTAAAATATGGTAAAAAATATTTGTAAAATGATCATACTAAAAAAATAGGGATTTGAGGATTTATATTTTTTAAAATATCAATCATTAAATCACCATATTATATATTTGGATATTGTTTGTTTTTCTATGATACAGATCATCAAAAAGACAAATATTATTTTCTTAGTCTAGATATTCAACAATTAATTCATAAGAAATTATTTTTATGTAATTTCTAACAAATTTAATGTTTTATAAAAGATAATTTTTCCATGAAAAAGATAATGATTTCATTTGTATTGAATCGACCCTGAGTTTTCTGATATAGACAACTGACCATAAATTAGAGGAATAACACTTTTACAAAGTATTATATTGACCATATGATATATTATTTGATAACATAAACATCAGATCAACCACAATATGTAAATTTAAATTTAATTAACTGCCCAAAATACATAAAAAGGTACTACAAGATGTTTGTTATGTTTATACCATGAATAATATTTTCCTAAATGAATGGATTTACCACAATGAATGTAAATCAAAAGAAATATCAAATGGGAGAGACCAGAATACTATCAAATGAAACAAAAATTTATTGATCAAAATACAATTATAATGGGTGACTATTCTATTAAGTATGTGATCGTAGGTGAAATGATTAATATTTAAAAATTATAATGTTGACCACATGAGTAAATTATGTGAATATAGTAATAAATCATAATGACTCAAAATATGTGATCGATAGTATGTATAAGATGATTAACTATTGGTTTTCCGAATCAACAATATGACCCATCATGGAAATTCAAAAAATTTCTAAAATTTTATTAGGGAAATTGTGGATTTTGATATGGAAAAAATACTGTGATCAAATAAAAAGTTATTTTTTATATTAAAAAATATATTAATTCTACAACATTTTTGTGAAGTATAAAAAAATAGTTTGAAGAATTTAATGGGACAATATTTATGGAGAACAAATGGATATCCATTAATTGTTCATAAATTATTATTATTAGAGAAAGATTCTTATTTTATAGAAGACTAATTAATGTTGAAAAATTAATGATTTCCTGACACATAAAAAAAAATTCTCAGGAATAGAAAAGATGAAGCTCTGAATTGTTTCTAAAATATAGGAAACTAAATTCTTGTTTATACATTAAAAATAATAACATAACATCTAGAATTCACAAATATCTCTTTTAAATAAAATTATGTCATTTAGATGTGATTATTATCTTGTAAAACAATTAAAAGGAATTTTTTAAAAAAAATATATCGATATCCTAATCATTCTATTTGTTCCTTATATTTTTCAACTGTGTGTGATTTACATCCAATAGATATTAAACACCATTCCCTTTCATATAATAGGGAGTGCAAGATCCACTATTTTATTTAATTCATATGTACTCCAATAAGAAACTATTAAAGTGGCTATTTATCCTAGACTAACATCATTGAAATTTATATTCTTTTATTATCTCGTGAATAAATTGTCACAAACCATCCCTTGGGCCCTTTTCATGACTTACCCAAGCTCGCCTCCAGAAAGGACATGGGTTTGCGATGAGTTCTGAAGGCGTCAACCTGCAATTGTGGGGCATTGTTTTTGTACCTATACACACATACTTACAACCACGTCCCAAGAAAACTAAAAAGGAGAATATACATTATACTACACAACTACTCACTGTATAGTTACTACTGAATGTAAATGGACCATAATAAAAACCCAATAAAAGAATATTGCAACAAGAAGAAGTATGAGGTTGATGGAAATCCATCCACTGAAAACCCCACCTGATGGTTAAGTATAGAGTAGCTTCATGAATCTGTAGATGTACATCCCACCTACCCAACCTCACTGGGCACCTCCTGGTCCTGGGCACCCAAGTCCTCTTCCAAGTCGTTGGTCATCTTTAATAGACACAACATGTGCAGGCGAATCCCATTCAAGGTTGATTAATGAAATACTCAGTAGGGTCCCAAAAAACAAGGAAATACCACAAAGTAATCCATACTAAAACAACAACGTAAGATCACGAAGCATAATCATGATGAATGAAATCTCACACCAGGTATAATATAGAGTATGGAAAGTAGGAAAATCAGTTATATCATCAAATACCATGGAAGGCTAGATAAATCTTCCTCAATGAGTACAGTGGGCCTACCATGTCACAAAGAATCCTCTTACCACTAATCATGGACTTCTTTTTTACACATCCATGACGAGTTCTATGGGTAGGCTGGTTCACAGAGAAGTCAGTGCCCACCTTGGCCAAACTGAGGTACTTCTCCTGTCGAGTACTGTGAGTCTGTCGGGTCACATAGAGTCGCTGCCCACTGTGGGCCTACTAGGTCACACAAAGCTATTTTCTACTGAGCCATCGTAGCTGATCCACGTCGGGTTTCATATCATTAGTCTTTTGGTCTCATCCAACTATAGGGTTTCCATGCATAGTACACATGATTCCATGAGAAAAACAACTCAACCCAATTTTCACATTTAAAATTATCTTAGAGACTCTATATAATATGCCAAAATACACACCAAATTGAAATGGACTAAACACTGGAAATGGATAGTAAATCAGATGCCTAGTTTAGAAGTTTTTGGAATTTTTGTAAATTGGGGTCGGATGCATCTTGGCCATGTCGGAACCGGACAGACCGACTCGACCAACCTGGTTGGGTGGATCATGTCACACCCAAATTTTGCGCTGCGATATGTTTCTAATTTTTAAATTTTATCTTATAATTTTATCTGCTTATTATTATTATTATTATTATTATTATTATTCTTATTATTATTATTATTATTATTATATTTTCATAAATGATATTTAGGCCAAGCCCGACTAGGGTTTTGCGCTCTTACGCTGTGAAATGAGTGTTTTGGCCTTGACTGCGTTCAGTGAGCCGTTACCGAAGCCGCACGGCCTCGCCTAGGTCACCATGTGGCCTCAGCCGATCCCCTGAACGCCTGCCTAATGTCCAAAAAAATAAAGGATGAAAAATGACCTAAAATAGGTTGAAGTAAGATAAGAAATAAATAAATAAACAAACAAACAAATATGTGGAGTTTAAAAAATTATTTTAATAATAATAGAAATGTTAATTCTCTTTATATAATAATAATAATTATTATTGTTATTATTGTTATTATTATTATTATGTTAAATATTATTATTATTTTTTATTTCCATTTATGTTATCATTTTATTTTAAATTGGTTAGGTTCTTTTTTAGGTTTTATTTCATTTATTTTTTTTTATTTTTTTTATTTTTTTATTTTTATTTATTTTTAATTCCACTATATCTCTTTTCCTTACGCCTACCATTCTTGCGCTAGACCCCCTGAACCCTAACCCAACTTCCTTTCTCCTCCCTTTGGTCTTCCATGATCAACCCTCCATTCTTATTCCTCTCTTCGCGCCATCTTCGTCCCAATTAGAGGACCCTGTCACACCCCGCCTCTTCTCCAGACACACCTCATCATGCATCACCCATGTCCAGCCGCGAACATCACCATTTCTAGTAGCCGGACCTCTTGAAGACTATTCAGTCGTCGACGCCCTCACCCTTACACACCGTCTTCCAGCATCCCCTCTACCGTCACGACGACCACCGTGACCTCCCTACCTTCCGTCCTTGGCCACCCACTACGCCGCCCCCTTCTTCACTTGGTTGACCACCATCAGGCGATCCCCTTCTTTTCATGGACGACAACCATTTGGCGATCCACGTTTTCTGAGGGTCGTGGTCTTCTAAGACACATTTTCGGAGGGTCGTGGTCTTCTAAGAAACATTTTCTGAGTTTTCTGGTTTCTAAGAAACGTTTCACCGAGACACGAGGTTCTAGGGTCCCACTCGAGCAAGATAAACCTTAGGGGATTATCTTTATAGACTCTTCTATTCATGGTGTGGTGCCTTCCGTCAGCATATGGAGGACCACTTGAGTATGTGAAAGTTCCTTATAAATTTCCTCTTTTTTAAGTAGTATTGTGATATGGTTTTTCTTTCTGTACTATTTTCTTTCCAATTTCAGTTATTTAATGTTTTCCTTAAAATCGTTTTAAAAGTATGCTTTTAAATGAGCGTGTTAAATTATCTTTTTGTTATTGTGGCATGAAACCATTTAATTGGGTGACACCATACCGAAATCTTGGATCATACCCTACATACACAATTGGGTGTATATAGACCTTGTTTCTTGTGTATTCTAGTTTGTGAAATCGTTCTTAGTGAGAGGGGTTCTGGATTTTGTTGGTCTTCTTGTGCAGGTTGGTGTTAGTAACATGGAGATACGGCTTCTATTATTTCATGGATGTTTGAGTTTGAGTTTGAGATTCTTTTTTTGTCATTTTCTTTTGGATATTGGTAGAAGTATTAAACCTTTAAAGTTTATTTTAGTTTAGGGGTCTGCTTGTTTGTCAGTCCACAGTTTTATTTTATTCAACTTGTCAGTGGTTCTATGTTTATTACTTCAGGTATATCATTCCCATGTGTAATGTTTTGATACCCGGGCACTTGTGCCAGCCCATGGGGATCGGGAACGCCTTTCGGCCCACATCGTGGACCGGGTCGGATGGCGACCCAGCCTGATTCGTGACAAAAAAAAGTTATCAGAAGGAGGTTGTTTGTCTTGGGTAATATTCTTTTGGGATAGAGTCAAGGTATACAAAATGTAAGGGTGTCAGAACTCCACATTCCAGTTAGGGGTAAGGTGTGTAACCATCACACCTCATGGCGGGACTCGAGTTACCAAATCAAGTTGAGGTTTTTCTAATCCTTTGGTATGTGTGGTTAATCTTTTTTAGGGGAAATGAAAAGGGAGTAGGGTTAGTGTCCCTAGTGAGCTCGTTGGGTATAGCAAGCCATATGGAGCTGGGGACGCTACCCTAGAATACTATCTGTGGCGGTGGCCTGATTGGCGTATGGCCGCCAACCATATGTTCCTGTCACCCGCGGACACTAGTCTCATCTTGCATCGTTCTTCATCTCTTTGTTTTGGATTCATGGAAATCTATTTTTTAAGTAAAAATGATTTTTTCTTGAAAAAAATGTTTTGAAATAAAGTGATTTAAAAATAAAATGATGGGTGATGTTTGAAAGGTGTGGGTTGTATGTTTTTGTTTTAAAAAATGGAAAGGTTTGTTTTTGATCCTTGGTGTTCTCGTGGGAAACCACATGCATTAGTGTATATGGAAAGAGAAATGGTCGATGGCACGATCAGATGATTTCCTGGATGGATATGAGGTTGGGTTCATTGCAGCATTGGAACATGCATGTGTGAGGCACATGGGACACCATTGGTATTTTTGAAACCCACTACCTTTGCTTATTTTTGAAAAAAAATTATTTAACGAGAATTCGGTGTGTTAATAACTAGTGATTGTGTGGTGTGTCCTTGTGTTTTGGAAATGCCGGATGAGAGGCATTACTAGTGGAGGATCCTTTTTGTATAATGTTTTTCTTGAGTTTAAATTATTATTTGTTATATGGTGTGAAAGTGTGTGGTTAGTAGTTTCATTGAAAAGTGCTTCATAAGGCCCTATAGTGGTTCCCCCTGCTTGTTTAGTGTCAGTTTGTGGTATGTATTGGCCATTGGACCAGTTTATTTGGGTCCATGGTTTTCTTTCATGACTAGTGCATGCCCCCACCCCAAAGCAATAACATGCGATTGAAGTGCGGCCATGGGAAATTCTCCATTGGTTGGCCCTCTAGTAGAACGAAGGACTCTCCCTTTTCAATGATCATGCTAATTCTATCCCTTCTCCTTTTTGGTTAAGCATATCCTCTCATAGAGGAACGATATATGCAAGGGAAGTTGAAGGGAGAATTTTCCTCTTTGAGTTTCCTTAGTTGTCAAGTATGGGACTTGAAATTGTAACATCTGAAGGTTTCACCCTGGTAGTGGTAAAAGGAATTCCAGCAGGGAAGGGTGAAGGCAGTTCATAATTTTTAGTGTTAACTAGTGTCTTAATGGGCTTTGTAGTACTTTAATTGGCTTCAAGGGTCATGTTTGGTGACGTCTTGTAGTGTGAGTCTCTTTGAAGAGCAATGGTGGATTTCCTAGGATCCTTTGAGAATCCTTATTTTCATAGGAGTGTGTCCTCCTCTTAGGGAGTTTTGCATCTTTCTATTTAAAGGGGAGTGTTTTTCGTGTGTCATTCCCTTCTTTAGGTTCCCTGGTTATGGTTAAGAGGTGATGCATGTGCATCATCTAACAACTTGTTTTGGAGGATGTGCCACAGGAGAGTTTTTGGACGTCAAGGTGTGAAGTGTATGATGGTGTTGTCGCAGATGAAGGATGGTTGTGTGTGACATTGAAAGGAGAAGCTCTGTTCAAAAGTCTTCAATACATGACTGTGAGGCAGGAGATGCTTCAAACATTAGGGCTCCATCCATAGGCCTTGGAGTGAAGCTGGCGTGTGGTCAGGATCCCTTGGAGTGTATGGGACCCTGACTTTAATTCGGTCATCGATGTTGAATGTAGAGGTTGATTAAATTGTTTCTATTGTTGTTTCATTCCGAAAAAACCTTTTGGTTGCGTAAGGTTTCCGTGACTATGCAGAGGAATGTTCGTCTTGTTGCCTTAAAGTCTTGGGGGTTGCGTCCCACTTGATGTAATCGCTTTAGGGGTCCTTATGGGTTATGATTGGTGAATTAGTATCAAAGTTGAATAGGGATCATCCAGGTATGAGGAGATGCCTGTTTGACTTGGGTCATGCTTTTGATTACCTAGTAGTATTTCCCCTCCTACCCTTCCCCTTGTGGTGTGTGGTGTTTGGCCATAAGTTGAGAAATTTTTGAAGTTATGGTATCTCTCACTAGTCCAAATGGTGGGGTGACCCAAAATGGGACTTTCTCAAAAGTCTCTGGAATGAACTGCGGTTGGCCTTTTTCATATTGGTGGGTAGTCCGCCTGGGCCTCCTCGTGTCGATTTTCTAGTTTTGTCGAGTGAGTCAGTAAGTTTCTAATGGTGAGGATCCCCTTTAGGTTTTCTCCTATTTTCCATTTATTTTTGTTTCTAGAGATGACTTGTTAGTACGTGATAAGAGTATTACTTGGGTGTGGCTGGTCTTGATTGCATGTTCCGGTCAAAAGTTCAGTTTTCATTCAATGGATCTTGAGGTATTTCGTCTTCTGACGTCGGTTTCAGTGGGTGTAAGATTTCCTTTCTGAAATCAATCAACTGGAGGTCTTCTCTCTTGGTGGGATGGATGGAACAAACCATAAAGTATTTTTACAAGTTTTATTTTGAATTTTTCATTTTAGTCACCTTCTCTGAGCATGGTGGGTTTTCCTCTTTTCACTTGATGTTTGTGTGGATGCTCTTTGAACCTGAAAAAGGGTGTTGCTTTCTACTTTGGGGTTCGGTTATAGTTGTGGCTTTCTGGGGATGGAAAGCATTATGGTGGGGATAATTATCACACCCGGACTTCGTGCTGTGACATTTTTCTAATTTTTATGTTTTATCTTATAGTTTTATCTACTTATTATTATTACTATTATTATTTTCTATTAATATATGAAATGTGGGATGAGAACGATTGGGGTTTTGCGCTCTTTTACTAAGAAATGAGTGTTTTGTCCTTGACAGCGTTCAGCGCGCCGCTGCGGAAGCCATGCAGCCTCGCCTAGGTCACCTCACGGAATCACCTGGTCCCCCGCACGCCTGCACAATGTCCAAAGAAAATAAATGATGAAAAATTACCTAATTGAGCTTGATTTAAGATAAGAAATAAATAAATAAATAAACACATTTGAGTTTAAATTATTATTTTAATAATAATAGAAATGGTAATTTTTTTTATATTATTACTCATATTATTGTTATTATATATGTTATTATTATTATTATTATTATTATGTTAATTATTTTTATTGTTATTATTTTCAATTAATATTATCATTTACTTTTAAATTGATTACATTCTTTTTTTCCATTTATTTTTTATTTATTTATTTTATTTAATTATTTATTATTTTTTCATTCCACTATCTCTCTTTTCCTCACCCCTCCCATTATTGTGCTAGACCCCCTCAACTGTAATCCCACTTCCTTTCTCCTCCATTTGGTCCCCCACAGCCCAACCCTCCATTCCTCTTCCTCTCTTCGCGTCGCCTTCATCCCGATCAGAGGACCCCGTCACACCCTGCCACTTCTATGGACACACCTCGTCACACCTCACCCATAGCCAGCTGCTAACACCGCCATGTCTAGCTACCAGACCTCCTGGTGACTATTTATTCAGCGCCGACCTCACCCTTACACGCCATCCTTCGACATCCCCGCTCCCGTCACGATCACTGTCGCGACCTCCCTCCCTACCGTCCTTGACCAGCTGTTGTGCCGCCCCCTTCTTCCCAAGGCTACCACGGTTTGGTGAGCCCCTTCTTCCATTGGCTGACTACCATTCAGTGATCTAGCTCTTCATGCTTCCCCGACCTCCCAACCACCCCTGATGCGCCACTTACCTTCCGGCTAGTAGCCTCACTGGCTTCTAATTCCCTCAGGTGGCCTCCCCTCCATTTAAGCCTCCCTTAATTTTATTATTAATATTTTTCTTTTTTTATCTCTTTGAGTTTTGGATTTATAGCTGGTTTTGGTTTTTTTTGGGTTCAATATTGATTTTTCTTGTTTGAATTATTAATTTAGGGAGCAATAGTGATTTCTCATGTTGTGAATTAATTGCAATTGGATTTTCGCACCAATGTTTGGGAGTCTTTGACTCTAAGGTAGGTGGTTCCATGCCATGGAATATTTTAGATAATTTAATTTGGTTTCTTAGTTAATTTAGTATGTTCTGTAATTTAATTTCATGGTGAGAAATGTGTTTGGAATTCTTGACATGCTCATTTGATGAAATTGAATATCTCAAATAGTATAGTGTTGTCGTCTATATGTGTGTTATCATATAAATGATTTCATGTGTTTTCTTGGTTGTGTGAAATGAGTTTAAAAGACTGTTTGACATGCATGCATGATGAAAAGTGTACTTTCTTTAGAAATGGACATGTTTTCATTTCGACCGTGATTTGGTAAAATTATAAAAGAGTTTGATCAATTATTTATGCGGTGCATATGAGGTTTTAGAAAAGTTGAGTGTGAAATTGATTTTTAAATGGTCTTTGCAGGTAAAAATTTTTGTGTTTTGAAGTGAGGTCTTATAGTATACATGTGATGTTTTATAAACTGTGAAATTGATTATTTGAGTGGTATTTGGGATGCAAAACATTTTTGGAAAGGGTTTTTGGTCATTTGGCTCGTGAAAAATGCATTTTCTGGGGGTCTTTGAGGTGTGGGTGTGTAATTAAATAAATACTTTCAATGGAAAATGAGTCACTTTGGGAATTTTTTCCGTATTGCATACTTTTGAAATTAAATTGAAAATTGATTGAAGAATGGAAAAAATGTTTTGATAGGTATATTCTATAATTTTTGTTTTAAAGTGACATTCTTATATGAAATCGAGTGTGTAAATCTTGTGTACACTTTTTTTTTGCTAATTTTATTTTAAAAAAAAGGTTTCATAAATTATTTAACGAATCATTTTTCGAGTGAAAACCCTTGTTGTCCTATGTAGAAATGTTCTCTAATCTGTTTAATGGATTTATCAGGTCATGAAAATGATGAAAATTATGGTGTGAAATGGTTTTTGGGGTCTGGTTGGTCTAAAAAGTTGATTTCGGGTATTTCTTTGAGTGTAAAGCCTTGATGTGTTCTTTTGGAAACTATTTTAGAATTTATTTTAGTGAATTGCTGAACTTAATTACAAATGTGTGGCATATTTGTAAATTGATTTGGTGTGCGTGTGTTTTTAAAATGGGTTTGGGTATACAAGCGATGGATTTTGTGTGTGTAATGTTTTTTTGGTTTGTGATATGTGGAAGTGATACACGATGTGAATGTGGAACTTGTTTGAGCGTAAGGGAAAACCATGGGTATCTAGGTGGGAGAACTAGAAATATTGCGCTAGTGATCTAGAGTGGTATTGTCCCTATTTCACTCAGCTGTATTGATGATTGCAGCACTAACTAAAAATATGAATTATGATGGTTGTGGTCTTTTAGGCCACATTTTCTGAGAGTCGTGGTCTTATAAGCCACATTTCTGGAGGTTCGTGGTCTTCTATGCTACGTTTTCTGAGTGTTGCGGTTTTTAAGCCACGTTTCAACCAGTCACAAGGTTCTAGGGTCCCACTCAAGATAGATAATCCTTGGTGGATTTACCCGCAGTGCTATACAATTCATGGCGTGGTGCATTCTGTCGGCATAGGGAGGATTACTTGAGTATATGCTTGTTCTTCATAAATTTCCTCTTTTTTAAGTATTATTGTGAAATGGTTTTTATTTCAGTACTCTTTTTTTTCTTTCAGTTTTAAAATTTTTTCCTTAAAAGAGTTTTAAAATTATGGTTTTAAATGAGCATATTAAATTATCTTTTTGTTGTTGTGGCATGAATCTTTTTTATTGGGTGACGTCCTACTGGGCTCTTGGCTCACAACCTACACACACCCTTGGGTGTATGTAGACCTTGTTTCTTCTTTATTCCAGGTTGTGACAACATGCATAGTATGGATGGATCTAGATGTTCTTGGTATTCATGTGTAGGTTGGTTTTGGTAGCTTAGTTATGCATCTTCTCATGTTTCTTGGAGGTTTGATTTTGATTTTTAGTTTCTTTTCTTGTCGTTTTCTTTTGGATGTTGGTTCAAGTTGTAAACCTTTAATGTTGATTTTTTAACGGTCTTCTTGGTTGTCAGTTCAGAGTTTTATTTTATTCAACTTGTTAGTGTTTCTATGTTTATTACATCGGGTAAATCGTTCCCATGTGTAATGTCTTGATACCCGGACAGTTGTGCTAGCCCGTGTGGATCGGGAACGCCCTTCAGGCCATGCCACAGAACGGGTCGGGCACCGTGTCGGATGGCGACCCAGAATGGTTCATGATAGCTCCACATGCCCCTATTTTGTACAACAAAAAATAAATTACTCATTTTTCATCTGGGTAAGCCCGGTCTGGTCTGGCCAGTGGGCCATTACCATTGGGCCTCACTGGGCCTCACACACTTGGCCTCGCTAGGTCTGAACCGTATGGCATTTTTCCGACGCGAAGGGCGATGGTCTGGCCCTATGGGGGTGGGAGAGTCACGCTAGGGTGAGGGTCATTCCCATTGGGGGAGGGTCCATTCCAGTGGGGTTAGGTATGGCCCGATAGGGGTGGGTTCGGCCCGCAGGGCACGGGTCCGGCCTGCTGGGTGTGGGTCTGGCACGCTTCCCTGCCCGGTCTGCTAATTTTGGTCCAACCTTCTTCTACTAAGATACATATTACGTCTGGAACGTATCATGTGGCTGATCAAAATTGGCTTCCTCGGTTCCGCAGGTGGCCAGGGGGCCACCTGCCATGCGACGCCATGACCCGAAGCATCGGGTCTCTCCACTGATGCGATTGAGTAGACGCATCCCTCCGTTAGCTATTAGCCCAGCCGACGACCCATTCTACCATGTTTTGGACCAAGCTGGTCATTGTTTATCCCTCCATCATGCCTTTGTGCCACACTATATTCTCTTCTATGGGCTGTAGGGTCCGCTCCAGTGGTCTTTTCTTCACGCCACTTGGGCATACGTCCTCTGGGGGATGTCAACTTCCCTATTATGGCCTTAGATCCACATCACGTCCATTTCAAAGACACTTCCTTGAAGAACACATAAGGTGTAGGTGATATGGAATTTTTAATGTCATTATTCACACTACGCAATATAGGTTTAGAAATATTGTATATATAGTTCACGTTCTATCAAAAATTAATCATATAATCCTAGAACAAAACCATAAGAAAAGTAACCTCCCACAAGAATGAGCGATCTGATGAGAAACCTATTCCTGGGATAATTTGTGTTCATCATTTATAATTATTAATAGGGAACCATAAATCAAAAACTACCCCTAAACCAATGGTTTTCTTCCTTGATGTGGTTCATCTGTGGGGGTTCTGGTTCCATTGGATTTCATCGCATTCCGCTTCCATTCTTCGAGGTGCATCGATGTTGTTTGTGATTCCCCAGTGTTCATCATTTTTTATTGGAGTGAATTCTCACCATAGGTTTCATAGTGAAAATTCCACCAATTTATCCTCATTTCTTTAACACAATAAACCATTAAATGAAACCACAATGAAGCGTTTCTCATACACTGAATTGTCACTTCGTTATGCTGTTTCATTTATGGAACAAGGTATTTGATACACTTCATTTAATGGGAGGTTATTAGAAATGTTTACAATCCATTAATATTATTCAAGTAATGAGACTAAGTTTATCTATTTTGATTCTATTTCCCTTACCAATGATAAAAAAATCAAATAAAATTACATTTAATGTTACTTTACTTCCTTCCGAAAAAGTCCAAAAATTAACATTTTTGGTCGACCCTCGCCAGTCAATGTTAGTCCCTTTCTAAGAAAATTCCAACAATTTGAGTTCAATAGTGCCCTCATATTTTTGATCTGAGCACCGTTTTAAATGATAGAAAAACCCTTTAGTACATTTATTCAGAATAAAAATTCATGTTCAAGAAATATTTGTCTTCTTTTCACTATCTCATTTGGTTTTGAACAACATATTTGGACACTAGAATAATGGGATGGGTAGTTAGGATGTGATTTGGGTAGTCATTTTCCAACACAAAGGGTTTTGGATTATTGAATAAGGGATGGTAGATAATTGATTTATATGTGTGGGAGTGAAACTCAAGGAATTTGTTTGACAATAATAAATTACACAAATATTGTAATCAGGTAAATTCCTAAAAAATTATCCATTATAATCCTTAATGTGATATAAGTTTTACATATAAAAAAACTGGTATTATACACATTTTAATTTAATTTGTAACCATTATGTTCTCAGTTTAACACTGGGAAAATCAGTGTTTCCTTAATTATGTTAATTAATTTTTATATATTTTACAATTCAATATGGTCAAGAACTATTTTTACCATATATGATAATATAAATTAATATTATTTAAAATATTAAATTCATTATCCAAATTCATGTCATTAAATAATAATAATTCAATATAAAATTTTACTTTGTGACATGATGAAAATTTGTCTTTACAAAGTGAAAATGTTTCATAACTATAAACGTTTTCAATAATAGAATTCAATATAAAATAGATTCCAATACAATTTTTTTCTTAAATATTTTATAATTGAACTAATTTCACTTTCAAACCAATTTATATTATAATTAACTTTATATGTATTTAAAATGAAATAATAAAACTAAATATTTTTCACACTTCATTGAAAAATAATAATTTTAAAAAAAATCATAAAAGGAAACCACAATAAAAAATTTGATATTTTGATTTCAAGAATTAATTTTATTTCATAAAATAATTTTTTCTATAATTTCGATAAATTAATTTTATTATAAGCATTTAATAATATAAATAACATTAATCTTTGAAAATTTTATAATTTTTTAGAAATCATTTATTTTTATATCAAATTATTCATATTTAATTTAACTTCAATATATAATTTTAATTTATTTTATACATATATAATACATTTAATATTAATAATTTTGATAGAATGTCTATAACACCTAACATTATGATTATGTTACAATGGACATGTTTAAATTGTGTATTTATTAGGTATTTTTATTTTAAACAACTTTTTTGTATCAAATGATATCATATATATTTAAGATAACTAAATTTAAATAAAACATAATGTATTGGGGGATACATTTTCCCCACATGATAAATTTATTCTATGATATTTTGTATCAAATACCTACTAAACTGATGAGGGTAGTTCAACATCACATAATTCACCATTTCCTATGTTACATTCTCAATTTTATGATTTATCTAAAGCACCATTACTAGATCAGTCATCCAATTCTTAAATACATTCTATCTTGAATCAAAAATCTAAACATGTTTATTAGAGTAATATATAAAATATTCCAATTCTTTATCAATAGAGGTGAGCACATGTGTTGTGTCTGGAATGTACTACCTTAACAATGAAAAATAAAAAACTCCATATACTTTTGAGCAAGGAGGTGTAATTTATAAATTATAAGGAAAACCCCCAATAAATCAAACTATAATGACCCTAACTCTAGTAACTCAGACTTGGTTTGAAAATTATATGATTTTCATTTATACATGGGATCATATCCCAATTGAAGAATCAACGAAGCAATTTTAATAGAAAGAATAACATATTCGATACCAATTTTACATTGGGAAATAATATAAAAAATTAGTAATGGAAACTATTTTTCATCCTTAAAATCATTATAATAATTTCTCATCATATACTGTGGATGGGAAACAAACTAACGGTGAGATCAAATGCTCATTATTGGTTACAAATAATGTAATCAATCATGAATCAGTATTGAATAATTATTATTGAATGGTAATTAAAAGAACACAGTCTCCATAAAATCAGTAACACAATTACCATAATTCAATAAAGTATAATCAATATGGAATTTTAAATAAAATTACACATATACCATTTAGTCAATACACATTGAATAAAATGAATCTAGAAATAATATATATGTAAATATGAGGTATTATGGAGTAATTTTAAGAAGGAAAATTTTTTCAAAAGATTTCATTACATGAATCACTTATTTATAATTTCGTTTCACGATCAATAGAGTTTAGCTTGTCTTACAGACGAGATATAGTATTAACAAACCATGATATATTATAAATATTATTATTAAAAATCAAAATATTATATTATATCTCTAAAACATTGATGTATGAATAGTAATATAATTTTTTAGATCTTATGCATAAGAGTTTTATAAAATGAAGAAACATTGACAAAAATTATATGATTTTTATAAAATTCATTATATGGATTGAAAATAATATTTTTTAAGAAATTGTATTTATAGAATTTTGTGAAAAAATAATAAATGAATTTTTTTATAAATTTTATTAGTTTTTTTTATAAAAAATAATTTTTTAAATAATTATACAAAATTTATATGAGGGTAAATTTTGTGGACTTTCAACAAAATATTAATTTTTAGTTAATAATGAAATATACATGTTTTTATTTAGTATATCCTTTTATTTGAATAATAATTAAAATTAATTATTTTACAAATGAAATTATAAGTAAATTTTATTCCAATATATATATTTTACTTCTATTTATTACATTATAAAAATTTACATATATAATTCTTATATAAAATCATTAAATTATTTGAAAATGGTTTATTTGAAGGCCAATAATACTAACACCTCTACTTGATAAATTTTAAATCAATTATAAGAATTTATGTAAATGTAAATTGATAAAATGGATTATATATGTCTAATGATCATTATTTTTTTATAAATTTGGGAAACATAAATATTTTCCATAACGAACAATAAAAATAGTAAAACTTATTTACCACGGTTAGTGTAAAAATATGTTTATTGGGGGTTAAACTAAATTGATAAGGGATAAATTTGACCAAAAATATTTTAAAAACCCATTAGATGTACAAATATCTACATTATCTTTTATAGGTTTTATAATTTCACATTATTTTTTACCAAATGTCATTTGAAAATGTGTTTGTATATTTTTTATTAAAAAGATACAAGTGTTCCACTCACCTCACTTATGAAAGGACACCCCAATCCTGTACTATTATCACATTATAAATACACTATATCTACCAATACCTTCCCAAATGACATACCTTATTAATTAATATCATCAATGAATCAATAGATTGGTTACCAATCCATCCTATTTGTGGTTTACATCGAACCAATAGATGATGTCTAAAGAAGAGGCACCACATGTTTCTGAGGTTTTATTTACATTTCATTCAATAACTAATTATTTTTTGTTAAAACTGAATGATAAAATAAAATAAATCTATTAAATATAAATATATTTTCATATGTTATGGAAATAGAAAACTACTTTCATATATTCTGCCAAAAGGATTATTAAATCATCATTTGTGTATACGGTGGAATACTTCATTGTAAACCGATGTCATTGAATGTTAAACTCCCAACAATCATGGGATGATATATATATAAATTTATTATTTATATATTATATTAATGAAATTATTACTCATTAAGAGTCATTTTATCATTTTTTCCTTCTTTCATTGTATTCTTTGTTAATATGATAACATCATTCATGTGTACAATGGACTGCTGCCTGGGAATGGGATGTAATTCGCTTTCACATAGAATTTTCATGGATAGTATAGTGAAAATATTTAATAATAAAAATATTAATATATGAAAAAGAAAATATTCATTAATGGTACTGTTTATTGAAATATATTTATTCTAATCAGTTGAGATAATGGGAACAATACTCATGCATATGTATGGTATACCGTATCAATGAACGAGTCTTTAATTTCCAATCTAAAATATTTGGATAATAATATAAATACATATTTAATGAATTAATATGATAATATTATCATTTTTAACATTTTAGATATTATGGAAGCATGATTAATCAAACAGGACCATGAAAATAAAAAATTAGAGCATACAAAAAAAATTATGCCCTTATTACCCGGAATGTGACATTTTCATTCAATTGTTTATAAATATATAAGTAAAGTTCATAAGTAAATCACATATGGAATTATATACATATAATTATTTAAATGTTATTTTTATATTAAAAATTGATTTATTAAATATGAGGTTTGAACATGTATGAAGGATGTCGTTGCTAACGATATGATATTTCAATCTCACTTATATTTTATATGTGGAAAATTCAATATTCATCATAGGTTTATTTCATATGATTTATATATGTCCCATAAATTAAACATATTATTATTATCATGAATACTATAAGAATTTACAAATAATATTTTTGATCTTCCTTTCATTGGGTTTACAGTTTAAAAGTTACCAATAGTGTAAGGGATTTTTTCACAACCTTCCTTATTTGACACATTTGTTTCATATACACCTATCATAATTTATATGGTGTATATTATAACCCTATTAAATGGTATGTGTTTAATATACTTCTATTCATGGTATTTTATATTTTTGTTTAATATTTCATTTTAATTATTCTTATGATTTAATTTTTCCAAAGTGGTAAGGCTTTTATAGTACAATCTCATGACTTATTAGGATAGTTTTGAATGACACTTCC
Source organism: Viscum album (assembly GCA_963277665.1). Taxonomy (NCBI): domain Eukaryota; kingdom Viridiplantae; phylum Streptophyta; class Magnoliopsida; order Santalales; family Viscaceae; genus Viscum; species Viscum album. Next base: position 1,353,715,259 of record OY728158.1, on the reverse strand, counting down.
AAGGTTATATTATTCTATTCAATATCTCAAGAAACCTTTTATTTTTGTCCTCATGTGTTGCTTTCTTGATAATTCTTTTTCCCATCAATTTCATCTCATTATGTTGTCATTGATTTCAAATAGAATGTTTCCATGGAAACCCAACATAATTTATCTTATTGAACAAATCCCCATATTATTTGGAAACCATGGATTCAAGAGTTCTTTAAATAATATTATTTAAATTATAAAAATTATTTATTAAATACAATTTTCACCATGTTTAATCGTAAAAAATGAATGAAATCATTCTTGGGTTTTGCAAAAAACAATTCTGATTTGGTTTTAACAAATCTCTGAAAGGTAATTTTGAAAATTACAAGACATCAATGGAATTATCTTTTCATGATGAAAATTATTTTTATTCATGCTTAATTTATATGTTTTAATGTATATTTTCAAAAAAAAATTTTAAAATAAACAGTATTTTCTAAATTGGAAATGATAGCTTCCAAAATAAATGATTAAAATGAATTTTGATGAATCCCTTATAATTATTAAAGTTATTTAAAGAATTTATTTTAAAAAAATATTATTAATTTTTTTATTTTAAACATTTATTTTAAATTAAATTTTGTTTTAATCAAATATTTATTTTAAAATTTATTTAAAATTTATTTATCATCAAGGATGAAATTAAATGATGTTCCATGTTTTTTACTGCAGATATGATCCAAGGATGCAATACATATTCGTTAATTTAATGGATTTATATATTGATTTTATATATGAAACCAATTTTTATTACTTGGATTACACCATTTGTAACTACTTAAAACCATGTTTCCATTCCACACGTTATTGAGGGATAATTGTTTTTACGAATCCCATTTCTATTCATGTGTTTTAAAAAGTATAGTGTTCTATTATATTGTACCATAGAAATAAATTGATATTTTCATGGGTGGTTCCCATATCTACCGCAATGAATTTGGTAACTATTAATGTTTTTTTTGAGATTAAAGGGTTCATTAGAGGCTATCTGATTCCCAAGAGAGGGAACACAACAGGTTATACCAATCCCAAAAGAGGGTACAAATGACGTTATACTAAGCCCAAAAGAGTGTACAGAATAGGTTTTCCCATTAATGAAGGATGAACTTGGGAGGTTAGCCCAAGGATAAGATGATTTTAATTTCATTATGGGTAGTCTTTATATAATATTTTATAAGAATATGTATATTCAAACAAATTATGTCTTATTATAATTTTATGACATCAGTGATTAGGATCATTGATTTACTTATCATTCATATCTTAAGAACTTCCAATCTCAACACTATGACTCAATATTATTAACATTTATTTTAAGGCTATGGATTTCAAATTTTTTCCTCAGTTTCTTAAACTATTATAATCATTTTATTCTTATGTATCATAAATATTTACGCTTACTAAACATCTAAAATCACCCAAATATATTTTTACATTTTTTATGTTATGATGAATGGTTTAAAGTTGGGTATATATATGAATAGTGCTATTTAGACTGATATTTATGGGAAATATTGAAGATAGTTCACAAAATTATATGATTGTGTTTATAGTCTCAAAATAAACAAAACGATTACTATCCATATAATGTGTCTATATAATGTACTAAATATTCATATAAGTATTTAATAAATTTTTATGAGACGAATAGTTCATTATAATATCATTTTTAAAATAACATGGATAATAGTAATTAAATAATTCTTAGTGAATTAAATTAATTATTTTTTCACATCATGATCTCCAGAATCTTCAATACCACTACTGTCAATAAAATTTTCAGGATATTTTATTACCACCCAGTAAAAACCCAATTGAATTTTCTAATTTATTTTTATCATAATGTGTTGTTTATATGAATATATGTATTTTAGTATTACATGATCAATGTATATATCCCATATTTCACCATTTAGATAATTTTTTTGTCATTAATTCATATATTATAGCATCCATCCCAATATCATGTGTTGGATTGTTTTGTTCATGAGACATCAATTTCCATGATGCGTAAGTAATAACATTACAATTTTATCATTATGAAACAACCTTTTAACGAATACACTAGTTCTCAGCCCAAAAATTATATTTGGTACCCTACAAACAACTACATTGTAATTTTTATTAACTATATTCAATGTATATAATAGTGATAAATTTTTATTAGATATTGACTCTTTTTATGCATAACAATAATGACATAATGTACACATATTTTCTATCACATTAAAATATCATAATAGTTCCTCATTATGATGTGTCCCTCGAATTGGTATGATGATATTCTCGAACATATAAGTCATGTGTTCAAATTACATCATATGATGGTATATAAGTGATATTGACTATCAAGTGATTGTCTCTTTTTACTATAGAAGGATTTATCTCACAATGTTTCAACTAGGAATTTTAATATATAATGTATTGTAAAAAATGAACTAAATGTAGGAATACCATATGGTTTTTTGTAATTGTTTATTTTTATTTTTGGACATGTGTATTCGTAATTAGACTTGATATTATTATAAACTCTTATCTGGATTCAAATACTATGACATATTTACCAAAATTATAACATCCAATATTCATGTCTCGTTATGTTATGTTGGGTGATTCAAGAATGATATGGAATTAATGAAATGGTTAATAAAGGATTTTTCCCTTCTAAAACTAGAAGATGATATCTTATCCCATTGATTGAAATTGAATAGTCAAACTAAATTCCAAGGTTACGGTAATATATGGGTTCATTTTTTAATGTAAAATAAACACATATTAATCATATAGGTTGATGAAATAAATTTAAACCCGGTTTAGTGAGATATCATAATAAGTAAATATATTACAGCACAGCCACTTATATGTGTTTTTTGTTGTTTTGAACTTTACTTCTTCCATTATGGATTCTATTTTGTATTTCTAGATGCTAGTATTGGACTATAAAAAATATATCCTATTTTCACAAATGGAGAGTCCTAGAGGGTCATATACATAGTATTCTCATTAATTTTAGGTAAATTTTATTTGAATTTAAAAATATAAATTTTTTTATTCAAGATTGATAAATTAAATTTACATTCTGTTTTTTGATTGAATATATTTGGTTAAATATTAAATAAATATTCTATCATAAGAAAATTTAATAAAAATAACTATTTATCTCCAGTTTTATTCACTAGGAAGTTAATAATATTTTTTATTATATAAATAGTTATTTTTCTAAAAGTAAATTTAAATATGTTTTTATTCAGAACATGATGAATGTAATATTTTTTTTATTTATTGAATAAATAAAATTCATTATTAGAGGATTGGTAAATATTGATCAAGGTGTATGGGATAATTCATGAACCAAATGATGAGAATGAGATAATAGTAAAATGTAATAAAAACTTTTAATTAAGAAAAATACTTATTTAGGCTCAAGATAGTGCATTTCATTTAATAATAATATTAATATTATTATTGGAATGGAAAAGTATTTAGGATTATTATTTGATAATGAGCCTATTTGAAATAATCAATTATTTAATCCTAGATAAATTTATTCCCAATATACAACATTTTAGTGAGAGGTATAATGTTGTACAAAACATATTTTTCCCTCTAAATACTCTCTCAAGAAAATATCTAAAATTTCTCTCAGTGTTGAAAGAATTCATCCACCTCCTACACCCTCTTCATAATAGGAGAGAAAAATTTGTGACCTTAAAAAACAAAGAATATCTATTTGAAATATAAGTGAATGATACAAGGAGAATATGTGGATCACTAATAGGGGTATTTTAATTTGGATAATCATAGTAAATTGATGAAATAACAGTAATAGTGTCTGAACAATAAATATCTAAATCAATGAAAGATATCAATATAGAGGTACATTTTTTTATTTAATTAATTATAAATTTAATTAAATGATCCACTATTTGGTTATGGGATTCTTTCGTCTTGTTTCTTAGTAAAAATCATCAAGTGTTTCATTCTTCATTATGTTATTATGGTTTATTCCCTCAAAATGATGAAAACCCATTATTGGCCATATACCTGAATAGATTTTTCTAAACCTAGATCCTTCTTTTTTATCAAAGAGATGTTATATTCAAATTTATATTTATTTAGTTGTTTTGATTGATATATTAATTTTTTTAGTTTTTATGTGTAATTTATTATTTCGTTAATATTAATGATTTTATATCATCTTCATTCACCATTATATACCAATGAATAGGTTATGAACAAATAAAATACATCTAATGAACCTATCCAAAAGAAAAAAACATTCTATATAGATATTAATGGGGGAACATGGTATGTAATAAAATATTACGCCCCATATACCCAGATTCACAACAACAAGAAAAGAAATAGAATTCATAATATTATATGTATAGGATTACATAATTTCATTACATGACATGTGTTTACCGATACTAGTGTTTGCATAGTTTTAAGGACTGCATGATGTGTAACTAGAAAAAATTCTAGTATTCTTTAATGTTTATCCCTATAAATTTCACAAAAACTAAATGGTCAACTATGATTAATTAATTTATTTTGTGTCATGTAGGGAATTAAAAAAAATAAACATGGGACAAATAGTATTATAAAGTTTACATTTGGAGAAGACACCTTATAAACCATAAACGTCCACATGGATTACTTCCTAAGTCTCTAATAATGTATAAAAAATTTCTATATAATGTGATACATAGTGTATATACAAATATACACACGGTGTAACATTAGTTCATTTATGAAAAGTACATGCTAATCGAAGCTATAGACCACATAATTAATTTACATAGAAATAAAATAAATTTTAGAATATAAAAATTACACAACATGTAGATAATATATATTCCTTCAGATAGGTTTCAAATAATAATAAATTAAAATATTAATACCTCATTAAAATTAGAACTACAAGTCGGGTATAGTAATCACTACACACTATTAACTAAATATTCTTTTAACGCATCACTCATTCTGTATATTAATATATTATAATGATTAATAATTTAGAAGTACATTCCATGTAATTAAGGGGAATTCCATTTTTTCAATATTTCATGTTAGTTGAATGTATTCAATGATAAAAAAAATCAGGTACTTCATACACATATACATTGTGTTTACTTCATGTACAAGATGTGTACTTAATTAAATTAAAATTAAATTAATTTATTTATTTTGTATAAAATTTTACTAAATGGTAATTCTTTTGAATTTTCATATTGAAGTTAATATATATGATTTTATTTATTAATAAAATAATTACAATATTAATTTGAATAATTTATCTTAAACAATTATGATTAAAATGAATTCTATGTAGTGGTTTTAAATGTGGATATTTTGTTTGTATGTGATTTGTCATGATAATTACCAACCAATGCCTATATTGGATTTATATTTAATTTAATATTACTAAATGGGATATATATATATATAATAAATTTTTATTAAATTAAATTTTATATCCTATGAGTCATCTGTCCCACCTATAATATGCAGGACCTTTGTTTTTGTGATTCATTTTATGTATCCCATTCCTCTAGTTCCCCTCACCAGTGTGTGATTAAAATATGTAAAGGATGTGTCTCTAAGAATTTGATCTAGATTAAACCATATGTGATTTTATAATAATAATGAATATAAAAAGGAAAATGGATGAATACTGCAACTAACACCAATCCTGGATAAAAGTGATTCCAAAGGGTCATAGGTAAATTTACCATCCACTCAATAAACAAACAATTAGAAAAATCATGATCATGTCACCATGTTCAATTATTTTTTCCAAAGTTAATTACTTACTATATTATATTTTCCTTATTTATATGGTTTTTTAAATTTTACCACCTAAAATAATTTGATAAAAATACATGCTTGAAAATTTAAAATAAATGGATTATTTGTAGGAAATTTTATCAAAACATTGTTAATTAATTATGTAAAATCTACATAATATTACAAAAATATAAAATCTATTTTGGAATAAAAAATAAAATTCTTTGAAAATATATTATGTTAATTTTTTTAATTATCATAGTAAATATATACCCCAAATAAAAGTGTTTTTCATGAAATTGTAGACGGAAGTTTCAATTAATGTGGATTCACAACTAGGATGGTCGGTTAAAATAAGAAATAATATATTTAATTTAATATTCATAATCCTTTCAATAATATTTTGGAGTAAAGTACTCTAGAAAGATATATTTGGTTTTTTGGATTTAGGAGTACACTCAATTGACCAATGAGCTCTAAGATTGAATTTGGCCAAAATTCATATCTTAATAAATTCTCATGTTTTTATGGATACAATCTAGGTTATCTGAAGGGAAATTTTGACCTTTCCGATGAGTGTGTACATAAAACAAGACATTACATGCCTAATGGTTAGGGTTATTTATAACTAATAAAATTGTCAGCCAAGAATATTATAATTAAATTAATTTCTTCTCATATATTTTTGTTAATAATGATAAGGTAATATCCCAAAATTCTTATTAGGTGTTGGTTATTTTAATTTTTGTTAAAATACATTTAATTTTGATCATTAATGATTTATAGGTGTAAGAAAGGTATAAAGATAGTTTATGGGATTTGGGACATTAAAATAGTGGAAAATGTTCTATACAATAACAGGTTCATTGTTTTTTCACGGTTAATAGTAACTATGATCCATAACCATTCAGGAGAGGATATCATTCTACATTGGAATCCACACAACCTCCACATGGTTTTCTAAACCATGTGGGATACCTAAGAGACAAAGAAACCCATGAAGCCATTAGATAAAAGATACTAAATAATTTTTTCAAAGCATTCCAAATCATGTGTCCTGACCATTCATCCCATTAAATGTTGTGATTTAATGTTTTTTCCCTTAAGATCCTTATATAACATAACATGAATTTATTCCACATTTCTTCCTCAATTTTCATATTTGTGATCAGAGATCTTCTTCCTATTACATGGATCAATATATTTCAATTTGTAATCATTTGGTGTTTGCGTAATTCTACAAGTCATATTTATTTTATTCTTTAGAAGATGATTTGTGTTGATATTCATTTTATTTTAAAGCTCAAGAACCATATTTTTTAGGAATTTATTCTGTTTATTATTATAGTTGTTGTATCCTCAACTAAGGGTCATGGGAAGATAATTGTTTTTTCACAATCATGATGTAGGTGGTTTATAATGTTTTTCCCATATCTTGATTTTATCTTTATATATGTGGTTGTGATATCATGACTTTATGCTATGATTTTGTTTCATTAACTAAATATTATAATTTTTGAGCTAAATTGATTTTTTTGACCCCTAAAATGCCAAGTTTGATCCATTTATGATTTTAGAAATATCCTTGGGCTACACATGTGGAATTACATATCTTTGAAAGTGACATTATGAAATTTTAATGGATTAAATTAATATTTTATAATATTAAACTCGTTGTAATATTTTTGGAAAGGTAACATGCTATAAGGGCTATTTTGTTAGAATTTGAGGTTAAAATGTGTGATAAAATGGAAACTAGATGATTGGAAAATGATTAGTGGGACAAGGTCACACTCTTAAATGGATATGGCGATCATATAATTTTCTTATTGGATTAAAAATGTTCAAGAATTTTATCTATAAAATTGGTTAAATATGTTGAATATTTTCGACCGTGGGACTTTTGATAATTTACAAGGTGCACCCTAGATGTTTTAAAGAGATAAAAGTTTCAAGCATATGCATATTTTAATATTTAATGATTATGAAATGGTAATGATGTTGATTATGGTGGTCCACATTAAGGAATAGTTGTGGGTCATGGATTTCCACCCTGTATTAATGATTTTGTCCAATATGGTTCACATAATTGTATCAGATTGATGGTCCTAGAGTTCCACATACCAATTTTGGATAATTATAGTAATTTTCCTCATATAATTATGTGTGAACCCAATGAAATATTGCTCAGATGATCTATGCAGGCCGAATTTGGTTATTTGGTGCATGTGTGATAAAGAATATTAGAACTGTTGTGGTTAAATTTAACACATTTAACTGAGGAAACATATTCTAGTTACACTATTTTTTATTTTCCATCATAGCAACTTCATTAAATTTTTATAATTCATATTTATTTAGACACCATTGGAGGTGGAATACTGAGTTTTACTCAAACCTAACTCTGGTGGACATTGTTTCCTGATAAGACTTCATTATTTCATGATTGAATAAGTGAAATTGATATGTGATAGATTTTTCACATGGGATCAAGTGTAGATGAGGGAACATGACTTGATATCTTGATCTAACATGGTAATTTTCATTGTGTGTTTATTTTTAACTTTCCTTCATCACATGTTACAACTATGTCATAACACATTGCCATTATGGTTTTTGGAACATCTCTTTTTTGAGAATGTGGTATGTGATGTGTTGATATTGGTTATTGTTGCGTGTTATTGTTTATTTTATTTCAATTTTTTTGTTTTACGTTACTAAAGCAGGAATAGTATCCCCACATATTACATTAGACCATTTCAACTAGTCAAATTCCTCTTGAATAAGGGGAGACATGCCAAACGCCTTGTGGAAAACTGGCTCGGGGCACCAGTTTAGTGGCACCCAGGTCGGATCATTTTAAATAATTTAGTAATTTTTTTTATTTTTTTAAAAAAATTAAATAGATTTTCATCAAAAATATATTTGATATATATTATTGAAATACATATTTGTAAATGGTAGTAACTTCAAGGAGTGCTACAAGTTATTTCCCGTTAAACATCACTAGGAATAGAATCTTTATTTATTAGATTCTTCAGTTATTTACCCACCAAAAAAGTAGGAAAGTGTGGAACAACACTCTAACTTTTTAAAACTCTTGGATGGTCCACTATATTTTTAGTTCTTGATGTTATCATCCAGGCCTGATAAACATAATAATTTTCATTTGAAAATGGATACATATACTATAGTCAATAATATCTATTATCTATAACATCTGAGAGCTCAAACGTAGTGTAATAAAAGGTTCATGGAACCGTTTTTGTGAAAATATGTAGAGGGTTTGGAAACATCCCTATCATATAGTCAATATGGTTGGTTGTATTGATTTTCCATATATTTTTGGCTTTAAGGAACCAAATTTGTTTCAAAAAGATCTTATAATATCCTCACTCCCTCATATTTTCTCAATATTTTCTATAAAAATTAATATGATTACCACTTGTAAGTATCTCTAGGATTTCATTAAATTAAATTTCTATGTAGATAAGGATTGAAAGCATGATAATACTTCAATACTTATGTTGAATAAGATTAAGGGTAAACATAAAGGAACCAATATTATCTCAAATTTTGAGGACTCATAATAAACTCATATTAGAGGAATAAGATCAATGATATTGTAAAGTAATATGTTTATTTTAGTTTCATATAGAATAAAGTCCCAAAAAAGAATTGTGACACACCAAAAAAATAAAAGGAAGCTCATATTTAATTCATTATTGAGTGTTTTATATCTATTTATATAAATTGGTTACTAGATATAGTATATGAAAACATAATATATATCTAATTACAATTACCAAGTTGATTCAGATAATTTAAATGAGGCGAGGAATATCTTCAACCCACTAATGTTGAAAGACTCAATGTAGTCTCTGTAGAAAAATCATGTATTACATTACCAATAGGATTGAATTTTTTTAAAGAACTGCTATTATGTTTCATGAATTACCAAAAAAAATATTTATGTATCATTCCTTCATATGAATGATTTATGTTTCCAATTTGAAAATAAAAGTGTAAATTTTTAATGATAAAATATGTAGTGGTGTAGAAAATCTGAATAAGGATCTGTATGTATTTGAATACAAAAATCATGTGTTGTTAATAGATAAAGAATTTACTTTTCCTGAATCACATCACCTCCAACTGTCAAATCAGATTCTTGGACGAATAATTTAAAGTAACATGAAAAATTATATCCTGATGGTTATATACATTAATTTGAACAAAAACATCGTAGGATATGTCAATCTTATTTATTAATGAAAATAAAAATCCACTATTTAGTGGAAAGTATGAAAGGGGGATAGATCATCCATAATTAGTTTATATAGTTGTGTATGGACTAATTCTTATTCAAAAAATGGTATATTTCCATTATACATAACTTTTATTGATGAATTATTATATATGGATATGTCTATTTTCTAAGAGAAAAATAAGATTCCTTTGAAAAAATAGAGGGGTAAAAGAACTATATAGAGAATAATCCTGATAAGAAGACAAATAAATTTCTCTTAGACCATGGTAGATAATATCTCAACCAATAGCACATTGATTTTGTAAAGGATTTTTTTGTTCTGTCCCAACACACTCATTTCAATAAACAACAATATAATGGTGTAAATGATATAAGTAATTATACCTTGTTTTACATGGGAAAACCAATTATGAGTCACATAAGTATTCTATTATCCTTATGGGGATACACATTATGGATAACATCACACATACTAAGATGAGTTCTAGATATTATGGTAATGCTTATTCTATATGAACATTAGTATAAGAATAAACTTGTGTTATGATGTATATAAGTTTTGGTGTCTGAAGATGATTATAAAAAATATATAGCAATAGAAAATCACTTTGATACTCTATTTATAACTTTTGGGGAACTTCTAAATAAATTAGGTTATATTAGTTTTATAAACCTTTAAATAATGAAGTCATGGTTAAAAACACCTTGCTATTCTAGAGAGTTATTACATCTCCAATACATATAGTTATAGTGAGGTAACATTTAATGAACATGAGGCTCAAGTATATAGTAATTTTTATAGTAAGAGATTCCAAAAATCCCATAGAAGGGGAAATTCTAGTGGGAATAGAATTTGTAAGATCACTGGAGAGGTCATAGAACTAAATGGATATGGTTTTCTAGTTTCTATGTACGGAAACACATTATTATTTAATAGAAATGAACATATGTTCTACAAGGAAGCCTTATGTAGCACAAAATGTACTTGGTGGAATAAATCCACAATATAGATTCCATATACAAAAACTAAGACAACAATTTGTCCGATCATCAAGTGGATTTGAAGAACATTTATTATAAATGTGTTTTCAAAAATAAATTGGACATGGAATATAGATTCATCTCGTATAAGGATAGAATATTTGAAAAAGTTTTTAAATGGAACATGTGAATTGAATAAAAAACATTAATTAGTTTTTATGTGTAAAGAATCATAATTATACTTTCTATAAAATTTTACCATAATTATGTGATTTTTAAAATTTATGAAAAGAATTCCTTAATGGGAACCTTATAAATGATTTGTATATGAAACAACCATATGGGTTTCTGATACTAAGATATATCAACAAGGGATAATAGTTATGGAAATACATTTTTTGATTAAATAATGTATCTAGGTCATGGAACATTCTCTTAATCATGACATAAGATTACTTGGCTTCATAAATAATAACTGCAATCCTTGTAAAAAAATAATTTTACTATCGTTGGGATCATCCAAAAAATATAATATATTCATCATATATTGTATATTTGAAATGTGGACCAAGTCTTATAGTCCATGAAAACATTGATGAACGCATGCTTCCCTATAATTCATATAAGTTTAGTAGAATAAATTACTAGTTTTAAGATCCATCAAGAAAAATATCATATGATAATTTGATAAAATTTATGGTACAAACATGAACAATATTCTAAAAATATATTTAGAAAAGTGAAATATAAGAGGGTATTATTTCCAACATGACATTGAATTTATCTCTCCACTAAAAGTTTTTTAATTAGACAACAATAAAAATATAATATGATGAGGATCACATATGCATCAGTAATAGGATCAGTCATCTATTTCATGCTATATAGTCATATTGATGTTTCCAACACCACAAAAATTATAGGTAGGTGGAAAATAAGAAAACCTATGTTAGATGATAGTTAGGACTATCCTAATGTACCTCATGTGAGCTAAGGATATGCTCATTGTTTATAGTGTAGATTTGGAGCTAGTCATAATGGTATATACATATTATTATATAAAAATAGATCTAGATGATGTAAAATCATAATTAGGTAATTTCTTCACACTCAATGGTGATTATTTGGGCTATAAGAGCTCAAATCATGTAGTGGTCAACGATTCTGTAGTAGATTTTGAGTCTATTTATGCTTCTAAAATTGATAAATAAGCGCTGTAGATATATATATTTTTCCAATATCTATATTTGGTGCCTATTAGTAAATATAAATTAATAACTTAATATTAAAATAAAATTTTTGTGGCTCTATCTTAGGAGAAAAACTCATATTAGTTGATGAAGCACATACATCTAAAGTATCATCTCTTGATGAATTTTTCTTATAAAGGTGATGTTGTGGAATGTAAAGTTTCCATGTAACAGAACATTTTGAACATGTTGACTAAATCATTGTATCTATAGATGAATTAATATCATCCAAGAGATAGTTAATTAAAATTCATCATTAGATGGATCTAGTGAAAGTAAGATTCTACTAGAGTTGGTTCCCCATAATTGAATATTTATTACATTATATTATCTGTATTAAAATTATTTACTATTAATAAATTTTATTTCACAAGTTCATTGTTATTCCATGTATCATTAATGTCATAATATCCATATAGTATTTTTCATGACGAAATTTCATAAAATCAGCCTACTATGATAAGATGGTAGAAGTGCAATAATGAAATTTTGTAACACAATAATATTATGGTCAAATGATATCATCTTATAAACAAAAATGATATAGATTATTAACAACATTATTTTTATAAGAGGACTATGATACATCATATTATGTTATCACTTTGTAATATCCAACAAGGTGGATTATAAATAGTAACCCACAAATAGAAATTTAACATGTTTTCTTGTCATTTGTAATTCATGTCTATGAACATTGGGTATTAGTCCTTAGACATGTGATTATTATTAACACATATCATGAGTCAGGTACTTTGATGTACTTCCAAAAACCCTGATTTTCAATGTCTAAAAATATTAAATATATTTTCTTCATTCCATTAGTTAAAGTAAAATAATGAATAAGTAAATAATGTATTTGTCCCTTTAAGGACCCGAATTTGATATATTATCCTTTTTATTCAAATGGGACTATCAAACTTAATTCTATGGGGATGGTGAAACATGAGTTAATTTAAATTAGTTAATCAAATTAATATAAAACATATATGTTGACAACATAAGTATTAAGCCCTCTCGATGAGATATAATAATGAAAATATAATATTAAATATCAATCATTTGTATATGGTTGTTTTCATCATGGCATTAACATTATCATCTATAGGGGCCTGTTTATTTTACTATAAACTGATATTATACTTTTAAGAAGTTATCCTAATGAAAAAATAGAATATTTCTTAGAGGATGCATAGTAAGTATTTCCATTTATGATTTTTTAATTGTAATTTTATTTAATATTTGTAAAAAATTTCATTTTCAAGATTAATGAATAATATTTATATTATATTTTATAATCATATATATATAAGATGTTATTAAATAAATAATTATTTACAAGACCATTGAAGAACATTTTTATTTTACACTTTTTTATTCAATTGGGAAATGATATTTAATATTAAATAAATATTTTTTAGTTATATGAAAATTAAATTTAATATTTATTCACAAAAACATGGCATGTTATTAATTTATATGTCTAGTGAATAATTTCATTTTTTTAGGATTAGTAAATGTTGATGAAGGGAGAAGGGACATTTGGATATCTAAATTATGAAAATAATGTAATTAATAAATATTTTTTAAATTATATATTATAAATGATATTTTAAAATGTACCCCTTAGTATGTGTAGTAATATTATTATTATTTCTTTTATTATTAGTTTTAGCATTAGGAATATGTTGGGTTTGTTATTTTATAAAGGGAAAATGTAAATTTATAAAATATTAAAACCTATATATATATATTTCCCAACATGAGTCATTTTGAGTGATGGGGGATTACTATGAAGAAAACATTATCTTTGGATATTCTCTCCAGAATATATCTAGGTTTTACCACGATATTTATATAATAACTCCAACTCCTTCATCTCTATCAAGAACTAGAAAAAAAATGATATCATATTTATGATTGTAGGATCAATATTCATGATCAAGATCAATGGAGTAAGGAAAATTACTACCTTTATTCTAGCACCCATAGACCAGTTGGATACAGTCTAATATCAAGGATCATTTCTTGACCACCACTAAAGGGATTCTGTTTTGGATCATCAAATAATATCAATGAAGAAAATTGAGTTGTATTTGAATGATAAAAATCCAAATTATATTAATTTCTCTGGATTATTGTACATTCACAATATTAAATTAATTATATACATGGCATTAAATATTCTCTCTCTAGTACGAGTATTCGTTCATATTTTTTATTCAGATATAATCGTGATAGATGTCAATATTAAAAATTTTCTTATGGTTTATCTATAAAAAATGATGAAAAAGATGTCATTGGTCATGGACACAAAAAACTTCTTCATTGATTTTAACCTTCACTACACCCATCCTGTCATATATCTATAACCCAACACCACTATGCATAACCAGTGTGCACTCGCCTATATTCAAATTTTGTTCATCTGAAATCAATTGGTGTAATCACTTGTACTACCCGATCACATGACCATACAGATTCCACAATGAGTAGTGTCATATAAAACATAATCTCAAAAAATTATACAATTATCCTTTCTCTTAATGCATGTCTTCTTAATCTAGATAAATAATCCTTAATTCCTCCTTCCTAATAATCCCAAGGCATATCACTCAAGAAAATTATAACACTATGATAAGTTACAACTATTAATTTCTTCCAAAATTAGAATCATATAGCCATGTTCCATACATCCTAGATACAACCACGTAATATCATGGTATAATAAAGATAGAAATATAAATAATAATATCCACTAATAATTGACCTAAATACCAAAATCACTCTGATTGATTCACATCCCAAAAACCTAGGTAATTCAAACATGTAATCACTCAAACCTCATAAGGGTACCAAAATATTCAAGTAAACCGTCTCCCACCCTTAGATAATCACCCAATATTAACTTCCCAATGTAGAATCCCCTAAATTGGTTTCCCAGGTTATTGTGAAATATATCCTCAAAAACACCTCCCCATATTCTAGATGATTCAATATTAAATCATGGATATACAGTGGAATGTTGTGGAGAAAATACCAGAATATTTTAGTGTGATAGTAGTGGAAATAAAGGAAGTCACATAAGGAACCATGTAAATAAGTAGTGTAATAACATATAAGAAAAATTCAAATAAAAGAACAAAATATTAAATTAAATATCAAATGAGTAGTAAAATACATGTCAATAAATCCATATAACCACGAAAATATTTAACCAATAAAAGCCCCAAAAATAATGAAAAGTCAATAAAGAGTAACTTCTAAGAGACGATATTGATTCCCAGCACAATTCCAATGTCCCATGCTCTGACCTAGAAACTAAAACACTACTAGAAATTTAAGCTATAGCAACGGATCTATAGCCAAGGTTTTATAGATATGTGGCTATAAATTATTTCTATCCACAATTTATTATATACTATCGTGGCTAAAAATTTGTGCTTCCTTTTTTTTAAATCACGTCGGGCTCCTCCTCCATCCTCCTGCGATCAGGACCCTTCGAACTTTGTCTCTCACGACAGCGACCCTCCAAACCCTCGACATCTCTCACTGCGCACGACCCTCTTTCCTATTGAGTCAATAAGGTTTTCATTATGTCTTTTCCATTCGTTCATACTTAGGGGAGATTTTTATTTCAATAAGGTTTCCTTGTGACTTTACCATTCCTTCTTGTTTTGAAAATCAGAAACACCTTACCTCAAAGAAAATCTATTTTTACCCTATGTTTTTCTTCTAAAAGGAAAATTTTCCTTCTCCAAGGAATTTAATCCTTACCTTGTTTTCTTTGTTCATAGCATAATTTCTTTTAAAGTGTAAAATTTAGTTTGTAAAAAAAACCTCAGAATCCTATAATCAACTAGATATGAAGCATTCTGTTTTAGAATCTGAATTTTCTGAAATCTAATTATGAACTCTTTTGAGTTTTGACTCTGAATTCTGAATACAAATTCTGGTTATGAACACCTCTGAGTTCTGAATCCAATTTCTCAGAATTATAGTTATGAACACTTCTAAGTTCTAACTCCGAATTTTGAATATGAATTCTGGTTATGAACTCTTGGGAGTTCTAAATATGAATTCTCAGAATTCTGGTTACAAACTCTTCTGAGTTCTGACTCCAAATTCTATATAGGAATTCTGGATACAAACTCTTCTGAGTTCTGAATCAGAATTCTCAGAATTCTAGATACAAAAACATAGGAATACTAACTTTGAATTATCATTATGAATTCGTCTAATTTATGACACCGAATTCAGGTTACGAATTCCTATGAGTTCTGACACTGAGTTCTCTAAATTCAGACTTCAAACTTTCTATGTTCTGACTCCGAATTCTCATGAACTCTGTCTCCGAACATTGTAAATCCAGATTCCTAATTTCCTTTAAATTATGACACCGGAAATCAATAGAGTTCATGTTTTGAATTCTTTGAAAAAAAAACAAAATCAGAATATCCTTGTATTATAGACTCTGAACTTTTTATTTTCTTACAATCTGAATATTGGATTTTAGTTATGTAACCATATTTTTTATTAAACATTTTTGTAATAAAATGATGTCATTCTTTCAGTTCCTAACTATCCTTTGTTTGAGTGACACGTATATAGGTCCCTCTAAAATTCAAGGAGAAATATTACCATTGGAGGAGGGAGCTGACCATTGAAGTCGTGGCTATAAATAGGATCACATTTTAAAGAGCTCACAAGAAGTTGATCAATCTAGAGATTACATTCTGTTAAAGTGTTTTCTAGAGAGAGAGTATTTAATGCGTTGTGCATACTTAAATTCTTTTTTAGATTTTATTTGTGCGACTCTAAATGTTGTTGTGTATATTTGAGGGTTTTGGGGGATAGGAAGACAGAGGATCCGACTACATTTATGTTGAGGGCTTCCTTGCTGAGGAAGAAAAAGGTGCCCACTACCTTGATGTTGAGGGCTTGCGGGGATAGAACGACAGACTCTGATCTTCATATTATGGGCTTACCCACATGTGGGTAAGACATAATTTCTTGAAAGTATAAATCAAGGGATCTTTATCTAAGGTTGTTAGTTACCCTTCTCTTTGGGTTAAAATATTTACTACTTATTTCTTATTTGTTTCAAGTTTTCCGCTGCATTTGTATTGTTGATGAAAGTATAACTATCTTATACTTCCTTACACCATTACTATGATTTAGTTAGATTCTATACACTTCAAGGTAGAATATGTATCTTTGTAAACTTTCAATAAGTTTCATTTTTGGAACCATTATTTCAAGAATAACTTTCTCAAAATCATATTTCCAGAATCAAGAAAGTGTGTTGAACTAGAAGTTTTTTGAATTACCTTGTTTAACCCTGTTAAACATAATCATATTGAAAAGTTCCAAATGAATTTTTTAAAGTATAAAATTCACCCCCACTTGTATATTTAGCATCATTAGATACTCCTTAAAATATCTATTTTATTTTGATCCTACATTTAAAATTATAGATGATATCATACTCACATTCCATCTCAACAATTTGAATCAGAGGCGGTTCAGTTTTAATTAATCTCACGATTAGATTCAGAAGAGAATTCATCTCATTATTTTACGAAATCAGTTTTCCGGACTTGTAAAGTTCAAAATCATATTTTTTTTAGAGATACACTAGTTTTATTTTCCTTACTGAAGAATATTTTCCTTTTTTACAAACATTTTCTATTAACATGTTTTTGTGGAAATATTTTTCTATAATATGAGAGGAATAAATGTTGGTTCCATAGACAATATCAATCCAAATAGACAACCTATTTTTGATGGAGATCATTATAAATATTGGAGAGATCTCATGACGACTTTTATTATCAATACTGGTGTTGATAATTTTTTTATGCTTACTGGATGACATAAAATCCTTGACAAAGAAGTTAATACCTTCACAAATCAAGAAAAGCATGAATATAAACTGAATTAAATGGTATACAATACTTTTCATTTCTCTATGACTAGAAATATATATATCCAAATTTTATCTTGTAAAGCAGAAAATTGTATTTGTAAGAAACATGAAGTTACGCACTATGGAACTTCCAAAGATATTAAGACAAGAAGAGCCATGCTCAGAGCTGAATATGATGGCTTTAAATTTCCTTATGGAGAACCCAAATGTAAGGTTCAACAAAGGTTCATGAATATTTTTAATAGTTTAAAATCAATGGGTGAGAAAGGATTGGATGATGAATCTCTTATTGATAAGATCATAGATATCATTCCTAAGGAATGGGAATATAAGAGGACTGATATTGATGAGAACAGAAAGGTTACTCAGATTACTCTTAATGAACTCTTTGGAACTCTTCTTCAACATGATACTAGAATGAAGAGATATGTTGATAATGTAAATAAGATGAAAGAGAATGGAAGTGTTTCTTTTAATACTACATCAAATTATATGAAAGCTAAGACTCCTGAGAGAATTACCAGATCTAAGTCTAAGAATGTTGTTATTCAATCCAAATCTAGTGGAAGTGAATACTCAGGGAATGAGCTATAAAATCTTTCTCGAAGGATGAACAAGATAGGTGTATAGAGGAACTTTCAATCCAGATGCATGAAGAAGGAATGGAAAGATAATAAAGATTCAGAAGTTACTTTTTATGAATGCAAGAGATCTGGACATATAAGGCTTGATTGCCCCATGCTCAAGAGAAAAGAAGGAAAGGAAAATAATTCTGAGAGAAATAGAAAGAAGTATTACATGGCTAAATCAAAGAATGTCTTGAAATATAATGACACATGTAGTGCCGATGGTGGTGACTCTTCAGGTGAATCTTCAGATTATGAATCTTCAGGATAGAAGAATCTCAGTTTAATAGCCAGAATACCTATTGAAAATCATTACTTCATGACTGAGGTACACATTTCTGAATCAATGAACAATTTTTTTCTTCATCTTATGATGAAGATAATACTTTACCTTCTTATAAAGAAGTTTCTAGGTTTGTTAAACTCTTTGATATGGAGAACTCAAAACTCATGAAAAAACATGAAAAGGAAAAATCTAGGAGTACCATTCTTACTAAAAAAACATCATATTTTTCTAAATATCTTTATAAGAAAAATTTCATTTTTGAAATGATTTCAAAAAATTTTGAGGAAGTAAATTTAGAGATGAATAAACATTCTAAAGATCTAGAAATCGAAATTTGTAAGAAAAATATTTTTAAGACTAAATCTAGTTCCAAATCAAATGTTTTAGAAGAAAAGAACATAGTAATTAAACTGAAATTTAAAATTTTTTCCTTGAGGAAGTTTTTTTCAAACTTGACCTTATGTGAGGAAAATTATGATAAAATGTATTCTCAAATCTTACATCTAATGAATAGTTCTAGTTTTGGTTATACTAGATCTAAACCGATTTTTAGTAACAATTATTTTGTTCCTCAAAGTGCACCATTCTGCACTAAGTGTCAGTGTGGTGGACACTGGGAAAAAAATTTTTCCTTAAATATATACCACTCTTTAGAATTTCATAAATCCTACTTTTCTAAAAATATGTGGGTGGCTAAAATCTTTCTATCTAAAATTTCTGGATCCAAGAATGTTTGGATTCAAAAAACCTAAATTTTTCTTATTATCAGTAAAATAGAGAGAGTACCAACAACAACACATGGTACATAGATAGTGGATGATCCAAGCATATGACTGGTAAAAAAATTATTTTGAAAATAATATCAATAAGAATTGATGAAAAGTAAAATTTGGAGATAATGCTAAGGGAGAAATTCTTGGTATAGGTAACATCGTTCATCTTGGAAAACATTGATTTAAAATGTTTTATTAATTAAGTGTCTTAAGCACAACCTCATTAGCATAATCCAGTTATGTGATGAAGGTTACCTTGTGAATTTTAGGAATTAAAAGTGTTTAGTACACAATTTTAAGGAAGAGTTTATACTTTATGCCCATAGGCAAGAGAATGTATACACACTAAACTTATAAGACCTTAGTAGCCAAGATCTACCTTGCCTTAGTGCAATTTAGGATCATTCTTGGTTATGACATAGAAGGTTAAGACACTGTAACCTTAGGAACTTATGTAAATTCTCTACGAAACGATTAGTTAAGGATCTCCCAGAGCATAGATTTGATTCTTCAAAAGTTTGTGACCCTTGTCAATATGGAAAGAAACATAAATCAAGTTTTAAATCAGTCACTCGAGTCTCAACTACTGATTTACTACAGCTAGTCCATATGGTTCTCTTTGGTCCTACACAAACTAGAAGCATTGGAGGAAATTATTATGTGTTTTTTTAGTTGATGATTACACTAGATTTACATGGGTCTGTTTTCTAGCAAAGAAGACTGAAGCCTTCTCATATTTTAAAAGTTTTGGATCCTAATTTAAAAATGAGAAAAACCATCCTTTGAAAACTATTCATATTGACCATGGTGGTGAATTTCAAAATTCATATTTTGAAACATTTTGTAGTAGAAATGGAATTAATCATAACTTTTCAGAACCTATAACACCTCAAAAAAATGGTGTTATTGAAAAAAGAAATAGAATTATTCAAGAGATAACAATAACCATGTTGAGTGATTAATATGTAGCCAAACATTTTTGGGTTGAAGCTGTAAGTAATTCTTGTTATACTATAAATCATGTTTTTATTAGACCTTTTCTTAATAAAACACATTATGAGTTATGGAATGGTAGAAAACCTAGACATTCCTTCTTCAATGTTTTTGGTTTCAAGGTATTCATTTTGAATACTAAAGATAATCTACACAAATTCACATAATAATCTGATGATGGAGTTTTCTTAGGCTACTCCACAAATTTTAATGCTTATAAAGTTATCAAAAAACACTTGTACTGTTGAAGAGTCAATACATGTGAAAATTGATGAAACTGATCCTTTTGTTTTTAAACAACCCAACCCACATCTTCAAATTTGATTTCAAAAACTAATTATCATCCTTTTTAGAAGATACTTATGATATGGAAAATTCCCAAGAAAATGTTTCTAAATCATTTAACCCAGAATATTTTCTACCCTATATTGATGAACAGGTTTTACAAAACCCAAATCAGTTGTTTATTAAGAATAATCCTAGTGATAGTATCATTGGAGATATTAATCAACCTGTATGGACTAGAAAATCCTCGAGTAATAAAGTAGAACATCTAGCATTCATTTCCCAATTAGAACCAAAAATCATTGATGAAGATTTACGTGATGATGATTGGATAAAAGGTATGAAAGTTGAACGAAATGTATTCTAAAGGAATAAAGTCTGGACCTTGGTTAAAAGACCTAAGGAAACATCTATTATTGGATTAAAATGGGACTTTAGAAATAAGTGTGATGAAAATGGAATCATTGTTAGAAATAAAGCTATGTTGGTTGAAAAAGGCTATAATCAAAAATAGGGAATAGACTATGAAGAAACTTATGCTCCAGTAGCTAGACTCAAATCTATTCGTATTCTGCTTACCTTTGCAGCATTCTTCAATTTAAAACTTTTTCAAATGGATGTGAACTTTGAATTCCTTAATGGTTATGTTTAAGAGGAAGTTTTTGTTGAAAACCCTCATGGTTTGGAAGATACAAAACATCCTGATCATGTTTTTAGACTTACCAATGATTTTTATGGACTTAAGAAAGCCCCTTAAGCCTGGAATGATAGACTTACATGATTTTTGCTTTAAAATAATTATGTTAAGGTAAATGAAGATCCAAACATTTTTATAAATAAAGATAAGATAAATGTTTTAATTGTTCAAATTTATGTTGATGACATTATATTTGGTTCAACTCAGCAATCTTTAACTAATTCCTTTGCGAATATAATTAAATATGACTTTGAAAAGAGTATGATGGGTGAGTTAACATTTTATCTTGGTTTACAAATCTCTCAAAAACCAGAAAGAATCTATATATCTCAACATAATTATATTAAATATCTTCTTAAAAATTATGGATCTGACAACACTAAAAGTATAAGTACTTCCATTGGTGCCTCAAATACAGTTGATCTTGATGAAGCTGGGAAACTAGTAGATCAAACATCTTTTAGATGTATGATTGGAAGTATACTTTAATTGACAGCTATTCGTCCAGGCTTAATGTTTTCAGTATGTTTATGTGCAAGATATAAATCCAATCCTAAGGAATCTCATTTAAATGTAATGAAAATAATTTTTCACTACTTTAAAGGAACCATGGATTTAGGACTATTTTATAATTCTAGAAATGATTTTTTTGAATAGTTTTTCAGATGCTGACTTTGGTGGTTGTAGAATAGATAGAAAGAGTACATTTGGAACTTTTCATTTCTTAGGAGATTCATTAGTTTCATGGTCATGAAAGAAGAAACACTTAGTATCACTTTCCACTGCTGAAGCTGAATATGTAGTAGCAGGAAGTTGTTGTGCTCATGTGTTGTGGATTCAACACACACTCACAAACTATGGTTTTAGTTTTACCAAAAACAATAAAATGTGATAATACAAGTGCCATTTCTCTTTTTAAACAACTTTCACATCACTCTCTTTCAAACCACATAAACATTAGGCATCACTTTATTTGGGATCACACACAAAAAAAATATATCATTCTTCAATTTTTCAGAACGCAAAATCAAAATGATGATATTTTCACTAAATAATTACCATCTGATAGGTTTGAATACATTAAACAGAAGTTAGGAATGATAACCATAAGGTAATATTCCTTGTTAACTTTATATTGAAATCAATCTCCTTATAGTAATAAACATATTTTCATTGGGGGAGTACATTTTCATGTACGTTTTTCATATTTTCATAATGATGTTTTTCATATTTTTCTTAATGAAGTTTTTCTTATTTTTTGTAATGAATTTTTTCTTATTTTTCATAATAAAGTTGTTCATATTTTTTGTAATAAAGTTTTATCATGTTTTTCGTAATGATGTTTTTTTTCAAATTTTCATAATAAAATTTTCATACATGAAATTTTTGTAATGTATATTTTCATACTTGAAATTTTCGTAATGAAGATTTTCATACATGAAATTTTCATAATGAAGATTTTCATACTGGAAATTTTCGAAATGAACATTTTCGTACTTGAAAATTTCATAATGAAAATTTTCATATTTGAAGAATTTGTAAAGAAGATATATGTACTATTTTTTTCGTACTCATGTTTTTTGGAATCTAAATCCTTTCAAGAAGAATTTTCCTCAATACGAATATTTTTCCTAGCAATCCAAAAGGTAAGATGGGGGAGGGATGCGTCTTAAGGAATGTGGCGTCCCCGTTTCGCCCCTTCTCCAACCTTGACAATCGTCCACCATTTCGGAAAGCTGAGTTAGGACCGAAGGTGCTGGAGATCATTGATGGTTTCCCAAATATTCAGATTTCATCCTCAGACTTCACTGAAGCCTATGAACTTCTTAAGTTCACCCTGATTGCAAGATTCAAACACCGAAGTCCATCGATCGAAGCCTTTGATAGATTCATCTTTGCCGATTGGGATCTCCATGAGCAGGCAATGGTGGGATTACTCAATAATCATCATATTATGATCTTATTTTCTTCAGAGGAGGACCTCATCTACACCTGGTATAAGTCACCCTAGTGATTTAATGGAGATCACTTTTTCTTGTTCCGGTGGTCTTTCGATTTCCACATGAATCGAGACTCGACGTTCGCGACAATTTGGGTTTGTTTGCCTAACCTTCTGTTGCCATTTAAACACACCTCACTTATCTGAATGTTTGGAAATCTCTTTGGTTGGTATCTTTGTTCGGATAGAAGAACGACAACAGTCTGTCACCCGATTTTCCCAAGGATATGTGTGGAGATGGATGCGTATGGGGTCCCATTTGATTATGTTTGGATTACAATTGGAAAAGAATATCAGTGCAGCCAGAGAGTATTATATGAGAGATAGAAAGGTTTCATTTTATCTTGTAAGTGGTTGGGGCATGATGCTGAGTTCTAACAACGGATACCTACATCGTTGGTGCGTAGGGGATTTGTCTTGCAATTGTGTGATGATTGTCTTAGGGATGACATGTCTTGGACGTCGGGATGTGGGAAAGTTCCACTTGTTTGTGAGACAAAAAGTTTGTGTCAGGATGTAGTAGGTGAAGAGGATATAGTTGGGGGAAATTTGTTGCGACCAGTGGGGGAGGTGAAAACATGTAGTGAGGCAGGGGGCATTATAGTAGCAGGTGTGGAGTCCCTTGGCACGGTTGTGGCAACTCAACAGGTTAACCCGATGGTGGTGGATGTGTTCAGTAGGCTGAAAAATGATTTGGCCAGTTCATCCAACCATGGTGCTCAGGATGGAGGGAGAGATTACCAGTGTGAGGCGATTCATTCAGAAGCCCAGAGGAATGGGGGTAAAACAATCCTGGACCAGACGTCAGTTGAAGGGAAGGTGGACATCTCTGGTTTGGTGGCTAAGAGGACATGGGTAGGCAGTGTGATTAAGAGAAAGGGGAGGCAGGGTCCGATATGGATGATGTTAGTCCAAATAGAGGTGGGGAGGAAGGAGAAACAAGTTTAATTACCTTGAGAAATAGGTTTTAAGGACTTTAAGAAGAGATTTATGTTCTTGTTATTATAGGTGAGGAATATGGAACTGGTGGGATGGCTCACAGTGGGAGTGTACACTGGAATTCTCCTGATGAGGCTCCAAACCTGATAAGAACTAGGGGTCCTAGGAAAAGGTTGGGAAGGAATGACTATTCTTCACTACCTCCTCCTCTTAAGACTCGCTCGACGAAGAGGATGAGTGACCAGCGAACTGCTATGGAGCCGTTGAGTAATTTGAGACCAAGGGAGTAGGATTTTCAGCCCTTGGTTTTGATTTTATGCTCTGAAGAAGAAGTGATTGAATAGGTCCTATTTCTCAATGCTATCGAGGAGGAGACTGCTAGAATGATGGGGAGATCCTTATAGGATTCCCTTACTAAGGAGAAATATTCTTGGATGGACAAACATGACTCAATTTTGGTAGGAGAATTCAATCATGGAAAGATCAGTGTTGAGGAATACATTGAAACATTGGATCAACTAGTGTCTGCTTTGGAAAATGGGATATTAGAAGAAGAAGAATTAATCTTATCATCCTTAACATGGAAACTGTTTAGTGAAACAGATACGTGTAATATTAAATTTATTGTTAGTGACGTTGTTTATGCTTGTGGTTTTGGTTGTCTTGTGTGAGTGAATGGGTTGTGTGAGCCATGGTTTATTTAGGTCATATATTAATTTTCCTTTAATTTCAGTTTATGTTTGTTTTCAGCATGCTTTTGGATCAGATCTAGATGGGGATTGGTGCATTAAGTCTTCATTGATGCTGGTCTCTTGGAATTGGATGGTTGAGAGGATATGGCTTCACCATCGGTTCTGGGCCCGTGCT
Source organism: Viscum album (assembly GCA_963277665.1). Taxonomy (NCBI): domain Eukaryota; kingdom Viridiplantae; phylum Streptophyta; class Magnoliopsida; order Santalales; family Viscaceae; genus Viscum; species Viscum album. The sequence goes on along the minus strand of OY728158.1, from coordinate 1,353,689,541 downwards.
TCTACACGAGACTGCTTGCCAAGGGGTCATGTGATGGTGAAGGATTGTTGTTGGCACACATGCTATGTTGGGGTGGTCCATTATTTTTCTTTGGTTATATTTGGTTTCTCACATTTCCTTTAAAAAGTGTTTAATAATAAAAAATTAATTTTTTGTCATAATCACCTTTTACTTCCTGGTAGTTTCTTTTTTTTAAAATTTTTTTTTCGGATTCTAGTTTCCTTAAATCCAAATGTTTTCCTTTAAAAAAATAAAAAGATAGGATCTTGACAAATTTTACTTTTGGCTATATTTACAATTGTCAGATCTAATCAGAAGGATTTTCAGCCATTAGATTGAGTTTAGAAGTTTAACCATCACATCGATGCCTATATAAAGGACCCTTGAAGGGTGATCCCACATTGATTTCAAGACATTGCATGTCTGAGCACTGCCTCTCCTACAAAATCCCATTTAGAATTTCTCAGAGTTTTTCTCAAGCCCTAATGTCTGCAAGAAGATTCCTCTTAGAAAGATATTTCTACGGTCAAGACGATTTCGGAGTGGCATGTATACAGAGAAAGGCTGGGGGATTCGAATTTCTTCAGCAAGTATGACTCCATTATCTCCAAAAACATCAAGCTTAATGGATTGGAAAGTGTTTGTATTTCAAAGCCAGGAGCACAAGACTTGGTGTATCCGTATCTCCTTATTGAGTTTTATGAGTCAGTATGTTTCTTTATGGAATAAGGGAGAGATATGTTTTCATTCAAGAGTTATGGAAAAACATATGCCCTCTCATACACCAAGCCTGCTAGCTTGGTGGGGATGTCTTTTGAAGGGGAAGCTAAGTTTTGTTCCCACAAGCTGATTGATGTAAAAGGAAGTTTGTAAAGGTGAAGGGCATGGAATTCCATGGAATTACAGATTTCAAGATCAAAATTATTTCTCATTTTTCTACAAATAATCGGATCCTTGAGTTATGGGTTCAAGGTTTTATCGTACCAAGAAAGGGTGACAAGGAAATGCTCAAGAAAAGTGATATGTATATCTTAGATTTTTTGGTAAATATATGGAAGATCAATCTGTTGAAGCATATTCTCATTACGATAGAGAATATCAAGAATGGGAATTTTATAGCACAAATAGTCATATATCCTTCCCTACTCTCCTTGTTGATTGTTCGGTTCATGGAGTCCTTCAAAATTCCTTGCATTTCATAGTCGAGGAATTGAAAAGTTATGCTAATCAGTGATGATACACTCAAAGGGATGATAGTTGGTTTCCCTAAGGAGATAAAAGAATTATTTGAAATACTAGAGGAAGAGGTTGAAGCTATTCTGAAGGAACAATAAGTTCCTGAACCATCAAAGAAAGAAGGAAAGAAGAGGATGATGAAGGAAGTGGAATAAAAAGAGAAAACACCTATAGCTAAAGAAACTCAATCTGCACCTCCAAAGCCCAAGATTCAGAAATCCTGTCTAGATGAGGTGGTTTCCAAGTGGAGGAAGGACAAAAAGAATTGGAATAAAGGAGAGCCACAGTTTGGCTTGGATCCTGCAGAGGACAATTCTTTGAAAGAGAAGGCAACCGATGAGCTTAACAAGCATTCCAAAGAAAAGAAGCTTAAGAAGAAAATGTATGAGGCTGAAATTGTCCAATATCTTTTAAAGGCTACTGAAATATCATCTGAGAACATTCATGTATTGAAAACTTTCATGGTGGAACCATTACCTGAGACACAGAGGAAGAAATTTCTCACTCTGGAAAAACTACTTGAATAAAATGAAGTTGTAGAAGAAGTACAAGTAGCTGAAAGCAGTGATGATACATCTGATATGATATAGAAAGTTGATGATTTTCATGAGAAGGAATGTGATTCTGAGAAATTACCAATCTGTACTTCTCAAGCCGGATCTTCAAGGCTTGACACTAATGTGATTGATGAAAAATATGAAGAGGAAGTGAAAAAATTATCTAAGGAAAAGAGTTATAATCATCAATTTATTCACCGTTAGGATATTGAGGTTGGAGTCGAGAAGAGAAAAATTGATGAATATAGATTTGTTACGTTGTCTAAAAATGAGCTTGAGTATCTAGATGAAGAAGCTGTTATGAGAACCAATAAGTTGAAACAGCTAGCTGAGGATTCACCTTCTAAATTTGTTTTGAGGAAGAAGGAAGATGGTACATCTTCTAAAAGGAATCTGGTTGAGATAGAGGAAGAACCATTACCTAGAAAAGTTTCATATTTGGAATCATTAGCTACAGGACATGATTTTTTCAATCAATCTCTGAAAAAGTTTGTTTACACCATTCCTTTCATTCCAACTATAGTCTCCAGATGTCAAATGATTTAACATAGCATGAATCAGAAATCTGATTTTTTATCCATGATGATGGATACGTGCATAAAGATTGAGTCTGATTACAAAAACATCCTTATCAACTATGATGCCCATAGAAAATCTTTTAATAAAGTGCTCAGCTGGTCAAAGAATAAAATTGAAGATTTGAGAGATCCTGATGAGTCCCAAGATGATGTTAAGGAATCTTTTGATACTCAAGACAGAAAAATCAAGGATCTAAAAATTATCTTTGAGGAAAAGCTAAGTCTTGAGAAAAATACTCGGATTCAGGAGGTCATGGATCTGAATGGGAAGTTGTACTCTGTTTCCCAAAGTTGGAAAAGAGAAAGTGATCTCCGAATCGAGATTGAAGAGAAGCTAGTGAAATAAGATTACTTGTTGAAGATTCAGGTAGAGGCTCTAAAAGCACAGGATGATAGGATCAAAGCCATAGATAATCAATCAGGGGAAGACCACAAGGAGCTAAAGAAGCTAAAAACTAGTGTGAAGAAATTGATACCAAAGGAAAAGGAAAGAAAATAAATATGACCTTTTGTTGTTGTTTTCTTCCCTGTACAAATTCTTCCAATATTAATGAAATTGTGGTTTCCCGTTTTTGTTTGGATGTTTGTACTAATATTTCAGGTACCACATTTTTTTCAACACCCTCAAATTCTGTTTGAAAATCACAAATGGGGAGAAAGGAAAAAATAATTCTAAGTAAAGATGAAATATCCATAAGTAAGGGTGAGTTTTCATTACAAATATTTTCGTACTCAAGATAATGGAGAATCGCTTCCTGAAAATCTAGAATACGATCCTTAGAGTTCCAAATCCTAAGGGGGAGTTGCTCATATCCATCATTATCCATGTATAAAGGGAGATAAGTTTTATTTGAAAAGTCCAGATTTTTTTTCTATGTCCTTTTATTCTTTTTCATAAGGATATTTGTGCTTTTAAAAAAAAGGGGAGATTGTTGAGTCAATAAGTTTTTCCTTATGACTTTTTCATTTCATCATACTTGGGAGATACTGTTAAGTCAATAAGGATTCCTTATGACTTTACTATTCCTTCTTTTTTTGAAAATCACAAAACACCTTATCTCAAGGAAAATCTCATTTTACCCTATTTTTTACTTCTATAAGGAAAAATTTCCTTCCCCAAGGAAATTTATCATTACTTTTTTTATTTGTTCATATCATAAGTTTTCCAAAGTGTAAAATTAGGTATGTGCCCATAACCTTGGAATCCTATCAACACCTAGATATGAAGCATTCTTTTTTAGAATATGGATTCTTAGAATTCTAGTTACGAACACTTATATGTTCGGACTCCGAATTATGAATACGAACTCTGGTTAAGAACTCTTCTGAGTTTTGAATCTGAGTTCTCAGAATTATGGTTATGAACACTTCTATGTTCTGACTCCGAATTATGAATACGAATTCGGGTTACAAACTCTCCAGAGTTCTGAATTCGAATTCTCAGCCTCCTCCCGCTCCCTTCACTCCTGGCCGGAAGATGCTGCCCCACGGATGTCGTGGGACCGGGCCAACATTCCGCGGTCACGCCACGGTAATGCTATGATTTGGCCCTGGTCCAACCACATCTATCCCACACCATCCCCCTTAAACCTTCATTTCAGCCCACTGTCACCACCATTCCAGCCCACAACAGCCCCCCCCCCCCCCTTCCACTTTCGAATCAGCCCGCACAATCCTCCCAACACCTGCAACCAGCCCCCTTCCACTAGCATTCCATCCTCCTCCCACTCCCTTCGCTAATAGCTAGAAGATGCTACCCCACGGATGTCACTGGACCGGCCCAACACGCCACGGTCACACCATAGTCATGCAGCACTCACGCTGCGGTCACGTCGCAGTCATGTTGCAGTCACGCTGCGGTCACACCAATGTAATGCAATGATTTCGCCCTGCTCCAGCCACATCCACCCCACACAATCCCACATCCACCTTCATTTCAGCCCACTATCACCGGCATTCCATCCTGAAACATCCCTCCCTACCACCTTCATATCTGCCCGCACCATCCCCCCAGCACCTGAAACCTGCCCCTTCCACTAGTAATCCAACCCCCTTCCACCAGCATTCGAGCCTGCACCAACCCCAACCACCTGAAATCCAACCCACACCAGCCTCCACACCAGCCACCACCCCCATCATCCTACAAAACACTCATTCCAGCTATCGGCCACTGGAAAAACATCCTCATCCACCAGTTCCAGACCTCACCTGCCCCCGGCCTCTAACATCCCAGCCCGCACCAGCACCTTCCACATTCCCAACAGCCCCCATCCACATGGAATCTACCCCAAACCATCCCCTACCAGCTATTATTTCCCACACTAGTCCCCTAGCATCCCCATGTTGCCTGCCTTCCCGCCCTCACCAGCCACCGCACCAGCCCCCAGCCTCCTGCATTCCAAGATGCGTGATAAAAACTCCATGAAAATCACAAAAAAGGAAAGGTGAATGTGGATCCCCTTTCATGAACCCTATTTTCCCCAAAAAGTATCCTTGTAAACTTGCATTAATGATCATCGAGAACATTGGTCTATAGATGCATCTTTTAACCCAAGACAAGAACCAAGATGGAAGGCCGAGCAGATCCAAATCATCCGATAAGAAGTCCCACCTGACCGAATCAATAGCCTTGAATAAATCAATCATTAATGCACACCTAGGAACCCCATAATCAAGATGGTATCCCAATAATAATTATTGGGTAACAAAAATAGTAGGATGAATTGCTTTTGGTACAGAAGGATGAGGATATTTTTATCCAGCATTAGATTTATGAGTCCCGTTAGCATATTTTTGTTACCATCCTACTAGAGGGTCTGAGTTATATGTGATGGATGTCTATTATCCAGACTAATCCAGACAAAAACTTTTCTTCTAAACGTTTAATGGACTTGTTCATTTAGCATTATTTGTTAATGAAGTAAAGGTACTGATGGCTATAGAATTTTCTAGGAGGGTTTGTCCAGGTGGGGTGTACAAGGTCTATCCAAGGGGGAGTGACGGGGGGTACATAGGATAGTGGGAGGGTGCAGGTGGGGTGTCTATGAGGGGCTGTCCAAGGGGGATGTATAAGGACTTTCTGGAGGAGGTCTGCAGGGTAGGGTGTAGGTGGGGTGGTCAAGGGTTGTTTGGGGTGTCAGGGGGTCCGCAGGGCAGGGGGAGGCTGCAGGGAGGTGTCTAGGAGGGGTTGTCCAGGGGGTGTCCAATGGTTGTCCGGGGTGGGGGGTTCGGGGGGGATTGTAGAGAAGGGGGAAAGGTAAAGGTAGTCTGTCTAGGGGGGCTGTCCAGGGGGGTGTCCAAGGGCTGTCCAGGGACTGATTTGAAGAGATAAACCCACGAGCAATGGGACCTAACCACATAGAAATAATTTTTCTAATGACTTTTGGAAAGGTATTCCCCTTAGAAATAGGTCTGAAATCATTTAAATCTACATAATTTTTTTTCTTTGGGATCAGGGTTATAAAATTGGAGTTGATTCCATCAGACATTAAGGGACGGTTAAAGAACTCCCTCATAGTGTTAAAGAGCTCATTATGAACCATGTACCAGTAGAACACAATGAATAAATTTTTGAACCCATCAAGACCCACCACACTCTCAAGATTTAGAGAAAAAAGGGAACTCTTAACCTCCTTCTCATCATGGGTTGCAAAAAGGGAGATTATTGGATTGGTGTAGACCGATCCAGTTTGGCAGGATGCTTGTGGCCCGCAACTGTCGCGGGTCGACCTCTGCGGTGAGATCATTCGGGGTTGTAGGGGTTACGCACCCCAGCATTGGGGGAACAGGGGCTAAAGGCCCCCGGTCCAAATTTTCGGAAGCTGTAGCAACTTTGACCACTATAGTAGTGCGGAATTTAGAGTCCACTTTTGTATTTCACTTTTTACTTTCAGTTGGAAGCCACTAGATTATTGGATACATATAGTAAAGGCTTTATAATATTGAAAAAGCCTATAATAATATTTCATCATCTCTCCATACTACTAAATAAATCTTCTCCATGATGAATAGATTGAGTAGAGTTATCATCACTTTCAACTGGTCAACCTATTCCTTTAAAACCCATTCTACGGAATCTTCCTAAATTAATCCTAATGAGATGAATTCACATCACCTAAAACAACATGGAGATACTATTTCTTTATAGACTAGATTGAATCATCATCAACTAAAGCCAAGGGAGGTGGAGAACTAGATATAGATGCAACAATAAATGGTTTTTGATAACTCAAAATTACACTGAAATCTAATATAAGTCTTTTGATGAAATCTTATAAATATATTAAGGATATGAAATATGAAGGTATTGGGGAAGAAACACTCTCAACACTGGGTAAATAAACCTTAACAGGTTATGATTTGGTAGGTACATCTAAGGGAAAAGCCTGAATCTCACCTCCTTGGTCAATTTGCTTAACTAGGGATCCTTTAGGATAAGTGCAAAGGATGTGTAAGGGGGTGTGCCTATTGAGAATATATTATATGAGTTCAATTAGTGCCACCTTATTCTTAAAAGATATCTCCTTCATGGTGTAGTGAATAAGGAAGGAAATTTTCTATTATTACATAACTCTAAGATAGTCACACTCAAGCTTTATTTCCATTCACCTCTACATAAAAAGACATTAGTTATGTGTTTCAACATTACATGAACCTTAGAGATACAAAATTTATCTCACATGAATTCATACCATACTTTTCTTGGACACCTCCACCATGAACCTATATAATATTACAAATTTCTTCATATTATTAAAATTAATTTCATATAGCATTCGAGTTTATTTGGTATAGATATGGGTTAATGTTTTTCTTCTTCTGAGACAACACATATAGTATCATATTTCCCCTTTTACTCTAGTTCAATATCTCTCATCTATGATAAAATAGTAGAGGCCAGAGAAGCATTAGAAATCAAGAGTATGTGAAACTCCGGTGTTGATTCTGTGAAATTATTAGGGATTGTGTTAGATATTTCTGTGGTGGTTCATTTACAGAGTGGATCAATTGAAAATTTTATTTCTAGAAAACCTTCAAATGTTTCCAATTTAGTCACCACGCCAACCAAGTAGTTTAGAATTGGGCTGGGAGATGGGAATTCACAGTACTCATTGGGGTTTGTAAGGGTGTTATAGTGACTCTAAAGAATGTTTTTCACTAATAGGGATCATGTGTTTGTCCCAGGTGGGCCATATTTTATTCTTTGAATGACTTGGGAAATAATTTGGTTTATATTTTTCAAAAATTAGAAACATAAATAAATGGATTTCAAATGGTATGGCTTAGTGGTGATATTGCATGGGGAGACAAGCAGATACAAATACCACTAGAACTAAAACAAAATTTATGCCCATGGATTCTTCTTTTAGAGTTCCAGTTTTTGAAAACTAAATTTAAATGTTTTATTATATAAAAACCCATTATTGGAAAGAAAACCAGAAGAAAATTGAATACAATATTTTTGAATTTCATTACATGTTTTATGAACCAAGAGAGTTACCACCTGAGTTAGAGATCATTTTATTACTTTAATTCATGGTGCAAGACCAATGAATATATATGACCATATAAGAAAGATCCTTCCTTGAATGAGGAGGATGGAAAAAAATTATTTGGAAGGAGGATACTGGTGGGGGTGCAGGTGGGGTGTCTAGGAGGGTTGTCCGAGGGGGCTACAGGACAGGGGAGGGTGCTGGTGCGGTGCATGGGGGGTGTCCAGGTGTGGGGGGGGGGGGGTGAAGGGGGGTCTTCAGGGTAGGGGGAGGGTGCAGGTGCGGTGCAAGGGGGTGTCCAAGAGGGGGGGACCTGGCAGAGGTGATACTAGTGGGGGTGCAGGGGGGGTTTGTAGGGCAGTGGGGAGGGTGCAAGGGGGTGTCCCGGAGGGGGTGGGAGCTGGAAGGGGTCTGCAGGGGGGTCTTCAGGGCAGGGGGAGGGTGTAGGTGGGGTGTCTAGGAGGGTTGTCAGGGGGGTTTTTCAGTGGGTGTGCATGGGGATGGTGTGGGTGCAGTGCAAGGGGGTGTCTAGGAGGGGGAACTGGAAGGGGGGATACTGATGGGGGTGCAGGGGATCTACAGGGTAGTTGGGAGGGTAGAGGTGTGGTGCATGGGGGTGAGTGAAACCATTATCTAGACCTTTGGAAATACCCTTGGATTCGGCTGAGTTGTTTTTCAACAGTAGGGACTCCTCTCATTTCTCTATCCCTTTGTAGAGAATCTTCAATACACTCCTTAGATATCCAATACCAATTCAACATCTCATTTCCCAGTCCAAAAGACACGGGTAACTGGGTAGTTTTTCCACACCCAAGATGTAAACAGTTGTTGAACATTCTGAAGAAAGCCCCCTCCTACATCAACCAAGCCAACTATTTCTATATTTTCAAAAATCATTGATGCACCTGGGAGGTGCAGGGGGGTCTGCTTGTCGAGGGGCTATCCTGGGTCTGTCCGGGGGGGTCCATGAGGGTTGTTGAGGGGGGGAGGGGTGTCCAGGGGGTGTCCAGTGGGGGTTCAATGGGGCTATCCGGGGGGAATGGGGGCTTTCCAGTGGGGTGAAGGGGATATGGGTGTCTAGGGGGAATGGGGTGAAAGTTGGGTGATCAAGGGGGATGTCCAGGGGAGTACATGGGGTGCAAGAGGGCTTTCAATGGGGTTGTCCAAGGGGACTTCAAGGGGGCTGTCCAAGGGGGTGCATGGGGGCTGTGCAATGGGGGCATGGGGGTCCAGTGAGGTTGAAAGGGGCTGTCTAGGGGGGAGTAATGTGCCTGTCCAGGGGGGCATGGGGGTGCAGGGTGGGGGGGAGGGGTGTAACATCCCAGGTAAATAAAGAATAAATCATTTTCATATTTATTAATATTTACGAATTAAATATTAATTTTACTTTAAAGGTGTTTCTATGTTCGATAGCGTGCCCGATACGCAACAACGAGTTTCTTGGAAATCTTACGTTGCACACTAGTAATAAAATAATATTATTTTAAATGGTAGTTAACATGTAGCCATTGTATTGGCGGGAATGAATATAAATAACTACAATATTATTATTAATTTTTGTTAAATGATTTTACATTTATCCAATAAAGGATAAAGGCTTAAAATATGAAAATAATTTAATTTTAGTCATGTATACTCTAATATTCACTAAAGGTCCACTTATCGCATTTTGATGGTGAACCGTCATTAAATATAGTTTTGTTCACTCTTATACATTCTATTGGACCAAATAAAATTCTTCTTTAGAATCGGGACATCAAAATTTACTTTATGTAAATTTTTGGTATTTTTCCGATAAAGTTCATTTTTTAATGATTAGTGAAAAATGATGTATTTTAATTCAAAACCTTTTTTAGTATAATTTATTTATATGATTAGATTATCTTTTGAATTGTTTTTAAAGTGATATTAGAATATATTTTTACCATTTAATCCAATTGTGGTCATTGGAATTAATTTCACCTTAAAATTGGACTTAAACTAGTGTCAATCTTTTGATACATATTGTTTCCTAAAAACACGCTATTTTTTTGACAATGGGAATTAATTATTAAATTAATTAATGTAACTTATATGTTTTGAATTTTTTAAAATAGATATCATTTTTGAATTCGGAATATCAAATATAGCTTAGGGTGATGTTTTGGTATTTTTTCTGAAAAGCTTCAATTTTTGATGAATAGTGAAACCACTAAGTGGTACTTAAAAAACTGATTTTTTGTTTAAATGAAATTTTACCACCTCTATGTTTTGAATTTCAAAAATCCTACATAAATTTTTTTCATTAAGAAGTAAAATGTGGTTTAATGGGATTAAAATTATTTTTTGGTGAATAGTAACTTTTAAGTGTTAATCGCGATTAGAGGTAATTAGTGTAGTTTAAGTTAAAAATAATGTTTTCATAATATGAAATGACCTATACACATGTCCTACCCTTATTGGATGTGTCATAGCCGACCCATAAAATCCATGGGTCGACTGGGGGACCCCATGGAGCCACTTTGGTAGGAAAATGACATTAATAACTTTTTATTTAAAGTTAAAATTAAAATGTCACAAACATGAGTTGTTTTACTAAAACAATTTTTTAAATGGGGTTATACAAGTCATATTTTTGACTCTAAATATTCAATAGAAATATAAAAAGAGTTCCTAAATCATGATATTTTTTTAAAATTTTATACATTAATTAAATTAAATTATTTATGACACCATGATGATTCAGCAATTACCTCATTATTTAACGATTTGAATAAAATTAAAAGATAATGTAAAATATAAGACCTAAACAGGTCAAAAACTGATTGGATGGGTGGATTTAGAAATCCTATCACCTTATCCTTGAAATATATAATTTTTGGACCTTTTAAATCCCAAAATCATTTTATAATAAAGTAACCTTTTATAACATTCCAAGATTTCCCCTCCTCTCCTCTTATAAAAGGCCCCCACCTCTACCACCATACCCACACATCTCAAGCCTTTGGATCGGAAAACCCCTGCCTGTTTTGTCTCTCCACATACCTCTATTACTCATAGGAGCCTCACTTTGGGCAGAAGTCTTCCCAAGGAAGCCTTTGATCACAAACCAAAAAAAGTTACCTGTTTTAAAGGTAGTGTTTTCTCTTGTGTTCTTATGTTTTATTTCACTTCTCTAACCCCCTAAACTCTTTTCATTCCTTTATTTTGTAACAACACCAGTATCTTCAATATACTAGGATGTTTTTATAAGAAGTATTCGAGCTACACTTACACACACATACATCTAATGGTTAAAGAACATACTATTTTTGTGGATGGTGAATTTCCGCCTCACGAAACGATGATTGTTCAACACTCATATAACACCTTCAAAGGTGTCCATTAAGATGTCACTATATTTATATATGATATATAATTTTTTTATGTTTTACTTAATCTTCTGTATTTATCATTTATGGCATACCTTTATGGTTTCCATTATGGGTAAATGCGATATCTTCATTTTAGGAAGTGCGGACTACCACCCCCTCAAAGTGATTTGATTTGTTAATACCATATGTGTTACGTATAAAGGATAAATTTAAAAATATTATATATGATATTATACTAGAATTATGATATACCATTATATCATTATGATTTCACTCCATTAAGTAAGAAATAGAAATGAAAGTAGCGTTCATGCGTACGTACGGCTTTCCATCTCCATGAATGGTGCATTTCATTTCTTACCTCTAAATGTTATGTAATATTATAAATGCATTTAAATACTGGATATATATGATATATATGATATCTACATCATGAATATAATCCTGGATATAATGGATATTTTACCCCATGAACAAATTGTAATTATAAAGAGTTATTTTTTGACTCAAGTGCCAATGATCGACAAAATGACCATTATTAACATAAATAATTACATAGTGTTCATAACATGGTAATAAGTGATATAAAAGGAATAATGAACATGAAAAATGTTCTTAAGCAAGTAGAAATTAACTCAAGTTTATTATTCAGGAGGTTAAAGAATGATCGAATCAAGTCGGACCCGAGGTATGGGACTTCGTCTCAATCTCCTTTCACGGAGGCATATTTTGTTTTATACACAACTTTCTTTTATACGGTGTATAAACCCCTTTTACTTTTATGTTTATTCAAAAAGAATCTTTTTTATACGAAGCGTTTACTTATCGACAAAAGGGAAGGTTTTTTTGTCGGACGTATGCGGCGACAATGACTTCTCTGCCCCCATGACCATTATTTGAGCTTAGACTTCCTCTACAACCATACCTTTTTTTTATAATAAAAAAATAAAAACCATGTTTTACTTTTCTATTATTTGGGTATTGAAAATGGTTTTCATAATTTTTTTATTATATCAATGTGTTGTATTGATATCTTGTGATTGAAATGTGGAAATGTTATGTTTTTTTAAGTATGTTTTATGTGATACGATTATGTTAAGGTTCTTGGGCATTGTTATGAAGACGGGTGGTTCCGTGATAAACTAAGGGTGGGTGATCCCGATATAGCTCTCCAATGCATTGGGTAACGCGAATGAGTTAAACGTTAAGGTTTCTCCGATGATAATTAGGGAATATACAGTTATGGGTATTTCAAACGTAACCAAGAGGGTTACTCCCTACGTAAGAATGTTATGAATGCCTCAAGTTACCTTTATATCTTATGATTTCTATGTTTTATTCATGTTTTGAGGAATTATGTTAAAGTTCTTATGATTTATGATTAAAGTATGATTTCATTTATTCTTATGCATACATGTAATCATGTTTTCTTTCCATATTTTTATATCCCTTACTGAGCATTTTATGCTCATACCAAGTTTTTTAAATGTTTTTCACAGGTCAAGGGAAAGTTACATGATGTGATGATAGTGTCAATGAAGTGTCAAGAAAGAATCCATGTTTTATTTTAAATATGTTTCCGCTGATGGGAAAAATGAGTACTATCTTTTATGTAACCACTTTGTTTAAATGTGGAATGTAATGCATGTTTTATGATCTAATTCTCTAAAACTGTAAACCTGAAAAGACCATCAACGTGTATTCTTGAAGTAACTCAAGATTAAGTAATGTTTAAGGCTAGGGCCTTAGAGTTGGTATCAGAGGTCATTTTAGATAACTTTAGGAGTTATAATTCTATTAAATGATTATCCAAAACTTTTTTTATGGTCAAATTGAGATGATATAGCACTTGAAGATTACCATGTTGCGTCATCTAAGACATGTTTGTTCAGAATGATTTTCTACAGAGGAAATAGGGAAGCAGTGCTAGGAAGGCATACAAGAGGAAATAACCTTCCGAATTAGCATCCTGAGATGGTCGGAATTGGAACTGAACAGTTTGTTTTAGTAATGGAACAGTTGACTCAAGCGATAAATGGTGGTGGTATCCATGCACGAGATCAGCCATATCAACCGTAGAGGAACATGTCAGTGGTGGAACATTTCATGAGGCAACATCCCCCATAATTCAAAGGATCATCTGACCATGTTCTAGGTAAATGGTGGATTAAATAACTGGAGAAGATTTTCGATGTCATGGGGTGTTCAGACAATCAAAAGGTTAGTCTTTCTATTTACCGTTTGGAGGGTGAAGCAGATCAGTGGTGGTTGATGGTTAAAAATATCAGGGACGCTGATGAGATTGATGCTCTCGTCTAGGATGAATTCAATGGTATGTTTCTTGAGAAATATTTTCCTAAGGCTGTTCGACTTAGGATGGAAAAGAAATTCTTTTAATTGAGGCAAGAGTAAGACTCAGTGGCTGCCTATGAAGAAAGTTTCACTCGATTGCCAAGGTATGATCCAAATTTTATTTGAGACCTTGATAGTCAAATCAATCATTTTTACTCTGGATTAAAGAAAAAATATCGAAGGGATTTAGCTTCTCACGAGTTCATGAGTTATGAAAAGCTTTTTCGATGTGCTTAGAAGGTGGAAATGGAGTTTTCCGATGATCAGGTGTTCTATAACAACCAACAGAAGAAGAGACCGAGGTGGATGGATAAAGGGAAGAATTCATCCAAAAGGTCTGATGGTAAGAAAACTAGGTTTCCAGTTTGTGATAAATGTGGTAAAAGGCATGATGGGGAATGTCTTATGAATTTTGGAAAGTGCTACTAATGTTGTAAGAAGGGACATAAGGCTTGTGATTGCACTGAAACAGATCAGGTTGATAGTAAGACGAAATTTGATTTACAGTTAGTGAAATGTTTTAAGTGCAATGAGATGGGTCATTATGCAAACGAGTGTCTGACAAAGAGCTCAAGTGATGGGAAGTAGTTAGACTACATGCAGAAAGGGGTGGTGAAGTCCTTTGCAACTACTTCAGAAGATGTCGGGCCATCAAATGAAGCTGTATCACGTACATTGTTTGTTTTTTCAGATTATGTCAATGTGTTTTTTGATTTAGGGTCTACACATTCATTCATCTCTGAAAAAATTTCTAGTAAAATGGGAATACCATCTCAAGAAATGACTCTTTAACTTGTGGTAAAAACACCTGGGGGAAATGCTGAGGCAAAAAGAATTTATAAGAATCTTCTTATCCTTATCCGTGGAAAGAACCTACTTGCAAACCTTATTTTTTTACCTCTAGTAGAGTTTGATGTTCTCCTGGGTATGGATTGGCTCTCTATTTACCATGCTAAGACTGACTTTAGAGCTAATGAAGTTTCTTTTCAGAAATACTTTCAGTTTTTGTACATGAATGAACCCTTATGGTTGATAACATATCAAGAGGCTGAGAAACGTGTAAGAGATGGAAATGAATGTTACCTTTCATATATTGTTGAAAAAAAGGGAACTGTTAAAATTAATGAAGTGCCAGTGGTAAATGAGTATCCTGATGTTTTTTCGGATGAGTTTCCTGGAATAATACTAGATAGGGAAGTTGAATTTACTGTTGACTTAGTTCCTGATGCTAAGCCAATTTCAAAACCCCCTTATCGAATGGCTCAAATTTAACTTTTAGAGTTGAAGGAGAAATTTCAAAATTTAATAGAGAAAGGATTCATTCGACCTAGCACATCACCATGGGGTACTCCAATTTTATTTGTTAAAAAGAAAGTTGGTTCTATGAGACTTTTCATTGATTATAGAGCCTTGAATAATATCACAATTAAGAACAAGTATCCTTTGCCTCATATCGATGATTTGTTTAATCAGCTCCAGGATGCTCAGTTTTTTTCAAAGATTGACCTGAGATTGGGGTAACCTCAGTTGAAGGTAAAGGTAGCAGATATTCCAAAGACCGCGTTTCGAACAAGATATGGCCATTATGAATTTGTAGTAATGCCTTTTGGGCTAACCAATTCACCTGTTTTATTCATGGACCTTATGAATATAATTTTCCATGAGTTCTTGGATAAGTATGTGGTTGTTTTCATTGATGATATTTTGGTGTTTTCTATAAGTAAAGAGGATCATAAAAGACCTTTAAGGGTTATTTTGCAAACCATAAAAGAAAATAACTTGTATGGGAAATTCAGAAAGTGTGAGTTTTGGTTGCAAAAAAATTCTTTCCTAGTTCACATTGTTTGAAAAGATGGTATAACTGTTGATCCTGCAAAAACAAAGGTTATTGAAGAATGGCCAAGACCCAAAAAGGTAACTGAGATTCGTAGCTTCCTTGGTTTGGCAGGATATTACCGAAGGTTTGTTAGAAAATTTTCACGGTTATCTAGTCCAATGACTAAGCTCACTTGGAAGGGTGTTATGTTTATCTGGACAAAAGAATGTGATGATTGTTTTCAGGAACTGAAAAGAAGATTTTTTAATGCTCCAGTTTTGGCAATCCTTCCAGGAATGGTGAGTTTGTTATCTACAGTGATGCTTCATTGAAAGGACTTGGTTGCATCCTAATGCAGAATGATCAGGTAATTGCTTATGCTTCACGATAGTTGAAAACCCATGATGTAAATTACCCTAAACATGATTTAGAATTAGCTGTTGTTGTTTTCGCGTTAAAAATTTGGAGGCATCATTTGTATGGAGTAAAGTGTGAAATATATACCTATCACAAAAGTTTAAAGTATATATTCACTCAGAAATAATTTAACATGAGATAGAGGAGATGGTCATAATTAATCGAGGATTATGATTGTACAATTCATTGCTATTCGGGAAAAGAAAATAAAGTGGCTGATGCTTTGAGTTGAAAAAGCAATGCTTCATTAACAATGTTGCGTGTGGAACGTGATCCTTTGGTTAAGGATTTGATGAAATTTGGCATAAAAGTTGTTGGTGCAGCATGTTCTTATGTTTTTTCAAGTATCAATGAGATCATCTCTATCAGACAGAATTAAGCAAGCACATAAGCAAGACAGCGAGTTACAAAAAAAGGTAGAGCTAGTTCATAAGGGTAAGTTGCCAGAATTCAACATTGACATTGATTGTGTTTCGATATTTGGGAAGAGATTGTGTGTTCCTTGTGATTCACAGTTGAAGAGAGAGTTGTTATGTGAAGCTTATAGTTCTCCGTTTCCAGTTCATCCAGGTAGTACTAAGATGTATAGAGATCTTCGGGAGTATTACTGGTGGGACGGAATGAAAAGGGATATTGCTGATTTTACTATAAAGTGTTTGACTTGTCAATAGGTTAAAGCAGACCGGCAGTTACCAAAAGGGATGCTTCAGCCTTTACCAGTACTAGAGTGTAAATGGGAGAATATATCCATGTAGCTCGTTGTGGGATTACCGAAGACACCTCGAGGTAAGAATGCACTCTGGGTTATTTTTGATCGCTTGACTAAATCAGATCATTTCCTTGCAACATGAGATACTTTTACCCTAGATCAACTTTCTCGTTTGTATTTTAAAGAGATAGTTAGTTTATATGGAGTTCCTCCCTCCATTGTATCTAACCTTGATCCCAGGTTTACTTCTAACTTTTGGAAGGTCCTTCAGAAGATGTTGGGTACTGAATTAAATTTTAGTACAACTTTTAATCCTCAATCAGATGGGCAGTCAGAATGAACAATTCAGAATTTGGAGGATATGCTACGTGCTTGTTCGATAGATTATCAGGGACGTTGGTACCAACAACTTTCTTTGGTTCAGTTTTCTTATAATAACAGTTGTCATTCTAGTATACAAATGGCACCATTTGAGGCATTATATGGTAAATGGTGTCGAACTCCAGCTTTCTGGGATGAAGTGGGTGAAAGGAAGTTGATGGGACCAGAATTGGTAGAAGTGTTGGTATAAAAAGTTCAGTTGATTCAGAAACAAATGAGAACAGCTCAGAGCAGATAGAAGAGTTATGCGGACAAGAGGAGGAAGGATCTCTCTTTTGAGATAGGCGATCATGTTTTTCTCAAAGTTTCACCATGGAAAAGTGTGATGCGATTTGGTAAGAAAGGAAAGCTGAGTCCAAAGTTCATTGGACCATATGAAATTCTGGAGAAAGTTAGATAAGTTTCTTACCGAGTGGCTTTACCTCCGAGTTTATCTCAGGTACATAATGTTTTTCATGTTTCCATGTTAAGGATGTATATTCCAGATCCATCTCATGTTTTGAGCCCAGAGGTAGTTCAGTTGGAAGGGAATCTCTCTTATGAAGAACAACAAGTCCATATTCTTGACTGTAGAGAGCAAGTGTTGCGGAATAAGGTAATTTACCAGGTAAAGGTTTTATGGAAAAACCATATGGTTGAAGAGGCAACATGGTAATATGAAAATTCTATGAGGGATAAATACCCCCACTTATTTTTATAATTGAATAAAATTGCGAGGACGCAATTCCCAAAAGGAGGGATGGATGTAACATCCGAGGTAAATAAAGAATAAAGCATTTTCATATTTATTAATATTTACAAATTAAATATTAATTTTACTTTAAAGGGGTTTCTATGTTCGATAGCGTGCCCGATACGCAACAACGAGTTTCTTTTAAATCTTACGATGCACACTAGTAATAAAGTAATATTATTTTAAGTGGTAGTTGACACGTAGTCGTTTTATTGGTGGGAATGAATTTAAATAACTAAAATATGATTATATATGTTTGTTAAATGTTTTTAAATTTATCAAATAAATGATAAAGGCTTAAAATATGAAAACAATTCAATTTTAGGCATATATACTCTAATATTCACTAAAGGTCCACTTATCACCTTTTGATAGTGAACCGTAATTAAATATATTTTTGGTCACTATTATACATTTTATTGGACCAAATAAAATTCTTCTTTAGACTCGGGATATGAAAATTTACCTTGTGTAAATTTTTGGTATTTTTCCGATAAAGTTCATTTTTTGATGAATAGTTAAAAATGTTGTATTTTAATTCAAAACCACTTTTTAGTATAATTTATTTATATGATTAGATTATATATTGAATTGGTTTTAAAGTGAAATTAGAATATATTTTTACCATTTAATCCAATATTGGTCCTTGGAATTAATTTCACCTTGAAATTAGACTTAAACTAGTGTCAATCTTTTGAAACATATTGTTTCATAAAAACACGCTATTTGTTTTGACAGCGGTAATTAATTATTAAATTAATTAATTTAACTTATATGTTTGGATTGTTTTAAAATATAAATCATTTTTGAATTTGGAATATCAAATATAGCTTATGGTTATGTTTTGGTATTTTTCTGAAAAGCTTCAATTTTTGATGAATAGTGAAACCACTAAGTGGTACTTAAAAAACTGATTTTTCGTTTAAATGAAATTTTACTACCTCTGTGTTTTGAATTTCAAAAATCCTACATACATGGCTTTCATTAATAAGTAAAATGCGGTTTAATGGGATTAAAATAATTTTTTTGTGAATAGTAACTTTTATGTTTTAATCGCGATTAGAGGTAATTCGTGTAGTTTAAGGTAAAAATAATGTTTTAATAATATTAAATGACCTATACACATGTCCTACCCTTATTGGATGTGTCATGTCCGACCAAGACAATCCATGGGTCGACTTGGGGATCTCATGGAGCCACTTTGGTCGGAAAATGACATCAATAACATTTTATTTAATGTTAAAATAAAAATGTTACAAACATGAGTTGTTTTACTAAAACATATATTTAAATGGAGTTATAAAAGTCATATTTTTTACTATAAATATTCATTATAAAAATAAAAATATTTCCTACAGCATGATATTTTTTTATAATTTTTAAACATTAAATAAATTAAATTATTTACGACACCATGATGATGCAACGATTACCTCATTATTTAACGAGTTAAATAAAATGAAAAGCTAATGTAAAATCTAACACCTAAACATTTCAAAAACTTATTGTATTGGTGGATTTAGAACTCTTATAACCTTATCCTCAAAATATATAATTTTGGGACCTTTTAAATCCGAAAATAATTTTATAATAAAGTAGCCTTTTATAACTTTCCAAGAGTGCCCCTCCTCTCCTCTTATAAAAGGCCGCCACCTCTACCACCTTACCCACACCATTAAAGCCTTTGGATCGGCCAACCCCTTCCCATTTTGTCTCTCCACATCCCTATCTTACTCCTAGAAGCCTCACTTTGGGAAGAAGTCTTCCCAAGGAAGCCATTTACCTCAAATCAAAAAGAGTTACCTGTTTTAAATGTATTGTTTTCTCATGTGTTCTTATGTTTTATTTCGCTTCTCCAACCCCCTAAACTCATTTCGTTCCTTTATTTTGTAACACCACCAGTATCTTCAATATAATATGATGTTTTTATAATAATGATTCGAGCTACAATTACACAAACCTACATCTAATGGTTAAAGAACATACTGTTTCTGTGGATGGAGAATTTCTGCCTCATAAAACGATAATTGTTCAACACTCATATAACACCTTCAAAGGTGGCCATTAAGATGTAATTATATTTATAAATGATATATATTATTCTTATTTTTTTCTTAAGCTTCTTTATTTTTCATTTATGGAATAACTTATGGTTTCCATTATGGGTAAACGTGATATCTTCATTTTAGGAAGTGCGGACTACTGCCTCCTCAAAGTGACTTGATTCGTTAATACTATATTTGGTACGTATAATGGATAAATTTAATGATATTATATATTATATTATACAGGAATTGTGATATACCTTTATATAATTATGATTTCACTCCATTAATTAATAAATAGAAATGAAAGTAGTGTTCATGCGTACGTACGGCTTACCGTCTCCATGAACGGTGCATTTCATTTCTTACCTCTAAATGTTATGTAATATTATAAATGCATGTAAATACTGGATATATATGATATATATGATATCTACATCATGAATATAATTTTGTATATAATTGATATATTACCCCATGAACAAATAGTAATTATAAAGAGTTTATTTTTGACTCAAGTACCAATGATCGACAAAACGACCATTATTAAAATAAATAATTACATAGTGTTCATAACATGTAAATAAGTGATATAAAAGGAATAATGTACTTGAAAAAGGTTCTTAAGCAAGTAGAAATTAACTCAAATTTATTATTCAGGAGGTTAAAGAACGTTCGAGTCAAGTCGGACCCGAGGTATGGGACTTCGTCTCAATCTCCTTTCATTGAGGCATATTTTGTTTTATACACTACATTCTTTTATATGGTGTATAAACCCCTTTGAATTTTACATTTATTCAAAAGGAATATTTATTATACAAAGTTTTTACTAAAAAAAATGGAATTCTTTTTTTTTGTCGTACGTATGCGGCGACAACGACTTTTCCGTCGCCATGACCATTATTTGAGCTTCGTCTTCCTCTACAAGCCATAACTTTTTTAAATAAAAAAATAAATACCATGTTTTACTTTTATTTTTTTTTGGTATTGAAAATGGTTTTCATAATGTTTTTATTATATCAATGTTTTGTATTGATATCTTGTGATTGAAATGTGGATATGTTATGTTTCTTTTATGTATGTTTTATGTGATATGATTATGTTATGGTTGTTGAGAATTGTTATGAAGACGGGTGGTTCTGTGATAAACTAAAGGAGGGTGAGCCCGATATTGATCTACAATGCTTTGGGTAACGTGAAGGAGTTAAACGTTAAGGTTTCTCTGAAGAGATTTAGGGAATATATTGTGATGGGTATTCCAAACGTAACCAAGAGGGTTACTCCCTACGTAAGAATGTCATGAATGCCTCAAGTTACCCTTATGTCTTATGATTTCTATGTTTTATTCATGTTTTGATGAAGTATGTTAAAGTGCTTATGCTTTATGAGTAAAGTATGATTTCATTGATTCTTATGTATACACGTACTCATGTATTCTTTCCATATTTTTATATCCCTTACTGATCTTTTTATGCTCATCCCAAGTTTTTGAAATGTTTTTCACCGGTCAAGGGAAAGGTACATGATGTGATGATAGTGTCAATGAAGTGTCAAGAAATAATCCATGTTTTATTTTAAATATGTTTCCACTGATGGGAACAATGAGTACTATCTTTTATGTAACCACTTTGTTTAAATGTGGAATGTAATGCATGTTTTATGATCTAATTTTCTAAAACTCTAAACCTGAAAATATCCTCAATGTGTATTCTTGAAGTAACTCAAGATTAAGTAATTTTTAAGGCTGGGGCCTTATTGTGGGGAGTTCAAGGGGGTGCAGGAGGGTTTTCTAGGAGGGGGGATGTGGTTATTTTTAAATGGGAAGGCATACAGCCATGGTTTCAACCTATGGATATAGGTCTATTTCCACGATTTTAAACCGTGGATAAAACCATATGGCCAAGATTATGAACCATAGCTATAGGACCTGTATGGCTTGATGTTCTGCTACGGTTTCAAACTGTGGCTATAGTCCTTTAGCCGCGGTTTTGAACCCTGGATATAGAACTTTATCCATGGTTTGAACCTTGGCTATAGGCCTTTTTCCAAGGTTTGAAACTATGGCTATAGGTCTTTCACTATAGCCACACCAATACCAGCCAGGGTCTGTTGAACTGTGGCTATAACCTATAGCCATTGTTTTTGGGCTTATAGCCATGGTTTATAAAACTGGCTATAGCCTAAATTTCTAGTAGCGAAACCATCAACCAACCGAGATTCTATGATCCTGTACCTATGAATAATTAATAGTGCATTCTAACGTACCCAAGTTCCATGGTGTTTTTTATTAGGGAGATAGTATTACAAAATAGTCCACCACCAATAGTTTCTAAAAGTATATACATTTTGAGCCAAAACAGTGCACTTTAATGTATGTCTTAAATTATGTGGGAAATGTAATGAGAAAAATAAAATAAAATACCATTGATCCACATTATCTTTGATAACACTAAGGTTAAACTTATATGTTTCAACTACTATCATATTTATTTGAACACATCATGCTTATAATTCCAACAATAGTCATCATATTTAATCTAGGTTAATATCCTAGAATTAAAATGCATAACATATCATATAGGATATAGGTACAAATCTATGGATTCACTTACATCGTGTATCATGTTGAATCAAAGGATCTCTTCCTATTATTCCTTAGACTTGTATCATATAGAATCCAATGAGATAATCTCATAATTCCCAATAAATTTCTATAATATATGGCAATAAATCCAAGGATCTCTTCCCGATATTCACATTTATTTAGCATCGTATTTCATAAAAAATCCATGATGATCATCCAGACATTCCAATATAGAAAAAATTAGATATCACAGATAATAAAAGGATCCCATTCCAAAATTTCCACATTTATAGAATCAAATATCAAGAAGAATCTAGGGATCTCATCCCAAGAAATACTAGGATACAATAATCACATTATTGTTTTAACTATTTTTATTGATAATTTAATAAAATATCCATTATCTCCATTTCAATCATCAAAATTCCATGGACAAGTCATGGAATTTATTACCATTTTTCATTCTAAAAACACATTTTACCATCAAATAACAAGGGTTATCAATCATCCCATGATATAATATTATTTACTATGTTTTATTTCAATTTACTCATCTAAAATATTTATATATGGAACACATGTTAAATAAAATCAATGTAATTGCTAATGAATATCCTATTCACTGTAAAATTATACAGAAGGTCAATTCTAAAGTTAATGACACCACTAGGGTGTTTGTTTGATATTAAAAAAGCATTTATTATCCTTATCTCACCCTAAGGGGTTTCCAAGATTTCAATTTAAAAACACTATTGGCCAACTCATGTCCTACATAGTTTTTAAGAATTACTTTAGGGAAAAAATAATTAAATTTACTTTCTAGAAAAAATTCTTGCAAAAATAGTTAGACAACATTAATATAAAAAATTATAGAATAGAGGAAAAATAATGGTATAACTCGAACACCCCTACCTCATACACATACAATCACAAGGTTCCAATATCAGTAATTGATTAGGGATAATCTGGTAGAAGTAAAAAAATGGTTGAATAACTTGAAAATAGGAAACACACACACATGACTTATGATAACCATATGATATCAGAGGAAAAAATAAAATATGGTGGAATATCTTCTTTTCAATATAATAACAACACAATAAATTTTGCGAGAAATTATATAGTAATATAAAAAGTTCCCCTTTAATAGAGGAATAAACTAAGGGAAAGGGTAGGGTGCTCCTCTACTATGATCGGACTTTTCATGTCATGACACAAGTTATCATCCCTAAAATGGATACTACCTTCTATTTTCCAACTACAGGTTGGCCTGACTTCCATGAGACCTATCATCGTCCACTCATGAAAGCTAAAACACTTTTTTTATGTAAAATACATGATTCTAAAAATAAAATTGAACATAATTTGACCATAGAAAGTGTCAAGGTTTTAAACCATGATTACCATTCCCCTAATAGAAAACATAGGATCACTATAAATCTATTACATTAAGGTAATTTATATCCATAAACAGAGACCATCTCACTATATAATATACATGAAATACCATTAAAAGAATTTTTTGGGTAACATTAAAAGAAACCACAAATAATTTATATATGATACATTATATATGTCATTGTTAAAACATTAAACAACAAAAACCTTTATTATCAGTGAAAATAATCACACACAATTACAAATATTTCATCTGAATTCTACATGCCAAATATGATGAATTTATGAGGGTCTAATTCCAATGTTTAAATATCTACCAACATTAATAGAAACCTCTAACAAATGAATCGTATCTAAATAAATATATTCCACTTGAACCAGTCCCCTATTTCATGTTCTAATCCAACAAATTAATAAAATCATCCCCTTTCTCTCTCTATCTCAATCTATGTGTGAGGATACATTTTCATGGAGATATATATACCATGTGACATGAGAACATATCCTTTATTTGATTGTTCAATACTAAATCTCATTAGAATTTGTTATATTTTTATACCATGACATATTATAAGTTTTATTTTAGAATAACAAAGAATTAACTTGATCCTCTAGATAAATGCTATTTCACCATAAAAAATCTTCGAGAATCACTTTTCCACTCAAGATTTAACTATCTATAATACGGGCACAACTTATCTAATATGTAATATTTCAACAACATATATTCAATGTAAAATTAGTAAACTCCCACTAAACTTCATATAGGGATCAGGATAACTTTTATTATTTATGAATCAAATTTATCTTATATGTTCATCAAGGACAAATTTATATTGAATGGACTATTTATTCAACCCATAAATATATATTTGGGAATTAAATACCTTATTAGAATCTTGTAGAGTAACAATCCTTTTTTGTGTCATATATAAATTTTATTTTTGATTCCCATTAAGAATATTTTTCTTAACATCCATCATCTTAATCTCATAGTCATTGTAAGATACAACTATAAGAATAATATTAATGTTTTTAAGAATAAAAACTACAGAAAATTTTTCTTCATAATTTATCCCTTGACATTGTTTAAACCCTTTATCCACAAGTCATTATTTGTGGGTACCAAAATTACCATCCATATTAAAATTTTAACTAAATACCCATTTTCACCCAAAAACACTATATATACTTCTGCATCAAATCAAACATATACCTAAATCTAATACATGGAATTCATCAAAAAAATTAACACATTTTTTCCAACTAGAATATTTTTAGAAACATATTTCTTCTTTTAATAAATATTATAATATCAACCAATAATCAATCAACATCCTTAGTGACTATAAAAACACAACAATCTAGTTCTCTAACCACTCCGGTAGTGTATCCAGATTAACCACCTCCCGGAGGACTGGTTGAACATATTCTTATGTAAAATAAAATGTATTCTTTTCATCAACCTCATCAAATCCAATCTTTTTTCTACTATAAATTTTAGGTATTTTCTCCCTCTCAATAATTGTGGACTAACTATCCACTATTACATTATTATATGAGGGTACATATATATAAAATCTAAGTTTTCTTTTGTATATCCTATAAATATATACTTCATATCTTAGTGTGATAGTTTGTTTTTATATGTTCAATTAATAGGATCCTTATCACCCCATACTTCACTATGTTACAATATAGATTTCCTCTCATAAATTAACTCAAATGGTGTTATATTAATCACATTTTCATTAAATTGGATTAGCATGTTCATTATTTCATAAAAACATGTCCCTAAAAGGATAGTGGAAGAAATTCAGGGATTAGAATCAAACTCTCCATATTCTAAAATATTTTCTTACTTCATACACTAAAACCATTCAACTATGGCTTATAAAGTGATGTGGGTTGAAAGAGGATCCCAAATGCACATAGATAGACAATGAAATCATGGTTAAGATAATCACCACATCGATTAGATCTAATATTTTTTAACATTATAAAATTATCTATATTTAATTCATTATTAAATTTCATAAATTTATCAACGGATTAAGAATTATTCCATATTAGGTTGCCACATACTCATCTACTCAATTCAACTTTAAAATTCATGAAGTAATAATACAAACCTCTATATTCTACAAGAAAATGTTTTAACATATTAGTGTGTTCCTACAATAGAATAATTATGTCCCTTTATCCCTTTCTCACAAAAGGGGGTTTTCCCATTTTTTTTCTTGAAAATAAGTGTGACAACATCCAATTTTTTTAGTTCGAAATGATATAAATATACATACTATTTCCGACGCTTTCGCCAGGGCGCGCACATCCGTACGTCCGTGGAGGAGGACGTGCTGCACTGTTGCCCCGTGTTCCCGCTTTCCAAAGGTGGCCGACATTCGCTCCTTATTCAGGGAAGTCTTCTCCTTGATTGAAAAGGGATGATGGGATTTCGGTTCTTCCATCCGCGGATTCCTCCTCGGAACTCGTCACCTAGTCCGGGTATCCCTCATAGATTTAATACGTTGTTCGTGAAACTCTTCCCAGTTCCATGCTTCCATGGACACCAGTTAATTAAACTGTTTCTGTCGGGACATTCCAAAGGGTCCAGTCAGGGCAGCAACCTTCAGTCGGGGGAGTAGTCACGTTGAAACATCAGTAGCGTGTCTGGATGCTGGGGAACCAGCGTGTCTATCTATTATCCCTGGTCATATGGCTTCTTGAGGACGTGGAAGCCTGAGGAAACCCACATCGAGCACGGAGAATTATATGACATAGACACATATCTGAGGTTTTCCTCAGCTTCCCATGTTTAACACAGGGTATCCCGTGAGTTTAACGTCCAGTGGAGATGGATCAGCCCGATCATAGAATTAGCTAGAATGGATCGGATTGAGGGATTTCCCTTGAAGGGGTGCCGATACCAGGACCAGCCCATGGGTGGCCGTGAAGAGGAGCGTACCGACATGGTCTCACTGGGATATGACGGTCCGGGCGAGAATCAGGGTGGATGATGGATAGACGAATGAAGTGGAGGGGGGAATGGCAAGGAATCGTCGCAAGGGAAACGGTGAAGTTGTGCCTGAGCCATGAAGGGGCTTCCTACGTATCCCCATGGCAGGGATTCAAAGTCCGCGTAGTTCGGGATGGTGCCGGTGAACCGGCATAAGGATGGACCTTGGTCCGATGGGCATCATCAGCGAACTGACATGAATGGGGAGGACCAGGAGGGTCCTAATGGTGGTGGTCTTGGACCTCGGAGAGGCTTCCTATGTTCCATGCCTTGACATGGATCAAAGACCACGTAGTTCAGAGGGGCTTCATCGGCGAACCGACGTGAAGGTGGAACTTGGTCTGACAGGTGGTGGTCTTGAACCTCGGGGAGGCTTCCTATGTACCATGCCTTGTCATGGATCAGAGACCTCGTAGTTCGGATGATGGAAATCATCAGCAAACCGACGTGAAAGTAGACCTGGGGGTCCACTAGTGGTGGGCATGAACCTTGGGAAGGTTTCCTACGTACCATGCCTTGACATGGATCAAAGTCCTCATAGTTCAAAGGATTGATAGAATACAGTTTAACGTCATGCAGGACGGTAGTGAAACCTGAAGTGAATAAACGAAGGGCGTTGGGTGTCGGTGAACTGACGTAAATGAGGGACCTTGGTCCAATGGGAGATGGGCTTGAACCTCTGGGAGGCTTCCTACGTACCATGCCTTGACACGGATCAAAGTCCTCGTAGTTCGGATTGAAAATGGGGGCTTGGCACACTGACAAAAAGACGGTTTGGGCCAATGATTGTTGGGATTGAACCTCAGGGAGGCTTCCTACATACCATGCCTTGACACGAATCAAAGTCCTCGTAGTTCGGGTTGTGACAACGGCTTGCCGTCGTGCTGGAATGCAGTTTAACGTCGTGCTGGACGCAGGTAGGACTCGACGTCAATTTGGTGACGGGTGGGCTTGAACCTCGTCGAGGCTTCCTACGTACCATTCCTTGACATGGATCAAATGCCTCATAGTTCAAATGGGTGTGTGGTTTAATGTCATGCAGGACAAGGGCATACAGTTTAACGTCATGCTGGACGAGGGCATGCAGTTTAACGTCATGCTGGACGAAGTATTGTCATGGCCAATGCTAATCTCTAAGCCCACATTAGTCATGCTCGGTGTGATAAACAAGAGACAGCAAGGACCTGATGATCACGAAACGAAGGGTGCGTCCGTGTGAAGCGAAGAGGGGATTACGCATTATGCGGCCCATGGTGTTGGGACTTACACCAGGATGGAAGCCCGGAGTGCGACAAAGTGCAGCGAAAGAGGGATTTGGGACTAATGATGGGAGGTGCCTCGTTCCCTATCACGCCCTCCACTGACCTTGGTAGTGGGGAAGTACGGAGATGTAGGGGTGCAGCCATCCGTTGGTGGAATAGGTTCACCCTTCTCCTGAGAACATACACCACTCCAATAAGGAGGATATCATCCCTTGTGAATGGGTGATTCCACTCCTATGGAGATGAGTGGCGTAAAAAATGTTCGAGCTGGGGGGACCCTTCTTGAGAGGCACGAGGTCGGGTCACAGTTTGACGTCATTTTTTGAGGACGCGGTGCTTGGAATTTTAACGTCCTGCAGCACAGACGAGGTGGGTTCACTCCACACCCCTAGGACATATATAACCGGTACCCTCTGGTCCTTGGGGGAGGGAAGGTACTGGCAAGGCCATGGTCAAGGGGGGTTGTATAGTGAACCATAGAGGGGTCCATGTTATCTTGGCTATGCGAAGAAGCAATAGCCATTAGCATGCCTATGCGAAGAAGCATTAGGCTAAGCAACGCTATGAGTAGTATTGTCTGTGGGACTTTGAAATCACATCGTGCAAACCTGGAGGGTCTCACGAGAAGAGGAATTTCCAAGCAAAGGATTTTTCTTCGCGAAGAGGAGTGCCTTAGCCTTAGCATAGGTCATAGGTGTGAGTGTAGGGTGCTCCGCGAAGTGGAACAGTATTCGCAGAGCACTGCCTCGCGAAGAAGAGGTGCCTCGCGAAGCAGGGTGCTGCGAAGTAGTGTGCTTCGCGATGTATAGTGATCCAGCCTTGGCATAGGTATCACTAGTACAGGTTGGGTGTTTCACGAAGAATAAACATTCCGCGGCTGCCCGGGTTCCCTTGGGAATCCCCTTCCTTCACAAATGCCCTTGAGCTTCACGAAGGGCATCCCTCTCGGAAGAGGGGCTCAAAATGAGTCAAATTGAAGGCATCGTGTGAAGTAGAAGTACCTCGCAGAGCTCATGATTCCCGGGGGTGAAGAGTGCTTCGCGATTCAGGAGAGGAGAAGTCGAAAGGTCGGATTTTCCGTCTTTGGGACTCAGGGGGAGTCCAGTATTTATAGGGAAGGGGTGTCGTGAAGCAGAACTCGCGCGCCGCCTCAGGTGCTTCGCGGCGTGCTCGGGAACGTAAAACATGCTCACGGAGAGTTACCACCTCCCGAGCTTCGTGGAGGGCTCACAAACATCATAGGCATTCGCGGAGAGTTACTGCCTATGGAGCTTCGCGAGACCGCAATGCTCGGGGGTGTTTCGCATCGGGGCTTCGCGAGGCAGCTGGCCGGCCTTCTTTTTCATCCCTTCCTTTCGTGCAATATTTTGGTGCCAAAAAATCCCCCCCCTCAGACTTGGAGCCGCGGAGGGTGAAGGGTCAAAGTCTGAGGGAAATTCGCTAAAATTGTCTGCGGTTTCACGAAGCGGATTCGCGAAGAGGGCTCGCGGTGCTGACTGGGGCCACGGATCCGGACGCGCCGCGATGCTTCGTGCGGGTGAGGTGCGCCGCGATGCTCTGGGGTCGCCGCCTATAAATAGTGGGGTCTACCTCTTTTGTCTTTATGTGATTTCTTTGTCTTCTTGTGCACTCGATTTCGTGAAGCTCCGCGTACTCTGCGCCTGCTCTCCGCAAATTGAGCTTCGTGGCGAATCGCGGGTCTCTAACTCCTCAACCGCACCAAGCGAACTCTTGTTGGCCGACCTAGGCCAGACTTCGCGGCTTGGTCTCACGACCGACCTTAGCGATTCAGATTCGTGATCCGGCTTCGCGATCCGTTTTGAAAAAATTATTTTTTGAGTGCCGTAATTGAAATGGCCCATCAAGAAGCTGTATTTGGGGTTCGTGCAGATGCAGCCCATCGAGATGAGATGGCCAACTGTCCAGGACTTGGGAAGATGGTCTGAAACCATTCGGACCACGCTTCTTTGACAAATCTTCTATCGGAGGGTCAGAAGAATTATTCTTAGTGTAAGAAGCTTCCATTGTACGGATTTGGGTTGAGGGATGACGTCTTCATCCCTGAGGTGAGTAGGGACGAACCAGCTTGCTGGTTCAGGAGCACACCATGTCAGCACCAATGGTTCAGGGCAGCCGATGGTCATGCGCAGGAGGACTTCACACCCGTCACCGCTGACTGTCTCTACAACCATGTTAACGATATTGACAGGAGGCCACTGCAACCGGAGACGTCCCCTCCTCTCTATCGTACCATGCTGAAGGCAGCTTTGTAGGATTCGAAGAAAGGATGGTCTAATGAGTGGGACCTACACCAAGGCGGTAACTTCATTGATGACTGGGCCTGGGCCTACTGGGTAGGCGCCTCATGCGAGGAGTTTGGGCCGAGCTGAGGATAGTGGGGTTATTTGAGGCAGCATGGGCCTCCCAATTCCACATTTACCAACCGAAACAACTGATGCCGGAATTGCTGAGCAGATTTTTGTCTAGGACCAATACCTTTCACCTGAATCATGGGGAGGTTGGAATCAGCATGTGGGATGTCCACAAATTTCTGGAGTTCCGATATTGGGGGCCATGTATGATGAGTTCCTCCCCGTCATGAGCATGTTGGAGGATACAGAGCAAATGTCGTGACTGGCGTCAGCGCTGATGGCACTCGTCACTGGAGAGGACAAGGAGGCAGTGAGGGATGTCCACTTTAGGAGATGGTTCAAGTGCTTCATGAATTTCCCAGAGAAACGAGAGTTCCCTCCGAGGCCTCGAACTTGTCCGAGGGCAGCCCAACGGGGTAAGGGGCACTTGTATTGGCGGGTCTTGGAGGACAGCCAATTTAAGACTTGGGGTTTCAGTGTCAGCACTGAACAACAGCCAATAGTCAGGCTAGTGGTGTTCATAGCGGCTCTCATATGCAGTTGGATTCTACCGGTGAGGGATACAAGCATGGGGGTGCGGCCCAGCTCGTCTTTTATGGCGTCCATATTGGCCATGGGGCACCAGATCAATCTAGGGATTCCAATGCTCGCCAAACTATACAAAATGATGCAGCAAATTAGCGAGGGAAAGAAGCCGCCAAAGATATGCGGGCCCTTCCACCTCCTGTATGGGTGGATCGCAGTGCACATCAGGGGGATTTATGAGTATCCAAACTCTATTTCGCCGCCAGGATCAAATTTCTTCCCCTCCATCCTAAATGCGGTCGGGATATTCCCATTCAAAATAGCCATGTCGATGGTGTTGAATTGGGTGTGGAGGGAGGATGAGTTTAATTTCCACCCCTTCCCATTGCCGACAGGGAAACTTACTGACGACGGGTGGGGAACAGAAGAACATAAGGCTTACCTCCTGGCCTTTTGAGGTGGAGTTTTGGTGGAATGAGTAGATCGTGAGCCACTCTGCGAACCGTACACCCCGTATCGGTTTGAGAGGCAGTTTTGGTGCTTCCAACGGCTGAACCCGCAGGTCTACTGGGAGGTGCGTCACGAGGAGCACCCGTGTGTGATGAGGCAGTTATGGCTCATGTTCACACGGGAAGATGGGAAGATGCGAATTGCATTGCCTCCATCCACCTCCGCTTTCAGATTGGGGAGGGAGTATGCCATTAGTTGGGAAGCTGCTTATCCAGGGGAGATGCTGAAGCAACCAAATATTCGGTTCGGTGATGGAAAGCCTCCGCTATCTCGAGTTCGGGGTCAGAGGGCAGCTAGGGCCTCTCGCGGGGGATGCCATGGCGGTGAGACCCGCACCGGCTGTGGGTGTGGCAGCAGCGGCAGATCCGGTGATTCCGGAAGAGCAAGGCCATCCGGAGGGGCTGCCACCAAGGGGATTTCGTAGGATATCCACTCAGGCTTCGGGGAAGCGTCTACGTCATATCGACATGGCAGAGGATGTCGTATTCCCAGAAGCCTGGGACATTTGGGATTTCAACTGGCAATTCCTCAGCCCACCTGGGATATGGGCCCACCTGAATCGCCTCGGGATGGAATTACCGGGCATAGGCCTAGTTCGGGCTAGATTCATAGCGTCTCCGGCGGAGGCAGAGCAATACCTGGACGAGCTGGAGGATTACGTCCACTCCAGTGGTATCCCTCGCCCAATGACAGACCGGGTGAGGGTACTGCTGAATCGAACAGTCCCCCCACAGTTATCGGCTGCCGTTCTGAGGGAGCGCTTCCCCCTGCCGGAAGAATTAGAGGACTCCTCTCCGAAGGATGAGCCTGGAGGAGGGAGCCCGTTGGAGGAGGGCGAAGTCAGAGATCAAGGTTCAGATTCCAACGATTTCGCAGAGGCTATCGAGGTAGCATTCCTAACTTCTTTCCTTACGGTCCGTTCATGGGCCACTATGGACTTCTCACCGATATTTGAGCCATGCAGGAGGAACTTGTTTGCAGGCCTCGTTCTCGCCCCTCGGCGGGTGATGATGCAGGACCTTCAGAACCCACACCTATGGCTGTGTCCAGTTCCGCGTCTGGTGGGACCAGAGCACCTGAGGTGGCTCCTCCAGAATCTCCAGACCTTCCAACAGTATACGGAGGGACTCGCCTCGGGGTCCCGTCAGTACCGGCTCAAGAGAAATGCCAGGAGGTCGATCTTCGTAATTTTCCTCTACCGGTTTCTGTGTCGTCACATGTAGACTATACCAACTAACGTTTATGTCCCTCTGTCGTACAGTTCTCCAACTAGCGTGGGCTGCTGTGGCAAGACTAGTCGGGATGTCTGGTGGCGTCCCTCCTCGGGACATGCCAGTGATGGTGGTGATAGTCCCCCCATCTCTCCAAGATGCAACACACATCATCACCGGCGGGACTACCAGTAGGGTCGTGCCTGAGGTCATCGAGGTGGACTCCAATGAAGAGGATCAACCGGTCGGTCCCAGTCCTGTCACGCCTGCTTTGGTTCCAAATGCCGTACTGGATTCTACACCAGATGTAGATCCTGCCGAGGATTTCTTGCGGGCGTATCCCACGTACGATCCTGCCAATCGCACAGACTGGGACGAAACGGCCTCCGACAAGGAAGACAGCAGCATAGTCTGCCGCCGGTCGTGGAAGCTAATCACGTGGTTCATCAAGGACACCCCCCAAGCATAATGGCTGGCTGAAATGTATAGACTCCGCTCACGGTTGCACGAACTGTGCACTGGGGGAGTGGATGCCCAACTTCCTCACGCACTCATCTGAGATTTTATGGCTGAGAAGATCCGGGAGCATGATCGTGGGCTCAGCGTGGGCTGGCGGCAGAGGAAGGTGACCAACATAAAGAAGCTCCAGGAGGTTGAAAGCGAGGTCCAACAGATGCAGACCCGGGCAGATGAGCTTTCAGCCTCTCTTAATGCACAATCTGAGCTGATCTCACGGTTGAAGGCCCAGCTGGCGGAGGCAGAAAAGCATATGAGTCAGGCCTCTAGAAATATGGTTGCTGTTCAAGATGGTGTAGAGAGGGCCAAAGCCAAGGCTGACGAACTGTGCCCCTCCGTTTCTGAGGAGGAGCGGGAGCTGAGTCAGCGGTAGCAAGCCTTGGATGCCACAAGCCAACGGGTGGAAGAGCTGTAACGCTCTTTTGACGGGGTCAACCCATCCATGGGGGGAGTCGACCCCCGGGTATTGTAACAAACCAAAAACCTTTTATTGGTACTTTCGTGCTTCAATTTTTTTCTTTATTTGTTTTGAATGTCGTACCGTGCACGATTTACACTGTTTGAATCGCCTTGTTAAATCCCTATAATGTTTGCGGGACATTCGGAGATAATTCCCCAAGCCCCCGTGGGTCGAGCCCGATGTGAGAAACAGGAGATAGTTTCCTTCTCATCCCACCTAAAATAGGAGTGGAGACTATGCTCCGGGCATCCGGGATTTGGATTACCAGTCCAGATTTCCGAAAGATGGGAGAGGCTTGACCGGAGAAGGAACTTTTCAGGATAGCAGAATTACCGTTTCTTCAGCATGCTCTCATGCACAAACGGTGCAACACCAAGGACACTGGAATCAGTCCGAAAAGACGGAAACGGGAAGCGTGAATTACGATGCCCAAGATTTGGAGCATTGTGGGGATGGCGTGAAAATAAAGTACAACCGTTAATCATGGTGGAGAAGCGGTATGCTTACTGTGTTAGCCTGTAATGGGGACAAAAATGAGGTTCAACCATTGACCATGTTCAAAACACGGGACCATGTCACAAATATTGTTGGTCAATCATTCGGGACATTGACCCAGGACAGTTGGCGGACCATAGGTCAAACATCCATACTGTTAGGTGGTCCTTCCAAACATGACCAGTCATCCGGAACGTTTTCCCAGGATGGTAGGTGAACCGATGCGGCATGAGACCAGGCCGTTAGGGGGTCCCATGAGACATGAAAGGGGACGAGGGTCCGAATAAGGGGCACGCAAAGCGTGTAATATGGAGTGATGGTTTGTCCGAACCGAATCCAACACTTAGGTAGTTACACCACCATGGTGGGAGTACACCAGATGGGCGCATCGGTTTGATAATGGATCATTCCTTCTTTGGGACATGGCCTCTCTGTGAAAGGGGTTTGTCACTTCCCAATGGAATCTTGGGGCATCCTGAAATTTTTCAGGGAAAAATTGCAGCTACATAGTTCCCCCGAGGGGTCATTCCAGAGGGCCGGAAATGGGGAGGAACAGGATTTTGCGATTCCTGGGGCTGGACCCTAGGTGAAATTCCTGGGTGTCTCTACGTATCCCATTAGGATGGGAATCAATCCATACATAGTTCTGGAAGCATAGTGTAGTCATAGACCTACACTGACCAGTGAAATCCTCTCTAGCAGAGGCTCGGGTGCATCCCATGATTAACATGGGGAATCCTAAACTTGTTCAGGGTAGAACCGCAGTTTAGTGTCATGTGTTGCGGACACATGGACTCCTGTAGTTTAACATCATACGATAGGACATGGAATAAAATGGAAGATCCCAGGGAGCGTGTGGTGCCGTAGATATGAAACCAACATGAATGAGGACTTGGAGTCCAAATCACACCACGTACCCCCGAAGGAAACTCTTCAGGTCGAGGGACCAAGAGTGAGGATTAGGCTGGGCCCGAAGCACAGTGGTCGGGTGTTCCTATGTACCCCATGAGGATGCGAATCAAGCCATACGTAGTTCTGAAAGCGCAGTTTAAAGTCGTGTTGGATGAGGGAAAAACTGGCCGTGTTGGTACACATCCCGCCAAAACTACTAAGCCCACGTGAGTCGTGCTCGATGTGGGAAACATGCAGTAGAGGTGGGAATTTCCCAACACAAAAAGGGCCAGGTTAGGGAAAAGGAAGGCTCGGTGAATACCGTCCCAATGACACTAACACGATCATTTTGAGCACCTAGATGCGCGAAGAGAAAGAGCCGAGTATGATGGAATTCCACTTGAATTTAAGGAAGTGTAAATGTGTGAATCATGGCACTCGAGAATCAGATCACGATGATGGCGGCGTGACGATGGAGGATAACTGTTTACCTTGACGGAAACCCAGAATCCATATCGCGTTAGCCTAGAATGGGGACAAACAAATGAGGGTTGACCGTTGACCATGTTCGAAACACAGGACCATGTCACAAATGTTGTCAGATGTCCGTAGGGACGTTGGCCCGAAACGATTGGAGGACCCTTAGGTCCAGCATTCATGGAGAGCCCTTAAGCCTATTATCCATGTCATCTGATGGTCCTTTTGGATGTGGGAGAGGATGAGGATCAAAATAGCGAGCTCAAGAAGCATGGTCATGGGATGAGGAGGATGTCCCTATGAAAATCCCACACTTCGGGATCTTTGTCAAAACACATATGAATACGACAACGAGACATATTAGATAGAGGGAGAAGATTCCTTTCCCATAGGGAGATCTTAGTTTAGGGTCGTAGAATTCGGACCATAGATGGGGGGAGAAATAAGAGGTACATTGTGGAGTAACTCAAACACCTGGCTTGAATGGGAATAGGGGGTGTGTATGGTGCGGTGAACAACCTAACGTGAATGAGGATGTAATCCCATATCACACCACACGACCCCCTTGGGGGAGGTTTTAGGTCAAGGGACCAAAAGCGAAAGTTCAGCTAGGCCCGCGGGGAAGTTCCCGGGTGCTCCTACGTATCTCATAAGGATGAGAATCAAGCCTCACATAGTTCTTGATGGACCTTAGACCATAAATGGGTAAAGGGAGAAGGGTACACATGGAAACAAAACCCAACGTGAAGGAGGTCCTGAGCCCTACTTACCATGCGTTCTCTGGGGAAAATGCTCGAGTCGAGGGACCGAACACAAAGGTTAGGCTGGGCCCGCGGGGAAGTGCACGGGCGCTCCTACGTATCTCATGTGGAAGAGAATCAAGCCACACGTATATCTTAAAGGTGACATGGTAAGATACCAGTTCCAGGGGAAAAGGGGAGTGTGGTCGTGGCCCTTTCACTAAAAGAAGCGGAATTTGATAAATCTTGTTTGTCCTTTAAGGTGAGTGGTTTTTTTGTGAAGCGACAGTCCTAGAGTAGTAGGCTGTGGTGTCGCCACAAGGATCAAGCTGTGATGGGTGTTGACAAATGGCATGGCACATGACCAATACCCAACGTGATGTCCTCTACAACGAGGTCACCACAATGCAGTGCCGTTTTTTTTCGTGCGGCCAGGACGATAATGTCACAGTTTAGGGTCGTATGATAGGACCAGGCATGCATTTTATTTTCATGTAGCGTAGACATAGAATAGACGATGCGAGGTGGGGAATGTGCATAGTGTTATAAAACACAATTGATGGAGACATGATCCCACATCACATTGTATGCCACTCGGAGAGGGAGACCTTAGGCTGAGGGGCCTATATAGAGGTAAGAGGTGAAACAGGGGGGAGAGACTAGCTCCCTAAATGGGTTCGACCCGAAGAAATCCAGGCGGTACTACGTATCCCATGAGGATGGGAATCAAGCTGAACGTAGTTCTAGATGGATCTTAGTTTATGGTCTTAGAGCTCGGACCATGAATGGTAACAACCTCCCATGTTAGCGAAGACGTCAACCCGATCCCTAAGCCCACGTGAGTTAAACTCGGTGTGGGAAACAAGGGGGGGATCCTTATCTCAATACTGGGGGCGTCCATCAGAGGGGAGTCATCAGAGAGCCCCTAAGGACACCCTTGACGTGGCTTGTTTCCCCAATGCGTAGACGTGCATGGAGGAAATGTACCAAGAGTTCCGAGACTCTACTTGGACACGGTGAAGTGATGAAGGGTGTGAATTGTGTACCCGAAATTTTGGGATTAATGGATTGGAATAGTGATAGAGGAAAACTGTTAACCATGGTGGAAATCCAGCGTCCATATCGCGTTAGCCTGAGGTGGGAACAACAAACGAGCATCGACCACTGACCATATTCACAACGTGAGATTTTATCGATTTGTTGTCCGAAACCCTCGGGGGCGTTGGCCAGTAACGGTAGGAGAGCCCTGGGGCGTAGTATCCAGGCAGTTCCTGGGGGTCCCTCTGGGTGTGAAAGGTGACAGAAGCCCTGATGCAGGGATACAAAAAGCCTGGAAAGCGGGTGCGGACGTGTCCGAGTAAAGCTTGGAATTCCAGGTAATGAACCAGAGTACTCTTAGGCACATTGGTGAACCTCCAAAAAGGGATCGACAAAACAGATCAATAGGGAAAGGTACATGGCATGGTCATTATGAGACCGACGTGAATGAGGACATAATCCCACACCACACCATATACTCCTATAAGAGAGGACCTGGGCTGGGGCCCGAAAAGGCCAAGGGGCCTGATGATTGGGCATTGGTCAGGAAGGCCTGACCTGCTTGCAGTTTAACGTCTTACAGTGAGGATGCACTACTGGAAATGGAGGATATACCAACGGTTCTAAACCGTTGGTATAGGCTAGAAAACTATTGGTATATTCTATACCAACGGTTGTCCAAACCGTAGGGAATTAAGGTGTGGGGAAAGATCTATACCAACGGTTTGAACTAAACCATTGGTATAGCCCACTCTATGTCTTGATTTTCCAACGATTCTTGTTGAACCATTGGTATAGGTTTACCCAACTGTTTAAAACCGTTGGGAATTCTATGATTTTGATATTATAGCAACGGTTTACAACTGTTGGTATAGTTTTCTTCCCAACAGTTTTAATGCAACTGTTGGCATATGTTCAGTAAAAAATACTATACCAATGGTTAAAAACCATTGGTATAATTCTTTCTCAAAGTATACCAACAGTTGTAAACCGTTGGTATGGTGAATTTCCAGAATTGTTGCACAGCAGCCCCTCCTGTGCATACACTTGCATACAAAACAACACTTAAAACAGTGAGAACATAAAACACCAAAAAAATACCACCTTTTTGATTAGAGACATGGTGAATAATTCCCCATTTGAATCTTCATATGAAAACAATCATCCTTTATAGTAGAATAAGAGTTTCAATAACTCAAATATTATTTACACCCATTTCAATCTTCATATTACAACCACTTTTCTAATATATGGTGAAAAGGTATTTTCTTAGGAGTCTCATCACTTGTGAGTCCATAAGTGACACACCAGGCCTCGGATTGAGGTGGGATTGACTGGTACATGTCACATATGATCCATGAATAATTTTCCTAAAGTTTCAACACAATCAGAATCCGTTTGATCGGTTTGATGTATTTACGTAAAATATTGTCCTTTTGAACAAAAGAGAGGCAGTTTGGGTGGTCCCGGCCCCAAGGTGACTCCAATTGAGGCGAAGTTGACTCGTACACATCACATATGACCCATGGATCGTTCTCCTAAAGTTTCAATAGATTCCAAAGGCGTTTGGTCCATTTCCAGTATGTCAGTTGTTGATATCTCTTACAATTTAGACCATTTTTACAAAAGAGAGACAGTTTGAGTGGTCCCGGCCACACCGCGGATCATATTGAGGCGGAGTTTACTCTTACACGTCAAATATGACACATGGATCATTTTCCTAAAGTTTCAATAGAATCCGAATGCTTTTGTTTGGTTTGGCGTATGTCAGTTGTTGTTTTCACTTAAAATTAATTCCATTTTAAACAAAAGAGAGACACTTTGAGTGGTGACGGCCACACCGGGCCTCGAATTGTGGCAGGGTTGACTCGTACACGTCACATATTAGCCATGGATTGTTTTCCTAACGTTTCAACACAATCAGAATCCGTTTGATCGGTTTGGCGTATGTACATAAAATATTGTCCATTTTTAACATAAGAGAGAAAATTTGGGTGGTGTCAGACACACCGCCTATCGGATTGAGGAGTGATTGACTCATAAACATAACATATGACCCATGGATTGTTTTCCTGAAGTGTCAATAGAATCCGAAGGTGTTTGGTTAATTTCCCGTATGACAGTTGTTGATTTCATTTACAATTTAGTCCATTTTAATCAAAAGTGAGACTGTTTGAGTGGTCCCAGCCACACCGTGGCTCAGATTGAGGCGGAGTTGACTCGTACATGTCACATATGACCAATGGATCATTTTCCTAAATTTTCAATAGAATCCAAAGGTGTTTGGTCGGTTTGGATTATGTCAGTTGTTGTTTTCACTAAAAATTAAGTTCATTTTAAACAAAAGAGAGGAACTTTGAGTGCTGTCGGCGACACCGTGCCTCTGATTGAGGTGGGGTTGACTCGTACACGTCACATATAATCCATGGATCATTTTTCTAATGTTTCTTCATAATCATAATCTGTTTGATCGGTTTGGCGTATGTACGTAAAATATTGTCCATTTTGAACAAAAGAGAGGCAGTTTGGGTGGTCTCAGCCACACGACGCCTTGGATTGAGGCGGGGTTGACTCGTAAACATCAAATATGACCAA
This sequence comes from Viscum album, assembly GCA_963277665.1. Classification (NCBI taxonomy): domain Eukaryota; kingdom Viridiplantae; phylum Streptophyta; class Magnoliopsida; order Santalales; family Viscaceae; genus Viscum; species Viscum album. The sequence goes on along the minus strand of OY728158.1, from coordinate 1,353,649,782 downwards.
TGTATCGTTTTCCTAAAGTTTCAACAGAATCTGAAGGTGTTTGGTAGGTTTCTCGTATGTCATTTTTTGATATCACTTACAATTTAGTCCATTTTGATCAAAAGATAGACAAATTGAGTGGTCCCAGCCACACCGCGGCTCAGATTGAGGCGGGGTTGACTCGTACACATCAAATATGACCCATGGATCGTTTTACGAATGTTTCAACAGAATCCAAAGGTGTTTGGTTGGTTTGGCGTATGTCATTTGTTGTTTTCACTTAAAATTACGTCCATTTTAAACAAAACAGAGGCACATTGAGTGGTGTCAGCCACACCGGACCTCCGATGGAGGCGGGGTTGACTCATACACATCGCATATGACCCATGGATCGTTTTCCAAAAGTTTCAATAGAATCCGTAGGCGTTCGGTCAGTTTTCCATATGTCAGTTGTTGTTTTCACTTAAAATTAAGTACATTTTATAAAAAAGAGAGGCACTTTGAGTGGTGTCGGCCACACCGGGACTTTTATTGAGGTGGGGTTAACTTGTACACGTCACATATGAGCCAAAGATCATTTTCCTATAGTTTCAACACAATACGAATCCGTTTGATCGGTTTGGCCTATGTACCTAAAATATTGTCCATTTGGAACAAAAGAGAGGCAGTTTGGGTGCTCCGGCCCCACGGTGCCTCAGATTGAGGCGCAGTTGACTTGTACACGTCACAAATGACCCATGTATTACTTTCCTAGTGTTTAAATAGAATCCAAAGCATTTGGTCGGTTTCCCGTATGTCAGTTGTTGATTTCACTTGCAATTTAGTCCATTTTGAGCAAAAGAGAGACAGTTTGAGTGGTCCCGGTCACACCGCAACTCGGATTGAGGCAGGGTTGACTCGTACACGTCCCATATGACCCATGGATCGTTTTCCTAATGTTTCAATAGAATCATAAGTTGTTTGGTTGGTTTGGCGTATATCAGTTGTTGTTTTCATTTACAATTTAGTCCATTTTCAACAAAAGAGAGACAATTTTAGTGGTCCCGACCACACCGTGGCTCAGATTGAGGCGAGGTTGACTCTAACACATCACATCTAACCCATGGATCATTTTACTAAAGTTTCAATAGAATATGAAGGCATTTGGTTGGTTTGACGTATGTCAGTTGTTGTTTTCACTTAAAATTAAGCCCATTTTAAACAAAAGAGAGACACTTTGAGTGTTGTCGGCCACACCGGGCCTTGGATTGAAGCGGGGCTGACTCGTACATGTCACATATAAAAAATGGATCATTTTCCTAAAGTTTCAACACAATCAGAATCTGTTTGATCAGTTTGGCGAATGTACGTAAAATATTGTCCATTTTGAAAAAAAGAGAGGCATTTTGGGTGGTCCTGTCCACACGGAGCCTCGGATTGAGGTGGGCTTGACTCGTACACATAACATATGACCGATGAATTGTTTTCTTCAAGTTTCAACAGAATATGAAGTCATTTGGTAGGTTTCTCTTCTGTTAGTTGTTGATTTCACTTACAATTTAGTCCATTTTGAACAAAAGAGAGACAGTTTGAGTGGTCCCGGCCACACCGCGGCTCAGATTGAGGCAGGGTTGACTCGTACAGGTCAAATTTGACTCATGGATCGTTTTCCTTAAGTTTCAATATAATTCTAATGTGTTTGGTCGGTTTGGCGTATGTCAGTTGTTGTTTTCACATAAAATTAAGTCCATTTTTAACAAAACAGAGGCACATTGAGTGGTGTCGGCCACACCAGGCCTCGGATTGAGGCGAGGTTGACTCTTACACATCACATATGAGTCATGGATTATTGTCCCAAAGTATCAACACAATCAGAATCTTTTTGATCGGTTTGACGTATGTACGTAAAATATTGTCTATTTTAAACATAAGAGAGACAGTTTGGGTGGTGTTGGTCACACCGCACCTCGGATTGAGGTGGGATTGACTCTAAAACATAAAATATGACCCATGGATCATTTTTCTAAAGTTTCTATATATTTGGAACGCATTTGGTCAGTTTCTCGTAAGATAGTTGTTGTTTTCACTTACAATTCAGTCCATTTTCAACAAAAACTGGAAATTTGGTTGGTCCTGGCCCCACGGTGCCTCGGATTGAGGTGGGATTGACTCGTACACATCACATATGACCCATGGATCGTTTTCCTAATGTTTCAATAGAATCTTTAGGCGTTTGGTCAGTTTTCAGTATGACAGTTGTTGTTTTCACTTAAAATTAAGTACATTTAAAAAAAGAGGCACTTTGAGTGGTGTTGGCCACACTGGGCCTCTTATTGAGGCGGGGTTAACTCGTAAACATCACATTTGATGCATGGATTGTTTTCCTTAAATTTCAATATAATCCAAATGCGTTTGTTCGGTTTTTTGTATGTCAGTTGTTGATTTCACTTAAAATTAAGTCCATTTTTAACAAAATAGAGGCACTTTGAGAGGTGTCGGCCACACCGGCCCTCTAATTGAGGCGGGGTTCACTCATACACATCACATATGAGTCATGGATCGTTGTGAAAAAGTATCAACACAATCAGAATCAGTTTGATCTGTTTGGAGTGTGTACGTAAAATATTGTCCATTTTAAACAAAAGAGGGACAGTTTGGCTGGTTTCGGACACACCGTGCCTTGGATTGAGGCGGGGTTGACTTTTACACATCACATATGACCCATGTATCATTTTCCAAATGTTTAAACAGATTTGGAATTCATTTGGTCAGTTTTCCGTATGTCTGTTGTTATTTTCACTTAAAATTAAAGTCATTCTGAACAAAAAAAGATACATTTTTAATGGTACCGTCCACACCGCACCTCGGATTGAGGTGGGGTTGACTCGTACATGCCAAATATGACCCATGTATTGTTTTCCTATAGTATCAATTGAATCCGAATGCGTTTGGTCGGTTTACCATAATGTCAGTTGTTGATTTCACTTAAAATTAAGTCCATTTTTAACAAAATAGAGGCATTTTGAGTGGTGTCGGCAACACCAAGCCTTGTATTGAGGCGGAGTTGACTCATAAACGTCAAATTTGACTCATGGATCGTTTTCCTTATGTTTCAACAGAATACGAATGCGTTTGTTCAGTTTTCCGTATGTCAGTTGTTGATTTCACTTAAAATTAAGTCCATTTTTAACAAAATAGAGGCACTTTGTGAGGTATCGGCCACACCGGGCCTCGAATTGAGGCGGGATTGACTCGTACACGTCACATATGAGTCATGGTTCATTGTTAAAAAGTATCAAAACAATAAAAATATGTTTTATTGGATTGGTGTATGTACGTAAAATATTGTCCATTTTAAACAAAATACATACACTTGGAGTGATACCGGCCACACCGCGCATCGTATTGAGGAAGACTTGACTTTTACATGTCACATATTACCCATGGATAATTTTACTAAAGTTTCAACACAATACGAAGGCGTTCGGTCAGTTTCCCATATGTCAGTTGTTGATTTCACTTAAAAATAAGTCAATTTTGAACAAAATAGAGGCAGTTTGAGTGATCTTGGCCACACCGTGCCTTTTATTGAGGCGAGGTTGACTTATACATGTCAAATTTGACCCATGTATTTTTTACCTTAAGATTCAACTGAATTCTAATGCGTTTGGTTGGAGGGGAAGGGTCTAGTCCAGTACGCGGAGATGCTCGTCTACCTCTAGTACGAACCTCCCTCGTACCATCGGCCGAAGAATTGAAAGAATGGAATAATGAAAAGTGCACATACTTATGTTCCTGTAAAATATACACATAGACAGCACATAGATGCATCATGTCATAAAAATTAACACCAAGGATTAGACAAAATAGAAGCAGTCATGCATTGTAATGACAAGTGCACATACAGATCAGAAGCGGCTAAAACATTGTTGCATACATGCCATGTTTATTTCCTAAAACAGAGTAAAAAAATCAAAATGATGAAACTCTAGAATATGGGTTGCCTCCCAGGAAGCTCTATGTTTTACGTCTTCAGACAGATGGATGGACACTGGTCAATCGTCTTGGTCCATCAACTCAGAACTCCTCTACCTCTTTAAAGAACCGGTGGTTGTGTCATCAAGCTCACATGGATGCTTAGTGGGATTGATCACTTTAGGAGTGTAGCGGGCATGAATCAGGTGTGGAAGTAAGAGAATCTGGAACTCATCATCAGCCAGACGCTGAGTGTGATTGATCACTTCAGAAGAGTAGCGGGCGTGAATCTAGTGTGGAAGTAAGAGAATCTGGCACTCGTCATCAGTCAGACGCTGAGTCACCCATCGTGCGAGGTCAGATGGAGACGGGATGTGCACATCGATGATCATGGAAGAGGCGGACAAGCTAGACATTGTTGGTTAAGCTGCATCCACAAATAGATTCATTTTTATATATTAGAACCTTTATAAATGCTTGTCCCATTTTTAAAAACAATTAATGTGTGAAAATTGTGAAAAATAACTTATCGGATATATAAAAATGGATTTACTCATGGATATGATGCATAATATCTCAAATATTCCTCATTGGATCCCAATTTTAAATTTTAATCCATTATCAAATTTCTTATATCAATTTATTTTTATTTGGATCTTTAAGGTTGAACGCTTTTTGTAAAATCTAGCCAAGGGAGGAGAAACTAGTGACTTGGAATACAACTGGATGTTATGTGGTGAAAACCACATTATAAGCATTGTTTAGGATATTATTGACGCGGTTTGAGGATAAATCTATCTTTTTAGAGAAAATCCAGCATGTCCAAGTTTGGTGGTCAATGTTTTGAAGTGGGGGGTATTTGGTGGTTGAGGAGGGGGTGAGGGGGATGTCCAAGGTCTAGGAGGAGGGGTGGGGGGCTATCCAGGGTCCAAGAAGGGGGCCGGGGGGCTATCCAGGGTCATGGAGAAGGGGAGAAGGGGTTTTCCATGGTCCAGGAAATGGGGGGGGGGGGGTTGTCCAGGGTCCATCGAGGAGGGGGGCTATCCATGGTCCAGGGTTGAGGGTGGGGGGATTCATAGGGCCCAGGAAGGAGGGGGGACTATATAAGGTCCTGGGAGGAGGGTGGAGGGGGGTTGTCCAGGGTCCAGGAGGGGGGATGTCCAAGTATCAGGAAAGAGGGGGGTCAGGCTGTACATGTTCCAGGAGGGGGGACTGTCCAGGGTCCAAGAGGGCGGTTTCTAGTGTCCATGAGGAGTGGGGGCTCTGTTAAAGGGAGGAAATCCCCAAATAATTTATTGAAAATTAACTAAACATAATCCAAAAAACATCACAATTCCAATCCATCACCCAACCAATATCCAATTCATCCTCAATATCACTAACCTTCACATTCCATAAACAACAAAACCTAGTTTGTACCAAATTAAAACAGAAAACAAAAATAATAGATGGAAAACATTTAAACTAAGGTGGTACTTACATATTTTGAGTGTAGAACTACAAAATTGTTTGATTTAATATGGATCTATGAGTGGAACGTGTTTCTGAGTTCTTTTATAGGGAGATCCGAGACGTTTAGGTCAAATCAAAATAGAAAATAAAAAAATAGATAAAGAACATTAGAACGTACAGATTTTAAGTGTAGAACAGAAAAAATGTTTGATTGAAGAGGATGGATGGAGTTTCGGAGACTGGGTAACGAGAGTGCATCGGGAGAGCTTCAATTTAGGGCTACAATCGAGCGGAGGGGGACTGCAATCGAGGGAAGGGGCTGCTGGATTTAGGGGAAAACTTTCCCAATTGTTTTTAAAAACCGTTGGGAATATATGTTTACCTAAGGCCTATACCAACGGTTTACACAAACTGTTGGTATAGATTCCAATATATACCAACAATTAGTGTATAACCATTGGTAAAAGTCTCTTAATGGTTCCCTATACCAACGGTTTTATATACCGTTGGTAAAAATCTTCATAAAAGCCTCTATGCCAACGGTTTTCATAAAACTGTTGGTATACATAACCATTCCCAACGGTTTGATAAACTGTTGGGATATAAGCATTGGTTAAAATGGGATTTCTAGTAGTGACGAGGGCTGGGGACCTGAGAAGGCCAAGGGGCCTGAGGCTGGGGCTTGTAAGGGAAGGCATACGACATGGTACTTGATCCCTACGAAAATGAGGACATAGTCTCACACCACACCGTACACCCTGGGTAAGAGGTTGGGCGGAGGGGCCCGAGAAGGCCAAGAGGCCTAAGGTCAGGCATCAGTCAGGAAGGCCTGACGGGTCTGCATTTTAACATCTTATATGAGGATGGGGGTCGGGGACCCGAGAAGGCCAAGGGGCCTGATGCTGGGCCTCGTAAGGGAAGGCATACGGCATGGTACATGATCCGGACGTGAATGAGGACGTAGTCCCACACCACACCGTACACACCTATGGGCCCGACCGCTAGCACCACCCGGGGGGAAGTTTGTCACTTTGGGATGGGGTAGAATGAATCACTGCACTCGATGTCTGGGACATCTCAGGGTGGACCCGAAGATCCAGGACACTGTTGACCATGTTCGAAACACAGCGTTCCTATGGTGACCTGATATGGGAAAAACAAATGAGCATCGAATGTTGACCAAATTCACAAAGAGGGACTTGTATCGGCTTATTGCTTGAAAAACCTTCAGGGGAGTTGGCCCGTATCGGTAGGAGGGCCCTTGGGTATAGTATCCAGGCCGTTCTTGGGGGTCCCTCCGGGTGTGCAAAATGATGGAATCCCAGTCAAGGAGTGGGTGAAGCATAGTTGTATCCATCCATGAAAGAGGAGAACATCTCCAGGGGGGTGTGCAGCCGGGTCGAGACTTTATCGATATGAGTTGGAGCAAAAGTGTGCACCCTGCCATATGTCTTGACCCGAGGGGAAGATTTTGGCTTTTGGGCTGCGCCAATGGACAAAATGTCCGGGCGTTCCTACGTATCTCATGAGGATGAGAATCAAGCCATACGTAGTTCTTGATGGCCATGCAGTTTAGCGTCATGCGGTGAGGACGTGGGAGGATATAAGAACGGGAGTGGGCACATGGTGCAACCCTTAAAACCCTTGTATAAGTGGGGTTAAGAAAGCCTACTCCCTGCTACACAAAGATCCTCCAAGGAAACTATTCCCAGGGGATAGTGGAAGAGAAAAGCTTGGAGCTGGGCTCGAGACGAGGCGTCTGGGCGTTCCTACGTATCCCATTAAGATGGGAATCAAGCCACACAGAGTTCTTGAGATGAAGTTTAACGTCATGCGGGACGAGGATGCATTTAATTTGGGGACATGTAAGGTACAGCAAGTAATCCGACGTGAATGAGGACGTAGTCCCACCACATACCGTACAATCCCGCAAGAGGGTAAGTCGGGGAAAACCAAGGGGCCTGAGGCCGGACCGTGGTCAGGGAGACCTGACCAGCTTCCAGCTTTAACGTCTCGTGGTGAAGAAGGGGGCCATGGGCACATGGAGGCCAAGGGGACTGAGGATGAGCCTCAGTCAGGAGGGCCTGACTGGCTTTCGGTTTAACGTCTCGCAGTGAAGACGGGGGTCGTGGGCCCGAGGAGGCCCAGGGGCCTGAGGCTGAGCCTCGGTCAGGAAGGCCTGACTGGCTTGCGGTTTAACATCTCACAGTGAAGACGCGAGGAGATCTTAGTGTAAGGTCATGGAGGTCGGACCATTCTGCAGTGTATCATCTTGTAGAACGAAGATGCAGTTTAAGGTCATGCAGGACCCTTTTGTAGTATATCATCTTGCAGGACGAAGATGCAGTTTAAGGTCGTGCAGGAACCTTTTGCTGTTTATCATCTTTCAGGATGAAGATGTAGTTTAAGGTCGTGCGGGACCATTTAGGATCAGGAGAAGTACCGCTTGAGGAACCTAGCATTGGTGGGAGGGGTTATGCGTTCTCCATCCGTGGTCACCAAGGAGTATGCTCCATTGGGTTAAACCTTATGGATGATATAATGCCCTTCCCATTTGGGTTCTAACTTGGGAAGTTTCCTACCGGGGATCATTGGTGCTCGAAGGGCCAGTACTAGGTCACCCTGTTGAAAAGAGTGGAGACGAACCTTCTTGTTGAAGGCCCTCGCTATCTTATCATGGTGCCTTTCCAGATTGTGAAGGGCACGAAGCCGGTTCTTGTCCAGTGCTTCTAATTCATCATGATGGATTTCATCTACCTCATCTGATGTCTGGTGATCCTAGACTACAGTGCGTAACGATGGCAGCTGGATCTCAATGGGTAGGACAGCCTCAGCTCCATAAAACAGGGAATATGGGGTCACCTGGGTAGAGTTGCGAGTCGTCGTCCGATAAGCCTAGAGGTCGTTGGGGAGCTTGTCCGGCCAACTCTTCTTGTTCTGACCAACCATCTTTTGCAGAATGTTAGAGAGGGTTTTGCTGAACACCTTGATCTGTCTGTTTGCCTACGCGTGGTAGCGGGAGGTATGGTTCGAACAAATGTCGTACTTGGCGTACAATTTCTTCAGTTCAGCCGCTCGGAAGTTGGTGCCGTTATTGGTGAGGACGGCGTGAGGGACCCCAAACTAGTGGATAATATTGGAGCTCACAAAGTCAATGATGGAATGGGCCTTGACCTCTTTGAGTGGGACTACCTCTGCCCACTTGGAGAAGAAATTTGTAGCAGTCAGGATGAACCTACACTGGCGGGCTGTTTCCGGTGGATATGGTCCCACTACATCAAGTCCCCATACCACAAATGGCCAGGAGTACTTGGTGGGGTGGAGGGGCTCTGGCGGCCGATGCAGGAAGTTGGTGTGAACTTGGAACGCGTGGCATCTCTTGGCATAACCAATACAATCATGGATCATGGAGGGCCAGAAGTACCCCAACCTCCAGATTTGATGGGACAGCTTCGGCCCAGCTTGATGGGTGCCACAGGAACCGGCGTGAACCTCTTGCATTACTTGAGGAATCTCAACTCCTTGAATGCAACGGAGTAGGACGCCATCGAAGCTCCGCTTATAAAGGATCTATTCAAGACTGGGGCCGCTCTGGAGGGTAAATTGCAGCGCGCGGTGTCGGATTCGCTCACGATCGGCCCGGTCGTCCGGGAGGCGACCATTTTGGAGATACTCGACAAAAGTTACCCTCTAGTCGGGAGTGGATTCGACCACTATGTCTGACGAACCCGGGACCCCTAACGTAGAGGGTCCCGTAGTGAGATGACTTACCCACAGGCCATCATTGTCCTCTTCGGTGACGGGGGAAATGACTCTTTGGTGTGCCATATGTATGATCAAATCATCTTGCTCGGGTTCTGCGAGCGACGCGGCCAAGCCAGCCAAGGCGTCTTCTGGACCATTCTGTGACCGTGGGACATGGGTAATCTCTGGTCGAGAAGAGAACTGGGCCATTAGGCGGAGGGTGTACTCCAGCAACGGTACAAGCTCCGACATCCTGATGACATAGTCGCCATTAACCTGTTTGATTACCAGCTCGGAATCTCCCTTCACATGTAGATGGGGCACATTGATCTCAAGGGCCAACTCGAGACCGATGATGAGAGCCTGGTACTCTGCATCGTTGTTCGTACAGCCTTCTGACAACAGGAATGAGTATGGCAGGACGGCTTGCGCCGGGGTAATAAAGACAATACCCAGGACCACTCTGTTGAGCATAGGATCATTGAGCCGTCTACCGGTGGGGCTCCGGGAGGCACCGTCAAAATGCATTTTCCAACATGGGACGGAATGATCGACTGAGAGGATCGTCTCATCAGGAAAATCTAGGTCTAGGGATTTATACGTGGAGATTGGATGGGCAGCTAAAAAGTCTGACAATGCATGTCCCTTAATGGCCTTCTGAGGTACGAACCTGATATCAAACTGCTGGAGAATTACCGCCCACCGTGCTAGTCGGCCAGTCAGCATGGGGTGGTTCAGGATGTACTTCAGTGGGTCTACCCAGGAGACCAATTGCACCTCATGGTGCTGCAGATAATGTCGCAACTTCTGCACGGCAAAGACGAGCGCAAGGCAGCTCTTTTCGATAGGTGACTGTCTGACCTCCGTATCGAGAAGCATGCGGCTGAGGTAGTAGAGACTGTTCTCGTTACCCTCGTTATTCTTCTGGGTGAGCAATGCACTGAGGGATCTTTCTCGGGCGGTCACGTAAAGGACCAGCAGATTTTCGGAGACGGGTGGCATCAAAACCGGAGGTTAGAGCAGATACTGCTTGATTTCCTCGAAGGCGGTCTGACACTCCTCATCCAATTTGTAGGCGGCACCCTTCTTCATGAGCCGGGAAAAGGGCTTACACTTGCCGGCCATATTCGCGATGAATCGGAGTATATAGGATAAGTGGACTTGGAGGCATCGAAGCTCCTGAATGTTACTCGGGGGAGGCATTTGGCTGATGGCCTTGATCTTCTCTGGGTCGATCTCAATACCTCGGTATCTAACAACAAAGCCCAGAAACATCCCAAAGGTTACCCCGAAGGCACACTTCAATGGTTTCATCTTCAGGTTATGGGAATGGAGGAATCCCATCACCTTCTCAAGGTCTTTGAGATGGTCCTGGCACTGACATGATTTGACCACTAGGTCATCTACGTAGCATTCCACCAATGTTCCGAGAATCGACTTGAATATGCGATTCATGGCCCTCTGATAAGTGGAACCTGCATTTTTCAAGGCGAATGGCATAACCTGGTAGAAAAAGGTACCTTGGGGAGCCCTGAAGGCAGTGGAATCCTCGTCCTCGGGGGCCATCCGGATCTATTTGTACCTAGAATACCCATCCATGAAAGAGAGATCTTGGAACCCAGCTGTTGCATCAATCAATAACTCCGTCACCAGGAGTGGGAATTCATCCTTTGGGCAGTGGCGATTAAGATCGCAGTAGACGATGCAGACTCTGATCTGCCCATTCTTCTTCCTGACTGGCACAATATTGGCAAGCCACTTGGGGTACTGGACTTCATTGATGAAGTTGTCTTTGATAAGCTTGTCAACTTCATCCTCAACCATAGCACCATGAGAAGGGTGCATCTTCCTAGGAGGCTACTTAAACCCATGATGTTTTGTCGGGAGGCCCAGACGGTGAATGGCTATGTGGGGATCAAGTCCTGGCATCTCGTTGTAACTCCAGGCAAACACATCACGGTGTTGTTTGAGGATGTCTACGTACTGCTGCCGCTCCTCGGGGGACATGGTTGCACTGATCAATGTGGGTTTTGGATCTTCCTCGCAACCAAGGTTCACCTGTACCAGTTCATAAACTGTGGTAGATAAACCTTCCTCAAAGGCAGGGGGAGCATCCTCCAGGTCTTCCTCCCCACCCGTGGGGGGGATTTCCCGTGATGGGAGATACTTCTGGGCTATCAAAACCTAAGGGGCAGTTGGTGCCGGCTTGGGTAGCAGTGGTCATCACATCAGGAGACTCACTCGCCATTGAGACCATAGCAATGAAGGCAGTCAACCCTATCCCATCTGGCCTTCGGCCCAAGGGGCCACGTTTAATGATATCAAAGCAGTGGTGACGTGTCAGCCTGAGTCGGTGGTTTCCAGCCCGGCAGAAGAGACACGTATGGCGTACCGCTGTTGTCATAAGATTGAAATTCCGGTACCGTACAGGGGTAGGAGGTTCTGGGATCACCTGAGCCTGGTTGATGTAGGAGTATGTGGTGATTTTCCACCGTTTCTTGGACACGGGAACATGCCTTCCTTGTGTACCCGAAACAACAAAACATTTCCCCATGTCGGGGGTCGTGGCCTCCAATCTGTGGATCGGGAGGATGTAGGCGTCATCCATGCTTGCCCAGGGATGACTTGTGACCGGGGCAGGTTCATCCTCACTTACTAGGATTTGCTTATCCTTACTTTTGTAATAACCAGCATCTAGATAGCGGGCCTTACAAGAAGCGAAAGGAGACGCATCTCCTTGGAGCACACTTACTCGACCGTTAAGTGAGTATTTGAGACACTGGTGATATGATGAAGGGACCGCTGCATGAAGATGGAGCAATGGCCTACCCATCAACGCGTTGTAGGCGGTGTACTGAGAGACGACCATGAACTCGGTGCTTGCAATTAAGCCACTGAACTGAGTCTTCATGCGGATCTTGCCGACTGTGGTTTTCTCGGTCCTATCGTACCCCTGGATCCTGAGGTCAGAGGGAGTTAAATCGCATTCAGACAGACCCAGCTTTCGCAATGTCCGAGTCAGAATTAGGTTGATTCCGGAACCCGTTTCAACGAGGCAGCGGCGGACTTCCACACCATTGAAGTGTCCAGTGATGTATTGCGGGCGAATATTCCCTTGTATAGGAGGGTCCTCATCTTCACCGGAGAACGAGATAACCGCCTGACATTCGGCGATCTCAATTGTCTTAGTATGGAAGGCTTCTGCAGCTGCTACCTCCGTCTCAAACTGGAGGGGGCTCCTTAGGGACTCGACAAGTGCCTCACACATTTCAAATGACTGAGGAGGCCAGCCTGTAGCCAGGCAAGACCGACTGTGATACGAATGAGGCATCTCTCCCTGATCTAGTATCACAAACGATGGTGGAGGGAGAGCAGAGGGCGTTAGATGGGGTTACGCGTGCTGAGCTCTGTGCTGAGCCTGCTGTCTGGTCTCAGTAGCATGCACGGCTTGGCTGAAAGTGCCCGCTGACGTACCTCGATGACCGGCGTGGTTGCGATTCCGTTGACGGTGACGTCAGCTGGAAATGTAGGGGAGGTTCGCCTGGCATTCCCCCTCGTCGGGAGTCATATAGGGATTTACCAGCTCCACAGTGTTAACCGAACCATACCCCTGGCTGTCGCTCGAGGCGTCATCCACCACTAGTTGGATTCTGGGAGGAATCCCCATTTCAGGGGGCATAAATTCACCATGAGTGCGGGATGACGATGGCACCGGCGGAGCGCGTTGCTTCTTCTTGCATCGTCGCTGCTTGCCCTTTTGGGAAGAGGTCGACTGTGAAGGTGATGCGGAGGTACTGGATACTTCTTCTAAAGGTTTCGGCTGCTTCAGGCACACCCAGATGATACCATGGGCATGAACGAAGGTTTTTCGATCCATCCAGTCATCGTATTTCCGGGATCCGTGGCTGGGAACCTTCTTCCACTCGCCTTCGCTGTCGCGACCGATCTATGACCCTGCAAAGACACCCGCCACTTGTGCTGGTGTCGGGCCCAAATTGACTATGTTGTTGTTGACCTGGTCTTGAAGACAGTATTTAAAAACATAGCATTGCTTGAGTGTGTTCCCCATAATCCGATGATAAGGATAGTAGTTGGGGTGATCGGTGAGATTCGCCTCTGCCGGCCTTCTGCACTCGGGCAGGCGCAAAATCCCTTGCTCTAGAGCACTTCGGAAGTAGCCAGGGACCTGATTTTTATTAAACGAATAAGTCTACTGCCTTTTTTCTGGATAGGGGCCCTAGGGGCCTGGCCCTGATGAGGGGCCGGAGGGTCCTGCCGAGGAGGCGGCACCTGATTGTCTCGCCTAGGTGGAGGTGGCACATTGCGTGGGGGAACCTGTCGATTCTGAGGCGGTTGCTGCTGGGCAGGAGCCTGTACTTGAGGTGGGAGACCTCTGTGGGGTTCCAGGGACGGTGCCGCTGGAAGTAATTCCAGCTGCCTAGGGGCTTCTATTTGGGCCACCGCGGTGGGTTCGGCTCTGGCAGTCCTCCTGGCTGGGATCATAGGGGGCAACGAACGTGCCTGACTAGCGTGTTTCAAAGCCTCCTCAAGGAGCTGAGCCTTATCTGAGAAATCTCAGAACCCTCCAGGGTAGTTCTGGGTAATCAGGGAGGGCACCAGCTCCATTTTGACATTCCCTACACACATCGTCATTAATTTCTGCTGAGTCAGTGGCATATCGAGGGAATACGTAAGTCCCTTCCACCGGGAGATGAAGTCTGTGACTCGCTCATCAGGCCTTTGCTTGCACTTGAAGAGGTCTGCAATGCTGGTCTTTCACGTGGTGGAGCTGAACTAGTATAGTAACTTCCGTTGGAGATCCTCCCAACCGGTCACCGATCCGATAGGGGTCTGGCTGTACCAGACAAATGCTGGACCATTTAATGTCTGCACGAAACATCGGAGCTTGGCGGCTTCTTACTGAGCCGGGGTCCCCAGCATGGGGCCACACCTGGAAGAAAAATGAGCCAAGTGCTGCGGCGGGTCCCCTGTCCCGTTGAAGGGCGAGAAAGTGGGGTTCCCAAAACACGGGGGTGCGGGCATATCATCCACCCAGGCGGGATATGGCTTTCCATCTGGTGGGACCGCCACCTTCCGCATTTCCAACGCTTTGAGGTGGTCTGTGAGTGCCGCTATAAGATCATCCAGGTGGGGGTACCTGTCTTGATGGAGATCCCTAACCACAAGTGCGTTGCCAGGTTCTTCAACATGGTAGATGGATTCAGCAGCTCGTGGATCGACTGGAGGAACAACCTGCGGGGCGACTGGGGGAACCCGAACTGGATTCTTCAGATTTCCCCGTCGTTCGGGGGGGTTTCGCGAGACATGTCTTTCCCTCTTACCGTAAGCTCCGAGTTCTTCCCTGTCTGCGGAAGTAGCATGATCATGGTTGCCCAGAGGCATCTCATTGGCGGGAAATTGTTCCTGCCCCTGCTGCCCCGGCCTGATATTACCATAGTCGGGTCGCCGCTCTACGGCGCGCTCAGCCAAGAGTTTGTCAACCAGCCTCCTCTGCTCAGAAAGCTGCTGTGTAACGTGGACTTCTCGGGATCTTCATCCGTTTTCTGCACAGAGGCAGACGGGTCGGAGTGCATGACAGTTCCAACGTGCTCCTTACCTTTGCCGGTATTTTGATCGAGTAACAACGACTCGGTGGGTACGGGGAGGCCTAGTAGGTTCCTCTGCTGATGGGTAACCATCCCTGATGGGTCCAGCAGTGGCAGTACGCCCTCGGGGGTAAGTCACCATCAAGGAATTCAAGCTCTTCTTCCTTGTCTACTACGTCAGCCATGTGGACTGCGACCCCTCTCGAGGGCATGTCCTCAATGTCGCATAACGAATCGGGCTGCCGTCGGATGGGGTCGAAGAGGAGAGTGGCATAGTGTCCCCAATCATGGACTTGCACATGGGGGGTAGCTTCCCTGACGACCCTGCGGAGTTCTTTGAAACTCTGAACACATTTCCGTTGAAGGGAACTCTGACGGCCTGGCGACTCAGGGTGCTGGGCCATAAGGACTGCGGCCAAATCGATCAGGCGGCATTGCTCACCGATTTCATTGAAGTGCTCTCGACTTATGGGGTACACCACCCACTCATAACGAAGGTGGAAGTGTGTCGCCCATAGGGTTCGACAAAAGCACCCCACTTCTTCGGGGGTAAGGGACTCTGGTGTGCGAATGTTCAGCGCCATCGTCAGCCAGAATTTCTCTGGGAAGTGATTCACTGCGAGAATACTGCAGAAGCTCCTGGGTTTGGACTTGGGGTCTGGCCCTGTATTGCCCCACTCATCAACCGGGGGCAGCTGAGGGACCGGTAGCGGTACCGAGGCGGACCTCTGGGATAGTAAACCCGGCGGCAGAGAATACGGCGAACGAGGTGACTGGCCGCCGAATTCTGGGCCATCCTCTGAAGAGTGAGGTGACCTGGCCACGATGTCCTGATATGATGGGCTGATAGCCACAGATTCCGGCATAGGAGTCGCAGCTGCCGGCGATAGGTCATGTCGTCGCTCTTCCGCCGTTGGCCCCCAAAATAGCTCTCTGTGCTCTCTGGTAGTGGTAGAGGGCGCTTCTGGTGACAATGGTGGTGATTGCACGGTTGAGACCTGCGGACTTCCCACGATTTCTTCCTCCTGGATGTACCTGCGGAGAGAGATGGGAATCTGGTGGACCTCATATTCTGGGAGAATGATGCTAACGTGCCTAGTTCCTGCCCCAGTCCTTGATATGGAGGAGCAGGGAGATGGTTCCATCGTTGAGTTGCATTCCGCTTCAAAATCCGAGAAACAGGCCGATTTGATCTCCACCTGGGCCTTCCCAGGACTCCTCTTGTGGTGGCGACGACCCACTCTCCTGCCCCGGGGTGGTTCTTCGGGACACGGTTGATCCCTAATAGGTAGCCTCGGGGTGGCGCTGGCACCGTGGCGGAGAGGGCCCCCGTTCGAGACAGCCGAGGTGCGAGGGGCACCAGGGAAAATGATGAAGTGTACATGGGGAGGACCTCCATGGACAGCACCCATGTGGGAGGAGCCTCTATTGGAATCGGTAGGAGCATGGGGAGGACCTCCATGGTCGATGCGGGTGGAATGAGGCTGACCTTCACTCCTCGAGTTTCTGGGGCGAGGAGGACCTTCACCCGTTGTAGAGAGGATGTAGGGCGGGCACCCACGTTGGAGAAGGACCAGATGGACAGTGCCTTCTGATCGGTGGTCGGGGGCTAGAGGATGGACTCCATACCCTCTATAGTGGGCATGGGAAAGGTTTTCGCGCTGAGCGTCACTGTTGTTGGGCAGTTCTTCCTTCGGGATGGGGGTAACACGAGGCATTCCTCCATGACGCGCTTCGGAGCGGGGAAGGCCCATGCTCTGTGGAGTATTGGTACGGGGAGGGCCTCCGTACGGGGGGATATCACCGCGGGTTAGTTCGCAGTGGTTACCACTCGGGCCTGCAACCTAGAGAGTCAACCCAGCCTGCCCGTGGGGCGGTTGGGGTATCGATCCTATTTGGGTGAAAGAGTGCTCCTGCTTAGTGTATACATGGACTCAATGATGCACGTCGGCGGTCGCTCGGGCCACAGTAGCTATTGATGTCGACACATCTGGGCGAGCGTCCTCAACCCGGGCCCGGTGCTGATGTCGGGTCAGACGAGTTGGCGCAGGTGGTGTAGGGGCATGGCCTGCCTGCTCTTCCTGCGGAGTCGGGCGGCGGCGCTGATGCGGCCGAAGGAGAGCCCTCACCTGGATCCCATGGGTCGGGACCCTGAGCGGGCCGAGCCGGACGGTGCCCGCCTCATCAACGTAAGGTGAGGAGTCATCAAGGCATTCCTGTGACAGGCTCCCGAAACAGTTGAACGTTGGGGTGCGGAGCAGGGGCTCCATGCGCAGCCTGTTAGGGCGGTGTTGACGGCGGGGCCTGGATGCCTCCAGGTCCAGGCGGGCCATATCCCGTGTTGGGATGACCCCTTTCTCCTCATACATACATATGAGGTTGTTGATCTCCCTTCACTGGATGACCTCTGATGGGGAAAGGGGACGTGGGTGCCCCGTATTCCGTGATGTGGCAGCCGTCGTGGCGGTAGCAGCGCCATGGATGGAGGTTGTGGAGGTGTTTCCCCTGCCCTTGTGTAGCCGAGAGGGCGATGATCTTGTCTCTGTAACAGCAACCTGGTTCGTTAGAAATGAAGGGATCAACTCATAAGCACTGCGAGGAAAATGATTTACAACCAGTGCCCTAGCGTCCTTCCATTCTCCACATCTGTAAGAAGGATCCACGCTAACACGCTGCAGAACTGAATGCCCCACGTTCTACTGCCCTGACTTCTGGTGAGTTTTATGATAGGCCCGCTATTTGCTTGGCGGGACCGGGCACCAGATATCTGGATCCAGTGGCACGTCAATCTACTGGTGTCTCGAATGCTACTAATCTCCACATTGATGAGAATAATTTTACGTCGGGTTCACCATTTCTGTTTATGATGCTTTCACTGGGGCGCATGCATCCGTTCATCCGCGGAGGAGGACGCGCTGCGCTGTTGCCCCGCGTTCCCGCTTTCCAAAGGCGGGTGGCATTCGCTCCTTATTCAGGGACGTCTGCTCTTTGATTGAAACGGGACGATGGGATGTCGGTTCTTCCTTCCGTGGATTCCTCCTCGGAACTCATCACCTAGTCCGGGTCTCCCTCAAAGATTTAAAACGTTGATCGTGAAACTCTTCCCAGTGCCATGTTTCCATAGACACCAGTTAATTACACTGCTTCTGTCGGGACATTCCAAAGGGTCCGGTCAGGGCAGAAACTTTCAGTCAGGGGAGTAGTCCCGTTGAAACATCAGTAGAGTGTCTGGATGCTGGGGAACTGGCGTGTCTGTCTATTATCCCTGGTCACAGGGCTTCTCGAGGGCGTGGAAGCTCGAGGCATCCCACATCGAGCGCGGGGATTTATATGCCATAGAAACATATCTGAGGTTTTCCTCATCTTCCTGTGTTTAACATAGGGTATGCCGCATGTTTAACGTCCAGCGGAGACAGATCAGCCCGATCAGAGCATTAGCTAGAATGGATCGGATTGAGAGATTTCCCTTGAAGGGGTACCAATACCTGGACCAGCCCAGGGGCGGCCATGAAGAGGAACGTACCGACATGGTCTCACTGGGATATGACGGTCCGGGTGAGAATCAGGGTGGATGATGGATAGACGAATGAAGTGGAGGGGGGAATGGCAAGGAACTGTCACAAGGGAAACTGTGAAGTTGGGCTTGAGCCTTGAATGGGCTTCCTACGTATCCCCGTGGTAGGGAATCAATGTTCACGTAGTTCGGGATGGTGTCGGTGAACCGGCATAAGGGTGGACCTTGGTCCGATGGGCATCATCAGCGAACTAATGTGAATGGAGAGGACCAGGAGGATCCTAATGGTGGTGGGCTTGGACCTCGGGGAGGCTTCCTATGTACCATTCCTTGACATGGATCAAAGACCATGTATTTCAGAGGGCCTTCGCCGGTGAACCGACGTGAAGGTGGACCTTGGTCCGACAGGTGGTGGGCTTGAACCTCGGGAAGGCTTCCTACGTACCATGCCTTGACATGGATCAAAGACCTCATAGTTCGGATGATGGAACTCGTCATCAAATCGATGTGAAAGTAGACCCAGGGGTCCACTAGTGGTGGTCTTGAACCTTGGGAAGGTTTCCTACGTACCATGCCTTGAGATGGATCAACGTCATCTTAGTTCAAAGGATTGATGGAATAAAGTTTAACGTCATGTGGGACGGTAGTGAACCCTGACGTGAATAAACGACGAGTGTTGGGTTTCGGCAAACCGACGTAAATGAGGGACCTTGGTCCAATGGAAGATGGGATTGAACCTCTGGGAGGCTTCCTACGTACCATGCCTTGACATGGATCAAAGTCCTCGTAGTTCGGATTGAAAATGGGTGCTTGGTACACCCACAAGGAGAAGGTTTTGGCCAATGATTGTTGGGCTTGATCCCCAGGGAGGGTTCCTACGTACCATGCCTTGACACAGATCAAAGTCCTCGTGGTTCGGGTTGTGAAAACGGCTTGTCGTCGGGCTGGAATGTAGTTTAACGTCGTGATGGACGTAGGTAGGACTCGACGTGAATTTGGTGACGGGTGGGCTTGAACCTCGTGGAGGCTTCCTACGTACCATGCCTTGACATGGATCAAAGGCCTCATAGTTCAAATGGGTGTGCGGTTTAATGTCATGAAGGACAAGGGAAAACAGTTTAACGTCATGCTGGACGAGGGCATGCAGTTTAACGTCATGCTGGACGAAGTATTGTCATGGCCAATGCCAATCTCTAAGCCCATGTGAGTCATGCTCGGTGTGAGAAACAAGAGACAGCAGGGACCTGATGATCACGACGCGAAGGGTGCGTCCGTGTGAAGCGAAGAGGGGCTTACGCATTAGGCGGACCATGGTGTTGGGACTTACTCCAGGATGGAAGCCCGGAGTGCGACAAAGCGCAGCGAAAGAAGGATTTGGGACTAATGATGGGAGGTTCCTCATTCCCTATCACACCCTCCACTGACCTTGGTAGTGGGGAAGTACGGAGATGCAGGGGTGCAACCATCCGTTGGGGGACTAAGGTCACCCCTCTCTTGAGAACATACACCACTCCAATAAGGAGGATATCATCCTTTGTGAATGGGTGATTCCACCCCTATGGAGACGAGTGGCGTAAAGAATGTTCGAGCTGGGGGGACCCTTTGTGAGAGGCATGAGGTCGGGTCATAGTTTAATGTCATGTGTTGAGGACGCGGTTCTTGGCAGTTTGACATCTTGCAGCTCGGACGAGGTGGGTTCACTCCACACCCCTAGGACTTACATAACCGGCACCCTCTGGTCCTTTGGGGAGGGAAGTTACTGGAAAGTCCATGGTCAAGGGGGGTTGTAGAGTGAACCATCGAGGGGTCCACGTTAGCATGGCTATGCGAAGAAGAAATATCCGTTAGCGTGCCTATGAAAAGAAGCATTAGGCGAAGCAACGCTACAAGTAGTATTGTCCGTGGGACTTTGAAATCACATTATGCAAACCTGGAGGGTCGCACGGGAAGATGAATTGCCAAGAAAAGGAGTGTGCTTCGTGAAGCAGAGTGCCTTAGCCTTAGCATAGGTCATAGGTGTGAGTGGAGGGTGCTTCGCGAAGTGGAACAGTATTTGCGGAGCACTGCCTCGCAAAGAAGAGGTGCCTCACGAAGCAGGGTGCTGTGAAGCAGTGTGCTTCACGATGTGTAGCGATCCTACCTTGGCATAGGGATCACTAGTACAGGTTGTGTGTTTCGCGAAGCATAAACGCTCCGCGGCTTCCCGAGTTCCCTTGGGAATCCCCTTCCTTCGTGAATGCCCTTGAGCTTCACGAAGGGCATCCCTCTTAGAGGAGGGGCTCAAAATGAGTCAAAGCAAAGGCGTCACGCGAAGTAGAAGTACCTCGCGGAGCTCATGATTCCTGGGGGCAAAGAGTGCTTCGCGGTTCGGGAGAAAAGAATCCGAAAGTTCGGATTGTCCGTCTTTGTGAATCAGGGGGAGTCCAGTATTTATAGGGAAGGGGTGCCGCGAAGCAGAACTCGTGCGCCACCTTAGGTGCTTCGTGGCACGCCCGCGAACGTCAAACTCGCTCGCGGAGTGTTACCGCCTCCCGAGCTTCGCGACGGGCTCGTTAACGTCATAGGCATTCGTAGAGAGTTACCGCCTCCGGTGCTTCGCAAGACCGCGATGCTTGGGGTGCTTCGCATCAGGTCTTCGCCAGGCAGCGGGACGGCCTTCTTTTTCGTCCCTTCCTTTCGTGCAATATTTTGGCACCAACACATACTAATATATATTTTTTATGTTCTTCGTGTTAAAATAACCATGTGATTGATTCCACAACTCAATGTGATATATGTTAATAGAACATGAATAATTATGTATTTCCAACTTCTATTTATAATGTTATAGAATATAAAGACCACTATTGAGATATTTCATAAAATAAGAAACTTTATCTTTGTAGGAGTAGTATCTTTTATTTAAAATCATTAACATAATTACATATGTGTATAAACTATACATCAATATGATATATGGGGAAACATTAGGCACATAAAAATAATTTATAATATAGTTATCATTTATGTTGGAAATGTCATGTTGATGTATCTTATAGCCAATATGACAACCCATAGACATAACTTTATAATTATATGACATAAATAAAATACTTTATTATAAAATATTCCCAAGACCATTTAGGTTTAGAGGTTTAGATAATTATACGAAAAAATATCTAAATATCCTTGTTCTTTGTATCAAATACACTTTTGTCCGATATATAAAAATTTTATTAACCCATAATAAGTCCTCATAGTCTCCCATAACTTCTC
This sequence comes from Viscum album, assembly GCA_963277665.1. NCBI lineage: Eukaryota > Viridiplantae > Streptophyta > Magnoliopsida > Santalales > Viscaceae > Viscum > Viscum album. Next base: position 1,353,628,278 of record OY728158.1, on the reverse strand, counting down.
TACATAAGAATGTTTTATAAATAAATGATAATTTTTTATCTTCATGGAATATGGAGAAGTAAATGCCAGAATCGGGTAAGCTCAAATGATTAGTAAGAGAAATATTTCAATAAATCATTGAGGTTACCTCAAAAGTATCTAAGACAACATGGATATAGAAATAAATATACAGAAAAATGATCATAGGTGAATAATGAAATTGAAATTTCCTCAAAGAATCATAAAAATCATATCATTACATTGAATTATTTATAAATTATATTAAATCATGCAATCATGAAATTGTTTTGGAATATACTAGAAAATGGCAGGAACATTAGATTATAAAAATAAAATCACATAGTGCATGAGGCACTAACAAATTCTCTCATATTATAGGGGGAATTGGATAAAAACCCCTGTCCCCTTTAAGCATAGTTTATAACTCTTGTACCTCTATAGGCTTGGTATAAAACATGTGATCCTCTTAAGGCTTAAGAAAAAAAATGTGATTCTTTAGGAATGGAAAACAACCTATGTACATATTTAGGATTGTACAATGATTTTTGTTCCTCTTTAAGATAAGGCGAAACCCTATGTACCCATTTAGGATTGGGAAATAATTCATGTACCTATTTAGGATTCATAAACACCATGTTTACCTCACTAATATTATATCTCAAACTACCATCCTTCATGACCTCATGAGATATTAAAAAATAAACAAATCATTGGAGGGTGATATAATACACCACCCATCATCATCCTTAAATATTTTTTCCATAAGATAGAAATAATTCATCATGTCAAAAAGAGCTCATAAAAAACATGGGTTTCATAACATTTCAAAATAGTATCACAGAAAACAGTCTCAAGGATTAGTTATAAAGAGAAACATACATTTCATAAATTAATATTATATCTTAGTATATTAATATTCGTTACAAAATATTATGATCCACACTAGAACCAAATATGTTAAGTATCTTCAGAAATACAAATACAAAATAAATAAAATTTATAAGAGATCAAAATCATCAACCACTAGGTTCTCCATAACTATCACCCTTATTATACATATCATACACAAAACCATTCTTCATATACTTGGGAAAGAAAGCATAAGAAATGGTGGTCTCATATAATCATTTATGTTAAACAAAGGATATACCAAAGATAAAATAAACATAACATGAGCATTAGGGTTTGATAATGTGGGATTAACATATAAAAATCATACCCAATATATCATATATTAAAATAATGAAACATGGATTAAATAATGTAAGTTTATAATATATGACTCATAAAAGAATCAAATTAAATGAGTCGTGGGTGTGTAGAATTACCATAATACATATGATTGTGGAATACACATAATACTAAATAATAATTTTCTTTTAATGTCAATTCTATATTTCAAGACATTCACAACAGATTAATTTCTCTCTATGGCCCATAATATTTGTCAGTGTTTAATATTGAAACAATCATAGTGGATAAATTTCTTTTACTAAAATGGGTTCCCTGCCCATTACATTCCGACTTATCTCATGATATATATGTATCTACCTAATGAATTGGCGGCCCATATAAATTTTAACCCACCCTTCACATAATTAAAAACATAAAAAAACTATTTTAAAAGATCATAAAACCTTTAAAATCATAACCCATGAAAAGGAAATGATATTTCTAAACTTTTCATCATAACATACCCTATGGAAAATAAATTGGTTCCCTAAAAATTTCATCATCATAATTAAAAATCATGTAGATAAATTATAGGGATGGTATCCCTATAACATAAAACTAATAAAGGATACGTAAAATAAATTTTCATCACCATTTATGAATATTAATATCATTAAAATATCATTAAATTCATTTATTAGTAAAATACCATTTCCAAATAGAAAATAACTTTTCAAAAACAAGAAAAATCACATAACATAATGAAAATCCATTTATTTGAAAATGGACATGGAATCATATAGATAAATATTTACTGTATTGAGTGGTTAGGATTGTGGGAAATTTAATTCATGTTGTATATTCTAAAATTTAACTTTCCATTTGTGCTTCTATAAAAAAATCAAAAACGTATTTATTTAGAAAAAGACAAGAATATTACATTGGAAAAAAAATTAGAAATAAAACATGTGTAAAAATTACCTTGACAATAATTTAATAAAATTAAAAAAAAATTAATATAATTTTTCAAAACATGGATATGGATGAAAAAAAATATTTTGACTAATGAGTGAGAAAGTGTGGAATTTTCATTAAAAAGGTTTTTTTAGTCACTCGGGTACATAGTGTGGGGAGAAATGAATGTAAAATAACATTTCTTAATAACTAACCAGTTTATATGATAATTCAAGAGATTATTAAAAGTTATTTTATACAATTTCATCATCGTAAACATAAACCTAAACAACCATGATAAATAATGAGAATATAACATAATCAATAACTTCATGTTTGACTTGAAATAAGGGAGATCAAACCTCTTTTTATAATATATTTAAATTTATTATAATTATATACCATAGTACATTATATAAATATTATATTATATATGAATCCATTATAATATTTCTATACAGAAATATAAATTATTTCTTAGTAAAATCACTATTTATGTGTGTTAACTATATATTTTTTGAAGAACGTTTTGGTCTGGTATTCCTGATACTTGTACTTTTATCATGGTTCCATTATATCAAAAATTTAACCATAATATTAAAATCATATATATTCATTTTATATAGATTTATTTTTATCTATAAATGGAAGAGATAGAAAAATGAATTAAACCATTCATGGAGAAAATAGGCCATACGTACGCATGAATTTTTTTGACTTTTCGATAGATGAATCAAAATAAAGCTAAATTAAAAATCACAATTATATTATCATTTTTATATAAAATATAATTTATATATTCATTTAAAATTTCATTTTAATCAACCAATTAAAATAAAAATGGAAAATATATCACATCTATATGTGGTGGTGGTGGCCACAGAACGCACACAGAAAGTTATTATTTTCTAATGGACGGGGAAGGAAGGATATAGGTTTTCTAATTGTAATAATAAAAATATTTAATATTTAATATAATTAATTAATTATTTAATAATTGTTACAATGAATAAAAATTATATAAAAAATAAATAAAATTATATATTCTTGGTTACGATTTATACCCCTTCATTGAGAATCCTCTTTTGGCATACACTATAAGCCTTGATGGGATGGTATTTTTGAAATAAAAGAATATATAGGTTTATTACAAGTTATAAATTATTATATATACTTTCTTATATATAATACTTAAAGTGGTGTAAATTTGAGAAAGGGGATCTCTTTTATAAGTTAGGCCAAGGGCACTCTAGGAATTTCTTATAATATTAAAATATAAGAAACTCATTAAAAAACACTTTCAAATGGATATATATTTGAGGTTGGTATATTATATTTCAAAAAACATATAAACTAATTTTATTTTGATAGGTTTAGTTTTTCTTTAAGACTTATATTTTGGTTTAAGCCCTTGTTCAACCAATTATTTCTTTAATCGTGGTGATGAAATTTTTAACCATAAATGGTTATAATTTTTCTTATATATTAAAAATTGGATCATAATGGAAAAGGAATAGCATTTTAATACATTTATCATCTTAATCGTACTCTTAATGTTTAATATTATTTTTATATTATTTAATAAAATATTGTTTTTCATAATCACTAATGTATTTTTAGATGATACTCGCATAATTTAAAAATAGAATCAACATTCCAAAAAATAAATTCAAATATAAAACATTCACACATACCAAACATGATATATTTGTCTCAAAATTTCATTGAAAATGATAATTGTTTTAACATATATTCATTTTAATATTTTTAAAATCATTTATTTTATTTTTTTGTTAATTGAAAAAATTTTGTATTAGCTTTACCTACACATTTAAGTTAAATATATAAAAATAAAAATTTATAAATAAATTATTATAATGAATTTAATTTTATTTTCCAATATTTATCATTAAAATTCATTCACAACATTATTTTATCTCTATGTAGACATATAAGTGAAATTTAAAAGTAAGATAGCGCAATTTGGAATTTCTATATGTTTTAAATATTATATTCGACATTTTCTAATAAAAGTGTCCCATTAAAATTATATTTTGATATAAATGTGATAAATTTTTAATCAAATTAATCCAATAATAACTAACATTAAAACTGATGACATTAACTCTTAGTTATAACCAAGTTTCACCCAATTCACCCTTTAATGAATTGAATATTTTAAACATGGTTAATATTCGCAATGACAAAAAATATATAGGGCCTATTATAAAAAAATATACTTCATGATTATAAATATGTAATAAATATTTTAAAATTATATTTCTATAATTTTCACAAAATTATTAGAAAATAAGCACATATAACATGACGAAAACCTATATTTAGAAAAGTACCTTTTTAAAAATAAAATTTTATTTTATTCTATCTCATGAATAGTAAAATAATTAGATGAATGTAAAAATATATTATTGTGTATATCATATATATAATTCGTAAAATTGATTCAAAAATATTTTCTAATTTAATTCATTAAAATAATAACAAATTTTGTGCCCAAAAATAGTTTTTTAATGTATCTTTTATTTTGAAATGATTTTTATTTTTATTTATAATTAATTTATACAAAATGAATTCATTTTATACATGTGTAAACCATATAAAATTCATATACTCATATTCATACCCACCCATCCAATATCTAGGTAATAAATATAACATTAAATTTTAATATTTAAATTGTGTATTGAGGTTAATATTAACTCGATGTTCTGTGTTATTAATGTTATCAAAGAAATAAAATTTATTTATAGAGAACTTTATCATAAACTCCTGGGGTGTTACTAGTTTACATGATACAAAAAACTCAATATTCGAAGGAATTATTGGAGAAATGAATTTACCGAGTGATTCATCAAACATAACCCTAATTAATAATGCTCATTTTATTTTAAATAAGTAAATGGAAGTAAATAATAAAGATAGTAGTTTAGAAAACATTTTCTAAACTCTTGTAATAAGATTAAATTATGAGTAATTTTTCAAAGAAATTTTTAAAAATAAGGAATTGAAATGTTTTGGGAACATCTATTTTAAAATCCTTTTTAAAAAAATATATCCCTAAAAAGTAATAAAAATATCCAAGGAAATATTGGTTTGGATGATATAACATTTGACCATGGAAGGTCACAACCATTAGAGGTACCATTTCGGAAAACCGAACTCAAAAAATAGCAATACAACTTTATCTTAAAAAATGGTAAATGGATATTTGATAGTAACATTATTTAATATATGATAGTGTTTCTAAATAATATTGGAATCCATTTCAAGAAAGGTAAAATATGTATATAGAATATAATTCACCACATACGGTGGATTGAAATATTTTGAAACATATTATAATCTTATAAAAATTAATTACATTATTCGAAATACAGTTGTAAACAAACTCTATATCCTTGATAATATACTAAATATAATACCACATGAAGTGGTAAATATAATATCCTAGAGTACAAAAGTGAAATACTTTCAAGAAAAATTTTTTTGACTTAAACAAATAATATTGTATTTCCAAAAATCACGATTGGGTTACAAAGATCAAAGAAGTAAGTAAAATATAATGAGTGGTTGATGTGGTAAAACTATTAATCCCCATAACTCAATGTAAATAATACAATATTTCAAAGATATTTTATAATATTTCCAATATATGTTAAATAAGTCCAATAAGAACAATTATAACCTAATGAATGAGAATTTTGTTAATAAAAACCCTTATAACTTAAAGAGAAATGTAATAAAATCCTCAGAAATAATAGAGATTTAAATTGAACATCAATTACCATGAATAAAATTTATATTCATATATAATATCTTAAATAATAAATATATAGAAAAAAATTAATATAATCGGGTTAGTAATAAAAAAACCCAAATAGAGGAATTTGAGACATAAAGTTGTACATTGTATCTCGGCTACCATGATTGCACTCTAACATCCTCACTTATTGTATTGTATCCTTTTAAAAAATGATTAATCATATGAGAGATTGTATTTTTAGAGTATTTTCACCTCTTGATGGTGGTTATGAATATTTAGGAGGGCTTTAAGAAACATTGGTTTGAAATACGAGTCTTGTGGTGTGAGGGGATGTGGGGAGGGAAGTGTCTCTCTTATAAGTGAAATGGGATAACATATTTTTTAACACAAAAATCTATTACATAATAGGAAGTAACTCTCAAGTCTTCATCCTCCCATTTTCACACTTTTTAAAATAGTTATTCAACTCATATTCATTAATGTATTAATATTTACCCTTTTTTATTTTACTATTGTAACATTTTTTACCAAGGGTAACATATCCTTTTTAAGAAAAAAATATAATGGCCTTTATTAAATAATTTGGTTGTACTAGTTCAAAATTTTAAATAAATTTCTTTATTTTAATTTTTTGAAATACATAAAAAATATTTTTAAAATACTAGATTTATAGTGCATTAAAATCTTGTTTTCGAAAAGATATAGCTTAAGTTATAAAAGGTAAAATATGGTTTGTAAATTAAAGACAATAGTTTTAAAATAATAATGTCACTAATAAAACATGAATTTGGGCATCGAAAAATGTTTCATTAATTCTAAATTTATACTTATATACTATTATTGTCATAATTCATGTAATTCATAAAAGATCATATTTTATATTATTCACATAAAAATCAAACTTTTTAAAAAAATCAAAAATATCATGTTAAGAAAATATTACTATTAATAATCCAAAAAATTGTTTCCTTTTTTCAAATTCAAATTAAAAATTTTATAAATATAATATATAAATTAAAATGATTATATACCATGAAAAACATTTTTTTTATAGAAAATCGTGTTTTTTAGATTTTTAATCCTTCCTGTTAATATTTTAAAAAATTTATGAATTAAATTAATATTTAAAATTTATTCATATAAAATATATTTTATCATCATTAATTGCTATTTTGTAACACCCTGATCCCAGTTACCTGGAGTCGGTGCATTATTTTAATACATTGGTATGATCTCAAGGAATCAAGTCTAGGAGGAATGATCAATTTAGCAGTCTTGGAAAATAAATTACATACATGAACATTACATTACACTTTCTAACATACAACATAGAATAAATAATCATTTGATAAATCCATTTTTCCCTTTAGCTTAACCCTACGTAACAATCATAATACACTTCTTTGAATCCTTGTAAAAATAAAACATAGAAAGGTGTGAGCTCAAACGATGAATAAAGGTATGCAATATAGTAGAAGATAACATAAATATTAAGCAGGGTGAATAATTGAAACCACATGCCTTTACCAATAATTAACATGAATACATTTATGGAAGGAATATGATCTGAATAAATAATGACATAATAAAACATAATCATGGGTATTCTACTAGTCGAATGACCACATGAACAATCAATATTATTTTCATAATGATGGAATGTATAATACGGGGAATTCTGAAACATTTTGTCAAGGCCTCAGCCAAGAAGTCTAAAAATGATTAAGGCCTCAGCCAAAACCATATATCAGATTGGGAAAAGGCCTTGGCCAATTAAACATCAAGTAGTCTCATGAGACCAACTGATGCATCGAGGAGCTATAATGGGCTCCAACCCTCACTTACTAAGTCCAACACATTCCTCATATGAAAAGGTTGACATATAACAAAAACATTTGTATTAAAACTAGCATATGAAATTTTAATAATTTAACCAGAAACCATGAATTGTTTAAAAATAGCACATCCATATTCAAACATATCACAAAACCTTCAATACAATATGGATGTTTTGTATCATAATAAATCAACCTAAAATAAACTTAAAATCCATCAGTGGATGTTGACATATATGAAATCAAAACCTTTTTTAGAGAAATATCTCTTTCGATTTTGAAATCATTTAAGAGTCACATAATTATAAAAAGGAATTTATTTTGAAAATATTCTTATAAGCTTGAAAGGAAAGCTTTGATGATGTTATAACGGCTGAAAATAGCAGCACCCGCCGTATAAGTTAAAAAACATTCTTACCTTAAATTTGTCGAAAAGGTCAAAAAGTACTTTGTTTGTAAAATGATGAAAAGGTTACTTTAAAACATATAATGGTATAAATAACTTTAACCCATTTTCTAGTAAATAGTAAAAATGTTTTGAAATACATTTTTAAGAATCATGGATGTGGATGATAAAAAGTTCCCAGTAGATAATTACGTATAAACAACCTCGGATAACGAACATATTGTAGAATTAACCCTTAACTTTTACTTTTCCTTGGTCTAGGGTAGGTTAAACTCCTGTATAATGGTGAAATAATTGTTTTTAAATTATACAAGAATCATATACATTAATATGATATCATATATGATCTTTTGATATTTCTTTGTTTATAATATCTTAGTATTATCGTCATTTCAGGTGTTAACAGATTTGTTTTCCTTTATATTCATTGTTATGTGAGTAATATTTGTTATGGATGGGATGTATATTATTCATATCCAGAATGAAATTACGTCTTTAAAAATTATTTTTAATCATCAAATGAATATTAGTCTTGAATGGATATAATGGGGAATGAATCTCATCGTGTTCGTGGGGATGGTACTCCGTACGTACGCACGAGCGACAATATAATTATTTTGATATTAAAATAATATATAATTGAATATTATATCATATATATAGAATAATTATCTTGTTATATTTATTATTTACATCAATTACACATCATTATTATACCCATCCAAATAATAATTTATTGAATAACAATTATACCATGATGTGGAGACCTTAAGTCGTACATACACATGTATGGTGACATGTCATTCAAAGGATGGATAGAATAATGATTATAGTGGTACCATATTTATAGTAATATCACATTATATAGAAGATACTGGAATTATTATTTTTGAATGGAAACAACATAGAAAGAGAATGTGAAAGAAGAAAGGAACTTGAAAGAGGTGATGAAATATTTACCTTTTCTTTGGGTTCTTCCTAATGATTTGATCACAAGGGATCCTTAGGTATGCATTCTGACTAAAGGAATGCCCCTAAGATGAAGTGAGGGATGTTTAGAGGATATTTGGGAAGGGTTTGGCCGAACCAAAAGTCTTTGAAGGTATGAATTTTAGAGAAGGAGGAGTCCCCTTTTATAAGAGGGGTGAGAGGAACCTTAGGAAAAACATAACCTATTATTTTATAATAAATTCATATTCGGTTTATGATGGATCCAACTGATTTATTTCTTGTCTAAGGTGGGGATGGGTCTAAATAAACTCAAAAAATAAGTTTTAGACATTTTTGGGTCACTATATTAACCTTATCTTTTAGATTTAACTCTCAGTTAATTAGTTTGACATTTACCATGTCTCTTTGTATTTTGATATTATTTTTCTAATATACTTACTATAAATTACCAAGAGAACCCCAAGTGGTTCATTAATTTCATAAATATCATCATATATGTCATTTTTCTGATCCTTATATTTTTAGGAATATTATATCAATTAATAATACAATATTTGTTTTAAGAACAAATATATGTAAAGTTAGATACTATTAAATAATTAATTTTCCTTGGAGTAATAAAAACATTATTAATTTAAAATAAATTCATTTAATCAATAATAACATGCTGTATTAACCTATAAAATTCATGGATGTCATCAAAATACTAATATTATATTTATTTTAACATTTATAATACCATTTATTTGATTCATTCATTAATAAGGAAAAAACTCCATCATCATTGTGTCATAAATTAATTTAATTATTCAATGTCTAAAAATAATAAATAAAATATCATTATGTAGGAAATATTTTTAAAGTTATAATTAATATTTATAGTCCAAGAGATATAATTCATAACTCTATGTAAAAATTGTTTTAGTAAAAGATATATGCTTTTGTCATTTTTGTATTTACTTTAACATAATTAATATAATGTGTCATTATCACTTACAAGTGGCTCCATGGGGTCCCAAAATAGACCAAAGGATTCCAATGGTCGGACATGTATCATCAAATAAGTTTATGACATGTTTTATGGTAATTTAATATTATTATAATATTATATTTTACCCTTATTTATCAGAATTACCCTTTAACCATGGTAAATAAAATATTTACCAAAGTAATTATTTAAAATGTCTAAATATAAAAGTTACCTTTTTACTCAATTTGGACCTCCTGATTATAAATATGGAATAAAATTTTATAAAGTAAAAACACATAAGTGGCATAAATTAATTTACAATTAATTCCCTTTGTCAAAACAAAAGGCGTGTTTTTAAAAAATAATAACTATCAAAAGATTGACACTTGCTTATGTCCAGTTTAAATGTGAAATTATGTCCAATGACCCACATTTATTTATTGGTAAAAATGTTATATAATTATACTATAAAACTACTCAAATGAATAATTTATAACTATTAATTATTTCGATTAAAAAGATGTATTTAATTAAAATTTAGTAATTTTCACTATTCATAAAACATTTGTAGTTTTCAGAAAAATACCAAAAATTCATCGTAAGCTAATTTTGAAATTTTGAAACCAAAAATTATTTCCATTTTGAAAGATAAAATTTATAAAATTTCTAAAAGTTGGTACTACTATTCCTAACGGCTAGTTTGATTGGTTGTGGTGTGTTAAAACTCGAAGTTGTGTATAACACACACTATTGTATTATCCAAAGAGAAACATACCACGTAAGATTGGGGTGATAAATTATCCCCTCCATAAATAAATTGTGTCATGGAAATTTATGCCAAGTATTGGAAACTTGGGGTTGACATTTGAAAATATCTTTGTTAAAATCCCACATCGAAAAATGGATTAATGACACCTCTATTTCAAAATAAAGAATAGTAAGTATGAAGGTTACCAAAACTAAGACACACTAGAGTTCCTTGTAGGAAAAATGGATATGGAAGAGAAAAATAATCATCATGTACTGATGGAGAGTGATCAAGAATATTATTACAAGAATGTTAATGATCTGAAATCCATAAACTTGTGATGGGTTGAATGGTCTTTGATTACACCGTAGGAAAAGTGAACGGAAAACATTTTTATTCTAAGTTCCTTTTCATAATGTTGAGTAATTTATTTATGTGATTGGCTAAGATCATAAGAAGATATACTTACTCTAATATTACAGTTTTATCCATTAATAAGTTTCTACGACATACTCATCTTTCACTCCAAAACATAATATAACTCAAAAATAATCTATTTATCCTAATCTTATAGGGTTCCAAATATAAAAATATACCATTTAAATGATGGAAATTATTTTGTAACAAGCATGTACTTGTTTTAGGGTAGTGTTAGGTAATAAAGTCCTGTCACACATTGATTGTGGGTTCGATTCCTGCAGCTTTTTCTGACGCGATGAGTTATCGTGCGAACTGCAGGTTGTCCTTTTCCCAAGACTATAGTATTATAATATTCCAAAAATAATCTAAATAAATTTTTTATCCTTAAACAATACTATCCAAAGTTCAACATAATCCATTACAAAAATTATAGTTATCCAAAATTCCTCTGTCCAGACTCTCTGTAAAAGGTATCTAAATTCCAAAATCAATTGTAACATCAGATTCCCCAAAAAAAAGTAATGTTTCACTTATTGTCACATACTGAAAATATAATTACCTATTAAAACCTTAATGAAAAAAATTACTTTAGTAAAATACATATATATATATATCACATTATTCTTATAACAAAAATATAGTTCTTGAATCCAGAAAGACAAATACACTAATTATTCAGCTTCAACTGTAGTAACAAAATAAGCTTGTTCTTGCTCCCTCGGTCATTTCTGAGGTAATTTTCTTTGGAGTTTAGGACATTAATTTGCATAATTCACCATTTATCTACAATTATAGCATTCAACATTAACATCAACTTTCTTTCCATTGCAATCATGAGCTTGGTTTCCATTTTCACCACACTTGTAATGACTCCCATTCCTGTTAGCCAAGTACCAGGGTGTTTCTTCCAACAATTATCTCATAATTTAATATATTTCTTTCCATTTTTCCCGTTACCTATCTCTTGCTCCATCTTTCTCTTATTCTCTTGGATTACTTTATTATCATAATATTTCGGGAATTCTATTTCTGTCTTGATAGTACCTGAGACAATATCTTCGTACTATGGGAAGGATTGTGATACTAAAGCTCGATGGGTAAATGGTTTTAACCCATCAAAGAAACGATCAATCTTACTTCTTGGGTTACGTATATAATCTGCAGCATGCCTTGTTAACCTTGTAATGTTAGCCTCATACTTTGCAATATTCTCATCCTCCTTTTTCCTTAGACTGAGAAATTGTCTTTCCAGATCCGCTCGATGGTCACGAGGAAAGTATTTTTCTAAGAAACTCTCTTTAAACTCCCTCCATTCAATACTTGATACCTCTTCATCCTCCTTTGTGTTTTGTATCAATGACCACTATTGATCATCATCTCTAGTGAGGCAATAAACTGATATGGCAACTTTTTCACTTTCACTACTCCCCAAAGCTCGAAATATTTTTTCTAGGGAACGTATCCATTTCTCAGCTACCAATGTATTTTTATTCCCATTTAATGTTGATGGTTGTTTCCTTATGAAGCGATCTAACATTGATCCTCCACGATGTGTATCAGGGTTCTCCATAAGGGTAAGGTTATTTTTCATTACCTAAGTCAGTTGTCCTAGTATGGTGATAAGAAAATTAGCACCAATTGTATCACCAGCTCCACTATAATTATCTTGAGTAAGAGGGAAAGACCTAAATGGAGTATGTGGGTTGATACGATTTCAATTCCTTCCACTAGGTTTTATTTCTAAACAATGGCATAAACTAGATTAGTTTATGAATTGAAATACATAATTTCAAACTTGTAAAATACCTAACGCAAATTAAACAGAATATGGATATAATCTATAAACATAAAAATGTTTTCTTTGAGGATGTATATACTCATAAACCCTTCATAATGGTTTATAAATAAAATGATAATTATTCTAAGCATATCCCTCGGGAGTGACGTAACAAGAGTGCAGCAAGGCCTGGTGTCGAACACCAGTTCCCATTCGAGTCTAGATCAAAGCGGTTTTTTTAGGTTTTACCCCGAGGTACATCTGTGCCAGAGCTGCCTCTACCTGCTCGTATCCAGATACAGATATATAGCTTGAAAAGCTCACAAAATCATTACAATACCAAATTTCTAGGTAGTTATTCTATACAAATCCTCAATGTCTATCTTAGGGCTATGTGATATAATCAGTGTTTATCTAAATCTAGATTCCAAGGTTTGTACTAATCTTCTATGAATACAACTGTAAAGCACCGTCCCTAGTTACCCAGAGTCGGTGAATTATTTTAATACATTTTCATGATCTCGTGGAATCATGTTTTGAAGGACCGATCAGTTTAGCAGTCCTAGAAAATATATTACATAAATGAACGTTACATTACACTTTATAACATAAAACATAGCATAAATAATCCTTTGAGAAATACATTGTTCCCTTTAGATTATCCCAACGTAAAAATTATAATACACTTCTTGGAATCTTGGGAAAAATAAAACATTAAAAGTGCGAGCTCAAATGCTTATTAAGTGTAAGCAATACAGTGGAAGATAACATAAATATTAAGCATGGTGAATAATTCAAACCACATTCCTTTACTAAAAATAAAAAAGAATACCTTTATGGAAGAAATATGAGATGAGTTATTAATGCCATAATAAATCATAATCATGGTTATTCTACAAGTTGAATGACCACATGAACCATAAATATTATTTTCATAATGAGGGAATGTATAATTCCAGACATTCTAAAACATTTTGTCAAGGCCTTAGCCAAGATGTCAAAAAATGATTAAGGCCTCGGCCAAAACCATATATCAAATTGGGAAAGGGCCTCAGCCAATTACACGTCCAGTTGAGTCATGAGACCTACTGATGCATCGAGGATCTATAGCAGGATCCACCCGTCACTTACTAAGTCCAATACATTCCTCATATGAAAAGGATGAAATATAACAAAAACATTTGTATTAAACCCAGCATACTAAATGTCAATATGTTAACCATAAACCATGAATGGTAAAAAAATAGAACATCCATAGTCAAACTTATCACAAAACATTCAATACAATATGGATGTTTTGTATCATAATAAATCAACTTCAAATAAACCTAAAATCCATCAAAGGATGTTGACATAGATGAAATCAATTTTTTTTATAGAAATATCTCTGTTTATTTTGAAATCATTTAATAGTCACATAATTATATGGAAAACATTTATTTTCAAAATATTCTTATAAGCTAGTAAGGGAAGCATTGATGATGTTATAACGGCAGAAAATAGTCGCACCCGCCATATAAGTTAAAAAAAATCTTTCCTTAAATTTTTTGAAAAGATAAAAAAGTACCTTGTTTATAAAATGACGGAAAGATTCCATTCAAAACATATAAGGGTTTAAATAAATTTAACCCATTAACTATAAAATAGTAAAAAAAATTGAAATCCCTTTTTAAGAAGCGTGGATATGGATGATAAAGAGGTCCCAGTAGATAATTACGTATAAACAACCTCTGTAATGAGGATATTGCATAATTTACCCATACCTTGTACTTTTCCTCCGTCGAGGGTAGGTTAACCTCCTATATAATGGTGAAATAATTTTTATTAAATTATAAAAGAATCATATACATTAATATGACATCATATATGATCTTTTTTTATTACTTTGTTAACAATGTCTTAGTATTATCGTCATTTCGGGTGTTAACAGATTCGTTTTCATTTAATCATTGTTATGTGAGTCATATTTTTTATGGATGGGATGTATATTATTCATATCTAGAATGATATTAATTCTTTAAAAATTAGTTTTAATCATAAAATGAAAATTATTCTAGAATGGATATGATGGGGATTGAATCTAATCACGTTCGTCGAGACGGTAATCCGTACGTACGCACGAGCGACAATATCATTATTTTGATATTAAAATAATATATAATTGAATGGTGTATCATATATACAGATTCATTATCATGTTATATTTATTATTTACATCAATTACACATCATTATTATACCCATCCAAATAATAATGTATTTAATAACAATTACACCACGATGTGGAGACGGTAAGCCGTACGTACGCACGTATGGTGACATGTCATTCAAAGGATGGATAGAATAATGAATATGGTTGTACCATATTTATAGTAATGTAATATTATATAGAATATACCAGATTTATTATTCTAGAATGTAAACAGCAAATAAAGAAGAAGTGAAAGAAGAAGGGAACTTGAAAGAGGTGATGAAATATTTACCTCCTCTTTGGGTTCTTCCTTTTGATTTGATCAACAATGCTCCTTAAGTAGGTTTTCTGCCTAAATTAAGGCCTATAGGATGAATTGAGAGAAGTTTAAAGGAAATTTGGGAAGGGGTTAGCCGAACCAAAAGTCTTTGAAGGTATGAATTGGAGAAAAGGGGGAGTGCCATTTTAGAAGAGGGGTGAGGGGCACCATAGGAAAAACTTAAAATATTATTTTATAATAAATTCATATTCGGTTTATAATGAAACAAAACTGATTTATTTATAGGATATGGTTGGTATGGGTCAAAATCCACTCAACCAATAGGTTTTGGATAGGTTTGGGTTACTATATTAACCTTATCATATAGATTTAACTCTTAGTTAATTAGTTTGACAATTACCATGTCTCTTTGTATTTTTATATTATTTGGTTAATAAACATATTATAAACTATCAAGAGAACCCCAAGTGGTTCATTAATGGCATAAATATCATCATATACGTCCTTTGGCCTAACCGTATATTTTTATCAATATTATATCAATTAATAATATAATATATTTTTTAAAAACTCTTTTATGTCAATTTGACACTATTTAATAATTGATTTTTGTTAAAGTAATAACGACTTTATTAATTCAAAAAAATTTATTTCATCAATACTAACATGCCATTGGAACCTAGAAAATTCTCTTATGGAATCAAAATATTCAAATTATATTTATTTTTACCTTTAAAATGCCATTTTTTTGATTCTTTCATTAATAAGGAAAACCTTGCATCATCATTGTGTCCTAAATAAATTTAATTATTCAATGTCTAAAAATTATAAATAAAATACCATTATATAGAAAATATTTTTGGCTATCTAATAAATATTTATAGTCTAAGAGATAACTTGTTTAACTCTATGTAAATTTTTTTACTAAAAGATATATGCTTATGTCATTTTTGTATTTACTTTAACTTAATTAATATAAAGTGTAATTATCACTTACAAGTGGCTCCATGGGGTCCCAAAATCGACCAAAAATTGCAATGGTAAGAAATTTATCTTCCAATATGGTTATAACACGTGTTATGGTAATTTAATATTATTATAATAATATTTTTTACCCTTATTTACGGGATTTTCCCTTTCACCATGGTAAATAAAATATTTAACGAAATAATTATTCAAAATGTGTAAATATAATCAGTACTTATCTACACAATTTGGAACCCCTGATTCTAAATATGGAATCCATTTTTCTAAATTCAAAAACCCAGAATTGGCAGAAATTAAATGAAAATTAATTCACGTTGTCAAATCAAAAATCGTGTTTTTAAGAAATAATAACTAACAAAAGATTGCACTTTCTTATATCCAGTTTAAATGTAAAATTATGTCCAATGACCAACATTGGATTAAATTGTAAAAATACAATCTAATTATACTTTAAAACCACTCAAATTCATAATTTATCACTATTAATTATTTTGATTAAAAAACTTGTTTTTAATTAAAATTTAGTAATTATCCCTATTCATCAAAAATTGGATGTGTTTAGGAAAATACCTAAATTCACCCTAAGATAATTTCGATATTCCAAATCCAAAAATGAAGCCCGTTTTGAAACATAAAATTTCAAAAATTGGGTACTACTATTTCTAACGGCTAGTTTGATTAGTTGTGGTGTGTGAGAACTCGAAGTTACGTATAACACACGCTATTGTATTATTCAAAGAGAAACGTACCGTGGAAGCTTGGGGTGTTACATATTTTATAAAAATAGAACATCATATCAAAAATATGAAAATATTTTTAAAATGCGTTTCTATGAATAAAATGATCGTATAATTTGTCTTAGTTATATCAAATAAATTTCATAGTTATTAAAATCTTACAATTTATTAATTTCTATATATACTTCATAAATGTTTATTCAAATTCATTCCCACCAACTAAATGGCTTGGTTTGAATGGTTCTACATAATTATTTAAATTTTATATAAATATATAATGGCTTCAATTTAATTTAGTGTTGTGTGTGGAGTAAGCCATCAAAAACATTAACTTACTTAAATTTAATCTGATATTAAAATCATAGAGTGTTAAACTCACCCCCTTAAAAAAAATATTCTCAAAAAAAATATTATTATTTGAATTAATTAGATGAGGGTATTATTAGCATATTCATAATTTGGGATATATTCTCTAATATGACATCTACATTACTCTCTAGGGATATATAAAGTTATGTATCTGTAATACCCCCGAATGATAAAGGGTTAAATGACTAAATGATATGACTCATGTCAACAAGGTGCACCTTCCTTTTCGGGAGCCTGTCTAATTAGAACTCCATAGTTAAGCGTGCTTGGCAGGGAGTAGAGATCAGGATGGGTGACCTCCTGGGAAGTTTCCCAGGGTGTGTGTGAGTGAGGACAAAGCATACTGGAAAGGACATGTGTTGGCTTGTGGGAACTGTCATTAGTCAGATGACCCGTTCAGGCATGTGGGTGGACCCTGGGGTGGGCCCCACTTGTCTGCGGGGCAACTGGTGGTACCTGGTGGGCCAGGACCCGACGACCATGTTAAGGAGGGGTGGTTGTGCTATCATCGGGGCCCGGTTGTCACATTTGGTATAAGAGGAGGAACCCAGCCTTAAGTGCGGTGCACTTCCTGGGTTGAGATGTATGGCCCACAACGAGGGCGTTGTGCCCTAAAGGGGGGGTGATTGTAACACCCCCGAATGATAAAGGGTTAAATGACTAAATGATATGACTCTTGTCAACAAGGTGCACCTTCCTTTTCGAAATCCTATCTGATTAGAACTCCATAGTTAAGCGTGCTTGGCCTGGAGTAGATATGAGGATGGGTGACCTCCCGGGAAGTTTCCCAGAGTGTGTGTGAGTGAGGAAAAAGCATACAAGAAAGGACATGTGTTGGCCTGTACGAACTGTCATTAGTTAGATGACAAGTTCAGGCATGTGGGTGGACCCTGGGGTGGGCCCCACGTGTCTGCGGGGCAACTGGTGGTACCTGGTGGGCCAGGACCCGACGACCATGTTAAGGCGGGGTGGTTGTGCTGTCACCGGGGCCCGGTTGTCACATTAACCCTTCCATGTTCTCCCCTCAACTTCGGGCAGTGATTGTTCATGAGTTGGTCGGGTGTGACGTGTGTTGGAAAAGGTCACCTCGAGCCTCTCTGTTTCTTCTGGTTGGGTTTGGTCATGGACTCTAGTTGTATCAACTGTTGGCTTGGTGACTTTCTGGGGGAAGAAAGTGTCTGTGGTGGGGAGAATTGTCACACCCCGATCTCAGATGCCTATTTTATTTTATTTTATTTCTATTCTTTTCTTAGTCCCGCTCCATTTGGACGGGGATTAGTTGGGACCTTGTTTGATATTTTCGATGTTTGTGGTTTTGGTTGGCCTCGGGCCGGTGCGCGGTCACCGCGCTGGTAGCGGTGATCATGCGCTTGGTCGTGGGGAATGCGTTGTCGCCGAACGTTCGAATAAATAATAAAATTAGATGAATAGATTAAATTGAAAAAAAAACACAGCTAAATAGAATTTTATAACGACAAAACAAGGTTAATATTTAAATTATAATAATGGAAATATGTTTGCGCAAGTGGTAATGTTATTTTTATTTAATTTGGTAATAATACCGTTTTTATAAAATTGATGTAAGTATAATTTTTACTTAAAATAAAATTGATAACGAAATAATTAGTATTGGTTTTATTAATATCTATTAGTTTTATTATTATTATTATCATTGTTATTATTATTATTATGTTTTATTATTATTATTATTATTATTATTATTATATAAAACCCTAACCCTACCCTCTTCCCGCATCCCCCTCTCCAATCTCGTTGCCCCCACCCCTTTTGTGCACCGCCCTCCCCCTGGCCCCTATATGCAATGCCCGATCGCTCCCCCTCCAAATCTCGTCACCCATGCTCCTCGACGCTCCCCTGCGCTGCCTCCTGTTCGCTTCCGTAAGACACAGCCCCTCCGTTGCTGCTCTGCGTGCCCAGGCCGCGCCTCCCTCTCACTCCCAGCCTTCACGCGGCTCGCCCCTCTCTTGCGCCGTCTGCCCACAGCCCCCCTCGGTTTCCTCCGCACCTCGCCGGCCTCGCCCTTCCACCGGTGCCCTCCAAACGCACCCCCAAACGGCGGCCTTCCTCTTTCACCCCGGCCAGCGGCGGCGGCCCGAACTCTAGCCAACAGAAACGGTGGTCCGTTTTCCCCGCCTCCCTCCCTGTGCGCAGCAAGCAGAACCTCAACCACCTTCCCTCCATCCGGTAGCTACAAAGTCATCGCCCTCCATTTTTCCGGATCCAGCCAACATCGGCATCCCAACCTCCTTCCTTCATGGTCGAATAATTCTAGTAGCAACGACCCCCCTGTTCCAGCCTCCACCTTGTTCATATTCTCCGGCCGAACTCCCTACTTTTCCCCGAAGCACACTCCTCATGCCGGTCATCCTCTTTCCCCCCTCCGGTAAGAATGTTTTTTTGGGGCCCTTAATTGTGTTTCTTTTCTATTCTTCCAAGCCATCATAGTTAGGGTCATGTTAGATTCGTTTTTCTTGGATTCTAGGTGATGAAGATTGTTCCTCGGTGTGTATTCTTGCTACCCCTGAAGTTTCATCATGTTCGCGCACCTCCGAGGTAGGAGAACATGCGTATTTCTTTTCCGAATAACTCTGTTAATTCCCATGCACTATCATTTAGCTTTAAAACTTGTATAACATCATCTTTATGCCTTCAATTATCCTGCTATATTGTTTTTGAATATTTTGATGCTGTTAAAAATATGTTTGGAGTGAGTTTCTAGTTCGCGTCCGCATGTGTCTACGATGATTTGTTTGTTTATGTGCAAAATATTATTTCGGTAATTTTTTAAAATGTAATTCCAATCCTTATGCTTTTCTCACCTATCTTTTTATGATGTTTTGGCATTTGTGGAATTAGTTAAAATTTGTCCATGTGTGATTGTTTAATTATTTTATATTAAAGTCAGTTGATGTGATTTTGGGGATATTGCCCTTAGTTTTGTGTTAAAAAAAAGGGTAATATTGTGATTT
Source organism: Viscum album (assembly GCA_963277665.1). Taxonomy (NCBI): domain Eukaryota; kingdom Viridiplantae; phylum Streptophyta; class Magnoliopsida; order Santalales; family Viscaceae; genus Viscum; species Viscum album. The sequence goes on along the minus strand of OY728158.1, from coordinate 1,353,607,707 downwards.
GGGTTTTACTTGTGATATTGGTGATTTCTATAGAGTTGGTTTTTGAATCGTATCTTGATTTCTTTGCTTTGGGTTCGTTTTGTTTCGTCTGCGCCAGCGTTGAGGTGGATTTTACTCTGTCTATTCATTTGGATTATTTTAAGATAGCATTTCGGCGTTTTTAGAAGCTTTGCGTTGTTGTAGTGCATTGTCAAGGTTTTTCCGTGATGTTACGGTCATTGGCAAGTGGCGTGTGCTTGTGCGCGAGTGTGAGACGTGCATCATCGTCGTAACCGGGCTGCGAGTCGAGGTAGGTCCCCCATTGCACTCACCCTTAAATTTAGAATTTATTAATTGCTTGATGTTTTGTTAATTTTAATGAATGATAAACAATATTAGATAATAAAAATTTTAAATGATTATTCAGTGTGAAAAGAGTCATTTATTTTATACTGAACACTTGAAACATTTTCTTGACGGGCGGACACCCTATTTTGAAAGAATGCCCGATTGGCCTTTAAACATAATTCACAGAATTTCAAACATACTTATAGATTTAAAGATAAGTGATTTTTTTCTGAACAAGTGTTTTGGTTTTTTTTTAGAAATGAGGTTTTGTTTTAAAATTTGTGAAGCCCCGTTTGGCACTTTAATAGAATAAATTATTTTGGAAAACCTATTCAGGGGTGATCTTTTGTGTGTGTTGATTGCATGAGCTGTATGTGATGTTAGTGCATTGTGACTGCTTGATTTACATTGTGGACGCACCCCTATTGTATTTCTTGTGTTTAAATGGGAACCTGGCATATTGAGTGAATATTCTGAGAATGATTGCTGCACTAGTTTAGACCACGCACTGGCTAGAGGCCCCATAGCAGGGGAATACCGTGTTATTGCTGCTATGGGGATTGGGCCCCTCGGTTAGGCCAGGCAGGGCTATGCCAGGTAGTATTATGGGCGTTATGACGTCATTGAGTTATGGCCTGCCTTCAGGATGAGTCACATGTATAGTACGTTCTGGTTTGTTCATGATCTCCTAGGTTAGACCCATGTTTCCTTTAGTGTGTATTTGTGTGTGGTGGACAATCGAGTGGTCTAGTTTGGTTACTGGCCTATGTGCGCCACTTTTCCCTTTGCCCTTGGTGTGTGTTGTGTGCTATGTGTGGTTTTCCTTTGGTTAATAAATGAAGTCTAGGTTTCAAAATTGTTCGTGGAAAAATGTTTTAAAAATGATATGGATCTATTCCTTTCAAACATTAAACTTGTTTTTAAATTAAAAAGGGCAAGGGACTGTTACTTGTTTTAGAAATGAATGTGTGAGTGAAAACCAATATTTTGTATATTCAGTTCAAACCTGGAATTAGTAAATTTCTTTATTTAAAGGTAGTGCATTGGGAATAGATATCGGGCTAGTCTACTGATTTTTAATACTCACGCCTATAGTTCTTTCTCTGTTTTTAGTGTTTGTGCATGTTACAGCTTGGTTGCGTTCACCTTGAGTGATGTTTGGTCGTGAGTTGGTGAGTGACCCGCGAGGTCACCCGGTGATAGTGGTTGTCTCTTTCGGTTAGTTTTATTTTTTTTTGTTCTTGTTAGTGACTTTACATTGTTTATTTATTTCTCTCTGCTCTGTTTATTTTTCTGCTGCTTTAATTATTTATTTTTATTGGGCTAAATCATTCCCACTTGCTCTCTGTTGATGCCCTGGCGCTTGTCGCCAGCCCGAGAGGATCGAGAACGCCTCTCAGGTCATTTCACGGACCGGCTCGGGTGACCGGTTTAGGGTTGACCCTGGTTGGTTCGTGACAAAATGGTATGAGAGGAGGTCGGCCCTTAGGGGGCCTCACTTTTCAGAGCACCCTTTCTTATTTTGGGATGTTTGGTAGAAGGAGATTTGGACTGTCTGAGCTCAAGAGGTAGGTTACGGGTCGGTGCCTGATCACCACCGCTTGTGACGAGACCTGAGTTTCCAGGGTTATTCCGGGATTTGAGTCTCTTATCTTTGGTTGCTTTGGATTGATGGATGAGAATGGAGGCGAATCGGTTCACTTTGTGGCCACACATGGGGTGGTGACCCATGTGGAGTTCAAGTGCCTGGTTTAAGGTCCTCATAGTGTTATTCCTTACTTGGGGAATGGCTCACCACCATGTCGCTGGGTTAGACATATGCACTAGTTTCGCATTCCAGTGGGTTATTACTGCTTGTGTTTTGTTTTAGTCTCAGTTGATTTGAGTGTGAGTTAAAAGTGAAATTTGGCTTTGAAATGGAAAAAGTGTTTCTTCCAAAATGTTTTTGAAATTTCTAAAGTGGATTTATAAAGAGAAAGTGTATCAGTTTGAAAAAAAAACATGGTATGTGTTTGGATTTGGTAAGAAAAAAAGAATGTTTGAGCCTTGGAACTCTTTATGGGGGGTCCCATGTGCATGCGTATGTATGGAAAGTGTGTGGGGGAACATGGTCACAGATGATGTGAACGGGATTGAATAAACGCACATGTGACGGTTCATAAAGTGCCATAGGTGAGTTTTGATAATTTTAATGAAATAATGGTTTTGGAAAAGTGATTTCTCATTATGTTGTATATGTTTGGATTATGGGTCTATTGCGCTTAGCTTGTGTTGTTGCTTTGATTGATTTTTGGCTTGATGCCGGTTTTTATGGTGTTTTTCGTGTTATCATGAGTATGCCGCCCAGAAAGCCTCCCAAAGTTATCAATAAGTTATTCTCAGTTCTCAGTTACTTTTGTATGTTTCATGCTTATCGAGGTAGTTGAAGTCTATTAGAGGTAGTTTTATAGTTCTGAAAGAAGTTTTGTCTTCGGGTTGTTGGGAACACCCAGGGTAGTTAAGGTTCGTACTGCCCTAGAGTTATTTGAGGGTTCTGTTTTGGACTAGTAGAGATGAAATGTCTCATCATCATTAGAGTTTTGGGTATGATTAATGGTGGTCGACTTCCGTGAAGGTTCCCCACCTGGAAAGGAGTGCGGGCCGGTGGAACCTGTCTCCATGAAATCATCCTCGTCGGCACCAATTCCTTGTTCATCGGATAGCTCTCTTGTGCACCACCAGAATGGCCAGTCCAGGCATTCTAATCCGTCATGTTGTATCTCTTTGAAAACGTACGACCATCGTGGTTGATTTAATCATCGAACGGAAGGATTTAGAGACCAGAAGATGAAAATACCTGACTATGAGACATGAGATGCTTCAACTATTAGGGCCCCAGCCACAGGTCTCGGGGTGAAGCTCGCACGCAGTCAGACATTACTGAGGGTGTGTGGAACCTCGGTCCGAGTAATTCTTTCAGCTTTGGAATAGAAATATCCAAAAATTCCCCTTGTTCTATTCTCATCGCAGTCGTAAGCTCATCCTTTTTGTGGTGTCATGATGATCCTGTTTCCCCACAATCCACGTGGTCTTATCTGCTCTCAGTGTGGTTCTTAAGTTGTTTGGTCACTCTGAATGGTGTGGGCCCGTGAATAAACGGACATGTTCTGTTTTTGAGTTGGTCTTAGTTGTGTTCGATAGGGGGGGATGTTTGGTTTTTTGAAATTAACAGTCGGTCTTTCGGGGTCCTTTCTGAGTTTTGGCTAGGAATTCCCTAGTCTCTGGTTGCGGTGAGGATTTTATTCGGTTGGTGTGTGAGGGGTTGAGTTTATTCCTTATCCTCGGGTTGTTGGGTCATTTCTTAGCATGATTTTTGTTTAAGTCTCTGGGTGATGTTCGGTCCATGTGGAGAAATTAATTGGGTTCGGTTTGGGAGTTCCCGTGTTGCCCCCTCCCTCGGGGGTGGTATGACCGAGTTTCAAAGATTCCATATTAGTAAATTATTGTGGTGGGGAGAACCCTTTCGTGTTCTCCCCTCAACTTCAGGCAGTGATTTTTCATGAGTTGGTCGGGTGTGATGTGTGTTGGAAATGGTCACCCCGAGCCTCTCGGTTTCTTCTGGTTGGGTTTGGTCATGGACTCTAGTTGTATCAACTGTTGTCTTGGTGACTTTCTGGGGGCAGAAAGTCTCTGTGGTGGGGAGAATTGTCACACCCTGATCTCAGATGCCTATTTATTTTATTTTATTTTATTTTTATTCTTTTTTTGGTCCCGCTCCATTTGGACGGGGATTAGTTGGGACATAGTTTGATATTTTCGATGTTTGTGGTTTTGGTGGGCCTCGGGCCGGTGCGCGGTCACCGCGCTGGTAGCGATGATCGTGCGCTTGGTCATGGGGAATGCGTTGTCACTGAACGTTCGAATAAATAATAAAATTAGATGAATATATTAAATTGAAAAAAAAACAAATCTAAATAGAATTTTATAACGACAAAACAAGGTTAATATTTAAATTATAATAATGGCAATATTTTTGTGCAAGTGGTAATATTATTTTTATTTAATTTGGTAATAATACCATTTTTATAAAATTGTTGTAAGTATAATTTTTACTTAAAATAAAATTGATAAGGAAATAATTATTATTGGTTTTATTAATATCTATTAGTTTTATTATTATTATTATCATTGTTATTTTTATTATTATGTTTTATTATTATTATTATTATTATTATTATTATTTAAAACCCTAACCTGACCCTCTTCCCGCATCCCCCTCTCCAATCTCATTGCCCCCACCCCTTCTGTTCGCCGCCCTCCCCCTGACCCCTATACGCAATGCCCGATCGCTCCCCCTTCAAATACCATCGCCCATGCTGCTCGACGCTCCCCTGCGCCGCCTGCTGTTCGCTTCCGTGCGACACAGCCCCTCCGTTGCTGCTCTGTGTGCCCAGGCCGCGCCTCCCTCTCACTCCCAGCCTTTACGCGGCTCGCCTCTCTCTTGCGCCGTCTGCCCACAGCCCCCCTGGTTTCCTCCGCACCTCACCGGCCTCCGCCTTCCACCGGCACCCTCCGAACGCACCCCCGCATGGCGGCCTTCCTCTTTCACCCCGGCAAGCGGCGGCGGCCTGAACTCTGGCCAATTGAAACAGTGGTCCGTTTTCCTCGCCTCCCTCCCTGTGCGTAGCAAGAAGAACCTCAACCACATTCCATCCGTCTGGTAGCTACAAAGTCATCGCCCTCCATTCGTCCGGATCCAGCAAACATCGGCATCCCGACCTCCTTCCTTCATGGTCGAATAATTCCAGTAGCAACGACCCCCCTGTTCCAGCCTCCACCTTGTTCATATTCTCTGGCTGAACTCCCTCCTTTTCCCAGAAGCACCCTCCTCATGCCGGTCCTCCTCTTTCCCCCCTCCGGTAAGAATGTTTTTTTGGGCCCTTAATTGTGTTTTTTTCTGTTCTGCCAAGCCATCATAGTTAGGGTCGTGTTCGATTCGTTTTCCTTGGATTCTAGGTGATGCAGATTGTTCCTCGGTGTGTATTCTTGCTACCCCTGAAGTTTCATCATGTTCGCACACCTCCGAGGTAGGAGAACTTGCGTATTTCTTTTCCAGATAACTCTGCTAATTCCCATGCTCTATCATTTAGCTTTAAAACTTGTATCACATCATCTTTATGCCTTCAATTAGCCTGCTATATTGTTTTTGAATATTTTGATGCTGTTAAAAATATGTTTGGAGTGAGTTTCTAGTTCGCGTACGCATGTGTCTACAATGATTTGTTTGTTTAAGTGCCAAATCTTATTTTGGTAATTTTTAAAAATGTAATTCCAATCCTTAGGTTTTTTTCATCTATCATTTTATGATGTTTCGGAATTTGTGGAATTAGTTATAATTTGTCCATGTGTGATTGTTTAATTATTTTATATTAAAGTCAGTTGATGTGATTTTGGGGATATTTCCCTTAGTTTTGTTTTAAAAAAAATGGTGAAGTTGTGATTTGGGTTTTACTTGTGATATTGGTGATTTCTATAGAGTTGGGTTTTGAATCGTATCTTGATTACTTTGTTTTCGGTTCGTTTTGTTTCGTCTGCACCAGCGTTGAGGTGGATTTTACTCTGTCGATTCATATGGATTATTTTAAGATAGTATTTCGGCGTTTTTAGATGCTTTTCATTGTTGTAGTGCATTGTCAAGGATTTTCCATGATGTTACGGTCGTTGGAAAGTGGTGCGTGCTTGTGCGCGAGTGTGAGACGTGCATCATCGTCATAACCGGGCTGCGAGTCGAGGTAGGTCCCCCATTGCACTCACCCTTAAATTTAGAATTTATTAATTTCTTGATGTTTTGTTAATTTTAATGAATGATAAACAATATTAGATAATAAAAATTTTAAATGATTATTCAGTGTGAAAAGAGCCGTTTATTTTATACCGAACACTTGGAATATATTCTTGACGGGCAGACACCCAATTTTGAAAGAATGCCCGATTGGCCTTTAAACATAATTCACAGAATTTCAAACGTACTTCTAGTTTTAAAGATAAGTGATTTTTTCCTGAACAAGTGTTTTGGGTTTTTTTTTGAGAAATGAGGTTTTGTTTTAAAATTTGTGAAGGCCCGTTTGGCACTTTAATAGAATATATTATTTTGGAAAACCTATTCAGGGGTGATATTTTGTGTGTGTTGATTGCATGAGCGGTATGTGATGTCAGTGCATTGCGACTGCTTGATTTATATTGTGGACGCACCCCTCTTGTATTGCTTGTGTTGACATGGGAACCTGGCATATTAAGTGAATATTCTGAGAACGATCGCTGCACTAGTTTAGACCACGCACTGGCTAGTGGCCCCATAGCAGGGGAATAATGAGTTATTGCTGCTACGGGGATTGGGCCCCTCGGTTAGGCCAGGAAGTGCTATGTCGGGTAGTATTATGGGCGTTATGACGTCATCGAGTTATGGCATGCCTTCAGGATGAGTCACATGTAGAGTACGTTCTGGTTTGTTCACGATCTCCTATGTTCGACCCATGTTTCCATTAGTGTGTATTTGTGTGTGGTGGAAAATCGAGAGGTCTAGTTCGGTTGTGGGCCTATGTGCGCCACTTTTCCATTTGCCTTTGGTGTGTGTTGTGTGCTATGTGTGGTTTTCCTTTGGTTAATAACTGAAGTCTAGGTTTCAAAATTGTTCGTAGAAAAATGTTTTAAAAATGATATGGATCTATTCATTTCAAACATTAAACTTGTTTTTAAATTAAAAAGGGAAAGCGACTATTACTTTTTTTAGAAATGAATGTGTGAGTGAAAACCAATATTTTGTATATTTAGTTCAAACCTGTAATTAGTAAATTTATTTATTTAAAGGTAGTGCATTGGGAATAGATATCAGGCTAGCCTACTAAGTTTTAGTACTCACGCCTATAGTTCTTTTTCTGTTTTTATTGTTTATGTAGGTTACAGCTTGGGTGCGTTCGCCTTGAGTGACGTTTGGTCGTGAGTTAGTGAGTGACCCGCTAGGTCACCCGGTGATAGTGGTTGTCTCTTTCTGTTAGTTTTATTTTCTTTTGTTCTTGTTAGTTACTTTACATTGTTTATTTATTTCGCTCTGCTTTGTTTATTTTTCTGCTACTTTAATTATTTATTTTTATTGGGCGAAATCCTTCCCACATTCTCTCTATTGATGCCCTGGCGCTTGTCGCCAGCTCGGGTGGATCGGGAACGCCTCTCAGGTCATGTCGCGGACCGGCTCAGGTGAACGGTTTAGGGTTGACCCGCGTTGGTTCGTGACAGTATCTCTACTCAATAAACATTATCCATTGATAAAATCATATACCCAACTTTGTATATACTGTAATCATATATTCTCTGTATCCTAATTTTCCAAAAAATAATATCATATCAAGAGATTAAACCATAGAGAAACCATATATCCTTACAGAAATTAAGACTATCGTTAAAACCCAAATAGTATAAAATCACACAAAATCCATTATATACCATTATCCCAAAATGGTGGCGATATTCACTAAAAATATCATGAATCAATTATCAACACCAAAGCTACCAATACTATATATTTTACTTTTAAAAAAATAAACCCTATAGTATCTGAACATAAATCCTATGTTAAACCTAATATTTATCCATTCCTTAATCTTTTTTTCTTCAATAATTATAACTAAAAATAAAACATTTTCATAAAATCATTTTCTACGTTTATTGATACAATTTAATATATGCTTCCGAACAATTAAACAAATCATATTGAAAACAATCATTAAATGTTTCACATAATCCCCATATATTTTATAATATAAAATAATATTATTAATAAATTTTGTGAATTAATTAAAATATATAAGAGTATAGTGACTTAATATCATTTAATTTATCATCCTCTCAGCCTTACGTAAGTCATAAAAACTCACATTCCACAAAAAATTGAAATATAATAATATTATAAATAGTTTAAGTATTATCCTTTCTTTGGTTATAAGAAAATGTTGTTTCTATATATATATTATTCAGAGTATCATTTTTTTGATCATGTTTCATTAAAATACTACAACCAAAAACCTTATAATATTTTTAAAATTTTGAAATTGAAAACATCAGTCTGATGTTTTCTTCCTCTATTGCACATTCATGTTTATCATATAATTATTTTGGTTCTACATATTACTCTATTTTTTCAATCCTTACATTACCATATATATCATCCTATATGTATCTATAACCCAATTAGTTAACATCATACTCAAATCCTTAAAATTACTCCATTATAGATAATTTAAATTAAAAAAATATCCCCTAGGAGTGTGAAACTATGTGTACAATTATCCCTTTTTCATGCTCTAGGTGAAATTTTAGTTAATACAATGTTTACCATTTTTAGGTTTATTAAACCTAAGAACAATGTGTTAGAGCCTTCATATACTTATAGTATCTTTATTTGGAATTAAATTCAATGATAATCGGATAATCACTTCTTAAATCAATTCTTAATGTTGTTATCATTTATATAGACATATCCTTCAGACTTATCCGTAGAATTTTTAGTAATTTTCTCTTGTCATAATCCCTAAAACATTCAATATTACATCGACTAACCTAAAGGGAAAAATATATGTTACACATTATGAAAATACTTAACTTTTAACTCCGTAATGGAATTTTAATCCTTAACTAATAGTATTCTATACTCCAAATTTATCTACACTATGTTGTTATACAAACTGTGATAACGGAAAATTTAATCATCTAATAATATGAATTTAATAAATTATTTCATTATAACATATTCCCAAGACCATTTATTTTTAAAATTTAAAAACATAAGGGTAAATAATTATTATTAAAACAAATGTTATTTATATCAAATAATAACTTTTCCCACTATATAAGCAATTAATTAACCTACAAAAGTCATTAATATCTATGTGAAATTTTTTTATATGAGAAAATATTTTAAATATTTTATAACTTTTTTATCATTATAACTTGTGGAGATTGAAAGATAAAATAAGGGTTAACTCAAAAACTTGTTAAAGAAAACTTTTCAATCGAATGTAATAGTTATGTAATAATAATGGGAGGTAATATGGAAAAAGAGATAAATATCTAGAAAAAAGATATCATAGTATCATATGAATTTGGTAATTTCATCAATGTGTAAAAACAATCATATCATATATTTGAGTCTTATTTCTATATTATTTTGTTAGGGAGACAAGAAAATAGTTTCGAATATTATGATAAAATAAATTTTAAACTAATTATGATTTGGATACAACTATCTACACCTTCGGTCTTGGGCTACAACTCATGAACCTCTAATGGTATAGGCTATAAACTTTGTGCCATCTTGATCTCATGATATTTCAAACATTATAAATTATATTAGAGGGAGATATAAAACCTCACCCATAGTAAACCTTAAATATTGTTTCCATATGATATAAATCATTCATCATTTAAAATATATATCATGTAAATAAAAATTGTTTAACGAGATTTCAAAACATTATCAAATAAAATTATTTCAACAATTAGATTGGTTGAATCCAAAAACTCAACCACCAAAAGGATTTATTTTCTTATGGATTTTTTAGGGTGATTCATAAAATAAATCCCTCATAATGAAATATATTTTTATTTCAAAGATGAAAATGGAAAAAAATTCGTAAAATGTGTTTCTCTAATAAGTTTATTGACAATTAATTTTGATATTAAATTATCAGTCATTTTCAAAATACATTTTAAGATAAAATGAAAGTGAAAATATTAAGAAATTTTTACTTTAAAAGGAATCACCAAAAATGGATCCTTGAAAAGGAACTAAAGTAATGCTATGAAATGATGGTATTAAAAAAATACATATGATCATGGAATGTAAAAACCATTTGATATTTTGAAAGAAGCGTCATTGAAAACCTATATTGATAAAGGAGTAATAACGATTTATCTTGAAAATTGTAATGTGAAGTATGATATTCAAATTATTTAATATATAGTAGGACATTATTTATGGTGGTAAAGTATTTTTTATCATGTAAAATATAGATATCTTATATCAAATTTCACTAAATGATAATGTAAATGATTCAAAATATATAATATTCTTATTAAAAATGAATTCATTCATGTAAATAGATTTAAATCAAGACTAATTTTCCCAAGTGAGAAAAATGAGTGATTTTTCATAGGAATTGGGAAATTTAAATACATATATATCATATAAGAACTAAAATAATGAATAATCATATTAATAAAATAAATAAGTTTGAATTATCAAAAATTTAATTTGGAAAAAAAAGTTTCTAAAGTAAGAAAAATTGGAAAATGATTTGATGGGGTAATAATATAAATACAAAGAATTAAATAGAAACTACTGCATAATTCAATAATATCATAGAGTGTACCCATATTATATGAAACAAGTTCAATAAGAATAGGGATGACTAAATAAATGATAATTTTTTTAATAAATCACTATAACTTAAGTATTAGTCAAATGAAATCCCCATGAAAGAGTGGGATTTAAATTGAACATCAATTACAATGAATAATAATTAATTCATACTATAATATCTCAAATAGGTAGTATATATTCAATATTAATTTAATTGGATTCATAATAATAAACCTGTTTGAAATAGAGTTATTTGATATGTAAACACTTAAATTATATCTAGTTTTACACAATCACACTCTAGGATCCTCGTTTCATAGACTATTTCCTTTAAAATAGAGATAATCCTTAGAGTGAATTTATTTTGATAATAATATAACATCTGAAATGTGGATTGGAACGTTTAGGAGTGTGTTTCATAGATTCTTGGGAAGAACATGTAAGATGTGGTGTATGGTGAAGTGATGAGAGGATTTTTTCTTTGATAAGTGATAAGTTATGAAATTATAGATGAAATGGACCAAAAATTGATAAATAATGGATTTTAGAAGTGTTACGTTTTAGTAAGGCCTTATCCACACATTCCAACACATGTTGTAATCATGTTTTCAACTCATGTCCCTTATATTTTCAATTTTACCCTATGGATATGACAATGTTAACAAGTTTTTTTCTATGGTAACTTATCATTTATTACAAAATAATATAATGGACCATATTAGTAAAATTGGATCTAATAGTTCCAAATTTTAAATATATTTTATAATATTAATTTTCTAAAAGATATAACTATTCATTTCAAGATACTAATTGTATACTATAATAAAAAAAATGTTTGAAAAAATGTAACATGAGATCTAAAGTTTCAAATATAGGTTTCTAAATTAAAACACATAAATTATAAATTACAAATTCAATTGAAAAATAATTATTTAGTCTTACAAAAAATTCATGAATTTTACATCCATACTTATATATTAATAATTTCATAATATTCATGTTATCTGTAAAAATGGTACAATTATTTATTCACTAAAAACAAATAATTTTATAAAGAACCCAAAAAATAATCTTAAGAAATTATTTATATGATGAATCCAAGAATAATGTTAATTTTTTTCAAATTGAAATTAAAAAATTAAAATTTTAATCATTATATAAAAATATTAGGTATAATGAAAAAAATTATAATACATTTGTATTTTAGAATGTCAACCATTATAATTCATATTTATTTTTATTTACTAGTTAAATTATTATTAACCTATTATTATTATCAAATATACTTTATCAACATTAATAAAACGTTTTTGGTAATGAAAATGTATTTGGTAAAAAACAAATTTATAAAAACAAATTTATCATATTAGTTGTTTTTTATATTAGTTAAATTTCCTGGGTTTTAAAATAAAAAAATATGTTTCTTTATATAAATATTTCATAAAATAGTAACTCTTATTTGTTTCCATTAATTCAACAACACGTTTATAATGTTCATACATAAATATTTATACATTATCTAAATATTTACTATCCTCATTTTTTTTTGTGTTATGTATGGAATAAGCTATCAAATAAATTGACTTATTCAAATGTAGTCATATATAAAAATCTCAGGGTATTATAATCAAAAAAGCTAATTGGGATCTTTTGAAACATTGAAGAACCACCCATCCTCAAAAAACCTTAATAAATATGCATGGATTCTATATTTGGATAAAAAGTGAGAACAATAAGATGAATATAATATGAAAATAATAGATATAGATTGGTTAATATCAATAAAAAACACAATTAGTGATTCTATAAGCTTCTTTACCATGATAAAATTATTTTCTGGTGTCCCAGGTTCCCAGATGAAAAATATACTACATTATGTTCCTTTTTGTTGCTTCTGATCCTCCTATTCTTGGACAGCTGGTGCTTAGGATCCTTATATGTCAAGTGAGTATTGTGTTCATTTTCCATTCTCTTCCATTCATTCATAATAAATATTTCATGGGTTTTGAACATAATGGCCTTATCCATATACAAAATCAAGGTGAGGAGTTTTGGGGGTTACATATCACAATTTCTCATATTATGATTCATAATGAAAATGGAGAAACATCAAGAAAATTATCATAACATGAGATCAATGTAAAACTCATTGGGTACTGAAAATAAGATATATAAATTCTCAATGTAGCCAATCATCTTGACTACATGAGTCATGTCTGTCACACCATATCCAAGATTTCATGTTAAATGTACCTTATAAACATCATATCTATCTTACACCACCTTCTACAGTTAAAGAACATGTAGGTGATACATTACTATATTCACATATATTTTCATATGTAGCATATTATTCTCACTAGAGTGGATGATATCATGACACACTAGATATCTAGTTCACCATGAAACGGTTTTCATAAAGAGAGAATTTATCCACACTTTTCTCCGAATAAGGTGATTTAGGAACATGGGACTCCATTATATAAAATTTCCACTCGAAGCATGGTAAAAATATTCATATACCACTCATGGAAATAGTCACTAGTAAATAGAATCTTTTTTGTAAAATTTGAATCAGTATAATAAATTCAAATTTTAATTTCTTTCAAATTTATAAAATTATGAAAATAAATTTTTTTAACATTATATAGACTTTAAAAATATGTGATGTTATAAATTTTGTTTTTTATTCACCAAAATTTTTATCAATTCATAATATCCCTCAACTGTGTATTTTTATTATTCAATCATGTGGATTTTCTCATGGAAATGATCTATATTTCCCTTCTTATAACCCATATAGGGGCCTAAAATTTTCTTAAAAGTAAATTATGTATGAGGGTTATTCTAGTGGAATTAACTCATATCTCCCTGATCCATTGACTAGACAACCCAATCCTGAAATCCTGGTCTTGGATTTCCTCAAACAATTTAAACCAATTTCACCATGTTATGTGGATGTGATCAACCATGGATACAAACTAGGTCAAGTCAACCCAATACAATTATTAAACAAACCATTAATTGAATATTCCCCAATGCAGGTTGGTGTATCAAATTGAACTCTTATTTAATTATAAATATATTAATGTTTGTATTGACTAAATTAATATCTTTCAATGAGGGATTTTATAATTATTCATAGTGATTTATTATTTTCTTATTTCACATGCTTACTAAAATTATGGTGATTTTACATAAGTGATTAACGATAAAATAATTAACATATAAAAGAATTTTATTTAGTTATAACATGAATTCATGTTAATTCATTAATTCAGGTGATCATTATAAATTATATATAATAATTACAAATGTACATGATATAAATGAAATAAATTTATGTGGTATGATTATGATATTTTTAATGGTTGGTTTGTTGGGTAGATAAAAAATTGACCTTTAACCCTGGTGGTGTAACTCCTAGAATAATATATTGTATGAGTTGCAGAAATAAATTTAATACCCTCATATTTTATATGTATTCCTTTGAAATAAATTTGATGTATAAAATGTATTTCTTTAAACAATGGCCTGAGTCTAAATAAACCACGATATATTATAGCCTTGTTAGCCTTAGTATTAAATTTGAATGTAAGAATAAGATTGAAAAAATAATTAAATACATATACAAATTCTTTAATTATTTAATATTACTTAATCAATTCATAATAAATCATCGTTACACAATGAATAAAATCATTTCATGATTAGTGGACAAATTTTTCAAAGGAATTTTTTTATGTAAGATTTATGAATTTTTAAATAAAAACATAATGATAACTGTTGAATAATTATTTTAAATGAAATATATTTATAATATCATAATATTAATTCATAATTTAGTAATATAATGGTTAAAAATGACAATAAAATAATTTTAATGTAGAAATAATAATTATTTTTCAGAAAATTGTTCACATATGTGCAATGTGTTGTTAACATAAAAAATTGAATTAAAAAATTCTTATTTTTAATGTTAAAAAAATTGGTATATTATATATCAGAAAAAATATTTTTACATTCATCTAAATTTTTTTAATATGCACTGAATGAAAGTAAACTCGGTTTTTTGTTTAAAGAAAATCTTTTTTAAAAAATGGGTTTTGAAATTTCTTGTATGTTTAATTTAAAATAAATATATTTTCATTATAGAAAAATAATTTCATAAATTTTATTCCATATTTTAGATCATAGTTTATATATATCATAATCATTCTCATTTTTTTCATAATGAATATTAAAAACTATATTATGTTATCTATTATTTTTTTCATTTTTTCTACATTCAAATGAATGAGTCCTTATATTATTTAAATATTTTAAGTAATTTATTGGATGTCCCTCCACAAACATATAAATGGTCACCTCTTCCCCTACATTATTCACAGAAATGAATCTATATATATTAGAAACTACCCAAAAAACCATACTAGATACCTTAAATTAATTATTTATCTTCTGGTCTTACCCTAAGACCTTCCTACAATGGATTACGGTGTTAGAAAAATAAGGTTTCGCAAAGAAGAGGTAATCATTTTACCCAAATCCTTCAATGTTTAATAATCCCTATCCATACTAAAAAAATATTATATATATCCGAACATACGAACTCACATATAATCATTATAATTATATGTCATTACGATTATTTTAGAACCATTTCCCACCTTCTTTCCATAAAATCATAAAGGAAGGTATTGCTCAGGCGTATGTGTGGACTACAGCCTCCATGAAGTGATATGATTCATTTTCCATCACCATATTTCATAAATGGTTATTATGATTTATTTAAGGTTTATATAGAATTTTTATAGAATAATTATTCTTCTAAATTATAAGCTATTATATATCATTTACCTTCCCATTCGAAGGAAAACGATAATATCACTCTTGTGTATATGTGGCATACCCCCTCCATGAATCAATGTGATTCATTTTTCAGCACCTCTTTATTAGAATGATTAAAAAAGTTTTCATAATTATTAAATACAATAGTTATGAATTTATTATTATTTTATAAATTATAGAACATGGAGGAAACTAAATGTACCATTAACTCTCAAATCAAAAACAATCACAAAAAATGAAGTAGTTCACAACTAAAATGATTTTGATAATGAAAGTTAGGTAAAAAAGGGTAATAAAATTTTATGACACGAACATGTATGGTTTTAAAGATATAAATATTGTTCTTTTATTTAATTATAAAAAATTTAAATTTCATACAAATGTAATTTAAATCACTTAAGAAGCAATTTGGTCCTAAGGTAAGGTTTTCACGTGAAACCTTTATTTGAATGAGAAATTTTCTATATTCAAAAATTATTTTTTACATGTGGTTTATAAAGATCCCCATTTATATTTTATATAATGACTATATTTATACTCATTTTATTTAATTTTTAATTTTATGTTACTTATTTTATGGGGTTTATAATCGAAAATATACCATTGTGGTAAGGGTTTTGGATTAAAATTCCACATTATACAAGGATAATTTATCATCTAATTTTGTTTGATAAAATTTTATGATTTGTCTCTCAAATATAATTTTTTTATTATCCACTCTTTATTTCTATAAATTACATTTTTTTCTTCACATTTTCTTCTTTTTATGTAATAAATGTTCTGAATGTTTTTTTCAAGTAAAGCTAACATTGTTTAATTTTGGGTCAGGAATAATGTTTTTCCAAGATATATATTTTATTTAAAATTATTTTCTGTTTTTTTTATATTTTTTATTAAATATATTTTTACCAATGTTTTTATTTCTATAAAATTTTTAAAATCAATATTCTTTTTGTTTTCTATATGAGGTACATTTGACCAAAGGTGTGAACTAAATATTTATTCTAACATATACCACACACACAAAAATTATTCTCTTATAACAACAACTTTGGGTATTGCATACTTTATAGGTTTTTATGATTATTTTAAAAGATTATGTATTTCCTAAAAAAGTAAAAAAATAGACTATATATTAGTGATTTAAATATTAAAATGGTATTTTCCTCAATAAAGGTTCTTATGACATCTTTGACAATATCTATTGATGTCAATTATGTTTCATAGGGGATATAGTACAATGGCCTCATCATTATTCTTTCACTACATTTTAATTTATTATTATAATGGAATCTTGATAAAACCCACTTTCTATTCTATATGTCATGATATGATGAAATGATTGATTTTTTAAGATCATGTCAAAAAAATATTAATGGATTATGATAATTTGATGGGTTAATAACTTTTATACCTATAATTAATAATTTAATTATTAATGTTTATGATATTTATAGGTAAACAAGATGTTATCCTAATCCTAATATAGGGTACACAAGAGGTTATCCCAATCCTGAAATATAGTATATGGGACGTTTTCCCAAGCATGAAAGAGGGTATAAAAGAGGTTATCCCAATCCTAAAAAGGGTACACAGGTTTTTAGTCCCACACTGACATATGATGAATGTATTTATAAATATCATGGACAATGGTTTTTGATTATTATGATTAGGCCACACCTGTTATGCTAGTATCTTTGTCAAGTATTTATGCTTATGATATGATCTGATGGGCCATGATCTTTGATTCTATTATAATACCAATATTTTGAACTACCATATCCTTATTCCATGATTATTATCAATAAATTGTAAGGTATTATTTTCAAATGATAAACTCACATTCTCAAACACTTACGCTAGTATTGTACTTATATTTGATCATTGATAGTTATCCCAGATGATTAACCTTACAGAGCTTATGAGGTCACCCATGTTTATGAGTCTTTTCCATAGGCTATGAGGAAAGGTGTCATGTAGATTATGACTGAGAAGTGTAATGTGTGACATAAGATTTATGGGATACTTTAAATATCATTCATTAAATAAATTATTTGTGTATCTATTATCCAAATACATTAAAACCATACTGTTCTTGGGTATGTATTAATATGAGATGTTTGGAATATTCCACTAAAATTATGTAAGATTTATATATTTGATTCTTTTATTGATAATGTTGGTATCAGAGAAGGGTTAAATTATTTGTTTAGATTATGATTATAAATATTATTTTGGAACACTTATGATGAGTCTAAGTATAATAAAACAATCTAAGTAATGTAAATAAAGTAGTATAGTTTTCCTTGAAAATGTATCATTTTTTGGATACAACGAATTGGATGTATTTTATTCATAGATACACATTGGAGTAAAACCTCTAAAAGGGGTATATTATATATTTACCCAATCACTATTAGTGCCCCGATGAGTGGGAATAATACTACACCCCTAGCCAGATTCACATGAGGGATATTTATGGGTTAATTAATATTTACTATAGGAAACATAGTAAATGATTTTGAGTAGATAATGACCATGTATTACCTTGGTTGTACCTAGGGTATTATATGTTGAAAACCAATTATACATATTTGGACATCCTATGAATGGGTTTTCATGATTATATGATTTCTCACTGTGAATATTGTTTCCAAAACTATAATTTTTTATATTATCCAATGGATACAACTAAGATGAATCATGTTAACATTTAATGTGAAAATAAATATAATGATTTTCCACCTAATAAATGAAAATTTATAGGATCTAATATGAAATAAAGTTTTATTCTTATAAATGTTTATCAGGATATGAATCATGCTGATCATTTCTATAAGAAAATTAAGTAAGGAAATACTATTGATTTCGTCATGTTTTAATATTCACCTTCTATTATGAGGTCTATTGGTCCACGTATTGGGAGTATTGGATTAGAAATAAAGAAAATATATTTTTCATTCTATAGTTCATTGAGTTTGAAAATTTTATATTTGGTTTCTATAATTTAAAGTAAAAGAAGATCAATTGTGGACTCTTATCTGGAAATAAGGAAACATGAATTAATTGACTCTATGTTCTGGTATTAGTTAATTTGGCTACTTATTAATAATTATGTTACTCATATTCTTCTTACATAAATTTATAAGTAATTACATGAGAAAATTCATAAGGATGGTGAATAAATTAGTATTTATGAAGACAATTTTACAGTAATTATAATGTACACTTCTAGTACTAACAATAAACATGAATGTAATACTTCTCAACTATTTAGTATCTTAAAACCAAGTCTCCATGTTTTATTAACCATAAAATACATCATCATCTATTAATAAATTGTTTGATGTGGTCTCAAGGTAGAAATTTAAATCAAATTACCACTTTAATTTAATGGTTTCGGTAAGATATGTAAGATGGAATTAAAAATAAATTCTAATAATAAATTCAATGTAGGTTAGAAGATGATTCATCCTTTATTATAGAAGTACACAAACAAACATAATGGAAATTTTCATAAAGGGGATATTGGACTATTTAAGTGTGAAAACAAACATCATAGGGTAATAGAATTATAATGGGATGGGAAGAAGTGATATAATTTTGTAAATGGATAGGAAGCTCCATAGAATTCACTATCCACACACCATTGTTAAAATGTATGTATTTAAAGAATTATGAAAACAAATTCTTGAATTTGAGGTTCAATAGAGATGATCTACATCAAGAAACTCTCAATCCAAGGGAAAATAAATTTTTTATTTGATCAGTATTGCTGATGTGGGTTTTGAGAATGATGTAGTGAAATTTCCACCTATAATATAATCTAGAATAACTAATTTTTTCTTTTTTTGGGTTCTCCATGATCTTTTATATCAGAATAATTATTTTAGGGTATCAAATTACCACCTCAATGATTAAATGTTGAATGATTTTTGAAAATTATTTTTAGTATGATGATCACATAACAACTCAATGATTCTTCTCTGATTTATTTATTTTGAAATTTGATTATTATAAATAATTTTATTCCCCTAAAAATTTAATTTTATATGATTTTTATAATAAATTGGATCACCCAATATATATCTTATATCAATTTTCTAGTAATGTAATTAAAATATCATATTTTTCATTACCTTGTGATTATTTTTCAATATCATGATCAATAAAAACATATAATTGAAATTACATAAATGTTATAGGTTTTGATTTGTATTCGTAATGGGTATTTATATAATATGTTTTTAGAGATACTCAAAATCAAATATATTTTTTTTATTGGTGTTTGTTTCAGAATAGTTTCCTAGTGTTCCTTATAATTTTGAAGTTGATATTATAGAACGTGTAATTGTCTCTACACATTTTACAAACACTCTATATACAATTGTATTGATTATGTTATATGAATTAAATTTTTAAATTCAGTATATATATTATAAGGGATTCATTCAGTCAAGAGTGTCACTGTGTGGTGCATTAATTTTTTTCAATATAAAATTTTGTTCAATGTAATTTTAATTGATTATCTTTAAAATAACAAAATCAAGATCAATAATAAGTATATATTACCCCATATTTATGTTTTATTTGATCAAATATGAGAAGTTCAATACTTTTCAATGATTTACCTTGATTCCAAATACTATAAATTGAGAGTAAAAATTTAATACATAACTAGGATGACATTATTTATAAGGTTTGGTAACTAAAAATTTATAGTGATTGAGATCCAATATTTTATTATATTAGTCGAATATTATTGTTTCATTGTGAATAATTTATAAAGGATATCTAATCCACTAGAAGGGAGTTTTGATTCATTAAGATATTGAATTTAATGAAAATATAATGGAGATGCGGAGAAGGATAGTCAATGAACCTGTAATCGCACTACAGTATTGTTGAGAAGGGTTTCTAATTTATAGGAATGTCTCTAAGAAGGTACTATAAAGTTTCCTTAAATACAATTAAATGGTGATTTATTATGCCACTCATCGATTAAAAGTTAATGTAAATAATATCCTGAAACATGATGTGGCCTTATCATTGGTAATATTTTCATTGAAGATATAGAGGAATGATTTTTATATAGAAAATTGTGACATATATAGTAGTGATAAAATATTAAAATATATTTTCACCCAATAAATTGTTGAATATATATTAAAGTATATGGTTGTAATTAATAAAATATTAGGATTGATCAATACACTACCATCATAGGAAGGTGTAAAAGTCGGATGATTCTTTATGATTCAAAAGATCATGCTAGTTTATTAGCATTGTATATTAAAAATGATATAATATTTAAATATTTACAAACTATATACCATGAAATATTGAAGGATGAGGAGAAATATTTTCTTACACAAATGGTTATTCTACCATCTATCCAATTGTACATTAAAGAGTTACCTATGTAAGAAATAGGGACATAAAAGAAGGTGATAAATCTTGATGAATTAAAAATAAATTATGATTGAATGTTTAGGAACTAATTATGTGTCACTTAAATACTAGACATAAGGAGTGATCTTTTATAATAAGATCATAGTTTATCAATCTCTATTCATCTTGTGTGTATGAAGACGTAAAAATATCTGATAGGGAATTTATAGTGGGAAAACATGAAGAAAGATATTATAGACTATGGATCTCAGTGTATAGTATTCCAATAATTTGCGTCATAGAAATAAAAATCTAATGGGATGTCACAACCAATACCCATACCTATAGAGAAACGGTAAAAAAAATCACCATGTATCTCATTTCTGGACTACCTTAGGAGACCAGAGTTAATTATGATGTTTAGGTATTAGTCTTTCACTTTATGAATTTAGAACAATTTCACTATTATCAGAGAATATTTAACTCTTGATCAATTTTCCAAGATATACGTTAATTATGTGGTATTGTGGCATTTGGTACTAGATTGTTTTATATCAAATTGAGAACTAAGGTTTACTTTTATTTTTTGGTTAACCCTTCAATAATATCTGTATATGGAGTTCTTTTAAGTACTACTTATTTTCCTCAGATATATGGTCTGTCTAAGAGGATCATTAAAACCCTATAGGATATGTTAAGATCTAATTCTCTTGAATTAAAAGGTTTTTGGGATCAAAACCATCCTATTGTTAATTTTTTTATAAAAATAACTTCCACTCAATCATTAAAATGAAACCTTATAAAGCCCATTATAGAAATAAGTGATAATATATACCATTTTGCGATGAATTTAGACACAAAAGCTTGTTTGACCTAATATATCTACGAAAATTGAAGTGATGGTTATATCCATTTAGGAGAACATCAAGGAAGCTTTGGGTTGACTAAAGAGTTATACTAATAATCACTGATGAGATCTGGATTTCAAAGTCAATGAAAAATTAATCCTATAAATTTCTACATGGAATAAGGTTATGAGATTTATAAATAAGGGAAATATGATCCTTAGGTATATTTTCCTATTTATTATTCTAGATCAAGTAGGACGGTATATTATCTCATGGTGTTTCTCAAGAACCTCTCCCAAGTGCATGATATCTTCTATAAATCTATTTTGAGGAAGTATATACATAATCCTTCACATGTAAGAAAATATAAGTATATTTTTTCTTAATGATCCATATTATGAGGAATAATTGGTGTTTATTTTAGATCTTGGGGATAAATTGTCAATGAAAAATACTAGTCACCTAGTCAAATTTCTGTGAAGAAACAAATAATTTGGTGAAATTATGTGGGAACTAAAGGATGTGGTGAGGTAGAAGTATCCTCAATTATTTCACACAGTGTGATATTATTATAAGGATAAATTTATTTTAATGGGGTAAAATGCAAAACAGCGATTTTTTTTTGAATTCATTAAAAATTAATTTGATGTATTCACTTGATTGCTTTATGTTCAGTACTGAGTCTAAATAAACCACGTTATAATATGTCTGTTATCACCATGTTATTTTATATAGGTTTTTAAAATTATTAACCAAATTATAAAATAAATATATTTTTTTACTTAATTAATATTTATTAATCAATTCCTAATAAATTATTTCTAAATTTTTTATAAACCATAAGATGATTAAACCACCAGTTTATCTGATGAAATGATTTTCTCTAGGTGTTGTGAATTTTTATATAATAAATACAGTTAGATATAATTAAAAATTTATTTTAAGTAATTTTAGGGATAATTCATCATTAACCAATAAATAATTAGTTATCCAATGGTTAGGAGTGAGGAATAATTTATATGAATGCAAAAAAGTTTTATTTGTTTTAAAATTTCAGGTATATGCGCGATGTGATTTCAACTTAATAAATTAATCGTTTTCAATTATTAATTTAACTGAAAATATTATATTATATATATAATATATAATTCCACAATTACTCTAATAGTTTTAAATTTTCATGGAATTAATGTAAACTCATTTTATGCTAAAAATTAGTTTCTAAAAAATTGTATGCATGGTGTTTTGGGAATTTATTTTAAAAATAATTTAAGAAATATATAAAAATTGAATTTTATAATATTGATTATATATTTTCAATAATAATTTTAAAATTTATTAATGACTCTACTATCATTTTTTCCATAAAAAATAGTAAAAATAGTAAAAAAAATATGTTAACAATGTGATAGTTTAAATGGGATTTTGAAGGGTTAAATTAATAGATAAGGGAAACTATTCGAATTAAAATTGTAAAATTATTATTCTATCACGATTTTTGAAACCTATATTATCATATATATTAATTATTTTAAATAATGTTCGACCTTCACATGAATGTGACGTTATATTATAGAAAAAGTTTATGTAATTACATGTGGTATCCTCTCCTCAATTATAAAAGGGAACCTCTTCATCTTTATTATTAAAAATATTTGATCAATCTGTCTTAGTAATGAAAATCTCAAAACATTATTATATTCCTCCCCATAATTCATCATCTTAATTTCAAACCCAAATATGATCCCAATAAGGGTCATTTTTTGAGCCAACATGGTTTCCTAAAAAATGGGAAATCAATTTACATGACTCATTCAATGTTTTTATCATATTATACATCCTATAAATTTTTTGTATCCATACTAAAATAATAAATATTGTATAATAAATATATATATATATTATAATCATAGTAAAATCATTTTAAAAATCCTTTTCATTGAATGGGAAATAAAATTAACGCTCATTAGTACGTGCGGACTACCACCTCCACGAAGTGAAGTGATTCAATTTTCATGAACACAATATATAAATGATTAATAAATTTTTTTTAATGATTAAATATTTTTATTATGACATTGTTAAGACTATATAAAATATGGAACAATTATCAAAGTGTAATGATCATAAATTTCAAACCAAAACCTACAAGAAAAATAAATAAGATAATACCTGAAATAGTGATGCTATTGAAATTTTATTAATGATTGGGTGATGATATGTTATAAGTAAACAATTTAGCATATTACAAGTATGAATATGGTTATATTCTAGATTTATAAAAAAATCAAATTTATTATAGTGTATTTTAACATCACATACAAATTATGTCTTGCATGAGGTAAGGGTTTCTCGTCTCACATTAATTTTTGTGAGAAATAATTCATATTCACCCCATATTTCATTATTGTTGGGTATATACTTTAACATTTATTTTTAAGGTCATGAATATAATTAAAATCATGGTGTTTATTGTTTCATTATATGTTATTTCTTTCATGGAATTCACGAATAAAATATTACCATTTTGGTAAGGGTTTTATCTTACAATCACATGTTCAACTAGTGTTTCATATACACAGATTTATGATTATTAATTGATATGATATATCTCTAAAAAATAATATATTTTTTATTTTACTCTATTTATTTTTTTTAAATTACATGTTTTAATTTAATTTTCCTATATATAAGTTCTCAAATGTTCGAAATTATGTTTTTAAGGAAAACAGAGTCTTTTTTTCAGTAGGGAATTTTTTCTTCCAGGTCCATATTTTCTATAAAAAAAATAAATTAATGGTGTTAATATTCCCCAATTATTTATCAATGTAAATTTCACTCATTTTTTACATTATATTCAATAATTAAAAATAATCATCTTTTCATTCTCTAAATGAGGTTATTTTTAATAAAGGTGTTATGGTAATAGTTGTTTTAATGTATACCGCACGAACATAGTTTGGAACCATCATTACTAATATTTAGTTTCAAGATTTCATTATATGTTTCAATCGTTATTTCAGAAAAATAATTCTCTAATAATCTATAAATTTTTATTTTATATGTAAGTGATTCCAAAATAAAAATTGAATTTTCTTCAAGAAATATTCTAGTGATCTTTTAATGGTTTTTGATCTATAACAACATTTTTTATGATACTTATTATTAAATAGGGATATTATACAATGATATATTCTTATTATTTCTCTCTATAGTTACTTATTTAATGATGAAATCATGATGAAACCTTTTTTCCTTTCCACACGTTATTCTATGATGAAATTATAGATGTTTTTATGATATTATGGAATAAATATGGATGGATTATAACAATGTAATGGGTGGTTTTGTTATATTACACCAATTAGATAGTAAATTTTTTATTATTATAAGATCACTGGTTATAGAGGAGATTTTTTCAATCATAAAATAAGGTACACAAGGAGTTATCACAAACCCAAAATAGGGTACATGAGAGGTTATCTAACACCCAAAACGAGAGTACACTAGAGGTTATACAAACACTAAAAAGGGTACATGGGTTGTTATCCCAAGACCAATATGTGATGAATTTCTTGGAAGATTCCCTTGAATTTTTTTATATTTTTATAACTATGCTATAAAAATTTACCTATATCTATGTCATTTTCTAATTATTGTGATATAATCGCATTGCCCATCATATTTGATTCTTCTATGGTTCATATCTTATGAATTTAAGAAGACTTATGAAATGATTATGATCTATTAATTTTTGGGTGTGATTCTAAAATTTTAATATCATATTCTAATATTCTTAAGCTCATGTTGTACGTAAATATGATCATCTATTGGCATCTACAATTTTTACCTTTACTATGTATCAAATCACACCCTATATTATGTTTCCATTCCCTAGTAAAGGTAGAAATGTTCTATGCATATTATGGCAATGTAGTAGACTATGTGATAAGAATGTTGTGAGAGATGTTGTTGATATTTCTATAAATAATATGTCATTATATCTAATCTCTAATGAAATAAATACATTATAATAATTAGGAATGCATTATTATTATATTCATTAAATATTATTCTAAAATGACACAATATTTTCATATGTAATGTATGGGTTTCCTCATTCAACAAATAATCCTATATATCATCTATGTTGGTCTCATATAACCTCCATTCCTGAATAGACTCGACTCACCTAGAGGATCTATCCTTTACATATTCTTTACATAAATGTATGTGAGGGGAACCATGAGTATGAGATTATATAATAAAAAACACAAACATGAAGTCCCTTATATAACAAGTAGAGGTCATGATGAATTGGATATAATTTTCTTTTAATAATTATTAATAAAAAAATCATGAACTGATAATTAAAAAAATAAATTCAACAGATGCATGGGTTTTTCAAGCTCATGATCATCCACCCATGAAACAATTATTCATAAATTGGGATAGAATTCACTTATATATACTATTTATTAAGATGAATTTCTCTAATTAAAAAATTAGTTGTCTTATTAATTATGTAATTCATCTATTTTAATTTTACATATAATCTATCCAATAAATACCCATATTACATAATCATAAACCAATTAAAATAAATTAATTTGATTTAAAATTAAATGAACATATAGTGTGTATTAGCATTTTATAAGATATGTGTTTTTTGGTTACATACAAGGAATTTACCAGTTATAACACGCTCAAGGTTTTTATGTTTCTCATAGATGGTGTGGAAAACTATAAGACATAGCGAGTGTTACAATATAGCCAGAACTCAAAATTAATTTCGTAAATTATATCAAACAAGTGTCACAAGTATTGTAACCAAGATGCACATCATGTAGTGTGGTTTAATTCTTCTACTAATATTTTCTCAACATATTTTGACCCACACAACTCAGCTATGATGTTGTGTGCTTAAAAAGAGAATGCATGAAATACACAACGTGTACAAGGGAAATATAGCATGTAATCCTCTTCGGTTAATCTCACACGTTATGCCTTGGTAATTATAATGTATTTTGTGTAAGATAAAAAATATTAAATTATGTGTATTATAGATACAAATTTTGATATTATATATGACTCTTGATATATTTTTTAATATCCCCAATATGTCCTATAATACATGCACGATGCATATTTGGCCAGGTGGTTTCAATGAATTTCAGTGGAGGACCATGTGGGTTTACACAACATGTACCCCAACTACACGTTGTAATACCAAACGCAATTAATATACTATGTAAAATGACACCAAAAAAATATACTAAAATTCTCATGATACATCTGGGTGTGGTTGACTGCAATACATATCTCGTTCTTTCTAATTGTGTGTTTTGTAACCAAGAACTCTAGCCAGAATCCCCAGCACCTCTGAATAATTTTAAGGTTATTACCGATATTTCCAACATATTTTATTGATAATGTGAATTTGAATAAACATTTATTGTCTAATTTAGGATTAATTATGGAAATAAAATTATATAAAAACTAAAATAAAATTTATATATTGATCAAATATTAATAAATTGTAATAAATTAAAATGTGACCACTCTGATAACCTATCAAGGTTTTAGGGTGTAGAATAAGAAGTTAGTCACATGAATAATAATTGGTTTTAATCAAATTCATAAAATTAATCCTAAAAAATAAATGAAAATCAGACTTAAAATCTGTGAATATATTATAATAACATAAATAATATAATTAATTTATATTGATAATGAATTACTTTATTTGTAATTATTTCTTCATTATTGAATCTATTAACCACTTACTTCTATAATTTCATTATAACTAATGATTAAAAGGTATAATACCTCTAGAGGTGATCCAAATATACTACCTGAACCTTGAGAAGTTGTCATAGAAATATCCAGGTACAAGAACAGTTGATTCTAATGTTTTCTTCCTTTATCATTGATCACAATAAGAATCCATTTTAATCTTACAGAATTCTATCATGTTCACTTAGAGACGTGGTAATGAGGAAAGGGATTAGGGACCTCTATATTATATAGTGTTATTTAATATTATCTCTCTAGGTTGAGAGAATTTCCAAGAGGGTATTTGTGGCCACAATGTTTTCTTTCTTCTGACACACCATAGAATACGATAGAATAATCAATTTATTGTGCTAGGTGAGGAATTGAAAATTGTACACATGCCCTTAACAAAATGTTAATTCTTTAATGAAGCACATGTCTAAAAATAATAATAATATTATTACTTCATTTAAATTTTCAACACTCATGTATAATATAAATATAATTTTCTTAACAAATTAATTAATAAATATTTAAACGATATTTATTAAATCATTTACAAGTGTCCCATAACTTGTCAAGAATTTTTTCATTGGTGTTTATAAAATATATAATTATCTGTAATTATTTATGTAAAAAATATAAAATAATTACTTATTCTATAAATAAATAAATTTTATATCCACTAAGCTGTAGAATAAATATTTAATTAGTATTTTTTATACATATTTATTCTATAAATAACTTGTTACTAAATATATACACTCAACATAACCTGGATAAATATTAATTATAAAAAATGTATAAAAATATAATATTCCAATTTTAAATTCATATATATATTAACTATGGTTTAGATACACATATTATGTGATCCACTATACCACTTTCCTAGTGGCATTAGAAAAACTCACCTAAAGTCCTATATTAGCATAAAAAACATATCTTGGATTCTATATAGAAGGAATTAAAATGTATTTACACCAAAATCCTCCAATGAAAACTCCTTATATAATATAATTTCTATCTAAAATTATCTCAACAATAGGTATGAATCTCATGTTTCATTAATATAAACCACTGATGTAATCTTATTAATATTTATGAAATAAACTTGTAGATACAAATGTCATGGAAATAGACATAATAATACAGTTTAATTCCAATCAAATGGAAAAATATATACACATACATTAACTTTGAAGAGAAAATTACAATATTAAAATTTTCAATAAGGTCATATCACCCGTTATGCACCCCAAATATCTTACTTTACCACGAATATATATCACAATTATTTTCACAGATACATCAATGTATGGAAGTCAAGATATGAATTAACTGTAATCTCAATAATAAGGCTTAATAAAAACATCCATGTATAGTAATATCCAATGAAACATGTATCATATGTATTTACTACTAGTGGATATATTCTTAGAACATCCTTTCATTGATATTATAATGGTGAAAATAATGATAATATGTCACAATATCTTATAATCCCTACCTCTTATAGTCTTTATCATTTGGGTTTTTATCATATAGAGATAAAAATGTACATAATTATATTTTCATATGAAAACAAGGTTCTTATCAGAGTATAAAACTGGTATAGAATTTATAGAGACACGTACCTTAAATACATTTTCACATTCAATGTTATGTAAAAAAAATTAGAATGTGGTAAAAACATTATTAATATTTAAAAACATGAATATATAAGTAATAATAAAGTAA
Organism: Viscum album; assembly: GCA_963277665.1. Taxonomy (NCBI): domain Eukaryota; kingdom Viridiplantae; phylum Streptophyta; class Magnoliopsida; order Santalales; family Viscaceae; genus Viscum; species Viscum album. The sequence continues at coordinate 1,353,578,382 of OY728158.1, read as the reverse complement.
AAAATTAGTGGGTTCTAGTGAACCAATTCCAATTAATATTTCCACCAATAAATGCATCATATTTTAATAAATATCTCAATTGAAATTGTGAAAACCATGAAAAATAATATTGTAACAATGGGAACTAGAAGTTATCAGAAGATTGGGGTTTATAAATCACCAGTCTCAATTATATCACAAGATCTAACCGATCCCTATTTCAATTTTACCATGTTCCAAATATTCATATAAACGATAAGTTTATCCAATACCATTTTGGGATGCCCTATCATGGGACCACTCATCATTGTCCATTATGGAGCTACCACATGGCCTTAAGAATACCTCCTCATATTCCTAGGGCAATTAACTAGTGTTGAGGACATAGACAACTAGTTAGGAAGAAAATTCCCTTTGATAAGAGAAAAATGTAGTGTAAATAAGTAAAATCATTCACATAAGACAATAAGAGTACCCATAAACATTAATATAAAAGTGATATAAAAAATGAACCATGTAGTAGAATATAACCCATGTATCACCAATTTAGATAATAAAATATATAAAATAAGTAAAATAAAAAAACAATATGAGGTAATATATCCATCCATGATCTATACAAATGATATATTAAATATCTTGTTGATCTACTCCATTATGATCGACTACACATTTTTTTATCTGGCCTATAAAGAAGATATAAGGTCTACTCCCATACTTGAGATTAAAATTAAGGGTTCAGAAAATAGAATATGATTTTTATCTCACCCAATAAACTTAACATTAACTATCATAAATTTTTATTCACATATATATATATATATATATATATATACTAGGACATTGGGACATGATATACGAACTATTCCACCATTAAACCAGATCAAACCTACTATATCCTATACCAAAAATTAATGGTCTCATTCAATTCCTACTGACCAATACTTGAACACTATGGGTATGGTTTTTTAAAGTCTTCCAACCCATACAATAATTCCCAGCATAGGGTTTCTTACCATGTCTCAACTTTTAGACTCCCTCTCTCAGGGTTAGGTCCCAGCACCATATCATAGAGTGGCATTCCCACTCAAACTGGTCTTACCAACATCTTCTCACATAAGATGAGGTCATTATCCAAAACACTACCTTACCACCCATGTTATGGCCTTATATAACACATAAAACCCCTTACAGTCACATGGAATGTGGTTGACCATACCTTTTTCACATAGGATTTTCCAAACAACCTGACAACTAGAATTTCACTCTGGGTACAGTCTCACAAGAAAAACCAAAACATTACCTTCTTACTCATGATAGGGGCCTATTAACATATTCGCACACCTATTAATTTCATTATCCTAACCACTACATAATCCCCCATGGTATGGTATGATGTCACATCACAAATTAACCTTTAACTTGTCACTCATGGTTATGATCATCTAATAATTTCCCAATCAGGTTGATCGTAGACCTCGTGACCCACCATCTCCCATAAAATGGTATTCCACTAATAATATTCACATGGTTTATTATATGCATGAAAATTTTAATATACCATGTTTACCATCTCAAAATCCCAATATGTCATCACTAGAGTACTACTCACTCAATATATTTCCCCACATCTCAAACACATCTCTTCATCTTTCTAGACTCCCAGGGCAATATCATTAAGATAGTCTCTATCTCACATACACCACATGGAAAAACTATAAAATTTCTCCAATCATCCATAGAGGATGCTAATGTGTTATATCAAAGTAACATAGACTCTACTCATTAGCACAATGTTTCATGCATCGCCAAATGGCGATCACACATCTTGCAGTATCTACCCAACCAAGTTATCGATAAGCCAATAAAATCCTCTTCTAGATCTCACATCACAGCTTAGAACCACTAACTATGGACAATAATTCAACATTATTTTATGTTATATTGTTGTTTAAATAAACAAAATATTCTATATCATACACCACATGCAACATCAATTGTAAAATAACGATTAAATAAGATTAATTTTATATGGAATACTTGTTTGTTTGGTGAGTATGAATAGGAATAACAACATTATAAAGTACTTGTAAGAGCATTTTTATTAATAAAAATAAATAATTCAAACAAAAAAATAATTTTCGTCTAATTATTATTCATTTGTAAATAATATTTTTAAATTCAGTTTCTGCTTTAAAATCATATTTTATTCTAAACATATTTTTTAACTGTTTAATGCATAAGAAATTAAATATAATTTCTATTAATTTTAAAAAATATATTTTATAAAATTATCATTATTTTTTAAAAATTCATTTAAAAATTATTTAATCAATAATTGTTTTAATTTTTCTATAAATATTGATTTTATTGAATAGTGAAAATACATATTTTTGTGAAAACATTCATTTATTTTCACATTTTATAAGAATCTAATTTATTTTCAATTTTAATTAAAGTCACATAAAAATAATTTTATTAACTGTAATACAACTATGACATTTTAATTAAATATTACACTTTGTTTTGGTGTAAAATCATTTTTAATTTTCAAAATGGTATTTTTCTAAAACCATTTTCAATATGTTTTTCATAATTATAATAAATAAAATTTATTTTATTTATGGGAATTTAATATTGAAATTTGTATTTAATATTTATTGTAATAAGATAAACATTTTTAAAATATTTTCGTTTTATTTTTACTCATAAGGAATAGTAGCCAAGGTAAAAATGTGTTGCAAAGGTAATGGGTAAAATAGGTTACTTAAGACTATAAATATATAATAAAGTCTCACAATCAATAAAAACATGAATTTATTTCATTGGATGACTATAAATATACATTAACCATCCATACATAAAAATTTTGTCTTTTTTTCCACTTTCATTTTATTTTGAACTTTATATTATTTTATGATAAAAAATACAATGTGTATAACTCTTTCTTATGATATCTCAAATATGTTTTAATATGTATAAAAAAGATAAAAATGGCTCTAAATGTGTAACATCCCAGGTAAATAAAGTATAAAGAATTTTCATATTTATTAATATTTACAAATTAAAAATTAATATTACTTTAAAGGGGTTTCTATGTTCGATAGCGTACCCGATATGCAACAAAGAGTTTCATTAAAATCTTACTTTGCACACTAGTAATAAAATAATATTATTTTAAACGGTAGTTAACACATAGTCATTGTATTGGAGGGAATGGATAGAAATAACTAAAATATGATTATATAAGTTTTTTAAATGTTTTTAAATTTATCTAATAAAAGATAAAGGCTTAAAATACGGAAAAAATTCAATTTTAGGCATATATACCCTAATTTTCACTAAAGGTTCACTTATCTCCTTTTGATGGTGAACCGTCATTAAATATAGTTTCGGTCACTCTTATACATTCTATTAGACCAAATAAAACTCCTCTTTAGAATCTGGACATCAAAGTTTTCTTTGTGTAAATTTTTTGTATTTTTCCGATAAAGTTTATTTTTTAATGAATAATGTAAAATGTTGTATTTTAATTCAAAACCTTTTTTTGATATAATTTATTTCTTATGATTATATTATATTTTGAATTGGTTTTAAAGTGAAATTAGAATATATTTTTACCATTAAATCAAATAGTGGTCATTGGAATTAATTTCACTTTGAAATCGGACTTAAACTAATGTCAATCTTTTGATATTTATTGAATCATAAAAACACGCTATTTACTCTGACAGCGGGAAATATTTATTAAATTAATTACTGCAACTTATAATTTTTTAATTTAGTAAAATGGACTTCATTTTTGAATTCGGAATATCAAATTTAGCTTTGGGTGAAGTTTTGGTATTTTTCTAAAAAACATCAATTTTTGATGAATAGTGAATCCACTAAGTGGTACTTATAAAAACTGATTAATCGTTTAAATGAAATTTTACCACCTCTGTGTTTTGAATTTCAAAAATCCGAAATACGTGGTTGTCATTAAGAAGTAAAATGAGGTTCAGTGGCATTAAAATAATTTTTTGGTGAATAGTAACTTTTATGTTTTTAATCACGATTAGAGGTAATTAGTGTAGTTTAAGGTAAAAATAATATTTTAATAATATGGAATGACCTTGACACATGTCCTACCCTTTTTGGATATGTCATGTCCGACCAAGAAAATACATGGGTCAACTTGGGGACCCCATCGAGCCACTTTGGAAGGAAGATAACCTTAATATCTTTTTATTTAATGTTAAAGTAAAAATGTCACAAACATGAGTTGTTTCACTAAAAAAATTAAATAGGGATATAAAAGTCATATTTTTAACTATAAATTTTCATTATAAAGATAAAAAGATTTCCTACATCATGAATTTATTTTTATAATTTTTAGACATTAAATAAATTAAATTATTTATGGCACCATGATGATGCAGCGATTACCTCATTATTTAACGATTTAAATAAAATAAAAAGATAATGTAAAATCTAAGACCTAAACTTGTAAAAAACATATTGGTTGGATATATTTAGAACCCTTATCACCTTATCCTAAATTATTTCAATGTGGGACCTTTTAAATCTGAAAATAATTTTAAAATAAGGTAACATTTCTTTACTTTCCAATAGTGCCCCTCCTCTCCTCTTATAAAAGGCCCCCACCTCTACCACCTTACCCACACTTACAAAGCCTTTGGCTCGGCCAAACCCTGTCCATTTTGTCTCTCCAAATCCCTCTCTTACTCTTAGAAGCCTCACATTGGGCAGAATTCTTCCCAACGATGCCTTTGCTTTCAAATCAAAAAGAGTTACCCGATTTAAAGGTAGTGTTTTCTCTTGTGTTCTTTTGTTTTATTTTGTTTCTCCAACCCCCTAAACTCTTTTTATTCATTTCTTTTGTAACAACTCCAGTATCTTCAATATACTAGGATTTTGTTATAAGACTATTTCGAGCTACACTTACACACACCTACATCTAATGGTTAAAGAACATAATGTTTCCGTGGATGGCGAATTTCTGCCTCGCGAAACGATGATTGTTCGATATTCTTCCAACACATTCAAAGGTGTCCATTAAGATGTCACTATATTTATATATTATTTATAATATGTTTATGTCTTCCTTAAGCTTCTGTATTTTTCATTTATGGCACACCTTTATGGTTTCCATTATGGGTATACGTGATATCTTCATTTTAGGAACTGCGGACTACCGCCCCCTCAAAGTGATTTGATTCGTTAATGCCATATGTGAGACATATAAAGGATGGATTTAAAGTTATTATATATGATGTATGTTACATCTAAATGATGAATATAATTCAGGAATTAGAATATACATACCTCTCATTTAGTTTTAATTCCATTAATATGACATAGAAATGAAAGTAGAGTTCATGCGTACGTATGGCTTACCGTCTCCAGGAACGGTGCATTTAATTTCTTACCTCTAAATGATTATGTAATATTATAAATACATGTATATGCTGGATATAAATGATATATATGATATCCAAATCATGAATATCATTCTGGATATAATGAACTTTTGACCACACGAACAACATGTAATTGTAAGAAGTCCACTTTCAACTTAAGAACCAAATATCGACAAAACAAACATTATTAACATAAATGATTACATAATGTTTATAAAAAGGTAATAAGTGATATAAGAGTAATAATGAACTTGAAAAATGTTCTTAAGCAAGTCAAAATTAACTCAAGTTTATTATTTAGGACGTTAAAGAACGATCGAGTAAAGTCAGACCCGAGGTAAGGGACTTCGTCTCAATCTCCTTTCACTGAGAAATATTTAGTTTAATACACAACTTTATTTTATACGATGTATAAACCCCGTTGAATTTTACTTTTATACAAAAGGAATTTTTTTCTACGAAGCGTTTTACTAAACGAAAAAAAGGACTGTTTCTTTTAACGTAGGCGGTGACAACGACCTTTTCCGCCGCAGTGAGTATTATTTGGTCTTTGGGTTCCTCAACAAGCCGTAATGTTTTTAAAATGAAATAAATACCATATACTCTTTTATGTATTTTGGTATTGAAAATGGATTTTATAATGGATTTTTTATGTCAATATATTTATGTGATATATTGTGATCAATGTGTGGAAATGTTTTCTTTCCATTATATTTTTTTTATGTCTTATGATTTTATAATGGTACTTGGACATTTGACGGGTCGTTACGTGATAAACCATATGAAAGGTGGTGCTGTGAATACCAGGATTGGTGGTTACGTTATAACCTCCAATGCCTTGGGTATGGAAGTCGGCCGTATGGCTATTCCATTAAGTGATATGTGTGGAAGTCGACCGTATGGTTATTCCATTTAAGTATGTTTATGTCCTAAGTTACCTTTATATGTTATGTGAACTTTATATGGGTTTTATGGTAATTTTTTGGTTACAAAAGGGTAAGTAATGATATTTTATTCAGTGAAGTGTTTTTACTACTTCATAAAGGTGAAAAGTATTACTTTGATAAAGTATACATGGTTTACTTGTTGTTTTGAAAAAATAACAGTTTTCATTCATTGTGTATCCCTTAGTGAGATTTTTATGCTCAACCCAAGTTTTTTTGAAATGTTTTTCTCAGGACTTAATGTGGAATAGGGTCAAGGATGGGATCAAGGGAAAGTCATTCTATATAAAACATGGAACTAGACATGTTTCTTTTTAAGAGTTTTTTATTCTATGGAAACTTAGTAGAAGTGTCAACTTTGTAATCTTTCGAGATGTAATAGTTGTGTTCTAATCCTCTAAAACTCTAAACCTGAAAAGATCCTCAATATGAGTTATTCATGTAATTCTATACTAAGTATGGTTTAAGGTCGGGGCCTTATAGTTGGTATCAAAGTTCAGTTTAGACATTTTTAGGTGTTAGAAAGATGATAAATTATAAGTTAACTTATGGTATGACTGAAATGATATAGCATTTAAAGATTGCCATGTTTCTTCGCCTAAGATATTTCTGTGTTAAAAATGGTTTTCTGCAGAGGAAACAAAGCAGCTATGTTGGGACGACATCAGGAGGAAGACAACCTTCCAAATCAGCCTCCTGAGATGGTCGGAACCGGAACTAAACAGTTTGTTGCAGTGATTGAACAGTTGACTCAGGCTATAAATGGTGGTGGTATCCATGAATGAGATCAGTCAGATCGACCTCAGAGGAACATGTCAGTGGAGGAACATTTCATGAGGCAACATCCCCCATCAATCAGAGGATCATCTGACCCTGTGCAAGCTGAAGGGTGGATTAATGCAATGGAGAAGAATTTTGATGTCATGGGGTGTTCAGAACATCAAAAGGTTAGTCTTGCTATTTATCGTTTTGAAGGTGAAGCTAATCAGTGGAGGTCGATGGTGAAAAATATCAGGGATAGTGATGAGATTGATGATCTTCACTGGAAATAATTCAACGGTATGTTTCTTGAGAAATATTTTCCTAAGGTGGTTCGTCTTAGGATGGAAAAATAGTTCCTAGAATTGAGGCAGGAGGATGACTCAGTGGCTGCTTACGAAGCAAAGTTCACTCGATTGGCAAGGTATGCTCCAAACTTCATATGAGATCTTGATAGTAAAATAAACCATTTTTACTCAAGGTTAAAGCCAAAGTATCGAAGGGCTTTAGCTTCTCGTGAGTTCAAAAGTTATGGAAAACTTGTTCGATGTGCGGAGAAGGTGGAAATGGAATTTTCTGATGATCAGGTGTTCTTTGACAAACGACAGAATAAGAGGTCCAGTTGGCAGGTAAAGGGGAAGAATTAATCAAAGAAGCAAGGAGGTAAGAAAACCAAATATCCATCATGTGAGAAGTGTGGTAAAACGCATCCTGGAGAATGTTTATCCAAGTCTGGATAGTGCTTTCGGTGTGGAAAGTTAGGTCATATTGATCGTAACTGTAAGGAAGATGATGAAGAAGGCAATGAAAAGTCATCGGTAAGATGTTTTAAGTGTAATGAAATGGTTCATCATAAAAATGAGTGTCTAATGAAGAACTCAACTGAGATAAAGCATCCAAACTACAAGCAGAAAGGGGTGGTGAAATCCTTTGCAACTACTTCAGCAGATGTTGGGCCATTGAATGAAGTAGTATCAGGTACACTATTTGATTTTTCAGATTATGCCAATGTGTTGTTTGATTCAGGGTCTACACATTATTTCATTTCTGAGAAGTTTTCTAGTAACTTGAAAATTCCATCTCAAGATATGAATCCTAACCTTATGGTAAAAACACCCAGAGGGAACGTTGAGACAAAAAGGAATTATAAGAACCTTCCTATCCTTGTGTGCGGAAAGAATCTACTAGCAAACCTTATTTTTTTGCCTCTAGTAGAGTTTGATGTTATTTTGGGCATAGACTGGCTTTCTATTTATCATGCTAAGATTGACTGCAGAGCTAAAATGGTTTCCTTTCAGAAAGATTTTCAGTTTTTGTACAAGAATGAACCCTTGATTTTGATAACATGTCAGGAAGTTGAGAAACTAGTAAAAGATGGAAATGAATGTTACCTTGCACATATTGTTTAAAATAAAGGAACTGTTCAGATTAATGCCGTGCCAGTGTTAAATGAGTATCTTGATGTTTTTTCTGATGTGTTTCCTGGTATTATTCATGATCATGAAGTTGAATTTACTGTTTACTTAGTTCCTGATTCTAAGCCAATTTCAAAACCCCCTTATCGAATGGCTAAAGTTGAACTTTTAGAGTTAAAGAAGCAATTGCAGGAGTTATTAGATAAATGTCTCATTCGACCTAGAACATCACCATGGGGTGATCCTATCTTTTTTGTTAAAAAGAAATATGGCTCAATGAGACTTTTCGTTGATTATAGACCCTTAAATAACATTACTGTTAAGAACAAGTATCCTTTGCATCATATCAATGATTTTTTTGATCAGCTCCAGGGAGCTCAGTATTTTTCGAAGATTGACATGAGGTCGGGGAACCATCAGTTGAAAGTAAAATAAGCAGACGTTCCGAAGACTATGTTCCGTACAAGATATGACCATTATGAATTTGTCGTTATGCCTTTTGGGTTAACCAATGCACCTGCTGTATTCATCGAGCTTATGAATAGAATTTTCCATGAGTTCTTAGATAAGTTTGTGGTTGTTTTCATTGATGATATTTTGGTGTTTTCTAAAAGTAAAGAGGAGCATGAAATTCATTTACGGATTATCTTGAAAACCATAAAAGAAAAGAAACTGTATGTAAAATTCAGAAAGTGTGAGTTTTGGTTACAACAAATTTCTTTCCTTGGTCACATTGTTTCAAAAGATGGCATAACTGTTGGTCCTGCTAAAAAAAGTTGTTGAAGAATTTTCAAGACCCACAAATGTAATCGAGATCCGTAGTTTCCTTGTTTTGGCAGGTTACTACCGAAGGTTTGTTGAAAATTTTTCCCGGTTAACTAGTCCAATGACTAAGCTAATTCCGAAGGGTGTTAAGTTTATCTGGACAAAAGAATGTGATGATTGTTTTCAGGAGTTGAAAAGAAGATTGGTGAATGCTCCAGTTTTGGCACTTTCTTCCAGGAATGGTTAGTTTTTTATCTACAGTGATACTTCATTTAAGGGACTTGGTTGTGTCCTTATGCAGAATGATCAGGTAATTGCATATGCTTCACGTCAGTTGAAAACTCATGAGGTAAATTACCCTACACATGACTTGGAATTAGATATTGTTGTTTTTTCTCTAAAAATTTGGAGGCATCATTTGTATGGAGTAAAGTGTGAAATATATACTGATCACAAAAGTTTAAAGTATATATTCACTCAGAAAAAATTGAACATGATACAGAGGAGATGGCTGCAATTAATCAAGGATTATGATTGTACAATTCATTACCATCCGGGAAAAGCAAATAAAGTGGCCGATGCTTTGAGTCGAAAAAGTAATGCTTCATTAACCATGATACATTTGGAACGAGATCCTTTGGTTTTTTATTTGATGAACTTTGGCATAGAAGTTGTTGGTGCAGGAAGTTCTTCTGTTTTGTTTCAGGTATCAGTGAGATCAACCCTATCAGACAGAATTAAGGAATCACAGAGGGAAGAAAGTGAGTTGCATAAAAAGGTAGAGCTGGTTCAGAAGGGTAAGTTTCCTGAATTCAATATTGATAATGATTGTGTTTTAAGGTTTGGGAAGAGATTATGTGTGCCTGGTGATTCAAAGTTGATTAATGAGTTGTTATGTGAGGCTCATAGTTCCCCGTTTTGAGTTCATCCTGGCAGTACTAAGATGTACATCGATATGCGGGATTATTACTAGTGGGATGGAATGAAAAGAGATATTTCTGATTTTACTGTGAAGTGTTTGACATGTCAACAGGTTAAAGCAGAGTTGTAGTTGCCGAAAGGGATGCTTTAGCCTATACCAGTGCCAGAGTGGAAATGGGAAAACATATCCATGGACTTTCTTGTTGGATTACCGAAGACATCTTGAGGTAATAATACAATCTGGGTTATTGTTGATCCCTTGACTAAATCTGCTCATTTCCTTCCTATTAGAGATACTTTCTCTCTAGATCATATTTCTCGATTATTTATTAAGGAGATAGTCAGGTTACATGGAGTTCCTCTATCCATTTTATCTGATCGTGATCCTAGGTTTACTTCTAACTTTTGGAAAGGCCTTCAGAAGTCGTTGGGTACTGAATTAAATTTTTGTACAGCTTTTCATCCTCAATCAGATGGGCAGTCAGAACGAACAATTCAGACTTTGGAGGATATGCTACGATCTTTCTCTATGGATTATCAGGGAGGTTGGGACCAACATATTTATTTGGTTGAGTTTTCTTATAATAACAGTTTTCATTCCAGTATACAGATGGAACCATTTGAGGTATTATATGGGAAGCGGTGTCGAACTCCAGATTTTTGGGATGAAGTGGGTGAAAGGAAGATTATGGGACAAAAATTGGTAGAAGAGATGGCAGAAAAAGATCAGTTTATTCAGAAACACATGAGAATAGCTCAGACCAGACAGAAAAGTTATGCGCATAACCGGAGGAAGGATCTATCTTTCGAGGTAGGTGATCATGTTTTTCTCAAGGTTTCTCCATGGAAAAGTGTGTTGCGATTCGGTAAGAAAGGAAAGCTGAGTCCAAGGATCATTGGAACATATGAAATTCTGGAGAGAGTTGGATCAGTTGCATACAGAGTGGAATTACCTCCGATTTTATCTCAGGTACACAATGTTTATCATGTTTCGATGTTGAGAAAGTATATTCCAGATCCATCTCATGTTTTGTGTCTAGAGAGAGAACATATCTTATGAAGAACAACCTGTCCAGATTCTTGACCACAGGGAGTAAGTGTTACGGAATAAGGTGATTCACTAGGTAAAGGTTTTGTAGAAAAACCATATGGTTGAAGAGGAAATGTGGGAATCTGAAAATTCTATGAGGGATAAATACCCCCACTTATTTTGATAAGTGAATAAAATTGAGAGGACGCAATTTCCAAAAGGGGGGAAGGATGTAACATCCCATGTAAATAAAGAATAAAGCATTTTCATATTTATTAATATTTACGAATTAAATATTAATTTTACTTTAAAGGGGTTTCTATGTTCGATAGCGTACCTGATACACAACAAAGAATTTCATTGAAATCTTAAGTTGCATACTAGTAATAAAATAATATTATTTTAAATGGTAGTTAACACATAGCCATTGTATTGGCGGTAATGGATAGAAATAACTAAAATATTATTATATATGTTTTTTTAAATGTTTTTACATTTATCTAATAAAAGGTAAAAGCTTAAAATACAGAAATAATTCAATTTTAGGCATATATACCCTAATTTTCACTAAAGGTTCACTTCTCGCCATTTGATGGCGAACCGTCATGAAATATAATTTCGGTCACTCTTTAAAATTCTATTGGACCAAATAAAACTCTTCTTTAGAATTGGGACATCAAAATTTACTTTGTGTAAATTTTTGGTATTTTTCGGATAAAGTTCATTTTTTTAATAAATAGTTTAAAATGTTGTATTTTAATTCAAAACCTATTTTTAATCTAATTTATTTATATCATTAGATTATCTTTTGAATTGGTTTTAAAGTTAAATTAGAATATATTTTTATCATTAAATCCAATAGTGGTCATTGGAATTAATTTCACTTTGAAATCAGACTTAAACTAGTATCAATCTTTTGATACTTATTGTTTCATAAAAACACGCTATTTGCTATGACAGCGGGAATTAATTATTAAATTAATTAATGCAACTTATATGTTTTTAATTTTGTAAAATTAAATTCATTTTTGAATTCAAAATATCAAATATATCTTAGGGTGATGTTTTGGTATTTTTCTGAAAAACATCAATTTTTTATGTATAGTGAAATCACTAAGTGGTACTTATAAAAACTGATTTTTCGTTTAAATGAAATCTTACCACCTCTGTATTTTTAATTTCAAAAATCCGACATACATGGTTGTCATTAAGAAGTAAAATTTGGTTCAATGGGATTAAAATAATTTTTTGGTGAACAGTAACTTTTATGTTCTTAATCGCGATTAGAGGTAATTAGTGTAGTTTAAGGTAAAAATAATGTTTTAATAATATGGAATGACCTAGAAACGTGTCCTAACCTTATTGGATATGTCATGTCCGACCAAGAAAATCCATTGGTCAACTTTGGGACCCCATGGATCTACTTTGGAAGGAAAATAACATTAATATCTTTTTATTTAATGTTAAAGTGAAAATGTCACCAACATGAGTTGTTTTATTAAACAATTTTTAAATGGGGTTATACAAGTCTGAGTTTTGACTATAAATATTCATTATAAAGATAAAATTATTTCCTACATCATGATATTTTTTTATAATTTTTAGATATTAAATAAATTAATTTATTTTTGGCACCATGATGATGCAGCGATTACCTCATTATTTAACGATTTATATAAAATGAAAAGATAATGTAAAATCTAAGACATAAACTTGTCAAAAATCTATTGTTTGGGTATATTTAGAACCCTTATGACCTTATACTCTAATTATATCAATGTGGGACCTTTTAAATCCGAAAATCATTTTAAAATAAAGTAACATTTCTTTACTTTCCAAAAGTGCCCCCTCCTCTCCTCTTATAAAAGGCCCCCACCTCTACCACCTTACCCACACTTCCAAAGCCTTTGTCTCGGCCAACACATGACCATTTTGTCTCTCCACATCTCTCTCTTACTCTTAGAATCCTAACATTGGGCAGAAGTCTTCCCAAGGAAGCCTTTGAGCTCAAATCAAAAAGAGTTACCCGATTTAAAGGTAGTGTTTTCTCTTGTGTTCTTTTGTTTTATTTTGCTTCTCCAACCCCCTAAACTCTATTTATTCATTTATTTTGTAACAACTCCAGTATCTTCAATATACTAGGATGTTTTTATAAGACTATTTTGAGCTACACTTACACACACCTACATCTAATGGTTAAAGAACATACTGTTTCCTTGGATGACGAATTTCTGCCTCATGAAACGATGATTGTTCAATATTCTTCCAACACCTTCAAAGGTGTCCATTAAGATGTCACTATATTTATATATGATATAAAATATGTTTATTTATTCCTTAAGCTTCTGTATTTTTTATTTATGGCACACCTTTATGGCTTCCATTATGGGTATACGCGATATCTTCATTTTAGGAAGTGCGGACTACCGCCCCCTCAATGTGATTTGATTCGTTAATGCCATATGTGGGACATATAGAGTATGGATTTAAAGTTATTATATGTGATGTATGTTACATCTAAATGATGAATATAATTCTGTAATTAGAATATACATACCTCTCATTTAGTTTTAATTCCATTAATATGACATAGAAATGAAAGTAGCGTTCATGCGTACGTACGGCTTACCGTCTCCATGAATGGTGCATTTCATTTCTTACCTCTAAATGATTATGTAATATTATAAATACATGTATATTATGTATATATATGATATATATGATATCAAAATCATGAATATCATTCTGGATATAATGAACCTTTGACCACACGAACAACATGTAATTGTAAGAAGTCCACTTTCGACTTAAGAACCAAATATCGAAAAAACAAACATTATTAACTTAAATGATTAAATAATGTTTAGAACAAGGTAATAAGTGATATAAAAGAAATAATGAACTTTAAAAAGGTTCTTAATCAAGTTGAAATTAATTCAAGTTTATTATTCATGACTTTAAAGAACGATCGAGTCAAGTCGGACCCGAGGTAAGGGACTTCGTGTCAATCTCCTTTCATTGAGGCATATTTCATTTTATACACAACTTTCTTTTATATGGTGTATAAACCCATTTGAATTTATCTTTTATACAAAAGGAATCTTTTTATATGAAGCGTTTTACTAAACGACAAAAAGTAATGTTTCTTTTAACGTACGCGGTGACAACGACCTTTTCCGCCGCCACGAGTATTATTTGGTCTTTAGCTTCCTCAACAAGCCGTAATGTTTTTAAAATGAAATAAATATCATATACTCTTTTATGTATTTTGGTATTAAAAATGGTTTTTATAATGGATTTTTTATGTCAATATATTTATGTGATATATTGTGATCAATGTGTGGAAATGTTTTCTTTCCATTATATTTGTTTTATGTCTTATGATTTTATAATGGTACTTGGACATTTGACGGGTGGTTACATGATAAACCATATGACGGGTGGTGTCGTGAATACCAGGACGGGTGGTTACGTTATAACCTCCAATTCATTGGGTATGGAAGTCAGCCGTATGGCTATTCCATTAAGTGATATGTGTGGAAGTCGACCGTATGGTTATTCCATTTAAGTATGTTTATGTCCCAAGTTACCTTTATATGTTATGTGATCTTTATATGGGTTTTATGGTAATCTTTTGGTTACAAAAGGGTAAGTATTGATATTTTATTTAGTGAAGAGTTTTTACTACTTCATAAAGGTGAAAAGTATTACTTTGATAAAGTATACATGGTTTACCTGTTCTTTTGAAAAACTAACAGTTTTCATTGATTGTGTATCCCTTACTGAGCTTTTTATGCTCACCCCATGTTTTTTTGAAATGTTTTTCCCAAGACATAATGTGGAATAGGGTCAAGGATGGGATAAAGGGAAAGTCATGCTATATAAAACATGGAACTAGACACGTTTCTTTTTAAGAGTTTTTTATTCTATGGAAACATAGTAGAAGTGTCTACTTTGTAATCTTTCGAGATGTAATAGTTGTGCTCTAATTCTCTAAAACTCTAAACCTGGAAAGATCTTCAATGTGAATTATTTATTTAATTCAATATTAAGTAAGGTTTAAGGTCAGGGCCTTATAAAATGTTATGTTTTAATAATAATAAAATATGTTTATATCTTCAATTTTTTTTTAAATTTTATCTATCGAATATTATTATTGAACTCTTACACAATGATGGAACAACACGTGTAAAAACATTATAAAAATCAAACAAATGTTTTCAAAAACAGTAAAACTGAAATATTTTTTATGGATTATAGATGCCCATTAATTTCATGTGTAATTATAATTTATAATATTTTGGGAATAATTTTATATTTTAATTAGATTGTTATCATTGTGCCTTTGAGGCCAATTTATGTAAATAATTCCAAAAATTACCTCCAATGGTATTTAATGACTATACAGTATTTTTAAATCATTAAAAATAATAAAAAACCTTATATTTAATAAATATTATGATTAAATATCTATATCATCATAAATGGTTAATTTATGAACCACTTGTTATATTTAAAATTAATTATTTTCTTTTTGAAGCTAAAATATTTATTAAAATGATTATTGTTAAATGACGATAATGATTGGGATATACCATATTATATTGTTTTAAATGATAACTAAACGTCTATAAAATTGATTAGTGGAATATATTTTAACCATTTATACCTCATATTGTATTATAATGAAGTTCTGAGCCATTTTAAAGGAGTTATACATATATTAGATATTAATATTTCAAGTATTTACATGTTTTCTTCCCACCTCGCCTATAAAAGGGAACCACCTATCCTATATTCCTTCAACTTAATTCTACAATTAATTTAGAGACTACTAGCCCAAATACCTACCCATATTCCATACCCACTTTTTATAGATTAATTTCTTCCCCTGAGAATGTCCAATTAAGTTTTAAGGTGTAATTTAATAGAGAATTTCAGTAGAGTTGTATAGCTCTTAACTAACTTCTTTCTTTTTATTTATTCTCATAAATCCTTAAATTATATCATAAACATTATTATATAGAATCAAAAGTATATTAAATATATAAAAAATTATTATATTTATCTAAAATTCATTTATATTCTCATTTCCCATCATAAGGTAAATGAAAACATTATTTGTAATTATGAGTGCACTATCACCTCCACGAAGTGATGTGTTTGTTTCATCACCACCACACACATATGATTATTATGATTTTTTTGACGAATATATATATATATATATATATATTAATTTAATTATTATTATTCTACAAATATAATACATTATCTAACTTTTTAACCAACCATTAATCATAAAATCAAAACATCATATTTATGTACGTGTGGACTACCACATCCACGAAGTGATGTGATTTATTATTAATGCATTTGTTTTATAGATGATTATAAAATTAATATTTAAAATTTTAAAAATATAATTATCTCATTACTAATATTACATATATGTCAATATCATTTCCAACATTCATGAACCTATCAAACCAAAACATAAATGAAAAATGGAACAATTATCACCTCAGATAATGATGTTATTAAATAATTGTTAACAAATGGTTGATATAATGTTATAAGTGAATCATATATGGTATGATAATTTTTAATATATTTCTTACATATAAGTACAACCAATATAATTTCATTATATATGAGTTTAATAATATATGTTAAACAAGTTAGACATGAGGTATGGGTTTTTATCCAATTTCACTCTATTGAGACATATTTTATATTATGAGCCAAATTTCATTTATATGGTGTATACATTATCACTTTAAAATAAAAAAATCATTAATTAATCTTTATTAATGGTATTTAATTTTTAAAAATAACTTTATCTCTTCTAAGGGGTTTTTATTTAATATATAACAAAGTATAAAGGATTTATTTAACAATTTTATTTTTAATCTAGATTTTTTAGGTCTAAAATTTTATCATAATCATTTTACGGTATATCCTACTTGAACCTTTTAAATTTTTATCCATTATAGTTATTTATAATTTTTACATGTTTTCATACTATAATTACACTCTTTATTATTTAAAATAGCCCAAAAAAGTTTTTTATGAAAATCCAACCATATTTATACTTTGGTTGATTGAATTTTTCTTCCATATCCATGTTCATTGAAATTTTTTCAATAATGTTATATTCTATGATCAAATATTTTTTAATTTCATATAATAAATATTTTCATTTATTTCTAATGTATTAAAATGAACTTTCTTATAATTTTCCAAATATGTCACTTTTGGAGTTTTCCCCAAAAGTGTAAATGGAGTCTTCGATTCTAATGTTTACCAAATGAAAATTTTTTCCCAATGTCATGATCATTTTTTAATTAAATCTTCCTTTACATGTATCCATGACTATTTTCCAAGTAAGGGTTTTTTGAAATATTATATTATTTTTATATAAAATTCTATCAAAATAAATTGGTATTATTTTTTTAAAGGAATGAAAATAATTTTCAAAGTTATTTATATCCTCAATCTTAAAAAAGATACAATGATTTTGTTTAAAATATTTTACTTCAATTTTATTTTATATTTATAAAAGTATTTGATTTACAATAAAAATATTTATCTTTGATGAATTGATGGTCTTATTTCATTATATAATAATTTATGATCTTTTTCAATAACATTCTCTTGATCATATTATATATCACTCCCCATCATTTCATTTGTAATTATTTTCTCCTATATGTACTAATTTTGTTTATCATAAATTTATATGGCGTCATTTATGCCATGTTTATATTTTCTACAACATATTACAAATCATTATATAGTATCAATTGATGTAATTGTGAAAATAAATATTTAGTATTCTAGAGTCATTACAGGTAATTTTTGATATATATGGCATTTTGAGAATGAAATTTATTTATCATTCAATATTTGAAGAATTAATTTTCCTGTTTTGGATATGGGTGAATCCTAGTTATAGATAACACCTTGATACATTGATAGGTCTCATGTGACAAAATATATTGGAAATATGCATATGTCTAGACTATAATATCTTTCCATAATAGTTGGTTATTTATTGTATTGCATGTCAATTTATGTAATATTTATTGGTTGAGAAACATTGGGGGTTTGATAGATTTAATGGTTGAGTGGACATAATGGTAAGATCAAGAATGTCCAACATTAGTGTTTCCATCATTTAAAATGTAGTTTCTACTCTCTATATGAATGTTTAGTTGATCTTATTTATAGATTTATTTCATTATCATGTAGTTAATTGTATGAAATTTTATTTACTTATCCCCCTTGAATTATTTTTTATTATTTATTTACACAAATTATATTTTTTTTAAATAAACATTATTGGTGATTTTATTTCACCCTTTAATTTTTTCCCCAATATATGAAGAATGATTATAGAAATGGAATTAAATGATGAAAGAATTCAATATCTTGTTATTTGTTTATATGTCTAATGCATTCTTCGAATCATATGTGTATATAGTTTATGAAACTATTAAAATAATCAATCTACTATAAATAAATCTATTATATATTGTACTAATGAAAAAATAGCACTGGATCTGCGGTGCTCTTATTAGGATATTATAATAAGTATCATAAGAACATTATTAGTAAACTTTGTAAATAGACTTTGGAGGAACTTAGTACACATTATCACTACGAAAATGACTTAGTGTATTTTTAATTTTTAGTAATTTTATTCTATGGATCAATTTCCAAAATGAATATGGATTAACAATTTGAAAGTTATTTTTTAGGGATGGTTCCTAGAGGAAAGATGGGAATTAACACTCGTGGTCTATATAGGGATTACCCTGCTGAGCATACCAATATAGAGGGTGTTGTACTTGAAATTACCCAAAAAATATTCTTCCGTAAATAAAAAAATGTGTTCTTATTGACAATATTCCTATTATGTAATACGATAGAAACCTATAAAAAGGGTTTTAGATTTTATTGGAACATTACACATCATCACTAAATATGAACTCGTACAACTATGAATGGAAAAATGGGATATATATATATATTTATTTAAGAATAATAAAATAATAAAAACATTCATCAGCTATATTTCATCAAATAAAATTACGTTCTATAATAATTTTGAAAATATAGAGGACCATTCAGAAAATTATTGAAATTATCAATAAATGTGTAAGAACATTCATAAGAAAAGTAGTGAGTGAAATATTGATAATGAATAAAATGACCCCTCCCCATAAAGTGTACCCCTCTTTGGCCTATAATTTTAGAATAGGGAAAATTACCCTCATGTCCTGCATCCAGTAGGCCCTGGGTTGGCCACTACCACCATGGGTAATACAAACACACTGATGGGATGTATTTTACTCTAAGAGAAAACATACAGAAGAGAGAGATAAAATACACCCCAACCAACTATTGTGCAGACTAAAATAAAAAATAAAACCCAAGTGAAAATATTTAATGTCATGTAAGAACTACTAAAATTGGAAAGGAAACTACAAATACCAAAAGAATGTAAAATGAAAGTAACCACGAAGCCCGAACAGCTCCTGCAAAACCCCGAGCTAGTAATAACCAGCCTAGTCTATAACCTCTCTAAGTGACATGAAAATAGTTTATATAACATAGGGTGATTACAAAAGTATACTAAATAGTATCCTCCCCATATCCTCTCTTGATAAATTAAATAATACATGCTAAATCACAGTGAATAATAGGTCAAAAAATCTCAACACCTAAAGAGGTATACAAAGTTCCAAACATTATTATGGAGACCTTCACCATGTATCACATACAATAGTATGTAATATAATAAATGATATCAAGGGTACCGTGCAATTACATCACTATTGGTTTTCCACTTTTCCCCAAAATCGTGTGTCTTAATCATATATCTCCAAAAATGCTTTCCCACAGACACCTAGGCGAAGCACCACAACATGAACCTCATGAAACTCACCACCAGAACCACATAACCAAGACTAACCAGGTAGTTTCCATGAGCTACCGTAACTCACATAGTGTGTATCATATATTGGAATTATACCTTAATCCATTATAGCCCATAAACCATATAAGGATCCTCAATCCATTATAGCCTATACATGTTACACCTATAATACTCAATTTGAAACTATATCCACTTTATATGTGGGTGAAATAAACACAACCATTATAGCCCTCTAAACACATATATGGGGAAAACTAACTGTCATTCATACCAACACAAGTAATTAATAAAAGAAGAGTGCAAGGCCAAAGGGGGTAGTCAGTCATCCATCCACCCACCAGGATGTGGGGAAAACCCCCCAAGGTCTCAGATTCCTTGCGGTGTTAGTTTCCCTAACCAACAGGGTGGATTAGCCTATTGAAACACAAAAAGTAATGAATATAATATATCCCACAACCACCATATTGGAAATACATAATCTCAAAGTTAGTTGTAAAAAATATCTCTCATACTCTTGGTTTTCACTACAAATATTATATATTCTATAAGCACACAACCATTTAAAGGTATTCATTAAGTTACTTGTCCATTTTTATCAGTTTTTTATTTGGTTAATTAATTCATTAACTATTAATTAATGATTTACATTTACCACATTACATCCCATTACCATTTAAAGCAAGATCTATTCCTCCACATATAAACAAACTGATTCTATTTCTTCTTATAAATATTACGTCATCATTTCATCCCACCAAGCTCCAACCCCATGGGTTTGCATCATTTTTCAATCAGTTATTATCATAATTATCACTTTTCCATAATTCCTGGTAAACAAAAAAACTATTTAAGCTACCCCACTTAAAGCGCTCAACATGGGGACTTGATTAACTACCCATCATGTCTTTTCCACCAATAGTAGGAGAACGGGCCCATCCATCATCAAGAATTTAAACACATGAAGCATGTGGAATACCTCATGTGTATTTTCCTCTTTGAGAAGGATGGTAAGGAAAACCATCCGCCTCATGTAGTGGGGTAATAAATGAAGATAATTGAAAATCATATTAAAGAAAAACCACTTTCATATCAACAGGTAAGCCCATCTTCTACCCATTTCATCATCCCTTGTGTTCTCTTGTACTCCCTCATTAACCAACTAATGCATCTCACCACTCAATGCATGAATTGCTGCTATAACCATGACGCCTCCCTTCCCCCACATACCACAACATCCCTCGAGTCTCAGTTGACCCAGGACAACACCACAACAAAAGTATTTGGATTCAAACAACACACTAACTAATATCTTTGACCTAAAAAATTCATTCAACCTTCACAAACAATGAGCACTCACAGATCCAAATAATAACTTTCATTTACTTTAAATGAATGAGGGTTACTCAAAACCCTTCAAGGAATTATCTTTATCACACAAATGATTTTGTATTCCATAATGAATTAACCGATTCATTTAAAAATGCATAACTACTTCCATTTAATAATCATCAAATCCCAACAACAAAAATTTTATTCTTTAAACATTACTTGTTATCTTTGGAAAATTAATTCAGGATTAATCTGGGCATTACATTATTTACTAATTTCCATCAAGAATGACTTCCTAAAAAGCTACGCATAGATATCACACTATATAGAAAACAAATATGTAATAACATCTCTCTGAAATTCATAAAAAAATCATTATTATAGTTCAAATATTTATTATATTAATTTCATTGTGATTTAGTGGTTAAATCATGAAAACTATTTGAATACAGAAACAAGTATTATATAAGCCATGAATCCCCTACCACAAAGGGTATTTTTCATTATTTTCATGAGAATGGTCCACCATAGTGGATCATGATCACCTCTCTTACATTGACTGCATCCACCTGAGGACGCTACGGCACAACCACATCAACCAAAACCCAAGAAATATCCATTAGAAACATGGATATCGCATGCCATCACATGGGAAGGTAAAACAAGAGAAAATACATTGAGGAACCCATAAGAATGGAGTTAGAAGATACCTTATATCAAATAAGGATCGACACATTCTGTTTTCACCAAAATAGGGGGTGTGCAAATAAAAGGGAATTGGTCATATAACTAGAAACATTGTTCACAGAATTGAAAATTTTGAAAACTGTTTGGAATAAATCATCTGGACATCCCAGAACACCTCAAATAAAAAAATTTCAAAAAGGAAAGGACTGAAGAGGAATGGGTCAGTACATCAACAAGAGAAATCCATATCATTGATTGGAAACTTCTTTAACCCCAAAACGTACATCGTTACAAGAAAAGAACCTAAAAATAGATAAGGATACAAAGTGTGTATATTTGACTCATGCTCTAGTTACTCTCTTCTATACCACTGTTCCTCCCTAACACATGAACCAAGTCGATAGAAATCCTAGGAAACACCTTTTTCATTCATGGATCTCTATAGGCTACTTGTTGAATTTTTCATCATCATAAACATTGATATCAATCCAATTGATGATGTGAAAGTTGACATAAATATAACAAATAATATGTGACATGTGAAAAACATCATGTATCCTTTTAATCTATGGTGGAAGTTCTACCCAATATTCCACAACACCAATATGATCCAACACATCGAAAGGACTAACAAACTAGAGAGAATGATTACTCTCATGACCAAACCTTCACTGACCATGATGAGGATACACCTTCATAAACACATGACCCCCAATGTAAAACTCCAAAGTTGTCTTCCTATGTTCAGCATAATATTTTTGATGATCGTGCATTGTATTCATCCTATCATGTATCTCTTGAATCATCTATATTGTGTTATTTAATATTATCAATCAGATAATTGTTGACTCTTTGACCCCAATCATGTACAATGAATAAAGAAATGGTCAGGTATAAAAGCTTTTAAATGATTCTATACAGATGGTGGGGTGTAAAATATTGTTTCAATCAAACCCTACCAAGGGAAGGTGCCTCATCAATGAACATCTATAGTCTAGGAAAAAACAGGGAAACATTTATTCAAGAGACTAGAAATCCTGTTCTGACTGACTGTATATATGTGAATGAAAATATGTGTTAATGTATTGTTGAGAACCAAAAGCAAGATGGAGACCTCTCCACACCCTGGAGGAAAAAATGAGGATCTCGATCAGAAATGATCATCCTCAAGACTTTGTGGAGTCTCACAACCTCCTCTAGATTTTTCCTTGAAAAAACATCCACCAATTTTGACTCCTTAATTGATATAAAGTGGGATGATTTCATCAAATGATCCATGTCCAACCATATAGAATTATAGCCAACTTGAGCTCGAGGTAAACTGGTAACATGGTCCAAAAATATTTCCTCCCACTTCCAGGGAGGAATATCTAACATCTGGAGAAAATCACAACGAACATGGTGTGTGGACTTCACCATCTTTAAGACAAAGCATCCAAACACCAACTATGGATATTTAGGCTTAACCTTGGCCACCAAAACTAATTCCTCAATTCTCCATACATTGTTTTCATTTGTGGATTTACTGTTAATGGATAACTATGAAACTATCGTATAATCATATCACTTGATGTCCAAGGATGAGAAATCATCCACAAAAACAACACATAGTGATGTTCATGCTCAGACCAA
Source organism: Viscum album (assembly GCA_963277665.1). Taxonomy (NCBI): domain Eukaryota; kingdom Viridiplantae; phylum Streptophyta; class Magnoliopsida; order Santalales; family Viscaceae; genus Viscum; species Viscum album. The sequence continues at coordinate 1,353,554,554 of OY728158.1, read as the reverse complement.
CCATCATGAGCCTCAATACAAAAAAATAGGTCTCTCTAGACCTCCACATAAAAATCTCCCAACTGGGATTCCACCAACTACTTCATCATAGATTAATGCATTATCATCTAAAAAACACATCCTATATACCCAACTTCTCCCATATCAAGATGTAATTTTGTATGTTCTTCAATTACTCTCTAAGAATCACTGGATTTACGAACATAATCAATATGAGACTTCATACTCAAGGAATCAGCAAAAAATATCCCTTTCCAGGTTTATCCAAAATCTTGAAGTTGAAATCATGTAAGAACTCCACCCACTAATGTCTTCACAAGTATAAGTCACACTGGGAGAAAACATAGCTCAATCTTTTTTAATCGGTGAAGACTATAATGCACTCACTGATGAGGTAATGTCTCTAATACTTCATGGAGAACACCAAAACCTCCAACTCAATATCATGGGTGGAATAGTTACGTTAATGGGGATTTAACTACTAAGACCCATAAAAAACAACCAATCCTTGCCACATCATAACATAACCTAACCCTAAACAACAACCATCATAAAAAACCTGAAACTAAACTCATTCTGCTGGTAGACAAAGAAACAGAACACTAACCAACTTCTCCATTAGAAACTCAAAATTTTTCCGACATTGATCAGTCCACAAGAAGACATGATCATTTTGAGTCAATGTTGTTAGAGGTGTCACAACCAGATAGACATCGGTAATGAACCTCCTGTAGTATCCTATAAGAAAATGGAAACTTATCACCTCTGCCACTGTCTTGGGGGATTCCCAAGACAAAGCTACTTTTATCTTTGAGGTATCCACAAAAAATCCCTAATAGGATACATCATTCCCTATGAAATAGATTTGTTAATCTCAAAACTCAAACATTGACAACGTCCCAAATCAAATCACACGGCGAATAACTCAAACAATAGAACACAGATTCTCTACATGCTCCTCCTCGAATGCAGAATACACAATAATATTTACAATGAAACCCACCATAAACATATCCTGGAAATCACATAACATAGCATTCATCAACCCCATGAACATAGTTGGAGAATTAGACACAACGAATGACATCACAAAGAACATATAATTATAATTATGACAAAGGAATGAATTCTTCTGGATATCTTCATCCTTAACACACAAATGATAATATTATAACCACTAACTGATCTTTTAGAACCAACATGATCCCTAAAATTGATTGAATAAATAAAAATTATGTGGAAGAGGAAAGAAGTTCTTCAATTTTACTTTATTCAAGTGACGATATTTGATACGCAATTGTAAAATACCATCATTATTCTTCAAGAACAAAATTGGTTCACCATAGTGGCACACTCGACAGAAAAAAAAAACGACACTGCAAAATCCCATCGAGATGTATATTCTAATCCCACAACACATAATGTGCTATCTTATACGGATACATAGAGATAGGAGAGGTTACTGGGTGTAGCTCAATCCCAAACTCGATCTCTCGTCAATGGGGTAAAGATAAAACCTTTTCTACAAATACATAAGGTTACTCCTCCAAGACCCTGAAGAACACCAACTATTGAACATCTGATGAGATCATCATCAGCTCATCCATCAGGGATGACAGGGATGTAATATTCCTCTAACCCATCAAAGGGTCTCACGCTCCAAAAAACACTGCCTGATCTCCATTAGCATTAAAGAACACCACCTGCCTATGGATGAAATCAATGATAACCCATGTAGTATAAAACCAATCTATGTTGAGGGTGACATCATATGGTTATATCTATAAATATTGGAAATATCCACAAGAGTTGTGCTACCCCAGTACTAGATCATATTCTCAATATACTTCAAACCAGTCTGGTTGACCTCGAACTTGTGTAGTCAATGCCAAGGGAATTAGAAGTTTCTCCTACTCAAGTATCAAAGCATGGAAAAAGTCAGATGATATTAATGAGTGTGTCGCTCTAGAATCAACCATGGAATGAACCAAAGTAGAATAAAATCAATGTGTACATTTAACTATGTATGACTCGCCTAGTGCTGGGAATGCTGAAGCATGAAGATAAACTTCACTTGCTCCAGAGCCTCTAAGAAACTATAGAAAACCGCATCAATAGACACACACTTCTCTATATGGATGGGGAGAATCCCGATTATTTCATTTACCTACCCCATATACACTCTACTGATCCAAAATTGGTGAAATCTACTACAACTGCCTCAGCTGGAACACCATCAATGGAGGAACCTGAAAAAAATACATGGAACATGCTTACTGCTCAGAAATTGTAAGAAGTCTTACTTATCATGACATCATCCTCTACAAGTAAAAAAATCATTATTCCTTGAAATAATAATGAGATCACCCCCCCCCCCCACCTGAATAAAAGAGTTATAGAGGGTTGGCCTCCTCATCTAGAATCAGGTTTGAAGATCATCACATAAGGTTCCTGAAATGGATCCTAATCACTCACACAGTAGAACTCCCCTATCAAAGGATAAGAATATCCTGGTGAATGGACACCTACATGGTTGAAGAAAAAAACCTGGCTCTGAATTTGTCTCAGAACTACTCCCAATAGATTGTTGACTCCTCATAATATCTAGGAAACAAGTATTAGCACTACATAGCTACTCCAAGCAGGATTGTCAGAACTAATGACACCCATTTAATATTCCAAGCACGGATCAAACAAAAATCTATTTCAACCTCCTCAAACCATTTTTACTTGATTGTATCTAAAATGAATCCTTCCTACTTCTATATACTTTGTTACAAAAAACCCAGAGTTTCCTCCTCAAATTTTCATCATCATCATCCTCTGCACTGCATCAATCTTATGGAATAACCTAAAAAACACCTTCTACGTAAACATGATCAGAACGTCTCTAACGACCCAAGATTGACATAAATGGATATTAAATTTCATTTGATAATTAATTAATACAATACAGAAAATAAATTCCCAAATGTCGTATTAGTTTAGTGTCTTTTGAAACTCGGAACACAATCTTCTAACTTGGTGAAAGATCTTCAACATCTACCATAAATATAGTCCCCTTTTGTTTTCCTACATAAAATCTTACATTATATCATGGGGAAAACATAAAAAGGGTGAGGTCAAATGCTCATTAAGGGTAAACTTGGAGAACATAAAACCAACCATAAACATTTCTAATTAAGAACATGAACATAAGGTTTAAACATTAAAATCAAAAGACATGAAATAAATATTGTAGGTACGTAAGGAATGGATCAAAATAGAACATTAACTATGATATAATAGCATTGACATAAAAAAAGTAATTCTGAAAAGATAATAATAACAGAATATTACATCCATAGTATCCAACACATTACATCCAAGACCATCATAGTGGATGATGTCCATTACTGAATCAGTTTTACTTTTCATTCCATCCATGTGTTACTAAACCAGATTTACTGGTCATTCTAGTCAGGTATATATCTTGAGATATAAATCCTTACCTAGTGAATTAATGGTAGATATCTTTATTCAATAATGATATCTTATGACTTCTCCATTCCTTATGGTTTTATGTTTTGAAAATCACAAACACTTTTTCTTAAGTTTTGAATATTTTTTTAAGTTCTATATTTTTCTTAAAATCTGGTATTGTCATTCCGTTATGCTTACAGATATATCATTAGGTTATTCCATTCGGTTATACATACAGATCTGTCATTATTATTTATGTTTTAGTTTTTATGATTTAGATTTCAGTGTATATATGATTCAGTTTTTATGATTCTGATTCCGGTGTATATATGATTCAGTTTTTATGATTCTGATTCCGATGTATATATGATATCGATCTTCACAATTCCAATTCTGGTGTATATATGATTACGATATTTATTGTACCTATTCTGGTGTATATATGATATCATCTTCATGATATAGAATCCGGTGTATGAGTGACTTATATTTTTTGATTCTTGTTCCAGAACAAATGCAATACAGGTTTCTCAATCTGATTTAATTTTCCTTATGAATCTGTTTTCATGATAATGTTTTTCTTAAGAATCTTTCTTCCTGATAATGTTAGAGTTTCCAAATATATCATTCTAATATTATCATATTCTAAGATTACTTATACTTAATTTTATCTTTAACATAACGTCGTTTTTGTAACCTAAAATTATGTCATACATTATCTTATAAACTGACCATTGTATGTTTGACATGTGACCAGGTCCCTCTGAAATTTAAGGAAAATATGACTGTTGGAGTGGATCCAACCATTGGGAAGATTTTCCTATAAATACATGTTCATGTTAATGATGAAAAAAATGAACAACGTAGAGAATGGATGAACTTGACACATGTGAAAAAGCTGTGAAGTGATTTAAAGAGAGAGAGGCTCTTTCAACTTTATGTGATTTGTGCGGATGTCATGAACAACTTGTTTGGGTGTGAATATCTTGTTCAGACCTGCTTTGTGCAGACTTTCTTTGTGCAGACTTTGATCATTATGATTGTGGGCATCCAAGTTTGGAAGACATAGGATTTTATTTCCTTCTAAATCAAGGGCTTGCGGGGATAGCAAGATAGCTACCGATCGTCGGATTGGGGGAGTACATGGGTTTGGGTATGATAGACTTTCTGTAACACCACAAGCTTCCACGGTATTCTTCTCTTTGAATAATAGAGCAGCGTGTGTCGTACGCAACCTCGAGTTCTAACACATCACGACCAATCAAACTAGCCGTTATGAATAGTAATACCCATATTTTAAAATTTTATAAATTTTATATTTCAAAATGGTCTTTTATTTTTGTATTCAGAATATTGAAATTATCCTAAGTTGATTTGTTTGTAATTTTCTGAGAACTTCCAATTTTTTTATGAATAGTAAAAAATACTTAAAAACAACATTTTTAATCAAAATAATTTATAGTGATAAATTATACTATTGAGTGGTTTTAATGTATAATTAGAATATATTTTTACCATTTTATCCAATGGTGGTAATTATATTTAATTTCACTTTGAAATTTGACATAAACAATTGTCAATCTTTTGATATATATTGTTTCCTAAAAACATGATATTTGTTGTGACAACGGGAATTAATTATAAAATTAATTAATGCAACTTATATGTTGGTAATTTTTTAAAATAGACATCATTTTTTAATTCCGAATATCAATTATATCTAAGGGCGAAATTTTGTCATTGTTCTGAAAAACATCAATTTTTGATGAATAGTGAAACCACTAAGTCGTAGTTAAAAAACTGATTTTTCGTTTAAATGAAACTTTACCACTTCTATGAATTGAATTTCAAAAATCTGAAATACATGGATATCATTAGGATGTAAAATATGGTTCAATGGGATTAAAATAATTTTTTCTTGAATAGTAACTTTTATGTTTTATTAGTCGCGATTAAAGGTAATTAGTGAAATTTAAGGTATAAATGAGATTATAAAAATATAAAAATATATTTACAGTTGTACTAAACTTATTTTATGAGTCATTTCCGACCACGAAAATCCATGGGTCAACTTGGGGACCCCATGGAGCCACTTGGGTAAGAAAATCACATTAATAACTTTTTATTTAAAGTAAAAACAAAATTGTCACAAACATGTGTTGTTTTACTAAAACAATTATTACATGGGATTATATAAGTTAAAATTTTTACTATAAATATTCATTGGAAATATAAAACTATTTCCTACATCATGGTAATTTTTTTATAATTTTTATACATTATATAAATTAATTTTTTTTGACACCCTGATGATGCAGCGATTACCTCATTAATTAACGATGTAAATAAAATGAAAAGATAATGTAAAATATAAGACTTACACTTGTCTAAAAACTATTTTATGGGTATATTTCGAACCCTTATCACCTTATTATTGACATATATCATTGTGGGACCTTTTAAATACGAAAAAAACTTCATAATAATGTAACATCTCATGACCTTCCAAGAGTGCCCCTCCTCTCCTCTTATAAAAGGCCCCCACCTCTACCCCCTTATTCACACCGTCGAGCCATTTGGCTCGGCCAACCTCTGCAAAAATACTCTACCAACTTCCCTATATTACTCCTAGAAACCTCACATTGGGCATAAGTCTTCCCAAGGAATCCTTTAGTTCAAATCAAAAATAGTTACCCGATTTTAAGGTAATGTCTTCTCTTGTGTTCTTTTGTTTTATTTTGCTTCTACAACCCCCTAAAATCATTTTATTACATTATTTTATAACAAAAAAAGTATCCTCAATATACTTGGACGTTTTTATGAGAATGATTTTATTTAAACTTACACACACCTTTGTTTAATGGTTAAAGAACATACTGTTTCTGTGGGTGGTGAATTACTGCCTCACGAAATGATGATTATTCAATATTCTTTTAACACCTCTCACAGTGGCCATAATGATGACACTATTTTTAAATATATGATATATATTATGTTTTTGTTTTTCTTATGATTATTTCTTTTTCATTTATGGAAATCCTTTATGATTTCCATTATGGGTAAACACGATAATTTCATTTTAGGAAGTGCGGACTACCGCCCCCTCAAAGTGATTTGAATCATTAATGCCATATGTTGGATGTATAAAGGATGGATTAAATGGCATTATACATTATATTATAATTATATTATATTATACCTTTATATAATTATAATTTTATTCAATTAAATACGAAATAGAAATGAAAGTAGCATTCATGCGTACATACGACTTACCGTCTCCATTAACGGTGCATTTCATTACTTACCTCTAAATGTTATGTAATATTATAAATTCATGTATATACTGGATATATATGATATATATGATATCTAAATCATGAATATAATTCTGTATATAATGGATATTTCACCACATGAACAACTTGTAATTATAAAGAAGTTTATTTTTGACTCAAGTATCAAAGATCGACAAAATGACCGTTATTAACTTAAATAATTACATAATGTTCATAACATGGTAATAAGTGATATAAAAGAAATAATAAACTTGAAAAAGGTTCTTAAGCAATTATAAATTAACTCTAGTTTATTTTTCAGGAGGTTAAAGAACGATCGAGTCAAGTCGGACATGAGGTAAGGGAACTTCTTAACCCAATTCCCATTCTTTGGGTTGAACCTATCGTTCTTATTTATGTTGTTCTTTGATTATGTGAGAAATGAATTTTTATATATTATCATGTATTTATAATTTATTTATGTGAGCTTATAGTGAATACACATGAGCGATCTATTTTATTTACAAAATGATCTTTGTAAGGGACTTCGTCTCAATCTCTATTCATTGAGGCATATTTTGTTTTATACACAAATTTCTTTTATATGGTGTATAAACCCCTTTGACGTTTACGTTTATTCAAAAGGAATCTTTTTATATGAAGCGTTTTACTAAATGAAAAAAGGAATGTTTTTTTGTCGTACGTATGCGACGAAAATGACTTCTCCGCCACCGTGACCATTATTTGAGTTTCGTCTTCCTCTACAATCTACAACTTTTTTTAAATGAAAAATAAATACCAAGTTTTAATTTTATTTTATTTGGGTATTGAAAATGGTTTTGAAACTTTTTTTTTATTATATCAAAGTGTTGTGTGGATATATTGTGATTGAAATGTGGAAATGTTATGATTCCTTTATGCATGTTTTGTGTGATATGATTTTGTTATGGTTTATGATATTTTTAAACCTATTCATATGAGGAATGAATTGGACTTAATAAGTGACGGGTGGAGCCCTCTATAGCTCCTCGATGCATCGGCAGGTCTCATGAGACAAACTAGTGTCTTGGAATGAGGCCTTGACAAAATCTTATTTATAGTCTTGGCAGGAGGCATTGGCTACGTGGTTATGATAGTCTGGCATTATGCATTCCATCATTATGAAAGTGGTTATTGATATTTCATGTGATTATTCAACCAGTAGAATATCCATGTGAATATGTAAATGGAATTATCTCATTTTACTTTTTCCATATTATGTTGAATTTCAAGTTTAAAAGGCTTTTGTTTTAGTTATACATTGCCTTAAATGTTTATGTTTATTTATGAAAGCTTCTGCTATATTGTTATCCTTACTGAGCATCTGAGCTCACCCATTTCAATGTTTTATTTTTCCCAGGATATGAAGAAATATTTTATGACTAACCTAAAGGGATAGTCTGAAGGGGATACATATTTGGAATATGGATACTATGTTATTGTGATTTTTTCACTTTATTTTGTAATGTAACATTTATGAATGTATCTAGTGATTCCAAGGCCACTAAACTAATCGGTATTTTGAGACTTGAGATTTTGTGATCATGCCAATGTTACACAATAATTCACCGACTCTGGGTAACTGGGGTCGGGGTGTTACACTTTCTTGAAAGTATAAATCAAGGATCCTTTATCCAAGGTTTTTGGATACCCTTCTCTTTGGGTTAAAATAATCTTATTGTTACTTGTTTACTATTACAAGTAGTTTTAATTCCTCTACTATATGTTAATTTTGTAAAAGTTAGAAAGTATAACCTTTTTATACGTTGTAACTCTATTACTCTGATTATATTACAGATTATATATGCATTAAGGTAGAATATTTCCATGAAGAAAATAGAAAATGTTTCTTAAAGAGGTCTTGTGAATGTTTGTTTAACATTGTTAAAATTAACATTAAATGTTCCAAATAAATTTATAAAGTATACAATTCACCCCCTATTGTATTTGATCATCTTATTTTTATATATTTGATCCTTCAATTGGTATCATAGCAGGTCTCTGAAATATTTATATCAATATATAATCTTTCTTGGTCATGTTTTCATTTTCTTATGTTCTTCGTATTTGTTTTTAAACTTCTAATTCTAATATATTTTGTGGAAAGAAATATATTTTTAGTATGGCAGACATTCATGTGGTATCTTCAGATAATCTCAATCTTACTAGACCACCAATCTTCGATGGAAATGACTATGAGTACTAGAGAGATAGAATGAAGACCTTTGTGATAAACACATGTATAGACAACAACATTATGTTAACCGGAGATTATAAGATTCCTAACAAGGAACTTAGATCTTTTATTAATTTAGAAAAGGTGGAATATCAGCTGAACTTTAAGGTACGTAATCCTTTTCTTTGTTCCATGAATAGAAATATTTATAGCCAGATTTCATCTTGTGAAGTTAGAATTTTTTTGGAAGAATCTTGAAGTAACTCACTTTGGAACTTCTAATGTCACTAAAACTAGAAGATCTATGCTCATGGCTGAGTATCATAGTTTCTGCTTCCCTTATATATAACCCATATGTAAGGTAAAATAAAGATTTATTACTATTGTCAACAGCTTATGATCCATTGGTGAGAAAGTTTTATATGTTGATGCTCTTGTAGACAAGATTATTGACATAATTCCTAACGAGTTGGAATCCAAGAGGACTATTATAGATTAGAATAGGAAAGTTACTCAGATTTCTCTTGATAAAATGCTCGGAACTTTTCTTCAACATGAAACCAGAATGAAGAGAGATGTTGATAATATTAAAAAGAAGAATGGAAATAGAGGTGTTTCATTTACAACTACTTCAAATCATATGAAAGCCCAAACTCCTGAAAGAATTAAAATATCTAAATCTAAGAAGGTTTTTGTTCAATCTGAATTTAGTGAAAGTGAATCTTCAGAAAATGAGTTGGCAAATCTTGCTCGGATGATGAACAGGATTGTTGGACATAATAACTTTCAATATAGATACAAGAAGAAAGATGTGAAAGATAATAATGATGGATAAGTGACATGATTTTAACGTATAAGAACCGGTCATATTAGACCAGATTGTCCCTTTCTTAAGAAGAGAGACAAGAAGGACAAGAATTATGAGAGAAATGAGAAGAAGTTCTACAGATTAAAGCATAGGAAAGTTCTTAAATCCAATGAAACTTGGAGTGCCAGTGGTGGATATTCTTTTGATGATTCTTCAGAATATAAATCATCTGGGAAAAATAATATCAGTCTAATATCCAGAGCTCTATTTCAAAATCATTATCTTATGGCCAAGGTACAAACTATGGAATCCTTAACCAATATGGCTTTAAGTGAAAATTTTCTAAATAGGGGTTTTTCTTCAAATGGATAATCTTCTACCTCAGATAATGATAATCATTTTCCTTCCTATGAGGAAGTTTCTAGATTTTACTCTAAATATATTATTATTGTGGAAAAGAATTTAGTCCTAAGACTAAAATCTGAAATATTTTACTTAAAGAAACTTTTTACAAATATTTCTTCTGGTAAAGAAAATATTGACAATATATATTATCAGATCTGACCTCATGGTAATAATCAGGGATTAGATTATTCTAATGCAGAACCTCTTTTTATAAATAATTATTTTGTTCCTTTTACAGCCTCTTTTTTTACTCAATACCAAATTGGTGGGCATTGGAAGAAAAGATATTCTTTAAATAAAGTGAAATCCCTTGGGTTTCATAAATCTTATTTTTCTAAACTAATATGGTTACCCAAGCTTTTATTATATAATAGTTTCAGATCCAAGAAAGTTTTTATTCTGAAAGCATAACTCATTATTTTTCAGGAAAATGAAGGAAGTACCAACAACCTATAGTAAATGGATAGTAGATGTTCCTGGAACATGATTGGTAATAATGACTATTTCAAGAATATTTTAAAAACAAAAGGTGGAAGGGTAACTTTTTGGTGATAACTCTCAAGGAGAAATTTTCAGTATATGTAACATTATTCTTATTGGGAAAGCTATTATTTCAAATGTTCTTTTTGTAAAAGGCCTTAAGCACATCCTCATAAGTATAATCCTATTATTTGATGAATTTTACCTTTTTAATTTTATAAATGATAAATGTTTAGTTCACAATTCCACGGAAGATTTTATTTTATTTGCCCTTCGGAAAGAGAATGTCTACACCTTAAACGTAAAAGACCTTAGAAGTCAAGATATAACTTTCCTTAGTGCATCTAAAGATCAATCATGGCTTTGGAATAGGATACTAGGACACTGTAACTTATGGAATATTAGTAAACTTTATAATAAAGAACGTCTTCAGGATCTACAGAAACTTAAGTTTTATTCTTCAAAAATTTGTGATCCATGTCCATATGGAAAGAAATATAACTCTAGCTTTAAATCTCTATGTGAAGTTACAACTTCTAATGCCTTACAGTTAGTGAACATGGATTTATTTGCTCCAACACAAACTGAAATTTTTGGAGGAAAATATTATGTATTTGTTATAGTTGATGACTACACTACATTTACTTCGGTCTATTTTCTCCAAATAAATCTGAAGATTTTTCTTATTTCAAAATAATTAGTGCTCAAGTTAAAAATGAGAAAAACTTACCATTTATAACTATTAATTGTGATCATGGTGGAGAATTTAAAAAATCTGCTTTTGAAACGTTTTGTAGTAAAAAATCATTTACTCACAACTTCTCAGCTCCAAGAACTCCTCAACAAAATGGTGTTTTCGAAAGAAGAAATCGTATTATTCAAGAGATGACAAGAACCATGTTGAGTGAATATTATATAGCTAAAAATTTTGGGCTGAAGCTATAATTACTTCGTGTTCTATTATAAATCAAGTTTTAATAAGACCATTTCTTAATAAAACACCTTATGAGTTGTGGACTGGCCGAAAACCAAATGTTTCTTACTTAAAAGTTTTTGGTTGCAAAGTATTTATCTTGAATACCAAGGATAAATTACATAACTTTTCACTCAAATCCAATGAAGGAATTTTCTTAGGTTACTCTTCTAACTCTAAGGCATATAGTGTTTTTAATAAAAACACTTGTCCTGTGGGTGGAACAGTACATGTTAATTTCGATAAAAATGATCCTTTAGTTTTCAAACAACCTGAATCTTTTCCTGATATATTTTCTATAACCGATCACCAAACATTGATTGAAGATCATTCTGACAAGGATAATATTCAAGAAAATGTTTTTGAAACATTTACTACTGAATATTTTCTACCTTATATTGATGAACATGTTTTTCAAAATAAAAGTTAGTTGTTACTTAGGAATCATCCTAGTGATAATATCATTGTAAATGTTAATCAACCAGTAAGAACTAGAAGTTCTTTAGGAATTGAATTTTAACATATTGCATTTATTTCCCAATGTGAAACAAACACTCCTGATGAATCCTTGGGTGATTATGATTGGATAAAGTCAATGCAATATGAACTCAATGAATTCATAAGAAATCACGTTTGGACCCTGGTTGAGAAACCTAAGGAAACATCAATTATTAGAGTAAAATGGGTATTTTGAAACAAATTTGATGAAAATTGAGTTATTGTTATAAATAAATCAAGATTAGTTGCAAAAGGATATAACCAACAATATGGAATAGACTATGAAGAAACATATTCTCCTATAGCAAGAATTGAATCTATTCGTATTATTCTATACTTTGTAGCATTATTTAATTTTAAACTCTTTCAAATGGTTGTTAAGTGTGATTTCCTAACAGTTATGTACAGGAGGATGTTTATGTATATCAACCCCTAGATTTGAAGATACAAAATATTCTAATCATGTTTATGAACTTTCCAAATCTTTATATGGACTTAAACAAGCCCCTAGTGCTTGGTATAATGAAATATCATGATTGTTTCTTCAAAATAACTATGTTTAGAGAACTGCGGATCCATCCCTTTTCATTAAGAAAAATTATAATGATGTTTTGATTATTCAAATTTATGTTGATGACATCATCTTCAGATCAACTCATCAATCCTTAACTAATTCTTTTGTGAATCTTATGAAATCTGAGTTGGTGATGAGTACGATGGGAGAGTTATCATTTTTTCTTGGTTTTCAAATTTCACAAATACTAGAGGGAACTTAAATATCTCAACATAATTATATCAAAGATATTCAAAAGTAGTTCGGGTATGACAACACTAAGAGTATAAGTACTCTTACTGGAACCTCTAATACTCTTGATATTGATGAATCAAGGAAACCTGTAGATCAAACATCTTATAGAGGGATGATAGGAAACATACCTTACTTAACAGCTAGTAAACCTGACTTAATGTTCTCAGTATGCTTATGTGAAATATTTCAAGAAAATCCTAAACAGTCCCATTTAAAATATGTAAAAATAATTTTCTAGTATTTGAAGTGAACTTTAGATTTAGGACTATTTTATTCCTCTAGAAATGATTTTGAACTTAAAAATATTTTAGATGCTGAATTTGGTGGTTGTAAAATGGAATGGAAAAGTATATCTACAACTTGTAATTTCTTAAGATATTCCTTAGTTTCTTGGTCTTGTAAGAAAAAACATTCTGTAGCACCTTCCACTCTTGAATCTTAATATGTAGCAGCTAGAAGTTGTTGTGCTCAACTATTATGGATGCAACACACACTCACAAATTATGGTATGAGTTTTACTAAGACTCAAATTATGAGTGATTACACAAGTGCCACATCCCTAAGTAAAAACTATGCACATCACTCTTGTGCAAAGCACATAGATATTAGAAATCACTTTCTTAGAGATCGCACAATTAAAGGAGATATTATTCTTCAATTCATCGGAACGCAAGAGCAACTTGCTGATATTTTTACAAAACCTCTACCTTCCGATATATTTGAATACATAAAATAGATGATAGGAATGATTTTTGTAAGGTATTCATTCATATCTACTTCTTGATTAAATATTTCCTAACATTAAACTACGTCTTATTTCAGGGGGAGTACATATGTTTGTTTATTTTCTTTCTTTAAACTCTTTTTCTTTCCATATGAAATTTTTCTTTATTGAAAGTCTTGGATTTGAAAATATTATATTTGAAAACCTCGGATTAGAAAATCTTGAATTTTAAAATCTCGGATTTGAAAATTTTATATTTGAAAATTTTGGATTTGAAAATTTTAGAATTTAAAACTTCAATGAAAAATTCTTATAATACCGATAAATCTCTTAGAGTATTCTAAAAGGTAATCATTATTACTCTTTATTTTATTTATCTTATGTTTTAGTTATTGGTATTTCAAAATTTCTTAAATTCTAGTTTACCTTACTTCAAATGGTTTGAATTCATATTTTCTATATCCATTTTCAACCATCTGATCAGGTTAGGTTTTTGTCTTTCGTTTGATTATCTTATGGAAGATGAAAAGTCATAGTTGTGTCTATATATGGGGTTCCTCATCTTCAAGTATCGCACAATCCTTACTGATCTCAGTGTCGAATTTCTATTGTCATCAAAGATTTTGTTCTGATTCTTTTGTCTCTATCACCCTGAATGACTCTGAAATCCTCAGTAGATCAGATGCCGGTCATCAAGAAGATTAAGGACTGGTCAATCTTTAGGGAAAGGTTAGTGTGACCTATGTTATTTGAAAAATAAGACTCCATTATTTATAAGGTGATAATGTCTAATGGATGGGAATGTTTATGTGTGGAAAAAGAGAAATCTCAGGATCTGTTTTATCCTGAACCCCAAATTCAATTCTATGAATCTGTTACTTTCTTTCAAAAGAACTGTAAGGATTTGTTTAAGTTCAAATGCTTTGATAAATCATATACAGTCCCCTATAAGAATGCAGAAAATGTTCTTAACATACTGTATGAAGGGGAGGGTATTCTGTGTTCTCAAAATCTTCTAGAGAAGGAAGGATCTTTTGAAAAAGTCATGGCTTTTGATTTCCTCAGTCATAAGTAGGTTAAGAATCTGAAGATTATGAATCTTTCAACAAACCACAAGATGGTGGCTCTCTGGATGCAAGGATTTCTTATTCCAAGAAAGGGATATAAGGATTCTCTAAATATATGTGATATCATTCTATTAGACATTCCTGTGAATATAAGAAATATAAACATGGTTAAGTTCATCTTTCTCACCACTCAAGCAATAAAAAGTGGAACCATAAAATACCAAATCCTTATATATCCAGCAACTATTTCCAGGATAATCATTATGTGCTTTAAGAGCTAAATGGTCCACGCAGATCAGTCTCAAAGCCTTTCAAAATTTTGTTTCTTAGTGACGACACTCTAAGGAGGATGAAAGTAGAGTTTATTCTAGAATTGAAAATCTTTCAATAAATGGTTTTCTATAATAAGGGTAATGTTCTAGAGTCTTCAATGTTAGTTCCTTTGAAAAGGAAACATGATGAACTGAACTTGACAGTACCAGTTCCTACTGTTCCAGTTTCAGCGCCTCCTCCTATAAAGAAACCGAAAGCTTATTCAAATGAAATAGTTGCAAATTGGAGACAAATGGAAGCTTCCAGAAAGGAAAGAGATCATTCTTTTGGTATAAATAATGAAAAGGCAAAGGGTCTAAAAATCAAGCAAGCTGAAAATTTTGAGAAAGAAAAGAAGGAGAAGATTTTAAAGAAGAAATCATTGGAAGAGAAAGTTTGTCAGTCTCTTCTAAAAGCTGTAGAAAATAAATATTAGGAAGTACCTGAATCTCAAGTTGTTCATAAGAAACTGGTGGCCACTCCAGAAATCAAGAAAGCTATGAAAGTCCTAGATTTATCAAAACTTGTTCAAGAAATGTAAGATCAGATAATCCAAGATGATGATGATGATGTTTTAAGGGAAGTGGAATATTATGTTAGAACTCCTTTCAGGTCAGTTCCTAAATCTGTTTCAATGGAAAAAGTTCAATAACAAGTTGAATAATAACATGAGGAAGAAATTGAAGCTGAGAAAGAGGATGAAGTTAATGGTGAAGAATAAGTTGAATTTGAACTAGAAGAAGAAGTAGAGAAAGAACAGGTTGAACAACAATGTGAAGAAGAGGAAGAATTTCAAGAAGAAGAGGGACAAGGAGGATATCAACATTATGAGTTTGAAAAAGAAGAAGATTAATAGGTAGATCTAATTTTGTTTCATGTTTAAGATGAACAATCTCTAGTTCGAGACCCTATCAAAGGAAAGAATGTTTTGGTGGCTTCATCTAATAAAGAAACGCCTCAGAATACCTCTAAGAGAATAGAGAGACCATATTTCTTAACTATATGGGGAGTTGAGAAAGAAAAATATTTTTCACGATCCAAGTCCTCTTGATCTGTCCAAAATGATTTTGTCAAGTTTCTTTAAAAAAGTTGTTCAGAACCATTCTGGTTCTTGCAAACATAGATGCCCAGATTCAAATGATGCAAGATACCCTGATACAAAAAACGGAATCTACCAATATGTTTATGGACATGGTTGTAAAGAAAAAAAGCAGATTTCAGTAATCTTCTGATTGATTAAAAAGCTTATAAAGTGACTTGTAAGAAGGTCTTTAACCATACCAAAACTATCAATAAAGATCCAAGACATTTTGGTGACTTCATGGATTCAAAAAATGGATCTTTTAATACTTGTGAATCTGATATAAACAAGGTCAAGACATCAATCTTTGAGAAAGATAGTAAACTCAATTCTATTGTTCGATCTGTTAGCAGTGAGAAGGAAGCCACAGCAGAATTAGAGAGAAAGGTGGCTGCTCAAGAAGACAAGATCTCATCTTTAGAGAAGAAGAATTAGAATCATGAGATATTACTAAAGACCTTTTAATATGATCATAAGGAAATAAAGAAACACAAAACCTTGATAAAGAATATGTTGTCTGAGAAGAAGAAAAATGGATGAATTTTCATTACATTGCGATGTTTTTTGTAATATAAACCTTATTTCTAAAATTATCTTAAGAATTTTCTTGAATATATTTCTTCTGTTTTTGAATTTTTGTTTTCTTAACCTTAGAGGTACATCTTATACTTCTCCATTCCTTTCTCTCTTTTTGAAAATGACAAAGGGGGAAAATTTATTTAAAGGAAGAATTTAATCTATGAGAAGGAGAATCTAGTAAGGGGGAGTATGGAAAGAAATGATAATGTCCAAGTAAGTGGTAGTTTTATTTTAAGAAGAAATTTTCATCTAAGGGGGAGAAATTCACTTAATAAAACCTGAATTCAAAGATCAGTAATACGGTACTTGGGAAATATAACCTAAGGGGGGGATAGTCGTATTCATCGAAAATCATATACAAAATGGGAGATAATTTTTTTTCTCATACTTGTAGATCTAATTCAATATATTATTCCTTAGAAAAGTTGTCTGTGCTTTCCAAAAAGGGAGGATATTATTGACTCAATAAGGATATATTATGACTTATCCATTCCTTATGATATTATGTTTTGAAAATCACAAACACATTTTCTTATGTTTTGAATATTTTTATAAGTTCTTTATTTCTCTTAAGATCCAGAATTGTCATTCCATTATTCTTACTAATATATCATTACGTTTAGCCATTATGTTATACTTATAGATCTTTCGTTACAATTTATGTTTCAGTTTTTATGATTCTGATTCCAGTGTATATATGATTAAGTTTTTATGATTCTGATTTCAGTGTATATATGATTCAGTTTTTATGAATCATATTCCGGTTTATATATTATTATGATCTTCAAAATATCAATTTCGGTGTATATATGATGCCAGTATTTATGATAATGATTCCAGTGTATATGTTAAACAGTCATCATGATACTGAATCCGGTGTATATGTGACTTTGATTTTTTTATTCTGGTTCCAGAAAAAATGCATTACTGCTTTCTCAATCTGATTTAATTTTCCTTATGAATCTGTTTTCTTGATAATGTTTTTCTTACGAATCCATCTTCCTAATAATGTTATATTTACCAAATGTATCATTCCAATATTATCGGATTATAAGATTTCTTATACTTACTTTTTATCTTTAACTTAACATCGTTTTTGTTACTTAAAAGATGTCGTAAAATCCTTTACAAACTAACCATTGTATATCTGACATGTGTCCAGGACCCTCCTAAATTTAAGGAAAATTTGACTATTGGAGTGGAGCCGACCAATGTGATTTTTTCCCAATAAATACCTGTTCATTTGAAAGATGAAATAAATGAACAACACATAGAGTGGATGAACTTGACGCATGTGAAAAAAGTTGTGATGTGATTTACAGAGAGAGAGGATCTTTAAACACTCATTTATTCATGAGGATATTGTGAACAACTTTTTCATGTGTGAACAACTTGTTTAGACTAGCATTGTGCTCACTCTGAACGTACTGATCATGGGCTTCCTGGTTTGGAAAACAGAGGTTCTGATTTCCTTATAAATAGAGGGCTTGTGGGGATAGCAAGGCAGATACCGATCATTGGATTAAAGGCTTACCTGGGATTAGGTAAGACAGAATTTCTTGAATGTATAAATCAAGTAACCATTATCCAAGGTTGTTGGATAACCTTCTCTTTAGGTTAAAAGAATCTTATTGTTACATGTTTACTATTACAAGTTGTTTTAATTCTGATATTGTATATTAACATTGTTAATGTTATAAAGTATAACCTTCTTATACTTTTTAATTCTGTTACTCTGATTATATTACAGATTCTATACGCTTTAAGGTAGAATCTTTCTTTTAAGAAAATAGAAAATGTTTCTTTAATTGTTCTTGTGAATGTTTTTTTAACCTTGTTAAACTTAACATTAAAGTTCCAAAGGAATTTTTAAAGAATACAATTCACCTCCCCACCCCCCTCTTGTTTTTGAGTATCTCATTTTTACATATTTGACCCTACAAGATATAGGTCCAACCCATGTCATAGTGAAATTATTTTTACATGTTCCACACAGATAAACATAAATTATTAATCATTTTGTAACCCAAGAAATAAAATTGATTTCTTAAACATCATTAAACCCTAACATAATATATATATAATTAAAGTAATTCATAATAATAATTCCATCATAAATATAATAAAATTAATTAAATTATATGGATATAAACAAAACCCTATGCCATCATAGATAGAAAATAATTTTCATAAAACACTTGAGCATAATTCCTAAGGAAAATATCCTTTAATCTTCAAGAAACATTTCTTTTCTCCAAATACCATGCAATTTTAGAAGAATATAATTTATTACAAAATACACTTTAAAACATTTAGAGGAATATTCATGGAAATAATTTGTTATGAAAATGTAAAAATTCATTCATTTTCTATAAGTTAAAAAACAGTATTCTTGTACTTTTACTGGAAAAGTTAAAAAGTAACTCATTTTTTAATAAAAATAAAGATTCCCTCTATATCATGTAGTAAAAGTAAAAAATGGGTATAAATGAAAGTAAAAATACATAGAAGAATAGTAAGAATTTTGTGAAAACATTTTTAGAATATATGGACATGGATGATAAATATACTCCAAGTAAATAGTTACATATAAAAAATCTCAAAAAATGAGATTGAAAAATTATACCTTATGTTATACTTTTAGTAAGGTGAGGGTATTTTCACCTCCTGTATAATGGTTAAATCATGTTATTAAATTACACTAGGACCATCATATATGATCTTATTATATCATTTTGTTAACATCAATTCAATATTACCATTATTTCTTTTGTTAACTACTTCGTTTTCCCTTTCATGTTTTTTCATATAAGTAATGTTTTTTATGAATAGGTTGTATTTTATTAATTATATTATGTTCATATTTTTTAATTTCAATCATCATATAAATTTTATAATCATCATTTAATTGTAAACGTGGACAATGAATCTCATCACGCCGTGGAGACGGTAGGACGTATGTACGCACAAGCGTCAGTATCATTCTCTTGATGGTTAAATGGTATATAATTGGATGATATAATAACTATACAGAATCATTATCATGTTATATCCATTATTCAAATTCATTATACTAATCATTATACTAAAACTAATAATGTATTTTTGAATAAAAAATTACACCACATCATGGAGATTGTAAGTCGTACGTACGCACACATGGTGGTATTGTTATTCATATAATGGATAAAAGAAAGTATAATATTGTCCCGTAATTAGAATTACATATAATTATGTATAATATTTTGTATTTGTTACCTTAGTATGGAATCAACATTGAAATAAGATGTAGAAGATGAAAATAAATTGAATTGAATTGGTAAATAAATTACATCTTCTTCATTGGTCTTCCTGTAGATATATTATTAGGGACACTAGGGATAAACTTTTTAGAAAAAAAGACCTAGAAAAGCTAACTAAGAATATTTATAAGATAATTGGTCAGGTTTTGGTCTATCTGTAAGGCAGGATGTAGTTTTAGAAAATGTGGGAGGAGATACCTTTTATAAGAGAGGAGGAGGGTCACTTTAAAAAGGTACTAAATTATAATTTTATTATAAAATGATTTTTGGCTTAAAAAGATTAAAACTCATTTAATTAAAAGATATGATGAGTATTTTTAAGAACATCCCTACCAATATGTTTTATAAAAGTTTCGGTTTCAAATGTAACTTGATCTTTTACCATTAACTCTTAGTTAACTAATTTAACTCTTACCAAATCTTCATGTATATTCATACTATATGTTTAATATAGTTACATTAAAATAAAAATAGAACCTCAAGTTGTTCATTAATCAAATTATTAACATTATATGATTCATTTTTCTGAATCATAGATATTTAGGACAATTGTATCATTTATTAAAAAAGAATCTGTTTTAGAAACTCATTTATGAAAAATTTTATACTATTCCTATCTTGACTTTTTAAAAATCCATTACAACTTTATTATTTAAAAGAAAACATAAATTTAATTAAAACAAATCATAATCAAACATAAAATTCATGAATGGAATAAAAATTTTCAAAATAAAATTATTTAAATATTTATAATCATGTTTGTTTAAATCATTCGTAAATAAGGTAATCGCCACATCATCATTTTTTCACAAATAAATTAATATATTTCGTTACTAAATTTTATAAATTAAATACCATGATGTGGGAAATCGTTATATATTTCTAATGAATGTTTATTGTAGAATTTATCCAATGTATAAACCCATATTAAAATTATTTTTTTATAAAGATACTAGTTTATGTTAAATTTCTCTTTACTTTAAAATAATTCTTATAAAATGTACTTTTCACATCCATGTGGTTCCATGGGCTTCGAAAATCGACCCAAATATTCCAATGGTTGGAAATATCTCATAAAATAGGATTATAACATGTTTTAGGGTATTATAATATTATTATAATATTATTTGTTTACCATTATTTAACAGATTTAGCCTTTAACCATGGGAAATAAAAAAAATTAGTAATGTTACTATTCATAATGTCCAAAAATAAAAGGTACCTATTTATAAAATATGAACATCGTGATTTAAAATATGGAATTCATTTTTCAAAATTCAAAACATAGAAGTTGTATTAATTAATTTGAAATTAATTCATGTTGTCAAAACCAAAAGGCAGGCTTTTAATAAGTAATAACTATCAAAACATTTACATGTGTTTGTGTCCAATTTAAAAGTGAAATTACATCTAATGAACAAAATTGTATTAAATAATAAAAATATAATCAAATTAAACTTAAAAACAATTAAAAATATAATCCAACTATATAAATAAATTTGATAAAAAGGCAGTTTTGAATTAAAATGCTGTATTGTTCACAAATCATTAAAATTTGAATTTTTTCACAAAAATACCAAATATTAAGAAAATGTAAATTTTTTTGTCCCTATAGAAAAAAATATGTTTCTTTTTTATAATTTATCTTACAAAAGTTTAAAAAATATGATTTATATTGGGCTCTCCATCAAAAGGTGGTAAAAATGAATTTTTAAACAAAATACAACTTCTATCTGAAAAAACATGATTTTTTTCTCTTACCATGTTCTATAAAATGTGTAACATGAATTCTAATGTTTTATAAAATTTAAAATGTGGTGATTAATATTCATAATGGCTAGTTTACATCCCATTAAATAATAATATTTTAATAATTTATTGTAGTTTAGTGAAACTCGTTATCACGTACAACGCAAGCTATAGAGGATGGTCGATCTTACGTCTAATGCAAGCCATGTCAGTGTTGTGTGTAGTCAAAACATCTTTTTGTGTTTCATATAACATAATCCAAACTAAATTATTTTATACATTGAACAAAATCTATACTCAGGTTTGTGTGAAATGAATTATATCAAAAGTACATGAAATTTTGTGTAACGCATGCCATCAATAGTGTTGCATATACTGCATGCTAATACGATGTTGCGTATATCACAAGATAATCTTGGTGTAGCATACAACACAAGATATCAATGAAATTAAAATGAATATATCTCATAAAATATTGGGGTATTAGATTCTGCCCCCCTTAAAATGAATTTCACCCTTGAAATTTGTCAAGGTTATGAATGGTCTACTACATTAGAGTTTGTTTTATAGAAATCCACATTGTAAAAAGGAATAATAAAAGATAATTTAAAAAAAATAATGTTAGAAACATATAAGTTTCTCAAATTAACTTTTCACTGGGCTTCCACATAGGAGAACATAGGTGGGATGTGAAAACATGGATTTGTAAGAGAAATCAAACCGTCATATTCTAAGGGATAGTGATAGAGAATAAGGTTTTGATAAAGTTAACTACTAGAAACCTATAAATCTATGATTATTTACGGTATCAAATGATTCATCATATAAGAAGGTACTATGATAACCTTTTTTTAGTTTTCAATATCCTTTTCCTATTGTTGATGATTTCATCATGAGAATAAATACTTACTCCTTTTTGGTAAACTCCCATCATTGTTCGTGCCTTGAAAAATTTCCACATCATGTCTTATTTAAAGAAATAAAGTTTAATTTATCATTCCGGATGTGATTGAAGATCATGCGACAGAATGACATGTCATTCCATCTATCTCAACAAAAAAATTAAAAGAGATAATAAAATATGTATAAGGCCACCTATTGTGGGATAATAAATTAATCTAACAAACATTAACTAGAATATAAGTTTTTCAATCATTCAAAAAACTGAAAATATAAAACATTAAAATTATTTGAACTAATTAAACTTAAAATTTTCCTCCCATGTCACATTTGGAAGTCCATGTTTTTCACATTCCAAACATGTGAATACATTAATCATATATTCTATTGAAACATGATAATAATAGGAATTACCAGAGAACCATAGTGAAAAATGTATTCTATTAAAATTTACTCTTTACACACAATAAAAATAACAAAAAACTCTATATACTCAAACCATGATATCACATTGTTCTTATATCAGTCATGAGGTCATGTATACTATCAAATATCTCAGTATCTCTTTATCCCATCATTGTGCACATATCACGTGCATAAAAAAAATATTTCAATCACTTTTCATGGTTATTGGAACAATATACTTATGTAAAACCCCAATAGACCAATACATAGATATTATAATATCCCATAATACTATTAAAGAGATTCAACAAAACTATTTTGTAATCCCATTACATAAACACTTAAACATTCCAAAAAATTGTTAGTATACTCAATATCACCAATAGTAATCACATGTGATTCCACTTTTTATTTGGCCTTAAAAGGTTGTTGACATCGATCAACATTAACCATTGGAATAGAGGATTGGTTAGCATAATTCCCCATTTCTTTGAACTTATAACATTTAAGTGTTGGTGGTGATTTATCTGTACTATTTTCTTCCCCTCATTAAAAACCATGTTTCCATTACTTAGGCACTCAACAACATGATGGCCTTATTTTCCACAATTATAGAATTTTATAGTCCCTTTAAGACAATATCTTCCATGATTATTTCCACAATTTGAGAATAAGGAAGCAATCATCTTCTTTTCGGGATTTTTTTGATAATTTACCTTTAATTCCATATTTCTTTTCTTGTCAAAATCAAGAAATGGATATGTAACACCAACATCCATTTCTACCTTGTTGTCACTACGCACAATCTCTTCATAGCTTCTTAAGTATCTTATTGATAATTACATTTGAAGACTTTTTTTTATGCCACTAAAAAATTGATCGAATTTACTTTCGTGTTGGATTGTAAATCCCAAAGCATACCTTGAAAGTATTGTAAAATTCACCTTGTATGTACCAACAGATTCATCATCATTTTTCTTTAGGTCAGGGAAATACTTTTATATCTTTGATCGAATAATACGAGAGAAGTACTTATTTAAAAATTTATTCTTTAACTCACCTCATTCCGTGGATTTAATTTCATCTTGTTTACCTATAATATTAATTTGAGTCCACCACTGGTCTACTTCACCTTTTGAACGATATAAAACCAAAATTTATTTTTCATGTTCCCAATAACGAAGTATATAAATTATATTTCCAATGGTACTGATCCATTGTTCAGCAGCATGTGGATCAGATGATCCTCTAAAAGAAGGTGGATGTTTCCTCATGAAGGACTCAATAAAATGTTGTTCCCTTATCTATTTATTTGGAAGCCCAGAATGATTCATATATTGTGTAAGTATAGAAACAGTATTTCTCATTTCATATCCATTATCATTCCATTGTTCATGATATCCATAATGGAATTTACCAGTTCATTGATCATTAACACGGTTCCTTCTAGTTCCATCCATCATCTAAAACCCAAAAGGGATAGTGTGAAAGGCAAAAATCGTACTAGGAAAACAACATAATAACGGGGGAGACCATTCGATAAATAACATATTAGGTTTCATCCTAGGTTATTCATAATCATTATCATAATTCAAGGACATTAACTTATACTTAATATTAACCATAGGGACATCCACATACAAACATTAAAAATATCAATTGAAATCTCACTAAAGTTTTTACATACTAGTTTCCAAAGGTTAACTAAACCTTCACTCTAAATCCATGTCTAATGACCCAAGAATTATTTACATGGAAAATACATTTCTTTTGAGAAATAAATAATACATTACACAAAATATATTCCTAAAGAAAATATGTGTTTTGTGTCTTTGGAAACTCATAACATAATCCTCTAACATTGTGAAAGATCTTCAACATCTACCATAAAGATCTTCCCCTTTAGGTTTCCTACCTAAAACATTTTTTATATCCTGAGGAAAATAATATATAAAAAGGATGAGATATAATTCTTAGTAAGGGTAAAAATGAAGAACAAAAAACACCCCCTAAACATTTGAACATAATAACTTGAACATATTGTTTTAAAATAAAAATCTTGAGATATGAAATAAATCATCGAAGTACATAAGGCATGGATCATAATGGAACATTACCCATGATATAATAGCATTGGAATGAAAAAGTTAATTGTGGAAAACTAATGAGAATAGAATATTATTTCCATATTATCCAAGGAATCTCTTCCAAGACAATCATTGTGGACAATATTCATTGTTGAACCCTATTTTCTGGTTGTTCCATCA
This sequence comes from Viscum album, assembly GCA_963277665.1. NCBI lineage: Eukaryota > Viridiplantae > Streptophyta > Magnoliopsida > Santalales > Viscaceae > Viscum > Viscum album. Next base: position 1,353,529,241 of record OY728158.1, on the reverse strand, counting down.
ATGTATTTTTAATCCCGATTTTCTTGTCGTTCATGTCATGTCTATATCAAGAGATATAAATACATACCCAATTAAATGGAGTGATATATAAGCTCCACCCATCCAATAGTGAAATCATTCTTATATTCTCCACAAAAAACATAAATCATTCATCATTGCATAACCCATGAAGTAAAATGGGTTTCTTAAACACCGTTCCACCGTAAGATAATCCTTATAAAATAAATCTATTCCGTATAAATAATTTGATTATAAACACACAAAAATCAATGCAAAAATAGGGATAGAAACATAACCCTATTTCATATTAGATGGAATATAATTTTGATAAAACACTTGAACTTAATTCCTATGAAAAATATCCTTTCTTATTCAAAAACAATTTCTTTTCTCAAAATGTCCTGAAATTTTAAAAGAAAATAATTTACTTGAAATTACTAATTAAAAAGTAACTTGTATTGTAAACAAAAGAAATATTCCTTCTATACTATGTACTAAAAGTAAAAATGGGTATAAATGTCTCTAAACATACATATAATAATGTTAATCATTTTATAAAAACATTTTTAGAAAACATGGACATGGATAATAAATATACCCCCGGTAAATACATACATATAAACAAATCTCAGATAAAAATGATATTGCAATGTTACCCATTACCATATACTTTTCGTTAGTCAATTGTGTGGTCACCACCTATATAATTCTTAAATCATGTTAATAAATTATAATAGGACCATATTAATATTTATTATATCATAATTGATTCTATTATATCATTTGGTTAATAGTATTTCAATATTACCATTATTTCGGATGTTAACTGCTCCGTTTTCCCTTTCCAGTTTTTCTAGGTAAGTAATGATTTTCATGAATAGGATGTATTTTATTCATGAAATTAAGTACAAATTTATTATTTTAATTCATCATATAAATTTCATAATCATTTTTGAATTGTTGACGTGGAGAATGAATCTCACCGCATCATGGAGACGGTAGGTCAAATGTACGCAAGGGGGACTATATCATTCTCTTGATGGTTAAATGATCAGTAATTGGATAATATATTAATTATAATTAATAATTATAATTTTATATTAATTATTTAAATTAATTATACTCATCACTATACCCATCACAATAAATTATTTTTGAATAACAAATTACACCACAGGATGGAGGCGGTAAGCCATACGTATGCATGCATGGTGGTATTCTTATTCATAGGATGGATAAAAGAATTTAAAATGGTTTCCCAAAATTATAGTAAAATCTCATAATGTATAATATACTATATTTATTACATTATTATGAAATAAACATAGAAATAGGATGTAGAAGAAGAAAATAAATTTAATTGAATTAGTAAACAATTACCTCTTCTTCATTGGACATTCTTTGGATATCTTCTTAGGGATACTAGGGATAGATGTTTTGGAATCAAAGGACCTCCATAAGATAACTACGATTTTTATAGGAAAATTGGGCACAGTTTTCTTGAGATATAAGGCTCAAGGTGGAGTGGGGAAACGTGGTAGGATATGCCTTTTTATAAGATAGGATGATGGGCACATTAGGAAGGTATTGAATTGTTATTTTATTATAAACTGATTTTTTGTTTAGAGATTTTTAGGTCTCAAATATAACCTTATATTTTAGCATTAACCCTTAGTTAACGAATTTAACTCTAACCATGTTTTCTTGACTATTCATACTATATGATTAATATAGTTCCTATAAATTGAAAATAAAACATCAAGTTATTCATTAATATAATTTAAACCTTATATATTTCATTTGGTGGAATCATATATTTTTAATAGTATTATATCTTTTAAGAAAATAATATTTTTTATTTTACTCATTTATGTCAATTTTAATACTCTTCATATAATGACTTTTTAAAAATTCTTAAAAACTTGATTATTGTGAAAAAAATATTTAATTAAAGTATAACAAGTCATACCCATCCATCGAATTCTTAGATGGCCTAAAAAGATCAAAAATAAATTTATTTTATTATTTATAATCTCATTTATTTTGATCATTCATTGATAAGGTAATAACTACATCATCATTATGTCAAAACTATATTTATTTATTTATAATCTCATTTATTTTAATCATTCATTAATAATTTAAAATTCCATGATGTAGAAAGTTATTTTACATTTCCAATGACTATTTATTGTTGAATTTATGTAATTTATAAACTTATATTAAAATTTTTTTATTAAGAAGACACAAGTTTATGTCACATTTCTATTTACATTAAATTAATTGTTATAAAATGTCATTTTCACAACCATGTGGTTCCATGGGGTCCCAGAAACCACCCAAGGATTCCCATAGTCTGAAATATCTCATATAATATAATTCAAATATGTGTTGTGGTAGATTAATATTATTATAATATTTTTTACCCTTATTTACCATATTTAACGTTTAACCATAGTAAATAAAATAATTACTACATTTACTATTCATAATGTTCAAAAATAAAAGGTACCAATTTACAAAATTTGACCACATGATTTCAAATATGGAATCAATTTTTTCATATTTAAAACACCAAAGTTTCATTAATTAATTTAGAATTAATTCCCATTGTTAAAACTAAAAAGAGGGTTTTTAATAAGTAATTACTATCAAAGGACTGACATGTTTTTATATCCCGTTTAAAGGTGAAATTACTTCCAATAACCAAAATTGGATTAAAGGATACTTATTTAATCTTGTTACACATTAACTTCAATTAAAAATATAAAGTAACAATATAAATAAATTTGATAAAAAGGAAGTTTTGAATTAAAATGCAGCATTTTTCACTAATCATTAGAATTTGAATTTTATCATAAAAATAGCAAAAATCCTGCAAAAGAAAATTTTTATGTCTTGTTTCAAAATAATAATTTTATTTTGCCAAATTTATCTTATAAAAGTGTCAAAACTAGATTAAAAATGGGTGTCCCATCAAAAGGTGGTAAAAGTGCATTTTTTTTAAAATACTTCTTTTATCCAAAAAAATTATTTTTTCTCATACCGTGTTCTATAAAATGTGTAAAATGAATGATAATGTTATATAAAATTAAAAAAATTCATTAATAATATTCATAATGTCTATTTCACATCCCATTAAATAATTATATTTTAATAATATATCATTGTTTAGTGAAACTCAGTATCGCATACAACGCAAGCTATCAAGGAAGGACTTTCTTATGCCTAATGCAAGCCAATTCAGTGTTGTGTGTAATGAAAGATTCCTTTTGTGTTCTGTATAAAATAATCCGAACATACTTCATTTATAAATTGGAAAAAAATATACTTTGTGTTTCATGAAATGAATTCTTTCTAAAGAACATGAAGTTGTGTATCACACAAGACAAGAACAGGGTTGCATATAATAGAACCTAATATGGTTTTGTGTATATTCCAAGCTAATATTGTTGTAGAATTTAACAAAATCCCACAATTAAATTAAAAAGGATATATCTCATAAAATCTCAGGTTATTACTCCCTCGATCTGGAGCCATACTAGAAAAAGGGTGTACATTTATAACTCAAAAACTTAGAATGTGGAATACTATAACGTTAATTAATTGTTTTCTTTTATTCATTTTTGGTTATCATATCCCATGTTCTACTAATTAAAAAACAGGCACAAAGAATAATGTCGCATGATCCTTTACTAGGTCTCTACCTTGCAACTAGCATTACATCATTTAGTAGCCACTGTAGGCATAAGGATCCTCCATCAGATCACATGGGGCCCTAAATACCGATGTCCCAACCGGTTTCCAACATATATAGAACATTATAACATAGCTGAAACTATTTCCCTCCCAACCCATGAAACCACAAAAGTACCTACCTATAAAATACATCCTATCCCGAAACCAGAGGATTGATACCACTCTGTCTGACCCTCTCTCCACAATGTGTACCCCACCTAGGCCGGCAATATGATAAGAGAGATAACGACCCCATGAGTCCCGCTCCTGTAGGTGTTAGGTTGGTGAAGAGCACCGATGGTATGCCAAACACACTTGTGGGAGGAATTACCCTATAAAAGATAACATGTGAAAGATATATATAATATAGAAACCATATAAATCTTCCTAGGACTGCAATATAAAAGAAAAACCAAGTACAAAAATATAATTTAATGAAATAACTACTACAACTGATATGGAAACTGGAAGTACAAAAAGAATGTAAAATGGAAGTGAATATGAAGCTCGAGTGGCTCCAACAAATCACCAAGGTGGTAGTAACTAGCCCGATCTCCATCATTTTCCAAGTGACCTGAAAAACTATTTATATAACATGGAGTGAGTATAATAGTATACTCATTAGGCTCCTCCCTTGATCATATTTTGCAATAGTAAATAAATCATACTAAAGCGTAGTTAACAATAAGAGAACCTAACTCATTACCAAAATAGGTATACTATGTTCCCAACCATACCATGTATACTCTCACCAAGTAACACATACAATAGTATGTTATATAATAAATATTAGCAAGGGTACCTCATTGCCACTTTTTAATTAATTTCCACTTTTCCCTAAAATCACACGTACTAAGAATCTCTCTCCAGAAAAGGCTTCCCCACAGACATATAGGCGAAGAACCACAACATGGACCTCATGAAAATCACCACCAAAACCACTTATCAAAAAGTAACCAGGTAGTTTCCAGGAGCTACCATGGATTAAATGGAAATTATCGTACATTGTGTATTTTACCTCAAGACATTATAGCACATCCACTATGTAAGGATCCTCAAGCTATCATATCCTATACATGTTAAACATATAGTGGTTCGTAGGAAACTATATCAAGAATATATGTGTGTGAAATAACCAGAATCCATTACATACATCAACCAACATATATTGGTAAAACAAATTTTCGTGCATGCCATCATAAGTAACTACCAAGATAAGTTAGAGGGGCCAAAGGGGGTATCCATCAATCCATCATCCCATCGAGATGTAAGGGAAGCACCCCCTAGGGATCAAAAAATCCCCAGGGTATCAGTTTCCAAAACCAATAGGGTGGTGTAGAATATATATACACAAAAGTACATAATATAATATATCTCCAAAAAACAATATGGGAAATACCTAGTCTCATACTCAATTGATTCCAACGTCTCTCTGAATCCCAACTTCCACTACTAAAACTACATATTCTATAATCACACAACCATTTTAAGAGCTATATTAATTTACTTATCCCTTTTTATACATTTCACATTATGCTAATTAATTATCTAACCATTAATTAACCATTAACATTTACCATATTACATCCCATTACCATTCCAACCAAGATCTATGCCCTCCAGGCATAACCAAACTGTGTCAATGACTTCATAGATATATTACCTTTGCAGCCCACAAAGATCCAACCCCATCGGGGTAACATCATTTTTTCAGTCATTTATTAACAACATTATCACATTTCTATAATTCCCCATATTCTTAGGAAACGTTCTATGCTACCAAACATAAGGGGATAAACATGATGAGAAGATGAACCACTCATCGAGTCCTTCCCATCTATAGTAGGAGCACATTCCCATCCATCCTCGAGAATCTATAAAGGAAAATCATGTGACTTAACCTACATGCCTTCGCCTATTTTTAATGGAAGTTAATCAACACCATCTACCACAGGGAGTGGGGAAAATGATGCCAATAAACAAACATCATATTCCACATGAACTATTTTTATATCTACAGGTAAGATCATCGTATAAATGTTTCATCATTCTTGGTGTCCTCCCTGACTCCCTCATGTATAAAATGATGCATATCACTACTCTAGGTGTCAACTGCTGCAAAAAACATTGGGCCTCTCTGTACCCACTTACCACAATAGCCATCCAGGATCATATATCCAAAGATCACACCAAAACTCAAGATGTAGAAAACAAACAACATTGCAATTGGGCTCTTATCCCCAAACTATGCATTCAACCTTCACACACAATGATAAATCACAACCCCAAATCATAAGGCACATTTCATTTACAAGTAAGATGATAACTCAAAACCCTGCATGGAATTATCATTATCACCCAACAAGTTATTTATTCCATATTGAATTGACTTATTAATTTTAACAAGAATAACTACGTCCATTTAATTATCATAAAATAACAATAACAACCACAAGATTCATTAAACAAGTCTCTTTATCTTTGGAAAGTTAATTCATGGGTAATACTATCTTTATGTTAATTTAAAATTTCCATAAAAAGGACATGATAAAAAATTAAAGCATACATGTCACACAATCCAAGGAAAAAAATAAGAAAGAACATTTCTATGCAATTATTACCAATTCTTTAATTTGGTTCAAACATTTATTATGCCAATTTAATTTTGATCAAGTGGATAAACCATGCTAACTCTATGACTGCACAAAAAAAATAGAGAGTCCTTGAATCCCCCGCCTCCAAGGTTTTTGATGTTCTTTTCAAGAGAATGGTCCAACAAAATGGATCATGATCACCTCTCCTACAACGAATGCATACACCTGAGGACGCAGAATAACAACCCCATTGACCAAGAACCAAAAAAGCTCAATTATTAACATAGAGATCACCTGTCATCACATGGAAAGGATAAATGGGAGAAAATATATTTTGGAACCCATAACGATGGAGGTATAACATACATTATTTTGAAGATTGATTAACACTTTCTGCTTACACCTAAATAGGGGGTGCACATACACCAAGAAAACTCCTTGGGGGAAATGATCCTAGGATAGCACAATCACACAACTACTCGCGAACAATGGTTCGGGGTGCCTCACACCAAGAGAATGGATAATGAAGAAAATTTATGGAATGTATCTCATCCCTTTTAAAAATCTAAATGGAGTAGGGGTTTAATTATAGTTTAGATTTTCCATAAAAGGATGAAATGGACAAAACTACGTGGTTTGAACGATTATAGGAATTCAGACCCTTAGGCAAATTAATATAGGAGTTATGGGATTTGAATCGGCCTTAAATCACTTAAAATAAGGATTTTAATGTGTTTTACGTCAATTGTAATGCCCTGACCCTAGTTACCAAGAGTCGGTGCATTATTACATAACATTGGCTTAATACAAGGAATAATTTCCTAAAAGACCAATCAATTTAGTATCCTTGTATGTACAAGATACATTCATAAGTTTTACATTACATGATGAAATAAAAACATCAACAACATTTGGTCCTCTTTTGAACACACTTATATCCTTATCATATCCCTGCAAGACAACTATAAAATACTTCTTCACATCCTAGGAAAAATAAAACATCTAAAGGGGTGAGCTCAGAATCTCAGTAAGGATAACAATATAGCAGAAACGTTCGTAAATAATCATAAACATTTAAGTAAATGTATAAGACTCAAACAAAATATTTTTAAACATAATCTTAAACTTTAGCGTAATATAGAAAAGATAAAATCAAATAATTCCATTTACTTATTCACATGGATATTCTAGTAGTCGAATAATCACATGAAATATCAAAAGCCACTTTCATAATGATGGAATGCATAATGCCAGACATCATAACCATATAGTCTAGGCCTTGTGCCAAGACTACAAATAAGATTTTTTCAAAGCCTTGTTCCAAGACACTATTTTGTATCATTTGACCAACCGATGCATCGAGGAGATATAGCGGGCTCGACCCTCACTTACTAAGTCCAGTGCATTTCGCATTTCAAAAGGTTTAAACTTAACATAAACATTCGTATAAAAACTAGCATATGAAATTTCCATTCTTTATCAATAAACCATTAATGTTGTACAAAATAACACATACACAATCAAACATATCACAAAACATTCAATACAGTATGGATGTTTTGTATCATAATAAATAAACATGAAATAAGCTTAAAATCTATCAAAAGATGTTGACATAAATGAAATCAAAACTTTTTTAGAGAAATATCACTTTCTTTTTTGAAATTGTTTAAAAGTAATATAATTATAAAAGAAAACATTTATTTTGAAAGTATTATTATAATATTTTATGCAAAATTTGAACAATGTAATAATGTGGGAAAATAGCTGCACCAGCTGTATAAGTTAAAAAAATACATTCTTACAATAATTTTGTCGAAAAGGACATAAAGTAACTTTTTTTGGAAAATGATGGAAATATTCCTTAGGGGATGGAATTTAATATCATGTATAAAAGTTTAAATTTTTTTATTAAATTATAAAAGAAATATATACATAAATATGATATCATATATGATCCTTTAATATTTCTTGGTTCATAATACTTCACAGTATCATCTTTTCGGGTGTTAACTGATTCATTTTACTTTATATGAATGGGTATGTAAGCCATTTTTTTTGGATAGGATGTATTTGATTGATATATATAATGATATTAAGTTCTTAAACATTATTTTTAATCATAAAATTAAAATTATTCTTGAATGATTAAGATGGGGAATGAATCTCATCGCGCTCATGGAGACGGTAATCTGTACGTATGCACGGGGGACAATATCATTATATTGATGGTGGAATCATATTTAATTTGATTTTATATCATATCTAAAGAATAATTAACATGTTATATTTATTATTTACATCATTTATACTCATTATTATACCCATCCAAATAATTAAGTGTTGGAATAATAAGCTACACCATGACGTGGAGACGGTAAGTCGTACGTACGCATGTATTGTGACTTGATCATTCATATGATGGATAGAATATTGAATATGGTTGTTCCATTTTTATAATAACATAAATTTATATAAAATATACAATAGTATTTATTTTATAGTGGAAACAACAAAGAAATAAGAAGTGGAAGAAGAAAAGAACTTGAAAGAGGTGATGAAATATTTACCTCTTCTTCATGTTCTTCCTTTTTATTTGATAAAAAGGGCTCTTAGGTTGTCTTTATGACCAAATTAAGGCCTCTAGGATGAAGGGTGGAAATTTGGGATGATATTTTTCAGGGTTTGGCAGAGCCAAATGGCATTGGAGGTACGAAATAAATAGAAGAATAAGTTCCATTTTATAAAATTGGTCTGGGTCACTTTAGAAAAAGCTAGAAATATTATTTTATAATAAACTAATTATTGGTTTATAATGGCTCCAAAATGATTTCTTTGGAGTATTAGGTAGGTATGGTTCTAAAACCACTCAAAAAAATCTATTTTAGACATTTTTAAGTCACCATATTAACCATATATTTTAGATTCAGCTCTTAGATAAATATTATGACATTTACCATGTCTCTTTGTATTTATATATTATATGGTTATTAAACATACTATAAACTACCACAAAAACCCGAAGTTGTTCCTTATTAATATATATAACCTTATCTAAGTTCTATGGCCGAAAGGTATATTTTTAGGAATATTATATCAATTAATAATATAGTATTTGTTTTAATAACTCAATTGTGTAAATTTTCACACTATTTAGTATTTGATTTTTTGGAAAGCCATTAAAACTTTATCACTTCGAATAAAATTTATTTAACCAACCATAACATGTAATTATAACCTATAAAATTAATTTAATTCATCAGAAGTCTCAATTTACATTTATTTGGATATTTATAATTTCAATTATTTTAATATTTCATTAATAAGTTAACTGTTTCATCATCATTGTGTCATAAATAAATTAAATTATTTAATGTCTAAAAATTATAAATAAAATACAATTATATAGGAAATCTTTTTTAAATTCTACAAAATATTTATAGTGCAATTTATATTGTTTGTAACCCTATATTAAAAATGGTTTAGTTATTAAACATTGAATATAACTCTTATAACTCTTATTTAAATAAAATAATAATAAATGTCTTAATCTAATCCAAGTGAACAAAAGGGCATCATATTTTATTCCTAAGGGTTTTTATGGTCTAATTACACTTATACAATTGAATTAATACATGTGTTAGGGTAATTATGATATCATTTTTACCCTTCATTTCCCTATTTACTTTTAACTGTGGATAATAAAAGTCGAAATTTAATGTTCATGAAAAATTATTTTCATCTTATTGAACAATATTTTAGTTACTGATATTAACCGTGTCTCTTGGATTTTTTAAATTCAACTCATAGAATTTGTAAAATTATGTTTTATGAATCTTTTCAAATGATCCTTGGAGGTGGGTAAAAGACGGTAAGATGATTAAATTTTTTTATATATCTTAACATTTTATAAAAATACTCCAATGAATTAAATTGAATATATATAGGTATTGTGTTTATATTTTTACCTAAAATAAATTTAAATAAAATAAATAATTATTTAAATAAAAAGTCGGTTTCAACCAATAAAGTAGTGTTTTCACTATTCATAAAATTTTATAATGTTTTTAGAAAAATACCAAAAATTCACACTAAGATTATTTCAATATTCTGAATTACAAAATGAAGTCCATTTTGAAAAATAAAATATATAAATTTTCAAAAAGTGGGTATTACTATTTATAAAGGCTGTTTTGTTTAGTTGAAGTGTGTTAGAATCTTGAAGTTGCGTACAATGCAAGCTATTTCATTTTTCAAAGGGAAACATACCGTGGAAGAGTGGGGTGTTACATTCTTCCCTCCTTAAAATAATTTAATCCTCGAAATTTCTATAAACTACTACACAAAAATATTGGAGTGTTTCTTCATCGTAAGTTCCTCTGGTTCCCACATTTCCCCTTCCATCTTATGGTTTCTCCATAGAACTTTTACCTGACAAGTCATTTGGTTTCTCAAAACATGTTCTATGGTATCAAGAATCTTGACAGGCTCTTCACAATAAGACAAATTAGGTTCCAATTCATTTTTCTCATAGGTTAGTATAGGTGTTCGGTCAGACATGTATTTTCTCAACAGTGACACATGGAACACGTTCTGAACTATGGAGAGACTTGGTGGAATTTCCAATCAGTAAGCTACAGCCCCAATTCGTTCTAGAATTTCGAAAGGTCTGACGTACCTGGGACTTAATTTACCTTTCTTACAGAATCATATTAATTCCTTCAATGGATATACCATCAAGAAAACATGATCTCATACCTGAAATGACACGTCCTTTCTTTAGTTATTTGTATAGCTCCCCTACCTACATTGAGCTGTTTGATGTGGGTTTTTATAATCTTCACTTTTTCCTTTGATTCCTTTAATTGTTCTTGGACTACAAGTTTTCTTTCACCAACATAATCCCAACAAGTTTTTCTATGACAAATCTTCCCATATAATGCTTTATATGGTTTCATCTGAATACGTGAATGGAATCTATTATTATAGGAAAATTATACCCTAGGTAAATATTGATCCCACATACCGTTAAATTCAAGTGAGCAAGATCACAACATGTCTTCTACGGTTTGAATAGTTTGTTCTGATTTTCCATCAGTTTGAGGCTGGTAAGCAGTGCTCATCCGATGTTCAGTATCCAGGGCTTTCTGAAGACTTTTCTAGAACCTTGATGTAAAATAGGTATCACGATCAGAAACAATCGCTATGGGTACTTAGTGATGTCTTACAACTTCTTTAATATACATTCTTGTTAAATGTTCATGTGGTAAATCTTATATTATAGAATGAAAATGTGTTGATGTAGTAATACAATCAACAATGACACATATTTAATCATTACTTCTAGGATTTTTTGGTATCCCCATGACAAATTCCATCATAATATCATCCAAATTCCAATAAGGTATCGGAAGAGGCTGCATGACTACACTAGGATGTTGTCTTCAAGCTTTCACTTTTTGGAAAACGATACACCTCGACATAAAATCAGCATTCACCATCTTTATGTTGTCCCACCAAAAATGTTATTTTAAATCTCTATAATTCTTATTGCTATCAGGGTTTATAGAGAAATTGGAGCTACGAGCATCATCTAACAATTCCTTTTTTAGATCTGGTATATCAGGAACACAAAGCCTCTTCCCAAATTTCAAAATCCAATATTCATATATGATGTAGATCAATCTCCCATCATTCACAACTTTAATTTTCTTTTGAAACTCTGCATCATCAGCCTAAGAACTGTTTATCCTTTCTAGTAAAGATGTATTGTCAAAAAAATTTAAACGTATTGATGTTTCACCTTATATGATTATTCCCATATCCATTTTTACTAGATCCAGGAAAATAGGATCACTTTAAACTCTCATCTTGTTCAAAACTCCATGATCATTTATTTTCAAAGAATCATCTACCTTATTTTCCTACCTCGTGTGGTAGTGTATTGTGCTATCATAATACTTGAGTAGTTCAAGCCATCACATTAGCATGATGTTGAGTTCTTTTTGTGAGAAAATATACTTCAAACTCTTGTGATAGTATAAATCTCATATTTTTCACCATAGAGATAGTGTATTCATATATTCAAAGAAAAGAATTCATCTAGTAACTCAATATCATGATTGGGATAGTTTTTCTCATGAATTTTTAGTTTTTGTGATGAATAGGCAATAACCCTATCATTATGTATAAGGAAAAAACCAAGACCTTTCTTTGAAGTATCACTATAAATAACAAACCCATCATTCCCCATTGGTATAGTCAACATAATATAATTAACTAATCTTCTCTTAAGTTATTCAAAAAATTCTTCACACTCCTTTTTACAAAAAAAATTAACCCCTTTATGTGTGATCTTGGTTAGTGGTTTAGCCAAACGGGAAAAATTATGGACAAAACACTGATAATAACCAGCTAAACCAATAAAACTACTTACCTCAGTTATACTAGTTGGTGATGGACATTCTTAGACTTCCTTTCTCTTAGAAGGATCAACAAATATTCTATCCTTAGAGACAATATGGCCAAGAAAAGAAATATTCTGAAACTAGAATTCAGAATTGTTAAACTTTCCATGTAATTCAGTTCTTGTAAGAGTATTTAGTATAATACGCAAGTGATTTTCGTGATATTCATAGCTTTTTGTGTATACTATGATATCATCAATAAATACCACTAAAAATGCATCAATATATTCTTTGATAACACTTTTCATTAGATCCATGAAAATAGGGGATGCATTAGTCATCCCAAAAGTCATTACTGTAAACTCGTAATGCTTGTACCTGGTTCAAAATACAGTTTTTGGAATGTCTTCTTTCTTCACACAAAACTAATGATATCCATATTGAAGTTCAAACTTTGGAAAAAATTGAGCTCCATGAATTTGGTCAAATAAATCATCAATGCGAGGTAGGGGATACATGTTATTTAATATTATAGCCTTGATCTCCCTGTAGTCGATGCACAACCTCATAGATCCATATTTCTTCTTAACAAAAAGAACAGAGGATGCACATGAGGAAACACTGGAGCGAATATATCCCTTATTACTCAATTTCTATTGTATTTTCTTTATTTACACTAATTACATAGTGGATATTTTATAAGGGGTCTTTGATATGGTGCTTGACCCAGGAATTAAGTCAATGGAAAACTCAATTTCTATTTCTGGAGGATGTCCAGGTAAATCCTCTTGAAACACATCAATATATTCTTGCACAATAGGTATGTCCTCTTTTCTAACATTCTTTTCCTCAACAAAATTTATTTCATTCTCTTATTCCCCAATAATTGAATTTAGTTGAGCTACTAGGGGTGGATCTAGATAAGAATCAGGTGGTGACATTTCTGCTCTAAAGATAAGGTACTCTTTATCATCATCAAAAATTGTAACCTCCTTCTTCATACAATAAATTTCTGCATCATGATCCAAAATTCAATCCATTATGAGGATTATATCAAATTCAATCATGGGTATAGTGACAAGATCAGCAGATAAATAACACTTATATGCCTTAATGGCAACTAATTTCCAAAACATTGTTGCGATGATACATCCCTTAGGAGTTTTGACTGATAACTCCCTTGTTAAGTCAAATTTAAAATATCTAATTTTCAAAGAAAACATGGAATATATGAAACAATATGATGATCCAGAATAAAATAAAGCATTGGCTAAACTTGAAGGAACCATTAAATTACCTACCACCATGTATTTCAGATATTCAACCTCATCAGTAGTGATCACATAAGCTTGGCCCTGATCCCTTGGCCTTTTATGAGTTAATTTTACCTGATTCTTAGGAAATTCATTTTCAAAATGTCACATCTCCCTACAATTGCTTCACTGAAATTTGGTAGCTTCATTCTTCCCCTAACAATCACTAGAAAGATGGATTTTCTATCCACATTTTCAGCATACTTATTTTCCTTTTATATAGGCATCGTGGTGTTTCCTTTCTCAATTATTACAGGGTGGAAATTCAACTCTTCCCTTTTCCCTGTTTCTTTATTTCCTTACAAATAGTGTCCAGAAGATCTCTTCTTCTCTTGATTTTTGTTAAATTCTTACGACATATAAAATTCCTTTTCTGTCGTGATAGCATATGAGACAAAATCGTCGTATGATGATAAGAATTGTGAGACTTTTGTTCGACAGAAAAATGGTTTTAACCCATCAAAGAAACGATAAAACTTACTTCTTGGGGGTACATATATAATCTCTATCATTCTTTGCTAACCTTGTAATTTTAGATTCAAACTTTGAGACATTCTCGTAATCCTTTTCTCTTAGTCTCCGAAAATGCTTTTCCATATCTGATCGATGGTTACAAGGAATGTATTTTTATAAGGAAAGATCTACAAACTCCCACCATTCCATAATTGATACTTGTTCATCCTCCTTTGTGTCTTGAATTAATGACCATCATTGATCTGCATCTCCGGTGCGGTGATAAACTTCCATTAGAACTTTTTCCCTATCACTACTCCACAAAGCATGAAATATTTTCTCTAAATAACTTATCCACTTTTCATCTACAAAGTGATTTTTATACCCATTGAATTTTGGTGGTTGTTTCCTCAGGAAGCTATTTAACATTTATCCTTCATGTTGTGGATCAGTGTGCTCCATATGGGCATGTTTATTATTCATAACCTGTGTGAGTTGTCACAATATGGTGATAAGTTGATCCGCAAAAGTTAAATCACCAACACTACTATAATTATCTTGATTATGAGGTAAATACCTACATGGATTACGTGTGTTGGTATGGTTTCCATTCCTTTCACTAGGAGCCATTTATAAACAATGGAATATTGTAGATTAGTTTATGAACCACAATATATAATTCCGAACTTGTAAAACACTTAACATAAATTGAATTGTTTATGGATATAATCCATAATAATCAAAATGTTTTCTATGAGGAGGTGTATACACATTAATCCTTCGTAATGGTTTGTAAAGAAAATGATCATTATCCTAAGCATATCCCCTGGGAGTGTCATACCAAAGAGTGTAGCAAGGACCATTGTCGTGCACCAGTTCATGTTTGAGTCTATCTCAAAGTGGTGTTTTCAAGTTTTACCCCTTTGTACATCTGTACCAGAGCCCCATCTACCTACTCGTATCCAGACATGGATGTATTTATTGGAAAACTCACAAAATATCTACAGTACCAAAATTCTAGGAAGTTCTTCTATACCAATCCTCAATGTCTATCATAGGGTAAGGTTCTTTAATCAGTGTTTTTTTATCTAGTATCCAAGGTTTATACTAAACTTTATTTGTTACCAACAGTAACGCCCCTACCCTAGTTATCCAGAGTCAGTGAATTATTACATAACATTGGCATGATATAAGAAATCATTTTCCGAAAGACCGATCAGTTCAGTAGACATAGAAGTACTATATACATTCAAAATTTTTACATTACATCATGAAATAAAAACATCAAAATCATTTTTCCCCTTTTAAACCCACTTATATCCATATCATATCCCAACAGGTCAACCATAAAATAATTCTTCACATCCTTGTGGAAAATAACACATAGAAAGGGGAATCTAAGATTCTCACTAAGGATAAAAATATAATGGAAACTTTCATAAATAAGCATAAACATTTAAGGAAATGCATAAGACTAAAAAAACCCTTTTAAACTTAAAATTCAACATAATATTGAAAAGACAAAATAAAATAATTCCATTTACTTATTCACGTGAATATTTTACTATTTGAATATTCACAAGAAATATCAATATCCACTTTTATAATGATGGAATTTATAATTCAAGACTTCAAAACCACATAGTCAAGGCCTTGTGCCAAGACTACAAATATGATTTTTTTCAAGGCCTTGTTCCAAGACACTAGTTTGTCTCATGAGACCTACCGATGCATCAAGGAGATATAGTGGGATCCATCCCTCACTTACTAAGTCCAATGCAATCCTCATATGAAAGGGTTCAAACATAACTTAAACATTCATATTAAAACTATCATATAAAAAGTTAATAATTTATACATAAACCAAGAATGGTGTAAAAAATAACACATCCATATTCCAAAATATCACAAAATATTCAATATTATATGAAAGTTTTGTATCATAATAAATCAACTTCAAATAAGCTTAAAATCCATCCAAAGATGTTGACATAGATTAAATCAAAACATTATTAGAGAAATATATCTTTCTATTTTGAAATAATTTAAAAGTCATATAATTATAAAAGAAAAACTTTATTTTAAAAATATTATTATAATCTTGTATGGGATGATTCGAGAATGTTATAACGGCGGAAAATTGTTTTACCCATCGTATATGTTAAAAAAGACATTCTTACATTAATTTTGTCGAAAAGTTCATAAAGTGCCCTATTTGGAAAAGGATGGAAAGATTCCTTTCAAAACATATAATGTCAAATAAGGGTATAAATTTATTTAACCCATTTTCTAGTAAATTATTAAAATGTTTTGAAATACATTTTTAAGAAAACACTGATGTGGATGATAAAGAGGTTCCAATAGATACTTACGTAAAAACAGTCTCAGATAATAAATGGTTTGTGAAATTAACCCTTACCATGTACTTTTCCTTAGTCAATGGTATGTTAAACACTTGTATAATAGTTAAAACATGGTTATTAAATTATACAACAACTATATACATAAATGTGATATCATATATGATCCTCTAATATTTCATTGTTAATTATATTTCAGCAGTATCATTGTTTCGGGTGTTAACAGATTCAATTTCCTTTATATTCGTGGTTGTGTAAGCCATGTTTGTTATAGATAGGATGTATTTTATTCATGTACATGATGATAATAAGTTCATAAAATATTTTTTTAATCATAAAATGAAAATTATTCTTGAATTATTACGATGGGGAATGAATCTCATCACGTTCGTGGAGACGGTAATATGTACGTATGCACGTGCGACAATATCATTATATTTGTTGGTCAGTGTAGATGACTCAAGTGGGGGTGAATTGAGTATCTATAAAATTTTCTATTAAAAGGATTGTTTATAAAATAAAATCCCCTTATAAAAATAAACTCAAAGTCAGTTTGTAGTGAATTTATAAATGTGTTGAAGGTTCAATTTTATTCTCAAGAATACGGATTAGTTATCAGTTCTACTAAAATATTGATTAACAAAACATTCCAAGCAGACCTAATTATTAAAAAAAATATAAAAAATTCTAAACTAACTATCAAATTTTAGGTTATCATAATGTAAAAAATACATATCACATAAAAAATATAAGATAATAAACCCAGCGGATAAAACAAGAGGTTCTGTCTTAAGAAGAGACATAGTCCTCTACACATGGTGATCACCTGAAACCAAGAAGCCTATAATAATATGCTTTTTATCCACACCCTGGATCGAGGTTCAAAATAGCACACCCCTCTATCTAGGTCACACGTGACCTATACCATAGTTATTCATGGGAAAAGGATAAACAGATCACATAGGATCTCTTCCACGGTTCTTAGTTGGATACAACTGTAAGAAGTAACTGTGTTTGAGTATAGTTTGATATCCTACAGTTATGCTCAGGAGACAGTGTGTGTGATACAAAAAATATACAGACTTCTCAATTAGTGATGATAAAACACAACAAAGTTATGAAAGAGAATAGATTTAATAATTCTCTATGTGCTGTGAAGTAATTCTATGGACTCTATGGATGTTAAAAAAAATGGTATTTGAGTGCTCTTCTAGAAGTTTTCCTCAGAACAGAGTATTGTAGTTTCTGTAAATCATCTTCGAGGAGTGAAAAGGTTCAACTCTTCAAGGTGTAGATGTACACTGATCTTTTTGGAGAAAGTTTCTTGTTACTATCTTTTTTGTAATCTCAAGAACTTGGTTCCTCTCTTTTTGTATTCGCAAAGTCTATGTCTCAGCGTGTATCAGAATGTAATACTTCATGTAATATGTGTAATAAATTTAAAGATGAGGTCCTTTTACACTCCAGGATCCTCTAGGCATGAAGATATTTGCACGTTCATGTACCTCGTACTGTATATAGATTGTCCTACCGAAAACATTAAAAAAAAGTCAACAACATTAATTTGTCCAAATATGATAGTTAGAAATGAATTTGAATTAATAAACTTGAAATAGTTATTTATAATAATCAGTGAGTCATCTTCGGTTAGTGGTCTTCGGTTTGATAACATCGGTCTACCATCTTCAGTGTGTCATCCTCAGTATGTCGACTTCGGTCTATCGAACTTTAGTGTGTTGTACTTCGGTTTAGGTGTGTCAACTTCGGTTTCAGTTTGTCGACATCGGTGTGTCAAACTTTGGTTTCGGTGTGTCTAATTCAGTGTGTCAATCTTCAGTTTCGGTGTGCCCACTTCGGTGTGTCAAACTTCGGTCTATCAAACTTACCACCAGTGATAGGTAATCTAGAAATATCAAGAAGTGTCTGTCTTACCAGACTATGGGTTATGAAAAAGTTTATGTATAAATACGTTTTTATGTATATTTATTCATGAATATAATAAATTGACTTATTGAATTATATGTTGTTGTATGAAATTATTGATTTAGTGAGAGATATTAAACTGTAATGGAAGAGTAGAATCTATATATAAACATTATTTGTGATTATGAAAACTAAAATATTATATAGGGTCTACTAAAGTATCATGGAGGGTCCAAAAATATCCCTCTTTGGGATAATCACAAATTATGGCATTCATATAAATATATAGAATAAAGATTTCTTTGACCTAGGTGAGTGAAATTATCCAATATAACTAATGTTTTTCATCACTAGAATTTAGTTAAAACAAATATCCCACTAAATAAATGGATTAAGAAGAGTATATGCCATCCTTATTTTCTCCCCCTTGTGGGATTAACAAAAAGAGAAAAGCAGTAAGGAGAAATAATATAAAATAAAGATACCATAAGAATTTTCATTAAAAGGAATAATAGTACAGGGAAAACTACAAGATCAAATCCCTATAAAAAAGAAACAATCCATCACTAAGGATTTGGATACAGAGGAGATTTTCCTTTTTCTGAAGGATCCAATGGAGAAGGAGAGGGTTTGGAAATGGCAGAAGAAGGAGGTCTAAGGATAACACCATGTAGGGAATGTAACAACCCGAGAAAACCATGTTTTGTTTTGATTTTGACAAGTTTTATTTTCAATGTCACTCGTTATGTGAAACAAAAAACAACTAATAAGGTATTAATAATAAAATGCATCAAATGGATGAAAAATTACTTTTATTCAAATAAGAAACCTTTCGCCTACAACATCCACTGACCAAACAAGAAGGTAACTAACCGAAAATCCCAACTAAGAACCCGATTACAATGATGGGGAGACCTCTTAAAACTACTAAGAGCCCGAGAATGCAGTAGGGGTTTCGAGTGTCCATCATAAGGAACATGAGGATGGCTGAAGCCACCGCGACCGTGCTCAGCACCAAGGGGATCACGCGAACCATCTTTCCTTTTCTCCTTCAGTCACTTGGAGTAAGGGACACCCCAAGACTAGACCCTTTTTATAAGCACCCTAATCTGACCGTTGAACCCCAAACAGCTATTAATTCAACCATTGGTTTCCCAAAGAATTTTATGTTTTATTTTGACCGTTGGGTCTTCTTATCCTCTATGTTGACCGTTGGAAATAAAATGACTTACCCCAAAAGGATCGGCATGATAATTGTGTATTTTGATTTAAAGTGTCATCAATGTTAATTTAGTTTTCCCAAAATGATAATTCTATTTTATGTTTCTAAATGGCGAAAATTAATTTATTTTTTTTCTTCCATTATACATATTAATTTGAAAAATTGAACTTTTATTTATATCAAACTTGAGGGATTTTTTTATGAGTTATATATATATTGCATCAAATTAGATATATTATTTCTCTTATAATTCGACCTTTATTATTTATTTTGGAAACTTTGTCAATTATGGTTTTATTTATAAATTTCACATCTTTAAGCTTACACAAATACTTTAAGAAACCTATTTTTTTTTTCTCGTCTTAAAGGTGTGTGTCCAAATGTTTGCATGAAATTATAAATTAAGGTAATTATTATGTAATTCAGCAAAGGAAAAATAAATAAATAAATAATCAAATAAATATATATTATGATGAATAAATCGATGCTTTCTTTAATTGATTAAATGAACCTTTAATTTTACAAAATATTATAATTATGGTTTAAAAAAAATAATATACTTAATATAATAAGGCCAATAAAAATTATTGGTATTTTAAAATAGAATATATATATATATACATATGTTTATATAATAAGATGTTCTGATTAAATCAATTTATAATTTTTTTATTTGACTAATGATTTTTTTATTTAAAATAATAAAAATTCAGTTTAATAATTGAAATTTTATTTAATAAAAACAGTGACTTAATAAAGGAAAATATTAATAAAACAACTTTAAAAAAAAGAACCGGCTGAAACCCGCGTTTTTAAACACGCGGCGAACCATGGACTGTCCGATCCAGCCTCCCTTGATCACGGTTGTCCATCCTGTGTTAAAGCCGCATGATTCCTGGCCATCCGATCTCACCCTCTTTTAATCCCCGATGTCTGTAGTTTTCCAGCCATCTTCTTCCTCATGCCCGCAGTTCTTCTCCTTCCTCAGGTCGCCAGACTAGCAGATCGTAGGGTGTATTTGTTTTCTTCTCTAGGCCGGTGAGTAGCCCGGCTGTGTCCTCCTTTCTTCAAGTCGACACCGACCCCTCGCCCCGGATGCCTCTTTCGACGACTTCTCCCCCCGAAGTCCTCTTATTCTTCTTTTGTTTTTTTAAATTCTCTATTGCACCGAATACCGAAGGGCTTGCTTCCGGCTCCCCTGATCTCTTCGGCTTCTGGACCTCCGTTGCTGCATCGTCTCCTCTCCTCCTCCTCGTCGAACAGGTAAGGGTCGAGTTCTTTTTTTCCTTATGTTATGTTTAAGCTACGGTTTATATATATATATATGTGTGTGTGTGTGTGTGTTATGTATATATGTATACATCCTGTGGTTATGCACCTGATTTCACTTGCTTCGTTGTCTTCCTTCTCCACCTCTTCGAATAGGTAAGGGAAAGTCCTTGCTTTCTGTTTTTTTTCTCCAGTTTTGATATTTTACATCAAATACGCTTTACGTATATATGAATATATATATAAAAGAATTTAAGGTCGAAAAAGAATTTGTATCTCACTGTTGCACTCCTTCTGTTTTGAGAGGCGAACGAAGGTGAGGTCTTGTTTTTAATCTCCTTCTATTTTGGTGGATATCCCTGGTCATTTATACTCCATACGCAAGTGTATATAAACATATATACAATGATTTTAAGAATCCGACTAACACTGTTCTTTTCTTCTAGAAATCAACCGTGTTAAAGAAAGTTTTCTTCTTTTTTTGGGTTCATTCTAGTTCGGTTTTAATGATACACACCTTGTGTGTAGATATATATAAATGTATACCTACATATATAAAACGAAACATGATTTTGAACACCTTCCTTTCACCTCTGTGTAACCCCTGTTTTTTTTAATTCTACACTATGCAAATGGAGTTTGCATGAAATTTAATAAATATGTGGTATTATCCAGATATATGAAGCATATAGATATTCATGTACATGTGATTATATAAGGTTACATGTACATCTATGTGCGAATTCTAGGAAAAGTTTATTTAATTCTTTTAAAGTTCATCGCATTGTCACATACGGATTTATTACAAATTATATATACCCCTTTAAAAATGGTTATTTCAAGAAAAGTATCTGAAAAATATTTATAATCATGTTTATATGTACGATGAATTTCAAGGGTTAGTTTGATATCAAAATAATTCGTTCAATGGAAAATTTTTATTTATCATCATTCCTGATAAATCAGAATTTTGGTTTTGAGAAAATGGAAATAATTTCTTAAACTTTTATATAGATGCATTCATGTATTTGTACACATCGACCATGTTTCATGCAAGATTGATTTTATGACAAGAAGGGTCTTATGAAAGTTAAGTTCATTTATTTGATATCTAATGGAACCCCACTCGGTTTGCCAAACATGAATTGTTTAATATAGAACTTGGGAAATGCTTTGTGGGTATGGTTTAATGTGGTAAACCCATGCATATGAACAAGTATATCTATATTTATTTTATTACAATTTCTTTATGATGTTTGCAAACTTTACAATGGAAAGGGGGCATGTGGATTAAAGTTCTAATAAAAGAGTTCTTATAAGACAGGTTTGAGTAAAAACCCACAATATCCATTTATCAGCATATGTGTAAGTCATGAACGACCATGCATTAATTGGGTATTATGATGTATGAAATGATAAGTTTTATGTTTACTTTCTTAAAATCTATGTTTTCAAATGTTAAGATAACTTTTTATGAGCACGAAGCCTTAGCATGCATGTCATAATGTTTTTAATGATTAAACTGTTTTCATGTTATGAACACGTATGTGAAAATGGGGCTTAATTAAGAATTTATGAAACCCCATGAATGACCATGTCAAGATATGTGAGGGATTTATAGGACTTACATGTGACGGATGTGCCCAGAATTATATAGCGCAACAAGAATGATGTGACGGGTGCGCCCGGAATTATACAGCGCTCCAATGCATTGGGTAAAGCAAGAGTCTCATGAGACGATTATGTGCGATGGCCTTGGCAGTTAGCCTAGTCTTGAGCTAAGGAAACAGGGTGGGCAGTGAGCCTTGACCTGTTAAGTATGTTTTACTGTCTAGATGAAAGGTCTTGACAAAGTCCAGTATTATACATTCCCTCTGCATGTAATGATAAAGGTTAACCAGGGGTTAGTTCAACTAATAGGGCAACCCCTAGTTGAAAGCTCCCAAGATCATGAAAATTTACTTTATGTAACAAGAACTGTTTTTCATATGGTAAACTATTAGATGATCTGCATTTTACTCATGAACCATGATATGCATGTTTTCCCTGCTTATTCATAGAATTATTTTACAATTAAAGTAACTTTGTTTACACATTATGCATTGTTTATTTTTTTTCTTATATTGTGCACTCTGATCATGTTTACATTAAATCTGATTTCAAGTACGTGCTTCTTTGTGCAAGTGGTTTTCAAAGAAAGATGGATTTCATGTTTTAAGAAAAGATAGTGATTTGTTTTAGCAAAGTGTTTTATTCTCTTCAAAAGAACTTCTGTGAGAAAGTATTTTCAAAAAATGTTTTAAAACCCTTTACTGGGTATTTTTGCTCACCCTACGTTTTGTTAAAAAATTTCAGGCATGGTTGATACCTATGAAGTTAATCGGAAGCAGCTGGTTTCCCAGAATCCTGAGCCTCGTGATCTTCTGTAGTAATGAGACATGATATTTAATTTGTAATTATGTAATGTTAAGTAAATCATGTCTCATTAAGCACCCTGGGTTTGGGGGTCGCTACAGTTGGTATTAGAGGATGGGTTCAGGAAACTCTGGAAACCCAGGTGATATAAATATATTGCTAAGACTAACTAAGTAAAAATTTTATAACTTTCAGATGGCTAATGTACCTACCGACCTTTTGTCACCTCCAACTGAGGCTCTAGAGAACATTATATCTCTAGCTAGTCGTGAGAACTTTCTAAACTTTTCCCAAATTCGCATGACGTGTAAGCACCTGTACGATGTTTCAAACTCATCTAGGGTGCTTAGTCTCCACCGGGGATTGGTGATGGATTATCTCCTAAGGATGATGACCCAGTTTCCCTCTTATGCACGTCAGGGAAGGTATCACGATAGACTCTTCTGAGTGTTTACAACTGGAAAGGAATTTGGAACAATGCTAGATAACCCCTTTCAAGAAGCTGCTGCTACTGGAGACCTCCGAGCGGCTTACCTATGCCAAATTTTTCACTACGGCTTCTGGGGCCAGTTAATGGACTTCAGAGCATTGGAAAATGAGTCCACCCATGTGTCTCTTAGGCAAGAAGTGTACACCGATGTTTCCCAACTCCACACCCCTCACGCTAAACTCAGGAGGTGTTATAAATGTTCTCATGAGTTTAGTCCTGTCTGTTCATCCTGTGTGTGGTTTGAAGAGTTAGGAAGTTTTTCTACTCTTTGTGGCGTACAGCTTGTAAACTCAGACTTTGCCGTGTATACTTTTTCATAAATGGAAGTTTCTTGTTTCCTTTCATGTCTTCACCGTATCTATGTTGTTAAGAGTTTCCCTTCGATGTTTTCTTTTAGATGGCTGGACAAACAAACTTCTCATCCCTACCCGATGAGCTAGTAAAAGTCATCTTGATCAAGGCATGCATGGTGGATTACCCGTCCTTTCTCCACCTGTGAGGGTCCTGTCAGCGTTTCCTCGATTTAGCAAACGTTCCAGAGATACTTCGACTATGTCAAGAGAATGATCGCGTCTTTCACTTCATCTTCGCTGCTCAACTCCCCTGCTATAGGCAAAGGGGAATGTACTTTGAGGTCATGTTCAAGTGTTTCACTCTGGCACAGAACTTTTCTGCCAGAGCGTGTTTCCTCGTGGCCACCCAGGATGGCTAGCTCAGTGCAGCCTACATGTTTCAAGTCTTGAACCTCAGTCTCCTCAACCACATCATCCCTCTCGACTACCTCGAGCATGAAGTGGCCAGAGGAGTCATCAAGGAGTTTCTCTACTCATACATTTCTGAGCTTTGCATCGCACGAGCCTCCCTTTGGAAGCCCGTGTGCAGTACACACGAACAGGAGTTCAAGGAGAACTGTTCGAGGTGCATATGGACTAGGGAAACGGAAGAGTTGTGTGCCAACTTTGGTGTCCCGTTAACCGAGCCATATCCACTGTTTCGGTAGAGTTGTACATATGGGGTTTTTTTTCATTTTTTCATGATAGAATTGCGAGGGAGCAATTCTTTGTAGGGGGAAGTAATGTAAAAACCCGAGAAAACCATGTTTTGTTTTGATATTGACAAGTTTTCTTTTCAATGTCACTCGTTATGTGAACCAACAAACAACTATTAAGGTATTAATAACAAAATACCTCAAATGGATGAAAATTTCCCTTTTATTCAAATAAGAAACCTTTCGTCTACAACATCCACTGACCAAATAAGAAGGTAGACTAACCAAAAATCCCAACTAAGAACCCGATTACAATGATTGGGAGACCGCTTAAAACTACAAAGAGCCCGTGAATGCGGTAGGGGTTTTGAGTGTCCATCATAAGGAACATGAGGATGGCTGAAGCCACCGCAGCTGTGCTCAGCACCAAGGGGATCACGCAAACCATCTTTCCTTTTCTCCTTCAGTCACTTGGAGTAAGGGACACCCCGAGACTAGACCCTTTTTATAAGCACCCTAATCTTACCGTTGAACCCCAAAAGGCTATTAATTCGACCTTTGGTTTCCCAAAGAATCTTATGTTTTATTTTGACCGTTGGGTCTTCTTATCCTCTATGTTGACCATTGGAAATAAAATGATTTACCCCAAAAGGATCGGCGTGATAATTGTGTATTTTTCTTTAATGTGTCATCAATGATAATTTAGTTTTCACAAAATGATAATTCTATTTTTTGTTTCTAAATGGAAAAAATTAATATTATTGTTTTTCTTCCATTATACATATTAATTTGAACAATTGAACATTTATTTATATCAAACTTGAGGGATTTTTTTTATGAGTTATATATATACTACATCAAATTAGATGTATTATTTCTCTTATAATTCCACCATTATTATTTATTTTGGAAACTTTGTCAATTATGGTTTTATTTACAAATTTCGCATCTTTAAGCTTACACAAATACTTTAAGCAACCTATTTTTTTTTTCTCGTCTTAAAGGAGTTTATCTAAATGTTTTCATGAAATTATAAATTAAGGTAGTTATTATGTAATTCAGCAAAGAAAAAATAAGTAAATAAATAAACAAATAAATATATATTATGATGAATAAATCGATTCTTTCTTTAATTGATTAAAGGAACCTTTAATTTTCCAAAATATAATAATTATGGTTTAAAAAAATAATATACTTAATATAATAAGGCCAATAAAAATTATTGGTATTTTAAACTAGAATATATATATATATACATATGTTTATATAATAAGATGTTTTGATTAAATCAATTTATAATTTTTTTTATTTGACAAATGATTTTTTTTATTTAAAATAATAAAAAATCAGTTTAATAATTGAAATTTTATTTCATAAAAACAATTACTTAATAAAGGAAAATACTAAAAAAACAACTTAAGAAAAAAAAAGAACCGGCTGAAACCTCGTTTTTAAACCCACGGCGAACCCTGGACCGTCCGATCCAGCCTCCCTTGATCACGGTCGTCCATCCTGTTTTAAAGCCGGATGATTCCTGGCCATCTGATCTCACCCTCTTTTAATCCCCGCCATCCGTCGTTTTCCATCCATCTTCCTCCTCGCACTCGCGGTTCTTCGTCTTCCTCACGTCGCCAGACCAGTAGATCGTAGGGTGCCTTTTTTTTCTTCTCTAGGCTGGTGAGTAGCCCGGCTGTCTCCTCCTTTCTTCAAGTCGACACCGACCCTTCGCCCCGGAAGCCTCGGCCGACGACTTCTCCCCCCGAAGTCCTCTTCTTCTTCTTCTGTTTTTTTTATTCTCTGTTGCACCGAAGGCCGAAAGGCTTGCTTCCGGCTCCCCTGATCTCTTTGGCTTCTGGACCTCGGTTGCTGCATCGTCTCCTCTCTTCCTCGTCATCGAACAGGTAAGGGTCGAGTTCTTTTTTTTCCTTAAGTGGTGTTTAAGCTACAGTTTATATATATATATGTGTGTGTGTGTGTGTGTGTGTGTTATGTATATATGTATGCATCGTGTGGTTATGCACCTGATTTCACTTGCTTCGTTGTCTTCCTTCTCCACCTCTTCGAACAGGTAAGGGAAAGTCCTTACTTTCTGTTTTTGTTTCTCCAGTTTTGATATTTTACATCAAATACGCTTCACGTATATATGATTATATATATACAAGTATTAAATTTCGAAAAAGAATTTTTATCTCACCGTTGCTCTCCTTCTGTTTTGAGAGGCGAACGAAGGTGAGGTCTCGTTTTTAATCTCCTTCTATTTTAGTGGATATCCCTGGTCATATATACTCCATACGCAAGTGTATATAAACATATATTCAATGTTTTTAAGAATCCAGCTAACACTGTTCTTTTCTTCCAGAAATCAACCGGGTAAAAGAAAGTTTTTTTTTCTTTTTCGGGTTTATTCTAGTTCGGTTTTAATGATACACACCTTGTGTGTAGATATATATAAATTTATACCTACATATATAAAACGAAACATGAATTTGAACACCTTCCTTTCACCTGTGTGTAACCCCAGTTTTTTTTAATTCTACCCTATGTAAATGGAGTTTGCAAGAAATTTAATAAATATGTGGGATTATGCAGATATATGAAGCATATAGATATTCATGTACGTGTGATTATATAAGGTTACATGTACATCTATGTGAGAATGCGAGGAAAAGTTTATTTAATTCTTTTAAAGTTCATCGCATTGTCACATAAGGATTTATTACAAATTATATGTACCCCTTTCAAAATGGTTATTTCAAGAAAAGTATCCGAAAAATATTTATAAGCATGTTTTTATGAACGATGAAGTTCAAGGGATAGTTTGATATCAAAATAATTCGTTCAATGGAAAATTTTTATTTATCATCATTCTTGATAAATCAGAATTTTGGTTTTGAGAAAATGGAAATAATTTCTTAAACTTTTATATAGATGCATTCATGTATTTGTATACATCGACCATGTTGCATGAAAGATTGATTTTATGACAATAAGGGTCTTATGAAAGTTAAGTTTATTTCTTTGATATATAAAGGAACCCCACTCGGTTTGCCAAACATTAATTGTTTAATGTAGAACTTGGGAAATGCTTTGTGGGTATGGTTTATTGTGGTAAACCCATGAATATGAACAAGTATATCTATATTTATTTTATTACAAGTTCCTTATGATGTTTGCAAACTTTACAATGGAAAGGGGGCATGTGGATTAAAGTGCTAATAAAAGAGTACTTATAAGACAGTTTTGAGTAAAAACCCACAATATCCATTTATCAGCATATGTGTAAGTTATGAACGACCATGCATTAATTGGGTATTATGATTTATTGAATGTTAAGTGTTATGTTTACTTTCTTAAAATCTATGTTTTCAAATGTTAAGATAACCTTTTATGAGCACAAAGCCTTATCATGCATGTCATAATGTTTTTAATAATTAAACTGTTTTCATGTTATGAACACGTATGTGAAAATGGGGCTTAATTAAGAATGTATGAAACCCCATGAATGACCATGTCAAGATATGTGAGGGATTTATAGGACTTACATGTGACGGGTGCTCCCGGAATTATATAGCGCAACAAGAATTATCTGACGGGTGCGCCCGGAATTATACAATGCTCCAATGCATTGGGTAAATCAGAAGTCTCATGAGACGATTATGTACGACGACCTTGGCAGTTAGCCTTGCCTTGGGCAAAGGAAACAGGGTGGGCATTGAGCCTTGACCTGTTAAGTATGTTTTACAGTATAGACAAAAGGTCTTGACAAAGTCCAGTATTATACATTCCCTCTGCATGTAATGACAAAGGTTAACCAGGGGTTAGTTCAACTAACAGGACAACCCCTAGTTGAAATCTCCCAAGATCATGAAAATGTACTTTATGTATCAAGAACTGTTTTTCTTATGGTAAACTGTTAGATGATCTGCATTTTACTCATGAACCATGATATGCATGGCCTCCCTGCTTAGTCATAGAATTATTTTAGAATTAAAGTAACTTTGTTTTAACATTATGCATTGTTTATTTTTTTTCTTATATAGCGCACTCTGATCATGTTTACATTAAAGCTCATTTCAAGTATGTGCTTCTTTGTGCAAGTGGTTTTCAAAGAAAGATGGATTTCATGTTTTAAGAAAAGATAGTGTTTTGTTTTAGCAAAGTGTTTTATTCTCTTCAAAAGAACTTCTGTGAGAAAGTATTTTCAAAAAATGTTTTAAAACCCTTTACTGGGCATTTTTTCTCACCCTACGTTTTGTTAAAATTTTCCAGGCATGGTTGATACCTATTAAGTTAATCGGAAGTAGCTGGTTTTCCAGAATCCTGAGCCTCGCGATCTTCTGTAGTAATGAGACATGATATTTAATTTGTAATGATGTAATGTTAAGTAAATCATGTCTCATTAAGCACCTTGGGTTTGGGGGTCGCTACAGGGAAACACCTGTAGGGACAATGGATGGCAGGCTTGGATTTCACTCTAACAAAACATGACTTGGAGACTACTCAGTAATGATCGGTCAAATCAGAGTATGAGCCTGAGAGACAGTCATTGGAGCAGTAGGTCGAGAGGCAGTACCAATTGAAGCAGTTGGAGGGACAACAATAGCCTCAGCCTAAACATGCAGATAAGGTTTGAGCAAGTTGACGAAGTCATTAATTATTTCACCACCATATTGTATTGCCTTCTTGAATACATCATTATTCTCCATAAATTTACTTATCAAAGGTGTAAACTGTTTCAATTGGAGAACTTACGTTTTGAATTCTTCTGGGAGGGGAGGAATTCAATGATTTTTTTTCGTGAAACATGAAACTATTGATGAGGTCATGCTTGGTGTATATCTTAGTGAAATACTTATCATCCTTTTCCCTAATTTCATTATGAGTTGTAGAGGCTTCATTTGTGCACTATCTGACCATATTGTATACAATATCGGTATTCCGATTTACTTTTTCAAGGGTTTATTTATCTGAAACAATATGAAGTTTGTGAATTTTCTCTCTCATTATAGCCTTGAGAGACTCCAAATCAGCAACAACACTTCCCCCACTCCTAGAACTCGATAGGCCAGTCAGCATTTTTCCAAGACCTTCTTTCAACTTTTTCAGGTCAACACTGATTTGATGAGTTACTAAGTTCTTAAGATTTTCTAGAACACCACTAAAGGAGGTCTTGAAGTCAGAGGATAAGGAATTCAACTCATTTCTCATCTTTCTTACTTATTCTCTCATCAAGGTGTTGTGTCTAATAATAGTTTCTGTAGTAGTAATAAGATTTGATTGAATCTCCTAAATCACCATTCTTGAAATTTCTGTTGCATCATCATCTGAGATACTTATGGAGGTGGAGGCTTCATTTATGGATCCCACTGAAGTTATAACAGACTCACATATCTCATTTATAAACTTTTATAAATCAGCCTTAGTGAAATAGTTACAGGGCACTGATTTAGATATAGGTTATTGAATTTGAGATTCAACTCGTGGAATAGGTGAAACAGGTTCTGGGTCAGCATGAACTTGTGGAATATAAGGAGTAGGTACCCTTTCCTCATCTAAGTCATAATCTAAACTGAAAATAATTTATCCTGGATCACAATTGCAATCTCTTGTACAAGTCTAATCTCTTGGATAAATAGTATCAATTTTAACCCTTCTTCCCGAAGCCTCAAGAATAACATCATGATCATCAACTACTTCATCCTGGACTATGTCCATTACAACTTTTCTGGGAGCAGAAACCAATCGAACATCAGGTTCTGCCTCAGATCTAGCTACTTCAGATTCACCTGGTACTTCCTCAATTTGAAGCACTTGAACTACATCTTCTTCCTATTGGCCAGTATCTATAAGATCATTCAATTCCTGAATTACCTCTTGGTTTTCAGCAATAGGATGGAGAGGTTTGTCCTCATGTTCAGAATCTCTATGACCATCAGCTTATTGATCATCAGGCTCAATTCCATCACCAGATCCATGAATAGATTCCTCACTAGATCTGTCAACCACCTATTGTCTCACATTTAGAGATTCACTCACTTGGTCAACACTTCCTCTATCAATACCATCATCACCACCACCACCATCATCATCATAATATTCCTCATCTGATTTACTTACATAGCCTTAAACTCTTGTAACTTCAGCTTCTTCGTCATCTTCATCACCTAGAATAGTTTCTCTTGAAGCCAAGTCCAAATGTGGACTGGTAGGTCCATAAGTCATATCCTTGGGACTTTAATCAATATCATGATCACTCCTATCATCAAAACGAGATCCTTCTTCCCATGGCACCTCAGGTTCAGTATCCTCATCAGAATAGACTGGAATTTCTTCTGGTTTGAGACCTGGATCAACTTGATCCTTTAGTCTAAAAGGGTGATCAACTAGATTGAAATTTTCATACAGACTTTATTCATCTTCTACCTAACATATTATACCTGGGTTCTATAATATTTTCATTCTTTTAAAAATGTCTTTATGAAGAATAAATCCACTACATGAACTTATCACATCATCTCCATCTTCTACACAATCTAATTTTTTCAACATGGCAGAAATCATCCTCAGATAATATAAGTAGGTTACCTTTTTAGATGGCTAAATCGAATCAGAGATATGCACCATAAGATATCTGCACTGATTCACTTTAATTCTATGTTTCAAAAAAATATCAAGAAGAAATAATGATATTTCATTGTAGAGAATTCTCCCTTACTTGGGTAGATTTGATTATTTATGAACTTAAAAAGAAATCTCACTTGTCCTTCGAATTCATTTGCAATAGTCCATCTTTATTCTTCATTTCCATTCAGCTCCTTTAGAGCATCTTCATTTGAAAAAAAATTGAGGAAGGTGGAATATTATCAGGATAGTCA
Organism: Viscum album; assembly: GCA_963277665.1. Classification (NCBI taxonomy): domain Eukaryota; kingdom Viridiplantae; phylum Streptophyta; class Magnoliopsida; order Santalales; family Viscaceae; genus Viscum; species Viscum album. The sequence continues at coordinate 1,353,497,194 of OY728158.1, read as the reverse complement.
GCATAGACACCTTCATGAGGCACATCTAAGCATTCAACTCATTCCTTAGATGAAAAAACCAATTCTTTTCCCTTTACCATAGATTTCATCTTTGCTTCCTCAACATCATCCAGTGATATACTAAAATGTTGCCAGAATTTGTGCACAAGTTAAGGATAATAGGATCTTTCATTGTTGGTGAACCTACTAAGCCGGCCTTGAGATTCCAACACCATTAACATAAAATATTTCCTTCACAGAAGCCACTCAGTAGACACCTCCTTTTCAGCTGTAAATACTCGGCCTTCTATGCTTGGTTTCACAGTCCCACTGGTCTCACATTTCGGACACTTAGTAGGAGGTGATTTTCAAGGTTCTTCCATTGCAAGCTTCTTCCTAGACATGACGAAGCTTCTGATTCCAACTGTTCTGAGAGGTCGAGAGTCGAGAGAGAGTTTGACTAAATATAGAAGGCTTTATGGCATAGAAAAAGGTGAGAGGTTAGGATAGATTGTAATAAATATATCATTTAGGGATTGAATATCGTAAAACACAAAATTTAATTACGGAAAGTTAAAAAAATATAAAATAGAGACGTTTCATTTAAAGTAGACAGAATTTACAAAATAGTCCTTAGATATATCAGAGTCAAATAATCAGATTCAAAATGATCAGTTTCATAGGAGATCAGTTTGACAAGATCATTTTTACAAAGATAGGTTTTAGAAAGATCAGTTTTATAGAGATCAGTTTCTCAAAGATCGGTTTCACAAAGATCAGTTTTAGAAAGATCATGTTTAAAAAGATTGGTTTAGAAATACCGTTTTTACAAAGATCTCCTAGTGATTTATCATTCCTAGTTCATGTCTGATGTAATTCATTCTCTCGGAATTTAAGGGTTTAGTGAATATATCAGCAACATGATGTTTAGTTCCAATAAACTCAAGAGTTATATCACATTTTTTGTAATGATCTATCAAAAAGTGATTCCTTACATCAATATGTTTTGTTATAGAAAGAAAAATTGGATTATTAGAAATATTAATAGCACTTTTGTTGTCACAATTAATGGGGATATGTCTGAATTGAAATCCATAGTCTAATAAGGTGTGTTTCATCCAAAAAATGTTTGCACAGCGACTACCAGTAGTAATGTACTCCGCTTCAGCAGTTGATAGAGCAACTGTGTTTTTCTTATTACTCCACCATGATATTAGTGACTTTCCCAAAAAGTGACATGTTCTAGAGGTACTGTTTCTATCTAATTTACATCCACCAAAATCAGTATATGAGTAGATAACTAAATCAAAAATGTTATCCTCAAGGATAGAACAATCCTAAATTGTTTGTACACTTGTGGTATTTGAAAATTCTTTTAACACTCTTTAGGTGTGACTCCTTTGGGTTTTCTTGAAATCTCACACACATACACACACTGAACATAATATCTGACCTAATAGCAGTTAATTACAGAAAACTCTCAATAATTCTTCTGTAAGTAGTTTGATCAAAAGATTTTCAATTTCCATCAAGATCTAACTTACATGTATAACTTATAGATGTTTCACTACTCTTAATGCTATCAATGCCATATCTTTTTAAAAGATATTTTGTATACTTACTTTGATTTATGATAATACCTTAATTATTTTGAAATATTTGAAATCCAAGAAAATATTTGAGTTCTCCAATTAAACTAATTTCAAACTCACTTTGCATTTTTTTTGGAAATTCATTACATACCGATATTTAGAAGATCCAAAAATATTATCATCTACATATATTTGGGCTATTTAAACTCCTTTTGATTTTTTTTTAAAAATGTGTGATCTGAAAGTAATTTTGTAAAACCTTTAGAAATAATAAAATTACTCAACCTTTCATACCAAGCTGTTGGAGCTTGTTTCAAACCATATAATGCTTTTGATAATTTGAACACATGACTTGGAAAATGTGGATTTGTATAACCTGGGGGTTGTTCAAAAAAACATCCTCAATTATATAACCATTTTGGAATTCACTTCTGACATCCATTTGATCAATTTTAAATTCCAGGTGTGCTGCATAGGGAAGTAAAATCCTAATTGCCTCAATTTTAGCTATTAGTGTAAAGGTCTCTTCATAATCAATTCCATCTTCTTGATTATATCCATGTGCAACTAGTCTAGCTTTGTTTCTAACTATATTTCCACTTTCATCTACCTTATTTTTAAACACCCATTTGGATCCAATGGTCAAAGTATCCTTAAGTCTATCTACGAGTTTCCAAACAATATTTTCTTAAAACTGATTAAGTTCTTCTTGCATGGACATTACCCAAAATTCCTCATTTATTACATCATTGATATTTTTTGGTTCCTGTTGGGACATAAGAGCTTGATGTTCAACCTGGTTTCTCATGGATTCTCTGGTTTGTGTCCCTCTATCTAAATCTCCAACAACAGCATCTAAGGGATGATTCTTAAGGGTTCTAGTTGGTCTTGAGAAAGTAGGACATGATATTTCAAGTTGGCCGGGTTGATCTGGTTCACTATAGTCACAGTGATGATAAATTTCCGAACTGTATGTTTTCATAGAATCCTTCTCATGATGATTTTTGATTTTATCATTAATGTTCAGATTGGACATATCCTCTTTAATATTTTCTGGTGCGTTCTTGGGATCATGTGGATCTGCTTCATCAAACATGATGTGTACAGATTCCTCCACACATTTTGTCTTCTTTTAAAAGACTCTACAAGCTTTGATTGATGTAGAATATCCAGTAAATATTCCTTCATCGATTTTTGAGGAAAATTTATCCAAATTATCTTTAGTATTTAGGATATAAACTTTCCATCCAAACACTTTAAAGTAAAAAACATGGGGTTTTATTTTATTCTATAACTCGTAAGGATTTTTCTTAAGAATGGGTCTAATTAAGACTTTGTTTATTATGTATCAAGCTGTATTAACAACTTTAGCCAAAAAATAAATGGGTGGATCAGATTCATTGAGCATAGTCCAGGAAATATCTTATAAGGTTCTATTCCTTATTTCTACCACTCCATTCTGTTTAGGAGTCCTAGATTTAGAGAATATATGATTATAGCCATTTTGTGAGGAGAAGGCTTCAAAATCTTGATTCTCAAACTCACATCCATGATCAAAACTTATAGATTTAATCTTAAGTTCATGGGGTTTTCTATAGTGCTAGCATACTTGGTAAAGTGACAACAGGATTTACTTTTATGAGATAGGAGAAAGGTCCTGGTATACCAAGAGAAATCATCTATATGAACATAAAATAGTGCTTCCCATTGAGACTCAAAACTCTAGATGGTCTAAACAATTCAATATGAACCTCCTTGAGAGGTTGAGAAGTGTTTACTTCTTTCTTTGGTATGAAAGAGATTTTATGTTGATTTCATTTTTGACAAGGATTACATACATTATTTTTCGGAAACTCTAATTTGGGTAAGTCTCTAACTAAGACTTTTCTAGCTAACTGGCTAATATTGTGTATATTACAATATCCTAGTCTTCTATGCCTGAGCCAAGACTCTTTGTGAAGGGAATTTAGACAAGAGACATTTTGTGAGGCTAGTTTGTATATATTTATAGCATATACATTATAATTTCTAAAAGCATTAAATACCAAATTTTTTTGGCATCAAAAACATCGCATGAATCATTTTTGACCTTAAAATTAAATCCATCATCACATAGTTGTGATATGATGAGAAAGTTATACTTCAGTACATTAACATATAATAATTTAGAAATTGAAATAGAATTAGGGTTACCAATATGGACTAGGATGATGATATTTTCCTTTACCATTGTCACCAAATGTGACATGTCCTCCATCGATCTTGAAAAGAATTTTAAAGCATGAAAATCACCTGTCGTATTCCTTGAACACCCACTGTTCAAGTACCACATTTTTTTACAGGAATTCTTTAGGCAGTTTAACTATAAAACAGTTTAACCAATAAACGACTTTGTTACCAAAATTTTTTTGGGTCCAGAAAAATTAGTAATATAATATTTAAGATCCCAAAACAATCTTATGGGTTTCCAATATGAAAAATATAGATTATTTGAAAAATACACTTTATTCGGTCCTGTGGAATTGGATACAGTAAAACAATTTGAGAGGCTAGAACATGCAGTACAATGCTGGTTTTTTTAAATAGTAGCAGATTTCCCATATTCGGATAAAAATAGGGATTTAGATAAATTCCTTTGACTTGGTTGATTACCTAGACAAGCTGTATATTTTGGGGAAATCTGTTTTCCTAGAAACTGAGTCAAGGTCTCTCTACTAGTAGTAAACTTCTCAAGATCTCTCTTTAATTTCTCATTTGATAATTTGAGTTCAGTATTTTCGTTTAACATCCGGGCACATATTTCATTTTCAATATCCATATTAGATTTTAAATTAGAATTTAGAGCATTTTTTCTTTTTAATAATTTATATTTATCCTTGATATCATTAATGGTATCCTAAATCATTTCATAGTATTAAAATAATTCATCCTTAGTCATATTTCCATCATTGTGTGACTCAATATTATTCCCATAATAATAGGCATAATGTATAGGTGAGTTAAGTTTTACCTCAGATGTTTCTATCATGAAACATAAGTTTCCGGGATTGATCTGTTCACTATCAGAAGCACCAAATCCACTGGAGCTATCTTCTGAAGCACTGCAAGTAGCTTTCATAGCCATTTTATAACCCTTTACCTTAACTTTATATTTTCCTTTTAAATTTCAGCTTGGGGCAGTCTCCCTTCACATGACCTTTTCATTTTCACTCATTACAGATTATTTCATTTGAGTTGTCATTCCATTTTCTATCTTTCTTCCATTTTCCTTTAGTATCATACATTCAATTGTAATTTGACTTCTTAAAGAATTTCTTATTTTGGTAAAACTTTTTAAACCTTCTAGCAAGATGTGCTATCTCTTCATCACTATCTGAATCTGACTCTTCACTGGTGGAACTATCTACAGGAACTTGATTCTTTTCATTATCTTCGCTCTTAGAAGCTAAAGTCTTGAATGCTACTAACTTTTTCCTTTGTTCCTCATCTACTTCTTGATTTACTTTAATGTATTCTTCATACATCATAATCTTTCCAATTAGTTTCTTCACTAGAATTTTGCCTATGTCACAAGATTCTCGGATAGGAACAGAAGTTCCTCTCCATCTGTTAAGTTGGCATCAAAATAGTCTCATGATTTTGTCCTTTTTGTCCACTGGTTTTCCATGAAGACTCATGGAATTCACTATTTCATTGAACTTGAGATACATCTCAGAGATAGTTTCCTCAGGCTTCATTTTAAAATTACCATATTTAATAGTGTATGTATTTAATCTCATTTCTTTAACTTTAGTTGTTTCCTCATGAGAGATTGCTCAAGTATCCCAAATTTCATACACAGTTTTACATAAATAAATATGATTAAATTCTTCATCTCATAGGGCAAAATACAGAGCATTCATTTCTTTACAATTATTATTATAGGCAGATTTGGTAGATTCATCCCAAGTGCTTCCAGTAGTTTCGGGTATTGTAAATTTACTTTCAATAGAAGTCTATATTTCAATGCCCATACTTTCTAGATGTATATTCCTTATAAGTTTCCACTAAACATAGTTAGTTATATTAAAGAATGTTTTTATATTAGTATCATCCATTTCTAGTTTATTTTCTATGATAAATATTGTAAAATAATTTCCAAGAGATAAAAATGTAGAAACAACAAAAAATTTAAGATCTATAGAAAACAACTATAATCATAGTTGGCACGATTTCAAAAACTTACAGTAACTTTTAAAATCCTCTAATTCAAATTATTGGTCGGAGTATATTACTCATGAAGGGGTGAATTTAGTATTTATAAAAATTTCTGTTAAAAGGATTCTTTACAATATAAAATCACCCTATAAAAATAAACTCAAATTCAGTTTGTAGTGAATTTATAAAGGTATTGAATGTTCAATTTGATTGTAGAGGATTTATTAGTTCTTAGTTTTAGAAACATATTGATTAAAAAAATATTAAAGCAAACCTACTTATTCAGAAAAAATGTAAACACTTGCTAAACTAACTATAAAATTTCAGGTTATCAAAATGTAGGAAGTACATATCTCATACGAAATATAAGATAATCAATGCAACGAATAAAACAAGAGGTTCAGTTTCAAGTAGAGACACAGTCCTCTCTACTTTTTGATCATATGCCACCAAGTAGTTTATATTAATATGATTTTGATCCACACCCTGGAAGTGGAAGAAGAAATAAACATGAAAGAGGTGATGAAATATTTACCTCTTCTTTGGGTTCTTCCTTTTCATTTGATCAAAAGGTCTCAATAGGTTGGATTTTTGACCAAAGGAAGGCCTCTAGGATTAAGGGAAGGAATTTATGAGGATATTTGGGTAGGGGTTGGCCGAGAAAAATGGCATTGGAGGTGTGACATTAATATAAGGGGACGTGCCCCTTTCTAAGAGAGGTGAGGGTCACTTTAGGGAAAGCATGAGATATTATTTTATAATAAAATAATTTTCAGTTTTTAATGGCTCCAAAATGATTTATTTAGAGGCTATGGTTGAGATGGGTCAAAAACCTCTCAACCGATAGGTTTCACATAGGTTTATTTCACCATATAAACCTTATCTTGTAAATTTAACTCTTAGTTGAATAGTTTGACATTAATCATGTCTCTTTTTATTTTTATATTATATAGTAAATAAACTTACAATAAACTACCAAGGGAACCCCAAGTGGTTCATTATTAATATATATAACCTTATCTAAGTCCTTTTTCCAAACCATATATTTTTATGAATATTATATCAATTTATAATATATTATTTTTTTTTAAAACACTATTATGTCAATTTTGACACAATTTAGTATTTAATTTTTTTCAAATCCATTAAAAAATTATCACTTTGATTAAAATTTATTTAACTAACCCTAACATGTCATATTATCCTTAAAAAATAGTTGAAATCAACATAATTCTCCATTTACATTTATTAGGATATTTATAATGTCAATTATTTTAAAATTTCATTAATAAGAGAAATTACTACATCATCATTGTGTCATAAATAAATTATATTATTTAATGTCTAAAAAATGTAAATAAAATACCATTATATAGGAAATCATGTTATATTTTAATTAATATGTATTGTCTAATTTATATTGTGTGTAACCCTATATTAGAAATGGTTTAGTTATTAAACATTGTATATAACTCTTTTAACTCTTCTTTAAATAAAATAATAATAAATTTCCAAATCTAATCCAAGTGGACCAAATGGGATCATATATTATTCCTAGGTTTATTTTTTGTCGAATTACACTTATCCAATTGAATTAGGATATGTGTTAGGGTAATTATGATATCATTTTTACCCCTTATTACCCTATTTACTTTTAATTGTGGTAAATAAAAGTCAAAAGTTACTATTCACCAAAAATTATTTTAATCTTATTGAACCACATTTTACGGGCTGATATTTATTTTGTCTCTCAGATTTTTAAAATTAAACTCACATAAGCGGTAAAATTATGTTTTATGCATATTTGCAAATCCTCCTAGGATGTGGGTAAAAGATAATAAACATTTCAATAAAATTTTGTATATCTAATCTTATTATAAAATGATTTCAATGAATTACATTGAACATATATAGGTATTATGTATCTATTTTTTCCTAAAATAAATTTATATTAAATAAATAATTATTTACATAAAAAATCGATTTAAACCATTAATTCAGTGTTTTTCACTATTCATCAAAAATTGAATGTATTCAGAATAATAACAAAAATTCAACATAATATTATTTCGATATTCCGAATTCAAAAATGAAGTCCATTTTGAAAAATAAAATTTATAAAATTTTAAAAAAGTGGGTATTACTTTTCATAATGTCTATTCTGATTGGTCGCGGTGTGTTAGAATCTCGAAGTTGGGTATAATGCAAGCTATTGCATTATTCAAAGAGGAACACACCATAGATACTTGGGGTGTTACATCAATGATAATATCAAAAGGGAGAAACTGTAGGATGTTGGAAACATTATTCACTAATGAATCACCTATACAAGTCCCCAAAACAACTCATTGATGTGATTCACCGACGTAAAACACTAATGAAAATCACCGACGTGACTCGTCGACGTGACTCACCGATACAACTCACTGATGTAAGTCGCCAATGTGAGTCACCGATGAGAGTCACCAACATGAATCACTGACACTAGACACTAGGGTGATTCCCTTATGCAACTGACCAATGTGAGTCATCTATGTGAACTAATGATGATAATATTCACAAATGTCTCACTGATGACACTTTTCACATCTGTCTCACCAATAACACTATTCGCAGAATTGGAAGCACTGTTCACAGAACTGGAAATTTTGAAAATTGTTAGGAATAAGTAATGTTAATGTCCCAAAAAACCTCAAACACACGATTTTGATAGTGGAATGGACCAAAGAGGTCCCATCCATTACAATTATGGGGTATTTATAATAAAATATTTTTGTTATCCATTATAATTATCATTCAATGCGGTTGATGTCCATTATGACAATTAGTTAAGAAAATAGTTTTAAATTATTGTTGTTGTCTATGTAGATAAAATTTTGTTTCTGTTGAGGCTTACATTAAGGATATAATCTTGATTTTGTTATTTTTATACACTATTAACATATTATTTTTTAGAAATATTTTTCCTGGTAAATGAAAACATTTTAAATAAAATGTATTTTCATGAAATATTTGTAAAAAATAATTTTCATACGATATTAAATTTTAAGAAATCCTTAAGTAATTTTTATATTAGAGATAATATTTAGTAGGATATAAAAATTATTAATGTTTAAGAAATATGGATATTTATTGTATCCATATTTCAATGTTATGCCTCTTGTATTTATGATTTTGTTATGCCTTAGGTAATTATGACCATTTTATGCATCATGTACTTATGATCATGTTATTTTCCATATAATTATGACCTTTGTATGCCACCTATTATTATAATCATGTTATGACTACATTATTAATGTTTATGTTATTATATTATGCCTCATGTTTTACCCATGATGTTCAATTGTCATCAGTTTTCATTTTTTATCCCTTATTGGGATTCATCGATCACCCATTTCTAATGATTCCTCTTTTCCACCAGAATTGAAATAAAAGGGATATATATTAGGAAATTAAATGTGTGGATAATATTTGGAAAAAATTGTTATTGTACTATGTGTTTAGTTTTAAATGTACCTAGTTCCCAATGATATAATGCTGTTGATATTTCCATTTTTTGTAATTCAAGTGATGTATTAAAAATTATTTATGTTTAAAACTAGATATGGGAGTGTGGGATCGAGGAATCATAAGATATGTGTAAATAATTGACGTGTTAGGGTAACTAACATAGGTTATGATTAATTTCTATTCATATATTGAAAAACAAAATAGTACAGAATCTATTATGAAGGATTTTATAATTATTCCTAACCATTTATATCGAGTTATATGAAAAAACAATATGTACCAAAATATATTTATTATTTCCTTAAAAAAGATAAATATGAATTTTAAAGGAAGTGTGGGGATAAATACTTAAATAAAATGATTAGATATGAAAATTTAAAAGAGTATGGTAAGAATGACTTGAAACAAATGTAAATTTTACAAAAGATAAGAGAAAAAGGTCATCCTGTTTATAATTTCAGTGGAATAAAAGAATCTAAAAATATCTAGTTCATTAACTATAAATAAAAGAGGTATTATTAAAACCAATTCCGAAAAAATTATGGATTTTCCTAATAATTTTGTTACAGAATTTGTTAATTTCATCTTGAAATACTCTAAGTATTATAAATAAAATTAGAATCATAATTTCATTTCTTCAAATAAAAGGTGTTATACAAGAAATTCGGTGATTATAAATATTAATTTTAGGATGTATCTTTTCTAATAAATATAAACACTATATATGGAATATCGATTGATATTTCTAATAAAAAAGGTAATAAAATAATAGGCCTCAAGGATGAACGTAACCGAATGATTTTAGTTCAATTTAATTTTCTTCAATTTACAGAATATTTGATTATGATAGTATCTATCTATGGTGTTTTGGTCTGATTTGTAAGATAAAACATCAAATTATTTTTTATAATAATATTTAATTGTATATAAAAGTTTAAAAATGTAATATTTTGGAACATATATTAAATGTTATCAGTCACTATAAAAAATCATTTTTATTAAATATGATATATTAAGGTTATCCCTGGTGATGCTTACAATATGTTTTTGTAGTTTATATTTTGATAATTCATATTATTTGGGAAAATTTATATTTTTGGAATATATTTTTAATATTTATGTTTCCAAGTGTAATTTTTATAAAATTTAATTCATATTGGTTATTATTTTATCTTGAAATAACCATTTCATTTATAGAATGTAGAAATAACATTTCATCATTTTTTGGATCATAAGGTCGATTAAAAGATGATTTCATTACTTCAAAAAATAAAAATTCATCATGATTAGGATAATTATCACTTAATTACAAAATCTTGATAATAGAAGTTTAAGGAATATGGTATGTAAATTTTATTATATTTTCAATCCTAATGTTAATTGAATTTCCAAACTCATGTAGATAAAAATAAATCTGTCCAGTCGTATGTGGAATGTAATACTCATTTACAAAGGTTCATTTCCATAAACACATCTTAAAGAATGAACCATTTATATGTTTGTGAATAATAAGTTTCTCAGTAAAATATTAGAAATTTTTATTCATGATAAAATATATATCCTATTTTATTACTTTGTTATGATATTTTCAGTTTAGAAAAGAAAAGCTAAAATTGTGAGAATTTATAACTAAAAAAGGATTTCATCTACTCTTTTATAAACAATTTTGGAAAAACCATAGTTTTAGGGAATCCTAATTTCATGTTTAGAGTTAAATGGTGGTCATATAGCTGCATTTTTTTTACTATAGAAATATTTTATAGAATTTGTGGCTCTAAGACAAACTATGGAGACAGTTATCTCAAACCGTAGTGGTAGGTAAAGGTGGAAAATATCATGTTTGTGGATAAATTTTTATGTATAGTCTATATTCATGATTTTAAAAAAAATCATGCAGTGGAGTGAACATGTAGGCATACTTCTTTGTTAATCTAACAACTGTAGTGGTCGAGAGGATCTACAACCATGGTTTTCTAGAACTGTGGTAATAATACTTATAGGAAACACCTATAACCACAGTTTCCCAAACCCATTGTAATATGTCCTTCAGAGAACACCTATTTTAATGTTTTCCCAAAACCATGGATCTAGAGAGTATTTATCGCCATATGTTTCCCAAAACATTGTCCATAACTTCTATTTCGACCACCTACAACCACAATTTCAAAAAATTGTGGCTATATGTCCTACATCATGTCCCTTTTTTCTATTTTTGAAATGTTTAATAATAATATTTATGAATGTTATTATATATATATATAAGAATTTATTTATTTTATTTTTAGTGGTATATACATATGTAGAATTCAGAATAGGTCATGGGATCAAAACACATTTGGTTTCTTAATTTTTTTTCAAAGATATTTCTAATGATTGAATCAGTGAAAATAGGTTTCAACCTACGACAACGGTTTGAAACCTTGTGAATATATTTTTTCCTTCCTCAAAATTTATTAGTTGTCACTAACTTCCATGTTGTAAGATATTTCCATTGATGAACACTAATTTCAATAGCCTAAAAATCCACGATGGAAAAACCCATAGTCATATCCTACTACCATGGTTTTGGCCACTAGTTACATTGATTTTAACCATGGAAATATGATAATTTTCAAGTTTTGATGTAATTTATTTAATAAATGAGAATTATGTTTTAAATAAAAACTTAAAAATTATCTTATGGTCTATTATTTTAATTTTTTTTGGAAAATATTGATTTTGGTGAATAGTGAAATATACAAATTTTAGAAAAAACATTCATTTATTTTATTTTAATTAGAAAATTTCATTCAATTTTCTATTGTATTGAAAGTATAATACATCTCCTTTGGTTAAAATTAATATTATTTTTTCAATGGAAATAAATATTATACTTAGTTCTATTGTAAAATCATTTTTATGTTTAAAGGAGTGGGTTTTCTAAAAATTGTTTTGTAAGGGTTTGGAGTACATATATTAATATTAATTTCAATTAATTATAGTAATTTAAACTGTTAAAATTGAGATCATATTTATAATTATGAGGTTATTTATTATTAATTAGTCTATTTTTATTCTTTTCATAATGAATATCAATGATGTTAAAAGTTTATCATCGTAGTAATGAGTAAAATGGGTTAATTTAAGTTAAACGTATAGAACATGGTCACAAAATAACCTAAATATTTTCATTTAATTCATAGTTTGAGTTTAATTCAACCATAACTATCCAAAATTTGGAAATACATCATTTTGGTTCTACTTCCTAATTATGACCATTATTTTTTTTAGTTAAGAAAACTTACAAAATAGCACTCTCTTTTATTTAATATATGAAATATATTGTCATAGGGATAAGAATAATATCTTAAATGTAAAATATTTATATTTTTAAAATTTAAAATATATTTTAATTATATAAATTTATTATTAATTTTTAGAGATATTATAATTTCTTTAAACGCTTACGCAACGCTTGCGTGTGTAGTATAAAAATATAATAAATGATTTAAAAACATTAAAAGAATTATTTTTACAATTAATTAATTTTACACATGGTTTTAATGGATAATTATAATTTATAAGTGAGTTGTAAATATTTTATATTTTTATTCCATTATTATCTTTATGTATTCAAAGTCAAGATATGTAAATAGCTCCAATAATGACTTTAAGTTGAGTTGGATGTTTAAAAAATTATTTATGATTATAAAATTATAAAAACTTATATTGAATAAATTTCATAATAAATATTATATAATATCATCAACCATTCATTTATTATCCACCAAGAAGTTTTTAAATTACTATAATGACACTTAAAGAGAGAAATAATTGACACAACTGTTAAGGTTGAATAAGGTTAATGAGAGGGTTAGATGAAAACATATGGTTTAAAATTAAACATAAACATACCTAAAATAAAAAATTTGATTATATATTGACCTTATCCTGCATATTTTATAATCTAAGGTAGTTTCCTTAATCTATTTTACATGATTTTTACACATATTATGTATTTATATTTCAAGTATTTTAATGTTTTCCGCCCACCTCACCTATAAAATGGAACCACAAATCCTCTATTCGTCACACTTCATGCAACATTTATTTCATAAAATATCAAACTGAATACATTAATATATTCCTTATTCACATATATATATTATTATATTCACTAATATCATCCTAATAATTCATAAGGTACAATCCAAAGAAGGATTTCGAAAGAAGATGTATATCTCTAAATTAGGTTCTTTCATTTTTTTCTTCTATTACCTAATTAAATTACATCCAAAAAATGATGATAAAAAATATATGTATATTAAATATAAAAAATTATTATTTTTATTTCATAACCCTTTATCATCTCTTTTTCAGTCCTACAGGAAATGAAAACATTACTTATACGTACATGTTGAATACCACATCCATGATGCGATGTGATAGATTTTCATTGTTTCCTCATTAGAACCATTATTATAATTTATTTTTTGAATATATATATATGATTTTAAATTCATAATAATAATTTTTTAAATATAATATATTATCTAACTTCTTACCCTACAATCCATTGGAAAATGATAATGTCGTTCATGTGTACCTTTGGACTACCACCTCCACAAATCAAATTTATTTGTTTTTCAAATACACCTTTTATGGATCATTATAAAATTATATTTATTATATAAAATTTATAAATATTTCATGATTTATAGTATATATATGAATAAATTAGGACTAATATTGAATTAATAAAACTATTGAACTGAAACATACATGGAAACCGGGACAATTAACAACTGGGACGATGTTGTTGATAAATAATTATAAATAAATGGGAGATATAATGTTAAAATAAAATAGTATATTTTAATATAAATATGAAAAGGTTATTTTACAAATTTATAATGAATATAAATTTATTATATCATAGATTATGGGTGCATACAAAGAAAGTGGGACTTGAGGGAATTGTTTTCCTCTCAATTCCTCTCTATTGATACACATTTTATATTATGCTCTAATTTAATTTATTTGATGTATATACAACCCCTTTGACATATTATATATTTAATTAAACAGTAGTCATTTTATTTGAGGTTTAAATTCATGTTTTCACTTTTAAGGTGTTTTGATTCAAAAGTTACAAAAAAATAAGAATTTCTTTTTCACAATCTCATTCGTAATCCAGATTGTTTATATTTAGAATTTTATGAACTCTTGTCTGTAAAACCAACATATTTATATATATTTTGGTAATTTATGGGGTTTACATGTTTTCCACTCATTTTTTTACTCATTTAAATTGAAAATGATCAACAAATATTTTTTAGGAAAATCAAACAATACTTTTTCTTGGGTTGATGAAATTTTTCTTTCATGTCCACATTTATTAAAATGTTTTCAATAATTTTATTATATATAGTAAAAATATTATTGAAAGTAATATTCAACAACATTTAACCTTATTTTGAATGTTTAAAAAGTATTATTCTTATCATTCTCTGAAAAAGATAAATTTAGATGTCATACCAAAAGTGTGAAAGGAATATTTTCTTTTAAAATTTACTAATTGAATTGATTTTTTCATTTTTCATGACCGTTGATTGAATAGAATTTTCCATTACCATTTCACAATGTTATTTTCAAAGAAATTATACTTCATAATATTCTTGTAATTTTTATATAATATTTTTCAAAAGAAAATTGCCTTATTTTCATAAAATAATGAAAATAATTATGAATGTGATTTCTAACATCATTTTTACAAAAAGTTTGAGTTATGTATTTTATACCAATTTGATTCCATTTTCAAGGATAGTTTTTATCTAAAATCCATTTATTTATTTTTATTTTATGTTCTTATTTTATCCTTTACTGATTTATAGATTTTATGGTCATTAACATTCTCACAATCATATTCTCTATAACAGCCCGGACCTCTCCAGCCCATTACATAGTGAAAATTCAGCGTTATAGGTGTTCTGGGAGATTAATATTTCATTGGGTGTGTTTGGGAGAATCTTTTAAGGGAAGCTAATGGGCAGTAGCTTTTGCATGGGCTACACATGGTTTGTCTAAACCTAGCGACAACATCATGAATACTTAATGTTGGAGGCAGTAGCTCTCACACGGTTGGCGCACGGTTTGTCTAACCATGCGGCCAAACCATGTGATAGGGGTGGTCAAGGCAGTAGCTAACGCTCGGTTAGCGCACAGTTTTTCAAACCGTACGAACTAACCGTGCGGACACTTAAATCTAGATCCTAAAATTGTGGATCTAACTTGTTTTTCCTCTAAATGGTTTTTTAAGCTCTTAAGAAACCATAACTCTGGATTAACCTCCATTTAAGGAATGAGAACCTCTCCCAAGTGTTTTCGAGGCGATCTGAAGGCTTCTCTTAGTGAATTGAAGCTAGTTTCTTGAGGTATGGGATCGTTCTTGTTTGGTTTCTTAGATCCACTTGAATATACTTATCCTCTTCCATCGGTTTCTTAGATATGCACCCGTTATGGGTATATGTAAGTGTATGGATTCCAAACATGATGATATTTTGTCTTGATCTTGCTAGGAGGATAGATCTAAGGTGGGTTTTTGGAGAATTAACCCGGCTTTCTTGTGTGTTCTTCATTGTTGGGGTTTTCGTCAAAAACCTTGGGGTTGGGGATTCATTGCTTCTCAAATTGTTTATGTGTAATCGTAGAGTTAGCATGATTTAGCACTTTTGATTTCAATGAAATATACCTAATTAAATACTTGAACCGGATTAAATGAATTGGTTTTACCGCATGTTGTTTCTATGCATAGTGATAACGGTTCACCTCTTGATTTTCTAGATAGTATAATATCTATCGTTTTCTTGTTATCAGGTTTTTCTTGATGAAATTGATAAGTAATGTAAAGTCAGAGTTATTTTATAATTAATTGGCTAAAGATGAAGAGGCATGTAAATGAATCCTGTTGTTACAGTTGTTCTAATTTAATGTTAATCAAATTGATGCTGATGTGCATGTTTAATTCAGTTGGTTGGTAAACCTGAAACATGTTTGTTCTTGTTATTTGAAGACATGTCAAATTAATTTATTAATTAATTTGTGATAGCTTAATGATTGGGTTTCCCAGTTTTGGAGAGAGATGCACATGACATATTTCATTGGGGAAAAGTGGAAAACCAATGTGGAAGTAGTAACTGGGTACCCATGATATTCCTTATTATATACTATATTTGTTTATGTGTTACTTGGTGAGTGTAGCCATGGTGAGTTTGGGAACATAATATACATGTTTAGGTGATGAGTTAGTTTCACTTATTGTTCAATGTGCTTTAGCATGCTCTCTTTACTTTTGCACGAGGGGCTTCGAGAGGATCCTACTGAGTATACTGTTATATTCACCCTACATATATATAAACTGGTTTTTAGGTCACTTGGAGCAGGTTGGAGATTTAGATGGTTTCTGTTAACTTGTGGTTGCAGGAGCTGTTCGGGCTTGTGGTTGCTGCTGTTTTGACTTTCTTTTGGGTACTTGCAGTTTTTCCCATTTCAGTTGTAGTACTTTTTCATGGCATTACATATGTGCACTTGGGTTTATCTCATAATTCCAGTTTTCAGTTGGAGATGATTGGTGTCTATCTTATCTCTCTCTTCCTCATGTGTTCTCTTAGAGGTTAATGCCTCCCATTTGTGTGTTACTATACCCTCGGTGCTAGTCACCAACCCATGGACTACTGGAGGAGGGACTGGGGGTCATTATCTCCCTTCTCACATTTCCGGCCCATGAGGGTTACACTTTGTGGGGAGGAGGTTGTGACAGAGTGGTATCAGAGGTCTGGTTGAGGGATAGGATATAGTTTGGAGTTAAGAAGAGGTGAGGTTGCATAAGTTGGTATGGAAATGATGTCATTCATGTTTGGGAAGTGAGGTAAACACTGGAGACCAGCTGAGACATAGGATTTTAGGTCCCCCTATGATCTGATGTACATACCTTTAAGTTTATAGTGGCTACTAATCAAGGTCATACTAGTTGTAGGGTATAGACCTAGAAAAGGATCATGAATCATTCTTCTTTGTTCCTGTGTTTGAATGTGTAGACCATGGGATAGGTTAACCTAAAATGAATAAAATAAAATATTTGATTATTTAATGTTGAGACTTCCATATTCCAGGTTAGGAACTCTAACGATTGTCATTTTTCAGGTATGACTCCAGTTCAACATCCTCATCAGGTTTGCGTAGAAAATGTCTAGCAGGCTATTCCAGTAGATCACCGTAGGTTAGAGGTTGAAGACAATGACACTTGGAGGAAGAAACTCCGAGAGTTCCAGCACCAGACTCTACAGATGTATGCGGGCTCCGTTTTATATTCAGTCATGGAAGACTGGTTAGAGGAGGTCGAGATCGGCTTTAGTTTGATCAGTGATCAGAAGGAGCACTGGGTGTCCTTTGCTGTGAAGATGTTTCATGGAGCAGTGAGGTAGTGGTGGTTCTTGTTCCTCCTGGATCGTGAGGAGTCATCGATCTCATGGGTGGAGTTATGAGACAAGTTTAGCGTCAAGTTTATTTCCTTGACTACAAAGGAATCCATTCGCCAGGAGCTTCATACACTTCGAATGGGGAGATCACATGTTTGAGAGTTCGGTATCCATTTCTGGAACCATTTTCAATATGCCTCGGACCTAATACCAGATGAGGAGGCTAGGGCGATACATTTCGAGGAGGCTTTGAGTCCATAGATCTAGCGCTAGGTC
Source organism: Viscum album (assembly GCA_963277665.1). Classification (NCBI taxonomy): domain Eukaryota; kingdom Viridiplantae; phylum Streptophyta; class Magnoliopsida; order Santalales; family Viscaceae; genus Viscum; species Viscum album. The sequence goes on along the minus strand of OY728158.1, from coordinate 1,353,479,181 downwards.
ACCCCATTTTTGCTAAAGACATGTCATGAGGTGATAGAGAGGGTATATGTTGTTGAGAAGACTTTGTCTAGGACCATATCATCATGAGTGGGGATCATCCTGATCCCTCACGAAGCAAGGCTCTGGTTCAGGGTTCCCGGTTTCCAGGGAAAAACAGTTTCCTTTTAGCTAGGGGTAGGTCTCAGCCCTTCACATCTTGTTTCTCCAGAGGCAGCAACTCTAAGGCCTATGCCAAGGGATCAGGCCCCTATTTTTCTTGTGTTGGTCATGGCCATCAGTAGTGGGAGTGCCCAACCTTTCAGTGTGGTCATCGTTCACTAGGTGTTACCTTTCAGGTTCCTCCATTGAGACAGTTCCTACCGAGGCAACAGCAGCCAGTTGCACTAGCTTTAGATCAGCAGAGGGTAGAAGGGGCAGGAAGAGTACAACCACATGATGCTCCCCATCCTTAGAGAGTAGAGCGTGACCGTGGTGGTGGTCGTCATCAGGGTTAGAGAGGTCGTGGAGGAGGTCGTGGTCAGCTTCATGATCTAGCTTTGCTAGCACCAGACGAGCCAAATGTCGTTCGAGGTACCTTTTGCTTGTTTTCTACCTTGGTGTATACGTTGTTTGATTCAAGAGAGACACACTCCTTCATATCACCTACCCATGTCCATTCTTTTGGACTTGAGGTAGAGAGGCCTCTAGTGCATTTGGAATTGACTACGCCAGTAGGAGGTTGAGCTGACTTGTTAGAAGTATGTAGATAATGTGAGCTAGTGTTGGGGAAACACCACTCTTGGGGAGATTTCCTATGTTTAATAATACAACAATATGATGTCATCCTCGTCATGGATTCTTTGTATTCGGTGTCGAATATCGTCGATTTCTTCAGAAATAAGGTCGTTTTCATTGGTGTGGATGGAGAGAAAGTGGTGTTTGTCAGTGAGGGAGATCCTTGGATGGGCCATAGGAGCATTCCGTCATTATCATCAATGATGGCCGAGATGATGCTGACTTCTTCAGAGGTTCAGCAGTTTGCATTTCCTCGGGTCGTAGAGGAGTACCCTAATGTCTTTCCAGAATATCTTGTAGCATTACCCCTCGTTGAGAGATTGATTTTGGGATCGATCCCCAGCCGGGAGCTTCTCCTATTTCTATGTATCCATATATGGGGGCTGCTTATGAGTTATGAGAGCTGCGTATACAACATGATTTTCTGTTACAGTGCGGTTTTTTCGGCCAAGTGTGTCACCGTGGGGTGCACTAGTTTATTTCATGAAGAAGGCCGACGACAGTTTGCGGCTGTGTGTTGATTATCGTCGCTTAAACAAATTGACAATAAATAATCACTACCATCTTCCGCAAATTGATGACTTATTTGATCAGCTAATGGGAGCAAGTTGGTTCTCAAATATCAACTTGCGGTCAGGATATCATCTGATTCATGTGAAGGATGAGGATATTCTGAAGACATTTTTCCGTTCTCGTCATGGGCATTATGAGTTCGTGGTAATGCCTTTTGGCGTGACGAATTCCCCAGCTATAATCATGGGATTGATGAATGTTGTGTTCTGTGAGTTTCTGGACAAGGTCGTGGTAGTTTTCATCGATGATGTCCTTGTGTACTCCATGTCTGAAGAGGAGCATGCAGAGCACCTACATGCTATTTTGGGAGTTCATCGTAAACATCAGCTGTTTGGGAAGTTGTCAAAGTGTGACTTTTGGGCTCAAGAAATCTGTTTCTTAGGGAATGTTGTGTCCCACTAGGGAGTATTTGTGGATCCAGTGAAGATAGAAGCAGTCGTGTCTTCGGCAGTCCCCAAGACAGTTTCAGAAGTGATAAGTTTCCTTGGTCTCATGGGCTACTACAGGTGGTTCATCGCCAATTTCTCATGAGTTGCAACTCTTCTGGAAGCTTTGACCAGGAAAGATAAGGAATTCATATGTCCTGATCAGTGTCAAACAACTTTCGTGTATCTAAAGAAGAAGTTACTAAGTGATCGAGTTCTTTGTCTTCCAGCTGAGAGAGTTCAGTATGATGTTTTCTGCGATGCATGACATCTGGGGTTAAGCAGTGTTCTCATGAAGCAGAGGTCAGTTGTTTCTTATGGGTCTCAGTAGTTACATCCCCTCGAACGTAACTACACCACTCACGATCTTGAGTTGGTGTTTTTGGTGTTTTATCTGAAGTTGGGGATACATTACCTCATTGGTGAGCGCTTAGTATTTTTCACCGATCATAAGAGTTTGAGGTGTGTTTTCTCCTAGCATGACTTGAACTTGTGATAGTGTCGGTGGATGGAGTTCTTACAGGAATAAAACTTTGAAATATCATATACACCTAGAATGGGGAATGTTGTAGCTGATGCACTGAGCTGAAAGTCACGTAGTGATGCTGTGCGTGAATCCGGTAATTACTGGAGGGTAATGGAAGAATTGTCAGCATTAGATCATGATATGGGAGATGTTGGGGGTAGAGGCTGTCTTTTCCAGATGACGGTACAGGCATCCCTGATGCAGAAGGTAGAAGATTCCCAGTTGGGGGATTTAGCGGTGGATGTCTGGAGAGACCGAGTTGTTTGTGGTGAGGCCCTTGATGGTTTGACTGAAGATGAGAAACACTGAGTGTTGTATCATGGAAGGCCTTTTGTCCCTTTTTCGATGCGCGAGACGGTTCTCAGAGAGTTCCATAGTTCGCCCTTAGTAGTACATCCTGGCGTGAAAAAGTTGTACCAATCCTTGAGGATTCAGTTTTGGTTCCCTGGGCTAAAGCATGTGGTTGTAGAGTTTTTGTCTCGATGTTTAGTCTCCCAGAAGGTGAAGGCTGAACATCGTGTTCTAGGTGGCCTTCTCCAGCCATTAGATATTCCGCAATGGAAGTGGGAGGACATCTCAATGGACTTTGTTAAAGTTTTACCTCGAGCTCTGGGTGGTCATGATTCTATATGGGTGGTAGTGGATCGTTTTAAAAAATCATCCCACTTTATAGCAATCAAGGAGTTGAGGTCAGTGGAAGTTTTTTAGATGAAGTATCTAGAAGAGGTGGTGAGTCTTCATGGAGTCCCTAGGATGATCATTTCTTATTGAGATCCTTGCTTTACCTCCAGTGTGTGGAGAGGTCTCCAACATGCTTTCGGTTCTCAACTATGCCATAACACTGCTTTTCCTCCTCAAACAGATGGTCTGACAGAGTGAGCCATCCAGACTGTTGAAGACATGTTACGCTCTTGTGTTCTTGATTTTGGAGGCTCATGGATAAGGAACTTACCCTTGGTGGAGTTAGCTTACAATATTAGTTTTCACTCAACCATCGGCATGGCGCCATTTGAATCCTAATATATCCTGCATTTTCGTTCTCCGTTGTGATGGACTAGGGTCGGAGAGTCAGTAATTCTCAGACCGGAACTAGGGAAAAATACAACAGAGATGGTTTAGGTGATATGAGAGAGGATGAAAACAGCGCAAGATCATTATAAATCATATTAAGATCAAAGAAGAAGACCATTAGATTTTAATGTTGGGGATCATGTGTTTCTGAAGGTGACTCCCCGTCATGGACAGCAGAGGTTTGGTCGGTGAATTCACCTTTCTCCCTTGTTTGTTGGGCGTTTCGAGGTATTAGCTCGTGTTGGAGCTGTGGCGTATCGAGTAGCACTTCCTCCACAGATGAGTCGGATAAATGATGTTTTCCATGTATCACAGCTCCGAAGTTATATTCATGATGATTTTCACATCATTGATTGGGGATAGATCGATTTTTATTATGATGCAACCTTTGGAGAGTGACCTGTGGAGATCCAAGACCGCAAGGATAAGGTGTTGCACGGACGTTCTATCCCTTTAGTTTGTGCCTTGTGGCGACACGGTGGCTTGGAGGAGAGTACCTGGGAACGTGAGTCACAGATACATGCTCAGTACCGATAGTTGTTAGATGTTTAACTCTTTTCATGTTGTGATGTAACTTATGTGGTTATGAAACTTTCAGGTTTATGAGATGGCACCCTTTGTTGCTTTGGTGTCTCGCTCTCATTTGAGAGGTATCTCAAGGGATGGTTGTTCATACCCCGTTTCGTTTTCACTTAGGTGGATGTTGGATTCTCCAGGACGAGAATGTTTTGAGCGGTATCTGATGTAATGGCTCGTACCTCTCCATCCCATTACATTGTGAAAATATGGTTTTAGAGGTGTTTTGGGAGGTTAAGGTGACTTTCTGTGGATTTAGGCGAATCTTTTAAGAAAAGCTAAAGGAAGTAGCTTTCGCACGGTCGGCGCACAGTTTGTCTAAACTGTGCGGCCAGACCATGCATAGTTAATGTTGGAGGCAGTACCTCTCGCATTGGAGGTGCGCGGTTTGTCTAACCATGTGGCCATACAGTGCGACAGGTGTGGTCAAGGCAGTATTTAACACACGGTTAGCGCACGGTTTGTAAAACCGTGCGAACTAACTGTGCAGACACTTAAATCTAGATCCTAAAATTGTGGATCTAAATCTTTTTGCCTCTAAATGGTGCGTTTATGCTCCTAAGCGGCCATAACTCAGGATTACCCTCCCTTGAAGGAAGGATAACCTATCCCATGCATTTTGGAGGTGATCTTAATGCTTCTATTGGAGAATCGAATCCAGTTTCTTGAGGTATGTGATTGTTTCTGTTTGGTTTCATAGATCCACATGGTTATACTTATTCTCTTCCCTTGGTTTCTTAGATCTACGTCTGTTATGGGTAGATCTAAGTGTGGGGATTCCAAACATGATGATCTTTGGTCTTAATCTTGTTAGGAGTATAGATCTAATGCGGGTTTTGGATAATCATCCCGGCGTTCTTGTCCGTTCTTTGTTGTTGGGGTTTTCGTCAAAAACCTTGAGTTAGAGGATTCATTGGTTTTTAAATTGTTTATGTGCAATGGCAGAGTTAGGATGATTTATCTATTTGGATCACAATGAAATTTTCCTAATTAAATACTTGAACCAGATTAAAAGAATTCGTTTGATCGCATGTCGTTACTATGCACCGTGATAACGGTTCGCCTCTTCATTTTCTAGATAGTGTGATATCTATGCCTTTCTTTTTAGCATGTTGTTCTTGATGAAATTGATAAAGAATGTAAAGCCATAATTATTTGATAATTAATATACTAAAGATAAGGAGGCATGTAAATGAATCTATTTGTGGATGTTGCTCTAATTTGATGTTAATCAAATTGATTCCGATGTGAATGTTTAATTCAGTTGGTTGGTAAACCTGAAACATGTCGGTTCTTGTTGTTTGAAGGGATTTCAAATTAATTGTTTAATTAATTTGTGATATCTTACTAATTGGGTTTCCTATTTTGGAACCAATTATTTATAAATCTGTTAATTCAAGATGGATTACATTTTTATTTTTTGAAATCTCTTGAAGGGTTATGAGTTACCCTCTTGTTTGTTAAAGGGCCAAGAGCCCAATTAATGTGAGGGTGTTTGCTTTCCTACTGCTTGTGCTGTGATGCGATCCTGGATGGGTGTTCTGATGTGTGGGGGCATAGAGGCTTTTTGGTTATGGTAGCGGATGATTCCTAGAGTGGCGAGATGCATCGGTTTATATAATTGGGTGTCGGGGAGGACACCAGGGATGATGGAATGGGGTGGATGTGTTTGTTGGTTGCTTGCTGGTTCTTTGGTTGTTTATCTGCTTTACTTTTTCCCACAGCTCAAAGCAACTGGTCTTGCCTACCCTTCTTCCGAAATAGGCAAAGACACGTGGGGTATGCCACGTGCTTTCCATGTTTAGCCTCTCAAGAGAGAATGGGTCTATGCACTTGTTATAGGCGGCAAACAATCGATGGGTAGTACATCTACTCATCGTGTTGAAACCCTTTTGTTTAGTAGTATAGGATGCTTTTCTAGAATTTCTGGGAATATGGGAAAGTAATTCTATAATGAATGTTTGAATAAATGATGTTAACCCATGGGGTTGGAGTTTGTTGAAACTTAATGATGAGGTTGAGAACTTTTGAAAAGGCAGTGGAATTTTTGGATGTGGTGTTAATGGTATTTTAATGTGGAATTGTTCATGGTTAATTAATGTTTAAAGAATTAATTAACGTACAGTGGAATTGAAGAAAAACGGAATGAAGTAATCTAATGAATTTCTTTAATCGGTTGTGTGCTTATAGGATTCCTAGTCTTAGAAAATGAATCCCAGAGTCTGAGAGACGTTAGTTGTAGTTGAGACTCAGACTATGTTATGCCCATAGTGTGGTTGTGAGATATAGTATATTTCTGTACTTTTTGTGTTTCTATATGCTAATCCACCATTTCAGTAAGGGAAACTATCACCCTGAGGATTCTGAGCCCTGGGGGGTGTTTTCCCCAACATTGTGGTGGGAGGATGAATGGCTGACTACCCCCTTTGACCCTGCTCTCTACTCTTGGTTGATACAAGTTCCTTTAGACACATCGATTAGTTTTCCCCGTATATGTGTGTAGAGGGATATAATGGCTTGTGGTTATTCACACACATATATTCTGGATGTAGTATCATATGGACTACTATAGGTGTAACCTGTATAGGCTATGATGGCTTGAGGATCCTTACTCGGTGTATGGGCTGTAATGGATTGAGGTATAATACCCGGCATATGATACACGTTATACAAGATGTGGTGGCTCCCGGAAACTACCTTGTTACTTATGGTTGTAAGGATGGTGTGGTGCTTTGCCAAGGTGTCTGCGGGCAAGCCTTTGTGGTGCACATGGTGCAGATTATGGAGATTATCCCAGGTGTCTGCGGGCAAGCCTTTGGAGAGAGATGCACAGGAAGTTTGTCGTTGGGGAAAAGCGGAAAACCAATGGGGAAGTTGTAGTAGGGGACCATTGATATTCATTATTATATTATATATTTTTATATGCGTTACTTGGTGAGAGTAGACATAGTGAGGTTGGGAACTTAGTATACTTGTTTAGGTGACGAGTTAGTTTCACTTGTTTTTCATTGTACTTTAGTATGCTTTCCTTACTTTTGCATGAGAGGATTCGGGGAGGATCCTACTGATTATACTGTTATACCCACCCTACATATATATAAACTATTTTTCAGGCCACTTGGAGTAGGTTGGAGATCAAGCTGGTTTCTACTAGCTTATGGTTACAAGAGTTGTTCAGGCTTGTGGTTGCTGCTGTTTTTACTTTCTTTTGGGTACTTTCAGTTTTCCCCTATTAGTTTTAGTAATTTTTCATGGAATTACATATGTGAACTTGGGTTTCTTTCATAATTATAGTTCTAAGTTGGAGTTGATTGGTTTCTATCTTATCTCTCACTTCCTCATGTGTTCTCTTAGAGGGTATTTCCTCCCATTTGTGTGTTACTATACCCTCGGTGCTAGTCACCAACCCGGGGCCTACTGTAGGCGGGACTCAGGGGGTCATTATCTCCCTTCTCACATTTCCATCCCAGGAGGGGTACACATTGTGGGGAGGGGGTCTTGACATTCTCTAACACTCTCAATCATTTTATTGGACATTATATTCTCCTCTATGTATATATTTTTATTATCAAATATTTATAGGGTATTATTTCTTGAACATTGATAATTTCTAAACCATATATGTTTTCTATATATGGTATCATTTTAATGCAGATTATTAAGAAATTTATTTCATTTATAGGGGAAATATTCTATATTCTTCATTCAATGGAGTTAAGATTGTGTTTAAAAGTAATTTTGAGAATCAATTCTATTGATCATTAATTATATGTTCAACACATTGGATGTGAAATTGATAGATGTGGACTAGTTATATATTTCCTCATGATTCACATGTCTTAGGAGAAAAAACAAGTTTTCATGACTTATAAACTAAGGTTGCAAGATCGTGCCATAATATTTGGGTATTTGGTGTATGTCTTACCTCTTTATGTATGATGTTGTGGTTGAAATTCCGTGATGTTATGTAATATATCATGGTTGATATTTCTCAGTGGTAATATCATAAATGTTTAAAGTATGTATTTTATTCATTAAAATTTAAATTATTATTATACATGTGATAGTTTAGTTTTTATTGTCCAGTGATTTATTTAATGCTCAAGTTATTGATTGTATTGAATGTTTTATATTTATTCACGTTGACATATATTTTAAGATTTATTTACTCATGATATATTTTTTTTATATTTAACCCATTATTATCCTTTGATATCTCCTTTTAATTTTTCATTCCCCCTAGATGTGAATAATGTATCATTGAATTATATTCAAATATGTAAGAAATTATGTCCATGCTGTGATTTTTTATATTTCTAATGTAATATTGGAATCATGTATGTATCAATTTTTCCATAGCTCATAAATTGATCAATCATGCATGGTTACATCCCATGTATCATTTACCAATATAATATGTTAACACCATTTATGTGGTACTGGACTTGGGCTACTTCAGGGACCGTCCAATGATGCTTTCCCAAAGGACCCTTTGAAACCTCATTCAAGGCCCTCAATAATTATCCATACCCACAATATGACCTCATATCACATATACCATAGTGTTATCTCATTCCAATAACCTAAATAGAAATCTAATGATACATTGCATCTTGTTCTGGTGGACTAATTCCACTCATAGGGTACACTAAAACTCCCATCCACCCATAGGAGGAGGCACCATATCAAATGTGAGATATACAGCTATGTCACCCATAAAAAATATTCCTAATAATATCATTCCAAACCAACTAGCCTTATTAAACAAAACTAGGATAAACAAGACTAAAAATGAGTTTGGAGTCTATCTTCAAATATCACATGAACTCAATCAGTCGCATCTCCCCTTATCAACATAATCAACTCGTGACCACAAAATCCCAATTTTACAAAGATCAATTATTCCATATTGAAAAGGATAAATACTATATTATATATTCATTTAGATTAATATTGATCTCGACCCATTTACCTAGTCCCACGTAAATAGACATTCATGTAAACTCATGTATAAAAAGGCATATAGTTTAGCAATGTAAGGATTACCTACGAAAACCATTGAGTTACCATCCTCATGATGCACTCACATTATCGAGCACGCCTATCCATTCCACTTCTAAGATCACATAATTATCTAATATTCTTTATAAATAACCAATGAGAATTATCCATACTATATAAAATTAGTTACTAAAATTAAACCACATAGCCATAATCAAATAAAAACCATTGGGGAATACCAAATCAATATAACAACATGAGGCCTCAGGCATTAATCTTCCCTATATATCCTCTCGCAATAATAAAAAAATCCCTAGAAAATTTTAATAATTCCACCATGATCTAGTGTAAATATCAATGCAAATCTAGTATAAATACTCTAAAATTAAAGGGATAATAAAAAGGTAACTATAATATAAGTACAATGAGGAATAACTACCCTTAAATTTCCATAAAATTACCTAAGAATGAACCACAAATAAGGGATAAAATGATAGTAAGAAAGGGATAATTCCATACAATAATACTCCCCCCACATTGTTGATCAACCAAAAATGAAATTGGGTTGACCTTGATAAGATGGGTCTTTCTCAAATTTAAAATAAAGAAAAAATGAGGTTGTAGTGTGACCATTAGTTTCGTTTTCAAAAACCAACACTCTCGGGCTATGTCATAATATTGAATTTTTAGATCATTGTGAGACTACGCCTAGGTGGAGTGCTTAACCCCTACCTAAAAATAATTATGAATGACCCATTTGGGTTGTGGTGTGATGCCTATTTTTTCAGGTGATGCTCAATATTTCAAGGATATTCCACCCATTCTCATGACATTGCTTATTTTTTTCTCCCAACCAAAACACTCCTCATGATTAACCATAATAGTTTTACTAACCTCCCTCTATTAGAAACCCAAGGTGAAAACTATGTTGGTTTATAACACTTTTTATATGTTTCATCATCATTATGTGATTCCATATTCCTAAGGGTGTTTTTTACCCAATACCCACAAAACTCCAACAATTTATGAATCCATAAACATTGGTGAAACCATCACTAACTCAATTATCATCATGGAATGGAAATCACTTGTTAAATTGCGATGAAAAAAATATAACCAAAATTAGTAAATTTGTTTATTTTTTCCCTAATCTAATCTAAAAATTCAAATTACAAGTGAAAATGACTTTTACATTAACTGTGTGAGATACTCGTGAATCAGTTAGGCATTTTTAGTTTTTTGTATAATAATTTTTTTGGATGATTTATCATATGGTGTGGAATTAATAAGGAACGTGATATCATTCAAAAGTGGTTTAGATTAGGTCATGGATTGAACATGTGCATTTGGACACTATAGAAGTGTTAGGAGTGTTGATATAGGTCATTAATAATTTCATGTGGGTTCACTACTTCTTAGATCTGTAATTCTATAGTAGCCTAAATATAACAAAATTTCATGACAGGATCATAGCATTTTTAAAGGGTTTTTAGGTTTTGGATGAATTTCACATCATGTTCAAGGAGACTTATTGTTTAATGATATGCATAATTGGTTTAAATATATAGATATTTAAAATTAAATGTGGAGTGTAATTTTTGTTTTGATTTGTAGTAATTTGGAGTTTAGACATCTTAGGGGTTTTTTGGGGTGAAATATAGGAATTTAGGGGAATAATGTTTTTTTACTCAAAGGGTATGACTAGGGTGATCCATAAATCATGACTAAATATGTGGAGCTATATTAAAATTTTTATAAAAGTAGTTACCGCCCATGTTTAAGTGTCATGGTGTTTACAAAAAATTGATATGTCCAGGAATGAATGGAAGTTACTCATATATATGAGTACCCCATAATTAAAAGTGATCATTTTTTGTGAAAAAATGATAAGTGTTAGATTCCCTATAATGGGTAAAATTATACTCTTCAGACGTAAGATTCACTCTTTGAATGGTTGGGAAACGGGACGTGTGACATATAAGAGTCCTTTTTTAGATAAAGATATTACAATGTGTGGGAGACACCCTATAACACATCATGGTAATTATTTATTATAGAAGATTAATCTCATACATAAAGCTCAGTAAATTATAAATTCCTTAACTATATAAGGGTAATTTATCTAATTTATATGATTTTTGTTTCAAAAAAATTTCATAAATAAATATCATCATGTAGACAACCATAATGGTAAAGTATATATATATGGCCTGAGAACTTTAAAAATATTAAAAATGAAAAAATATACAAAATTTTCTAAAATAAATAAAATCATTTATTAAATTGGAAATTATAATTTTAAAGGGAAAATACGTTTTTTTTAACTTGAATATGTTCTCGTTCCTTTATTTCATATCTCCCTCATTCCTTCAATCCTTTTGAGATATCTAAACCATTGTAAATTGTTTTTAATGTTTTTTCTGGGGGATAGATACAGATAATCCCATTATTCCCTAAATATTCAATAGTGTTTTTTCTCATATTATCTTAATTTTATGATGATTCTTCCATAAATCAAGTATTTTTTTTTGAATTTATTAATTTCATATAAAGGAAATGAAGCCATCATGAATTTTTTGATGAGTGGATTAATATATAATCCAGTATGTTTGTTCATAAATTTTTATTTTAATATATATTTGACATGTTTCTTGTTGTTATAGTTTAGGGTAAAGGTATGTATGTGATTTAATGTCCCTTATTAGTGTGAGATGACTAATAATCTGGGGGGAAAATCAGTTGTCACATTCTTCTTTAAATTATTCTTCTAACACAACCTCTGAAAGTTCTTATAATTTTTAATCCACCAAAATATATCTATAAACATAACCTCGTATGTAGTAAATATAAAAATATAGATTAATATATGATATTTACAAGGATAAGATGAAATAAAAACTCCTTTATATGTTGTATATACCCCATAACTTTATTTTTTTACTAAATTCCAACTAGATTACAACAGCATAGGTAGAAACTAGTTCTAAATCCCTATAATCATTTCCCTTGTAGTCAACCAAGGTTCTACCACCAGCAATGTAATCTTATGTTTTAATTCAATATACCACACAATAATCCTTCTTTTCACCTCTTAACTTATGATTTGTTATGTGCCCCATCCACAAGCCTCTTCATAAATTATTTATACACCCCATCTATATGATTTGCTTCTTCTTTATTGAGCCACTATATAATGAACTTCTTCTTTATAATTTATTCTGAAATAATAAAGATTGATCACCTTCACTTGTTTATAAATTATTTATGATATTAAAAATCTCTATGAAGAGTTTTATTGTATGGAAACATCTTATTGTTATTAGAAATACCTAGACCGTCTTACTATTTATTTGAATTTTCTCAATAGGTATGTTGTATTCTTGACTCCCTAGTCTAGTGTGATGTGTCTGATATAAACTTTTTGGTTATCCTCGATCAGATTCTCTACTATTTTATACACCTAAGTCTGATTCTCCTTCATAATTTGGTACTCTATGCATCTAGTACATTTCTATATAATGTAACTCAATTCAAAACTCCTCCACATTCTTCTTCTCTTCTTTAACTAAGTATATTCTTTATTGTTAACTCATGTTGTTCCCCCTCTCAAAAATATATGAATTTCACCTATATTTTTATCATAATAGACAACAACTTCTAAATCATCCTACAAACTATATATCCATACTTCCTAAGATTATCTAGAATAATGAATGTGGTTTAGTTTGATTTTATTGCTAAACTAAAAATTTGTTTGATAACCTTTAAACATTATGAAACTAAAAATTCACATTCAGTAATTAAGGTTTCTAGAAATCTTGGAAAAAATAGACTCATAAAAAATTGGTATTATCTTATCTATAATTCTATACATTGAAATAATAGATCAGAATCATAAAAATTTATCACTTTATAAAACCACTATAAATCACCTCAAACATTTATCCATTATATAAACATTAAGGACACAATTTCTATTATATCATCATATGAAATTATTTTTCTAATATAGTATGTCGAATACAATTCATCTATCTTGATATGATGTACCAAAATATATATTTTCTATATAATATATATCCATTTATCTCAACATGTTAGGAAACCTTTGTTTGATGAAATCAACATATCTCCCTCATATGGAATTAGAAAACTCTATCTGGTATAACTAAACTATATATCAATCATTGTAAATCAATTCTCTATACAAGACATTATATATTCATCTGTCCAGTACAACTTAATATTTCTCCATCTAATTTCATTTTATTTCATTGTGTCTAGTACAAATTTATATTATTATATCTAGTTATATTATTTACAATGATAACTTTATGATTATATCCATTTTAACATCATAGATTATAATCTCTTTCTTCCCATTAGACTTTATACATTTCTTCATCTAGAATAAATTTATACTTCTATTTTTAGTAATTTTCTGATATTCCTTCTTTTTATGGAGCTATGGGGTCTTTCCAAAAACACCATACTCATCAAAATTATATCTTTCTAGCTTCTATAAAAAATTATAGAAATGATTTTCACAATATGGTATATTCTTAGAACATTGTTTTTTTATTAATTTAGTAAATGTACCTTCATTAAGAATTGTAAATTCGTTTTTTGAGTATTTATTTCCAAATCATGGATTTAGTTATTAAACATCATATTTAAGAAAATTTGTATCATAATTATATTAGAATTTATAGCATGAAACTTCTTCCAAGAAAACTATTTCTATTAGACTCGCTCTATTAAACCTAGAATAGTAACTTAATTCTAGCAAACTATGTTCTACAATGTCTCAAAAAAGTCATCATACTATTAACTTTAACTGGGGTAAAAAAAATCATTATGATGTAGGCTACAATGAATATCATCATATAATTTCATGACATGATAATTTTTCTTTAAACTAACCATCACATATTCTCTCTATAACATCCTCTAAAAACACAATTTTGTATATTGAAAATAGATGTAACCAACACAATTTGGACTAATTGTGAGATTTTTAATTAAACAACTTGTTGTTATCATTGTTCTTATGAAATTTCTAATCGTATTATCATATGAAAATTTAATATGATTACCTATTTGGGTTATGGTTATGTTGTTCTAGGATTTGATACGAATTATTTCATGTATTTTAAACATAAACATATAAGATGTTATTGGTGAAGTCAAAATGGATGTAGGTCATGTTGAGCATTGTAATTATGGTAATAAGTGTTTTCTAGTGTGATATAGATGGTGTTGACCATTTTTATATTGGTGATAAAGGGTCATTGGGGTGTGTAATCAATGATGGTGATAGTATTTCACCATGAGGTTGAGGATATTAGGGTCATGTAAACATAGTTCATGACAAATGATGCTGTTCTGACCACACATTAATGGAATTAAACATAATAGTTTGAATGAATAATAGGTAATGGACTTTTATATAGATAAAGTGGATGGATATCACAAATTTTTTAATACAGTTTTATATATAACACTACATTATATAACATTTCACGATAGATATGTGAGGTTTTCATTGTTTTAATCTATAGGTTTTTAAATTGTTTGGATACCGATGGTACATGAGTTGTATATTGTGGATGTGTCATTGTAGTGTCACTATTGATTCGGGATGGTTGTAAGTGGCATATCGGTATGTTATTTTTATTAATTTTGAATTTCTATAAATATTAAGGATTATTATAATGTGATGTACTATAGATATATTATTCCACATTGGAATTGGATGAAGCAGGTAAAGGCTCTCGTGGGGCATGTTAAGTGCATGTGGATATTTTTTGGTGGTTTGTGATGGTGATTTTTTATTTATAATCAAATACATTAAAGTAGTCATAGATAAAATATATATATCCCATTTTTTATGTCCTTCTAATTTTAAATTCATACCATAAGTATTTCCTTTGGGATCTATGAAAACATTTCGTCTAATAATACAGATAATGGTAAGGCATCATCATCTAGATCAGAGTGGATATGAGATTGAATTTGGTGTATAGACAGGAAAATATGGTTTTTGTAATGGGTTGGAGGATCCTAGAAATTTTTTTATATGTTTATATTAGTATTTTTAGTCAAGTACAAATGTGATCATCAAATGGGAAATCCAATCTATTTTTTGTATTGATGAAATGGAATGGTATAAATTTATATGACTTATCATATCTATGAAAATCTAGTTAATCCTATTAATTTTAAAAAAATTAATTAATAAGTAATATTTTTATGGATTCATATTCTTTATAGTTTTATAAATGACATTATATAATTTCTAAATCCAAAGATGAATAGTTTTATTTGATGATATTGTTATTCAGTGATTTATATGATTTTATTTAATGGCTAAATTCTTGATTATAGATATTCAATCTAAAAAAATTTAATTAATTTTTTGAATAAAAAATAAAATACATTTTATATTAAACTTTTCACATTTTATTAAAAGATAGATTTTATAGTGAATAGTGAAAAAATGATTTTTTTAAAATTGGAATTTCTTTTCATAAAATAAAATAATTTAACAGTATCATTATATTTTTCATTTTTTTCAAGTAACATAATGTATATTTGATTAAACTTCATCTAAATAATTTCAAATTAAAATAATTTTTTTTTAATTTTGTTGTAAGTTCATTTTTATGCTTGATGACACAATTTTATAAAAAAGTTTGGTATTATAGTTTACATATTTATATTAAAAGAACTTTCTAACATTTATACCAATTAAATCATTAAAAATATATGACATATTTTTTATCAATATTTTAAATTTTTTTAATATGTTTAATTTCGATCTTGGTCCTTAAGAAAATTAATTGTGGTAAAAATGTGTTGGTGTGGTAAAGGGTAAATGGGTAAATTAAGGTAAAACAAATGTGATAAGGCCAAAATATCATATCTTAATTGTTATTATATGATTATATTTAGACCCTCATAACCTTATATTTGAAATTTTATTGTTTTTGATCCACTTTACCATGAATAATAAATTTATGCTCCTTAAATGTTTAGAATAATTTCAAGTTTGCCACACCCCTCACTTATAAAAGGGAACCTTGTCTCTTCCATTCCTCACACATTTTGATTAATATAGTTCATAAAATCCCAAAATACATCTCTCCATTACATCACTTCAAACATATTATATTTCTAGTTATTTTAATATTTTTAATATTAGAAGGCTTGTTGTGAAATACATCGGGAGATATCTATGGATGAGTTGTAAGTCTTAACTGGCCTATTTTAAGTTGATCTATTATTATAATTCATAAACATTTGTTCTAACCCCTATAATATAATTAAATTTTTATATTATATATATTAAAATGTTGTTATATATATTTAAAAACTCTTTTACATCTTTTTACTGTCCTATGGTAAATGTAAACATCACTCTTGTATATGTGTGGACGGCCACCTACAATAAGTTATGAGTTTTTTATCAATCACCACATCACACTGATGTATACAAATAAATAAATAATGAATATGTAATATATTTATGAAATTATTATGAATCTATAAATATAATATATTAAATAAATTATTACCCTTATCATTCATTATAAATTTATACTTTCGTTATTTCATTCTCATGGGATATAACCTCTATAAAAAGATTTGGTTCATTTTTCATCTCCACAATGCAAGGATATCAATAAGGTTGTAATTAGTCAATAAATATGATATGTATAACATATTTATGATTGTATAAAATTTTAATATTATATATTTCATTTAATTTCCACCCATTAAAAATTGTAAGTTTCATTCATGTGAACGTACAGACTATCATCTTTGTGATATGATATGGTTTATCTTTCATGAATTCTTTACACAGTTGGATTTAAAAGTGTATTTAATGAATATGTATGATAATGATAACGTGTTTAACATTATAAGGTTAAATTAACCCCAACACATTTTATCATGGTAAATGTACTAATGATTTCATTAGTTTATAAAACAAATGACCAAGAAACATCCATTGTAAACATAACGATTTTTTGTACCTAAATAAGTCATTGAAATAAATTAAATAATAGTAATAATAATCAAATTTACATAAAACTATCAATTGATAAATTATAATTATTCTAAAATTGTAATAATTTGGGTTTTTAGAATATTTGAATCTTGATATGACATAAGGTAAATTATTTCACTCTAAAAACATTTTTAATGTATTCCTTTCAATTATTTCTCCATTAAATCCATGTTCTTAAAAATATTCCTAGATTATTTTTATTTATTCACCAAATAATTTTAGTATTAATTTTCAATGAAATTTTAATTTCATATTTAGGTTTCAAAAATTAATCTTTTAAACATTTACCTAATGGATCATTTTGATGTCTTTTAAAAAAGCATTAAAAGAGTATTTTTCAAATTTACATGGCCTAACTCCTTTTTACATCAATAATATTCATTATTAAATATCATGATTCCTATACAAAAAAAAGATTTTTATATTAAATTTAAATATTTTTCTCAATATTCTTCGTGTTTTTAATTTTGAGAGCACACTTTAGGGGAATAGAAAAAATTCAATCATTAGAGATGAACTAAAATTGGTATTTCCTATGGGATTAAATACAAATTTAAATGGGTTTTGTGATTAAATTTAAATATATATGTGTTTTATTCATTATATTTTCTTGTTAATTTTATATGAATGATGGGTGATCCAAAAATATCTTTGATGATAGGTGAACCAAATATAGCTCTAAAATTCATTAGTTAAAGTAACAGTGTTTACTATTGATATGATACTCCTTAAAT
The DNA here is from genome assembly GCA_963277665.1 of Viscum album. Classification (NCBI taxonomy): domain Eukaryota; kingdom Viridiplantae; phylum Streptophyta; class Magnoliopsida; order Santalales; family Viscaceae; genus Viscum; species Viscum album. Next base: position 1,353,461,427 of record OY728158.1, on the reverse strand, counting down.
ATATTGGAATAACATAGTTTAGGGATCTTATTATAAGGGTTAATGTTAGGATAATTTCTCAAGGAACCTACATGTTTAATTTTCAATGAATTATAATTGCTATATTTTTCTTTAAAAAATTAATAAAATGGGAAATGTTTTTAGGGAAATATTATAGATTTTACTTTTAAAATAAATATGAAAGAGTTTATTTTCAAGAAAAGGTATTCTTGAGTTTTCAATATTTCTTAGAAACACATATGACTATGACATTTCTTTTTTACTGTGATTTTTTTAAATAAATTAATAAAGTATATTATATTTTTAGAAAATTAAATATATATCTAATAGAAATAATTTATTATAGAAATGAAATGTTTCTAATGGATTTTGGAGGATTAAAAATGGTAAAATTTGTTTCTTTTGATTTGTATCCCACTTTGAGATTAGTTTTCTCATATAATGAATTTAAAATGATTCTTTACTAATCTTTTGGATGATTGGAAACATTAATGATGTAAATGTTCTTGATATGGGAGTTTCCTTGAATGAATAAAGTGAGACATTGCAGTGAAATTGTTTTACAGAAAAAATAAACACCATATATAAATTTCCACTAGTTTATGAATTGTTTTAAATAAGTATCCAAAACGATAAACAAAAAAACAATATATATTTTAAAAAGTGAAACCCTTTTCTAAATCTTGTATTTATGTGTCGAATATACTATGGTTCATTACAGTTAGTTTTAGAAAAACTATTTCTATAAAATTAATGGTAAGTATGGTGTTATAAGATTATATTAAGAAATAATAATTTAAGGTTATATTATCATGAGATATATTTTGAATATTTTAATATTTCTCTATCCAATCCATGTCTATTTAAAATGGATTTCTGTAAATAAAATATGGAATACATGGTATAAAGGTGTCATGAGGATAATATCTTTCTTAAAAAATATCTTGTATGGTTTGAAATTAAAATACAATAGTTCATAGCTATGTTAAATCAAATATCAAAGTATATAAATTGAGTAACCATTACAATAAAGGGATAAAATTATTTACATAAGTACATGTCTATAGTAGGTCATTTCATGAAACATCATGCTCTGAATTTTGGTGGATGCCCAAACCAAATTAAAATAGAAGGATGGATTAATGCATTAAAAAATATATTTGAATTTCTGGGATGTTCAATACATTATAAGGTAATAATTTCTATTTCTCATTTATAAGGTGAATCTAAGTAATGGTTATCTATAATTAAGAACATTGAGAAAAAGGAAGAAATTTTTGTCATAGAATAAAAAATATTTTCTGATCTCTTTCATAAAAATTCATTTCTTGATGATTTTTGAATTTGAATGGAAGTTAATTCAAAGACTTAAACCAAAAGGATTATGAATGGATTTCTCCCAAGGTGGACAATCTTACTATATTACCCAGTTATGCACCAACTTTCATTCTAGACCAGGATAGTAAAGTTGATTGATTTTACTAAAGATATATTCTATGGTTATAAAGGGATATGGTTACTTTTTAATTTATATCATAAGAATAAATTTCCGTGTGCAGAGAAATATATGATCACGATTTGGAATTTTCTAAAAAATGATAAGAAGAAATCTAGGTGCCATTAAATTGGGAAACATTCATTAAAGAAACCTTAAGGTAAGAAAATTCAATTACCCTCTTTTTAAAAGTATGTAAATAATCAATCTCTAGAATGTATTATGATATCTAGGTTGTGTTATAAATGTGGAAACCCTAGACACATGTCTTGTGACTTTAAGTAAAATAATAATGGTGATGGTAAGAACAATAATTAAAATTAGTAAGTGACGATTTTTATTTTAAAGAGTTGGTACAATATATTAATGCATGTATAAAGTTATTTACTCAATGTGTGAATAAAAAAGATCCTAAATATAAAGTAGAATAAAATTCCTTTGTAAAAACTATAGAATATGTGGGACCTAAAACGTACTAGTGATAGTTTTGGTAAATTCTTATTTATATTATATAAAGGTATTATTTTGATTAGTTATCAATGCATTAATTTTTATCTGATAAATTTCTCTAGTAAAATGGAAATACCATATCACGAATTTAAGTTATAACATTTGGTTAAAACTATAGGGTTTTGTATAAAGGGAAAAAATTATAAAAAACATCATATAATCATCTGTGGAATGGTTTTACAATCAACTATGTTGTCTTTACCATTGTAGAATTGGATATTATGTTGGGTATCGATACGAATTCAATTTATCATGAAAAGATAGATTAAAAATATAAAAAAGTTTTTTATCTGTTTTTTATATTATAATATTAAAATAAATTCATACCATTTTTAAAAAATCCAGAATTTTATAAACTAAAAAAAGATAGAATAAAATTTTATATTTAAAATTGGTGATGTTTTAGTAGTAAATTGGTGTCTACAAATATTTCTTAATAATTTTTGAAATTTTATTATGGGGTGACATTTTGAGTTTTTTGACATAGTTCATTATACTAAGACAATTTTAAATCCTCCACCTATAATTGATTCATTTAATTTGTTCCAATTTAAATGTTATTTATAGGAATCCATTAAGAAGGGTTTTTTCTACCTTAGTACCACACCTTATGGTGATCCTATTTTTTTTATAAAAATAGGATTGGATCCATGCGACCTTTCATTATTTATAGAGAACTAAATAATATATAGATATAAGAATAATTATACATTGACTAAAATAAGTGACTTATTTGATCATATCGAGGGTGGTTACTATTTTTTGATGATTTATCTCTGGTCTAGGTACTTTCATCTAAATGTTAAGGAAGAGGGACTTCTGAATGTGGTATTTCAGACGAGGTATAGCCATTATGAGTTTATGGTTATGCCTTCCAAGTTAAAAATGTACAATTTTTATTTATGTATCTAATTAATAGAGTGTTGCATGTATATTTGAATAAATTTTGGTGTTTTTATATCAATGATAATTTTGTATATTCTAAAATTTAAGAGTAATAGGACAAAAACCTAAGGGTTATTTTACATTATTTAAAGGAACATAAGTTTCATAGAAAATTTCAAAAATGTTATTTTTTGTTACAACACATTTAATTTTGTGAGAATTTTTTTAATAAGGAGTTACTGTTGATATTTTAAAATTAATGTTTTGGGAGATTGGACAGGGCTTAAAAATATCATTTAGATTCAATGCTTTCTTGGTTTTAAATGTTACTTCATGATGTTTTTTTGGAAATATTTCTTGATTATGTCTCCCAAAAACTATGTTAACATGAAAATGGGTAAACATAATTATGATAATGGATTGTGATGAATTCTTATAATAATTGAAAAATAAAAATGGATAACATTGTAGTATTTTTGTCAATAATAATAAATTGTGAATTTCTTATTTACAGTGATGATTCTTTGAGGAGACTTTGTTTTTACTTAAAATTGAATGATTGGGATATCACATATCTGTCTCATTAATTGAATCCTAATAATAAAAATTTTCCAACACATGTCCTTGTGTTGGATATAGTATTATTTTTTAAAAAAATATTAAGGCTTCAAATATATAGGGAGAAATTTTAAATATGTACTGGTCATCTAATATTAATGTATGTATTCACGAAATTACAATTTTACATGAGTTAAACAAATATGGATAGAATTAAAAGTGGATTGTGATTATACAATTAACAATCATCATGATAATGAAGATAAGGTAGATGAATCATTGAGTAGAAAAGATATGAAATCATTAACAATATAACATCTGGAACATGATCTTTTATTTAATAATTTATTAAATTTTGGGCTAGAAAGTTTTTGTATAGAAACACATTCTCTTTTGAATTGGGAATCGATGGAGTCATTTTTTCAAATATAATTATATAGGCTCAGATGGAATTTCATGGTATTCAAAAAATAATATAAATGTTTATATAGAGTATGTTTTCCTATGTTTAGTTGGGATAAAGAAGTTGTTGACATATTTGGAAGGAGATTATATTTTTTGAGTAACAACCAGTTAAAGAAAAAAATTATATGAGGCTTAGAGCTGCCTATTTTCTATTTATCATAGAATTAATAAGAAATACAAAGATCATTTTTTTTATTTTTTGAATGAATGTATAAAGAATTATGCAGATGAATGTTCCATTAAATGATAGATTTTATGCGGTTTAAATTTTATTGAAATCTACCAAAAGGGATTCTTTTGATTTTTCAATTCTAAAATTGATATAGAAATACTTATCTATTGACTTTTTGGTGGGACTACCCAAGAAAAATCAATTTAATAAGGGTATTTGAGTTATTGTTTAATATTTGACTAATGTTTTTAATTTTATTCCTATTTTGAGATATTATGTCATTGGATCAACTAGGTATTATTTTTCATTGATATATTTTCAGAATACATGGGTATGTTTGTAGGATTGAAATAATGATGTAGATGCTCAATATAAAATAGGGGGGTGAATTGAATAATTTAAAAAATTCCTACAGAACTTTTAAAGATTGTATAAACCTTCTTATTTTTCAACAATGTTAAACAAGGTAAATTCACAATACCTCTTATTTCTATAAATTTTCTAGATTCTAGAAATATGGTTCCAGAAATGAAACTTAATAAAAGTTTACAAGGACAAAGATTGTACCTTAAAGTGTATAAAATCATACTAATAAGAGTATAAAAGTACAAGAAAGTATAAGATAGTTATACTTTCCTTATTAATCAAATTACTGTGGAAAACCAACTTGAAACAATATAAGTAAAATGCATAGAATCCTTCATCCCAAAGAGTAGGGTATCCCACAAACTTGTATAAAGGTCCCTGGATTTATACTTTCAAGAACGTTTGTCTTACCCACACCAGGGTAAGCCCTCGATAAGAATATCAGAGTCTACCTTGCTATCCATGCAAGCCCTCTAACATCAAGGTAGTCAGAACCTCTGTCTTCCTTATCAATAAAGTCCTTGAACATTAAGCTAGTCGTCACCTCTGTCTTCCAATCCCCGGAAGCCCCCGATTGTACACAGACACAATCTGAGTCGCATGATGTAAGATGAACAAGATTTCTAGTATGCACAAAGCATGAGAGTCTCTCTCTTTCTCTATAAATCACTTCAGCATCATGTAATCTCTAGTTTGATCAACGTGTTTTTTAGATCGTTCAAATGAGCTCCTATTTATAGACCCATTTCCAATAGTCGCCTCCCTCCTCCAACGATCATATTTTTCCTTGAATTTTTAAGTGACCTTTACACATGTCACTCAGAAAATGGTTAGTTAGAAATATAATGCACGACATCATTTTATTACAATAACAAGTGAAAGTAAAATAGTATTTCTCAACCAAATATAATTTTCCGGACTCAAAAGAAAATAATGTTCAGAGTCTAAGAACATTCTAATTCTATATTATATGGATATTCAGAATCTTTTTTTCAAGGAATTCAGAATAAAAATTTTGTAGACATCGGGGTTTGAATTATGAGGAATTTGGAGTCTGAATTCTAAGGAATTCAAAACCAGAATTCTGAAAAATTTAGAGTCTGAATTCTAATGAATTCAGATTCTAAATTATACGGAATTTGGAGTCTGAATTATAAGGAATTCAGAGTCTTAATTATAAGGAATACAGAACCTGAATTTCAAAGAATTCGGAGTCTGAATTTTTGGAGAATTTGGAGTCTGGATTTCAAATAATAGAGTCTGAATTTCAGATAATTCGGAGTCTGAATTTCAGAGAATTCGGAGTCTGAATTTTAGAGAATTTAGAGTCTGAATTCTAATACTGAAAATAGAATACTTCATATCTAAGTATTTATAAAATTATGAGTTTTTAGATATGAATCTTAATTAAATACTTTAGAATAAAAAAAGTTAGATTTTCAGAAACTAAAATATGTATAATGAAAAACATGGTATGGACAAATTTTCTTGGGGACGGAAAATTTTCCTTATTAACTTTAAACATGTTGAGAGAAATTATCCTTGTGATATAGTGTTTTTTATTTTTAAAACATAGAGGAATGGAAAATCATAAGTATACCTTATTGACTAAACAATCTCCCCCTTTTTTGAAAGTAAAAATATCCTAACTAAAAAAATATAAGGAGTTTGAAATTTCTATGATCTTACAAAAAAACTTATCTCCCTTTACATAGGGATCATAATGAATATGACTAACTCCCCCTTAGGCTATGGAATCCCTAAAGATCATATTCTTTATTTCCTGAATGAGATTTTACATATTCTTGCATACAAAAATATTCATGATGAAAACTCCCCCTTTGATGAACTTTCCCTTAGTGAAATTTATTCTTTACTTACTATTCTTTTTGACATTCCTTTCTCTCCCTTTGTGATTTTCAAAAAGGAATAAAGGGAATGGAAAATAAATTTGGTACCTAAAAGATTATTACAAAATCTCCAAAAATATGAAGTCCAATAAGAATTTCATTAATATTAGAAGAATTTGTACAACAAGTAAATACAAAAAAATATTATATTTGGTAAAGATTATCTTTAATTCTCCTTCGGTATCAGCTTCCTCACAATAGTCTTCAGCTTCTTGAGCTCCTTGTGATCCTCTTCTACACGCTTGAGTATCTGATAATGGTATTCTCATTTATTCTTTAAGGATTTAATTATCTATTTCTGAGCCTTAAGAGATTCCGCCTAGGCTTTCTAGACTTCATCCTTCTTAACAAGATTCTCTTCTATTTCAATTCTGAGATCCCTATCTCTCAACCAATTCATGGCCACAGAGTTATGATTTCCTTTCAAATCCTTAACTTCTTACATCCGAGAATTCTATTAAAGAGATATCTTTTCCTAAAAACTATTATTGAGATCCTTGATCTCCATATATTTAGTATCAAAATCATCCTTGACACTATCTTGAAATTCAAAAAATATTATCATCTCTTCTATTTTCTTCGTTGAACAACTTTTCATCTTCATGCAGGATCTTTTATGAGACTCCTAACCAATGATAAAAGTCATGAAGTATGTCTATAGACTAACACATTTATCCATCACCATGGATAATGAATCCAATTTTGGATTTAACATATGTTGAATCATCTGCAATCTTTATTATATACTATGAAATATTGGAATAATCCAAACCAGCTTCTTTAAAGACTGAACAACAAATTCATGTCCAAGTGAGGATGATTTTGAATCCGAGACTTTGGTTAGTAAGGATTCTTTTTCTATTTCAACAGTCTTCCTCTTCAATGAAGCCCCAACTTCTCTCTTATTTACCATAGTTTTTCTAATTGTATCGATGACCACTAGCTTTCCCTTACCATCATTCGGAATGATTTCTTCTTTATTAGGAGATTTATGTTCACTATCTAATAGTTGAAAAATTTTATATTCATCAACTTCTTCCTTCTCATCTCCTGCCTCAACATCCACTGGGAGACCATAATCATGATTTCTACTTTCATTTTTAGACAACTTATTCACTTCTTCCTCTCCCTTATCATATTTTCTTAGGGTATAAAGTTTTGAAGACTTAGATTCAGAAGATCAGATTATTGATTTCTCAGAATGGATTTCCTTCTAAGGGAAATCCGCTACTTGATTTATCAAGTCCACAGTATCGCCGCTGCCTTCTTTTTCTTCTTCCAATTCTTCTTCTGGCACTATTTCTTCTACTTGATGTCATTCTGGAATCACTAACTTCTTTCCCAGAGTCTCTAGAAAAGGTTCTGTCAAAAATTATTCTGGTATTGGAATTTGTTCCGAGTCTTTTTTAGTAGCCTTTATAAGAGATTGAATGACTTTAGCTTCTGAAAATATCTTCCTTTGCTTCTTTAATTTTTCTTCCTTTGATTAATTTATTTTTCGCCCTTTTCAAGATTCTCATAAGCCTTTTCCTTCAATTATTTGGACTCAGCAGGGTCCAGGCCAAACATAGGCTCCCCTTCCTTCACGTTCTTCTTATCTTCTCTCCACTTATCCACTACTTCCTCAGGATATGATTTTTCCTTCATTGGCATTAGAGGTGCTGACTGAATTTCCATATCCATATGTGTTTTTTCATTTCCTTCTGTCTCCTTATCCTTCCTCATCCTTCCACCCTTTTTAGAGGTTTCATCAAATTCCGGCTTTTTTATAGATCTTTAACTTCTGCTTCCAACAAATCAAGAAATTATCCAAATTGACTATAAAATACAATCTTTATTCTTCTTAGATTATCAGCACTCAAAATCATCACCTTAAAATTTATCGGCTTAGAACTGCAAGGAATCATGAGGGGCTGAAGATAAAGAACAATGATCTTTGAAATAATGGTTGAATATTTGATAGTATAAGAATTTAGATTCCCATTCATTACATTTTCAATTGTAACCAAGATATAGTTAACGAGGTTTATATTTCATAGGTTCGCAAGGAAATACAGAATATACATATCACTTTTCTTCAGAGTATCCTTGTCCCATTTTCTCGTAATGCGAAAACCTTGAACCCATAGCCGAAGAATTGGAAGATTCGTAGAGAGATGAATAATTTTCAGAGTCTTTACCTCTGAAAGACCAAGACAAGCTAGGGAATTTTTCTTGTCAAAATATCCTATTACATCTGGTAGATTGTGTGAGAAAAACATTTTTTCTCCCTCATAATGAATTCCTATCAGATTTTCTGCCATTATATAAGAAAGGGAGTATTACTTTCCATAGATCTTGAATGAAAATTTATCTCTTCTTCCTTCATTGATATACATACACTCTCCCAACTATTCATTTTGATGTTCTTAGAATCAATATAATCATACTTGGCATAATACTTCAGATCAACTAAACATTCTCAGTAGATCTTTCACTCTTAGATTTCCTTAATAGTTGAAATTTCATTCTGAGAAGAGGCTTTAGTAGACATTCGGAAGTAAAGAAACCTTATAAATCTAAAAGGGATTTAAAAACATAGGCAGATCTTCAGCACGTGAAGGAATGGAATTTAATGTGGGACAACCATGAGGGGGTGCTTTATATAGGCAAAAGAGGCGATAGTTCAGATTCCCTGATAGATCCAATAGTTGAAAGCTTCTTAGAAAGATCTGATTTTTTATATGATAGAAAAAGAAGGATTATGATAGATTTTGATCTTTTTAGTTTTTTAATAAAATCATTAGTATTTAAGGAAAATTGAATCCGAAGAGTTTAAAAACAAATGTAAATACCAGCAAGGTAAAAATGATTACGCAGACATAGGAAGGGAAATATACCATTCGGGTTGTCAGGAAGATTATTTGCAATTAGGAAAAAATCATTTTGAATAACTTTTGATTTCAAAATATTGATTACAAGAAAAATTAGACTACGAAAATATTGACTACAAACATTTTGAATACAAAAATTTTAACTATGAAAATCATCATTACAAAAATTTTAACCACAAAAAAATTTAGAAAATCTGATTAAGAATAATTTTAACAATGAAAATCTTCATTAAGATAATTTTAACTATGAAATAACTTAGAAAATAAGATAATGAAAAATTTAAACTACAAATATTTTCATTGTGAAAATTTAACTAAGAAAATTTTTGACTAACATACAAATATACTCCCCCTATGAAAAGGAGTTTGTTATTGTAAGGAGATATGTTTTAGAAAGAAGTTAACAAGGAGGATTACCTTATGTTTATCATTCCTAAATTCTGTTTAATGTATTCAAATCTATCAGATGGTAAATTTTTTGTGAAAATATCCACAAGTTGATCTTGCTTTCTGATAAATTGAAGAATGATATCTCTTTTTTGTGTGTGATCCCTATGAAAGTGATGCCTAAAATCAAGGTGTTTTTCATGAGAGTGATGTGAAGGGTTTTTTCTTAAGGTAATTGCACTAGTATTATCACAAAAAAAAATTGTTTTGGTAAAACTCATAATATAGTCTATGAGTGTGTGTATACATTCTCTTACCTATGGGCAGAAAGAATAAAATCTTTCTTGGAATTTCATACTAAACACTTATCATTACTAAAATTCACAATATAATATTCATCACATAATTGACTTATTCTAACAAGGTTGTTCTTAATCCCTTAATAAAAAAATTTAAATCAATGTTTTTCCACGAACAACAAAATTACGAATACCAATTATTTATCCCTAATAATTATCTCCAAAGGTAACTTTTCTTCCCTTCATCTTGATAATATTTTAAAATAAGTATTTGTTACTAGTCATATTCCATGAACATCCACTATCCATGTACCATTTATGGCTATTGGTATTTTCTTTACTTTCTTGAAAACGAGAGTGTTAGACTTTCGGAACCCACACTTTCTTTGATCTGGAAACTTCAGAAAGAAAAATTTAAGGAATCCACATTTTATTTGAAAAATAATCTTTATGAAAACATAAAGACTGATTTTTGTTTAAGGAAATTTATTTCCCAATTCCAACCGCACTAACACTTACTGAAAAATGGATCAAATTGAGAAACAAAATAATTGTTACTAAAAATAGGTTTTGAATGAGTATAACCAAATCCTAAACTATTATATAGAGGTTGAATATGGGAATATATCTTATCAAAGTTTTACTTACCTAAGGAAAAGTTTGACAAACACATCCTCAAGTAAAATATTTCTTACTTCAGTCTAACAATTAAGTTTTTATCCTCAAAAACATTATTTTTTTCACTAGAGATAGTCTCGAAAACAGTTTTCTTATAAATTACATTTTCTAGATACTTATAAACTTTATCCTTCTCAAAATTAATGTCCTAAAGGGTTTCCTAAATACATTCAAATTTATAAATTTTCTTATCAAGATCTTTAGAAAGATCTGATATTTCTTTAGTAAGAATAGAAATCCTATAATTTTCCTTATCAAGCTTTTTCATGACATTATAATTTTCATTCTCAAGGAGTTTAGAAAACCTAGAAACATATTCATAAGTAGGAAAAGTATAATCTTCATTAGAAGAAGATTATTCATCCAGGGATTAATAATATTTACTATCACTATAATTATCTTTCAAGGATACATTGGTTATGGATTTAAAATTGTGTACCTTAGCCATTAGATAATGACTTTCAATAGGTATCATAGATAATAAACCAAGATTCTTCTGACCAGAATATTCGTACACCGAGGACTCTTCAGAAGAGTCACCATGACTAGCACTCCAACTGTCATTGGCTTTCAAAAAATTCTTATATTTATCCTTTTAGTACTTCTTTCTTTTCCACATAGAATGATTTTCCTTTATATCGTTTCTCTTAATCATAGGTAAATCAGGCCATATATGCCCTGGTTTCTTATATTCATAGTAAGTGACATCAGAGTCTTTCTTATCCTTTCTTTATTTGTTCTTGTATCTATACTAAAAGTATTTATTCCCTACTATCTTGTTCATCCTTCATGTAAGATTAGCTGACTCATTTTTTGAAGATTCAATTTCACTTGATTTGGATCGAATAATTGTGACCTTCTTAGATTTGGATATTGTAACTCTCTCAGGAGTCTTCACTTACATATGATTTTAAGTAGTTGTAAAAGTAACAACTCCATTTCCATTCTTCTTCTTATTTAGATCAGAATATCTTTTCATTCTAGTCTCATGTTGAATAAGAGTTCCAAAAACCTCATCAAGAGTAATTTTTAAGACTTTCCTATTCTCATTTATAGCCATCCTCTTTGACTCCAATCATTAGGCATGATATCTATAATCATGTCCACAAGTGCCTCATCATATAATCCTTTTTCACTCATAGACTATAGAATATTAACAATGGTAATAAACCATTTTTGTACCTTCAAAACTGGTTCTCCATAAGGAAATAGAAATCCATGATATTCATCTCTAAGCATAGCTCTTCTAGAATCGATGACATTAGAAGTTATAAAATGAGTAAACTCCAATTTCTTCCAAATACAATTTAAATCTTCACAAAAACAAATCTAGCTATATATATTCCTGTTCATGGAGCATAACAAAGTATTGTGTACCTTGTATTTAAGTTGATACTCTGACTATTCTTGATTAGTAAAAGTTCTGACTACCTTATCAAAAATCTTGTAATCTTCAGTAATAATTACAAAGTTTTCCACTATAGTGTTATTGACAGAAATATTCATATTATATCTCTAATATTCATAATCATTCCTATCAAATATAGGTGGTCTAGTAGGATTAATATTGTCATTTGAACCAACATTCATTCCTTCCATCCCGAAGAAAAATCATTCCACATAAACTTGTTAATAATAAAATTTTGTAAACTAGGATAAAAAACTTAAGCAAAGGAAAATAGAACAAAGGGAACTTGAGAAAAAAAACTTATATTTGAATAGAATTATTTTAGATACCTCCTCTGAAATTGGTTTCAGGATCAAATTAAGGATGTAAATGTTCAATATACAAGAGGGGGGTGAATTTTGTACTTTAAATAATTCCTTTGGAACTTTTAAAGATGTTATAAACCTTTATATTGTTTAACAATGATAAACATGGTAAATTAACAATACCACTTAGTTATAAAAACATTCTAGATTTCAGAAATATGGTTTCGAAAATGAAACATAAGAAAAGTTTACAAGGTAAAAGATTCTACCTCAATGCATATAGAATATTACTAATTAGATATACAAGTACAAGAAAGTATAAGATAGTTATACTTTATGTATTAATCAAAATGCAGTAGAAAACACACTTGAAATAATACAAGTAACAATTATAGAATATTTTAACCCAAAGAGTAGGGTATCTAAAAACCTTGAATAAAGTTACCTTGATTTATACTTTCAAGAATGTCTGTTTTACCCACATTAGGGTAATCCCTTGATAAGAATATCAGAGTCTATCTTGTTATCCCTGCAAGACCTCTAACATCAAGGTAGTTAGCACCTATATCTTCCTTATCAAGAAAGTCCTCAAACATTAAGGTAATCGGCACCTATTTTGTCCTATCCCCAAAAGACCTCAATTGTACACAGCCACAATCAGAGTCGCACTAAGAAAGATGAACACGATGTTCAGTATGCAAAAAACATGAGAGTCTCTCTCTCTAGAAATCACATCAGTAACATTTAATCTCTAGATTGATCAATGTATTTTTTGAGCTCGTTTAAAAGAGATCCTATTTATAGGCACATTTCCAATAGTCGGCTACCTCCTCCAACGGTCATATTTTTCCTTGAATTTTTGAATGACCTTTACATGTGTCACTCAAACAACAGTTAGTTAGAAACAGAATGCACGACATCATTTTATAACAATAACAAAGGTAAGTAAAATAAGGTTTCTCAACCAAATAAAAAATTCTGGAGTCTAAGTAAAATAATGTTCGGAGTCTAAGAACATTCGGATTCTATATTATATCGATATTCAGATTCTATTTTTCATGGAATATAGAATCAGAATTCTGTAGACTTCAGAGTCTGAATTCTGAAGAATTTGGAGTCGGAATTCAAAGGAATTCGGAACCAGAATTCTGAAAAATTCAGAGTCTGGATTCTAAGTAATTAGGAGTTTGAATTCTAAGGAATTCAGAGTTTGAATTTTATAGAATTTGGAGCTTGAATGTCAAAGAATTCGTAGTCTGAATTTTAGTGAATTCTGAGTATGAATTTCATAGATTTCGAGGTATAATCTTAGAGAATTCAGTGTATGAATTTTAGAGAATTCAGAGTCTAAATTTCAAAGAATTTGGAGTCTGAATTTCGGAGTTTTCATAGTCTGAATTTTGATCATGAAAATATAATACACTATATCTAATTATTCATAGAATTATGAGGTTTTAGAAATGAAACCAAATTTAACACTTAGGAATAAAAAGATTAAGATTTAGAGAAACTAAAATATTAACAATGAAAAACATGGTAAGGATAAATTTCCATGGAGATGGAAAATTTCCCTTATTAAGATAAAACTTATGGATAGAAATTTGCCTTGTGATAGAGTGTTTGTGATCTTCAAAACATAGAGGAATCAAAAAGTCCTAAGGAATACTTGTTGACCAAACAATGTTCTCTCTATTTTATCTAAGTTTGATATATATTTTACATCAAATTTTTTTAATGGATTTTTTAAAGTTTATGTGTAATAAAATAACATTTAGTATAGATTTTCAACATCAATATAATCAAAAATTGGAGCATGAAAATTAGAATTTATAGAATATGATTCTAGATATAATATAAAATAATTAGGGAATTTATAATATGAATATTCATTAAGATAAATTTTCTTATAATAATAGTCTTTATCTAAGGAAACATATGGACCCTTTTGAAGAATTAAATTGAAAATGGAGTTAGACTTTAGTATGTTGTAAAAAGTATGTGAGAGGAAATTATTGGAAAAAAATTGGTATTTGATATGATTAAAATGTAATGTTGAATCATCAGCACATAATTCAAAATATAGAAGTCAAAATAGATTTGATGACACCTGTGGTAAAGTATTTTCATTTGAGGCAGGCGATCTTGTCCTTCTTAAATTAACTCTTTGTAAAGGTATAATTTTTTGGTGAAAATTGAAATTTGAGACCACGATTCATTTTATCTTATAAAATTATAAATAATGTGAGATATGTTTCTTATTAGGAATCCACACCTCTATGTTTTTCCTGTGTACATGATTTGTTTTGTGTTTTTTTAAAATGAAGTATGTACTAGATGCATACCATGTTTTGATCCCTTAAGTGGTATAGTTAAAGGATAACATTTCTTAAAAATAAAATCTGATTCAAATATTTAATCTTAGAGAGATGGTATTATTGAATATTTTGATTCAGTAGGTTAATTTTTTATGGAGTAATCACAGGATTGAGGAAGTAACATGGGAATCAGAAATTGTTTTGAAGGAAAAATACCCACACATTATTAATTAATGAATAAAATATAATAATGAAAATTCATAAAGAAAAATAATGAGAATACAAAGATATTCCTTGAAATAAATCCATATTATTATTTAAATTTATTCATTTTATGGATTATTATTTATAATTGTTTCAAAAATAACAGTATAATACTTTTCAATCAAATCATGAATAGTTTACTATAACTATTTTTTTCAATCTATTATATGGTTTTATTTAAAAGTTAAATTTCATGATTTTTGAAATTATATTAGAAAAAATTTGGCTTATTTCATAATTTCCATATTGAACATTCCTTTAGGTGAATTTCTTATATATTTTTTTGAAAGGATTTATTTTTGATTGAATGGTGAAAATGATTTTTTAAATCATTTAATTTTTTTAAATCATGTAATTTAAGACTCGTGCAATATTTTTGGATTTGGTTATAGAGTAACATAAGATAAATTTAATAAAAATTAATTTAATTAATTCCCATATAATTTATAATAAATTTTATTTTTGTATAAGTTCATTTATATTCTTAAAAGAAACATTTCTAAAAACTGATTTTTCTTTAATTTTGTACACTTATCGTAAAATTAATTTATGAAAATTAAACAAAATAAATCATGAAATATTTAATTTATATTTTTAATTGTTATTTTTCTTTTTTATATTAAGTTAAATTTAATTTTTTTTCATTATTAACAACAACGATGCTAAACAATTTCCACCACAGTAAAGGGTAAATAAGGAAAATTATGGTAAACATTGTTGATAATGCCATAAAAAATAACATAATTATTATTGGATGATTTTTTTATAATCAAAACCTTATCTCAAATATTGGTTAGTTATTGAGACACATGACCATGTATAATACATTTATAATATTTAATTGTCTATAAAAATTAATAGTGAACAACTCCCCTAACTTATAAAAGGGAATCCCCCCTCCCTTCCCAACATATTTCAAGCACACTAGTCATTAAAATACCTTAACAAATATCTCCCAAAAATACCTACACACATTATAGATGTATTATTATTCTGAAAATACCAATATCATAAGTACTAAGATGAAATTCAATGTGAGAAATTTGAGGTGGTGGTATAAGTATTAACCAACAAATTTCATGTTTATTTGTCATTTTATCTCCATAAAATATATTATAACCACATTAACATAAATAAATAGGTATATTTTACATAAATATATTTTATTATGTTTATGTATGAATTATTTTATCTCATTTCCTACCTGTGGTAGATGAAAACATCACTCATGTGGACTACCACCTCCGCAAAGTGATTTCTTTCATTTACTATAATGAACTCACATAGATGTTCACATATATATAATTAAAGAATATATATGATATTAAGGAAATTATTATGATTTTAAAAAGCCAAAATTTTATTTAAAATCTTTCCCTTTATTCCTATTTTATATTAATAGTGTTTCTCATGTGTAAATGTGGAATACCACCTCCCCAAAGTGATGTGATTTTTTTTCATATTCTCCGTACAAGGTTGATCATATGGATGAAATTAATATTTAAATATGAAATCAATAACATATTTAATAATTTTTTAAAGATAAATATTATCCAAATTATTTATTTTCCTTCTGTTAGAAAATTGAAAATTTCATTTATGAGTTAGTATATACTTCCATCTCCATGAAACAATATGGTTCATTTCTCATGACTTCCTTACATGGTTGGTTTTATAAGTGTCTGTAATGTTAAAATATTATATTTATATCATGTTTAAGAATATAAAATTATTATAATAGTAACCACTGTGACCATGGTCAACACAGAAATTTTGTTTTGAGGTTATAAATAGAACCACCCAAAAAATCCAATACAAATATAACTATTCTATTAACTAAATAAGTTGTGGTAATTAATAAAATAAAAGTACTAATACTGATTAAATGAATAATAAAAATGTTATTAATTAATTATAATTATAATATTATTTTATTATTCTGTATTTAGAGAGTGTATGATGCTAGACACTACATGTGGTAAGGGATTTATCTGATAAAACATTGGTTTAGTTTAATCTTTTAAAATTTCTTTCCATAATATCCATGTCCATCAAAATGAATTAAGAATGTTCTTACTAATAAGACAATTATTATTAAAACAAAATTTAAACTAAATTTCACATTATGTTGAATGGTTAAAAATGTATTCCATTAAATATTTATCAAAATGTTCAATTGAATGATTTTTATAAAAGTAAAAAATGGATTATTTTTTTAACATATACCGCTTGGTCAATATGTTCACTTTTAATTGATGTCATTAATTATCAAGATTCCTATAAAATTCTCCAATATTATTTTCAAAAGAATATATTTCCCTCAATATTTTGATAATTTTATTAATAAAAACATTGTTAAGGGATACATAAATGTTTTCTCATTTTCATGAGATAAGTGAATGTGTTACTACATTTGTGATTTAATTCCAATTAAAATGAATTTTATAATTAAATTGAAATATATATGTGTTTTACTCATGTGGTTTTTCAAGGATATTATATATAAAATAAACATGACCCTGAAATATCTCTGAAAATGGGTGATCCTGATATAGTTCTCCAATACAATGGGTAAAGTAAAGAATTTTAATGGTATTATGTTACTCACAAGAGATATAAGAATTTGTTAGTTATGTGATTTAATTTTAGGGGTTATTTTAAGGTTGAATGTATTGATAATATCACAGGGAACCAATATGATACATTTTCGATTGTTTTTAAATGATTTCATTTCATTTAAAAAGTTAAGAATATTAAATTATATTTTTAGGGGTGGTTTCTGAAAAAAAACAATATGTGAAATGATTGTTTCTCAAAGAACGGAATTCATAATATTTCACGGTTTACAAGAAACCATTGTGATCCTAATTTTTCCTTTAACACTGAATAAAAAATAATTCATGAAATATATAGAACAATTATGTTGTTTTCATGGAAAATTAAACAAATATCTGAGATCAAACATTTATTATTAAAAATGAAAACTTTCGTATTCAGTTTTTTAGTTTACAAATGTTCTAATAGGATTATTTTATTTTATATCCCTTAATAAAAAAATTATCATCCCACATTTTCAAGTGTTTTTTCATAGGAAATTAGTATGGGTAACAATGTTTACAAAATTGGAGTTCCAGATATATGATCTATATTAAATGAAATGAGGGTGTAGCCTCCCTGTTATCAACTCTATGACTCTTAATGTTAGTCAAAATTCTTTTTTATATTGGTAGGAGTGTTGAAGGTGATGTTATCAACCTATCAGGTTACTATAGAGGGAGTTGGATCAGGTTGTTTGATATTGGTAAGATTTTTGTATATTTTTTATTAAATGATATCTTTTAGTTTATATGTCTTTTGTATTATATATAGTTTTTATGGGTCATAATTATGGGTGACAATGTTTACAAAATTGGAGATCCTAATATATAAGCTATATTGAATGAAATGAGGGTATAACCTCTCGGTTATCAATTATATGACCCTCAATGTTAGCCAAAATTCATTTTCACATTGGGGGGTGTGCTGAAGATGATGTTTTCAACCTATAAGGTTAATATATAGTGAGTTTTTCGGGATGTATGATATAGGGAAGATTTTGGTATATTTTTTATTAAATGATATCTGTTAGTTTATATGTCTTGTGTATTATATATTTTTTATATCTTATATATGTTCATTCAAATAAAAGTGTCATGTATATTTTTGAATATTACAAGGGTATGTGGGTCTTCTAAATAATAATATTGTAAGGCTTATAGCTTTGAAAATAGTATAATATCATCCAAAAAATTCTTGTTGAGTTATTTTAATTTTAGAAAACATTTATCATGTGGGTCGTATATCCAATAACATTATTTATATATCATATTTATAAAAGATATTTTATTTTCTTAATTGGAAATATAATTTATTTATTTTATGAATAAAATAAATTCTTATAATATAAAAAACAAAAAAATGGTTTATAAGAAATTAAATTATAAAATTTATTATTTGAAATAAATTACAATATGAATTCATATAAATCATATTGGATCTAGCTGCGGTACTATTTTCTCATTTATATAAACTATAAGTGTTTGATAAAATAATTTAAATACTGGTATTTTGTCTCTTTTGAGTTGTAACCCTTGGATATATGGAATTTTTGTTTATAAGGACAAATTAATGAGGCATTGTTTAGTGGAAAAGGTTAATGAACCACATATATTCTTGAATTATTTCACATAGACATATGTAGACCATTTCTTATTGAGTTTATAGGTGGGATATCATACATAAACATATTTACAAATGAAATTAGTAAATATTGATATATCCACATGGTGAAATTTTAGTTAGATTCCTTCAGAAACTTTATGGAATATAAAAAATAAGTAAAGAAAAAAACTGGTAAGAATGTGAAGAAACTTCAATTTGATAATGGAAGTGAATATATCAACCAATAATTAATTTATTTTATGAAAGATCTTGATGTATTATATTAACACACACATCTGTATAAACCTTAATATAATAGTGTTTGTGAATAGAAGGATTTCACATTCTAATAAATGTCAGATTACTTATGATAAATGAAATTATTTCATTTTATTTTTTAGGATATATATTTCAATTAATAGTTCTCACATTTAAGCAGTTTACCAAGAATGTGATGGAATTAATCTCATAAGTGTTATGGTATGGTATGAGACCTACATTATCACACATTCTTGTATAGGGATTCAGAAAAATTATTAAGGATAATCCAGAAAAGAAAAGGAATCACATAATGTATAATTAAACAAGGAATCAATATATTTATGTTCAATAAAATTCATTACGTTGAACACCAATGGTAAAATAAACAAACTATGTTATAAAAAATCTATTTATATAGCTCTAATAAATGCTAATACAGTATAAAAATTCAAAATTATTACCTCAAGAAGATTAATATTTAATAAGATTTAATATTGAAAATGGTTATTTTAAATAAAATCAGGTTTATTTCTGTTATATATATTATAAAAATCAAATGTAGGGAATAAATTTCATCCAAATCATCTAAATAAGATAAATAGAATAAGAAAGGCCAAACTATCATAGATGACGTGTCTGATGGTTCTCATATAAGGTCACTTAACTTTCTTAACATCCTAAACAGGTCCAGTAATAAGGGTGTATTTTTAGAAGAATTATATAATGCTCAATGAGGTGAGGGCATTGATATGGACGTGTTGGCTTTAGGCTCAGGTTCAGTGGACACATCCCCACCTGATGATGTTGATGATGAGACATGGTAACAGCCTAAAACATGGCAGATGGGACGTCACGCAATAGGTAGTGATTATGGCTGATTCCATAAATCATTATTTTATGTTGTGAAGTGAATTTTGACTTTCTTACATTCTCCATCTTCTTTTGAACATTGTCTTTTTTTAAATAAATTTTGGAAGCATGGGCCAGCCCATGCTTTTCACCGCCTTGGTTAATATGTAATTTAAAAAAGGAAAAATTACACATTTTAGATTATATATTTTTAGAAGAAAAATTCATTTTCTATTTACTCACATAAAAATTTACTTAGTATTAAAATATATGTTTTATTGGAAATATTTATTTTTAGAGGAAAAATAATTTTTTATAAAACATTGTAATTTTATGATTTTACCATTAGGTAAGCATATCCTAATAGTTTCAAAACCCTTTTAAGTAATAAAATTTTTAATTAATGAATATAATTATCAATATTAATGTCTTCCATATGCTTATAAATCTTATGCCTATAATGTTTTATGAAAAATTAGAATTTTAAATGAATAAAAATATTATTTATATACTTTTATTTAATTTCAGTGTTTTGATGGCGAAATAATGTTATATTGTTTCTTTAAAATCCACCTAAAATTTATTTTTACTTATTAAAATAACTTTTTTATAAAAATTTCTATCTATAATAATATTATCTTGTACATAAATTATTAAACCTAAAAATACACGTTTTCGACCACTTGTCTTTCACTCATTTTTTATGTTAATTTTAAAGTATTTATTTCACACCATTAGAATTTTTACTTGGTAAAATAATATCAACATTTTAAAAAATACGGTATTAATTAGTTGAAAAATATAATCATAATTTTTTCATTGAAATGAATTTCTACGTTTAAAAATTGTATATATTGTAATGAAAATTAGGGTAAGAGTTTAAAAGTTGAAATAATAAGTAAAAAAACAATAATGTTTTTATCCACATCAAGACTCACCTATCCTCTAAAATTCATATAGAAACTCTTAAACTTTAAACCTCATATAACCTACTCCAACATTCATATGTTTTAGGTCAAATTTATTTATTAAGGTCTTCTTTTACAATTATTTCTCTAATCAAAGATGTAAGATTATAACATGAGTATTACTTTCTCTTAGTATTTTCTTTATAGTGCTCAATATTAAATTAGCTATAATCATATTAGTATAATAATCGGACCACTACCTCCAAAAAGCAATATTGTTCATTTTTCATCAGCACATATCATGAATTTAATGAATTATAATTTTTTTATGTCATTATTATATCTAGGAAATAATAATTTTTCATATACAATCTTTTTATCCATTCATTGTGAAATGGGATCATCAATTGTATGTATGTGTAGACTACACTTTTAAATAATTCCACATTCTCTTTTTCACTACCACCTTCACGGAGAGTTTCAATTTATAATTGATGAGTATTAGTGATATATATAATTAATATATATCATGAATGTGCTTATTTTTTATAACATAAAAATTAAGGATCATTGTAATGTAATCCATCAATATTTATAAATAACTCATAACTAGTTCATCATCATTTTTGTCTTCAGGAAACATTATCAAACTCATGTAATGGAATTATGAAAGTTTATGTATTTTTAAAACATTAATTATATTAAAATTAATTTTTTTATATTGTTTCTTTATAAAAATGTAACATTGAAACTGATCTTTGAACCCTGTTCAAAACAGTCCATATTATTAAAATAGGATGTTGAAAAAAGAATTTAAAAAATCAAATACCTAAAGATAATTGTTTTTAATTAAAAATATAAATGGAAATGTATGTGAATTAGGTTATTGAAATGGTAGTTAAGATTTTTTTGATCATGATTCAAGAGGATAAATCACTTTTTTGGAAATCAAGGGTAATTTTATAGGACTCGCTAACTTTAAAAATTTTCATTGAGTTTATATACTTTATTCTGAATTTCATTTCCCCTATGTTCACTAATATTTATATTTTAAATGTTTTTCTCTTATTTTTTCTATGGAAAACTTTTTTTAATCCAAATCCATTTCCATGAGAGTTTTTATATTCAAATATTTATCTTCAAAAAAATGAGGATTTTCAAAAAAAATATACTAAATACTATAACTAATGCAATAAAGAATACCGAATGAGGATTTTTTAATTATGTAATTATTCTAGGTGATAAAGTTTTAAGTTTAAAATGATAAAATTCATCAAGTTATTTTATACCATTTCAATGATTTATGATACACATATTTTATTCATCGGTTCTTTATGAAAAGTGAATGATTTCCCTTTGGATATTTTATGAAAACAATTTATTTCTAATGGTTATTAATAAAAATTTAATGATTTCCATTTTTATGTTTTAGGAAACACATTTTATTTCCAGGGGTTCAATATGAAAATTGAGTTATTTATATTTGGATGTTTTTTTAGACCAATTTTATTTCCATGGGTTATTTATGATATGAAAAGTAAATTGTTTTTATGTAGAATAGATAAGTAGGGATTAATGATGGGTGGGGTCCTATATCACCCTCCAATTCATTGGTTTAGTGTTTATTCACAATATATATGTATTGAAAAACTAATTTTAGCTTATCTTGTGCATAGTAATGAATGGAGTGTCTTGTGAAAGTGTTATTTCTCTATTTTAATATTTTTCCCAAGTTAAAGGCAGGTATTTATTATTATCTTATTCCATCGTGATTCATGTTTTATCTAAAATTAGTTTAAGCTATGTTTTAAATATTATGGTCTTTTGTAGATCTTTTATTAGTTTAATTTATTGTGTTATGTACATTAAAAATTACTTATGCCTTATGGTTATCACTCATGATGTAATTATATTCCTCTTATTGTCATGTTTTTAAAACCTCTTATAAACTAGTTCTTAATGTAATTTTTATTCACCACTTACTAATTGATTGATATAACCCATTTCTTAGGTGTTTTTCAGCTTATAAGGATGAGTCTTACTAAGAAGATATCTATAAGATGGACTATTATGGTTCCTTTAAGGATAAATGGTT
This sequence comes from Viscum album, assembly GCA_963277665.1. Classification (NCBI taxonomy): domain Eukaryota; kingdom Viridiplantae; phylum Streptophyta; class Magnoliopsida; order Santalales; family Viscaceae; genus Viscum; species Viscum album. The sequence continues at coordinate 1,353,438,224 of OY728158.1, read as the reverse complement.
TTGTGTTCTGTAAAAGAATATTATTATATAGATATCAGTCCATGGGATATTATTATTTATGAAATATAATGTTTTAAATAATATAGAGGATGAAAAATTGCATAATTTTTAGTAAATTTGTATATAGTTGGTATCATATGAAAATTTTGTAATTTTTTCACTAGTTTAGTGAAATTTTGGAAAACCCCTAGGGATAAGAATAAGGTATAATTATAATTATAATATAAAATCCAGATGTTTGGGTAAAGTAAATATTGTGTGGTTTTCATAGAAAATACATCCCCATATGAAAACTATAAAGTTATTGTCGGATCTCTCATACTTCTACCGTAGCATAATATCCCCTAATAGGGCATTTTGGGTATTAACTCAATCGTCACAGGTTTGTGAAAAAGAGTCCTAACTGTAAACCTGGATAGATACTCCCATGGGATATGATTTGTTTGATATCACTCATCATTAACTATTGTGAAGCATTTACATTTGGGTTACATTGTAGGATTGTGGTAAAATTCTCAGTGAACCCAACTTAAAGTTTAGAAAATAATTAATTAGGATGAACTAACAGAACTATATAGAACATGATAGAAAAAATAAGGGTTTTTAATCTTGAATTCCATTAATGTTATTTTTTCCCTTATGAGGCTAATATTTCTTCACTCACAGTAACTCTTTTTTGGTTTTGGTAATGGATGGAACTAGTATAAATCAGTTTAATAATGGGTTGTCGGGATAATGTGATGGTTACCCTAATGAAAAATTCAATATAATGGGATCTGATGTAGATAAAATTTTGAAAACTCCAACTAAATTATATCAAGTAAGAAATAATATTGTGAACCTCATTGAGTTCAGGAATACACCAATGTTAAAAATGAATCTTTCTACTGATTGTTTCATATCTTAATGTCCACCCTCATTTAATGGATCTTTAAATGAATTTTTCATTAATAAATCAATCAATGTAACAGAGAAGATATTATCTATTATCCAGTTATCAGGATAGAAGAAGATTTTTTTGGCTATTTATGATTAATAGGGTGAGTTCAACCAATGGCAGTCTCTTACTGAGAATATTATAATGAAATAATAAGAAAACTTAACAGAATGGGAATAATTTATTAAAATTTTCTTTTCTAAGTAGTTCCCTAAAACATTTAACAGAAAAATGTAAATGGAATTATTGTAGTTTAAAAAAAATGAGGATTAGTACATTGAAAATCTGAAATAAAACTTCACGAGCCATAAAATACATGCCTTTGATTTTATCTCCCTTATGGAAAGGAAAATAAATCATCTATTTTGTGGATTTAAACAGTGTTCTTGAACATATTTATATATAACTGACTTTGGATTATATGAATAAATTGTACTATGTATTATAAAGATGTATATATAATCTATGGTCTCTATGTACTTGAAAAAGGGAAAATATAAGGTGTAATACCAGGGGACCCCATATGGTAAGTCCCATGAGGGGAGAAATTCCAACCCACTACATGCCAAAAATATGGACGGAAGCACTTGGGTTGTTTACTTAAAAGATCAAGAACGTTTTTTAAGTGTTGTAAAGTATGGAAAACATCAAAAAACTATTGAATTAATTCCAATAGGATTATTTACATGATATAGGAGAATAATGTCCCAAATAATGTAATTACTACACTATAAAACTTCAAATGCACGTTGTTTGTGAATCCATTATCAAACCCTCCGACCAATGAAAATATTTGGCACCAGAAGAATCCAAAATATATTGAAACAGTAAGGGCATTTACAATAACTACCATAAAAGTACATCATGATAATGAAGTTATGTTACATAAACATACTCTTTATACTAGATCTGAGAGTATATTATTTGATTCTATTTTATCACATTCATTCGTATCAATCAAGTTCGATAAGAAAGTACAATCACTACCTAATGAAATGTGTATTAATGAATCTGTGAAATAACAGTGTGCCTTGATAGACACATATATGAAATCCAATCTGTTTTGATTGATATTTGTGGGAGGATATTCCCAATTGAAATAATTATTCCTCCCTTGGTTTAATTTCTAATAATTCTGGGAATGGATTGGATCTCCTTTCATATATTGCACATCAATTTTATATAGAATGAGATATCATTCTATATTTGGAAGCATACTATTCTTAGGTATGAAAAATAGGATGACCCCCTTTGATTAAAATATTATAATATGGTTTCAAAAAAATGAAAAGTAGTTAGGGATATTTATCTCAAATGGTCAGGGATAAATTTACTACTGACGGAATTCCCATTTTACATTAATATACTAATGTATTAAAATATAAACTATATGCTCACCGCATAGAGTGTGTGGTTAGTTCTCGATTTAAATTTTATATGGATCTATGCCTATATTGAGGAGTACATATAGAATGGCACTAATTGACATAGAAGAATTAAAGAAGAAGCTAAACAAAAATTTGGACATGGGTTTTATCTTCCATAGCACTTCACCATAAGGTGAACCAGTCCTCTTTATTAAGAATCAGTATCGATAAATGTGTAATTTAATTAACTATTGTGATCTTAAAAAGATCAAAATTAATATTAATGATTTTCTACTCCATATCAATGCCATATCCATTAAATATAGAGGATCTTAATACATCTCGAAGATTGACCATCAATCTAGATATCATTAGTTAAGGGTCAAAAGGGAGGATATCTAAAAAAATACTTTCCGAATGAGGTATGAACATGTTGAATTTATAGAGATGGAATTTTTAATGAATAATTCCCCTACATATTCATTGATATAATGAATATACTCTTCAGAGACTACCTAGATCAGTTTTATACTATTTTTATAAATGATATTATTATATTATAAACCTGTAATAAAGAGCCTGAAGATCATTTATGGATTGTGTTGATGTCCTAAATAAAAGATAATTTATATACCAAAATTAAAAATGTGAATTTTGATTACAAGTTTTTCATTCTTAGGTTACGTAATCACCATTAATGGAATACTTATAGATTCTTCAAAAATATATGTTATTGAATAATGGACCAAAAGAACCATAGTAATTGGGATCTATAGATTTTGGGGGATATTGGGATACTATAGAAACTCTATGATAAATTTCTCCGGAATATAGAATCCACTAAAAAAATTTCATAGAAGCGAGTGAATTTAATTTGGATAAAAGATTGTGAATAATTTATTAAGTAATTAAAAAATATATTGTTTATAATACATGTACATACAATTCCCAGTAATTTGGAATGGTTTAAAATATAATTTCATTCCTAGATGAAGGTATTTGGATGAATCCTCATTCAAAATTAAAAGTTAATTTCTCATTCCTTATCATAATTATAAACTATTGAAAAAAATTTATGTGTCACATTATTTTGACTTATGTCAGTGATATTTTCATTAAAAATTGGTCCAATTATCTTTGCGGAGAGAATTGGAAAATTAATATTGAAAAAAATAGTTTTTCATATATATATTCACATATAATATCTTAAATATTCACCAAATTAGATGATTGGAATTGATAAAATATTTTGAATGCTCAATACATTACTTCCCAAGGAAGGAAAATAATGTTGGAAATGCATTTAGTAGGATATATCATGATACATTATCCACGATGAGGGTTAAAAGATACCCAATAATCATTGATTTTTAGAGGATGAATCTTGAAGTCATAAGGGATGGATAGAAATCCTATATTACATTAGTGACTCCACAACCACCCATTCACACTAATTTCATTAAGACCAAAATAAGATGATATAGATCCACATAAAAGGATGAAAATATTATGTAGTTTGACACTAATAAAGGTGGATTTATTATTTTTAAAACCCTGGTATTTTTCCTAGAACATAAGACTAAAATAGGGATATATTAGATAATGATCATTCATCATCCTTATCTTTTTATCTTTGAAGCATGAACATCTTTACATATCTAAATCAAAACTTCTAGTGGGTTTATATGAAGATTGAAAATAAAAAATGTATCAATTATTGGTTTGAAAACAAATTAAGTATGAACAATATAATTATAAGGGTATATTGAAATAAATTACTAATACTAGTAAATAAATTAGAAAATATCTCCACAGATTCCCTTAAATGATTCTATAAAATTTATAAACACCATAACACTCTTTGGGTGGTAGTCAACATTCTAGAGAAGTTATCACATTTAATTACAATCAAATAAAATTTCTCCTTGGAAAAAACTCTCCAAGATATTCATTATGGAAGAGGTAAGGTAGAAGGGAGTACCATTATCCATCGTATCTATTTGGAATATGAGGTTACCTCGAGGTTTTGGTGAGGTTGTCTGAAATCATTAAAGATAAAGATATGCCTGAGTACTTATCATCCTCATAGAGATGGTCAGTAAAAAATTTCCATTAAAACTATATAGGATATGTTGATATCTTATTCGATATATGTTCATGGATATTTGGATCAAAGCCTTTTCTTGTTATAGTAATCACATAAAAATTGATTTTATTCTAGAATTTAGAGAGAAATATCTAATTCTCTATATAAAAAGAGATGTCGGACTATAACAAACTAGGTTCAAGTTGGAGAGCGTACAAAGATACGTCTTATCAATGTAAAATAAATGGTAGATAATTTTATACCATTTAGTGGAACATAAACATGGAAAAGTTTTGAAATAAGATTTATATTAATAAATCTAGATGAGATATAGAGTTTGAAGTAAGTGACGAGGTGTTCCTTTGGATATCTCCATAGAATAATGTTATGATATTTTTGGAAGAAGGCTTGTTAATACCTAGGTATATTATTCCCATCATGATGCTTGATAATATCAGGGTTGTAGATTATGGCTTAGAACTACCACATTACATCTCCCAAGAGAAACTTGTGTTCCATGTATTTATTTTAAGAATTTAAAAACCGTGTATTTCACATGATCTAAGATCATAATCTATGCAATTATACCATAATTTCTCATATGAGGATAAACCAGTGTAGATCCATGATTACAAATAAAAGGTGTTTTGAACTAATTCCACTCATATGGTCATATTCCATTAGAGGGATCACAAGATTCAGGAAGCTATATGGGAACTTGAGCATATGAAGAGAGAAAATTACCCTTAGATGATTCTTCTATGTAATAAAATTTCAAGGATAAATTTTTTTAAGTGCATTTGAATGTAATGAACAAAAATTCTAGAACTAATTTATTGTTCAATAACTACTATAAAACACTAAACATAGAATAATAAACCCACAACAAAATAGAAGAACACTATTTATAAATTTTCAATACAAACTAAGAGGTTAAACCATTTAAATTTATTATCGTTTGAAGATAAATAAATAATATGAATTATTATTGAAAATTATTAATTACAATAAAAATAATTTCTATTATTTTATATATTCTCATTTAAAAACATTTCTCAATTTTTTAATATATATTTGATAAAATTAATTTCATTTTACAATTCATCAAATAAAAATTTTCCTTATAGTGATTTTTGAGTATTTTCATAAAATAATTCTTAGTCAAAAAAGATGGTATTTAGGAAAATTATAATTTTTAGGATATATTAATTATGTAATAATATCCTAGAATTTTTACAGAGTATCTATGTAATAAAATATGTATTTAATGAAAAACATTAATCATTTTAAAATATACATGGAGCATGTTAATTATATTTCTAATATTTTTAGAACTAAATTAAAATGATACATTAATATAAAAAAAATTCATAATTTTCATCAAAATAAGTTTTTTGATGGTGAAATTTATTTTAGATTATTTTAAAATACCCCTTCCTTTTATTTATTGTTTTAAAAATTCAATTATTGTTTAAAAAATTAGTATCTACGATAATATTCTATTAAATATAAATTTTTAATCTTAAAAATGATCTTTTTCTAAAAACTAATTTTTCACATTATGTCCATTTATTTGAAAATTAACATTTCCAAACCATACAGTTTTTATGTGTTAAAATTGTTTTTAAAATTTGAAATTCAAAGGATTCAATTAGGTAAATGGTCTAATATTTTTTCATTTAAATTAATTACGAAGGTAAAAATTTAATTACCAAGGTAATGAAAATTAATGTGAAAGTGTAAAATTTAAAATAAACAATCCTAAAGAAATCATTTTTGTCCCGAAAATAAGTGGTTTAGGTTATTTTAAAACAACAGTCAGATTAACCACATCTATTTTACATTTTTCTATTATCCCTTCAATTATGAAATTGGATTATTGAAAATGTAATGGTTACATCCAAAAATACCATTCACTTCACTTATAAAAAGGTTACACATCCACCACTTCAAGATAGCCATATCAATCTAAATTATTATTGAAAATATTCCAATATAAACATCCTATTACTCCCCCTAACATACCTAATCTTTTGGTCACGTTTATTTTTGTTAATTTATTTTTTTATAAGGAGTTTTCAAAGAGAAAACTCAAGCTTCAAACAACATTATTTCATTCTATTGGTGATTATTTCCATATAATTCTTTATAAATAATCCATAACATTCTTTATAAAAATATATACGTATTATTAGTATTATTTAATTATATTACATTAATTTTAAAATAGTTATTCAATACATTCCATCCACTAAGAAAATAAAATAATGTTGATAATGTGTATGTCTAGACTACCGCCTCCACATTGTGATGTTCTTTTTTCATCACAACCTATCATGGATAGTAATATAGGAAGGATTTTATGAATTTTAATATTATTAATGTAACATTTATATCTCTTGAATTATAATTTATCATATACTATCTTTTTTTCATTCGTTTTAAAAATGGATCATTAATCATGAATAAGTGTGAACTAGAGCCTCTAGAGAATACATTCAATTTTTCACAACCAACACCAGCGTTGGTTTGGGTTAATTATTTTATGACTATATATTATATTAAAATATGTAATATATATCATGAATATGACTATTTTTTTGATAATAAAAAAATTAGTGGTCTTTATATGGTAACCCATATATATTAGTAAATTACTTGAAACTAGTTTGTCAACATTTTTGTCTTCATGAAATAAAACCAAAACACCAATATAATAATATTATAATATTATATCACTTTGAAAAACATCATTTATAGTAACATTAATTATTTTAAAATTATTATATTTAGAGATAAAAAAAGATTATCAACACCACTTTTACTATCCTATATCAAAATGCTCATGATTATTACCACTAAATATTGAAATATTATTATAAAAATATAATACATAAAGTGTATTGTTAATAATTATGAGTATAAAGGGAAATTAATATGATTAATGTTGTGAAATATTTATTTTTATTATATTTTCTATAAAGGAGGTAAAAATCAATTCTATTGAAATCAAGGGTAAAGGGACTTGGTGACTGAAACATCCTCTATTGAGTTATATGATTTATTCTTTATTTTATTTACCACATGTTCCTTTTTTTCAATATTAAATTAATTTATCTTCTTATTTATAGGGTGAAAGTAGTTTTAATTAAAAATACATTTCCATGAATTTTTGTTTCGGATAATGTTTTTTATACAAATTAATCATTTTGAAAATGAACTTGTAGCACTCACATTAACAATGAAAAAATATAAAATGTTTTCAAAAATAAATTTTTATGTTTTTGTGATCATTTTCATCAAAAGATCTATCTCTAATGGATTTATTTTCAAATTTCAACCTCTATTCTATTTAACAATGTGATTGTTTTTGGTGATAAAGATTTAAATATCAAATTATTTAATTCATGATGTTATTTTTTACCATTGTGATGCTTTTTTATATAAATTTTGTTTCCATGGGATGTCTAAAAAAATTGAATTATTTCAATTTGGATGTTTTATGAAAACCATTTTATTACCATGGATTTTTTATGAAAACATAATGATTTCCATTTTGAGGTTTTTTTAATCCAATTTTATTTCCATCAGTTCTTTATGAAAATTGGATTATTATCATTTAGATGTGTTATGAAACCCATTTTAATTCAAGGGGTTATTTATGGTGTGGAAAGTGAGTAATTATTAATTAGAACACATATGTAAGGATTTATAGTGTGTGGGGTCCAAAATCACAATCCAATCCACTCGTTAAGATTTTATATCTCATGTGATAGGTATTTGCGAGTATATTTTAATTTCTCATAAGAAAGGTAACTAATGTTCTTGCTCTTGATTGTAATTTTTACCTATTCTAATTTTTTTTCTTTTGTTAAGGGATTTTATCTTATATTTCCATGATTCATGTTTTTTGTTAAATTATTTTAATCCATTAATTATGTGTTGTTTTCATGTTGGTCTTTTTTCTCATTATGTTATTATACAAAGTAATTGGATGCTACCTTAGGTTTTACGGTTATCACTCATTATCATATGATAATTCTCCTATCGTTACATTTTTTATTATTCTAATTAAATCATACATGTTGAAATTTTTATTCACCCCTTAATGAGTGTTTGATCTCACCCCTCTATTATGTTTCATTCCCTGTATTATGAGTATGAGTCTTACTAATTATGTTTATATAATACGGTCTACTATGGTTACATTAAAGAGAAATAATTTGGAGTTTTATTAAATAACATTATTTTGTATCCCGTCTTCAAAAAACTAAATATATCGGTCCTTGGAATATTTTTATTTATGAACATCAATGTCTTAAATCATTTAAATGAGTTAAGATAAAGGAATGTTTATCCTAGTTCATTGTATAGAGAAAAATAGAGATATAATTTTATATTTACTAAGAAAGGTAACACATTATTCCAAGAAGATAAGAAATTATTATTCTATAGTATAGTAGTAGATATCATAGAAGCTACCATAAGGAAAGAAGCTATAAATTAATAAATATATTTTATGTATGAAGGTTAGGTTTAGAATTTTATAGAATATATAATTGTAGTAAGTCCCATTAGATGTAAATAGGTATTCGAGAAGAAACTGAACAAGAGTAGTAACTGAAATACCAAAAAACATTTATTGCTTGACAAAATATTCAAGATACATCAACATTAACATCAATGAACGATATTAAGATATTTATATTTTGAAATCAAATAGATTTATACATTTTTTATCAACTTATAAGAAAAATTAAATTTTATATGTGGATGTAGAAGTGAAATTATTGATTGGGAAAAAATTTTAAGATGTATATATGAATAAAATAGAAGGATATATAACATAAAATAAATCCAATAATGTATAAAATATTGGGTTATTCATTTTTCGAATGAATTCGGAATTTACATCATGGAATTTTTTATTTTTTTATGACACTTTATGAAATCATTCAACAAAAATCGTTGTAATCTAAGTGTTTATATGAGTATAGTGACATAGGATTTCTTTCTAGTGGTATATGTTGATTAGAAATGGAAAATAGTTACAAATCACATAATCTGCTAAGATATAGATGTATAACTTATTCTCCCAAATTGTCTTAAAAATGTAGCCTATTTTTTGTGGACTAAGATCTATAGAGAGATAGAAATGTTTCTTTCTATAATTATTCAAAGTGAATACATTAAAAATGTATTAATAAAATAAAATATGGAACAATCCAAGAGATTATTCTGAAATATTTCACATTATATAAATATTTCAGGAATATTTTTTATTGGGAAAAATAATACAAAGATATCAATAATAGAGCCCTTTGGGATTATCTATGAGATCTATCATATATACCATGTTGTGTAATAAGATATAACATATCAATAAATTTCAAGAGAACAAATAATTTAAGTATCTAAAAAAATATTTTACTCTATAAATTATATTTTCTAGGAATTAAGATAAAATAGGTAAATAGAAATAATAGGATATACATATTATTTTCCTAAAATAAATCATGTTTGGGTTATATCTCATCTATTAGTAGTGAAAAAGGGACACTAAATGTTTTTTTAGTTCTTAATTCCTTAAAATATATGTATATTGAAACATATGGTGTAACTAAATTAGTAGTTTGAATACGAAAGGCTTTTTAATATCGGGGAATAATATTTTATAGTTTATATATAGAGACCCTTCTTTTCGTACATTACTTTTACATCATTTTAATGAAAAAAAACATAAAAAAATACACATCTAAGATCCAATGGTTTTGTGTCTTGGGAAAACATGTACCATACATAACATTTAAAACGTAAAACATTTATTTAATTACTTTTTCTCTAGATTCTTATTGGATCTTTAATTCTCCTTAGTACAAGTAGTAACAATATGGTATACATCAATATGGGTGATCTAAAATCCACTTAAGAAGATATATAAAAACCTAAAATGATTTAACATGGGGTGATAATAATTATAACATCATCATTATAATCCTAAGAAGAAGCATTAGACAATATCATGGAATGTGGTAATGAATAAAAAAACAAATATTATGTCTTAGTGGTTAACTACCACACATAGTTATGAACAATTCTAGCATAATTTTCATTCATAATTCCATGTTATTAGGAGGTTTGTCACATTACCAATTCATTGGAGGGGTATATAATTCTAGGTGCACCCTTCGCATAATTAGATTTTCATTACTCTATATAACTTCAGGTGCACCTGTCACATCATAACATTTTCATTAAAATGCATTAAACATAGAACATATAAAAATATTGAATATAAAAAACCCCATTGAAATGAATGGATTTCACTACATTAATCATACATTTATAAACATTTGTTTCCAAAATGAAATATGGAATAACACACTTGATACAAGAGCCATCAACTTTGAGTGACAAGTAAAAGGTGTGTTTTACAAAGAATGATTTTTTGAAAAACAATGAGTTTGTCCTAAACTCCAGTATAAAAAATATATCCAATAAAAGGTATGATAATTTTGAATAAATAATTTATTAGTAATAAAATTTTTAAAAATGGAGTGAAATATGGAATGCTCGGAGAAAGAAAGTTGTGTTCGAGAATTCCTCTTACCTTTTACCCGAACACTTTCTTCAATATAATTTCTTATATAATCACATTAGATTCACTAATTAACACTTCAAGAACATTTTTTAGATATAATTGATTCATTATAGTTTAAATAAGTTATTTTATGGTCTATTGGATGAGTTGTAGATATTAAATTTATTGTTAGGGGGTGTTCTTTTTCCATGTTTTCCTGAATGGTTCACTTGTACACATGAATGGAAGTTCGTATAGAACATTGATAAACATATAGAAGAAATATTAAATTCTATAAATGATCATATATTTGTTTCAATTATCTTATATTGAATTTTTTTATGACGATGAATCATTAGTTAAAATTTAATGATGATTTTTTTGGGTTAATTTGGGCGGTGTTTGGATTACAAAAAACATGTTTGGTTTTATCATTTTTTATTAGATCAAAAACATGTTTCCAGAACATAAAAAATCTTAAAATATACTAATTAAAGTATTGTTTTCATCCATTTAATTGTTTATTGACATCCTTTATGGAGTATATGTAAAATGGAGTTGCATCACCCATGATATAGGTAAATTAACTCATCACAGGTGATGATTTATTTTTTATAAACAAGTGAGGTTGTATAATGAATAATATTCCATTAACATGAAGTCATACCATTGTATAAATAATACTGGAGTTATACTCACATTTTTATAATAGAATATGGGGATAAAAAAAGAAAAATAAATTAAATTTTAAAAGAAATTGAAAGAAAATAAAGAGAAATTACCTCTTGAATATATCTTCATTGAGAGCCTCACAAGGGGAGAGGTTTTGGTCTTTATTTGAGAACAAGGGGTGATGAAATATTGGGAGTATCATTAGAAGGTATTTTAGAATAATTTGGAGTTAGAAAAAGGCTTGAGAGGTGTGTGGAAATGAGGTTGTTAGGGGTGGTATTTATAGTGCAGGGGAGACGGGTTTTCTCAATTTTATATTCATTAATTTATTATTTTTTAACAAGAAAAGAAATATTGTGGCTTACTTTGAATAAAAGTAATAATAAGTGAATGTGAGTGTCAAATAATGTCCATTTACATCAGTCATTATGCAATCATGATTCATAACTTAATTTATTTTTCATATTTTGTAAATTATCAAATTTCACTATTCACCAAATAAAAAAGTATTTCAGAAAAATCTCAAAAATTCACCCTAAATTTTTTTCGACATATAGAATTAAAAAATGAAATCCGTTTTATGAAAATAATTTTCCAAATATAGGTAATTTTTATTTTAATTAAAATCATAATTTATATTAAAAAATACAAATTTAAAAATTAAAACTGATTTTATAACACATTAAAAAGTTGATTAATGTTTCATAAAATTATCATATAATAATAAGACCACCAAATAATATTTTATGAAAAAAATTTATGAAAATACCTTTTCTTTTAAATTATTAAATAAACTATTAAATATTTAAGAATTAAAAAGCAACAACAGTATAATAAAATTATATCATATTTTCAATTATAGGATTGATAAATATTATTTATATTATCATCGGTAATGTTCCTATTCACCGTGCGTATTTACAATCCATAAGTGTCATATTGAAATTCATAAGGGTAAAATTAGAATTCAAAAGGGTATTCTACTATTCAATTAAAATTATTTTTAACCAATCAGACATCAAATAGATTATTGATCACAACTGTGTATATCAGATTTTAAAAATTTAAAACCAAGAAGTGGAAAAATTAGTATTAAAGGATGCATATAATTTAGTTGTTCATTTAAGCATGACATGGCATTATGTTCCCAAATGTGATTTTATTTTATTATACTATATGAAATTACTAAAATAATGGTGAAATTAAATTGATAAATGATTTGGTGATTACATTAGATAATATCACATTGTTATGTGATGAAACATTAAGAGTGGTTCCTTTTAAATATTCTATATTACACAAAAAAAGGAATATAATTGAATATTATCATCAACTGAGGGATTTTACTCAATGTTATGAACTCATAGATAGTAAAAATGCCACTCAAGAGAATTTAAAGGCCTAAATTACTAATTCCATTTCTTAGTAGAATCATTACTATCATGTGGAAGTTATCGAGTAGATAATTGTTTGAAATTTTATCAAGTTAATGTCAGAGTCAATTAAATTTTGATCACTGAAATAAAGTTTATTTGTACACATGATTACCCAAGAACATGAAATCAGTTTGATATATAATGGTATTATTTTTGTTAAATATACTTACTCTTCTTGAATTCTTATATTACAATTTCCATAGAATATTTGTTACATTGATAGGATATAGAATACCCAACATTAATTAGAACATTATAATATTGAAAATTATAACATCACAGGTATTTTTTGAAAAATAAATTCGCATATCTATTAATATTTATTAATAAAATATTAATTTTATATTGAATTGATCTTTTCAAGATAGCGTACTCAACATGCAACATCGAGTATCTTCGAAATATTACATTGCACAAAACATTTAATTATAAGAACAAATAATAAAATAATGTTTTTATTTTTTAAAATAGTAGTAAACTCCGAACCATTGTATTAGCTATAATGAACGTAACTAACTACAATATTACTATAAAAAATTTTTAATTTTTTTTACCTTTATCCAAAAAATGTTAAAGTCTTAAAATGATATTGAATCCAATTTTAAGCATGAAATACTCTAATATTTTTAAAAGTTCGTTTTACCACCTTTTGATGGTGAACCCTTTTTAAATCATGTTTTCTTCCATTTAAGTGTTCTACTTGAAAAAATAAAATTCTTCTGGGATATCAGAATGTCAAAATTAATGTGGGTGGAAATTTTGTTATTTTTTTATAAGAATCTTATCTTAATGAATAGTAAAAAATACTACAATTTAATTCAAAACAGCCTTTCCATATAATTTATTTATACAGTTATATTGTCCTTTTCATTGTTTTTAAAGTGTAATTGGATTAAATGTTTATCATTAAATCCAATTTAAATAATTTTATGTAATTTAACATCAAAAGTTGATATAAACAATTTTCAATCTTTTGATGCTTTTTTACTTTTAAAAAATCTCTTTTTTTTTACAATGACAGTTAATTTAAAATTAATTTATTTCTATTAAATTTTTTGATTTTGAAAATGGATTCCCTATTTGGAATTATAATTTACAAATTATGTAAATTTCCCTTTTATTTTTAGACATTATGAATAGTAACTTCAGTAATTATTTTAATTTACCATAGTTAAAAGGTAAATTAGGTAAATAAGGGTAAAAATAATTTAATAATGAAATATAACTATGATAACAATTGTATTAAACCAATTTTATGAGATATTACCAACCATTACCAACCATGGGTCTATTTTAGGACCCAATGGAGCCACATAGGTTTGATGATGACATGTTATAATAATTAATTTAATGTAAAGATAAATATAACATAAACTTGTATATTTTTACTAGAATTGTTTTAAGGTGGGGTTATATAACTGATCGTTTTGGAAATAAATATTCATTATAAATTTAAAACTTTTACTAAATGGTGGTATTTTATTTATATTTTTTTGATTTCAAATAAATAAATTTATTTATGACACAATGATGATGTATTTATTACCTTATTATTGAAAGATTCAAATAAATGATATTATAAATATTAAAATAAATGTAATTTAAACTTTTTCATTCCATACACGAGTTTTAAGGAATATTATGACATGTTATATTTGATTTAATGTAGTTTGTTTCAAAATAATAATGTTTTTTGGACTTCAAAAAAAACAATTACTAAATAGAGTCAAAATTGACATAAATGTGTTTTTTTTAAACTAATATTTTATTAAATTCTATAATAGTAATAAACATATTATATTTAAAACATGAGTTATATAATGTTATAAATTTTATTAATTATCTACTTGATGTTTTATTGGTATTTTATAGTTATCATATTAACCATATAGTGTAAAAATACATTAAGACACTGTATGAGTTAATTTATTTAAATAAGCATTAATTCCAAAAGATAAGGTTATATTTATAACCCAAACGTATCTAAAACCTATTATGTGAGAGTATTTAGACCCATAATCATCTTAACCTTTAAATATATCACTTTTAAATATTATAATTCTAATACCAATTGATAATAAAATAATACTTCAAAACATTTTAAAGTGCCCCTCCAACCTCTTATAAAATGACACCACATTTACCCACTTACTTACAACTCTCAATCCCCTTGTCTCACCAAATTTATACTAAAATAAGCTCCAAAAAATCCTCAATTACTCCTTGAGGACTTAACTTGGGAATAAGACAACTCAGAAGGCATTTTGACTCAAATTCAAAAGAGTTATCCTATTTAGAGGTAACGTTTTCTCTCAAACTCCTTTCATTTATTTTATTTCTATGACCCTATATGCTCTCCATATTTTATTATTTTCCTAAAAACTAATATCCCAAATATAATATGATTTTTTTCTCTAATGATTTTACATAAACTTACACACACCTCAATCTACTTGATATAGAACATATTGTGTCTCTGTACGGCAAACCACTTCCTCAGGAAATGATCATTGTTCAATTTTCTCCAACCACCTATCATAGTTTCCATTTTGATGGAACTATATTTATATATGATATATATTATATTTATATTGACTTTAAGATTCATTAATTTTTATTTAAAACATACCTATATGGTTTCCATGTTGTGTAAATACGATAATTTCGTTTGAGGAAGTGTGGATTACTGCCCCCACAGAGCGATGTGACTCATTCCCACTATACATGGAATTCATAAAGGATAGTTTTATTAAACATATTATACATAAATTACATAATTATAATATTTTTATAATAATATAAATTTATATCATATTATTATTATTCTTTTAATATTAAAATGAAATGAAAGTAGTGTTCATGCGTACATACGACCTATCGTCTCCATTATCTATGCATTGCATTCCATATCTACAAATATTTTGGATATTATAAATACATATATACATGATATATATAATTTTTAAATCATAAAAATATTCTTTGAATGATTGATGTTTGACTACTTGGACAATTTACATCAAAATAAGTTTATTTTCGACCCAAGTATTGAATATCGACAAAACGTCTGATATGAACTTAAATAATTATGTAATTTTTATAACATGTTAATAAGTGATATGAAAATAATAATAAACCTATAAAAGGTTATAAAGAAATTATAAATTTACCTATGTTTATTATACAAAAACATATCAATTTTACATGCCAATTCTGACTTAAGGAAAGGGAAATCTTAACTCAATTTCCATTCGTTGCGTTAAATATCCATCTCATTGGTTTTGTTTTTCTAAGAATATGTGTGAATGAAATATTATTTCTTTACACTGAATATCTACTTATATTGGGTGTATTTATATTTTTCATATATAATTATTTCATTGATTTAACCTTAATCTAAAGATATTAGCTTTTTAAGGGACTTCGACTCAATCTCCTTTCATTGAGGCATATTTTCATGGTATACACCACCTTGTTTTATACGGTTTATAATAAACCCATTCTGATTTTAATTTCATTAAAAGGGAATTTTTTTTCTATGAATAATTTACTAAATGACAAAAATTAATTCTTTTAACGTATGTGGAAACAACGACTTCTCTGCCGCTGTAACTATTATTTGATATTTTCCATCATCTATAAGCCTTAATATTTTTTAAAGGAAAATATATACCTTATTCACATTTTATGTGTTTTGGTATTGAAATGGTTTTGAAAGTGTATTTTCTATTCCAATATCTTTAAATGATTTCTTGTGATTGAAAAATAAATTTATGAGTGAAATAATGATAATTGCAATCTTTTAGGTTTAATGATTATATAATGGTACTTGGATATTTGATTGGTGGTTAAGTGATGAACCAAAGATGGTTGGTAACGTGATAAACCAATGATGGGTGGTTCCATGATAGACCAAGGATGGTTGGATACATTATAACCTTTCGTGCATTGGCTATGGTAGTTGGTCGTATGGCTATTCCATTTAGTGATATGTGTGGAAGTCGACCGTATGGTTTTTCTATTTAAGTATGTTTACATCCCAAGATAAATTTATATGATATATGTTGATACCTATGGGTTTATGGTAATATTGTTTTATAAAAAGGGTGTTAAATGAGCTTATATTTAGTGAAGAGTATTTTCTACTTCATAAAGGTGAACATTATTACTTTATGATAAAGTATTCATGGTTTTCGTGTTTTCCCCAGACTAACAGTTTTCTTTCTTTTTGTACCCCATACTAAGCCTTTAATGGTCATCCAAAGTTTTAAAAAAAATTCACAGAACATAAATAAGAATAGAGCCAAGGATGGGATTGAGAAAAGTTATGCTATTAAAATAAAAAATGATACAATGTTTCTTTATAAAGAGTATTTGTTTTATGAAAACAATAGATAGTGAGTAGAAGTGTCTAATTTTAATATTTGAGTTGTTATGTATACCTTATGACATAATTCTCTAAATCTCTCAACCCAAAAATATCCTTGATGTGAATTAAACTCAAATTATTGACACATCTAAAGAGTAACTAATATTTATTCTTGGGGCCTTATAGTTGGTATCAGAGGTCGGTTTGGATTACTTTAGAGGATATGATGTTATTTGGGTATAGGTTAGGGACCCCATATAACCAAGAGGGTTATTATCATTTGGAAATATTTATAGGGTTATGGTAAATTAGGTTTATTAGATAATACCCCGAAAAATGGAGATATATGATAGTTTATGTATAAGATTAATATAAAAGTTTTTATGTTATATTTAAACTAGAGAGGATTAATTTTTTTAATAATTCAATTCATTCCTATGTGATTTTTATTTTCATCATATTATGGGTCATTTTTAATGATTGAAGGAAAGTGATCTTTCACAACCTTCTTATCCATCCTTGATGAATTGTTAATTACTATTATGAAAAAAAACATATTCTATATATTTTGATAGCTTCTTGAGTATTCAAGTCTCCTGGAAAAAATTGTTTGAATTATCCAACACCTACTCATTTCTAAAACAATTTTATGGTTCATTATCTCTTTTTTATATGATTTCAATATCTCCAATTTCAAAACTCTATCAAAAATTAAAATTATAGAATTCAAGTGAACATTAACTTTTTGAAAGTAAGACAACATGTTGAAAGATAATTGGAACATAATGAAGATCTTGATATCTGGGTTCAAGGTATGATTTATTTTCTTTTCCCTAAAGAATAAAGCATCTCAGGATTGATATTTATATATTATTAGTATATTTGATCTCCCTGAATGATTTATTCACGAATAAGGTGAAAATAATCATTTAATTGATTATAAAGAACACTGAATGATTAAGAAATCTATATATAAGGGATTCAAGAGTTTTGGTAGATTGTAGGATTATTAAATGTTTAAATATATTAATGCTATTTTTTTATTAGATTATATTGGAAGACTTTTTTATTGTGTGTGTAACCCTGCTGTTTGATATGTAAAATATGTTATTAAAGGAAGAATTATCTTTTCTTTTGTGGACATCATAGATAACCATTTGGGTATATAAGATCTTTTTTTATGTTATCAATGGTTATTAAATTTTGGGATGAAAAATAAAAGGTATTAGATAACCTTTGAGGATATAAAAGGATAATGTTGTTTTTTAAGAAATCAACTTATTTTAAATAATTTTATAATAATGATAGGGTTTTAGACATATTGCTGGATGGGTGACAACCTGTTGCATCCGGAAAGGCTGTGGGAATTGAACCCACAACTAAAGGGTGACAAGGGAGAATCTCCTACCACTAGACTACGTGAAGTCCCTGGTTAGTGTGAATAATTCATTTCATTTAAATGGTATTATAGATTAAGAATATATTTATTTGGGAGATAGATATTTTATCAAATGTATATCCTTAGTTTTGAAAAATTATTTCGGGATAAATGTTTTTTTGGAAGAGTTTCACAGTTTTGGCAATATTATATGATTAAGGTAAATAAAATAATGTGGTTATTTATTTGATGAATAGAGGTTGAATTATTTTTGTATAAATATATGATTTAATAGTGGACTTATGGGGACTAAGTTATTAATGGAATTGATTAACCTATATTGGTAAAAATTTGATTATATTGGTCAGTTTTGGGTATGATACATTAAGAGTGGTTAATGTTATTTGGAGATAAATGTTAAAATATATCACGGAAAACTATGTGATCAAATACATCAGAGTTTTGAGTTTAAAATCATAGTTGGATTATTTTGAGGAATTTAAGGACTTTTGTTATTTAATGGTCCATATAGAACATGGTTATTACAATTGAATTTTGGAGATTAAAATTAGTCCTTATCCATATAAATGATTATTAATTTTGGTGGATTATTTGATCTTGAACTAACCATTTTGGTTTTGGTTAACTTCTAAAGACTGGGTTAATATATTATTCATCTTTTCTGCATTATGTGATTCTCTATAAGTAGATTCTAGTAATTCAAGAGTGACTAAGAAATATGAAATACAAATAATTTTGAGAAAAGATGAGTTAGTAGTAGAAATTTATTAATGGATGAAACTATATTTGTAAAGTAAGTATATTTCATTATGGTATTATTTTAAGTAGTAAAATAATTCCTCAACATCATAAAAACATCTTAAGACAGAAACGTTTTCTAGGTATTTTTCTTACTATGAAATCAATGATCATTTAACCCATAAAATTCTTTTGGTTTTCTAGTTGTTAAATTTATCTTGATAATATTTGTTATCACTCTCCAAAAAAACATGTCACATAGTTTTTCTTTCATATTCAGGGTTTCCTACATGGATTACTAGTATGTGTTATCTCAGGTGACCTTTGTAATTCTAATTCATTTTTTAAAGTGGAAGTTTCATGAATCCTTTTTCTGATGTGGGGTTGAAATAAAGGTATTTTGAAAATTCATAATTTAGTTACAAACCCCAAATTAAAATTACTAGGATGAAATTTCCAAAAGGGGGAAGGATGTAACATCCCAGGTATTTATATAAAACTACATTTTCATGTTTATTAATATTAATTTTTCACAAAGTTGATTCTTTGGTTGATAGCACACTTCACACACACGAACAACTTTCTCTGAAATCCTATGTAGCACACAACATTGAGTTATACCGAAAATAATGCAATAACATTATTATTATTTAAAATAGTAGTTAACACCAAGATTTTGTATTAGAGGGAATGAACAGAACTAACAAAAATATAATTACATATTTTTGTTAAATGTTTAAACATTTCTCCAATAATTTTTAGAGGATTAAAATGAGAATGAATCCAAATTTAAGCATAAAATACTCTAATATTTTTAAATGATCGTTTTATTGCCATTTGATAGAGAACCCTTTTTAATATTGTTTTTTTACTTTTTTATGTTATAATTGACAAGATAAACTTCTTATTTGAAACTAGAACATTATAATTTACTTTGGTTAAAATTTTGGTATTTTTATGATAAAATTTATATTTTTATGAATATTGAAAAATATTACATTTTTAATTCAAAACATTATTTTCTTATAATTTATTAATATAGTAATATTTCCCTTTTAATTGTATTCAATGATTAGTTGGATTTATTTTTTATCATTAAATCCTATGATCATCATTGGAAGCAATTTCACATTGAAATTTGATAGAAACACATGTCAATATTTTGATGGTTTTTACTTTCAAAAATACTTTTTTTCTCTTTTTTAGAATGGGAATAAATTTCTACCAATTCAATGTTTTGAAAATGGAAAATGGATTCAATATTTGGAATCATATGGTCCAAATTATGTAAATAGTTTCCTTTTATTTTTTAACATTTCAAATATTAACTTCAGGAATTATTTTTATTTTCCATTGTTAATGGGTAAATCTGGTAAATAAGGGTAAAACAAATATTATAATAATATGAAACAACCCTAATATATTTTATAATAATATTGGATGAGATAATACCATCCATTATTATCCATGATTCTATTTTAGGACCTCATGGATCCACTTGGTTGTGATAATGACTTGTTATAATAAATAATTTAAAGTAAATAAAAATGTAACATAAACATGTATCATTTTTCTAAAGTGATTTTAATTTGGGGTTATATAACTGATATATTTGACTATAAATAGTCATTAGAAATTTAACAATATTTCCTACATCATGGTATTTTATTTTTATTTTTTATACATTATATAAATTAATTTATATATGACACAATGAGGATGCAATGATTATCTTATTAATGAGAGATTGAAATAAATGATAATATAAATATTAAAATAAATATAATTTGATGTTTTTGAGACCTTCCAAAAATTTTATGGTTGATTATTAAATGTTATATTTTAGTTAATTTATTTTTGATAATGAATCAATTTGTTATGACTTAAAAAATCAATTAATAAATATTTTCAAAATTAACATAAAAGAAGTTTTAAAAACAAATACTATTTTATTAAATGATATAATCGTCATAAAAATAAAATATTTGGCCAAATGAAATAAATAATGTTATGAATTTCATTAATTATACATTTTGGTTAAATTGGGATATTATTGTAATCATATTAACCATATAGAGTAAAAATACATGAAGACATGGTAAGACTTAGTTTATTGAACTAAGGGTTGAAGCCAAATTATAAGATTACATTTGTGAACAAAACATGTCTAAAACATACTGGTTGAGAGAATTTTGACCCATAAATATTTTTTCCTCAAAATATATCACTTTTAATTATTATAATTCTAAAATCAATTTATAAAAAAATAATATTTCAAGACATTCTTAAAGTGGCCCTCCTCTATATTATAAAAGGACACCACCTCTAACCACTTACTCTGAACTCTCAAACCCCTTGGAATAACCAAATTCGGATAAAATAATATCCATGAATTCCTTAATTACTCCTATAATCATTACCTTCTATAGGAAGAATCTCAAGGAATCCTTTTAGCTCAAGTCAAAAGGTATTACCCAATTCAAAGGTAACGTCTCGTCTCAAGATCCTTCATTTTTTTTCTTTTTATAACACCCAAGCCTCTCTTTATTTAATTATTTTTTTACAAAATAGTATAATAAATTAACTAGGATGTTTTTATGCAATGTTTTCAAACTAGACATACACAAAACTCCATTTAATTGATAAAGAACATATTGTTTCTGTTTACAATAAACTACTGCCTCACGAAACGATGATTGTTCAATTTTATCTTACCACCTCTCAAGGTGGACATTATAATGGAACTATATTTAATATAGGATATATATTATATTTTTATTGTATCTATTATTATTTAATTTTTATATATGACATGAATTTATTCTTTCAATGTTTTTTAAATATGATAATTTCATTTATGGAAATGTGGACTACCACCCCTCCAAAGGGATGAGCTCACTCCCGCAATACATGGAACGTATAAAGGGTGGTTTTATTAAACATATGACACATACATGACATTAATATAAAAATGTTATTATAATATACATTTATATCATTTGATTATTATTTTTTTAATATGAAAAAGAAATGAAAGTAGTGTTCATGTGCACGTAGGACTTACCGTCTCCATGAACGGTGCATTTAATATCTTATCTCAAAATATTATGAATTTTATAAATACATATATATGTAATATATGTGATATTTTTATAATGAATAATATTATATATATGATTTAACTTTTACTACTTGGATAATTTACATCAAAACAAGTTTATTTTCGACTCAAGTATAGAATATCGACAAAAGATCTTATGTTAACATAAATAATTATGTAATTTTTATAACATGGTAATAAGTGATATGAAAGGAATAATAAACATGAAAAATGTCCTCAATAAATTAAAAATTAACCAATTTTTATTTTTCAAGAACATAACTATTTTACGTATCGAATTAGATTCAATGTAATGGAAATCTTAACTCAATTTCCATTCATTAAGTTAAGTATCCAAGTCATTGGTTTTGTTCTTCCAAAAATATGTGTGAATTACCAATGATTTTTTAACATTTAATATACACTTATATTGGGTGTATTTATATTTTTAACACATAATTATGTCATTGATTTTTTCTTAATCTAATGATATAATCTTTGTACGGGACTTCATCTCAATATTCTTCCATTTAGGCATATTTTGATGTTATACCCCACCTTATTTTATACGGTGTATAATAAACCCCTTTGACATTTTATTTCATTCAAAGGGAATATTTTTTCTATTATGTATTTCCTAAATGAAAAAAATACTTTTTTTAACTTATGTGGGGATAATGACTTCTTCCCCCATGTAACCATTATTTGATATTTGGTTTCCTCTATAAGAATTAATATTGTTAAAAGGGAATGAAATCCCTAATTATCATTTTGAATGTTTTGGTATTAAAAATGGTTTTGAAATTGGATATATATTTTCATCATCTCAAAATTATTTATTATGTTTTAAAATTAATTTTTATGAATGAAATTTTGACAATTGATATCTTTTATGTTTTATGATTATATAATGGTACTTAGACATTTTATGTGGGATTAGGTGATAAACCAAATATGGGTGGTTACATGATAAACCAAATACGAGTGGTTCTATTATATACCAATGATGTTTTAAACTTTATAACCTCCAATTCATTGGTTATGGAAATCAGCCCTATGGATATTCTATTTAGTGATATCTGTGGAAGTCGACCATATGGTTATTCCATTTAAATATGTTTACATTCAAATTTACCTTTATATGATATATGTTGATTTATATGGGTATATGGTCATATTTTGGTTAAAACAATGGTTACCAATGAGATTATATTCATTGAATATTATCTAATACTTCATAAAGGTGAAAAGTATTACTTTATGATAAAGTATTAATGGTTTTCATGTTTTCCCTAGACCAACAGTTTTCTTCCTTTGTGTGTCCCTCGCTATTATTTTTATGCTCATCCCATGTTTTTAAATGTTTTTTCACAGGACTTAAGAAAAATAAATTCAAGGATTGGATTGAGGAAATTATATGTTCTTAGAACATGAAACCCCGCCATGTTTCTTTTTAAAGGGTTTTTGTTTTATTAAAAAAAGTGGATAGTCAGTAGAAGTGTGTAATTATAATATTTATATTTTTATGTATGACTAATGATCTCATTCTCTAAAGATATAAACCTGAAAGGATCCTAGATGTGAATTAATTTAAAATTATTAAATTATATCAATATTATGTAATTTTTTCGGTTTGGTCCTTAAAAAAATATTCATAAAATTATGTGTTATGGTCTAGAAATAAACATACATAATGTATAACTCTTAGGTGTTGAGTAAAAAAAGCATCTGGACTTTTCTAATGAATCTTATATTTAATGCATGTTAGAAACCTTTACATATATTATCTTGGTGAAGTTTCTTGCTTTAGTCACATCCTGAGGGGTATTAAGTTGATTGAATGGATAAGAAATGATATGTCTCATCTAGGCTAAATAATAGAATTTTTTTTGATAGAGAGTAATGTATCTAACAAAAGTCTATGTTTATGGTGATCGTAAGAATATGCAACATTGCAAATCAATGAAATATATATCAAGAACTAATGGATTATGAATTGTTTATTTATACTAATTATTGGTTTATTTGATAGTAATGAAATTATATTACCTAGTTTGAACTCATACGATGGTTTTCATTGCTATGAATTTTCCCCTTCTCAAAGGGGGGCATTATGTGTTTCTAAATACCACCCTTGGAATTTGAGTATGATTCACTACCCATGATAAGAATACATGGATACTCATGCACTATGTTTATCTATAATATCATTATATTCTATCAAAACATAATATCTATTTATTGATTATTATTCAATCACATGTTATTGTTTATCATGAATAAAGGGAGATGGATTTTCATTTCTCATATAAATATTCCCAAGATGTATGATGAAATAAACAAGTGACTATTTATTTATTGGGGGTATAAGGGTCGGTTCAATGTTTTAAATCCATGGGATTATTTAATTGGATTAATTAATACATGAGATTTATTTAATTATGTCACTTAAAAATAATTATTTATGAAGTGATAAATTAAATAAATATTAACTCACACTAGTGTTTTTTATTTATCAGTTAATAGAAATTTGTATTTATCGATAAATTAAATACAAATCAATTACATGAGACACTATTTTGGATTATGAAATATAGTAGGGACGAACTTATAGTTTTTTAATTCTAGAACCCACAATATGTTATGTCATTAAGTTGTTTCGAGGATGTTTTGTTTTTGATATTATCTTTTGTTTTGACACCAAAAAAGTGATCTCTCACAAGTTTTCTATATATATTGAGATATATAAATGATATATTATTCTCCAATAAACACTAGGATATTGATGTGGTTATAAATTTTCCTAAAAATAATCAATGCATTAAGATCATCATTCCATGTTTCATGGGGAATCTATAGTTTATCGCTAGAGGGATTAAATTTTAGATCTATGATTAATTAATATAATGTCACCAAGTGATAATAAAATCACATGATAGTTTCTTACTATAATTATTTATTTTTAATATTTCACAAAAAATTATCACATAAATCCCATTCATTTGATCTAGGATTCTAGAATTTAATTAATTACAACATAATATGGGTTTATTAGAATGTGATTCTAGATGTTTAATAAATAAATGAGAATATATATTTCTAGTATTAATAAAATATAGGATAGTTTATTACATCTTGAAAAATTGTCTATAAACAAAATTTTTATCACATTTCTAGATGTAGAACTAGTAAAATTTCATTTTATTTGTGTTGTCTACTGAACTAATAAAACGTTTCACCTATAGTAATGTGATGCTACCTGAAAATAACACTAAAGGATGAAAATTAATTAAACAAAACAAATTAAAAATAAAGTTTTAATATAATAAAATATAATTAGAAATATATTTACATTACAAAATATTTCAAAAAATCAAAATTACTCTAATATGTAATTTTTTTAAAAAACATTTATAATTTACAATTCAAATAAAAAATAACCCAATGTGAAGTAGATTGGGTCACCCTATATTCTGCATCCCTTGTGATCCCCTTACAATAGATATTGATAGAGCTAATAGTTTCCCAAAACACCAACCCTAGGTATAAAGAAGAGTGTCCCTATTAAAAATTGATATTTTATTAATACTATCAAGAAATAAATAAAACATAAATATGATACAACAATTAATCAATTAGATTCAAATATAATGGAAAACATGAGTGATAAAACATAATAAAGAAATAAAATTTATGACATAATACATCAATAAAACATATTACTGTGTAATATTACACTCTTATTACATTTTCTCGGTTTTGAGTATGTGATACACTTTCAGTCACCAGGTCATACCTCCTGTCATAATGATATGTGGTTAAATACTAGATGTAAAAATTTGGCATTTAATTACTTCCTTATGTTCCAAGACAATTCAATATTTTTGAATCAATTTTTATAATGTGATGTGAATTTTAAAATAATATGAAACTTTTAAATGAAATCATGAACTTTCAGTCATATCATCCAAATAGTATTTTAGATTTACGTGTGATTAATTTCAATATTAAAAAAATTAATTATTAGTATTTTTTAAATTTTAATAAAAATTGGGGGTCATTTTCTTGGATTTGAGTTGGTGACATTCATTTTGAACTGATGTTTCACTTTTAAAATGAAAAATGTACTTTCAATAATATATATCAAATTGTGAGTTAGATTTATGTGATTTTAATTCCTATTAATCATGAATTAATTTTCATTATTTTTCCAAATTTATAAAGAACATATGGGCATGTTTTCTTATTTTTTTAGTATATCATGTGTGTTTTGAACCAAAATGTAACTTTTAAATTAAAACAAATACACTAAGTCATAACAGACACATGAATTTTCAGATGTATTTTTGTTTTATTACAAAACATAAAAAATGAATAATAAATATTTTTTAAAAAGTATCGTGAAAATACAATAATTTGTGAATTTTTGGGATTATTAGGTATGTGTTTTGATTTAATATGTCTTTTTTTAATGAAAACCCACACTGTTGGACCCTTTATGATATTGTATTTTTCATAATCACAAATAATTTTAATATACTCACTCATATATTTCATTACAATTTTAATATCTCTATGTGAATCAATTTTGTTATACATCAATATATTATTTAATAATTCAATTGGTTAAAAATCATGAATCAAAATTTTTACAAGTGTATTTTTACATATACTTTGGTTAACAATTCATCTTGAAATGTTATATGCAAGACAGACTCTTCACAATTTTTTTTTGGATTCCCTGAATTTGAAGCCAACACAACAAAGTTCGACAGACCGAAGTCGACACACCAAAACCGAAGTATGACACACTGAAGTTGACAAACCGAAACCGAAGTTTGACACACCGAAACCGAAGTTCAACTGAAACCAAAGCCAACACACTGAAGTTCGACTAACCAAAGTCATCACACCGAAACCAAATAATGACACACTGAAGTCGACACACCGAAACCAAAGTTCAACACACTAAAACTGAAGTTCGACACACCGAAACCGAAGTTTGACAGACCAAAGTCGACACAATGAATATAACACACCAAATATGTTTGACCGATGATATATAACTTAAGAAAAAAGACTAAAAATGACTTACCGATTGATATAAATGGTTGTTTCTATTTTCTTAATTCAAATATATTTCTAATGGTCATATACAGACAAATTAATGTTTCAGAAATTATTTAATGTTTTTTGTTGGAAAATCCATAGACAAGTACAAGGTACGTGCACGTGTGATGATTTTTAGGTCTAGAGGACCTTGGAGTATAAAAAGGCATCATTATTCATGTTAAAGATACAAGGATAAAGGTAGCACATTCCGAGACACAGAATATGCAAATACAAAAAGAGAACAACAAAGCACTTGATATTACAAGAAGACTATAACAATCTACCTCTCTGAAAAGGGCTTTAGTAGATATCGATACATTACAGAGCTGAACCTTTTCATTCCTCGAAGCTGGACTATAGAAATTGTGATACTCTTTTTTGGATACATCTTCCAGAAGAAGACTCAAATACCAGTTTCTCAACATTTATTGAGTCTAGAGCCTTATTTCACAACACACAGAGAATTATTAACTCTATTCTGATCCTTAACTCTATTTTATTTTATATTTCCTATTTGAGCAGTGTGTATATATATTTTTCCCACACACACTGTCTCCTGAGCATAACTGGAGGATGTAAAACTATCCTCATTCTCAATCACTTATTTTTTTCCCACAAATAACTATGGAAGAGGTCAAGTGTGACCTGGACAGCCTGGTGTTCTGTAGTCAACTCCGATCTAGGGTGTGGATCAGAAGTTTATTTATATAAACTTCTTGGTGGAAAGTGATCACCAATTGGAAAGGATTATGTCTCTAATTGAGACCGAACCTCTTGTTTACATTGTTGTTCCAATGTTCAATTACTCTTCTGATTTATCTGATGCTAAAATTTTCTAATACTTAAAACTGTTTTTAATTATAATTTGATAGTTGGTTTTGGTTAGTGTGTGTATTTGATTAATTTATTAAACTCGTTTCAAAAGTTGAATTAGTATTCTACATGGATTTATCTGAGGACTAATCTCCCTTTGAGAAACCTTTTGATCAATTGGACATTTAAATTTCTACTGCCTTAATTAAGTGGGACATTTTTAAAATTGGAGGATTTCTAAATTATAATGTTTTTAACAGAAATTTAAATTGGAATTCAATTCACCCCCTCTTGAGTGTCCACTCTGATCGACATATGGTATCAAAGGATTTGTTTATTTTCAAGATTTTTCAATTTATTTTCATCTGTTATTTTAGTTGTATCATAAAGAACATAAAATTCATGTCATATCTAAATTCTTAGTTCTTTAAAATCTATGTAATAATGGAAACTACAGTTGATGGTGCTGATTCTAATATGACACCTTTATTTAATGGTAATAAATATTCTCAGTGGAAATTAAAAATGAAAATTTATCTACAGAGTATGGGACCTGAAATTAGGGACACAATTGAAGAGGAGAACATACTACCTACTAATTCTAGGGATACCTGGTCTCTATTGACTAAAGCTAAATATAATAATAACTGTAAAGAAATGAATGCCTCGTACTGTTCTCTAGGTGATGATGAATTCAATAGTATATCTTCTTGCAAAACTGCATGTGAAATTTGGGATACTTTAGCTGTTTCTCATGAAGGAATAACTAATGTTAACGAAATGAGACTAAATACATATACCATAAAATATGATAATTTTAAAATGATTCTTGATGAGCCTATCTCTGAAATGTTTCTCAGGTTTAATGAAATAGTGAACACTACGAGTCTTCATGGAAAACTAGTGGACATCAAGGACCATATTTTGAGACTGCTTCGATGCCTACCTGACAGATGGAGAGGAACTTCTGTTTCAATCCAAGAATCTTGTGACATAGGCAAGCTACCAGTGAAGAAGATAATTTAAAACTTATGATGTACAAGGAAGAAGATAAGGTGATTCATGAAGTAGATGAGGAACCACGTAAAAAGTCAGTAGCATTCAAGAGTACTACCTCAAAGAGAAAAAACAATGAAAAAGCTCAATTTCCTACAGACAGCTCAACTAGTGAAGAGTCAGATTCAGAAAATGACAAGGAAATGGCTCATCTTGCTATAAGGTTCAAAAAAATTTACTGAACGAATAAATTATTTAGGAGTTAAAACTACAAGGGAAAGTATGATAGTAAGTGACAATGGATGAAAGACAATAAATGGAATGGCAACTCAAATGAAATAATCTACTATGAGTGAAAATGAAAAGTTCATTTGAAGGAAGACTATCCCAATATGAAATTCATGAAGATATATGAAGACAAGGGAAAAGGATATAAAAAGGATATCAAAGATACCTAGAATGCATCAGAATACCACTCCAGTGGAGCTGATGCTTCTGAAAGTGGATACAACAATCATGCCAACTTGTGTTTCATGACAGAAACATCTGAGGGATTTTTCCTAAAGAGTTCCTGTAAGACCGTGTGGTACTTGGAAAATGGATGTTCAAGACATGTGACAGGAGACTACTCATTCTTCAAGAGCCTACTCAACGTCGATGGTGGTCATGTAACTTTTGGTGATAATTCCAAGGGGAAAATCGTCAGCTTAGGCCAGATTGGTAACCCTAACATAGTATTAGTTTCCAAAGTACATTTTTTGATGGATTAAACTAAAGTTTACATAGCATCACTCAGTTGTGTGATGATGGTTTCAATGTCAAATTTTAAAATGATTCATTTAAGGTTTTGAATTCCAAAAATGATTTATTATTTACTGCTCTCAAAAATGAGAATGTGTATATTTTTGACTTAAATTATTTATCTAAGAAAAATGATTCTTGATTAAATTTTGTTCACAAGGAATCATGGCTATGGAACAGAAGACTAAAACACTGCAATGTGCACTCTCTTAGGAAACTCACTAGGAATGGTTTAGTTAGAGACTTACCTAAACTAGAATTCCCACTTAACAAAGTGTGCAATCCCTGCCAAAAGGGGAAGAAACACAAAGTTTATTAAAAACCAAACAAATAAGTTTCTACTTCTCAGCCACTTGAGTTGGTTCACATGGATCTATTTTGACCATCAAGAGTTTCATGTCTAAATGGAAAGCACCATTTTTATGTTCTTTTAGATGATTTTTCTAGGTACTCTTGGATATACATTCTTCCTCACAAAAGTGAATACTGTTCTTATTTTATCAAATATTCCAAGTCTATAGAAAACCTTAGTAAACATAGGATTAAGAATTTTAGAAGTGATCGTGGACAAGAGTTTGAAACTCAAAAGATTGAATCTTATTGCGCACATAATAGCTATAGTCACAAATTCTCTGCTCCTAGAACACCTCAACAAAATGATGTCGTGGAAAGAATAAATATGACCCTTCAAGAAATATCTAGGACTATGCTTAGTGAATATAATCTACCTATTTATTTCTTGGCTGAAGATGTAAATACAGCTTTTATACCATTAATAAAGTCTTGATTAGACCTGTTCTTAAGAAGACCCCTTATAGACTTTGTAATAATATGAAGCCTAAGGTAAACTACTTCATATTTTTTGGTTGCAAACTCTTTGTCCTTAACAACAAATACAATCAGGACAAATTTTATTCCAATAGTGATGAAGGAATTTTCCTAGGGTACTAAATCCAAAGTAAAGCCTATAGAGTATTAAATAAGAAGACTAAATGTGTGTAAGATTCATTTCATGTCAAATATGATGAGACTGGTCCACATGAACCCAAAACCTCTCTTGAATATCTTGAGGAAGATATGCCAATTATGAACCTTAATGATGACAACAATTTTAGTGAATCCCCTATAAAAGTAACCAATTCTGGGAATCTTTCAGAATCTACACCTGTTGAGTCAGAACGAATATAAAATCATGAGGAGTCTTGTTCAAATCATTATAGAGGTACTAGAACTCTCAAGAATCACCCTTTAGATGTTGTAGTAGGTGATTTAAATCTAGTAACACAAACTAGGGATTCTCTGAGAAAACCATCTTGAACATCAAGCCATTCTTTCAGATCTTGAACCCAAAAATGTTAATGATTCTATCAATGATGAATTTTTTGTGATGGCTATGCAAGAATAATTGAATCAATTTGAAAGAAAAAAATTCTGGGAACTAGTTGAATAACCTAAAGACACTTTGACAATAGGCACTAAATGGGATTTTATAAACAAAGTTGATGAGTCTAGAAATATTGTTAGAAAAAAAGCTAGGTTAGTTGCACAAGGTTACATTCAAGAGGAAGGAATAGACTATGAGGAGACCTTGGCTCCTATAGCTAGACTAGAATTCATCAGGATACTACTTGCTTATGCAGCTCATCTAAATTTCAAAATTTATCAAATCAATGTCAAAAGTACTTTTCTGAATGGGTATATAGTTGAGGATGTATTTTTTGAACAACACCCTGGCTTTACAAATCCCCATTTTTCAAACCATGTTATTATAATTTTTAAAGCTTTTTTTGTTTTAAAGAAATCTCCAAGAGTTTGGTATGATAGACTTAGCTCTTTTATTATTTCAAATGGTTTTACTAAAGGAATAAAATATCCTACTTTGTTTATTAAAAGGATTTTCAAATATGTCTTGATAGTAAAAATTTATGTATATGATATAATTTTTGGATCTTCTAAAAATTCTTTTTGTACTGATTTTTCAAATATTATGCGAAATGAATTTCAAATGAGTTTAGTGGGAGAACTTAAATTTTTCCTTCACTACTGGAATTTAGGCTTTTCCTAACGGCAGTATACCAACGGTTTGCTTAAACTGTTGGTATAGTGAGCCTTTGCCAATGGTTTAAGAAAACCGTTGGCAAAGAGAATTTTGGTGGACCCTTTCCCAATGGTTCACTGAAACCGTTGGGAAAGGGTGCTAAAATCACACATTTCCCAATGGTTCAGTGGAACCGTTGGAAAAGGTTTCCCACAAATTGCAGATCGCGATCTCCTCTCCCCATTCGGACAGAGCCCTAATATATTCGCTCTGGTGCTCTCGCGAACCCCATCCGACTCCACTGCTCTCGCGAATCCGAACACCAGCACCCCCCATCCCAATAGGTACACCCCATACGAATAGGTAAAATTTGATCTCAACCATATTGTTGTAGTTGTTTTAATGAATAGATTTTTTCCAGGTGTTGGTGGTTTAATTGATTATTGAAATTAATATCTAAATAGGATATTGTTTGTGTTTGTGAAGACTTCTTTAATGTTTTTGTATTCTATGTTTGGAAGGATAGTGTTCAAAACATGTAAATCAAAGTTGGGACGTTTACATGTTTTGGATAATGGATTGTGGGAATTATGGATTGTGTTCAAACCAATTTGATATGTTTTGGATAATGGATTGTGGGGGTAGGGGGTGTCCACGGGGGTGGGTGGGTTGTCCACGGGGGTGGGCGGGGGTGTCCATGGGGGTGGGAAAGGCTGTCCACAGGGTGGGCGGTGCTGTCTAGGGGGTGTGGGATGTCCTGGGGGTCTGGGTGGGGTGTCCTGGTGGGGAGGGGTGTGTGGGGTGTCCAGGGGGGTGGTATGTTCTAGGTGGTGGTGGTGGGGTTGTAGGGGAGGGGGTGTGGGCTGTTTGGGAGGGTGGGTGGGGCTATCCAGGGGGGTACGGGGTGTCCAGGGGTGTACGGGGGTGGGCGGGTTGTCCACAAGGGTGGACGGGCTGTCCACGGGGGTGGCCGGGCTGTCAAGGAAGGGTGGGCGGGCTGTCCAGGGGGGGTGGGTGGGCTGGCCACGGGGGGTAGGGGTGTCTAGGGGGTGTGCGGGCTATCCAAGGGGGTGGGGGGCAGTCCATAGGGAGAATGGGTGTCGAGGGGGGTGGGTGGGATGTCCACGGGGGTGGTTGGGCTGTCTAGGGGGTAGGGGGTGTCCACGGGGGTGGGCGGGGCTGTCCAGGGGGTGTGGGCTGTCCTGGGGGTCTGGGTGGGGTGTCCTGGTGGGGGAGGGGTGTGTGGGGTGTCCAGGTGGGGTGGTATGTCTAGGTGGTGGTGGTGGGGTTGCAGGGAAGGGGGGTGTGGGCTGTTTGGGAGGGTGGGCGGGGCTATCCAGGGGGGGTACGGGGGTGGGCGGGCTGTCCACAAGGGTGGACGGGCTGTCCACGGGGGTGGTCGGGCTGTCAAGGAGGCGTGGGAGGGCTGTCCAGGAGGGGTGGGTGGGCTGGACACAGGGGGTAGGGGTGTCCAGGGGGTGGGCGGGCTATCCAGGGGGGTGGGGGTTGTCCATAGGGAGAAGGGGTGTCGAGGGGGGTGGGTGGGCTGTCCACGGGGGTAGGGGCTGTCTAGGGGGTAGGGGGAATCCACGTGGGTGGGTGGGTTGTCCATGGGGGTTGGTGGGGCTGTCCACGGGGGTGGGAAAGGCTGTCCACGGGGGTGGGCGGGGCTGTCCAGGGGGTGTGGGCTGTCTTGGGGGTCTGGGTGGGCTGTCCTGGTGGGGGAGGGGTGTGTGGGGTGTCCAGGGGGGTTGGTATGTCTAGGTGGTGGTGGTGGGGTTGCAGGGAGGGGGTGTGGGCTGTTTGGGAGGGTGGGCGGGGCTATCTCGGGGGGGTACGGGCTGTCCAGGGGGGTGGGTGGGCTGGCCATAGGGGGTGGTCATGCTCTCACGAACCCCCCGTCCGAACATCATCGACCCCCGTGGACAACCCACCTTTTATCCCAAATTCCATAGATTTATACATTATTTTATTTTATTATGTCTCAAATTATCTAAAATATGTGTTTGATGTTCTTCACGTGACCTATCATAATTCCTTCTCATAATCTATAGTGATCATGGGAAGATCCCATGCATGATTCATGATCACTCAAATTATTCTGCAGATCATACATAATGGAAGCCTTACAGGATGTGAGATGATTATATCTATGAAATCTACTCAGGTACCTGGTGAGGAAGTGAATATTAATTCAAAAAGTTAAATCGCATATGAGGATACCCTACTAATATGTTTATGGATGAGGCATGCTCTGATGTGATAACACATTATGTTCTTGTTGGTTTTACATTTTTTCAATAACACATTAGTATGTTTTTTTCACATGTGTAGTTGATACCATGATTATTTTATTCCTTTATCGTTTACTTAAATGTATTTTATATTAAAGTTCAATCCTGTTAAATTTTTTATGATAAAATGACTTATATGAATTCTTTTTACAGAATGGACAGAAGTTGGATGTATGA